>JBAMCH010000007.1:0-1250000 GCA_037075245.1 Drosophila mimetica
GAAAATTGGCTGAAAATTGAGATTTTGGTAATCAGGCGGAAAGTGCAGTGATATTAATTATTAGGCTGTTAATTTATGAAAACAGTTTGTCCTTTTGATTTGGGGCCATTTTTGTTAAGCTAGAGCGAAAAATCGATGGAAAAAATCATATTTTTTGCCGCAAATCCAGATCTTTATTTTGCTCCCAAATAATCAGTATTTTTGGCATAGTGATGGAAGTAAGCGTCCAAATATAGAATGTCATACCTTTCTAGCTCGTTATCAAATATCCAACAAATTGGCATTTCCACTTTCAAATTTTAATTTTTTGAAATTTTTCGCAAAAATTGTGATGTTACCCCTTATGAAAAATGTGAAAATTGGCTGAAAATTGAGATTTTGGTAATCAGGCGGAAAGTGCAGTGATATTAATTATTAGGCTGTTAATTTATGAAAACAGTTCGTCCTTTTGATTTGGGGCCATTTTTGTTAAGCTAGAGCGAAAAATCGATGGAAAAAATCATATTTTTTGCCGCAAATCCAGATCTTAATTCTGCTCCCAAATAATCAGTATTTTTGGCATAGTGATGGAAGTAAGCGTCCAAATATAGAATGTCATACCTTTCTGAGCTCGTAATCAAATTTCCAACAAATTGGCATTTCCACTTTAAAATTTTAATTTTTTGAAATTTTTCGCAAAAATTGTGATGTTACCCCTTATGAAAAATGTGAAAATTGGCTGAAAATTGAGATTTTGGTAATCAGGCGGAAAGTGCAGTGATATTAATTATTAGGCTGTTAATTTATGAAAACAGTTCGTCCTTTTGATTTGGGGCCATTTTTGTCAAGCTAGAGCGAAAAATCGATTGAAAAAATCATATTTTTTGCCGCAAATCCAGATCTTAATTTTGCTCCCAAATAATCAGTATTTTTGGCATAGTTATGGAAGTAAGCGTCCAAATATAGAATGTCATACCTTTCTGAGCTCGTTATCAAATATCCAACAAATTGGCATTTCCACTTTCAAATTTTAATTTTTTGAAATTTTTCGCAAAAATTGTGATGTTACCCCTTATGAAAAATGTGAAAATTGGCTGAAAATTGAGATTTTGGTAATCAGGCGGAAAGTGCAGTGATATTAATTATTAGGCTGTTAATTTATGAAAACAGTTCGTCCTTTTGATTTGGGGCCATTTTTGTCAAGCTAGAGCGAAAAATCTATGGAAAAAATCATATTTTTTGCCGCAAATCCAGATCTTAATTCTGCTCCCAAATAATCAGTATTTTTGGCATAGTGATGGAAGTAAGCGTCCAAATATAGAATGTCATACCTTTCTGAGCTCGTAATCAAATTTCCAACAAATTGGCATTTCCACTTTCAAATTTTAATTTTTTGAAATTTTTCGCAAAAATTGTGATGTTACCCCTTATGAAAAATGTGAAAATTGGCTGAAAATTGAGATTTTGGTAATCAGGCGGAAAGTGCAGTGATATTAATTATTAGGCTGTTAATTTATGAAAACAGTTCGTCCTTTTGATTTGGGGCCATTTTTGTCAAGCTAGAGCGAAAAATCTATGGAAAAAATCATATTTTTTGCCGCAAATCCAGATCTTAATTCTGCTCCCAAATAATCAGTATTTTTGGCATAGTGATGGAAATGAGCGTCCAAATATAGAATGTCATACCTTTCTGAGCTCGTAATCAAATTTCCAACAAATTGGCATTTCCACTTTCAAATTTTAATTTTTTGAAATTTTTCGCAAAAATTGTGAAAAATGTGAAAATTGGCTGAAAATTGAGATTTTGGTAATCAGGCGGAAAGTGCAGTGATATTAATTATTAGGCCGTTAATTTATGAAAACAGTTCGTCCTTTTGATTTGGGGCCATTTTTGTCAAGCTAGAGCGAAAAATCGATTGAAAAAATCATACTTTTTTGCCGCAAATCCAGATCTTAATTTTGCTCCCAAATAATCAGTATTTTTGGCATGGTGATGGAAGTAAGCGTCCACATATAGAATGTCATACCTTTCTGAGCTCGTAGTCAAATTTCCAACAAATTGGCATTTCCACTTTAAAATTTTAATTTTTTGAAATTTTTCGCAAAAATTGTGATGTTACCCCTTATGAAAAATGTGAAAATTGGCTGAAAATTGAGATTTTGGTAATCAGGCGGAAAGTGCAGTGATATTAATTATTAGGCTGTTAATTTATGAAAACAGTTTGTCCTTTTGATTTGGGGCCATTTTTGTCAAGCTAGAGCGAAAAATCGATGGAAAAAATCATATTTTTTGCCGCAAATCCAGATCTTAATTTTGCTCCCAAATAATCAGTATTTTTGGCATAGTGATGGAAATGAGCGTCCAAATATAGAATGTTATACCTTTCTGAGCTCGTAATCAAATTTCCAACAAATTGGCATTTCCACTTTCAAATTTTAATTTTTTGAAATTTTTCGCAAAAATTGTGATGTTACCCCTTATGAAAAATGTGAAAATTGGCTGAAAATTGAGATTTTGGTAATCAGGCGGAAAGTGCAGTGATATTAATTATTAGGCCGTTAATTTATGAAAACAGTTCGTCCTTTTAATTTGGGGCCATTTTTGTCAAGCTAGAGCGAAAAATCGATTGAAAAAATCATATTTTTTGCCGCAAATCCAGATCTTAATTTTGCTCCCAAATAATCAGTATTTTTGGCATAGTGATGGAAGTAAGCGTCCAAATATAGAATGTCATACCTTTCTGAGCTCGTTATCAAATATCCAACAAATTGGCATTTCCACTTTCAAATTTTAATTTTTTGAAATTTTTCGCAAAAATTGTGATGTTACCCCTTATGAAAAATGTGAAAATTGGCTGAAAATTGAGATTTTGGTAATCAGGCGGAAAGTGCAGTGATATTAATTATTAGGCTGTTAATTTATGAAAACAGTTCGTCCTTTTGATTTGGGGCCATTTTTGTTAAGCTAGAGCGAAAAATCGATGGAAAAAATCATATTTTTTGCCGCAAATCCAGATCTTAATTCTGCTCCCAAATAATTAGTATTTTTGGCATAGTGATGGAAGTAAGCGTCCAAATATAGAATGTCATACCTTTCTGAGCTCGTAATCAAATTTCCAACAAATTGGCATTTCCACTTTCAAATTTTAATTTTTTGAAATTTTTCGCAAAAATTGTGATGTTACCCCTTATGAAAAATGTGAAAATTGGCTGAAAATTGAGATTTTGGTAATCAGGCGGAAAGTGCAGTGATATTAATTATTAGGCCGTTAATTTATGAAAACAGTTCGTCCTTTTGATTTGGGGCCATTTTTGTCAAGCTAGAGCGAAAAATCGATTGAAAAAATCATACTTTTTTGCCGCAAATCCAGATCTTAATTTTGCTCCCAAATAATCAGTATTTTTGGCATGGTGATGGAAGTAAGCGTCCACATATAGAATGTCATACCTTTCTGAGCTCGTAGTCAAATTTCCAACAAATTGGCATTTCCACTTTAAAATTTTAATTTTTTGAAATTTTTCGCAAAAATTGTGATGTTACCCCTTATGAAAAATGTGAAAATTGGCTGAAAATTGAGATTTTGGTAATCAGGCGGAAAGTGCAGTGATATTAATTATTAGGCTGTTAATTTATGAAAACAGTTTGTCCTTTTGATTTGGGGCCATTTTTGTTAAGCTAGAGCGAAAAATCGATGGAAAAAATCATATTTTTTGCCGCAAATCCAGATCTTAATTTTGCTCCCAAATAATCAGTATTTTTGGCATAGTGATGGAAATGAGCGTCCAAATATAGAATGTTATACCTTTCTGAGCTCGTAATCAAATTTCCAACAAATTGGCATTTCCACTTTCAAATTTTAATTTTTTGAAATTTTTCGCAAAAATTGTGATGTTACCCCTTATGAAAAATGTGAAAATTGGCTGAAAATTGAGATTTTGGTAATCAGGCGGAAAGTGCAGTGATATTAATTATTAGGCTGTTAATTTATGAAAACAGTTCGTCCTTTTGATTTGGGGCCATTTTTGTCAAGCTAGAGCGAAAAATCGATGGAAAAAATCATATTTTTTTGCCGCAAATCCAGATCTTAATTTTGCTCCCAAATAATCAGTATTTTTGGCATAGTGATGGAAGTAAGCGTCCACATATAGAATGTCATACCTTTCTGAGCTTGTAATCAAATTTCCAACAAATTGGCATTTCCACTTTAAAATTTTAATTTTTTGAAATTTTTCGCAAAAATTGTGATGTTACCCCTTATGAAAAATGTGAAAATTGGCTGAAAATTGAGATTTTGGTAATCAGGCGGAAAGTGCAGTGATATTAATTATTAGGCCGTTAATTTATGAAAACAGTTTGTCCTTTTGATTTGGGGCCATTTTTGTCAAGCTAGAGCGAAAAATCGATTGAAAAAATCATATTTTTTTGCCGCAAATCCAGATCTTAATTCTGCTTTCAAATAATCAGTATTTTTGGCATAGTGATGGAAGTAAGCGTCCAAATATAGAATGTCATACCTTTCTGAGCTCGTAATCAAATTTCCAACAAATTGGCATTTCCACTTTCAAATTTTAATTTTTTGAAATTTTTCGCAAAAATTGTGATGTTACCCCTTATGAAAAATGTGAAAATTGGCTGAAAATTGAGATTTTGGTAATCAGGCGGAAAGTGCAGTGATATTAATTATTAGGCTGTTAATTTATGAAAACAGTTCGTCCTTTTGATTTGGGGCCATTTTTGTCAAGCTAGAGCGAAAAATCGATTGAAAAAATCATATTTTTTGCCGCAAATCCAGATCTTTATTTTGCTCCCAAATAATCAGTATTTTTGGCATAGTGATGGAAGTAAGCGTCCACATATAGAATGTCATACCTTTCTGAGCTCGTAGTCAAATTTCCAACAAATTGGCATTTCCACTTTAAAATTTTAATTTTTTGAAATTTTTCGCAAAAATTGTGATGTTACCCCTTATGAAAAATGTGAAAATTGGCTTAAAATTGAGATTTTGGTAATCAGGCGGAAAGTGCAGTGATATTAATTATTAGGCTGTTAATTTATGAAAACAGTTCGTCCTTTTGATTTGGGGCCATTTTTGTCAAGCTAGAGCGAAAAATCGATTGAAAAAATCATATTTTTTGCCGCAAATCCAGATCTTTATTTTGCTCCCAAATAATCAGTATTTTTGGCATAGTGATGGAAGTAAGCGTCCACATATAGAATGTCATACCTTTCTGAGCTCGTAGTCAAATTTCCAACAAATTGGCATTTCCACTTTAAAATTTTAATTTTTTGAAATTTTTCGCAAAAATTGTGATGTTACCCCTTATGAAAAATGTGAAAATTGGCTGAAAATTGAGATTTTGGTAATCAGGCGGAAAGTGCAGTGATATTAATTATTAGGCCGTTAATTTATGAAAACAGTTTGTCCTTTTGATTTGGGGCCATTTTTGTCAAGCTAGAGCGAAAAATCGATTGAAAAAATCATATTTTTTTGCCGCAAATCCAGATCTTAATTCTGC
The DNA here is from genome assembly GCA_037075245.1 of Drosophila mimetica. Classification (NCBI taxonomy): domain Eukaryota; kingdom Metazoa; phylum Arthropoda; class Insecta; order Diptera; family Drosophilidae; genus Drosophila; species Drosophila mimetica. The sequence goes on from JBAMCH010000007.1 coordinate 5,497, forward strand.
TTTCAAATAATCAGTATTTTTGGCATAGTGATGGAAGTAAGCGTCCAAATATAGAATGTCATACCTTTCTGAGCTCGTAATCAAATTTCCAACAAATTGGCATTTCCACTTTCAAATTTTAATTTTTTGAAATTTTTCGCAAAAATTGTGATGTTACCCCTTATGAAAAATGTGAAAATTGGCTGAAAATTGAGATTTTGGTAATCAGGCGGAAAGTGCAGTGATATTAATTATTAGGCTGTTAATTTATGAAAACAGTTCGTCCTTTTGATTTGGGGCCATTTTTGTCAAGCTAGAGCGAAAAATCGATTGAAAAAATCATATTTTTTGCCGCAAATCCAGATCTTTATTTTGCTCCCAAATAATCAGTATTTTTGGCATAGTGATGGAAGTAAGCGTCCACATATAGAATGTCATACCTTTCTGAGCTCGTAGTCAAATTTCCAACAAATTGGCATTTCCACTTTAAAATTTTAATTTTTTGAAATTTTTCGCAAAAATTGTGATGTTACCCCTTATGAAAAATGTGAAAATTGGCTTAAAATTGAGATTTTGGTAATCAGGCGGAAAGTGCAGTGATATTAATTATTAGGCTGTTAATTTATGAAAACAGTTCGTCCTTTTGATTTGGGGCCATTTTTGTTAAGCTAGAGCGAAAAATCGATGGAAAAAGTCATATTTTTTTGACGCAAATCCAGATCTTAATTTTGCTCCCAAATAATCAGTATTTTTGGCATAGTGATGGAAGTAAGCGTCCACATATAGAATGTCATACCTTTCTGAGCTCGTAGTCAAATTTCCAACAAATTGGCATTTCCACTTTAAAATTTTAATTTTTTGAAATTTTTCGCAAAAATTGTGATGTTACCCCTTATGAAAAATGTGAAAATTGGCTTAAAATTGAGATTTTGGTAATCAGGCGGAAAGTGCAGTGATATTAATTATTAGGCTGTTAATTTATGAAAACAGTTCGTCCTTTTGATTTGGGGCCATTTTTGTTAAGCTAGAGCGAAAAATCGATTGAAAAAATCATATTTTTTGCCGCAAATCCAGATCTTTATTTTGCTCCCAAATAATCAGTATTTTTGGCATAGTGATGGAAGTAAGCGTCCAAATATAGAATGTCATACCTTTCTGAGCTCGTTATCAAATTTCCAACAAATTGGCATTTCCGCTTTCAAATTTTAATTTTTGGAAATTTTTCGCAAAAATTGTGATGTTACCCCTTATGAAAAATGTGAAAATTGGCTGAAAATTGAGATTTTGGTAATCAGGCGGAAAGTGCAGTGATATTAATTATTAGGCTGTTAATTTATGAAAACAGTTCGTCCTTTTGATTTGGGGCCATTTTTGTCAAGCTAGAGCGAAAAATCGATGGAAAAAATCATATTTTTTTGCCGCAAATCCAGATCTTAATTTTGCTCCCAAATAATCAGTATTTTTGGCATAGTGATGGAAGTAAGCGTCCACATATAGAATGTCATACCTTTCTGAGCTCGTAATCAAATTTCCAACAAATTGGCATTTCCACTTTCAAATTTTAATTTTTTGAAATTTTTCGCAAAAATTGTGATGTTACCCCTTATGAAAAATGTGAAAATTGGCTGAAAATTGAGATTTTGGTAATCAGGCGGAAAGTGCAGTGATATTAATTATTAGGCTGTTAATTTATGAAAACAGTTCGTCCTTTTGATTTGGGGCCATTTTTGTTAAGCTAGAGCGAAAAATCGATTGAAAAAATCATATTTTTTGCCGCAAATCCAGATCTTTATTTTGCTCCCAAATAATCAGTATTTTTGGCATAGTGATGGAAGTAAGCGTCCAAATATAGAATGTCATACCTTTCTGAGCTCGTAATCAAATTTCCAACAAATTGGCATTTCCACTTTAAAATTTTAATTTTTTGAAATTTTTCGCAAAAATTGTGATGTTACCCCTTATGAAAAATGTGAAAATTGGCTGAAAATTGAGATTTTGGTAATAAGGTGGAAAGTGCAGTGATATTAATTATTAGGCTGTTAATTTATGAAAACAGTTCGTCCTTTTGATTTGGGGCCATTTTTGTTAAGCTAGAGCGAAAAATCGATGGAAAAAATCATATTTTTTGCCGCCAATCCAGATCTTAATTTTGCTCCCAAATAATCAGTATTTTTGGCATAGTGATGGAAATGAGCGTCCAAATATAGAATGTCATACCTTTCTGAGCTCGTAATCAAATTTCCAACAAATAGGCATTTCCACTTTCAAATTTTAATTTTTTGAAATTTTTCGCAAAAATTGTGATGTTACCCCTTATGAAAAATGTGAAAATTGGCTGAAAATTGAGATTTTGGTAATAAGGTGGAAAGTGCAGTGATATTAATTATTAGGCTGTTAATTTATGAAAACAGTTCGTCCTTTTGATTTGGGGCCATTTTTGTTAAGCTAGAGCGAAAAATCGATGGAAAAAATCATATTTTTTTGCCGCAAATCCAGATCTTAATTTTGCTCCCAAATAATCAGTATTTTTGGCATAGTGATGGAAGTAAGCGTCCACATATAGAATGTCATACCTTTCTGAGCTCGTAGTCAAATTTCCAACAAATTGGCATTTCCACTTTAAAATTTTAATTTTTTGAAATTTTTCGCAAAAATTGTGATGTTACCCCTTATGAAAAATGTGAAAATTGGCTGAAAATTGAGATTTTGGTAATCAGGCGGAAAGTGCAGTGATATTAATTATTAGGCTGTTAATTTATGAAAACAGTTTGTCCTTTTGATTTGGGGCCATTTTTGTTAAGCTAGAGCGAAAAATCGATGGAAAAAATCATATTTTTTGCCGCAAATCCAGATCTTAATTTTGCTCCCAAATAATCAGTATTTTTGGCATAGTGATGGAAATGAGCGTCCAAATATAGAATGTTATACCTTTCTGAGCTCGTAATCAAATTTGCAACAAATTGGCATTTCCACTTTCAAATTTTAATTTTTTGAAATTTTTCGCAAAAATTGTGATGTTACCCCTTATGAAAAATGTGAAAATTGGCTGAAAATTGAGATTTTGGTAATCAGGCGGAAAGTGCAGTGATATTAATTATTAGGCTGTTAATTTATGAAAACAGTTCGTCCTTTTGATTTGGGGCCATTTTTGTTAAGCTAGAGCGAAAAATCGATGGAAAAAATCATATTTTTTGCCGCAAATCCAGATCTTAATTTTGCTCCCAAATAATCAGTATTTTTGGCATAGTGATGGAAGTAAGCGTCCAAATATAGAATGTCATACCTTTCTGAGCTCGTTATCAAATATCCAACAAATTGGCATTTCCACTTTCAAATTTTAATTTTTTGAAATTTTTCGCAAAAATTGTGATGTTACCCCTTATGAAAAATGTGAAAATTGGCTGAAAATTGAGATTTTGGTAATCAGGCGGAAAGTGCAGTGATATTAATTATTAGGCTGTTAATTTATGAAAACAGTTCGTCCTTTTGATTTGGGGCCATTTTTGTTAAGCTAGAGCGAAAAATCGATGGAAAAAATCATATTTTTTTGACGCAAATCCAGATCTTAATTTTGCTCCCAAATAATCAGTATTTTTGGCATAGTGATGGAAGTAAGCGTCCACATATAGAATGTCATACCTTTCTGAGCTCGTAGTCAAATTTCCAACAAATTGGCATTTCCACTTTAAAATTTTAATTTTTTGAAATTTTTCGCAAAAATTGTGATGTTACCCCTTATGAAAAATGTGAAAATTGGCTGAAAATTGAGATTTTGGTAATCAGGCGGAAAGTGCAGTGATATTAATTATTAGGCCGTTAATTTATGAAAACAGTTCGTCCTTTTGATTTGGGGCCATTTTTGTCAAGCTAGAGCGAAAAATCGATTGAAAAAATCATACTTTTTTGCCGCAAATCCAGATCTTAATTTTGCTCCCAAATAATCAGTATTTTTGGCATAGTGATGGAAGTAAGCGTCCAAATATAGAATGTCATACCTTTCTGAGCTCGTAATCAAATTTCCAACAAATTGGCATTTCCACTTTAAAATTTTAATTTTTTGAAATTTTTCGCAAAAATTGTGATGTTACCCCTTATGAAAAATGTGAAAATTGGCTGAAAATTGAGATTTTGGTAATCAGGCGGAAAGTGCAGTGATATTAATTATTAGGCCGTTAATTTATGAAAACAGTTCGTCCTTTTGATTTGGGGCCATTTTTGTCAAGCTAGAGCGAAAAATCGATTGAAAAAATCATATTTTTTGCCGCAAATCCAGATCTTAATTTTGCTCCCAAATAATCAGTATTTTTGGCATAGTGATGGAAGTAAGCGTCCACATATAGAATGTCATACCTTTCTGAGCTCGTAATCAAATTTCCAACAAATTGGCATTTCCACTTTCAAATTTTAATTTTTTGAAATTTTTCGCAAAAATTGTGATGTTACCCCTTATGAAAAATGTGAAAATTGGCTGAAAATTGAGATTTTGGTAATCAGGCGGAAAGTGCAGTGATATTAATTATTAGGCTGTTAATTTATGAAAACAGTTCGTCCTTTTGATTTGGGGCCATTTTTGTCAAGCTAGAGCGAAAAATCGATGGAAAAAGTCATATTTTTTTGCCGCAAATCCAGATCTTAATTTTGCTCCCAAATAATCAGTATTTTTGGCATAGTGATGGAAGTAAGCGTCCAAATATAGAATGTCATACCTTTCTGAGCTCGTAATCAAATTTCCAACAAATTGGCATTTCCACTTTCAAATTTTAATTTTTTGAAATTTTTCGCAAAAATTGTGATGTTACCCCTTATGAAAAATGTGAAAATTGGCTGAAAATTGAGATTTTGGTAATCAGGCGGAAAGTGCAGTGATATTAATTATTAGGCTGTTAATTTAAGAAAACAGTTCGTCCTTTTGATTTGGGGCCATTTTTGTCAAGCTAGAGCGAAAAATCGATGGAAAAAATCATATTTTTTTGCCGCAAATCCAGATCTTAATTTTGCTCCCAAATAATCAGTATTTTTGGCATAGTGATGGAAGTAAGCGTCCACATATAGAATGTCATACCTTTCTGAGCTCGTAATCAAATTTCCAACAAATTGGCATTTCCACTTTCAAATTTTAATTTTTTGAAATTTTTCGCAAAAATTGTGATGTTACCCCTTATGAAAAATGTGAAAATTGGCTGAAAATTGAGATTTTGGTAATCAGGCGGAAAGTGCAGTGATATTAATTATTAGGCTGTTAATTTATGAAAACAGTTCGTCCTTTTGATTTGGGGCCATTTTTGTCAAGCTAGAGCGAAAAATCGATGGAAAAAGTCATATTTTTTTGCCGCAAATCCAGATCTTAATTTTGCTCCCAAATAATCAGTATTTTTGGCATAGTGATGGAAGTAAGCGTCCACATATAGAATGTCATACCTTTCTGAGCTCGTAATCAAATTTCCAAAAAATTGACATTTCCACTTTAAAATTTTAATTTTTTGAAATTTTTCGCAAAAATTGTGATGTTACCCCTTATGAAAAATGTGAAAATTGGCTGAAAATTGAGATTTTGGTAATCAGGCGGAAAGTGCAGTGATATTAATTATTAGGCCGTTAATTTATGAAAACAGTTCGTCCTTTTGATTTGGGGCCATTTTTGTCAAGCTAGAGCGAAAAATCGATTGAAAAAATCATATTTTTTTGCCGCAAATCCAGATCTTAATTTTGCTCCCAAATAATCAGTATTTTTGGCATAGTGATGGAAGTAAGCGTCCACATATAGAATGTCATACCTTTCTGAGCTCGTAATCAAATTTCCAACAAATTGGCATTTCCACTTTAAAATTTTAATTTTTTGAAATTTTTCGCAAAAATTGTGATGTTACCCCTTATGAAAAATGTGAAAATTGGCTGAAAATTGAGATTTTGGTAATAAGGTGGAAAGTGCAGTGATATTAATTATTAGGCTGTTAATTTATGAAAACAGTTCGTCCTTTTGATTTGGGGCCATTTTTGTCAAGCTAGAGCGAAAAATCGATTGAAAAAATCATATTTTTTGCCGCAAATCCAGATCTTAATTTTGCTCCCAAATATTCAGTATTTTTGGCATAGTGATGGAAGTAAGCGTCCAAATATAGAATGTCATACCTTTCTGAGCTCGTTATCAAATATCCAACAAATTGGCATTTCCACTTTCCAATTTTAATTTTTTGAAATTTTTCGCAAAAATTGTGATGTTACCCCTTATGAAAAATGTGAAAATTGGCTGAAAATTGAGATTTTGGTAATCAGGCGGAAAGTGCAGTGATATTAATTATTAGGCTGTTAATTTATGAAAACAGTTCGTCCTTTTGATTTGGGGCCATTTTTGTAAAGCTAGAGCGAAAAATCGATTGAAAAAATCATATTTTTTGCCGCAAATCCAGATCTTAATTCTGCTCCCAAATAATCAGTATTTTTGGCATAGTGATGGAAGTAAGCGTCCAAATATAGAATGTCATACCTTTCTGAGCTCGTTATCAAATATCCAACAAATTGGCATTTCCACTTTCAAATTTAAATTTTTTGAAATTTTTCGCAAAAATTGTGATGTTACCCCTTATGAAAAATGTGAAAATTGGCTGAAAATTGAGATTTTGGTAATCAGGCGGAAAGTGCAGTGATATTAATTATTAGGCTGTTAATTTATGAAAACAGTTCGTCCTTTTGATTTGGGGCCATTTTTGTCAAGCTAGAGCGAAAAATCGATGGAAAAAATCATACTTTTTTGCCGCAAATCCAGATCTTAATTTTGCTCCCAAATAATCAGTATTTTTGGCATAGTGATGAAAGTAAGCGTCCACATATAGAATGTCATACCTTTCTGAGCTCGTAATCAAATTTCCAACAAATTGGCATTTCCACTTAAAAATTTAAATTTTTTGAAATTTTTCGCAAAAATTGTGATGTTACCCCTTATGAAAAATGTGAAAATTGGCTGAAAATTGAGATTTTGGTAATAAGGTGGAAAGTGCAGTGATATTAATTATTAGGCTGTTAATTTATGAAAACAGTTCGTCCTTTTGATTTGGGGCCATTTTTGTTAAGCTAGAGCGAAAAATCGATGAAAAAAATCATATTTTTTGCCGCAAATCCAGATCTTAATTTTGCTCCCAAATAATCAGTATTTTTGGCATAGTGATGGAAATGAGCGTCCAAATATAGAATGTCATACCTTTCTGAGCTCGTTATCAAATATCCAACAAATTGGCATTTCCACTTTCAAATTTTAATTTTTTGAAATTTTTCGCAAAAATTGTGATGTTACCCCTTATGAAAAATGTGAAAATTGGCTGAAAATTGAGATTTTGGTAATCAGGCGAAAAGTGCAGTGATATTAATTATTAGGCTGTTAATTTATGAAAACAGTTCGTCCTTTTGATTTGGGGCAATTTTTGTTAAGCTAGAGCGAAAAATCGATTGAAAAAATCATATTTTTTGCCGCAAATCCAGATCTTTATTTTGCTCCCAAATAATCAGTATTTTTGGCATAGTGATGGAAATGAGCGTCCAAATATAGAATGTCATACCTTTCTGAGCTCGTTATCAAATATCCAACAAATTGGCATTTCCACTTTCAAATTTTAATTTTTTGAAATTTTTCGCAAAAATTGTGATGTTACCCCTTATGAAAAATGTGTAAATTTGTAAATTGAGATTTTGGTACAGGCGGAAAGTGCTGTGATATTAATTATTAGGCTGTTAATTTATGAACACAGTTCGTCCTTTTGATTTGGGGCCATTTTTGTCAAGCTAGAGCGAAAAATCGATGAAAAAAATCATATTTTTTGCCGCAAATCCAGATCTTAATTTTGCTCCCAAATAATCAGTATTTTTGGCATAGTGATGGAAATGAGCGTCCAAATATAGAATGTCATACCTTTCTGAGCTCGTTATCAAATATCCAACAAATTGGCATTTCCACTTTCAAATTTTAATTTTTTGAAATTTTTCGCAAAAATTGTGATGTTACCCCTTATGAAAAATGTGAAAATTGGCTGTAAATTGAGATTTTGGTATCAGGCGGAAAGTGCAGTGATATTAATTATTAGGCTGTTAATTTATGAAAACAGTTCGTCCTTTTGATTTGGGGCCATTTTTGTTAAGCTAGAGCGAAAAATCGATTGAAAAAATCATATTTTTTTGGCGCAAATCCAGATCTTTATTTTGCTCCCAAATAACCAGTATTTTTGGCATAGTGATGGAAGTAAGCGTCCAAATATAGAATGTCATACCTTTCTGAGCTCGTTATCAAATATCCAACAAATTGGCATTTCCACTTTCAAATTTTAATTTTTTGAAATTTTTCGCAAAAATTGTGATGTTACCCCTTATGAAAAATGTGAAAATTGGCTGAAAATTGAGATTTTGGTAATCAGGCGGAAAGTGCAGTGATATTAATTATTAGGCTGTTAATTTATGAAAACAGTTCGTCCTTTTGATTTGGGGCCATTTTTGTCAAGCTAGAGCGAAAAATCGATTGAAAAAATCATATTTTTTGCCGCAAATCCAGATCTTTATTTTGCTCCCAAATAATCAGTATTTTTGGCATAGTGATGGAAGTAAGCGTCCAAATATAGAATGTCATACCTTTCTGAGCTCGTAATCAAATTTCCAACAAATTGGCATTTCCACTTTCAAATTTTAATTTTTTGAAATTTTTCGCAAAAATTGTGATGTTACCCCTTATGAAAAATGTGAAAATTGGCTGAAAATTGAGATTTTGGTAATCAGGCGGAAAGTGCAGTGATATTAATTATTAGGCCGTTAATTTATGAAAACAGTTCGTCCTTTTGATTTGGGGCCATTTTTGTCAAGCTAGAGCGAAAAATCGATTGAAAAAATCATATTTTTTTGCCGCAAATCCAGATCTTAATTCTGCTCCCAAATAATCAGTATTTTTGGCATAGTGATGGAAGTAAGCGTCCAAATATAGAATGTCATACCTTTCTGAGCTCGTAATCAAATTTCCAACAAATTGGCATTTCCACTTTCAAATTTTAATTTTTTGAAATTTTTCGCAAAAATTGTGATGTTACCCCTTATGAAAAATGTGAAAATTGGCTGAAAATTGAGATTTTGGTAATCAGGCGGAAAGTGAAGTGATATTAATTATTAGGCCGTTAATTTATGAAAACAGTTCGTCCTTTTGATTTGGGGCCATTTTTGTTAAGCTAGAGCGAAAAATCGATTGAAAAAATCATATTTTTTGCCGCAAATCCAGATCTTTATTTTGCTCCCAAATAATCAGTATTTTTGGCATAGTGATGGAAGTAAGCGTCCAAATATAGAATGTCATACCTTTCTGAGCTCGTAATCAAATTTCCAACAAATTGGCATTTCCACTTTCAAATTTTAATTTTTTGAAATTTTTCGCAAAAATTGTGATGTTACCCCTTATGAAAAATGTGAAAATTGGCTGAAAATTGAGATTTTGGTAATCAGGCGGAAAGTGCAGTGATATTAATTATTAGGCTGTTAATTTATGAAAACAGTTCGTCCTTTTGATTTGGGGCCATTTTTGTCAAGCTAGAGCGAAAAATCGATTGAAAAAATCATATTTTTTTGCCGCAAATCCAGATCTTAATTTTGCTCCCAAATAATCAGTATTTTTGGCATAGTGATGGAAGTAAGCGTCCAAATATAGAATGTCATACCTTTCTGAGCTCGTAATCAAATTTCCAACAAATTGGCATTTCCACTTTAAAATTTTAATTTGTTGAAATTTGTCGCAAAAATTGTGATGTTACCCCTTATGAAAAATGTGAAAATTGGCTGAAAATTGAGATTTTGGTAATCAGGCGGAAAGTGCAGTGATATTAATTATTAGGCTGTTAATTTATGAAAACAGTTCGTCCTTTTGATTTGGGGCCATTTTTGTCAAGCTAGAGCGAAAAATCGATGGAAAAAATCATATTTTTTTGCCGCAAATCCAGATCTTAATTTTGCTCCCAAATAATCAGTATTTTTGGCATAGTGATGGAAATGAGCGTCCAAATATAGAATGTCATACCTTTCTGAGCTCGTTATCAAATATCCAACAAATTGGCATTTCCACTTTCAAATTTTAATTTTTTGAAATTTTTCGCAAAAATTGTGATGTTACCCCTTATGAAAAATGTGAAAATTGGCTGAAAATTGAGATTTTGGTAATCAGGCGGAAAGTGCAGTGATATTAATTATTAGGCTGTTAATTTATGAAAACAGTTCGTCCTTTTGATTTGGGGCCATTTTTGTTAAGCTAGAGCGAAAAATCGATTGAAAAAATCATATTTTTTGCCGCAAATCCAGATCTTTATTTTGCTCCCAAATAATCAGTATTTTTGGCATAGTGATGGAAGTAAGCGTCCAAATATAGAATGTCATACCTTTCTGAGCTCGTTATCAAATATCCAACAAATTGGCATTTCCACTTTCAAATTTTAATTTTTTGAAATTTTTCGCAAAAATTGTGATGTTACCCCTTTGGTAATCAGGCGGAAAGTGCAGTGATATTAATTATTAGGCTGTTAATTTATGAAAACAGTTCGTCCTTTTGATTTGGGGCCATTTTTGTCAAGCTAGAGCGAAAAATCGATTGAAAAAATCATATTTTTTGCCGCAAATCCAGATCTTAATTTTGCTCCCAAATAATCAGTATTTTTGGCATAGTGATGGAAATGAGCGTCCAAATATAGAATGTCATACCTTTCTGAGCTCGTTATCAAATATCCAACAAATTGGCATTTCCACTTTCAAATTTTAATTTTTTGAAATTTTTCGCAAAAATTGTGATGTTACCCCTTATGAAAAATGTGAAAATTGGCTGAAAATTGAGATTTTGGTAATCAGGCGGAAAGTGCAGTGATATTAATTATTAGGCTGTTAATTTATGAAAACAGTTCGTCCTTTTGATTTGGGGCCATTTTTGTTAAGCTAGAGCGAAAAATCGATTGAAAAAATCATATTTTTTGCCGCAAATCCAGATCTTTATTTTGCTCCCAAATAACCAGTATTTTTGGCATAGTGATGGAAGTAAGCGTCCAAATATAGAATGTCATACCTTTCTGAGCTCGTTATCAAATATCCAACAAATTGGCATTTCCACTTTCAAATTTTAATTTTTTGAAATTTTTCGCAAAAATTGTGATGTTACCCCTTATGAAAAATGTGAAAATTGGCTGAAAATTGAGATTTTGGTAATCAGGCGGAAAGTGCAGTGATATTAATTATTAGGCTGTTAATTTATGAAAACAGTTCGTCCTTTTGATTTGGGGCCATTTTTGTCAAGCTAGAGCGAAAAATCGATTGAAAAAATCATATTTTTTGCCGCAAATCCAGATCTTAATTTTGCTCCCAAATAATCAGTATTTTTGGCATAGTGATGGAAGTAAGCGTCCAAATATAGAATGTCATACCTTTCTGAGCTCGTAATCAAATTTCCAACAAATTGGCATTTCCACTTTCAAATTTTAATTTTTTGAAATTTTTCGCAAAAATTGTGATGTTACCCCTTATGAAAAATGTGAAAATTGGCTGAAAATTGAGATTTTGGTAATCAGGCGGAAAGTGCAGTGATATTAATTATTAGGCCGTTAATTTATGAAAACAGTTCGTCCTTTTGATTTGGGGCCATTTTTGTCAAGCTAGAGCGAAAAATCGATTGAAAAAATCATATTTTTTGCCGCAAATCCAGATCTTTATTTTGCTCCCAAATAATCAGTATTTTTGGCATAGTGATGGAAGTAAGCGTCCAAATATAGAATGTCATACCTTTCTGAGCTCGTTATCAAATATCCAACAAATTGGCATTTCCACTTTCAAATTTTAATTTTTTGAAATTTTTCGCAAAAATTGTGATGTTACCCCTTATGAAAAATGTGAAAATTGGCTGAAAATTGAGATTTTGGTAATCAGGCGGAAAGTGCAGTGATATTAATTATTAGGCTGTTAATTTATGAAAACAGTTCGTCCTTTTGATTTGGGGCCATTTTTGTCAAGCTAGAGCGAAAAATCGATTGAAAAAATCATATTTTTTGCCGCAAATCCAGATCTTAATTTTGCTCCCAAATAATCAGTATTTTTGGCATAGTGATGGAAGTAAGCGTCCAAATATAGAATGTCATACCTTTCTGAGCTCGTAATCAAATTTCCAACAAATTGGCATTTCCACTTTCAAATTTTAATTTTTTGAAATTTTTCGCAAAAATTGTGATGTTACCCCTTATGAAAAATGTGAAAATTGGCTGAAAATTGAGATTTTGGTAATCAGGCGGAAAGTGCAGTGATATTAATTATTAGGCCGTTAATTTATGAAAACAGTTCGTCCTTTTGATTTGGGGCCATTTTTGTCAAGCTAGAGCGAAAAATCGATTGAAAAAATCATATTTTTTTGCCGCAAATCCAGATCTTAATTCTGCTCCCAAATAATCAGTATTTTTGGCATAGTGATGGAAGTAAGCGTCCAAATATAGAATGTCATACCTTTCTGAGCTCGTAATCAAATTTCCAACAAATTGGCATTTCCACTTTCAAATTTTAATTTTTTGAAATTTTTCGCAAAAATTGTGATGTTACCCCTTATGAAAAATGTGAAAATTGGCTGAAAATTGAGATTTTGGTAATCAGGCGGAAAGTGCAGTGATATTAATTATTAGGCCGTTAATTTATGAAAACAGTTCGTCCTTTTGATTTGGGGCCATTTTTGTTAAGCTAGAGCGAAAAATCGATTGAAAAAATCATATTTTTTGCCGCAAATCCAGATCTTTATTTTGCTCCCAAATAATCAGTATTTTTGGCATAGTGATGGAAATGAGCGTCCAAATATAGAATGTCATACCTTTCTGAGCTCGTTATCAAATATCCAACAAATTGGCATTTCCACTTTCAAATTTTAATTTTTTGAAATTTTTCGCAAAAATTGTGATGTTACCCCTTATGAAAAATGTGAAAATTGGCTGAAAATTGAGATTTTGGTAATCAGGCGGAAAGTGCAGTGATATTAATTATTAGGCTGTTAATTTATGAAAACAGTTCGTCCTTTTGATTTGGGGCCATTTTTGTCAAGCTAGAGCGAAAAATCGATTGAAAAAATCATATTTTTTGCCGCAAATCCAGATCTTTATTTTGCTCCCAAATAATCAGTATTTTTGGCATAGTGATGGAAGTAAGCGTCCAAATATAGAATGTCATACCTTTCTGAGCTCGTAATCAAATTTCCAACAAATTGGCATTTCCACTTTCAAATTTTAATTTTTTGAAATTTTTCGCAAAAATTGTGATGTTACCCCTTATGAAAAATGTGAAAATTGGCTGAAAATTGAGATTTTGGTAATCAGGCGGAAAGTGCAGTGATATTAATTATTAGGCTGTTAATTTATGAAAACAGTTCGTCCTTTTGATTTGGGGCCATTTTTGTCAAGCTAGAGCGAAAAATCGATTGAAAAAATCATATTTTTTTGCCGCAAATCCAGATCTTAATTCTGCTCCCAAATAATCAGTATTTTTGGCATAGTGATGGAAGTAAGCGTCCAAATATAGAATGTCATACCTTTCTGAGCTCGTAATCAAATTTCCAACAAATTGGCATTTCCACTTTCAAATTTTAATTTTTTGAAATTTTTCGCAAAAATTGTGATGTTACCCCTTATGAAAAATGTGAAAATTGGCTGAAAATTGAGATTTTGGTAATCAGGCGGAAAGTGCAGTGATATTAATTATTAGGCCGTTAATTTATGAAAACAGTTCGTCCTTTTGATTTGGGGCCATTTTTGTTAAGCTAGAGCGAAAAATCGATTGAAAAAATCATATTTTTTGCCGCAAATCCAGATCTTTATTTTGCTCCCAAATAATCAGTATTTTTGGCATAGTGATGGAAATGAGCGTCCAAATATAGAATGTCATACCTTTCTGAGCTCGTTATCAAATATCCAACAAATTGGCATTTCCACTTTCAAATTTTAATTTTTTGAAATTTTTCGCAAAAATTGTGATGTTACCCCTTATGAAAAATGTGAAAATTGGCTGAAAATTGAGATTTTGGTAATCAGGCGGAAAGTGCAGTGATATTAATTATTAGGCTGTTAATTTATGAAAACAGTTCGTCCTTTTGATTTGGGGCCATTTTTGTCAAGCTAGAGCGAAAAATCGATTGAAAAAATCATATTTTTTGCCGCAAATCCAGATCTTAATTTTGCTCCCAAATAATCAGTATTTTTGGCATAGTGATGGAAGTAAGCGTCCAAATATAGAATGTCATACCTTTCTGAGCTCGTAATCAAATTTCCAACAAATTGGCATTTCCATTTTCAAATTTTAATTTTTTGAAATTTTTCGCAAAAATTGTGATGTTACCCCTTATGAAAAATGTGAAAATTGGCTGAAAATTGAGATTTTGGTAATCAGGCGGAAAGTGCAGTGATATTAATTATTAGGCCGTTAATTTATGAAAACAGTTCGTCCTTTTGATTTGGGGCCATTTTTGTCAAGCTAGAGCGAAAAATCGATTGAAAAAATCATATTTTTTTGCCGCAAATCCAGATCTTAATTTTGCTCCCAAATAATCAGTATTTTTGGCATAGTGATGGAAGTAAGCGTCCACATATAGAATGTCATACCTTTCTGAGCTCGTAATCAAATTTCCAACAAATTGGCATTTCCACTTTCAAATTTTAATTTTTTGAAATTTTTCGCAAAAATTGTGATGTTACCCCTTATGAAAAATGTGAAAATTGGCTGAAAATTGAGATTTTGGTAATCAGGCGGAAAGTGCAGTGATATTAATTATTAGGCTGTTAATTTATGAAAACAGTTCGTCCTTTTGATTTGGGGCCATTTTTGTCAAGCTAGAGCGAAAAATCGATTGAAAAAATCATATTTTTTGCCGCAAATCCAGATCTTAATTTTGCTCCCAAATAATCAGTATTTTTGGCATAGTGATGGAAGTAAGCGTCCAAATATAGAATGTCATACCTTTCTGAGCTCGTAATCAAATTTCCAACAAATTGGCATTTCCACTTTCAAATTTTAATTTTTTGAAATTTTTCGCAAAAATTGTGATGTTACCCCTTATGAAAAATGTGAAAATTGGCTGAAAATTGAGATTTTGGTAATCAGGCGGAAAGTGCAGTGATATTAATTATTAGGCTGTTAATTTATGAAAACAGTTCGTCCTTTTGATTTGGGGCCATTTTTGTCAAGCTAGAGCGAAAAATCGATTGAAAAAATCATATTTTTTGCCGCAAATCCAGATCTTAATTTTGCTCCCAAATAATCAGTATTTTTGGCATAGTGATGGAAGTAAGCGTCCAAATATAGAATGTCATACCTTTCTGAGCTCGTTATCAAATATCCAACAAATTGGCATTTCCACTTTCAAATTTTAATTTTTTGAAATTTTTCGCAAAAATTGTGATGTTACCCCTTATGAAAAATGTGAAAATTGGCTGAAAATTGAGATTTTGGTAATCAGGCGGAAAGTGCAGTGATATTAATTATTAGGCCGTTAATTTATGAAAACAGTTCGTCCTTTTGATTTGGGGCCATTTTTGTCAAGCTAGAGCGAAAAATCGATTGAAAAAATCATATTTTTTTGCCGCAAATCCAGATCTTAATTTTGCTCCCAAATAATCAGTATTTTTGGCATAGTGATGGAAGTAAGCGTCCAAATATAGAATGTCATACCTTTCTGAGCTCGTAATCAAATTTCCAACAAATTGGCATTTCCACTTTCAAATTTTAATTTTTTGAAATTTTTCGCAAAAATTGTGATGTTACCCCTTATGAAAAATGTGAAAATTGGCTGAAAATTGAGATTTTGGTAATCAGGCGGAAAGTGCAGTGATATTAATTATTAGGCTGTTAATTTATGAAAACAGTTCGTCCTTTTGATTTGGGGCCATTTTTGTCAAGCTAGAGCGAAAAATCGATTGAAAAAATCATATTTTTTGCCGCAAATCCAGATCTTAATTTTGCTCCCAAATAATCAGTATTTTTGGCATAGTGATGGAAGTAAGCGTCCAAATATAGAATGTCATACCTTTCTGAGCTCGTAATCAAATTTCCAACAAATTGGCATTTCCACTTTCAAATTTTAATTTTTTGAAATTTTTCGCAAAAATTGTGATGTTACCCCTTATGAAAAATGTGAAAATTGGCTGAAAATTGAGATTTTGGTAATCAGGCGGAAAGTGCAGTGATATTAATTATTAGGCTGTTAATTTATGAAAACAGTTCGTCCTTTTGATTTGGGGCCATTTTTGTCAAGCTAGAGCGAAAAATCGATTGAAAAAATCATATTTTTTTGCCGCAAATCCAGATCTTAATTTTGCTCCCAAATAATCAGTATTTTTGGCATAGTGATGGAAGTAAGCGTCCAAATATAGAATGTCATACCTTTCTGAGCTCGTTATCAAATATCCAACAAATTGGCATTTCCACTTTCAAATTTTAATTTTTTGAAATTTTTCGCAAAAATTGTGATGTTACCCCTTATGAAAAATGTGAAAATTGGCTGAAAATTGAGATTTTGGTAATCAGGCGGAAAGTGCAGTGATATTAATTATTAGGCTGTTAATTTATGAAAACAGTTCGTCCTTTTGATTTGGGGCCATTTTTGTCAAGCTAGAGCGAAAAATCGATTGAAAAAATCATATTTTTTTGCCGCAAATCCAGATCTTTATTTTGCTCCCAAATAATCAGTATTTTTGGCATAGTGATGGAAGTAAGCGTCCAAATATAGAATGTCATACCTTTCTGAGCTCGTAATCAAATTTCCAACAAATTGGCATTTCCACTTTCAAATTTTAATTTTTTGAAATTTTTCGCAAAAATTGTGATGTTACCCCTTATGAAAAATGTGAAAATTGGCTGAAAATTGAGATTTTGGTAATCAGGCGGAAAGTGCAGTGATATTAATTATTAGGCCGTTAATTTATGAAAACAGTTCGTCCTTTTGATTTGGGGCCATTTTTGTCAAGCTAGAGCGAAAAATCGATTGAAAAAATCATATTTTTTTGCCGCAAATCCAGATCTTTATTTTGCTCCCAAATAATCAGTATTTTTGGCATAGTGATGGAAGTAAGCGTCCAAATATAGAATGTCATACCTTTCTGAGCTCGTAATCAAATTTCCAACAAATTGGCATTTCCACTTTCAAATTTTAATTTTTTGAAATTTTTCGCAAAAATTGTGATGTTACCCCTTATGAAAAATGTGAAAATTGGCTGAAAATTGAGATTTTGGTAATCAGGCGGAAAGTGCAGTGATATTAATTATTAGGCTGTTAATTTATGAAAACAGTTCGTCCTTTTGATTTGGGGCCATTTTTGTCAAGCTAGAGCGAAAAATCGATTGAAAAAATCATATTTTTTTGCCGCAAATCCAGATCTTAATTTTGCTCCCAAATAATCAGTATTTTTGGCATAGTGATGGAAGTAAGCGTCCAAATATAGAATGTCATACCTTTCTGAGCTCGTTATCAAATATCCAACAAATTGGCATTTCCACTTTCAAATTTTAATTTTTTGAAATTTTTCGCAAAAATTGTGATGTTACCCCTTATGAAAAATGTGAAAATTGGCTGAAAATTGAGATTTTGGTAATCAGGTGGAAAGTGCAGTGATATTAATTATTAGGCTGTTAATTTATGAAAACAGTTCGTCCTTTTGATTTGGGGCCATTTTTGTTAAGCTAGAGCGAAAAATCGATAAAAAAAATCATATTTTTTGCCGCAAATCCAGATCTTAATTTTGCTCCCAAATAATCAGTATTTTTGGCATAGTGATGGAAGTAAGCGTCCAAATATAGAATGTCATACCTTTCTGAGCTCGTTATCAAATATCCAACAAATTGGCATTTCCACTTTCAAATTTTAATTTTTTGAAATTTTTCGCAAAAATTGTGATGTTACCCCTTATGAAAAATGTGAAAATTGGCTGAAAATTGAGATTTTGGTAATCAGGCGGAAAGTGCAGTGATATTAATTATTAGGCTGTTAATTTATGAAAACAGTTCGTCCTTTTGATTTGGGGCCATTTTTGTTAAGCTAGAGCGAAAAATCGATAGAAAAAATCATATTTTTTGCCGCAAATCCAGATCTTAATTTTGCTCCCAAATAATCAGTATTTTTGGCATAGTGATGGAAATGAGCGTCCAAATATAGAATGTCATACCTTTCTGAGCTCGTTATCAAATATCCAACAAATTGGCATTTCCACTTTCAAATTTTAATTTTTTGAAATTTTTCGCAAAAATTGTGATGTTACCCCTTATGAAAAATGTGAAAATTGGCTGAAAATTGAGATTTTGGTAATCAGGCGGAAAGTGCAGTGATATTAATTATTAGGCTGTTAATTTATGAAAACAGTTCGTCCTTTTGATTTGGGGCCATTTTTGTCAAGCTAGAGCGAAAAATCGATTGAAAAAATCATATTTTTTGCCGCAAATCCAGATCTTAATTTTGCTCCCAAATAATCAGTATTTTTGGCATAGTGATGGAAGTAAGCGTCCAAATATAGAATGTCATACCTTTCTGAGCTCGTTATCAAATATCCAACAAATTGGCATTTCCACTTTCAAATTTTAATTTTTTGAAATTTTTCGCAAAAATTGTGATGTTACCCCTTATGAAAAATGTGAAAATTGGCTGAAAATTGAGATTTTGGTAATCAGGCGGAAAGTGCAGTGATATTAATTATTAGGCTGTTAATTTATGAAAACAGTTCGTCCTTTTGATTTGGGGCCATTTTTGTCAAGCTAGAGCGAAAAATCGATTGAAAAAATCATATTTTTTTGCCGCAAATCCAGATCTTAATTTTGCTCCCAAATAATCAGTATTTTTGGCATAGTGATGGAAGTAAGCGTCCAAATATAGAATGTCATACCTTTCTGAGCTCGTAATCAAATTTCCAACAAATTGGCATTTCCACTTTCAAATTTTAATTTTTTGAAATTTTTCGCAAAAATTGTGATGTTACCCCTTATGAAAAATGTGAAAATTGGCTGAAAATTGAGATTTTGGTAATCAGGCGGAAAGTGCAGTGATATTAATTATTAGGCTGTTAATTTATGAAAACAGTTCGTCCTTTTGATTTGGGGCCATTTTTGTCAAGCTAGAGCGAAAAATCGATTGAAAAAATCATATTTTTTTGCCGCAAATCCAGATCTTAATTCTGCTCCCAAATAATCAGTATTTTTGGCATAGTGATGGAAGTAAGCGTCCAAATATAGAATGTCATACCTTTCTGAGCTCGTAATCAAATTTCCAACAAATTGGCATTTCCACTTTCAAATTTTAATTTTTTGAAATTTTTCGCAAAAATTGTGATGTTACCCCTTATGAAAAATGTGAAAATTGGCTGAAAATTGAGATTTTGGTAATCAGGCGGAAAGTGCAGTGATATTAATTATTAGGCTGTTAATTTATGAAAACAGTTCGTCCTTTTGATTTGGGGCCATTTTTGTCAAGCTAGAGCGAAAAATCGATGGAAAAAATCATATTTTTTTGCCGCAAATCCAGATCTTAATTTTGCTCCCAAATAATCAGTATTTTTGGCATAGTGATGGAAGTAAGCGTCCAAATATAGAATGTCATACCTTTCTGAGCTCGTAATCAAATTTCCAACAAATTGGCATTTCCACTTTCAAATTTTAATTTTTTGAAATTTTTCGCAAAAATTGTGATGTTACCCCTTATGAAAAATGTGAAAATTGGCTGAAAATTGAGATTTTGGTAATCAGGCGGAAAGTGCAGTGATATTAATTATTAGGCTGTTAATTTATGAAAACAGTTCGTCCTTTTGATTTGGGGCCATTTTTGTCAAGCTAGAGCGAAAAATCGATTGAAAAAATCATATTTTTTTGCCGCAAATCCAGATCTTAATTCTGCTCCCAAATAATCAGTATTTTTGGCATAGTGATGGAAGTAAGCGTCCAAATATAGAATGTCATACCTTTCTGAGCTCGTAATCAAATATCCAACAAATTGGCATTTCCACTTTCAAATTTTAATTTTTTGAAATTTTTCGCAAAAATTGTGATGTTACCCCTTATGAAAAATGTGAAAATTGGCTGAAAATTGAGATTTTGGTAATCAGGCGGAAAGTGCAGTGATATTAATTATTAGGCTGTTAATTTATGAAAACAGTTCGTCCTTTTGATTTGGGGCCATTTTTGTTAAGCTAGAGCGAAAAATCGATTGAAAAAATCATATTTTTTGCCGCAAATCCAGATCTTTATTTTGCTCCCAAATAATCAGTATTTTTGGCATAGTGATGGAAGTAAGCGTCCAAATATAGAATGTCATACCTTTCTGAGCTCGTAATCAAATTTCCAACAAATTGGCATTTCCACTTTAAAATTTTAATTTTTTGAAATTTTTCGCAAAAATTGTGATGTTACCCCTTATGAAAAATGTGAAAATTGGCTGAAAATTGAGATTTTGGTAATCAGGCGGAAAGTGCAGTGATATTAATTATTAGGCTGTTAATTTATGAAAACAGTTCGTCCTTTTGATTTGGGGCCATTTTTGTCAAGCTAGAGCGAAAAATCGATGGAAAAAATCATATTTTTTTGCCGCAAATCCAGATCTTAATTTTGCTCCCAAATAATCAGTATTTTTGGCATAGTGATGGAAGTAAGCGTCCAAATATAGAATGTCATACCTTTCTGAGCTCGTAATCAAATATCCAACAAATTGGCATTTCCACTTTCAAATTTTAATTTTTTGAAATTTTTCGCAAAAATTGTGATGTTACCCCTTATGAAAAATGTGAAAATTGGCTGAAAATTGAGATTTTGGTAATCAGGCGGAAAGTGCAGTGATATTAATTATTAGGCTGTTAATTTATGAAAACAGTTCGTCCTTTTGATTTGGGGCCATTTTTGTTAAGCTAGAGCGAAAAATCGATTGAAAAAATCATATTTTTTGCCGCAAATCCAGATCTTTATTTTGCTCCCAAATAATCAGTATTTTTGGCATAGTGATGGAAGTAAGCGTCCAAATATAGAATGTCATACCTTTCTGAGCTCGTAATCAAATTTCCAACAAATTGGCATTTCCACTTTCAAATTTTAATTTTTTGAAATTTTTCGCAAAAATTGTGATGTTACCCCTTATGAAAAATGTGAAAATTGGCTGAAAATTGAGATTTTGGTAATCAGGCGGAAAGTGCAGTGATATTAATTATTAGGCTGTTAATTTATGAAAACAGTTCGTCCTTTTGATTTGGGGCCATTTTTGTCAAGCTAGAGCGAAAAATCGATGGAAAAAATCATATTTTTTTGCCGCAAATCCAGATCTTAATTTTGCTCCCAAATAATCAGTATTTTTGGCATAGTGATGGAAGTAAGCGTCCAAATATAGAATGTCATACCTTTCTGAGCTCGTAATAAAATTTCCAACAAATTGGCATTTCCACTTTAAAATTTTAATTTTTTGAAATTTTTCGCAAAAATTGTGATGTTACTACCCCTTATGAAAAATGTGAAAATTGGCTGAAAATTGAGATTTTGGTAATCAGGCGGAAAGTGCAGTGATATAAATTATTAGGCCGTTAATTTATGAAAACAGTTCGTCCTTTTGATTTGGGGCCATTTTTGTCAAGCTAGAGCGAAAAATCGATTGAAAAAATCATATTTTTTTGCCGCAAATCCAGATATTAATTCTGCTCCCAAATAATCAGTATTTTTGGCATAGTGATGGAAGTAAGCGTCCAAATATAGAATGTCATACCTTTCTGAGCTCGTAATCAAATTTCCAACAAATTGGCATTTCCACTTTCAAATTTTAATTTTTTGAAATTTTTCGCAAAAATTGTGATGTTACCCCTTATGAAAAATGTGAAAATTGGCTGAAAATTGAGATTTTGGTAATCAGGCGGAAAGTGCAGTGATATTAATTATTAGGCTGTTAATTTATGAAAACAGTTCGTCCTTTTGATTTGGGGCCATTTTTGTCAAGCTAGAGCGAAAAATCGATGGAAAAAATCATATTTTTTTGCCGCAAATCCAGATCTTAATTTTGCTCCCAAATAATCAGTATTTTTGGCATAGTGATGGAAGTAAGCGTCCACATATAGAATGTCATACCTTTCTGAGCTCGTAATCAAATTTCCAACAAATTGGCATTTCCACTTTCAAATTTTAATTTTTTGAAATTTTTCGCAAAAATTGTGATGTTACCCCTTATGAAAAATGTGAAAATTGGCTGAAAATTGAGATTTTGGTAATCAGGCGGAAAGTGCAGTGATATTAATTATTAGGCTGTTAATTTATGAAAACAGTTCGTCCTTTTGATTTGGGGCCATTTTTGTCAAGCTAGAGCGAAAAATCGATGGAAAAAATCATATTTTTTTGCCGCAAATCCAGATCTTAATTTTGCTCCCAAATAATCAGTATTTTTGGCATAGTGATGGAAGTAAGCGTCCACATATAGAATGTCATACCTTTCTGAGCTCGTAATCAAATTTCCAACAAATTGGCATTTCCACTTTCAAATTTTTATTTTTTGAAATTTTTCGTAAAAATTGTGATGTTACCCCTTATGAAAAATGTGAAAATTGGCTGAAAATTGAGATTTTGGTAATCAGGCGGAAAGTGCAGTGATATTAATTATTAGGCCGTTAATTTATGAAAACAGTTCGTCCTTTTGATTTGGGGCCATTTTTGTCAAGCTAGAGCGAAAAATCGATTGAAAAAATCATATTTTTTTGCCGCAAATCCAGAAATTAATTCTGCTCCCAAATAATCAGTATTTTTGGCATAGTGATGGAAGTAAGCGTCCAAATATAGAATGTCATACCTTTCTGAGCTCGTAATCAAATTTCCAACAAATTGGCATTTCCACTTTCAAATTTTAATTTTTTGAAATTTTTCGCAAAAATTGTGATGTTACCCCTTATGAAAAATGTGAAAATTGGCTGAAAATTGAGATTTTGGTAATCAGGCGGAAAGTGCAGTGATATTAATTATTAGGCTGTTAATTTATGAAAACAGTTCGTCCTTTTGATTTGGGGCCATTTTTGTTAAGCTAGAGCGAAAAATCGATGGAAAAAATCATATTTTTTGCCGCAAATCCAGATCTTAATTTTGCTCCCAAATAATCAGTATTTTTGGCATAGTGATGGAAATCAGCGTCCAAATATAGAATGTCATACCTTTCTGAGCTCGTTATCAAATATCCAACAAATTGGCATTTCCACTTTCAAATTTTAATTTTTTGAAATTTTTCGCAAAAATTGTGATGTTACCCCTTATGAAAAATGTGAAAATTGGCTGAAAATTGAGATTTTGGTAATCAGGCGGAAAGTGCAGTGATATTAATTATTAGGCTGTTAATTTATGAAAACAGTTCGTCCTTTTGATTTGGGGCCATTTTTGTCAAGCTAGAGCGAAAAATCGATGGAAAAAATCATACTTTTTTGCCGCAAATCCAGATCTTAATTTTGCTCCCAAATAATCAGTATTTTTGGCATAGTGATGGAAGTAAGCGTCCACATATAGAATGTCATACCTTTCTGAGCTCGTAATCAAATTTCCAAAAAATTGGCATTTCCACTTTAAAATTTTAATTTTTTGAAATTTTTCGCAAAAATTGTGATGTTACCCCTTATGAAAAATGTGAAAATTGGCTGAAAATTGAGATTTTGGTAATAAGGTGGAAAGTGCAGTGATATTAATTATTAGGCTGTTAATTTATGAAAACAGTTCGTCCTTTTGATTTGGGGCCATTTTTGTTAAGCTAGAGCGAAAAATCGATGGAAAAAATCATATTTTTTGCCGCAAATCCAGATCTTAATTTTGCTCCCAAATAATCAGTATTTTTGGCATAGTGATGGAAATGAGCGTCCAAATATAGAATGTCATACCTTTCTGAGCTCGTTATCAAATATCCAACAAATTGGCATTTCCACTTTCAAATTTTAATTTTTTGAAATTTTTCGCAAAAATTGTGATGTTACCCCTTATGAAAAATGTGAAAATTGGCTGAAAATTGAGATTTTGGTAATCAGGCGGAAAGTGCAGTGATATTAATTATTAGGCTGTTAATTTATGAAAACAGTTCGTCCTTTTGATTTGGGGCCATTTTTGTCAAGCTAGAGCGAAAAATCGATGGAAAAAATCATATTTTTTTGCCGCAAATCCAGATCTTAATTTTGCTCCCAAATAATCAGTATTTTTGGCATAGTGATGGAAGTAAGCGTCCAAATATAGAATGTCATACCTTTCTGAGCTCGTAATCAAATTTCCAACAAATTGGCATTTCCACTTTCAAATTTTAATTTTTTGAAATTTTTCGCAAAAATTGTGATGTTACCCCTTATGAAAAATGTGAAAATTGGCTGAAAATTGAGATTTTGGTAATCAGGCGGAAAGTGCAGTGATATTAATTATTAGGCTGTTAATTTATGAAAACAGTTCGTCCTTTTGATTTGGGGCCATTTTTGTCAAGCTAGAGCGAAAAATCGATTGAAAAAATCATATTTTTTTGCCGCAAATCCAGATCTTAATTTTGCTCCCAAATAATCAGTATTTTTGGCATAGTGATGGAAGTAAGCGTCCAAATATAGAATGTCATACCTTTCTGAGCTCGTAATCAAATTTCCAACAAATTGGCATTTCCACTTTCAAATTTTAATTTTTTGAAATTTTTCGCAAAAATTGTGATGTTACCCCTTATGAAAAATGTGAAAATTGGCTGAAAATTGAGATTTTGGTAATCAGGCGGAAAGTGCAGTGATATTAATTATTAGGCTGTTAATTTATGAAAACAGTTCGTCCTTTTGATTTGGGGCCATTTTTGTCAAGCTAGAGCGAAAAATCGATGGAAAAAATCATATTTTTTTGCCGCAAATCCAGATCTTAATTTTGCTCCCAAATAATCAGTATTTTTGGCATAGTGATGGAAGTAAGCGTCCACATATAGAATGTCATACCTTTCTGAGCTCGTAATCAAATTTCCAAAAAATTGGCATTTCCACTTTAAAATTTTAATTTTTTGAAATTTTTCGCAAAAATTGTGATGTTACCCCTTATGAAAAATGTGAAAATTGGCTGAAAATTGAGATTTTGGTAATCAGGCGGAAAGTGCAGTGATATTAATTATTAGGCCGTTAATTTATGAAAACAGTTCGTCCTTTTGATTTGGGGCCATTTTTGTCAAGCTAGAGCGAAAAATCGATTGAAAAAATCATATTTTTTTGCCGCAAATCCAGATCTTAATTTTGCTCCCAAATAATCAGTATTTTTGGCATAGTGATGGAAGTAAGCGTCCACATATAGAATGTCATACCTTTCTGAGCTCGTAATCAAATTTCCAAAAAATTGGCATTTCCACTTTAAAATTTTAATTTTTTGAAATTTTTCGCAAAAATTGTGATGTTACCCCTTATGAAAAATGTGAAAATTGGCTGAAAATTGAGATTTTGGTAATAAGGTGGAAAGTGCAGTGATATTAATTATTAGGCTGTTAATTTATGAAAACAGTTCGTCCTTTTGATTTGGGGCCATTTTTGTCAAGCTAGAGCGAAAAATCGATTGAAAATATCATATTTTTTGCCGCAAATCCAGATCTTAATTTTGCTCCCAAATATTCAGTATTTTTGGCATAGTGATGGAAGTAAGCGTCCAAATATAGAATGTCATACCTTTCTGAGCTCGTTATCAAATATCCAACAAATTGGCATTTCCACTTTCAAATTTTAATTTTTTGAAATTTTTCGCAAAAATTGTGATGTTACCCCTTATGAAAAATGTGAAAATTGGCTGAAAATTGAGATTTTGGTAATCAGGCGGAAAGTGCAGTGATATTAATTATTAGGCTGTTAATTTATGAAAACAGTTCGTCCTTTTGATTTGGGGCCATTTTTGTAAAGCTAGAGCGAAAAATCGATTGAAAAAATCATATTTTTTGCCGCAAATCCAGATCTTAATTCTGCTCCCAAATAATCAGTATTTTTGGCATAGTGATGGAAGTAAGCGTCCAAATATAGAATGTCATACCTTTCTGAGCTCGTTATCAAATATCCAACAAATTGGCATTTCCACTTTCAAATTTTAATTTTTTGAAATTTTTCGCAAAAATTGTGATGTTACCCCTTATGAAAAATGTGAAAATTGGCTGAAAATTGAGATTTTGGTAATCAGGCGGAAAGTGCAGTGATATTAATTATTAGGCCTGTTAATTTATGAAAACAGTTCGTCCTTTTGATTTGGGGCCATTTTTGTCAAGCTAGAGCGAAAAATCGATGGAAAAAATCATACTTTTTTGCCGCAAATCCAGATCTTAATTTTGCTCCCAAATAATCAGTATTTTTGGCATAGTGATGAAAGTAAGCGTCCACATATAGAATGTCATACCTTTCTGAGCTCGTAATCAAATTTCCAACAAATTGGCATTTCCACTTTAAAATTTAAATTTTTTGAAATTTTTCGCAAAAATTGTGATGTTACCCCTTATGAAAAATGTGAAAATTGGCTGAAAATTGAGATTTTGGTAATAAGGTGGAAAGTGCAGTGATATTAATTATTAGGCTGTTAATTTATGAAAACAGTTCGTCCTTTTGATTTGGGGCCATTTTTGTTAAGCTAGAGCGAAAAATCGATGAAAAAAATCATATTTTTTGCCGCAAATCCAGATCTTAATTTTGCTCCCAAATAATCAGTATTTTTGGCATAGTGATGGAAATGAGCGTCCAAATATAGAATGTCATACCTTTCTGAGCTCGTTATCAAATATCCAACAAATTGGCATTTCCACTTTCAAATTTTAATTTTTTGAAATTTTTCGCAAAAATTGTGATGTTACCCCTTATGAAAAATGTGAAAATTGGCTGAAAATTGAGATTTTGGTAATCAGGCGAAAAGTGCAGTGATATTAATTATTAGGCTGTTAATTTATGAAAACAGTTCGTCCTTTTGATTTGGGGCAATTTTTGTTAAGCTAGAGCGAAAAATCGATTGAAAAAATCATATTTTTTGCCGCAAATCCAGATCTTTATTTTGCTCCCAAATAATCAGTATTTTTGGCATAGTGATGGAAATGAGCGTCCAAATATAGAATGTCATACCTTTCTGAGCTCGTTATCAAATATCCAACAAATTGGCATTTCCACTTTCAAATTTTAATTTTTTGAAATTTTTCGCAAAAATTGTGATGTTACCCCTTATGAAAAATGTGTATGTATGACAGGCGGAAAGTGCTGTGATATTAATTATTAGGCTGTTAATTTATGAACACAGTTCGTCCTTTTGATTTGGGGCCATTTTTGTCAAGCTAGAGCGAAAAATCTATGAAAAAAATCATATTTTTTGCCGCAAATCCAGATCTTAATTTTGCTCCCAAATAATCAGTATTTTTGGCATAGTGATGGAAATGAGCGTCCAAATATAGAATGTCATACCTTTCTGAGCTCGTTATCAAATATCCAACAAATTGGCATTTCCACTTTCAAATTTTAATTTTTTGAAATTTTTCGCAAAAATTGTGATGTTACCCCTTATGAAAAATGTGAAAATTGGCTGTAAATTGAGATTTTGGTAATCAGGCGGAAAGTGCAGTGATATTAATTATTAGGCTGTTAATTTATGAAAACAGTTCGTCCTTTTGATTTGGGGCCATTTTTGTTAAGCTAGAGCGAAAAATCGATTGAAAAAATCATATTTTTTGCCGCAAATCCAGATCTTTATTTTGCTCCCAAATAACCAGTATTTTTGGCATAGTGATGGAAGTAAGCGTCCAAATATAGAATGTCATACCTTTCTGAGCTCGTTATCAAATATCCAACAAATTGGCATTTCCACTTTCAAATTTTAATTTTTTGAAATTTTTCGCAAAAATTGTGATGTTACCCCTTATGAAAAATGTGAAAATTGGCTGAAAATTGAGATTTTGGTAATCAGGCGGAAAGTGCAGTGATATTAATTATTAGCCTGTTAATTTATGAAAACAGTTCGTCCTTTTGATTTGGGTCCATTTTTGTCAAGCTAGAGCGAAAAATCGATTGAAAAAATCATATTTTTTGCCGCAAATAATCAGTATTTTTGCCATAGTGATGGAAGTAAGCGTCCAAATATAGAATGTCATACCTTTCTGAGCTCGTAATCAAATTTCCAACAAATTGGCATTTCCACTTTCAAATTTTAATTTTTTGAAATTTTTCGCAAAAATTGTGATGTTACCCCTTATGAAAAATGTGAAAATTGGCTGAAAATTGAGATTTTGGTAATCAGGCGGAAAGTGCAGTGATATTAATTATTAGGCCGTTAATTTATGAAAACAGTTCGTCCTTTTGATTTGGGGCCATTTTTGTCAAGCTAGAGCGAAAAATCGATTGAAAAAATCATATTTTTTTGCCGCAAATCCAGATCTTAATTCTGCTCCCAAATAATCAGTATTTTTGGCATAGTGATGGAAGTAAGCGTCCAAATATAGAATGTCATACCTTTCTGAGCTCGTAATCAAATTTCCAACAAATTGGCATTTCCACTTTCAAATTTTAATTTTTTGAAATTTTTCGCAAAAATTGTGATGTTACCCCTTATGAAAAATGTGAAAATTGGCTGAAAATTGAGATTTTGGTAATCAGGCGGAAAGTGCAGTGATATTAATTATTAGGCCGTTAATTTATGAAAACAGTTCGTCCTTTTGATTTGGGGCCATTTTTGTTAAGCTAGAGCGAAAAATCGATTGAAAAAATCATATTTTTTGCCGCAAATCCAGATCTTTATTTTGCTCCCAAATAATCAGTATTTTTGGCATAGTGATGGAAATGAGCGTCCAAATATAGAATGTCATACCTTTCTGAGCTCGTTATCAAATATCCAACAAATTGGCATTTCCACTTTCAAATTTTAATTTTTTGAAATTTTTCGCAAAAATTGTGATGTTACCCCTTATGAAAAATGTGAAAATTGGCTGAAAATTGAGATTTTGGTAATCAGGCGGAAAGTGCAGTGATATTAATTATTAGCCTGTTAATTTATGAAAACAGTTCGTCCTTTTGATTTGGGTCCATTTTTGTCAAGCTAGAGCGAAAAATCGATTGAAAAAATCATATTTTTTGCCGCAAATCCAGATCTTTATTTTGCTCCCAAATAATCAGTATTTTTGGCATAGTGATGGAAGTAAGCGTCCAAATATAGAATGTCATACCTTTCTGAGCTCGTAATCAAATTTCCAACAAATTGGCATTTCCACTTTCAAATTTTAATTTTTTGAAATTTTTCGCAAAAATTGTGATGTTACCCCTTATGAAAAATGTGAAAATTGGCTGAAAATTGAGATTTTGGTAATCAGGCGGAAAGTGCAGTGATATTAATTATTAGGCCGTTAATTTATGAAAACAGTTCGTCCTTTTGATTTGGGGCCATTTTTGTCAAGCTAGAGCGAAAAATCGATTGAAAAAATCATATTTTTTTGCCGCAAATCCAGATCTTAATTCTGCTCCCAAATAATCAGTATTTTTGGCATAGTGATGGAAGTAAGCGTCCAAATATAGAATGTCATACCTTTCTGAGCTCGTAATCAAATTTCCAACAAATTGGCATTTCCACTTTCAAATTTTAATTTTTTGAAATTTTTCGCAAAAATTGTGATGTTACCCCTTATGAAAAATGTGAAAATTGGCTGAAAATTGAGATTTTGGTAATCAGGCGGAAAGTGCAGTGATATTAATTATTAGGCCGTTAATTTATGAAAACAGTTCGTCCTTTTGATTTGGGGCCATTTTTGTTAAGCTAGAGCGAAAAATCGATTGAAAAAATCATATTTTTTGCCGCAAATCCAGATCTTTATTTTGCTCCCAAATAATCAGTATTTTTGGCATAGTGATGGAAATGAGCGTCCAAATATAGAATGTCATACCTTTCTGAGCTCGTTATCAAATATCCAACAAATTGGCATTTCCACTTTCAAATTTTAATTTTTTGAAATTTTTCGCAAAAATTGTGATGTTACCCCTTATGAAAAATGTGAAAATTGGCTGAAAATTGAGATTTTGGTAATCAGGCGGAAAGTGCAGTGATATTAATTATTAGCCTGTTAATTTATGAAAACAGTTCGTCCTTTTGATTTGGGGCCATTTTTGTCAAGCTAGAGCGAAAAATCGATTGAAAAAATCATATTTTTTGCCGCAAATCCAGATCTTTATTTTGCTCCCAAATAATCAGTATTTTTGGCATAGTGATGGAAGTAAGCGTCCAAATATAGAATGTCATACCTTTCTGAGCTCGTAATCAAATTTCCAACAAATTGGCATTTCCACTTTCAAATTTTAATTTTTTGAAATTTTTCGCAAAAATTGTGATGTTACCCCTTATGAAAAATGTGAAAATTGGCTGAAAATTGAGATTTTGGTAATCAGGCGGAAAGTGCAGTGATATTAATTATTAGCCTGTTAATTTATGAAAACAGTTCGTCCTTTTGATTTGGGGCCATTTTTGTCAAGCTAGAGCGAAAAATCGATTGAAAAAATCATATTTTTTTGCCGCAAATCCAGATCTTAATTCTGCTCCCAAATAATCAGTATTTTTGGCATAGTGATGGAAGTAAGCGTCCAAATATAGAATGTCATACCTTTCTGAGCTCGTAATCAAATTTCCAACAAATTGGCATTTCCACTTTCAAATTTTAATTTTTTGAAATTTTTTGCAAAAATTGTGATGTTACCCCTTATGAAAAATGTGAAAATTGGCTGAAAATTGAGATTTTGGTAATCAGGCGGAAAGTGCAGTGATATTAATTATTAGGCCGTTAATTTATGAAAACAGTTCGTCCTTTTGATTTGGGGCCATTTTTGTTAAGCTAGAGCGAAAAATCGATTGAAAAAATCATATTTTTTGCCGCAAATCCAGATCTTTATTTTGCTCCCAAATAATCAGTATTTTTGGCATAGTGATGGAAGTAAGCGTCCAAATATAGAATGTCATACCTTTCTGAGCTCGTTATCAAATTTCCAACAAATTGGCATTTCCACTTTCAAATTTTAATTTTTTGAAATTTTTCGCAAAAATTGTGATGTTACCCCTTATGAAAAATGTGAAAATTGGCTGAAAATTTAGATTTTGGTAATCAGGCGGAAAGTGCAGTGATATTAATTATTAGGCTGTTAATTTATGAAAACAGTTCGTCCTTTTGATTTGGGGCCATTTTTGTCAAGCTAGAGCGAAAAATCGATTGAAAAAATCATATTTTTTGCCGCAAATCCAGATCTTAATTTTGCTCCCAAATAATCAGTATTTTTGGCATAGTGATGGAAGTAAGCGTCCAAATATAGAATGTCATACCTTTCTGAGCTCGTTATCAAATATCCAACAAATTGGCATTTCCACTTTCAAATTTTAATTTTTTGAAATTTTTCGCAAAAATTTGAAAAATGTGAAAATTGGCTGAAAATTGAGATTTTGGTAATCAGGCGGAAAGTGCAGTGATATTAATTATTAGGTCGTTAATTTATGAAAACAGTTCGTCCTTTTGATTTGGGGCCATTTTTGTCAAGCTAGAGCGAAAAATCGATTGAAAAAATCATATTTTTTTGCCGCAAATCCAGATCTTAATTCTGCTCCCAAATAATCAGTATTTTTGGCATAGTGATTGAAGTAAGTATCCAAATATAGAATGTCATACCTTTCTGAGCTCGTAATCAAATTTCCAACAAATTGGCATTTCCACTTTCAAATTTTAATTTTTTGAAATTTTTCGCAAAAATTGTGATGTTACCCCTTATGAAAAATGTGAAAATTGGCTGAAAATTGAGATTTTGGTAATCAGGCGGAAAGTGCAGTGATATTAATTATTAGGCCGTTAATTTATGAAAACAGTTCGTCCTTTTGATTTGGGGCCATTTTTGTCAAGCTAGAGCGAAAAATCGATTGAAAAAATCATATTTTTTTGCCGCAAATCCAGATCTTAATTCTGCTCCCAAATAATCAGTATTTTTGGCATAGTGATTGAAGTAAGTATCCAAATATAGAATGTCATACCTTTCTGAGCTCGTAATCAAATTTCCAACAAATTGGCATTTCCACTTTCAAATTTTAATTTTTTGAAATTTTTCGCAAAAATTGTGATGTTACCCCTTATGAAAAATGTGAAAATTGGCTGAAAATTGAGATTTTGGTAATAAGGTGAAAAGTGCAGTGATATTAATTATTAGGCTGTTAATTTATGAAAACAGTTCGTCCTTTTGATTTGGGGCCATTTTTGTTAAGCTAGAGCGAAAAATCGATGGAAAAAATCATATTTTTTGCCGCAAATCCAGATCTTAATTTTGCTCCCAAATAATCAGTATTTTTGGCATAGTGATGGAAATGAGCGTCCAAATATAGAATGTCATACCTTTCTGAGCTCGTTATCAAATATCCAACAAATTGGCATTTCCACTTTCAAATTTTAATTTTTTGAAATATTTCGCAAAAATTGTGATGTTACCCCTTATGAAAAATGTGAAAATTGGCTGAAAATTGAGATTTTGGTAATCAGGCGGAAAGTGCAGTGATATTAATTATTAGGCTGTTAATTTATGAAAACAGTTCGTCCTTTTGATTTGGGGCCATTTTTGTCAAGCTAGAGCGAAAAATCGATTGAAAAAATCATATTTTTTGCCGCAAATCCAGATCTTAATTTTGCTCCCAAATAATCAGTATTTTTGGCATAGTGATGGAAGTAAGCGTCCAAATATAGAATGTCATACCTTTCTGATCTCGTAATCAAATTTCCAACAAATTGGCATTTCCACTTTAAAATTTTAATTTTTTGAAATTTTTCGCAAAAATTGTGATGTTACCCCTTATGAAAAATGTGAAAATTGGCTGAAAATTGAGATTTTGGTAATCAGGCGGAAAGTGCAGTGATATTAATTATTAGGCTGTTAATTTATGAAAACAGTTCGTCCTTTTGATTTGGGGCCATTTTTGTTAAGCTAAAGCGAAAAATCGATGAAAAAAATCATATTTTTTGCCGCAAATCCAGATCTTAATTTTGCTCCCAAATAATCAGTATTTTTGGCATAGTGATGGAAATGAGCGTCCAAATATAGAATGTCATACCTTTCTGAGCTCGTTATCAAATATCCAACAAATTGGCATTTCCACTTTCAAATTTTAATTTTTTGAAATTTTTCGCAAAAATTGTGATGTTACCCCTTTTGAAAAATGTGAAAATTGGCTGAAAATTGAGATTTTGGTAATCAGGCGGAAAGTGCAGTGATATTAATTATTAGGCTGTTAATTTAATTTCCACTTTCAAATTTTAATTTTTTGAAATTTTTCGCAAAAATTGTGATGTTACCCCTTATGAAAAATGTGAAAATTGGCTGAAAATTGAGATTTTGGTAATCAGGCGGAAAGTGCAGTGATATTAATTATTAGGCTGTTAATTTATGAAAACAGTTCGTCCTTTTGATTTGGGGCTTTTTTGTCAAGCTAGAGCGAAAAATCGATTGACAAAATCATATTTTTTTGCCGCAAATCCAGATCTTAATTCTGCTCCCAAATAATCAGTATTTTTGGCATAGTGATGGAAGTAAGCGTCCAAATATAGAATGTCATACCTTTCTGAGCTCGTAATCAAAGTTCCAACAAATTGGCATTTCCACAATTTTTGCGAAAAATTTCAAAAAATTAAAATTTTAAAGTGGAAATGCCAATTTGTTGGAAATTTGATTACGAGCTCAGAAAGGTATGACATTCTATATGTGGACGCTTACTTCCATCACTATGCCAAAAATACTGATTATTTGGGAGCAAAATTAAGATCTGGATTTGCGGCAAAAAAATATGATTTTTTCAATCGATTTTTCGCTCTAGCTTGACAAAAATGGCCCCAAATCAAAAGGACGAACTGTTTTCATAAATTAACGGCCTAATAATTAATATCACTGCACTTTCCGCCTGATTACCAAAATCTCAATTTTCACATTTTTCATAAGGGGTAACATCACAATTTTTGCGAAAAATTTCAAAAAATTAAAATTTTAAAGTGGAAATGCCAATTTGTTGGAAATTTGATTACGAGCTCAGAAAGGTATGACATTCTTTATGTGGACGCTTACTTCCATCACTATGCCAAAAATACTGATTATTTGGGAGCAAAATTAAGATCTGGATTTGCGGCAAAAAAATATGATTTTTTCCATCGATTTTTCGCTCTAGCTTGACAAAAATGGCCCCAAATCAAAAGGACGAACTGTTTTCATAAATTAACAGCCTAATAAATAATATCACTGCACTTTCCGCCTGATTACCAAAATCTCAATTTTCAGCCAATTTTCACATTTTTCATAAGGGGTAACATCACAATTTTTGCGAAAAATGTCAAAAAATTAAAATTTGAAAGTGGAAATGCCAATTTGTTGGATATTTGATAACGATTTTTTAAAAAATTAATTTTTTTTCCTGAAATGCCAAGTTGTAGAGAATTTTACTACGAGTTCGGGAAGGTATGCCATTCCATATTTGGACCATTATTTCCGTTATGATACCAAAAATACTGATTTTTTGTTGGCGGAAAACGAGTTCGAGTTTACTACGAGTTCGGGAAGGTATGCCATTCCATATTTGGACCATTATTTCCATTATGATGCCAAAAATACTGATTTTTTATTGGCGGAAAACGAGGACTTTGCATTTTGGCGAAATTGTGATTTTTCTTATAATTGTTTTTTGCTCTAATTTTTGCAAAAATGGTCCCAAATTAAAAAGGAGAGCAGTTCTGAGCAGATAACAACCTAATAATTAATATTAGTGTAGTTTCCGGTTGATTTAGGAAATTTAAAATTTTTTCAAATTTTCGAATTTTTTTGCAAGGGGTAGTAGCATCACAATTTTTTGCAAAATTTTTTTAAAAAATTAATTTTTTTTCCTGAAATGCCAAGTTGTAGAGAATTGTACTACGAGTTCGGGAAGGTATGCCATTCCATATTTGGACCATTATTTCCATTATGATGCCAAAAATACTGATTTTTTATTGGCGGAAAACGAGGACTTTGCATTTTGGCGAAATTGTGATTTTTCTTATAATTGTTTTTTGCTCTAATTTTTGCAAAAATGGTCCCAAATTAAAAAGGAGAGCAGTTCTGAGCAGATAACAACCTAATAATTAATATTAGTGCAGTTTCCGGTTGATTTAGGAAATTTAAATTTTTTTCAAATTTTCGAATTTTTTTGCAAGGGGTAGCATCACAATTTTTTGCGAAAATTTTTTAAAAAATTAATTTTTTTTCCTGAAATGCCAAGTTGTAGAGAATTTTACTACGAGTTCGGGAAGGTATGCCATTCCATATTTGGACCATTGTGATTTTTCTTATAATTGTTTTTTGCTCTAATTTTTGCAAAAATGGTCCCAAATTTAAAAGGAGAGCAGTTCTGAGCAGATAACAACCTAATAATTAATATTAGTGCAGTTTCCGGTTGATTTAGGAAATTTAAAACTTTTTCAAATTTTCGAATTTTTTTGCAAGGGGTAGCATCACAATTTTTTGCGAAAATTTTTTAAAAAATTAATTTTTTTTCCTGAAATGCCAAGTTGTAGAGAATTTTACTACGAGTTCGGGAAGGTATGCCATTCCATATTTGGACCATTGTGATTTTTCTTATAATTGTTTTTTGCTCTAATTTTTGCAAAAATGGTCCCAAATTTAAAAGGAGAGCAGTTCTGAGCAGATAACAACCTAATAATTAATATTAGTGCAGTTTCCGGTTGATTTAGGAAATTTAAAACTTTTTCAAATTTTCGAATTTTTTTGCAAGGGGTAGCATCACAATTTTTTGCGAAAATTTTTTAAAAAATTAATTTTTTTTCCTGAAATGCCAAGTTGTAGAGAATTTTACTACGAGTTCGGGAAGGTATGCCATTCCATATTTGGACCATTATTTCCATTATGATGCCAAAAATACTGATTTTTTATTGGCGGAAAACGAGGACTTTGCATTTTGGCGAAATTGTGATTTTTCTTATAATTGTTTTTTGCTCTAATTTTTGCAAAAATGGTCCCAAATTAAAAAGGAGAGCAGTTCTGAGCAGATAACAATCTAATAATTAATATTAGTGTAGTTTCCGGTTGATTTAGGAAATTTAAAATTTTTTCAAATTTTCGAATTTTTTTGCAAGGGGTAGCATCACAATTTTTTGCAAAAATTTTTTAAAAAATTAATTTTTTTTCCTGAAATGCCAAGTTGTAGAGAATTTTACTACGAGTTCGGGAAGGTATGCCATTCCATATTTGGACCATTGTGATTTTTCTTATAATTGTTTTTTGCTCTAATTTTTGCAAAAATGGTCCCAAATTTAAAAGGAGAGCAGTTCTGAGCAGATAACAACCTAATAATTAATATTAGTGCAGTTTCCGGTTGATTTAGGAAATTTAAAATTTTTTCAAATTTTCGAATTTATTTGCAAGGGGTAGCATCACAATTTTTTGCGAAAATTTTTTAAAAAATTAATTTTTTTCCTGAAATGCCAAGTTGTAGAGAATTTTACTACGAGTTCGGGAAGGTATGCCATTCCATATTTGGACCATTATTTCCATTATGATGCCAAAAATACTGATTTTTTATTGGCGGAAAACGAGGACTTTGCATTTTGGCGAAATTGTGATTTTTCTTATAATTGTTTTTTGCTCTAATTTTTGCAAAAATGGTCCCAAATTAAAAAGGAGAGCAGTTCTGAGCAGATAACAACCTAATAATTAATATTAGTGCAGTTTCCGGTTGATTTAGGAAATTTAATTTTTTTTCAAATTTTCGAATTTTTTTGCAAGGGGTACCATCACAATTTTTTGCGAAAATTTTTTAAAAAATTAATTTTTTTTCCTGAAATGCCAAGTTGTAGAGAATTTTACTACGAGTTCGGGAAGGTATGTCATTCCATATTTGGACCATTATTTCCATTATGATGCCAAAAATACTGATTTTTTATTGGCGGAAAACGAGGACTTTGCATTTTGGCGAAATTGTGATTTTTCTTATAATTGTTTTTTGCTCTAAT
The DNA here is from genome assembly GCA_037075245.1 of Drosophila mimetica. Lineage (NCBI taxonomy): Eukaryota > Metazoa > Arthropoda > Insecta > Diptera > Drosophilidae > Drosophila > Drosophila mimetica. Next base: position 42,455 of record JBAMCH010000007.1, read on the forward strand.
TTTTGCAAAAATGGTCCCAAATTAAAAAGGAGAGCAGTTCTGAGCAGATAACAACCTAATAATTAATATTAGTGCAGTTTCCGGTTGATTTAGGAAATTTAAAATTTTTTCAAATTTTCGAATTTTTTTGCAAGGGGTACCATCACAATTTTTTGCGAAAATTTTTTAAAAAATTAATTTTTTTTCCTGAAATGCCAAGTTGTAGAGAATTTTACTACGAGTTCGGGAAGGTATGCCATTCCATATTTGGACCATTATTTCCATTATGATGCCAAAAATACTGATTTTTTATTGGCGGAAAACGAGGACTTTGCATTTTGGCGAAATTGTGATTTTTCTTATAATTGTTTTTTGCTCTAATTTTTGCAAAAATGGTCCCAAATTAAAAAGGAGAGCAGTTCTGAGCAGATAACAACCTAATAATTAATATGAGTGTAGTTTCCGGTTGATTTAGGAAATTTAAATTTTTTTCAAATATTCGAATTTTTTTGCAAGGGGTACCATCACAATTTTTTGCGAAAATTTTTAAAAAAATTAATTTTTTTTCCTGAAATGCCAAGTTGTAGAGAATTTTACTACGAGTTCGGGAAGGTATGCCATTCCATATTTGGACCATTATTTCCATTATGATGCCAAAAATACTGATTTTTTATTGGCGGAAAACGAGGACTTTGCATTTTGGCGAAATTGTGATTTTTCTTATAATTGTTTTTTGCTCTAATTTTTGCAAAAATGGTCCCAAATTAAAAAGGAGAGCAGTTCTGAGCAGATAACAACCTAATAATTAATATTAGTGCAGTTTCCGGTTGATTTAGGAAATTTAAAATTTTTTCAAATTTTCGAATTTTTTTTGCAAGGGGTACCATCACAATTTTTTGCGAAAATTTTTTAAAAAATTAATTTTTTTCCTGAAATGCCAAGTTGTAGAGAATTTTACTACGAGTTCGGGAAGGTATGCCATTCCATATTTGGACCATTATTTCCATTATGATGCCAAAAATACTGATTTTTTGTTGGCGGAAAACGAGGACTTTGCATTATGGCGAAATTGTGATTTTTCTTATAATTGTTTTTTGCTCTAATTTTTGCAAAAATGGTCCCAAATTAAAAAGGAGAGCAGTTCTGAGCAGATAACAACCTAATAACTAATATTAGTGCAGTTTCCGGTTGATTTAAGAAATTTAAATTTTTTTCAAATTTTCGAATTTTTTTGCAAGGGGTACCATCACAATTTTTTGCGAAAATTTTTTAAAAAATTAATTTTTTTCCTGAAATGCCAAGTTGTAGAGAATTTTACTACGAGTTCGGGAAGGTATGCCATTCCATATTTGGACCATTATTTCCATTATGATGCCAAAAATACTGATTTTTTATTGGCGGAAAACGAGGACTTTGCATTTTGGCGAAATTGTGATTTTTCTTATAATTGTTTTTTGCTCTAATTTTTGCAAAAATGGTCCCAAATTAAAAAGGAGAGCAGTTCTGAGCAGATAACAACCTAATAATTAATATTAGTGCAGTTTCCGGTTGATTTAGGAAATTTAAAATTTTTTCAAATTTTCGAATTTTTTTGCAAGGGGTACCATCACAATTTTTTGCGAAAATTTTTTAAAAAATTAATTTTTTTTTCCTGAAATGCCAAGTTGTAGAGAATTTTACTACGAGTTCGGGAAGGTATGCCATTCCATATTTGGACCATTATTTCCATTATGATGCCAAAAATACTGATTTTTTGTTGGCGGAAAACGAGGACTTTGCATTATGGCGAAATTGTGATTTTTCTTATAATTGTTTTTTGCTCTAATTTTTGCAAAAATGGTCCCAAATTAAAAAGGAGAGCAGTTCTGAGCAGATAACAACCTAATAATTAATATTAGTGCAGTTTCCGGTTGAATTAAGAAATTTAAAATTTTTTCAAATTTTCGATTTTTTTTTGCAAGGGGTACCATCACAATTTTTTGCGAAAATTTTTTAAAAAATTAATTTTTTTTCCTGAAATGCCAAGTTGTAGAGAATTTTACTACGAGTTCGGGAAGGTATGCCATTCCATATTTGGACCATTATTTCCATTATGATGCCAAAAATACTGATTTTTTGTTGGCGGAAAACGAGGACTTTGCATTATGGCGAAATTGTGATTTTTCTTATAATTGTTTTTTGCTCTAATTTTTGCAAAAATGGTCCCAAATTAAAAAGGAGAGCAGTTCTGAGCAGATAACAACCTAATAACTAATATTAGTGCAGTTTCCGGTTGATTTAAGAAATTTAAATTTTTTTCAAATTTTCGAATTTTTTTGCAAGGGGTACCATCACAATTTTTTGCGAAAATTTTTTTAAAAAATTATTTTTTTTCCTGAAATGCCAAGTTGTAGAGAATTTTACTACGAGTTCGGGAAGGTATGCCATTCCATATTTGGACCATTATTTCCATTATGATGCCAAAAATACTGATTTTTTATTGGCGGAAAACGAGGACTTTGCATTTTGGCGAAATTGTGATTTTTTCTTATAATTGTTTTTTGCTCTAATTTTTGCAAAAATGGTCCCAAATTAAAAAGGAGAGCAGTTCTGAGCAGATAACAACCTAATAATTAATATTAGTGCAGTTTCCGGTTGATTTAGGAAATTTAAAATTTTTTCAAATTTTCGAATTTTTTTGCAAGGGGTACCATCACAATTTTTTGCGAAAATTTTTTAAAAAATTAATTTTTTTTCCTGAAATGCCAAGTTGTAGAGAATTTTACTACGAGTTTGGGAAGGTATGCCATTCCATATTTGGACCATTATTTCCATTATGATGCCAAAAATACTGATTTTTTATTGGCGGAAAACGAGGACTTTGCATTTTGGCGAAATTGTGATTTTTCTTATAATTGTTTTTTGCTCTAATTTTTGCAAAAATGGTCCCAAATTAAAAAGGAGAGCAGTTCTGAGCAGATAACAACCTAATAATTAATATTAGTGCAGTTTCCGGTTGATTTAGGAAATTTAAAATTTTTTCAAATTTTCGAATTTTTTTTGCAAGGGGTACCATCACAATTTTTTGCGAAAATTTTTTAAAAAATTAATTTTTTTTCCTGAAATGCCAAGTTGTAGAGAATTTTACTACGAGTTCGGGAAGGTATGCCATTCCATATTTGGACCATTATTTCCATTATGATGCCAAAAATACTGATTTTTTGTTGGCGGAAAACGAGGACTTTGCATTATGGCGAAATTGTGATTTTTCTTATAATTGTTTTTTGCTCTAATTTTTGCAAAAATGGTCCCAAATTAAAAAGGAGAGCAGTTCTGAGCAGATAACAACCTAATAACTAATATTAGTGCAGTTTCCGGTTGATTTAAGAAATTTAAAATTTTTTCAAATTTTCGAATTTTTTTGCAAGGGGTACTATCACAATTTTTTGCGAAAATTTTTTAAAAAATTAATTTTTTTCCTGAAATGCCAAGTTGTAGAGAATTTTACTACGAGTTCGGGAAGGTATGCCATTCCATATTTGGACCATTATTTCCATTATGATGCCAAAAATACTGATTTTTTATTGGCGGAAAACGAGGACTTTGCATTTTGGCGAAATTGTGATTTTTCTTATAATTGTTTTTTGCTCTAATTTTTGCAAAAATGGTCCCAAATTAAAAAGGAGAGCAGTTCTGAGCAGATAACAACCTAATAATTAATATTAGTGCAGTTTCCGGTTGATTTAGGAAATTTAAAATTTTTTCAAATTTTCGAATTTTATTTATTTATTTATTTATCTATCTATCGCCAATGGATAAATCCTTATCTGGCTACAATTGATTAACTTATATCTATAAACGAGCATTAATTAAAAAATATTCCCTAAGGGTTTGCCTTAACATTTCCTTCTTGGCCCCCCAGCTGAAACTAATGCTAGTAGGCAAGCTATTGAAAATCCTAAGAGCCCTTAGTAAAGGCTCATTTTGAGCATAGTTAGTCCTGACAGCATGTTCCACAAATGGTATCAAGGTACGCAGATTCCTGGCAGGAGCATTGAAATTAATGCATCCCAACAGGCAAGGACAGTCAATATTTCCTACCAGCAGATCATTAATAAAAAGAAGGCCTGCAATTGCACGGCGATCCTTCAAGGAACAAGTGTGCAGCAGGGAACACTGGCTAGCATAGGGCGGAGCCGGTTCGGTAAAATGCAAGGATTGCAATGCGAATTTCAAAAACTTTTTCTGCAACCTCTCAATCCTATTGATCTGTACACTTCCTGAGGGATTCCAAATAAAGGAAGCGTATTCGACCCTGGAACGGACAAACGCAGAGTATACAGACAATCTGGAATACGGATCTTTGAATAAGACAGTGTTTCGCTTAACAAAGCCGAACATTGCATATGCCTTTGGTAATATAAAATTGAGATGTTCGTTGAAAAGAAATTTGTCATCAAATAACACCCCCAGATCAACTATTTCATTCAAAACAGAGAGAGGGTGGTTATTGATGTGATAAGTGGATGGGATGGTTACATGACGTTTCGCATAACGAACGATGTGGCATTTGTGAAGGTTTAAGGGCAAATTATTCTTGGAACACCACCTACCGATACTGTCTAGGTCCGATTGAAGTAGTATCGAATCACTTACGGTATTAACCGTCCTATAAATTTTCAGATCATCCGCATTTTTTTTGCAAGGGGTACCATCACAATTTTTTGCGAAAATTTTTTAAAAAATTAATTTTTTTTCCTGAAATGCCAAGTTGTAGAGAATTTTACTACGAGTTTGGGAAGGTATGCCATTCCATATTTGGACCATTATTTCCATTATGATGCCAAAAATACTGATTTTTTGTTGGCGGAAAACGAGGACTTTGCATTATGGCGAAATTGTGATTTTTCTTATAATTGTTTTTTGCTCTAATTTTTGCAAAAATGGTCCCAAATTAAAAAGGAGAGCAGTTCTGAGCAGATAACAACCTAATAATTAATATTAGTGCAGTTTCCGGTTGATTTAGGAAATTTAAAATTTTTTCAAATTTTCGAATTTTTTTGCAAGGGGTACCATCACATTTTTTGCGAAAATTTTTTAAAAAATTAATTTTTTTTCCTGAAATGCCAAGTTGTAGAGAATTTTACTATGAGTTCGGGAAGGTATGCCATTCCATATTTGGACCATTATTTCCATTATGATGCCAAAAATACTGATTTTTTGTCGGCGGAAAACGAGGACTTTGCATTATGGCGAAATTGTGATTTTTCTTATAATTGTTTTTTGCTCTAATTTTTGCAAAAATGGTCCCAAATTAAAAAGGAGAGCAGTTCTGAGCAGATAACAACCTAATAATTAATATTAGTGCAGTTTCCGGTTGATTTAGGAAATTTAAAATTTTTTCAAATTTTCGAATTTTTTTGCAAGGGGGTACCATCACAATTTTTTGCGAAAATTTTTTTAAAAAATTAATTTTTTTCCTGAAATGCCAAGTTGTAGAGAATTTTACTACGAGTTTGGGAAGGTATGCCATTCCATATTTGGACCATTATTTCCATTATGATGCCAAAAATACTGATTTTTTATTGGCGGAAAACGAGGACTTTGCATTTTGGCGAAATTGTGATTTTTCTTATAATTGTTTTTTGCTCTAATTTTTGCAAAAATGGTTTCCCAAATTAAAAAGGATAGCAGTTCTGAGCAGATAACAACCTAATAATTAATATTAGTGCAGTTTCCGGTTGATTTAGAAAATTTAAAATTTTTTCAAATTTTCGAATTTTTTTGCAAGGGGTACCATCACATTTTTTGCGAAAATTTTTTAAAAAATTAATTTTTTTTCCTGAAATGCCAAGTTGTAGAGAATTTTACTACGAGTTCGGGAAGGTATGCCATTCCATATTTGGACCATTATTTCCATGATGATGCCAAAAATACTGATTTTTTGTTGGCGGAAAACGAGGACTTTGCATTATGGCGAAATTGTGATTTTTCTTATAATTGTTTTTTGCTCTAATTTTTGCAAAAATGGTCCCAAATTAAAAAGGAGAGCAGTTCTGAGCAGATAACAACCTAATAATTAATATTAGTGCAGTTTCCGGTTGATTTAGGAAATTTAAAATTTTTTCAAATTTTCGAATTTATTTGCAAGGGGTACCATCACATTTTTTGCGAAAATTTTTTAAAAAATTAATTTTTTTTCCTGAAATGCCAAGTTGTAGAGAATTTTACTACGAGTTCGGGAAGGTATGCCATTCCATATTTGGACCATTATTTCCATTATGATGCCAAAAATACTGATTTTTTATTGGCGGAAAACGAGGACTTTGCATTTTGGCGAAATTGTGATTTTTCTTATAATTGTTTTTTGCTATAATTTTTGCAAAAATGGTCCCAAATTAAAAAGGAGAGCAGTTCTGAGCAGATAACAACCTAATAATTAATATTAGTGCAGTTTCCGGTTGATTTAGGAAATTTAAAATTTTTTCAAATTTTCGAATTTTTTTGCAAGGGGTACCATCACAATTTTTTGCGAAAATTTTTTAAAAAATTAATTTTTTTCCTGAAATGCCAAGTTGTAGAGAATTTTACTACGAGTTCGGGAAGGTATGCCATTCCATATTTGGACCATTATTTCCATTATGATGCCAAAAATACTGATTTTTTATTGGCGGAAAACGAGGACTTTGCATTTTGGTCCCAAATTAAAAAGGAGAGCAGTTCTGAGCAGATAACAACCTAATAATTAATATTAGTGCAGTTTCCGGTTGATTTAGGAAATTTAAAATTTTTTCAAATTTTCGAATTTTTTTGCAAGGGGTACCATCACAATTTTTTGCGAAAATTTTTTAAAAAATTAATTTTTTTCCTGAAATGCCAAGTTGTAGAGAATTTTACTACGAGTTCGGGAAGGTATGCCATTCCATATTTGGACCATTATTTCCATTATGATGCCAAAAATACTGATTTTTTATTGGCGGAAAACGAGGACTTTGCATTATGGCGAAATTGTGATTTTTCTTATAATTGTTTTTTGCTCTAATTTTTGCAAAAATGGTCCCAAATTAAAAAGGAGAGCAGTTCTGAGCAGATAACAACCTAATAATTAATATTAGTGCAGTTTCCGGTTGATTTAGGAAATTTAAAATTTTTTCAAATTTTCGAATTTTTTTGCAAGGGGTACCATCACAATTTTTTGCGAAAATTTTTTAAAAAATTAATTTTTTTTCCTGAAATGCCAAGTTGTAGAGAATTTTACTACGAGTTCGGGAAGGTATGCCATTCCATATTTGGACCATTATTTCCATTATGATGCCAAAAATACTGATTTTTTATTGGCGGAAAACGAGGACTTTGCATTTTGGCGAAATTGTGATTTTTCTTATAATTGTTTTTTGCTCTAATTTTTGCAAAAATGGTCCCAAATTAAAAAGGAGAGCAGTTCTGAGCAGATAACAACCTAATAATTAATATTAGTGCAGTTTCCGGTTGATTTAGGAAATTTAAAATTTTTTCAAATTTTCGAATTTTTTTGCAAGGGGTACCATCACAATTTTTTGCGAATTTTTTTTAAAAAATTAATTTTTTTTCCTGAAATGCCAAGTTGTAGAGAATTTTACTACGAGTTCGGGAAGGTATGCCATTCCATATTTGGACCATTATTTCCATTATGATGCCAAAAATACTGATTTTTTGTTGGCGGAAAACGAGGACTTTGCATTATGGCGAAATTGTGATTTTTGTTATAATTGTTTTTTGCTCTAATTTTTGCAAAAATGGTCCCAAATTAAAAAGGAGAGCAGTTCTGAGCAGATAACAACCTAATAATTAATATTAGTGCAGTTTCCGGTTGATTTAGGAAATTTAAAATTTTTTCAAATTTTCGAATTTTTTTGCAAGGGGTACCATCACAATTTTTTGCGAAAATTTTTTAAAAAATTAATTTTTTTCCTGAAATGCCAAGTTGTAGAGAATTTTACTACGAGTTCGGGAAGGTATGCCATTCCATATTTGGACCATTATTTCCATTATGATGCCAAAAATACTGATTTTTTATTGGCGGAAAACGAGGACTTTGCATTATGGCGAAATTGTGATTTTTCTTATAATTGTTTTTTGCTCTAATTTTTGCAAAAATGGTCCCAAATTAAAAAGGAGAGCAGTTCTGAGCAGATAACAACCTAATAATTAATATTAGTGCAGTTTCCGGTTGATTTAGGAAATTTAAAATTTTTTCAAATTTTCGAATTTTTTTGCAAGGGGTACCATCACAATTTTTTGCGAAAATTTTTTAAAAAATTAATTTTTTTTCCTGAAATGCCAAGTTGTAGAGAATTTTACTACGAGTTCGGGAAGGTATGCCATTCCATATTTGGACCATTATTTCCATGATGATGCCAAAAATACTGATTTTTTGTTGGCGGAAAACGAGGACTTTGCATTATGGCGAAATTGTGATTTTTCTTATAATTGTTTTTTGCTCTAATTTTTGCAAAAATGGTCCCAAATTAAAAAGGAGAGCAGTTCTGAGCAGATAACAACCTAATAATTAATATTAGTGCAGTTTCCGGTTGATTTAGGAAATTTAAAATTTTTTCAAATTTTCGAATTTTTTTTGCAAGGGGTACCATCACAATTTTTTGCGAAAATTTTTTAAAAAATTAATTTTTTTTCCTGAAATGCCAAGTTGTAGAGAATTTTACTACGAGTTCGGGAAGGTATGCCATTCCATATTTGGACCATTATTTCCATGATGATGCCAAAAATACTGATTTTTTGTTGGCGGAAAACGAGGACTTTGCATTATGGCGAAATTGTGATTTTTCTTATAATTGTTTTTTGCTCTAATTTTTGCAAAAATGGTCCCAAATTAAAAAGGAGAGCAGTTCTGAGCAGATAACAACCTAATAATTAATATTAGTGCAGTTTCCGGTTGATTTAGGAAATTTAAAATTTTTTCAAATTTTCGAATTTTTTTGCAAGGGGTACCATCACATTTTTTGCGAAAATTTTTTAAAAAATTAATTTTTTTTCCTGAAATGCCAAGTTGTAGAGAATTTTACTACGAGTTCGGGAAGGTATGCCATTCCATATTTGGACCATTATTTCCATTATGATGCCAAAAATACTGATTTTTTATTGGCGGAAAACAAGGACTTTGCATTTTGGCGAAATTGTGATTTTTCTTATAATTGTTTTTTGCTCTAATTTTTGCAAAAATGGTCCCAAATTTAAAAGGAGAGCAGTTCTGAGCAGATAACAACCTAATAATTAATATTAGTGCAGTTTCCGGTTGATTTAGGAAATTTAAAATTTTTTCAAATTTTCGAATTTTTTTGCAAGGGGTACCATCACAATTTTTTGCGAAAATTTTTTAAAAAATTAATTTTTTTTCCTGAAATGCCAAGTTGTAGAGAATTTTACTACGAGTTCGGGAAGGTATGCCATTCCATATTTGGACCATTATTTCCATTATGATGCCAAAAATACTGATTTTTTATTGGCGGAAAACGAGGACTTTGCATTTTGGCGAAATTGTGATTTTTCTTATAATTGTTTTTTGCTATAATTTTTGCAAAAATGGTCCCAAATTAAAAAGGAGAGCAGTTCTGAGCAGATAACAACCTAATAATTAATATTAGTGCAGTTTCCGGTTGATTTAGGAAATTTAAAATTTTTTCAAATTTTCGAATTTTTTTTGCAAGGGGTACCATCACAATTTTTTGCGAAAATTTTTTAAAAAATTAATTTTTTTCCTGAAATGCCAAGTTGTAGAGAATTTTACTACGAGTTCGGGAAGGTATGCCATTCCATATTTGGACCATTATTTCCATTATGATGCCAAAAATACTGATTTTTTATTGGCGGAAAACGAGGACTTTGCATTATGGCGAAATTGTGATTTTTCTTATAATTGTTTTTTGCTCTAATTTTTGCAAAAATGGTCCCAAATTAAAAAGGAGAGCAGTTCTGAGCAGATAACAACCTAATAATTAATATTAGTGCAGTTTCCGGTTGATTTAGGAAATTTAAAATTTTTTCAAATTTTCGAATTTTTTTGCAAGGGGTACCATCACAATTTTTTGCGAAAATTTTTTAAAAAATTAATTTTTTTTCCTGAAATGCCAAGTTGTAGAGAATTTTACTACGAGTTCGGGAAGGTATGCCATTCCATATTTGGACCATTATTTCCATTATGATGCCAAAAATACTGATTTTTTGTTCGCGGAAAACGAGGACTTTGCATTATAGCGAAATTGTGATTTTTCTTATAATTGTTTTTTGCTCTAATTTTTGCAAAAATGGTCCCAAATTAAAAAGGAGAGCAGTTCTGAGCAGATAACAACCTAATAATTAATATTAATGCAGTTTCCGGTTGATTTAGGAAATTTAAAATTTTTCAAATTTTCGAATTTTTTTGCAAGGGGTACCATCACAATTTTTTGCGAAATTTTTTTAAAAAATTAATTTTTTTTCCTGAAATGCCAAGTTGTAGAGAATTTTATTACGAGTTCGGGAAGGTATGCCATTCCATATTTGGACCATTATTTCCATTATGATGCCAAAAATACTGATTTTTTGTTGGCGGAAAACGAGGACTTTGCATTATAGCGAAATTGTGATTTTTCTTATAATTGTTTTTTGCTCTAATTTTTGCAAAAATGGTCCCAAATTAAAAAGGAGAGCAGTTCTGAGCAGATAACAACCTAATAATTAATATTAGTGCAGTTTCCGGTTGATTTAGGAAATTTAAAATTTTTTCAAATTTTCGAATTTTTTTGCAAGGGGTACCATCACAATTTTTTGCGAATTTTTTTAAAAAATTAATTTTTTTTCCTGAAATGCCAAGTTGTAGAGAATTTTACTACGAGTTCGGGAAGGTATGCCATTCCATATTTGGACCATTATTTCCATTATGATGCCAAAAATACTGATTTTTTGTTGGCGGAAAACGAGGACTTTGCATTATGGCGAAATTGTGATTTTTCTTATAATTGTTTTTTGCTCTAATTTTTGCAAAAATGGTCCCAAATTAAAAAGGAGAGCAGTTCTGAGCAGATAACAACCTAATAATTAATATTAGTGCAGTTTCCGGTTGATTTAGGAAATTTAAAATTTTTTCAAATTTTCAAATTTTTTTGCAAGGGGTACCATCACAATTTTTTGCGAAAATTTTTTAAAAAATTAATTTTTTTCCTGAAATGCCAAGTTGTAGAGAATTTTACTACGAGTTCGGGAAGGTATGCCATTCCATATTTGGACCATTATTTCCATTATGATGCCAAAAATACTGATTTTTTATTGGCGGAAAACGAGGACTTTGCATTATGGCGAAATTGTGATTTTTCTTATAATTGTTTTTTGCTCTAATTTTTGCAAAAATGGTCCCAAATTAAAAAGGAGAGCAGTTCTGAGCAGATAACAACCTAATAATTAATATTAATGCAGTTTCCGGTTGATTTAGGAAATTTAAAATTTTTTTCAAATTTTCGAATTTTTTTGCAAGGGGTACCATCACAATTTTTTGCGAATTTTTTTTAAAAAATTAATTTTTTTTCCTGAAATGCCAAGTTGTAGAGAATTTTACTACGAGTTCGGGAAGGTATGCCATTCCATATTTGGACCATTATTTCCATTATGATGCCAAAAATACTGATTTTTTGTTGGCGGAAAACGAGGACTTTGCATTATGGCGAAATTGTGATTTTTCTTTTAATTGTTTTTTGCTCTAATTTTTGCAAAAATGGTCCCAAATTAAAAAGGAGAGCAGTTCTGAGCAGATAACAACCTAATAATTAATATTAGTGCAGTTTCCGGTTGATTTAAGAAATTTAAAATTTTTTCAAATTTTCGAGTTTTTTTGCAAGGGGTACGATCACATTTTTTGCAAAAATTTTTTAAAAAATTAATTTTTTTTCCTGAAATGCCAAGTTGTAGAGAATTTTACTACGAGTTCGGGAAGGTATGCCATTCCATATTTGGACCATTATTTCCATTATGATGCCAAAAATACTGATTTTTTATTGGCGGAAAACGAGGACTTTGCATTTTGGCGAAATTGTGATTTTTCTTATAATTTTTTTTTGCTCTAATTTTTGCAAAAATGGTCCCAAATTAAAAAGGAGAGCACTTCTGAGCAGATAACAACCTAATAATTAATATTAGTGCAGTTTCCGGTTAATTTAAGAAATTTAAAATTTTTTCAAATTTTCGAATTTTTTTTGCAAGGGGTACGATCACATTTTTTGCAAAAATTTTTTAAAAAATTAATTTTTTTTCCTGAAATGCCAAGTTGTAGAGAATTTTACTACGAGTTCGGGAAGGTATGCCATTCCATATTTGGACCATTATTTCCATTATGATGCCAAAAATACTGATTTTTTATTGGCGGAAAACGAGGACTTTGCATTTTGGCGAAATTGTGATTTTTCTTATAATTTTTTTTTGCTCTAATTTTTGCAAAAATGGTCCCAAATTAAAAAGGAGAGCACTTCTGAGCAGATAACAACCTAATAATTAATATTAGTGCAGTTTCCGGTTGATTTAAGAAATTTAAAATTTTTTCAAATTTTCGAATTTTTTTGCAAGGGGTACGATCACATTTTTTGCAAAAATTTTTTAAAAAATTAATTTTTTTTCCTGAAATGCCAAGTTGTAGAGAATTTTACTACGAGTTCGGGAAGGTATGCCATTCCATATTTGGACCATTATTTCCATTATGATGCCAAAAATACTGATTTTTTATTGGCGGAAAACGAGGACTTTGCATTTTGGCGAAATTGTGATTTTTCTTATAATTGTTTTTTGCTCTAATTTTTGCAAAAATGGTCCCAAATTAAAAAGGAGAGCAGTTCTGAGCAGATAACAACCTAATAATTAATATTAGTGCAGTTTCCGGTTGATTTAGGAAATTTAAAATTTTTTCAAATTTTCGAATTTTTTTGCAAGGGGTACCATCACAATTGTTTGCGAAAATTTTTTAAAAAATTAATTTTTTTTCCTGAAATGCCAAGTTGTAGAGAATTTTACTACGAGTTCGGGAAGGTATGCCATTCCATATTTGGACCATTATTTCCATTATGATGCCAAAAATACTGATTTTTTATTGGCGGAAAACGAGGACTTTGCATTTTGGCGAAATTGTGATTTTTCTTATAATTGTTTTTTGCTCTAATTTTTGCAAAAATGGTCCCAAATTAAAAAGGAGAGCAGTTCTGAGCAGATAACAACCTAATAATTAATATTAGTGCAGTTTCCGGTTGATTTAGGAAATTTAATTTTTTTTCAAATTTTCGAATTTTTTTGCAAGGGGTACCATCACAATTTATTGCGAAATTTTTTAAAAAAATAATTTTTTTTCCTGAAATGCCAAGTTGTAGAGAATTTTACTACGAGTTCGGGAAGGTATGCCATTCCATATTTGGACCATTATTTCCATTATGATGCCAAAAATACTGATTTTTTATTGGCGGAAAACGAGGACTTTGCATTTTGGCGAAATTGTGATTTTTCTTATAATTGTTTTTTGCTCTAATTTTTGCAAAAATGGTCCCAAATTAAAAAGGAGAGCAGTTCTGAGCAGATAACAACCTAATAATTAATATTAGTGCAGTTTCCGGTTGATTTAAGAAATTTAAAATTTTTTCAAATTTTCGAATTTTTTTGCAAGGGGTACCATCACATTTTTTGCAAAAACTTTTTAAAAAATTAATTTTTTTTCCTGAAATGCCAAGTTGTAGAGAATTTTACTACGAGTTCGGGAAGGTATGCCATTCCATATTTGGACCATTATTTCCATTATGATGCCAAAAATACTGATTTTTTATTGGCGGAAAACGAGGACTTTGCATTTTGGCGAAATTGTGATTTTTCTTATAATTGTTTTTTGCTCTAATTTTTGCAAAAATGGTCCCAAATTAAAAAGGAGAGCAGTTCTGAGCAGATAACAACCTAATAATTAATATTAGTGCAGTTTCCGGTTGATTTAGGAAATTTAAAATTTTTTCAAATTTTCGAATTTTTTTGCAAGGGGTACCATCACAATTGTTTGCGAAAATTTTTTAAAAAATTAATTTTTTTTCCTGAAATGCCAAGTTGTAGAGAATTTTACTACGAGTTCGGGAAGGTATGCCATTCCATATTTGGACCATTATTTCCATTATGATGCCAAAAATACTGATTTTTTATTGGCGGAAAACGAGGACTTTGCATTTTGGCGAAATTGTGATTTTTCTTATAATTGTTTTTTGCTCTAATTTTTGCAAAAATGGTCCCAAATTAAAAAGGAGAGCAGTTCTGAGCAGATAACAAACTAATAATTAATATTAGTGCAGTTTCCGGTTGATTTAAGAAATTTAAAATTTTTTCAAATTTTCGAATTTTTTTGCAAGGGGTACCATCACAATTTTTTGCGAAAATTTTTTAAAAAATTAATTTTTTCCTGAAATGCCAAGTTGTAGAGAATTTTACTACGAGTTCGGGAAGGTATGCCATTCCATATTTGGACCATTATTTCCATTATGATGCCAAAAATACTGATTTTTTATTGGCGGAAAACGAGGACTTTGCATTTTGACGAAATTGTGATTTTTCTTATAATTGTTTTTTGCTCTAATTTTTGCAAAAATGGTCCCAAATTAAAAAGGAGAGCAGTTCTGAGCAGATAACAACCTAATAATTAATATTAGTGCAGTTTCCGGTTGATTTAAGAAATTTAAAATTTTTTCAAATTTTCGAATTTTTTTGCAAGGGGTACCATCACATTTTTTGCAAAAATTTTTTAAAAAATTAATTTTTTTTCCTGAAATGCCAAGTTGTAGAGAATTTTACTACGAGTTCGGGAAGGTATGCCATTCCATATTTGGACCATTATTTCCATTATGATGCCAAAAATACTGATTTTTTATTGGCGGAAAACGAGGACTTTGCATTTTGGCGAAATTGTGATTTTTCTTATAATTGTTTTTTGCTCTAATTTTTGCAAAAATGGTCCCAAATTAAAAAGGAGAGCAGTTCTGAGCAGATAACAACCTAATAATTAATATTAGTGCAGTTTCCGGTTGATTTAGGAAATTTAAAATTTTTTCAAATTTTCGAATTTTTTTTGCAAGGGGTACCATCACAATTTTTTGCGAAATTTTTTAAAAAAATAATTTTTGTTCCTGAAATGCCAAGTTGTAGAGAATTTTACTACGAGTTCGGGAAGGTATGCCATTCCATATTTGGACCATTATTTCCATTATGATGCCAAAAATACTGATTTTTTATTGGCGGAAAACGAGGACTTTGCATTTTGGCGAAATTGTGATTTTTCTTATAATTGTTTTTTGCTCTAATTTTTGCAAAAATGGTCCCAAATTAAAAAGGAGAGCAGTTCTGAGCAGATAACAAACTAATAATTAATATTAGTGCAGTTTCCGGTTGATTTAAGAAATTTAAAATTTTTTCAAATTTTCGAATTTTTTTGCAAGGGGTACCATCACAATTGTTTGCGAAAATTTTTTAAAAAATTAATTTTTTTTCCTGAAATGCCAAGTTGTAGAGAATTTTACTACGAGTTCGGGAAGGTATGCCATTCCATATTTGGACCATTATTTCCATTATGATGCCAAAAATACTGATTTTTTATTGGCGGAAAACGAGGACTTTGCATTTTGGCGAAATTGTGATTTTTCTTATAATTGTTTTTTGCTCTAATTTTTGCAAAAATGGTCCCAAATTAAAAAGGAGAGCAGTTCTGAGCAGATAACAATCTAATAATTAATATTAGTGTAGTTTCCGGTTTATTTAGGAAATTTAAAATTTTTTCAAATTTTCGAATTTTTTTGCAAGGGGTAGCATCACAATTTTTTGCAAAAATTTTTTAAAAAATTAATTTTTTTTTCCTGAAATGCCAAGTTGTAGAGAATTTTACTACGAGTTCGGGAAGGTATGCCATTCCATATTTGGACCATTGTGATTTTTCTTATCATTGTTTTTTGCTCTAATTTTTGCAAAAATGGTCCCAAATTTAAAAGGAGAGCAGTTCTGAGCAGATAACAACCTAATAATTAATATTAGTGCAGTTTCCGGTTGATTTAGGAAATTTAATTTTTTTTCAAATTTTCGAATTTTTTTGCAAGGGGTACCATCACAATTTTTTGCGAAATTTTTTAAAAAAATAATTTTTGTTCCTGAAATGCCAAGTTGTAGAGAATTTTACTACGAGTTCGGGAAGGTATGCCATTCCATATTTGGACCATTATTTCCATTATGATGCCAAAAATACTGATTTTTTATTGGCGGAAAACGAGGACTTTGCATTTTGGCGAAATTGTGATTTTTCTTATAATTGTTTTTTGCTCTAATTTTTGCAAAAATGGTCCCAAATTAAAAAGGAGAGCAGTTCTGAGCAGATAACAACCTAATAATTAATATTAGTGCAGTTTCCGGTTGATTTAAGAAATTTAAAATTTTTTTCAAATTTTCGAATTTTTTTGCAAGGGGTACCATCACATTTTTTGCAAAAATTTTTTAAAAAATTAATTTTTTTTCCTGAAATGCCAAGTTGTAGAGAATTTTACTACGAGTTCGGGAAGGTATGCCATTCCATATTTGGACCATTATTTCCATTATGATGCCAAAAATACTGATTTTTTATTGGCGGAAAACGACGACTTTGCATTTTGGCGAAATTGTGATTTTTCTTATAATTGTTTTTTGCTCTAATTTTTGCAAAAATGGTCCCAAATTAAAAAGGAGAGCAGTTCTGAGCAGATAACAAACTAATAATTAATATTAGTGCAGTTTCCGGTTGATTTAAGAAATTTAAAATTTTTTCAAATTTTCGAATTTTTTTTGCAAGGGGTACCATCACAATTGTTTGCGAAAATTTTTTAAAAAATTAATTTTTTTTCCTGAAATGCCAAGTTGTAGAGAATTTTACTACGAGTTCGGGAAGGTATGCCATTCCATATTTGGACCATTGTGATTTTTCTTATAATTGTTTTTTGCTCTAATTTTTGCAAAAATGGTCCCAAATTTAAAAGGAGAGCAGTTCTGAGCAGATAACAACCTAATAATTAATATTAGTGCAGTTTCCGGTTGATTTAGGAAATTTAAAATTTTTTCAAATTTTCGAATTTATTTGCAAGGGGTACCATCACAATTTTTTGCGAAAATTTTTTAAAAAATTAATTTTTTTTCCTGAAATGCCAAGTTGTAGAGAATTTTACTACGAGTTCGGGAAGGTATGCCATTCCATATTTGGACCATTATTTCCATTATGATGCCAAAAATACTGATTTTTTATTGGCGGAAAACGAGGACTTTGCATTTCGGCGAAATTGTGATTTTTCTTATAATTGTTTTTTGCTCTAATTTTTGCAAAAATTGTCCCAAATTAAAAAGGAGAGCAGTTCTGAGCAGATAACAACCTAATAATTAATATTAGTGCAGTTTCCGGTTGATTTAGGAAATTTAAAATTTTTTCAAATTTTCGAATTTTTTTTGCAAGGGGTACCATCACAATTTTTTGCGAAAATTTTTTAAAAAATTAATTTTTTTTCCTGAAATGCCAAGTTGTAGAGAATTGTACTACGAGTTCGGGAAGGTATGCCATTCCATATTTGGACCATTATTTCCATTATGATGCCAAAAATACTGATTTTTTGTTGGCGGAAAACGAGGACTTTGCATTATGGCGAAATTGTGATTTTTCTTATAATTGTTTTTTGCTCTAATTTTTGCAAAAATGGTCCCAAATTAAAAAGGAGAGCAGTTCTGAGCAGATAACAACCTAATAATTAATATTAGTGCAGTTTCCGGTTGATTTAGGAAATTTAAAATTTTTTCAAATTTTCGAATTTTTTTGCAAGGGGTACCATCACAATTTTTTGCGAAAATTTTTTAAAAAATTATTTTTTTTTCCTGAAATGCCAAGTTGTAGAGAATTTTACTACGAGTTCGGGAAGGTATGCCATTCCATATTTGGACCATTATTTCCATTATGATGCCAAAAATACTGATTTTTTGTTGGCGGAAAACGAGGACTTTGCATTATGGCGAAATTGTGATTTTTCTTATAATTGATTTTTGCTCTAATTTTTGCAAAAATGGTCCCAAATTAAAAAGGAGAGCAGTTCTGAGCAGATAACAACCTAATAATTAATATTAGTGCAGTTTCCGGTTGATTTAGGAAATTTAAAATTTTTTCAAATTTTCGAATTTTTTTGCAAGGGGTACCATCACAATTTTTTGCGAAAATTTTTTAAAAAATTAATTTTTTTCCTGAAATGCCAAGTTGTAGAGAATTTTACTACGAGTTCGGGAAGGTATGCCATTCCATATTTGGACCATTATTTCCATTATGATGCCAAAAATACTGATTTTTTATTGGCGGAAAACGAGGACTTTGCATTTTGGCGAAATTGTGATTTTTCTTATAATTGTTTTTTGCTCTAATTTTTGCAAAAATGGTCCCAAATTAAAAAGGAGATCAGTTCTGAGCAGATAACAACCTAATAATTAATATTAGTGCAGTTTCCGGTTGATTTAAGAAATTTAAAATTTTTTCAAATTTTCGAATTTTTTTGCAAGGGGTACCATCACATTTTTTGCGAAAATTTTTAAAAAATTAATTTTTTTTCCTGAAATGCCAAGTTGTAGAGAATTTTACTACGAGTTCGGGAAGGTATGCCATTCCATATTTGGACCATTATTTCCATTATGATGCCAAAAATACTGATTTTTTATTGGCGGAAAACGAGGACTTTGCATTATGGCGAAATTGTGATTTTTCTTATAATTGTTTTTTGCTCTAATTTTTGCAAAAATGGTCCCAAATTAAAAAGGAGAGCAGTTCTGAGCAGATAACAACCTAATAATTAATATTAGTGCAGTTTCCGGTTGATTTAGGAAATTTAAAATTTTTTCAAATTTTCGAATTTTTTTTGCAAGGGGTATCATCACAATTTTTTGCGAAAATTTTTTAAAAAATTAATTTTTTTTCCTGAAATGCCAAGTTGTAGAGAATTTTACTACGAGTTCGGGAAGGTATGCCATTCCATATTTGGACCATTATTTCCATTATGATGCCAAAAATACTGATTTTTTGTTGGCGGAAAACGAGGACTTTGCATTATGGCGAAATTGTGATTTTTCTTATAATTGTTTTTTGCTCTAATTTTTGCAAAAATGGTCCCAAATTAAAAAGGAGAGCAGTTCTGAGCAGATAACAACCTAATAATTAATATTAGTGCAGTTTCCGGTTGATTTAGGAAATTTAAAATTTTTTTCAAATTTTCGAATTTTTTTTGCAAGGGGTACCATCACAATTTTTTGCGAAATTTTTTAAAAAAATAATTTTTTTTCCTGAAATGCCAAGTTGTAGAGAATTTTACTATGAGTTCGGGAAGGTATGCCATTCCATATTTGGACCATTATTTCCATTATGATGCCAAAAATACTGATTTTTTATTGGCGGAAAACGAGGACTTTGCATTTTGGCGAAATTGTGATTTTTCTTATAATTGTTTTTTGCTCTAATTTTTGCAAAAATGGTCCCAAATTAAAAAGGAGAGCAGTTCTGAGCAGATAACAACCTAATAATTAATATTAGTGCAGTTTCCGGTTGATTTAGGAAATTTAAAATTTTTTCAAATTTTCGAATTTTTTTGCAAGGGGTACCATTACAATTTTTTGCGAAAATTTTTTAAAAAATTAATTTTTTTCCTGAAATGCCAAGTTGTAGAGAATTTTACTACGAGTTCGGGAAGGTATGCCATTCCATATTTGGACCATTATTTCCATTATGATGCCAAAAATACTGATTTTTTATTGGCGGAAAACGAGGACTTTGCATTTTGACGAAATTGTGATTTTTCTTATAATTGTTTTTTGCTCTAATTGTTGCAAAAATGGTTTCCCAAATTAAAAAGGATAGCAGTTCTGAGCAGATAACAACCTAATAATTAATATTAGTGCAGTTTCCGGTTGATTTAAGAAATTTAAAATTTTTTCAAATTTTCGAATTTTTTTGCAAGGGGTACCATCACAATTTTTTGCGAAATTTTTTAAAAAAATAATTTTTTTTCCTGAAATGCCAAGTTGTAGAGAATTTTACTACGAGTTCGGGAAGGTATGCCATTCCATATTTGGACCATTATTTCCATTATGATGCCAAAAATACTGATTTTTTATTGGCGGAAAACGAGGACTTTGCATTTTGGCGAAATTGTGATTTTTCTTATAATTGTTTTTTGCTCTAATTTTTGCAAAAATGGTCCCAAATTAAAAAGGAGAGCAGTTCTGAGCAGATAACAACCTAATAATTAATATTAGTGCAGTTTCCGGTTGATTTAAGAAATTTAAAATTTTTTTCAAATTTTCGAATTTTTTTGCAAGGGGTACCATCACATTTTTTGCGAAAATTTTTTAAAAAATTAATTTTTTTTCCTGAAATGCCAAGTTGTAGAGAATTTTACTACGAGTTCGGGAAGGTATGCCATTCCATATTTGGACCATTATTTCCATTATGATGCCAAAAATACTGATTTTTTGTTGGCGGAAAACGAGGACTTTGCATTATGGCGAAATTGTGATTTTTCTTATAATTGTTTTTTGCTCTAATTTTTGCAAAAATGGTCCCAAATTAAAAAGGAGAGCAGTTCTGAGCAGATAACAACCTAATAATTAATATTAGTGCAGTTTCCGGTTGATTTAGGAAATTTAAAATTTTTTCAAATTTTCGAATTTTTTTGCAAGGGGTACCATCACAATTTTTTGCGAAAATTTTTTAAAAAATTAATTTTTTTCCTGAAATGCCAAGTTGTAGAGAATTTTACTACGAGTTCGGGAAGGTATGCCATTCCATATTTGGACCATTATTTCCATTATGATGCCAAAAATACTGATTTTTTATTGGCGGAAAACGAGGACTTTGCATTTTGACGAAATTGTGATTTTTCTTATAATTGTTTTTTGCTCTAATTGTTGCAAAAATGGTTTCCCAAATTAAAAAGGATAGCAGTTCTGAGCAGATAACAACCTAATAATTAATATTAGTGCAGTTTCCGGTTGATTTAAGAAATTTAAAATTTTTTCAAATTTTCGAATTTTTTTGCAAGGGGTACCATCACATTTTTTGCGAAAATTTTTTAAAAAATTAATTTTTTTTCCTGAAATGCCAAGTTGTAGAGAATTTTACTACGAGTTCGGGAAGGTATGCCATTCCATATTTGGACCATTATTTCCATTATGATGCCAAAAATACTGATTTTTTATTGGCGGAAAACGAGGACTTTGCATTATGGCGAAATTGTGATTTTTCTTATAATTGTTTTTTGCTCTAATTTTTGCAAAAATGGTCCCAAATTAAAAAGGAGAGCAGTTCTGAGCAGATAACAACCTAATAATTAATATTAGTGCTGTTTCCGGTTGATTTAGGAAATTTAAAATTTTTTCAAATTTTCGAATTTTTTTTGCAAGGGGTATCATCACAATTTTTTGCGAAAATTTTTTAAAAAATTAATTTTTTTTCCTGAAATGCCAAGTTGTAGAGAATTTTACTACGAGTTCGGGAAGGTATGCCATTCCATATTTGGACCATTATTTCCATTATGATGCCAAAAATACTGATTTTTTGTTGGCGGAAAACGAGGACTTTGCATTTTGGCGAAATTGTGATTTTTCTTATAATTGTTTTTTGCTCTAATTTTTGCAAAAATGGTCCCAAATTAAAAAGGAGAGCAGTTCTGAGCAGATAACAACCTAATAATTAATATTAGTGCAGTTTCCGGTTGATTTAGGAAATTTAAAATTTTTTCAAAATTTCGAATTTTTTTTGCAAGGGGTACCATCACAATTTTTTGCGAAATTTTTTAAAAAAATAATTTTTTTTCCTGAAATGCCAAGTTGTAGAGAATTTTACTATGAGTTCGGGAAGGTATGCCATTCCATATTTGGATGCCAAAAATACTGATTTTTTATTGGCGGAAAACGAGGACTTTGCATTTTGGCGAAATTGTGATTTTTCTTATAATTGTTTTTTGCTCTAATTTTTGCAAAAATGGTCCCAAATTAAAAAGGAGAGCAGTTCTGAACAGATAACAACCTAATAATTAATATTAGTGCAGTTTCCGGTTGATTTAAGAAATTTAAAATTTTTTCAAATTTTCGAATTTTTTTGCAAGGGGTACCATCACATTTTTTGCGAAAATTTTTTAAAAAATTAATTTTTTTCCTGAAATGCCAAGTTGTAGAGAATTTTACTACGAGTTCGGGAAGGTATGCCATTCCATATTTGGACCATTATTTCCATTATGATGCCAAAAATACTGATTTTTTATTGGCGGAAAACGAGGACTTTGCATTTTGGCGAAATTGTGATTTTTCTTATAATTGTTTTTTGCTCTAATTTTTGCAAAAATGGTCCCAAATTAAAAAGGAGAGCAGTTCTGAGCAGATAACAACCTAATAATTAATATTAGTGCAGTTTCCGGTTGATTTAGGAAATTTAAAATTTTTTCAAATTTTCGAATTTTTTTGCAAGGGGTACCATCACAATTGTTTGCGAAAATTTTTTAAAAAATTAATTTTTTTCCTGAAATGCCAAGTTGTAGAGAATTTTACTACGAGTTCGGGAAGGTATGCCATTCCATATTTGGACCATTATTTCCATTATGATGCCAAAAATACTGATTTTTTATTGGCGGAAAACGAGGACTAAATTAAAAAGGATAGCAGTTCTGAGCAGATAACAACCTAATAATTAATATCAGTGCAGTTTCCGGTTGATTTAGAAAATTTAAAATTTTTTCAAATTTTCGAATTTTTTTGCAAGGGGTACCATCACAATTTTTTGCGAAAATTTTTTAAAAAATTAATTTTTTTTCCTGAAATGCCAAGTTGTAGAGAATTTTACTACGAGTTTGGGAAGGTATGCCATTCCATATTTGGACCATTATTTCCATTATGATGCCAAAAATACTGATTTTTTGTTGGCGGAAAACGAGGACTTTGCATTATGGCGAAATTGTGATTTTTCTTATAATTGTTTTTTGCTCTAATTTTTGCAAAAATGGTCCCAAATTAAAAAGGAGAGCAGTTCTGAGCAGATAACAACCTAATAATTAATATTAGTGCAGTTTCCGGTTGATTTAGGAAATTTAAAATTTTTTTCAAATTTTCGAATTTTTTTGCAAGGGGTACCATCACAATTTTTTGCGAAAATTTTTTAAAAAATTAATTTTTTTTCCTGAAATGCCAAGTTGTACAGAATTTTACTACGAGTTCGGGAAGATATGCCATTCCATATTTGGACCATTATTTCCATTATGATGCCAAAAATACTGATTTTTTATTGGCGGAAAACGAGGACTTTGCATTATGGCGAAATTGTGATTTTTCTTATAATTGTTTTTTGCTCTGATTTTTGCAAAAATGGTCCCAAATTAAAAAGGAGAGCAGTTCTGAGCAGATAACAACCTAATAATTAATATTAGTGCAGTTTCCGGTTGATTTAGGAAATTTAAAATTTTTTCAAATTTTCGAATTTTTTTACAAGGGGTACCATCACAATTTTTTGCGAAATTTTTTTAAAAAATTAATTTTTTTTCCTGAAATGCCAAGTTGTAGAGAATTTTACTACGAGTTCGGGAAGGTATGCCATTCCATATTTGGACCATTATTTCCATTATGATGCCAAAAATACTGATTTTTTGTTGGCGGAAAACGAGGACTTTGCATTTTGGCGAAATTGTGATTTTTCTTATAATTGTTTTTTGCTCTAATTTTTGCAAAAATGGTCCCAAATTAAAAAGGAGAGCAGTTCTGAGCAGATAACAACCTAATAATTAATATTAGTGCAGTTTCCGGTTGATTTAGGAAATTTAAATTTTTTTCAAATTTTCGAATTTTTTTGCAAGGGGTACCATCACAATTTTTTGCGAAAATTTTTTAAAAAATTAATTTTTTTTCCTGAAATGCCAAGTTGTAGAGAATTTTACTACGAGTTCGGGAAGGTATGCCATTCCATATTTGGACCATTATTTCCATTATGATGCCAAAAATACTGATTTTTTGTTGGCGGAAAACGAGGACTTTGCATTATGGCGAAATTGTGATTTTTCTTATAATTGATTTTTGCTCTAATTTTTGCAAAAATGGTCCCAAATTAAAAAGGAGAGCAGTTCTGAGCATTCGAATTTTTTTGCAAGGGGTACCATCACAATTTTTTGCGAAAATTTTTTAAAAAATTAATTTTTTTTCCTGAAATGCCAAGTTGTAGAGAATTTTACTACGAGTTCGGGAAGGTATGCCATTCCATATTTGGACCATTATTTCCATTATGATGCCAAAAATACTGATTTTTTATTGGCGGAAAACGAGGACTTTGCATTTCGGCGAAATTGTGATTTTTCTTATAATTGTTTTTTGCTCTAATTTTTGCAAAAATGGTCCCAAATTAAAAAGGAGAGCAGTTCTGAGCAGATAACAACCTAATAATTAATATTAGTGCAGTTTCCGGTTGATTTAGGAAATTTAAAATTTTTTCAAATTTTCGAATTTTTTTGCAAGGGGTACCATCACAATTTTTTGCGAAAATTTTTTAAAAAATTAATTTTTTTTTCCTGAAATGCCAAGTTGTAGAGAATTTTACTACGAGTTCGGGAAGGTATGCCATTCCATATTTGGACCATTATTTCCATTATGATGCCAAAAAATACTGATTTTTTGTTGGCGGAAAACGAGGACTTTGCATTTTGGCGAAATTGTGATTTTTCTTATAATTGTTTTTTGCTCTAATTTTTGCAAAAATGGTCCCAAATTAAAAAGGAGAGCAGTTCTGAGCAGATAACAACCTAATAATTAATATTAGTGCAGTTTCTGGTTGATTTTGGAAATTTAAAATTTTTTTCAAATTTTCGAATTTTTTTGCGAAATTTTTTAAAAAATTGTGATTTTTCTTATAATTGTTTTTTGCTCTAATTTTTGCAAAAATGGTCCCAAATTAAAAAGGAGAGCAGTTCTGAGCAGATAACAACCTAATAATTAATATTAGTGCAGTTTCCGGTTGATTTAGGAAATTTAAAATTTTTTCAAATTTTCGAATTTTTTTGCAAGGGGTACCATCACAATTTTTTGCGAAAATTTTTTAAAAAATTAATTTTTTTTTCCTGAAATGCCAAGTTGTAGAGAATTTTACTACGAGTTCGGGAAGGTATGCCATTCCATATTTGGACCATTATTTCCATTATGATGCCAAAAATACTGATTTTTTGTTGGCGGAAAACGAGGACTTTGCATTTTGGCGAAATTGTGATTTTTCTTATAATTGTTTTTTGCTCTAATTTTTGCAAAAATGGTCCCAAATTAAAAAGGAGAGCAGTTCTGAGCAGATAACAACCTAATAATTAATATTAGTGCAGTTTCCGGTTGATTTAGGAAATTTAAAATTTTTTCAAATTTTCGAAGTTTTTTGCAAGGGGTACCATCACAATTTTTTGCGAAAATTTTTTAAAAAATTACTTTTTTTTCCTGAAATGCCAAGTTGTAGAGAATTTTACTACGAGTTCGGGAAGGTATGCCATTCCATATTTGGACCATTATTTCCATTATGATGCCAAAAATACTGATTTTTTGTTGGCGGAAAACGAGGACTTTGCATTATGGCGAAATTGTGATTTTTCTTATAATTGATTTTTGCTCTAATTTTTGCAAAAATGGTCCCAAATTAAAAAGGAGAGCAGTTCTGAGCATTCGAATTTTTTCGCAAGGGGTACCATCACAATTTTTTGCGAAAATTTTTTAAAAAATTAATTTTTTTTCCTGAAATGCCAAGTTGTAGAGAATTTTACTACGAGTTCGGGAAGGTATGCCATTCCATATTTGGACCATTATTTCCATTATGATGCCAAAAATACTGATTTTTTATTGGCGGAAAACGAGGACTTTGCATTTCGGCGAAATTGTGATTTTTCTTATAATTGTTTTTTGCTCTAATTTTTGCAAAAATTGTCCCAAATTAAAAAGGAGAGCAGTTCTGAGCAGATAACAACCTAATAATTAATATTAGTGCAGTTTCCGGTTGATTTAGGAAATTTAAAATTTTTTCAAATTTTCGAATTTTTTTGCAAGGGGTACCATCACAATTTTTTGCGAAAATTTTTTAAAAAATTAATTTTTTTTCCTGAAATGCCAAGTTGTAGAGAATTGTACTACGAGTTCGGGAAGGTATGCCATTCCATATTTGGACCATTATTTCCATTATGATGCCAAAAATACTGATTTTTTGTTGGCGGAAAACGAGGACTTTGCATTATGGCGAAATTGTGATTTTTCTTATAATTGTTTTTTGCTCTAATTTTTGCAAAAATGGTCCCAAATTAAAAAGGAGAGCAGTTCTGAGCAGATAACAACCTAATAATTAATATTAGTGCAGTTTCCGGTTGATTTAGGAAATTTAAAATTTTTCAAATTTTCGAATTTTTTTTGCAAGGGGTACCATCACAATTTTTTGCGAAAATTTTTTAAAAAATTATTTTTTTTTCCTGAAATGCCAAGTTGTAGAGAATTTTACTACGAGTTCGGGAAGGTATGCCATTCCATATTTGGACCATTATTTCCATTATGATGCCAAAAATACTGATTTTTTGTTGGCGGAAAACGAGGACTTTGCATTATGGCGAAATTGTGATTTTTCTTATAATTGATTTTTGCTCTAATTTTTGCAAAAATGGTCCCAAATTAAAAAGGAGAGCAGTTCTGAGCACTCGAATTTTTTTGCAAGGGGTACCATCACAATTTTTTGCGAAATTTTTTTAAAAAATTAATTTTGTTTCCTGAAATGCCAAGTTGTAGAGAATTTTACTACGAGTTCGGGAAGGTATGCCATTCTATATTTGGACCATTATTTCCATTATGATGCCAAAAATACTGATTTTTTATTGGCGGAAAACGAGGACTTAGCATTTCGGCGAAATTGTGATTTTTCTTATAATTGTTTTTTGCTCTAATTTTTGCAAAAATGGTCCCAAATTAAAAAGGAGAGCAGTTCTGAGCAGATAACAACCTAATAATTAATATTAATGCAGTTTCCGGTTGATTTAGGAAATTTAAAATTTTTTCAAATTTTCGAATTTTTTTGCAAGGGGTACCATCACAATTTTTTGCGAAAATTTTTTAAAAAATTAATTTTTTTCCTGAAATGCCAAGTTGTAGAGAATTTTACTACGAGTTCGGGAAGGTATGCCATTCCATATTTTGACCATTATTTCCATTATGATGCCAAAAATACTGATTTTTTGTTGGCGGAAAACGAGGACTTTGCATTTTGGCGAAATTGTGATTTTTCTTATAATTGTTTTTTGCTCTAATTTTTGCAAAAATGGTCCCAAATTAAAAAGGAGAGCAGTTCTGAGCAGATAACAACCTAATAATTAATATTAGTGCAGTTTCCGGTTGATTTAGGAAATTTAAAATTTTTTCAAATTTTCGAATTTTTTTGCAAGGGGTACCATCACAATTTTTTGCGAAAATTTTTTAAAAAATTAATTTTTTTTTCCTGAAATGCCAAGTTGTAGAGAATTTTACTACGAGTTCGGGAAGGTATGCCATTCCATATTTGGACCATTATTTCCATTATGATGCCAAAAATACTGATTTTTTGTTGGCGGAAAACGAGGACTTTGCATTTTGGCGAAATTGTGATTTTTCTTATAATTGTTTTTTGCTCTAATTTTTGCAAAAATGGTCCCAAATTAAAAAGGAGAGCAGTTCTGAGCAGATAACAACCTAATAATTAATATTAGTGCAGTTTCCGGTTGATTTAGGAAATTTAAAATTTTTTCAAATTTTCGAATTTTTTTGCAAGGGGTACCATCACAATTTTTTGCGAAAATTTTTTAAAAAATTACTTTTTTTTCCTGAAATGCCAAGTTGTAGAGAATTTTACTACGAGTTCGGGAAGGTATGCCATTCCATATTTGGACCATTATTTCCATTATGATGCCAAAAATACTGATTTTTTGTTCGCGGAAAACGAGGACTTTGCATTATGGCGAAATTGTGATTTTTCTTATAATTGTTTTTTGCTCTAATTTTTGCAAAAATGGTCCCAAATTAAAAAGGAGAGACGTTCTGAGCAGATAACAACCTAATAATTAATATTAGTGGAGTTTCCGGTTGATTTAGGAAATTTAAAATTTTTTCAAATTTTCGAATTTTTTTGCAAGGGGTACCATCACAATTTTTTGCGAAAATTTTTTAAAAAATTAATTTTTTTTTCCTGAAATGCCAAGTTGTAGAGAATTTTACTACGAGTTCGGGAAGGTATGCCATTCCATGTTTGGACCATTATTTCCATTATGATGCCAAAAATACTGATTTTTTATTGGCGGAAAACGAGGACTTTGCATTTCGGCGAAATTGTGATTTTTCTTATAATTGTTTTTTGCTCTAATTTTTGCAAAAATGGTCCCAAATTAAAAAGGAGAGCAGTTCTGAGCAGATAACAACCTAATAATTAATATTAGTGCAGTTTCCGGTTGATTTAGGAAATTTAAAATTTTTTCAAATTTTCGAATTTTTTTGCAAGGGGTACCATCACAATTTTTTGCGAAAATTTTTTAAAAAATTAATTTTTTTTCCTGAAATGCCAAGTTGTAGAGAATTTTACTACGAGTTCGGGAAGGTATGCCATTCCATATTTGGACCATTATTTCCATTATGATGCCAAAAATACTGATTTTCTGTTCGCGGAAAACGAGGACTTTGCATTATAGCGAAATTGTGATTTTTCTTATAATTGTTTTTGGCTCTAATTTTTGCAAAAATGGTCCCAAATTAAAAAGGAGAGCAGTTCTGAGCAGATAATAACCTAATAATTAATATTAATGCAGTTTCCGGTTGATTTAGGAAATTTAAAATTTTTTCAAATTTTCGAATTTTTTTGCAAGGGGTACCATCACATTTTTTTGCGAAAATTTTTTAAAAAATTAATTTTTTTTCCTGAAATGCCAAGGTGTAGAGAATTTTACTACGAGTTCGGGAAGGTATGCCATTCCATATTTGGACCATTATTTCCATTATGATGCCAAAAATACTGATTTTTTGTTGGCGGAAAACGAGGACTTTGCATTATGGCGAAATTGTGATTTTTCTTATAATGGTTTTTTGCTCTAATTTTTGCAAAAATGGTCCCAAATTAAGAAGGAGAGCAGTTCTGAGCAGATAACAACCTAATAATTAATATTAGTGCAGTTTTCGGTTGATTTAGAAAATTTAAAATTTTTTCAAATTTTCGAATTTTTTTGCAAGGGGTACCATCACAATTTTTTGCGAAAATTTTTTAAAAAATTAATTTTTTTCCTGAAATGCCAAGTTGTAGAGAATTTTACTACGAGTTCGGGAAGGTATGCCATTCCATATTTGGACCATTATTTCCATTATGATGCCAAAAATACTGATTTTTTGTTCGCGGAAAACGAGGACTTTGCATTATGGCGAAATTGTGATTTTTCTTATAATTGTTTTTTGCTCTAATTTTTGCAAAAATGGTCCCAAATTAAAAAGGAGAGACGTTCTGAGCAGATAACAACCTAATAATTAATATTAGTGGAGTTTCCGGTTGATTTAGGAAATTTAAAATTTTTTCAAATTTTCGAATTTTTTTGCAAGGGGTACCATCACAATTTTTTACGAAAATTTTTTAAAAAATTAATTTTTTTTCCTGAAATGCCAAGGTGTAGAGAATTTTACTACGAGTTCGGGAAGGTATGCCATTCCATACTTGGACCATTATTTCCATTATGATGCCAAAAATACTGATTTTTTATTGGCGGAAAACGAGGACTTTGCATTTCGGCGAAATTGTGATTTTTCTTATAATTGTTTTTTGCTCTAATTTTTGCAAAAATGGTCCCAAATTAAAAAGGAGAGCAGTTCTGAGCAGATAACAACCTAATAATTAATATTAGTGCAGTTTCCGGTTGATTTAGGAAATTTAAAATTTTTTCAAATTTTCGAATTTTTTTGCAAGGGGTACCATCACAATTTTTTGCGAAAATTTTTTAAAAAATTAATTTTTTTTCCTGAAATGCCAAGTTGTAGAGAATTTTACTACGAGTTCGGGAAGGTATGCCATTCCATATTTGGACCATTATTTCCATTATGATGCCAAAAATACTGATTTTTTGTTCGCGGAAAACGAGGACTTTGCATTATAGCGAAATTGTGATTTTTCTTATAATTGTTTTTTGCTCTAATTTTTGCAAAAATGGTCCCAAATTAAAAAGGAGAGCAGTTCTGAGCAGATAACAACCTAATAATTAATATTAATGCAGTTTCCGGTTGATTTAGGAAATTTAAAATTTTTTCAAATTTTCGAATTTTTTTTGCAAGGGGTACCATCACAATTTTTTGCGAAATTTTTTTAAAAAATTAATTTTTTTTCCTGAAATGCCAAGTTGTAGAGAATTTTATTACGAGTTCGGGAAGGTATGCCATTCCATATTTGGACCATTATTTCCATTATGATGCCAAAAATACTGATTTTTTGTTGGCGGAAAACGAGGACTTTGCATTATAGCGAAATTGTGATTTTTCTTATAATTGTTTTTTGCTCTAATTTTTGCAAAAATGGTCCCAAATTAAAAAGGAGAGCAGTTCTGAGCAGATAACAACCTAATAATTAATATTAGTGCAGTTTCCGGTTGATTTAGGAAATTTAAAATTTTTTCAAATTTTCGAATTTTTTTGCAAGGGGTACCATCACAATTTTTTGCGAAAATTTTTTAAAAAATTAATTTTTTTTCCTGAAATGCCAAGTTGTAGAGAATTTTACTACGAGTTCGGGAAGGTATGCCATTCCATATTTGGACCATTATTTCCATTATGATGCCAAAAATACTGATTTTTTGTTCGCGGAAAACGAGGACTTTGCATTATGGCGAAATTGTGATTTTTCTTATAATTGTTTTTTGCTCTAATTTTTGCAAAAATGGTCCCAAATTAAAAAGGAGAGACGTTCTGAGCAGATAACAACCTAATAATTAATATTAGTGGAGTTTCCGGTTGATTTAGGAAATTTAAAATTTTTTCAAATTTTCGAATTTTTTTGCAAGGGGTACCATCACAATTTTTTGCGAAAATTTTTTAAAAAATTAATTTTTTTTCCTGAAATGCCAAGTTGTAGAGAATTTTACTACGAGTTCGGGAAGGTATGCCATTCCATATTTGGACCATTATTTCCATTATGATGCCAAAAATACTGATTTTTTGTTCGCGGAAAACGAGGACTTTGCATTATAGCGAAATTGTGATTTTTCTTATAATTGTTTTTTGCTCTAATTTTTGCAAAAATGGTCCCAAATTAAAAAGGAGAGCAGTTCTGAGCAGATAACAACCTAATAATTAATATTAGTGCAGTTTCCGGTTGATTTAGGAAATTTAAAATTTTTTCAAATTTTCGAATTTTTTTGCAAGGGGTACCATCACAATTTTTTGCGAAATTTTTTTAAAAAATTAATTTTTTTTCCTGAAATGCCAAGTTGTAGAGAATTTTATTACGAGTTCGGGAAGGTATGCCATTCCATATTTGGACCATTATTTCCATTATGATGCCAAAAATACTGATTTTTTGTTGGCGGAAAACGAGGACTTTGCATTATAGCGAAATTGTGATTTTTCTTATAATTGTTTTTTGCTCTAATTTTTGCAAAAATGGTCCCAAATTAAAAAGGAGAGCAGTTCTGAGCAGATAACAACCTAATAATTAATATTAGTGCAGTTTCCGGTTGATTTAGGAAATTTAAAATTTTTTCAAATTTTCGAATTTTTTTGCAAGGGGTACCATCACAATTTTTTGCGAAAATTTTTTAAAAAATTAATTTTTTTTCCTGAAATGCCAAGTTGTAGAGAATTTTACTACGAGTTCGGGAAGGTATGCCATTCCATATTTGGACCATTATTTCCATTATGATGCCAAAAATACTGATTTTCTGTTCGCGGAAAACGAGGACTTTGCATTATAGCGAAATTGTGATTTTTCTTATAATTGTTTTTGGCTCTAATTTTTGCAAAAATGGTCCCAAATTAAAAAGGAGAGCAGTTCTGAGCAGATAACAACCTAATAATTAATATTAGTGCAGTTTCCGGTTGATTTAGGAAATTTAAAATTTTTTCAAAATTTCGAATTTTTTTTGCAAGGGGTACCATCACAATTTTTTGCGAAATTTTTTAAAAAAATAATTTTTTTTCCTGAAATGCCAAGTTGTAGAGAATTTTACTATGAGTTCGGGAAGGTATGCCATTCCATATTTGGATGCCAAAAATACTGATTTTTTATTGGCGGAAAACGAGGACTTTGCATTTTGGCGAAATTGTGATTTTTCTTATAATTGTTTTTTGCTCTAATTTTTGCAAAAATGGTCCCAAATTAAAAAGGAGAGCAGTTCTGAACAGATAACAACCTAATAATTAATATTAGTGCAGTTTCCGGTTGATTTAAGAAATTTAAAATTTTTTCAAATTTTCGAATTTTTTTGCAAGGGGTACCATCACATTTTTTGCGAAAATTTTTTAAAAAATTAATTTTTTTCCTGAAATGCCAAGTTGTAGAGAATTTTACTACGAGTTCGGGAAGGTATGCCATTCCATATTTGGACCATTATTTCCATTATGATGCCAAAAATACTGATTTTTTATTGGCGGAAAACGAGGACTTTGCATTTTGGCGAAATTGTGATTTTTCTTATAATTGTTTTTTGCTCTAATTTTTGCAAAAATGGTCCCAAATTAAAAAGGAGAGCAGTTCTGAGCAGATAACAACCTAATAATTAATATTAGTGCAGTTTCCGGTTGATTTAGGAAATTTAAAATTTTTTCAAATTTTCGAATTTTTTTGCAAGGGGTACCATCACAATTGTTTGCGAAAATTTTTTAAAAAATTAATTTTTTTTCCTGAAATGCCAAGTTGTAGAGAATTTTACTACGAGTTCGGGAAGGTATGCCATTCCATATTTGGACCATTATTTCCATTATGATGCCAAAAATACTGATTTTTTATTGGCGGAAAACGAGGACTAAATTAAAAAGGATAGCAGTTCTGAGCAGATAACAACCTAATAATTAATATCAGTGCAGTTTCCGGTTGATTTAGAAAATTTAAAATTTTTTCAAATTTTCGAATTTTTTTGCAAGGGGTACCATCACAATTTTTTGCGAAAATTTTTTAAAAAATTAATTTTTTTCCTGAAATGCCAAGTTGTAGAGAATTTTACTACGAGTTTGGGAAGGTATGCCATTCCATATTTGGACCATTATTTCCATTATGATGCCAAAAATACTGATTTTTTGTTGGCGGAAAACGAGGACTTTGCATTATGGCGAAATTGTGATTTTTCTTATAATTGTTTTTTGCTCTAATTTTTGCAAAAATGGTCCCAAATTAAAAAGGAGAGCAGTTCTGAGCAGATAACAACCTAATAATTAATATTAGTGCAGTTTCCGGTTGATTTAGGAAATTTAAAATTTTTTCAAATTTTCGAATTTTTTTTGCAAGGGGTACCATCACAATTTTTTGCGAAAATTTTTTAAAAAATTAATTTTTTTTCCTGAAATGCCAAGTTGTACAGAATTTTACTACGAGTTCGGGAAGATATGCCATTCCATATTTGGACCATTATTTCCATTATGATGCCAAAAATACTGATTTTTTATTGGCGGAAAACGAGGACTTTGCATTATGGCGAAATTGTGATTTTTCTTATAATTGTTTTTTGCTCTGATTTTTGCAAAAATGGTCCCAAATTAAAAAGGAGAGCAGTTCTGAGCAGATAACAACCTAATAATTAATATTAGTGCAGTTTCCGGTTGATTTAGGAAATTTAAAATTTTTTCAAATTTTCGAATTTTTTTACAAGGGGTACCATCACAATTTTTTGCGAAATTTTTTTAAAAAATTAATTTTTTTTCCTGAAATGCCAAGTTGTAGAGAATTTTACTACGAGTTCGGGAAGGTATGCCATTCCATATTTGGACCATTATTTCCATTATGATGCCAAAAATACTGATTTTTTGTTGGCGGAAAACGAGGACTTTGCATTTTGGCGAAATTGTGATTTTTCTTATAATTGTTTTTTGCTCTAATTTTTGCAAAAATGGTCCCAAATTAAAAAGGAGAGCAGTTCTGAGCAGATAACAACCTAATAATTAATATTAGTGCAGTTTCCGGTTGATTTAGGAAATTTAAATTTTTTTCAAATTTTCGAATTTTTTTGCAAGGGGTACCATCACAATTTTTTGCGAAAATTTTTTAAAAAATTAATTTTTTTTCCTGAAATGCCAAGTTGTAGAGAATTTTACTACGAGTTCGGGAAGGTATGCCATTCCATATTTGGACCATTATTTCCATTATGATGCCAAAAATACTGATTTTTTGTTGGCGGAAAACGAGGACTTTGCATTATGGCGAAATTGTGATTTTTCTTATAATTGATTTTTGCTCTAATTTTTGCAAAAATGGTCCCAAATTAAAAAGGAGAGCAGTTCTGAGCATTCGAATTTTTTTGCAAGGGGTACCATCACAATTTTTTGCGAAAATTTTTTAAAAAAATTAATTTTTTTTCCTGAAATGCCAAGTTGTAGAGAATTTTACTACGAGTTCGGGAAGGTATGCCATTCCATATTTGGACCATTATTTCCATTATGATGCCAAAAATACTGATTTTTTATTGGCGGAAAACGAGGACTTTGCATTTCGGCGAAATTGTGATTTTTCTTATAATTGTTTTTTGCTCTAATTTTTGCAAAAATGGTCCCAAATTAAAAAGGAGAGCAGTTCTGAGCAGATAACAACCTAATAATTAATATTAGTGCAGTTTCCGGTTGATTTAGGAAATTTAAAATTTTTTCAAATTTTCGAATTTTTTTGCAAGGGGTACCATCACAATTTTTTGCGAAAATTTTTTAAAAAATTAATTTTTTTTTCCTGAAATGCCAAGTTGTAGAGAATTTTACTACGAGTTCGGGAAGGTATGCCATTCCATATTTGGACCATTATTTCCATTATGATGCCAAAAATACTGATTTTTTGTTGGCGGAAAACGAGGACTTTGCATTTTGGCGAAATTGTGATTTTTCTTATAATTGTTTTTTGCTCTAATTTTTGCAAAAATGGTCCCAAATTAAAAAGGAGAGCAGTTCTGAGCAGATAACAACCTAATAATTAATATTAGTGCAGTTTCTGGTTGATTTTGGAAATTTAAAATTTTTTCAAATTTTCGAATTTTTTTGCGAAATTTTTTTAAAAAATTGTGATTTTTCTTATAATTGTTTTTTGCTCTAATTTTTGCAAAAATGGTCCCAAATTAAAAAGGAGAGCAGTTCTGAGCAGATAACAACCTAATAATTAATATTAGTGCAGTTTCCGGTTGATTTAGGAAATTTAAAATTTTTTCAAATTTTCGAATTTTTTTGCAAGGGGTACCATCACAATTTTTTGCGAAAATTTTTTAAAAAATTAATTTTTTTTTCCTGAAATGCCAAGTTGTAGAGAATTTTACTACGAGTTCGGGAAGGTATGCCATTCCATATTTGGACCATTATTTCCATTATGATGCCAAAAATACTGATTTTTTGTTGGCGGAAAACGAGGACTTTGCATTTTGGCGAAATTGTGATTTTTCTTATAATTGTTTTTTGCTCTAATTTTTGCAAAAATGGTCCCAAATTAAAAAGGAGAGCAGTTCTGAGCAGATAACAACCTAATAATTAATATTAGTGCAGTTTCCGGTTGATTTAGGAAATTTAAAATTTTTTTCAAATTTTCGAAGTTTTTTGCAAGGGGTACCATCACAATTTTTTGCGAAAATTTTTTAAAAAATTACTTTTTTTTCCTGAAATGCCAAGTTGTAGAGAATTTTACTACGAGTTCGGGAAGGTATGCCATTCCATATTTGGACCATTATTTCCATTATGATGCCAAAAATACTGATTTTTTGTTGGCGGAAAACGAGGACTTTGCATTATGGCGAAATTGTGATTTTTCTTATAATTGATTTTTGCTCTAATTTTTGCAAAAATGGTCCCAAATTAAAAAGGAGAGCAGTTCTGAGCATTCGAATTTTTTCGCAAGGGGTACCATCACAATTTTTTGCGAAAATTTTTTAAAAAATTAATTTTTTTTCCTGAAATGCCAAGTTGTAGAGAATTTTACTACGAGTTCGGGAAGGTATGCCATTCCATATTTGGACCATTATTTCCATTATGATGCCAAAAATACTGATTTTTTATTGGCGGAAAACGAGGACTTTGCATTTCGGCGAAATTGTGATTTTTCTTATAATTGTTTTTTGCTCTAATTTTTGCAAAAATTGTCCCAAATTAAAAAGGAGAGCAGTTCTGAGCAGATAACAACCTAATAATTAATATTAGTGCAGTTTCCGGTTGATTTAGGAAATTTAAAATTTTTTCAAATTTTCGAATTTTTTTGCAAGGGGTACCATCACAATTTTTTGCGAAAATTTTTTAAAAAATTAATTTTTTTTCCTGAAATGCCAAGTTGTAGAGAATTGTACTACGAGTTCGGGAAGGTATGCCATTCCATATTTGGACCATTATTTCCATTATGATGCCAAAAATACTGATTTTTTGTTGGCGGAAAACGAGGACTTTGCATTATGGCGAAATTGTGATTTTTCTTATAATTGTTTTTTGCTCTAATTTTTGCAAAAATGGTCCCAAATTAAAAAGGAGAGCAGTTCTGAGCAGATAACAACCTAATAATTAATATTAGTGCAGTTTCCGGTTGATTTAGGAAATTTAAAATTTTTTCAAATTTTCGAATTTTTTTGCAAGGGGTACCATCACAATTTTTTGCGAAAATTTTTTAAAAAATTATTTTTTTTTCCTGAAATGCCAAGTTGTAGAGAATTTTACTACGAGTTCGGGAAGGTATGCCATTCCATATTTGGACCATTATTTCCATTATGATGCCAAAAATACTGATTTTTTGTTGGCGGAAAACGAGGACTTTGCATTATGGCGAAATTGTGATTTTTCTTATAATTGATTTTTGCTCTAATTTTTGCAAAAATGGTCCCAAATTAAAAAGGAGAGCAGTTCTGAGCAAAAAAAAAATGTATAAATTCTCGAATTTTTTTTGCAAGGGGTACCATCACAATTTTTTGCGAAATTTTTTAAAAAATTAATTTTGTTTCCTGAAATGCCAAGTTGTAGAGAATTTTACTACGAGTTCGGGAAGGTATGCCATTCTATATTTGGACCATTATTTCCATTATGATGCCAAAAATACTGATTTTTTA
Source organism: Drosophila mimetica (assembly GCA_037075245.1). Lineage (NCBI taxonomy): Eukaryota > Metazoa > Arthropoda > Insecta > Diptera > Drosophilidae > Drosophila > Drosophila mimetica. The sequence continues at coordinate 79,714 of JBAMCH010000007.1, forward strand.
TTGGCGGAAAACGAGGACTTAGCATTTCGGCGAAATTGTGATTTTTCTTATAATTGTTTTTTGCTCTAATTTTTGCAAAAATGGTCCCAAATTAAAAAGGAGAGCAGTTCTGAGCAGATAACAACCTAATAATTAATATTAATGCAGTTTCCGGTTGATTTAGGAAATTTAAAATTTTTTCAAATTTTCGAATTTTTTTGCAAGGGGTACCATCACAATTTTTTGCGAAAATTTTTTAAAAAATTAATTTTTTTCCTGAAATGCCAAGTTGTAGAGAATTTTACTACGAGTTCGGGAAGGTATGCCATTCCATATTTTGACCATTATTTCCATTATGATGCCAAAAATACTGATTTTTTGTTGGCGGAAAACGAGGACTTTGCATTTTGGCGAAATTGTGATTTTTCTTATAATTGTTTTTTGCTCTAATTTTTGCAAAAATGGTCCCAAATTAAAAAGGAGAGCAGTTCTGAGCAGATAACAACCTAATAATTAATATTAGTGCAGTTTCCGGTTGATTTAGGAAATTTAAAATTTTTTCAAATTTTCGAATTTTTTTGCAAGGGGTACCATCACAATTTTTTGCGAAAATTTTTTAAAAAATTAATTTTTTTTTCCTGAAATGCCAAGTTGTAGAGAATTTTACTACGAGTTCGGGAAGGTATGCCATTCCATATTTGGACCATTATTTCCATTATGATGCCAAAAATACTGATTTTTTGTTGGCGGAAAACGAGGACTTTGCATTTTGGCGAAATTGTGATTTTTCTTATAATTGTTTTTTGCTCTAATTTTTGCAAAAATGGTCCCAAATTAAAAAGGAGAGCAGTTCTGAGCAGATAACAACCTAATAATTAATATTAGTGCAGTTTCCGGTTGATTTAGGAAATTTAAAATTTTTTCAAATTTTCGAATTTTTTTGCAAGGGGTACCATCACAATTTTTTGCGAAAATTTTTTAAAAAATTACTTTTTTTTCCTGAAATGCCAAGTTGTAGAGAATTTTACTACGAGTTCGGGAAGGTATGCCATTCCATATTTGGACCATTATTTCCATTATGATGCCAAAAATACTGATTTTTTGTTCGCGGAAAACGAGGACTTTGCATTATGGCGAAATTGTGATTTTTCTTATAATTGTTTTTTGCTCTAATTTTTGCAAAAATGGTCCCAAATTAAAAAGGAGAGACGTTCTGAGCAGATAACAACCTAATAATTAATATTAGTGGAGTTTCCGGTTGATTTAGGAAATTTAAAATTTTTTCAAATTTTCGAATTTTTTTGCAAGGGGTACCATCACAATTTTTTGCGAAAATTTTTTAAAAAATTAATTTTTTTCCTGAAATGCCAAGTTGTAGAGAATTTTACTACGAGTTCGGGAAGGTATGCCATTCCATGTTTGGACCATTATTTCCATTATGATGCCAAAAATACTGATTTTTTATTGGCGGAAAACGAGGACTTTGCATTTCGGCGAAATTGTGATTTTTCTTATAATTGTTTTTTGCTCTAATTTTTGCAAAAATGGTCCCAAATTAAAAAGGAGAGCAGTTCTGAGCAGATAACAACCTAATAATTAATATTAGTGCAGTTTCCGGTTGATTTAGGAAATTTAAAATTTTTTCAAATTTTCGAATTTTTTTGCAAGGGGTACCATCACAATTTTTTGCGAAAATTTTTTAAAAAATTAATTTTTTTTCCTGAAATGCCAAGTTGTAGAGAATTTTACTACGAGTTCGGGAAGGTATGCCATTCCATATTTGGACCATTATTTCCATTATGATGCCAAAAATACTGATTTTCTGTTCGCGGAAAACGAGGACTTTGCATTATAGCGAAATTGTGATTTTTCTTATAATTGTTTTTGGCTCTAATTTTTGCAAAAATGGTCCCAAATTAAAAAGGAGAGCAGTTCTGAGCAGATAATAACCTAATAATTAATATTAATGCAGTTTCCGGTTGATTTAGGAAATTTAAAATTTTTTCAAATTTTCGAATTTTTTTGCAAGGGGTACCATCACATTTTTTTGCGAAAATTTTTTAAAAAATTAATTTTTTTTCCTGAAATGCCAAGGTGTAGAGAATTTTACTACGAGTTCGGGAAGGTATGCCATTCCATATTTGGACCATTATTTCCATTATGATGCCAAAAATACTGATTTTTTGTTGGCGGAAAACGAGGACTTTGCATTATGGCGAAATTGTGATTTTTCTTATAATGGTTTTTTGCTCTAATTTTTGCAAAAATGGTCCCAAATTAAGAAGGAGAGCAGTTCTGAGCAGATAACAACCTAATAATTAATATTAGTGCAGTTTTCGGTTGATTTAGAAAATTTAAAATTTTTTCAAATTTTCGAATTTTTTTGCAAGGGGTACCATCACAATTTTTTGCGAAAATTTTTTAAAAAATTAATTTTTTTTCCTGAAATGCCAAGTTGTAGAGAATTTTACTACGAGTTCGGGAAGGTATGCCATTCCATATTTGGACCATTATTTCCATTATGATGCCAAAAATACTGATTTTTTGTTCGCGGAAAACGAGGACTTTGCATTATGGCGAAATTGTGATTTTTCTTATAATTGTTTTTTGCTCTAATTTTTGCAAAAATGGTCCCAAATTAAAAAGGAGAGACGTTCTGAGCAGATAACAACCTAATAATTAATATTAGTGGAGTTTCCGGTTGATTTAGGAAATTTAAAATTTTTTCAAATTTTCGAATTTTTTTGCAAGGGGTACCATCACAATTTTTTACGAAAATTTTTTAAAAAATTAATTTTTTTTCCTGAAATGCCAAGGTGTAGAGAATTTTACTACGAGTTCGGGAAGGTATGCCATTCCATACTTGGACCATTATTTCCATTATGATGCCAAAAATACTGATTTTTTATTGGCGGAAAACGAGGACTTTGCATTTCGGCGAAATTGTGATTTTTCTTATAATTGTTTTTTGCTCTAATTTTTGCAAAAATGGTCCCAAATTAAAAAGGAGAGCAGTTCTGAGCAGATAACAACCTAATAATTAATATTAGTGCAGTTTCCGGTTGATTTAGGAAATTTAAAATTTTTTCAAATTTTCGAATTTTTTTGCAAGGGGTACCATCACAATTTTTTGCGAAAATTTTTTAAAAAATTAATTTTTTTTCCTGAAATGCCAAGTTGTAGAGAATTTTACTACGAGTTCGGGAAGGTATGCCATTCCATATTTGGACCATTATTTCCATTATGATGCCAAAAATACTGATTTTTTGTTCGCGGAAAACGAGGACTTTGCATTATAGCGAAATTGTGATTTTTCTTATAATTGTTTTTTGCTCTAATTTTTGCAAAAATGGTCCCAAATTAAAAAGGAGAGCAGTTCTGAGCAGATAACAACCTAATAATTAATATTAATGCAGTTTCCGGTTGATTTAGGAAATTTAAAATTTTTTCAAATTTTCGAATTTTTTTGCAAGGGGTACCATCACAATTTTTTGCGAAATTTTTTAAAAAATTAATTTTTTTTCCTGAAATGCCAAGTTGTAGAGAATTTTATTACGAGTTCGGGAAGGTATGCCATTCCATATTTGGACCATTATTTCCATTATGATGCCAAAAATACTGATTTTTTGTTGGCGGAAAACGAGGACTTTGCATTATAGCGAAATTGTGATTTTTCTTATAATTGTTTTTTGCTCTAATTTTTGCAAAAATGGTCCCAAATTAAAAAGGAGAGCAGTTCTGAGCAGATAACAACCTAATAATTAATATTAGTGCAGTTTCCGGTTGATTTAGGAAATTTAAAATTTTTTCAAATTTTCGAATTTTTTTGCAAGGGGTACCATCACAATTTTTTGCGAAAATTTTTTAAAAAATTAATTTTTTTTCCTGAAATGCCAAGTTGTAGAGAATTTTACTACGAGTTCGGGAAGGTATGCCATTCCATATTTGGACCATTATTTCCATTATGATGCCAAAAATACTGATTTTTTGTTCGCGGAAAACGAGGACTTTGCATTATGGCGAAATTGTGATTTTTCTTATAATTGTTTTTTGCTCTAATTTTTGCAAAAATGGTCCCAAATTAAAAAGGAGAGACGTTCTGAGCAGATAACAACCTAATAATTAATATTAGTGGAGTTTCCGGTTGATTTAGGAAATTTAAAATTTTTTCAAATTTTCGAATTTTTTTGCAAGGGGTACCATCACAATTTTTTGCGAAAATTTTTTAAAAAATTAATTTTTTTTCCTGAAATGCCAAGTTGTAGAGAATTTTACTACGAGTTCGGGAAGGTATGCCATTCCATATTTGGACCATTATTTCCATTATGATGCCAAAAATACTGATTTTTTGTTCGCGGAAAACGAGGACTTTGCATTATAGCGAAATTGTGATTTTTCTTATAATTGTTTTTTGCTCTAATTTTTGCAAAAATGGTCCCAAATTAAAAAGGAGAGCAGTTCTGAGCAGATAACAACCTAATAATTAATATTAGTGCAGTTTCCGGTTGATTTAGGAAATTTAAAATTTTTTCAAATTTTCGAATTTTTTTGCAAGGGGTACCATCACAATTTTTTGCGAAATTTTTTTAAAAAATTAATTTTTTTTCCTGAAATGCCAAGTTGTAGAGAATTTTATTACGAGTTCGGGAAGGTATGCCATTCCATATTTGGACCATTATTTCCATTATGATGCCAAAAATACTGATTTTTTGTTGGCGGAAAACGAGGACTTTGCATTATAGCGAAATTGTGATTTTTCTTATAATTGTTTTTTGCTCTAATTTTTGCAAAAATGGTCCCAAATTAAAAAGGAGAGCAGTTCTGAGCAGATAACAACCTAATAATTAATATTAGTGCAGTTTCCGGTTGATTTAGGAAATTTAAAATTTTTTCAAATTTTCGAATTTTTTTGCAAGGGGTACCATCACAATTTTTTGCGAAAATTTTTTAAAAAATTAATTTTTTTTCCTGAAATGCCAAGGTGTAGAGAATTTTACTACGAGTTCGGGAAGGTATGCCATTCCATATTTGGACCATTATTTCCATTATGATGCCAAAAATACTGATTTTTTATTGGCGGAAAACGAGGACTTTGCATTTCGGCGAAATTGTGATTTTTCTTATAATTGTTTTTTGCTCTAATTTTTGCAAAAATGGTCCCAAATTAAAAAGGAGAGCAGTTCTGAGCAGATAACAACCTAATAATTAATATTAGTGCAGTTTCCGGTTGATTTAGGAAATTTAAATTTTTTTCAAATTTTCGAATTTTTTTGCAAGGGGTACCATCACAATTTTTTGCGAAAATTTTTTAAAAAATTAATTTTTTTTCCTGAAATGCCAAGTTGTAGAGAATTTTACTACGAGTTCGGGAAGGTATGCCATTCCATATTTGGACCATTATTTCCATTATGATGCCAAAAATACTGATTTTTTGTTCGCGGAAAACGAGGACTTTGCATTATAGCGAAATTGTGATTTTTCTTATAATTGTTTTTTGCTCTAATTTTTGCAAAAATGGTCCCAAATTAAAAAGGAGAGCAGTTCTGAGCAGATAACAACCTAATAATTAATATTAATGCAGTTTCCGGTTGATTTAGGAAATTTAAAATTTTTTCAAATTTTCGAATTTTTTTGCAAGGGGTACCATCACAATTTTTTGCGAAAATTTTTTAAAAAATTAATTTTTTTTCCTGAAATGCCAAGTTGTAGAGAATTTTACTACGAGTTCGGGAAGGTATGCCATTCCATATTTGGACCATTATTTCCATTATGATGCCAAAAATACTGATTTTTTGTTCGCGGAAAACGAGGACTTTGCATTATGGCGAAATTGTGATTTTTCTTATAATTGTTTTTTGCTCTAATTTTTGCAAAAATGGTCCCAAATTAAAAAGGAGAGACGTTCTGAGCAGATAACAACCTAATAATTAATATTAGTGGAGTTTCCGGTTGATTTAGGAAATTTAAATTTTTTTCAAATTTTCGAATTTTTTTGCAAGGGGTACCATCACAATTTTTTGCGAAAATTTTTTAAAAAATTAATTTTTTTTCCTGAAATGCCAAGTTGTAGAGAATTTTACTACGAGTTCGGGAAGGTATGCCATTCCATATTTGGACCATTATTTCCATTATGATGCCAAAAATACTGATTTTTTGTTCGCGGAAAACGAGGACTTTGCATTATAGCGAAATTGTGATTTTTCTTATAATTGTTTTTTGCTCTAATTTTTGCAAAAATGGTCCCAAATTAAAAAGGAGAGCAGTTCTGAGCAGATAACAACCTAATAATTAATATTAATGCAGTTTCCGGTTGATTTAGGAAATTTAAAATTTTTTCAAATTTTCGAATTTTTTTGCAAGGGGTACCATCACAATTTTTTGCGAAATTTTTTTAAAAAATTAATTTTTTTTCCTGAAATGCCAAGTTGTAGAGAATTTTATTACGAGTTCGGGAAGGTATGCCATTCCATATTTGGACCATTATTTCCATTATGATGCCAAAAATACTGATTTTTTGTTGGCGGAAAACGAGGACTTTGCATTATAGCGAAATTGTGATTTTTCTTATAATTGTTTTTTGCTCTAATTTTTGCAAAAATGGTCCCAAATTAAAAAGGAGAGCAGTTCTGAGCAGATAACAACCTAATAATTAATATTAGTGCAGTTTCCGGTTGATTTAGGAAATTTAAAATTTTTTCAAATTTTCGAATTTTTTTGCAAGGGGTACCATCACAATTTTTTGCGAAAATTTTTTAAAAAATTAATTTTTTTTCCTGAAATGCCAAGGTGTAGAGAATTTTACTACGAGTTCGGGAAGGTATGCCATTCCATATTTGGACCATTATTTCCATTATGATGCCAAAAATACTGATTTTTTATTGGCGGAAAACGAGGACTTTGCATTTCGGCGAAATTGTTATTTTTCTTATAATTGTTTTTTGCTCTAATTTTTGCAAAAATGGTCCCAAATTAAAAAGGAGAGCAGTTCTGAGCAGATAACAACCTAATAATTAATATTAGTGCAGTTTCCGGTTGATTTAGGAAATTTAAATTTTTTTCAAATTTTCGAATTTTTTTGCAAGGGGTACCATCACAATTTTTTGCGAAAATTTTTTAAAAAATTAATTTTTTTTCCTGAAATGCCAAGTTGTAGAGAATTTTACTACGAGTTCGGGAAGGTATGCCATTCCATATTTGGACCATTATTTCCATTATGATGCCAAAAATACTGATTTTTTGTTCGCGGAAAACGAGGACTTTGCATTATAGCGAAATTGTGATTTTTCTTATAATTGTTTTTTGCTCTAATTTTTGCAAAAATGGTCCCAAATTAAAAAGGAGAGCAGTTCTGAGCAGATAACAACCTAATAATTAATATTAATGCAGTTTCCGGTTGATTTAGGAAATTTAAAATTTTTTCAAATTTTCGAATTTTTTTGCAAGGGGTACCATCACAATTTTTTGCGAAATTTTTTTAAAAAATTAATTTTTTTTCCTGAAATGCCAAGTTGTAGAGAATTTTATTACGAGTTCGGGAAGGTATGCCATTCCATATTTGGACCATTATTTCCATTATGATGCCAAAAATACTGATTTTTTGTTGGCGGAAAACGAGGACTTTGCATTATAGCGAAATTGTGATTTTTCTTATAATTGTTTTTTGCTCTAATTTTTGCAAAAATGGTCCCAAATTAAAAAGGAGAGCAGTTCTGAGCAGATAACAACCTAATAATTAATATTAGTGCAGTTTCCGGTTGATTTAGGAAATTTAAAATTTTTTCAAATTTTCGAATTTTTTTGCAAGGGGTACCATCACAATTTTTTGCGAAAATTTTTTAAAAAATTAATTTTTTTCCTGAAATGCCAAGTTGTAGAGAATTTTACTACGAGTTCGGGAAGGTATGCCATTCCATATTTGGACCATTATTTCCATTATGATGCCAAAAATACTGATTTTTTGTTCGCGGAAAACGAGGACTTTGCATTATAGCGAAATTGTGATTTTTCTTATAATTGTTTTTTGCTCTAATTTTTGCAAAAATGGTCCCAAATTAAAAAGGAGAGCAGTTCTGAGCAGATAACAACCTAATAATTAATATTAATGCAGTTTCCGGTTGATTTAGGAAATTTAAAATTTTTTCAAATTTTCGAATTTTTTTGCAAGGGGTACCATCACAATTTTTTGCGAAAATTTTTTAAAAAATTAATTTTTTTTCCTGAAATGCCAAGTTGTAGAGAATTTTACTACGAGTTCGGGAAGGTATGCCATTCCATATTTGGACCATTAAAATTAATTTTTTTTCCTGAAATGCCAAGGTGTAGAGAATTTTACTACGAGTTCGGGAAGGTATGCCATTCCATATTTGGACCATTATTTCCATTATGATGCCAAAAATACTGATTTTTTATTGGCGGAAAACGAGGACTTTGCATTTCGGCGAAATTGTGATTTTTCTTATAATTGTTTTTTGCTCTAATTTTTGCAAAAATGGTCCCAAATTAAAAAGGAGAGCAGTTCTGAGCAGATAACAACCTAATAATTAATATTAATGCAGTTTCCGGTTGATTTAGGAAATTTAAAATTTTTTCAAATTTTCGAATTTTTTTGCAAGGGGTACCATCACAATTTTTTGCGAAAATTTTTTAAAAAATTAATTTTTTTTCCTGAAATGCCAAGTTGTAGAGAATTTTACTACGAGTTCGGGAAGGTATGCCATTCCATATTTGGACCATTATTTCCATTATGATGCCAAAAATACTGATTTTTTGTTGGCGGAAAACGAGGACTTTGCATTATGGCGAAATTGTGATTTTTCTTATAATTGTTTTTGGCTCTAATTTTTGCAAAAATGGTCCCAAATTAAGAAGGAGAGCAGTTCTGAGCAGATAACAACCTAATAATTAATATTAGTGCAGTTTTCGGTTGATTTAGGAAATTTAAAATGTTTTCAAATTTTCGAATTTTTTTGCAAGGGGTACCATCACAATTTTTTGCGAAAATTTTTTAAAAAATTAATTTTTTTTCCTGAAAGGCCAAGTTGTAGAGAATTTTACTACGAGTTCGGGAAGGTATGCCATTCCATATTTGGACCATTATTTCCATTATGATGCCAAAAATACTGATTTTTTGTTGGCGGAAAACGAGGACTTTGCATTATGGCGAAATTGTGATTTTTCTTATAATTGTTTTTTGCTCTAATTTTTGCAAAAATGGTCCCAAATTAAAAAGGAGAGCAGTTCTGAGCAGATAACAACCTAATAATTAATATTAGTGCAGTTTCCGGTTGATTTAGGAAATTTAAAATTTTTTTCAAATTTTCGAATTTTTTTGCAAGGGGTACCATCACAATTTTTTGCGAAAATTTTTTAAAAAATTAATTTTTTTTCCTGAAATGCCAAGTTGTAGAGAATTTTACTACGAGTTCGGGAAGGTATGCCATTCCATATTTGGACCATTATTTCCATTATGATGCCAAAAATACTGATTTTTTGTTGGCGGAAAACGAGGACTTTGCATTATGGCGAAATTGTGATTTTTCTTATAATTGTTTTTTGCTCTAATTTTTGCAAAAATGGTCCCAAATTAAAAAGGAGAGCAGTTCTGAGCAGATAACAACCTAATAATTAATATTAGTGCAGTTTCCGGTTGATTTAGGAAATTTAAAATTTTTTCAAATTTTCGAATTTTTTTGCAAGGGGTACCATCACAATTTTTTGCGAAAATTTTTTAAAAAATTAATTTTTTTCCTGAAATGCCAAGTTGTAGAGAATTTTACTACGAGTTCGGGAAGGTATGCCATTCCATATTTGGACCATTATTTCCATTATGATGCCAAAAATACTGATTTTTTGTTGGCGGAAAACGAGGACTTTGCATTTTGGCGAAATTGTGATTTTTCTTATAATTGTTTTTTGCTCTAATTTTTGCAAAAATGGTCCCAAATTAAAAAGGAGAGCAGTTCTGAGCAGATAACAACCTAATAATTAATATTAGTGCAGTTTCCGGTTGATTTAGGAAATTTAAAATTTTTTCAAATTTTCGAATTTTTTTGCAAGGGGTACCATCACAATATTTTGCGAAAATTTTTTAAAAAATTAATTTTTTTTCCTGAAATGCCAAGTTGTAGAGAATTTTACTACGAGTTCGGGAAGGTATGCCATTCCATAATAATTAATATTAATGCAGTTTCCGGTTGATTTAGGAAATTTAAAATTTTTTCAAATTTTCGAATTTTTTTGCAAGGGGTACCATCACAATTTTTTGCGAAAATTTTTTAAAAAATTAATTTTTTTTCCTGAAATGCCAAGTTGTAGAGAATTTTACTACGAGTTCGGGAAGGTATGCCATTCCATATTTGGACCATTAAAATTAATTTTTTTTCCTGAAATGCCAAGGTGTAGAGAATTTTACTACGAGTTCGGGAAGGTATGCCATTCCATATTTGGACCATTATTTCCATTATGATGCCAAAAATACTGATTTTTTATTGGCGGAAAACGAGGACTTTGCATTTCGGCGAAATTGTGATTTTTCTTATAATTGTTTTTTGCTCTAATTTTTGCAAAAATGGTCCCAAATTAAAAAGGAGAGCAGTTCTGAGCAGATAACAACCTAATAATTAATATTAATGCAGTTTCCGGTTGATTTAGGAAATTTAAAATTTTTTCAAATTTTCGAATTTTTTTGCAAGGGGTACCATCACAATTTTTTGCGAAAATTTTTTAAAAAATTAATTTTTTTTCCTGAAATGCCAAGTTGTAGAGAATTTTACTACGAGTTCGGGAAGGTATGCCATTCCATATTTGGACCATTATTTCCATTATGATGCCAAAAATACTGATTTTTTGTTGGCGGAAAACGAGGACTTTGCATTATGGCGAAATTGTGATTTTTCTTATAATTGTTTTTGGCTCTAATTTTTGCAAAAATGGTCCCAAATTAAGAAGGAGAGCAGTTCTGAGCAGATAACAACCTAATAATTAATATTAGTGCAGTTTTCGGTTGATTTAGGAAATTTAAAATTTTTTCAAATTTTCGAATTTTTTTGCAAGGGGTACCATCACAATTTTTTGCGAAAATTTTTTAAAAAATTAATTTTTTTTCCTGAAAGGCCAAGTTGTAGAGAATTTTACTACGAGTTCGGGAAGGTATGCCATTCCATATTTGGACCATTATTTCCATTATGATGCCAAAAATACTGATTTTTTGTTGGCGGAAAACGAGGACTTTGCATTATGGCGAAATTGTGATTTTTCTTATAATTGTTTTTTGCTCTAATTTTTGCAAAAATGGTCCCAAATTAAAAAGGAGAGCAGTTCTGAGCAGATAACAACCTAATAATTAATATTAGTGCAGTTTCCGGTTGATTTAGGAAATTTAAAATTTTTTCAAATTTTCGAATTTTTTTTGCAAGGGGTACCATCACAATTTTTTGCGAAAATTTTTTAAAAAATTAATTTTTTTTCCTGAAATGCCAAGTTGTAGAGAATTTTACTACGAGTTCGGGAAGGTATGCCATTCCATATTTGGACCATTATTTCCATTATGATGCCAAAAATACTGATTTTTTGTTGGCGGAAAACGAGGACTTTGCATTATGGCGAAATTGTGATTTTTCTTATAATTGTTTTTTGCTCTAATTTTTGCAAAAATGGTCCCAAATTAAAAAGGAGAGCAGTTCTGAGCAGATAACAACCTAATAATTAATATTAGTGCAGTTTCCGGTTGATTTAGGAAATTTAAAATTTTTTCAAATTTTCGAATTTTTTTGCAAGGGGTACCATCACAATTTTTTGCGAAAATTTTTTAAAAAATTAATTTTTTTCCTGAAATGCCAAGTTGTAGAGAATTTTACTACGAGTTCGGGAAGGTATGCCATTCCATATTTGGACCATTATTTCCATTATGATGCCAAAAATACTGATTTTTTGTTGGCGGAAAACGAGGACTTTGCATTTTGGCGAAATTGTGATTTTTCTTATAATTGTTTTTTGCTCTAATTTTTGCAAAAATGGTCCCAAATTAAAAAGGAGAGCAGTTCTGAGCAGATAACAACCTAATAATTAATATTAGTGCAGTTTCCGGTTGATTAGGAAATTTAAAATTTTTTCAAATTTTCGAATTTTTTTGCAAGGGGTACCATCACAATATTTTGCGAAAATTTTTTAAAAAATTATTTTTTTTTCCTGAAATGCCAAGTTGTAGAGAATTTTACTACGAGTTCGGGAAGGTATGCCATTCCATAATAATTAATATTAATGCAGTTTCCGGTTGATTTAGGAAATTTAAAATTTTTTCAAATTTTCGAATTTTTTTGCAAGGGGTACCATCACAATTTTTTGCGAAAATTTTTTAAAAAATTAATTTTTTTTCCTGAAATGCCAAGTTGTAGAGAACTTTACTACGAGTTCGGGAAGGTATGCCATTCCATATTTGGACCATTATTTCCATTATGATGCCAAAAATACTGATTTTTTGTTGGCGGAAAACGAGGACTTTGCATTATAGCGAAATTGTGATTTTTCTTATAATTGTTTTTTGCTCTAATTTTTGCAAAAATGGTCCCAAATTAAAAAGGAGAGCAGTTCTGAGCAGATAACAACCTAATAATTAATATTAATGCAGTTTCCGGTTGATTTAGGAAATTTAAAATTTTTTCAAATTTTCGAATTTTTTTGCAAGGGGTACCATCACAATTTTTTGCGAAAATTTTTTAAAAAATTAATTTTTTTTCCTGAAATGCCAAGGTGTAGAGAATTTTACTACGAGTTCGGGAAGGTATGCCATTCCATATTTGGACCATTATTTCCATTATGATGCCAAAAATACTGATTTTTTATTGGCGGAAAACGAGGACTTTGCATTTCGGCGAAATTGTGATTTTTCTTATAATTGTTTTTTGCTCTAATTTTTGCAAAAATGGTCCCAAATTAAAAAGGAGAGCAGTTCTGAGCAGATAACAACCTAATAATTAATATTAGTGCAGTTTCCGGTTGATTTAGGAAATTTAAAATTTTTTCAAATTTTCGAATTTTTTTTGCAATGGGTACCATCACAATTTTTTGCGAAAATTTTTTAAAAAATTAATTTTTTTTCCTGAAATGCCAAGTTGTAGAGAATTTTACTACGAGTTCGGGAAGGTATGCCATTCCATATTTGGACCATTATTTCCATTATGATGCCAAAAATACTGATTTTTTGTTGGCGGAAAACGAGGACTTTGCATTTTGGCGAAATTGTGATTTTTCTTATAATTGTTTTTTGCTCTAATTTTTGCAAAAATGGTCCCAAATTAAAAAGGAGAGCAGTTCTGAGCAGATAACAACCTAATAATTAATATTAGTGCAGTTTCCGGTTGATTTAGGAAATTTAAATTTTTTTCAAATTTTCGAATTTTTTTGCAAGGGGTACCATCACAATTTTTTGCGAAAATTTTTTAAAAAATTAATTTTTTTTCCTGAAATGCCAAGTTGTAGAGAATTTTACTACGAGTTCGGGAAGGTATGCCATTCCATAATAATTAATATTAATGCAGTTTCCGGTTGATTTAGGAAATTTAAAATTTTTTCAAATTTTCGAATTTTTTTGCAAGGGGTACCATCACAATTTTTTGCGAAAATTTTTTAAAAAATTAATTTTTTTTCCTGAAATGCCAAGTTGTAGAGAATTTTACTACGAGTTCGGGAAGGTATGCCATTCCATAATAATTAATATTAATGCAGTTTCCGGTTGATTTAGGAAATTTAAAATTTTTTCAAATTTTCGAATTTTTTTGCAAGGGGTACCATCACAATTTTTTGCGAAAATTTTTTAAAAAATTAATTTTTTTTCCTGAAATGCCAAGTTGTAGAGAATTTTACTACGAGTTCGGGAAGGTATGCCATTCCATATTTGGACCATTATTTCCATTATGATGCCAAAAATACTGATTTTTTGTTGGCGGAAAACGAGGACTTTGCATTATGGCGAAATTGTGATTTTTCTTATAATTGTTTTTTGCTCTAATTTTTGCAAAAATGGTCCCAAATTAAAAAGGAGAGCAGTTCTGAGCAGATAACAACCTAATAATTAATATTAGTGCAGTTTCCGGTTGATTTAGGAAATTTAAAATTTTTTCAAATTTTCGAATTTTTTTGCAAGGGGTACCATCACAATTTTTTGCGAAAATTTTTTAAAAAATTAATTTTTTTCCTGAAATGCCAAGTTGTAGAGAATTTTACTACGAGTTCGGGAAGGTATGCCATTCCATATTTGGACCATTATTTCCATTATGATGCCAAAAATACTGATTTTTTGTTGGCGGAAAACGAGGACTTTGCATTATAGCGAAATTGTGATTTTTCTTATAATTGTTTTTTGCTCTAATTTTTGCAAAAATGGTCCCAAATTAAAAAGGAGAGCAGTTCTGAGCAGATAACAACCTAATAATTAATATTAATGCAGTTTCCGGTTGATTTAGGAAATTTAAAATTTTTTCAAATTTTCAAATTTTTTTTGCAAGGGGTACCATCACAATTTTTTGCGAAAATTTTTTAAAAAATTAATTTTTTTTCCTGAAATGCCAAGGTGTAGAGAATTTTACTACGAGTTCGGGAAGGTATGCCATTCCATATTTGGACCATTATTTCCATTATGATGCCAAAAATACTGATTTTTTATTGGCGGAAAACGAGGACTTTGCATTTCGGCGAAATTGTGATTTTTCTTATAATTGTTTTTTGCTCTAATTTTTGCAAAAATGGTCCCAAATTAAAAAGGAGAGCAGTTCTGAGCAGATAACAACCTAATAATTAATATTAGTGCAGTTTCCGGTTGATTTAGGAAATTTAAAATTTGTTCAAATTTTCGAATTTTTTTGCAAGGGGTACCATCACAATTTTTTGCGAAAATTTTTTAAAAAATTAATTTTTTTTCCTGAAATGCCAAGTTGTAGAGAATTTTACTACGAGTTCGGGAAGGTATGCCATTCCATAATAATTAATATTAATGCAGTTTCCGGTTGATTTAGGAAATTTAAAATTTTTTCAAATTTTCGAATTTTTTTGCAAGGGGTACCATCACAATTTTTTGCGAAATTTTTTTAAAAAATTAATTTTTTTCCCTGAAATGCCAAGTTGTAGAGAATTTTACTACGAGTTCGGGAAGGTATGCCATTCCATATTTGGACCATTATTTCCATTATGATGCCAAAAATACTGATTTTTTGTTGGCGGAAAACGAGGACTTTGCATTATAGCGAAATTGTGATTTTTCTTATAATTGTTTTTTGCTCTAATTTTTGCAAAAATGGTCCCAAATTAAAAAGGAGAGCAGTTCTGAGCAGATAACAACCTAATAATTAATATTAATGCAGTTTCCGGTTGATTTAGGAAATTTAAAATTTTTTCAAATTTTCGAATTTTTTTGCAAGGGGTACCATCACAATTTTTTGCGAAAATTTTTTAAAAAATTAATTTTTTTTCCTGAAATGCCAAGGTGTAGAGAATTTTACTACGAGTTCGGGAAGGTATGCCATTCCATATTTGGACCATTATTTCCATTATGATGCCAAAAATACTGATTTTTTGTTCGCGGAAAACGAGGACTTTGCATTATAGCGAAATTGTGATTTTTCTTATAATTGTTTTTTCCTCTAATTTTTGCAAAAATGGTCCCAAATAAAAAAGGAGAGCAGTTCTGAGCAGATAACAACCTAATAATTAATATTAATGCAGTTTCCGGTTGATTTAGGAAATTTAAAATTTTTTCAAATTTTCGAATTTTTTTGCAAGGGGTACCATCACAATTTTTTGCGAAAATTTTTTAAAAAATTAATTTTTTTCCTGAAATGCCAAGTTGTAGAGAATTTTACTACGAGTTCGGGAAGGTATGCCATTCCATATTTGGACCATTATTTCCATTATGATGCCAAAAATACTGATTTTTTGTTGGCGGAAAACGAGGACTTTGCATTATGGCGAAATTGTGATTTTTCTTATAATTGTTTTTTGCTCTAATTTTTGCAAAAATGGTCCCAAATTAAAAAGGAGAGCAGTTCTGAGCAGATAACAACCTAATAATTAATATAAGTGCAGTTTCCGGTTGATTTAGGAAATTTAAAATTTTTTCAAATTTTCGAATTTTTTTGCAAGGGGTACCATCACAATTTTTTGCGAAAATTTTTTAAAAAATTAATTTTTTTTCCTGAAATGCCAAGTTGTAGAGAATTTTACTACGAGTTCGGGAAGGTATGCCATTCCATATTTGGACCATTATTTCCATTATGATGCCAAAAATACTGATTTTTTGTTGGCGGAAAACGAGGACTTTGCATTTTGGCGAAATTGTGATTTTTCTTATAATTGTTTTTTGCTCTAATTTTTGCAAAAATGGTCCCAAATTAAAAAGGAGAGCAGTTCTGAGCAGATAACAACCTAATAATTAATATTAGTGCAGTTTCCGGTTGATTTAGGAAATTTAAAATTTTTTCAAATTTTCGAATTTTTTAGCAAGGGGTACCATCACAATTTTTTGCGAAAATTTTTTAAAAAATTAATTTTTTTTCCTGAAATGCCAAGTTGTAGAGAATTTTACTACGAGTTCGGGAAGGTATGCCATTCCATAATAATTAATATTAATGCAGTTTCCGGTTGATTTAGGAAATTTAAAATTTTTTTAAATTTTCGAATTTTTTTGCAAGGGGTACCATCACAATTTTTTGCGAAATTTTTTTAAAAAATTAATTTTTTTTCCTGAAATGCCAAGGTGTAGAGAATTTTACTACGAGTTCGGGAAGGTATGCCATTCCATATTTGGACCATTATTTCCATTATGATGCCAAAAATACTGATTTTTTATTGGCGGAAAACGAGGACTTTGCATTATGGCGAAATTGTGATTTTTCTTATAATTGTTTTTTGCTCTAATTTTTGCAAAAATGGTGCCAAATTAAAAAGGAGAGCAGTTCTGGGCAGATAACAACCTAATAATTAATATTAGTGCAGTTTCCGGTTGATTTAGGAAATTTAAAATTTTTTCAAATTTTCGAATTTTTTTGCAAGGGGTACCATCACAATTTTTGCGAAAATTTTTTAAAAAATTAATTGTTTTTCCTGAAATGCCAAGTTGTAGAGAATTTTACTACGAGTTCGGGAAGGTATGCCATTCCATATTTGGACCATTATTTCCATTATGATGCCAAAAATACTGATTTTTTGTTGGCGGAAAACGAGGACTTTGCATTTTGGCGAAATTGTGATTTTTCTTATAATTGTTTTTTGCTCTAATTTTTGCAAAAATGGTCCCAAATTAAAAAGGAGAGCAGTTCTGAGCAGATAACAACCTAATAATTAATATTAGTGCAGTTTCCGGTTGATTTAGGAAATTTAAAATTTTTTCAAATTTTCGAATTTTTTAGCAAGGGGTACCATCACAATTTTTTGCGAAAATTTTTTAAAAAATTAATTTTTTTTCCTGAAATGCCAAGTTGTAGAGAATTTTACTACGAGTTCGGGAAGGTATGCCATTCCATAATAATTAATATTAATGCAGTTTCCGGTTGATTTAGGAAATTTAAAATTTTTTTAAATTTTCGAATTTTTTTGCAAGGGGTACCATCACAATTTTTTGCGAAATTTTTTTAAAAAATTAATTTTTTTTCCTGAAATGCCAAGGTGTAGAGAATTTTACTACGAGTTCGGGAAGGTATGCCATTCCATATTTGGACCATTATTTCCATTATGATGCCAAAAATACTGATTTTTTATTGGCGGAAAACGAGGACTTTGCATTATGGCGAAATTGTGATTTTTCTTATAATTGTTTTTTGCTCTAATTTTTGCAAAAATGGTGCCAAATTAAAAAGGAGAGCAGTTCTGGGCAGATAACAACCTAATAATTAATATTAGTGCAGTTTCCGGTTGATTTAGGAAATTTAAAATTTTTTCAAATTTTCGAATTTTTTTGCAAGGGGTACCATCACAATTTTTGCGAAAATTTTTTAAAAAATTAATTGTTTTTCCTGAAATGCCAAGTTGTAGAGAATTTTACTACGAGTTCGGGAAGGTATGCCATTCCATATTTGGACCATTATTTCCATTATGATGCCAAAAATACTGATTTTTTGTTGGCGGAAAACGAGGACTTTGCATTTTGGCGAAATTGTGATTTTTCTTATAATTGTTTTTTGCTCTAATTTTTGCAAAAATGGTCCCAAATTAAAAAGGAGAGCAGTTCTGAGCAGATAACAACCTAATAATTAATATTAGTGCAGTTTCCGGTTGATTTAGGAAATTTAAAATTTTTTCAAATTTTCGATTTTTTTTGCAAGGGGTACCATCACAATTTTTTGCGAACATTTTTTTGCAAGGGGTACCATCACAATTTTTTGCGAAAATTTTTTAAAAAATTAATTTTTTTTTCCTGAAATGCCAAGTTGTAGAGAATTTTACTACGAGTTCGGGAAGGTATGCCATTCCATATTTGGACCATTATTTCCATTATGATGCCAAAAATACTGATTTTTTGTTGGCGGAAAACGATGACTTTGCATTATGGCGAAATTGTGATTTTTCTTATAAAATTAATTTTTTTTTCCTGAAATGCCAAGTTGTTGAGAATTTTACTACGAGTTCGGGAAGGTATGCCATTCCATATTTGGACCATTATTTCCATTATGATGCCAAAAATACTGATTTTTTATTGGCGGAAAACGAGGACTTTGCATTTTGGCGAAATTGTGATTTTTCTTATAATTGTTTTTTGCTCTAATTTTTGCAAAAATGGTCCCAAATTAAAAAGGAGAGCAGTTCTGAGCAGATAACAACCTAATAATTAATATTAGTGTAGTTTCCGGTTGATTTAGGAAATTTAAATTTTTTTCAAATTTTCGAATTTTTTTGTAAGGGGTATCATCAGAATTTTTTGCGAAAATTTTTTAAAAAATTAATTTTTTTTCCTGAAATGCCAAGTTGTAGAGAATTTTACTACGAGTTCGGGAAGGTATGCCATTCCATATTTGGACCATTATTTCCATTATGATGCCAAAAATACTGATTTTTTATTGGCGGAAAACAAGGACTTTGCATTTTGGCGAAATTGTGATTTTTCTTATAATTGTTTTTTGCTCTAATTTTTGCAAAAATTTTCCCAAATTAAAAAGGAGAGCAGTTCTGAGCAGATAACAACCTAATAATTAATATTAGTGCAGTTTCCGGTTGATTTAGGAAATTTAAAATTTTTTCAAATTTTCGAATTTTTTTGCAAGGGGTACCATCACAATTTTTTGCGAAAATTTTTTAAAAAATTAATTTTTTTTCCTGAAATGCCAAGGTGTAGAGAATTTTACTACGAGTTCGGGAAGGTATGCCATTCCATATTTGGACCATTATTTCCATTATGATGCCAAAAATACTGATTTTTTATTGGCGGAAAACGAGGACTTTGCATTTTGGCGAAATTGTGATTTTTCTTATAATTGTTTTTTGCTCTAATTTTTGCAAAAATGGTCCCAAATTAAAAAGGAGAGCAGTTCTGAGCAGATAACAACCTAATAATTAATATTAGTGCAGTTTCCGGTTGATTTAGGAAATTTAAAATTTTTTCAAATTTTCGAATTTTTTTGCAAGGGGTAGCATCACAATTTTTTGCGAAAATTTTTTAAAAAATTAATTTTTTTTCCTGAAATGCCAAGTTGTAGAGAATTTTACTACGAGTTCGGGAAGGTATGCCATTCCATATTTGGACCATTATTTCCATTATGATGCCAAAAATACTGATTTTTTGTTGGCGGAAAACGAGGACTTTGCATTATGGCGAAATTGTGATTTTTCTTATAATTGTTTTTTGCTCTAATTTTTGCAAAAATGGTCCCAAATTAAAAAGGAGAGCAGTTCTGAGCAGATAACAACCTAATAATTAATATTAGTGTAGTTTCCGGTTGATTTAGGAAATTTAAATTTTTTTCAAATTTTCGAATTTTTTTGCAAGGGGTACCATCACAATTTTTTGCGAAAATTTTTTAAAAAATTAATTTTTTTTCCTGAAATGCCAAGTTGTAGAGAATTTTACTACGAGTTCGGGAAGGTATGCCATTCCATATTTGGACCATTATTTCCATTATGATGCCAAAAATACTGATTTTTTGTTGGCGGAAAACGATGACTTTGCATTATGGCGAAATTGTGATTTTTCTTATAAAATTAATTTTTTTTCCTGAAATGCCAAGTTGTAGAGAATTTTACTACGAGTTCGGGAAGGTATGCCATTCCATATTTGGACCATTATTTCCATTATGATGCCAAAAATACTGATTTTTTGTTGGCGGAAAACGAGGACTTTGCATTTTGGCGAAATTGTGATTTTTCTTATAATTGTTTTTTGCTCTAATTTTTGCAAAAATGGTCCCAAATTAAAAAGGAGAGCAGTTCTGAGCAGATAACAACCTAATAATTAATATTAGTGCAGTTTCCGGTTGATTTAGGAAATTTAAAATTTTTTCAAATTTTCGATTTTTTTTGCAAGGGGTACCATCACAATTTTTTGCGAACATTTTTTTGCAAGGGGTACCATCACAATTTTTTGCGAAAATTTTTTAAAAAATTAATTTTTTTTCCTGAAATGCCAAGTTGTAGAGAATTTTACTACGAGTTCGGGAAGGTATGCCATTCCATATTTGGACCATTATTTCCATTATGATGCCAAAAATACTGATTTTTTGTTGGCGGAAAACGATGACTTTGCATTATGGCGAAATTGTGATTTTTCTTATAAAATTAATTTTTTTTTCCTGAAATGCCAAGTTGTTGAGAATTTTACTACGAGTTCGGGAAGGTATGCCATTCCATATTTGGACCATTATTTCCATTATGATGCCAAAAATACTGATTTTTTATTGGCGGAAAACGAGGACTTTGCATTTTGGCGAAATTGTGATTTTTCTTATAATTGTTTTTTGCTCTAATTTTTGCAAAAATGGTCCCAAATTAAAAAGGAGAGCAGTTCTGAGCAGATAACAACCTAATAATTAATATTAGTGTAGTTTCCGGTTGATTTAGGAAATTTAAATTTTTTTCAAATTTTCGAATTTTTTTGTAAGGGGTATCATCAGAATTTTTTGCGAAAATTTTTTAAAAAATTAATTTTTTTTCCTGAAATGCCAAGTTGTAGAGAATTTTACTACGAGTTCGGGAAGGTATGCCATTCCATATTTGGACCATTATTTCCATTATGATGCCAAAAATACTGATTTTTTATTGGCGGAAAACAAGGACTTTGCATTTTGGCGAAATTGTGATTTTTCTTATAATTGTTTTTTGCTCTAATTTTTGCAAAAATTTTCCCAAATTAAAAAGGAGAGCAGTTCTGAGCAGATAACAACCTAATAATTAATATTAGTGCAGTTTCCGGTTGATTTAGGAAATTTAAAATTTTTTCAAATTTTCGAATTTTTTTGCAAGGGGTACCATCACAATTTTTTGCGAAAATTTTTTAAAAAATTAATTTTTTTTCCTGAAATGCCAAGGTGTAGAGAATTTTACTACGAGTTCGGGAAGGTATGCCATTCCATATTTGGACCATTATTTCCATTATGATGCCAAAAATACTGATTTTTTATTGGCGGAAAACGAGGACTTTGCATTTTGGCGAAATTGTGATTTTTCTTATAATTGTTTTTTGCTCTAATTTTTGCAAAAATGGTCCCAAATTAAAAAGGAGAGCAGTTCTGAGCAGATAACAACCTAATAATTAATATTAGTGCAGTTTCCGGTTGATTTAGGAAATTTAAAATTTTTTCAAATTTTCGAATTTTTTTGCAAGGGGTAGCATCACAATTTTTTGCGAAAATTTTTTAAAAAATTAATTTTTTTTCCTGAAATGCCAAGTTGTAGAGAATTTTACTACGAGTTCGGGAAGGTATGCCATTCCATATTTGGACCATTATTTCCATTATGATGCCAAAAATACTGATTTTTTGTTGGCGGAAAACGAGGACTTTGCATTATGGCGAAATTGTGATTTTTCTTATAATTGGTTTTTGCTCTAATTTTTGCAAAAATGGTGCCAAATTAAAAAGGAGAGTAGTTCTGGGCAGATAACAACCTAATAATTAATATTAGTGCAGTTTCCGGTTGATTTAGGAAATTTAAAATTTTTTCAAATTTTCGAATTTTTTTGCAAGGGGTACCATCACAATTTTTGCGAAAATTTTTTAAAAAATTAATTGTTTTTCCTGAAATGCCAAGTTGTAGAGAATTTTACTACGAGTTCGGGAAGGTATGCCATTCCATATTTGGACCATTATTTCCATTATGATGCCAAAAATACTGATTTTTTGTTGGAGGAAAACGATGACTTTGCATTATGGCGAAATTGTGATTTTTCTTATAAAATTAATTTTTTTTCCTGAAATGCCAAGTTGTAGAGAATTTTACTACGAGTTCGGGAAGGTATGCCATTCCATATTTGGACCATTATTTCCATTATGATGCCAAAAATACTGATTTTTTATTGGCGGAAAACGAGGACTTTGCATTTTGGCGAAATTGTGATTTTTCTTATAATTGTTTTTTGCTCTAATTTTTGCAAAAATGGTCCCAAATTAAAAAGGAGAGCAGTTCTGAGCAGATAACAACCTAATAATTAATATTAGTGTAGTTTCCGGTTGATTTAGGAAATATAAATTTTTTTCAAATTTTCGAATTTTTTTGTAAGGGGTATCATCAGAATTTTTTGCGAAAATTTTTTAAAAAATTAATTTTTTTTCCTGAAATGCCAAGTTGTAGAGAATTTTACTACGAGTTCGGGAAGGTATGCCATTCCATATTTGGACCATTATTTCCATTATGATGCCAAAAATACTGATTTTTTATTGGCGGAAAACAAGGACTTTGCATTTTGGCGAAATTGTGATTTTTCTTATAATTGTTTTTTGCTCTAATTTTTGCAAAAATTTTCCCAAATTAAAAAGGAGAGCAGTTCTGAGCAGATAACAACCTAATAATTAATATTAGTGCAGTTTCCGGTTGATTTAGGAAATTTAAAATTTTTTCAAATTTTCGAATTTTTTTGCAAGGGGTACCATCACAATTTTTTGCGAAAATTTTTTAAAAAATTAATTTTTTTTCCTGAAATGCCAAGGTGTAGAGAATTTTACTACGAGTTCGGGAAGGTATGCCATTCCATATTTGGACCATTATTTCCATTATGATGCCAAAAATACTGATTTTTTATTGGCGGAAAACGAGGACTTTGCATTTTGGCGAAATTGTGATTTTTCTTATAATTGTTTTTTGCTCTAATTTTTGCAAAAATGGTCCCAAATTAAAAAGGAGAGCAGTTCTGAGCAGATAACAACCTAATAATTAATATTAGTGCAGTTTCCGGTTGATTTAGGAAATTTAAAATTTTTTCAAATTTTCGAATTTTTTTGCAAGGGGTAGCATCACAATTTTTTGCGAAAATTTTTTAAAAAATTAATTTTTTTTCCTGAAATGCCAAGTTGTAGAGAATTTTACTACGAGTTCGGGAAGGTATGCCATTCCATATTTGGACCATTATTTCCATTATGATGCCAAAAATACTGATTTTTTGTTGGCGGAAAACGAGGACTTTGCATTATGGCGAAATTGTGATTTTTCTTATAATTGTTTTTTGCTCTAATTTTTGCAAAAATGGTGCCAAATTAAAAAGGAGAGTAGTTCTGGGCAGATAACAACCTAATAATTAATATTAGTGCAGTTTCCGGTTGATTTAGGAAATTTAAAATTTTTTCAAATTTTCGAATTTTTTTGCAAGGGGTACCATCACAATTTTTGCGAAAATTTTTTAAAAAATTAATTGTTTTTCCTGAAATGCCAAGTTGTAGAGAATTTTACTACGAGTTCGGGAAGGTATGCCATTCCATATTTGGACCATTATTTCCATTATGATGCCAAAAATACTGATTTTTTGTTGGAGGAAAACGATGACTTTGCATTATGGCGAAATTGTGATTTTTCTTATAAAATTAATTTTTTTTCCTGAAATGCCAAGTTGTAGAGAATTTTACTACGAGTTCGGGAAGGTATGCCATTCCATATTTGGACCATTATTTCCATTATGATGCCAAAAATACTGATTTTTTATTGGCGGAAAACGAGGACTTTGCATTTTGGCGAAATTGTGATTTTTCTTATAATTGTTTTTTGCTCTAATTTTTGCAAAAATGGTCCCAAATTAAAAAGGAGAGCAGTTCTGAGCAGATAACAACCTAATAATTAATATTAGTGTAGTTTCCGGTTGATTTAGGAAATATAAATTTTTTTCAAATTTTCGATTTTTTTTGCAAGGGGTACCATCACAATTTTTTGCGAACATTTTTTTGCAAGGGGTACCATCACAATTTTTTGCGAAAATTTTTTAAAAAATTAATTTTTTTTCCAGAAATGCCAAGTTGTAGAGAATTTTACTACGAGTTCGGGAAGGTATGCCATTCCATATTTGGACTATTATTTCCATTATGATGCCAAAAATACTGATTTTTTATTGGCGGAAAACGAGGACTTTGCATTTTGGCGAAATTGTGATTTTTCTTATAATTGTTTTTTGCTCTAATTTTTGCAAAAATGGTCCCAAATTAAAAAGGAGAGCAGTTCTGAGCAGATAACAACCTAATAATTAATATTAGTGTACTTTCCGGTTGATTTAGGAAATTTAAATTTTTTTCAAATTTTCGAATTTTTTTGCAAGGGGTACCATCACAATTTTTTGCGAAAATTTTTTAAAAAATTAATTTTTTTTCCTGAAATGCCAAGTTGTAGAGAATTTTACTACGAGTTCGGGAAGGTATGCCATTCCATATTTGGACCATTATTTCCATTATGATGCCAAAAATACTGATTTTTTGTTGGCTGAAAACGATGACTTTGCACTATGGCGAAATTGTGATTTTTCTTATAAAATTAATTTTTTTTCCTGAAATGCCAAGTTGTAGAGAATTTTACTACGAGTTCGGGAAGGTATGCCATTCCATATTTGGACCATTATTTCCATTATGATGCCAAAAATACTGATTTTTTATTGGCGGAAAACGAGGACTTTGCATTTTGGCGAAATTGTGATTTTTCTTATAATTGTTTTTTGCTCTAATTTTTGCAAAAATGGTCCCAAATTAAAAAGGAGAGCAGTTCTGAGCAGATAACAACCTAATAATTAATATTAGTGCAGTTTCCGGTTGATTTAGGAAATTTAAAATTTTTTCAAATTTTCGAATTTTTTTGCAAAGGGTATCATCAGAATTTTTTGCGAAAATTTTTTAAAAAATTAATTTTTTTCCTGAAATGCCAAGTTGTAGAGAATTTTACTACGAGTTCGGGAAGGTATGCCATTCCATATTTGGACCATTATTTCCATTATGATGCCAAAAATACTGATTTTTTATTGGCGGAAAACGAGGACTTTGCATTTTGGCGAAATTGTGATTTTTCTTATAATTGTTTTTTGCTCTAATTTTTGCAAAAATGGTCCCAAATTAAAAAGGAGAGCAGTTCTGAGCAGATAACAACCTAATAATTAATATTAGTGCAGTTTCCGGTTGATTTAGGAAATTTAAAATTTTTTCAAATTTTCGAATTTTTTTGCAAGGGGTACCATCACAATTTTTTGCGAAATTTTTTAAAAAATTAATTTTTTTTCCTGAAATGCCAAGTTGTAGAGAATTTTACTACGAGTTCGGGAAGGTATGCCATTCCATATTTGGACCATTATTTCCATTATGATGCCAAAAATACTGATTTTTTATTGGCGGAAAACGAGGACTTTGCATTTTGGCGAAATTGTGATTTTTCTTATAATTGTTTTTTGCTCTAATTTTTGCAAAAATGGTCCCAAATTAAAAAAAGAGAGCAGTTCTGAGCAGATAACAACCTAATAATTAATATTAGTGCAGTTTCCGGTTGATTTAGGAAATTTAAAATTTTTTCAAATTTTCGAATTTTTTTGCAAGGGGTACCATCACAATTTTTTGCGAAAATTTTTTAAAAAATTAATTTTTTTTCCTGAAATGCCAAGTTGTAGAGAATTTTACTACGAGTTCGGGAAGGTATGCCATTCCATATTTGGACCATTATTTCCATTATGATGCCAAAAATACTGATTTTTTATTGGCGGAATACGAGTACTTTGCATTTTGGCGAGATTGTGATTTTTCTTATAATTGTTTTTTGCTCTAATTTGTGCAAAAATGGCCCCAAATTAAAAAGGAGAGCAGTTCTGAGCAGATAACAACCTAATAATTAATATTAGTGCAGTTTCCGGTTGATTTAGGAAATTTAAAATTTTTTTCAAATTTTCGAATTTTTTTGCAAGGGGTACCATCACAATTTTTTGCGAAAATTTTTTAAAAAATTAATTTTTTTTCCTGAAATGCCAAGGTGTAGAGAATTTTACTACGAGTTCGGGAAGGTATGCCATTCCATATTTGGACCATTATTTCCATTATGATGCCAAAAATACTGATTTTTTATTGGCGGAAAACGAGGACTTTGCATTTTGGCGAAATTGTGATTTTTCTTATAATTGTTTTTTGCTCTAATTTTTGCAAAAATGGTCCCAAATTAAAAAGGAGAGCAGTTCTGAGCAGATAACAACCTAATAATTAATATTAGTGCAGTTTCCGGTTGATTTAGGAAATTTAAAATTTTTTCAAATTTTCGAATTTTTTTGCAAGGGGTACCATCACAATTTTTTGCGAAAATTTTTTAAAAAATTAATTTTTTTCCTGAAATGCCAAGTTGTAGAGAATTTTACTACGAGTTCGGGAAGGTATGCCATTCCATATTTGGACCATTATTTCCATTATGATGCCAAAAATACTGATTTTTTATTGGCGGAAAACGAGGACTTTGCATTTTGGCGAAATTGTGATTTTTCTTATAATTGTTTTTTGCTCTAATTTTTGCAAAAATGGTCCCAAATTAAAAAGGAGAGCAGTTCTGAGCAGATAACAACCTAATAATTAATATTAGTGCAGTTTCCGGTTGATTTAGGAAATTTAAAATTTTTTCAAATTTTCGAATTTTTTTGCAAGGGGTACCATCACAATTTTTTGCGAAAATTTTTTAAAAAATTAATTTTTTTTCCTGAAATGCCAAGTTGTAGAGAATTTTACTACGAGTTCGGGAAGGTATGCCATTCCATATTTGGACCCTTATTTCCATTATGATGGCAAAAATACTGATTTTTTATTGGCGGAAAACGAGGACTTTGCATTTTGGCGAAATTGTGATTTTTCTTATAATTGTTTTTTGCTCTAATTTTTGCAAAAATGGTCCCAAATTAAAAAGGAGAGCAGTTCTGAGCAGATAACAACCTAATAATTAATATTAGTGTAGTTTCCGGTTGATTTAGGAAATTTAAAATTTTTTCAAATTTTCGAATTTTTTTGCAAGGGGTACCATCACAATTTTTTGCGAAAATTTTTTAAAAAATTAATTTTTTTCCTGAAATGCCAAGTTGTAGAGAATTTTACTACGAGTTCGGGAAGGTATGCCATTCCATATTTGGACCCTTATTTCCATTATGATGCCAAAAATACTGATTTTTTATTGGCGGAAAACGAGGACTTTGCATTTTGGCGAAATTGTGATTTTTCTTATAATTGTTTTTTGCTCTAATTTTTGCAAAAATGGTCCCAAATTAAAAAGGAGAGCAGTTCTGAGCAGATAACAACCTAATAATTAATATTAGTGCAGTTTCCGGTTGATTTAGGAAATTTAAAATTTTTTCAAATTTTCGAATTTTTTTGCAAGGGGTACCATCACAATTTTTTGCGAAAATTTTTTAAAAAATTAATTTTTTTTCCTGAAATGCCAAGTTGTAGAGAATTTTACTACGAGTTCGGGAAGGTATGCCATTCCATATTTGGACCATTATTTCCATTATGATGCCAAAAATACTGATTTTTTGTTGGCGGAAAACGAGGACTTTGCATTTTGGCGAAATTGTGATTTTTCTTATAATTGTTTTTTGCTCTAATTTTTGCAAAAATGGTCCCAAATTAAAAAGGAGAGCAGTTCTGAGCAGATAACAACCTAATAATTAATATTAGTGCAGTTTCCGGTTGATTTAGGAAATTTAAAATTTTTTCAAATTTTCGAATTTTTTTGCAAGGGGTACCATCACAATTTTTTGCGAAAATTTTAAAAAAAATTTTTTTTTTTTCCTGAAATGCCAAGTTGTAGAGAATTTTACTACGAGTTCGGGAAGGTATGCCATTCCATATTTGGACCATTATTTCCATTATGATGGAAATGATGGAAATTTTTTAAAAAATTAATTTTTTTTCCTGAAATGCCAAGTTGTAGAGAATTTTACTACGAGTTCGGGAAGGTATGCCATTCCATATTTGGACCATTATTTCCATTATGATGGAAATGATGGAAATTTTTTAAAAAATTCATTTTTTTTCCTGAAATGCCAAGTTGTAGAGAATTTTACTACAAGTTCGGGAAGGTATGCCATTCCATATTTGGACCATTATTTCCATTATGATGCCAAAAATACTGATTTTTTATTGGCGGTAAACGAGGACTTTGCATTTTGGCGAAATTGTGATTTTTCTTATAATTGTTTTTCGCTCTAATTTTTGCAAAAATGGTCCCAAATTAAAAAGGAGAGCAGTTCTGAGCAGATAACAACCTAGTAATTAATATTAGTGCAGTTTCCGGTTGATTTAGGAAATTTAAAATTTTTTCAAATTTTCGAATTTTTTTGCAAGGGGTAGCATCACAATTTTTTGCGAAAATTTTTTAAAAAATTAATTTTTTTTCCTGAAATGCCAAGTTGTAGAGAATTTTACTACGAGTTCGGGAAGGTATGCCATTCCATATTTGGACCATTATTTCCATTATGATGCCAAAAATACTGATTTTTTGTTGGCGGTAATAATTAATATTACTGCACTTTCCGCCTGATTACCAAAATCTCAATTTTCAGCCAATTTTCACATTTTTCATAAGGGGTAACATCACAATTTTTGCGAAAAATTTCAAAAAACTAAAATTTGAAAGTGGAAATGCCAATTTGTTGGAAATTTGATTACGAGCTCAGAAAGGTATGACATTCTATATTTGGACGCTTACTTCCATCACTATGCCAAAAATACTGATTATTTGGGAGCAGAATTAAGATCTGGATTTGCGGCAAAAAAATAAGATTTTTTCAATCGATTTTTCGCTCTAGCTTGACAAAAATGGCCCCAAATCAAAAGGACGAACTGTTTTCATAAATTAACGGCCTAATAATTAATATCACTGCACTTTCCGCCTGATTACCAAAATCTCAATTTTCAGCCAATTTTCACATTTTTCATAAGGGGTAACATCACAATTTTTGCGAAAAATTTCAAAAAATTAAAATTTTAAAGTGGAAATGCCAATTTGTTGGAAATTTGATTACGAGCTCAGAAAGGTATGACATTCTATATGTGGACGCTTACTTCCATCACTATGCCAAAAATACTGATTATTTGGAAGCAAAATAAAGATCTGGATTTGCGGCAAAAAATATGATTTTTTCAATCGATTTTTCGCTCTAGCTTAACAAAAATGGCCCCAAATCAAAAGGACGAACTGTTTTCATAAATTAACAGCCTAATAATTAATATCACTGCACTTTCCGCCTGATTACCAAAATCTCAATTTTCAGCCAATTTTCACATTTTTCATAAGGGGTAACATCACAATTTTTGCGAAAAATTTCAAAAAACTAAAATTTGAAAGTGGAAATGCCAATTTGTTGGAAATTTGATTACGAGCTCAGAAAGGTATGACATTCTATATGTGGACGCTTACTTCCATCACTATGCCAAAAATACTGATTATTTGGGAGCAAAATAAAGATCTGGATTTGCGGCAAAAAATATGATTTTTTCAATCGATTTTTCGCTCTAGCTTAACAAAAATGGCCCCAAATCAAAAGGACGAACTGTTTTCATAAATTAACAGCCTAATAATTAATATCACTGCACTTTCCGCCTGATTACCAAAATCTCAATTTTCAGCCAATTTTCACATTTTTCATAAGGGGTAACATCACAATTTTTGCGAAAAATGTCAAAAAATTAAAATTTTAAAGTGGAAATGCCAATTTGTTGGAAATTTGATTACGAGCTCAGAAAGGTATGACATTCTATATGTGGACGCTTACTTCCATCACTATGCCAAAAATACTGATTATTTGGGAGCAAAATTAAAATCTGGATTTGCGGCAAAAAAATATGATTTTTTCCATCGATTTTTCGCTCTAGCTTAACAAAAATGGCCCCAAATCAAAAGGACGAACTGTTTTCATAAATTAACAGCCTAATAATTAATATCACTGCACTTTCCGCCTGATTACCAAAATCTCAATTTTCAGCCAATTTTCACATTTTTCATAAGGGGTAACATCACAATTTTTGCG
The DNA here is from genome assembly GCA_037075245.1 of Drosophila mimetica. Taxonomy (NCBI): domain Eukaryota; kingdom Metazoa; phylum Arthropoda; class Insecta; order Diptera; family Drosophilidae; genus Drosophila; species Drosophila mimetica. The sequence goes on from JBAMCH010000007.1 coordinate 110,111, forward strand.
AAAAATTTCAAAAAATTAAAATTTGAAAGTGGAAATGCCAATTTGTTGGAAATTTGATTACGAGCTCAGAAAGGTATGACATTCTATATTTGGACGCTTACTTCCATCACTATGCCAAAAATACTGATTATTTGGGAGCAAAATAAAGATCTGGATTTGCGGCAAAAAATATGATTTTTTCAATCGATTTTTCGCTCTAGCTTAACAAAAATGGCCCCAAATCAAAAGGACGAACTGTTTTCATAAATTAACAGCCTAATAATTAATATCACTGCACTTTCCGCCTGATTACCAAAATCTCAATTTTCAGCCAATTTTCACATTTTTCATAAGGGGTAACATCACAATTTTTGCGAAAAATTTCAAAAAATTAAAATTTGAAAGTGGAAATGCCAATTTGTTGGATATTTGATAACGAGCTCAGAAAGGTATGACATTCTATATTTGGACGCATACTTCCATCACTATGCCAAAAATACGGATTATTTGGGAGCAAAATTAAGATCTGGATTTGCGGCAAAAAATATGATTTTTTCAATCGATTTTTCGCTCTAGCTTGACAAAAATGGCCCCAAATCAAAAGGACGAACTGTTTTCATAAATTAACAGCCTAATAATTAATATCACTGCACTTTCCACCTTATTACCAAAATCTCAATTTTCAGCCAATTTTCACATTTTTCATAAGGGGTAACATCACAATTTTTGCGAAAAATTTCAAAAAACTAAAATTTGAAAGTGGAAATGCCAATTTGTTGGAAATTTGATTACGAGCTCAGAAAGGTATGACATTCTATATGTGGACGCTTACTTCCATCACTATGCCAAAAATACTGATTATTTGGGAGCAAAATTAAGATCTGGATTTGCGGCAAAAAAATATGATTTTTTCAATCGATTTTTCGCTCTAGCTTAACAAAAATGGCCCCAAATCAAAAGGACGAACTGTTTTCATAAATTAACAGCCTAATAATTAATATCACTGCACTTTCCGCCTGATTACCAAAATCTCAATTTTCAGCCAATTTTCACATTCTTCATAAGGGGTAACATCACAATTTTTGCGAAAAATGTCAAAAAATTAAAATTTGAAAGTGGAAATGCCAAATTGTTGGAAATTTGATTACGAGCTCAGAAAGGTATGACATTCTATATTTGGACGCTTACTTCCATAACTATGCCAAAAATACTGATTATTTGGGAGCAAAATAAAGATCTGGATTTGCGGCAAAAAATATGATTTTTTCAATCGATTTTTCGCTCTAGCTTAACAAAAATGGCCCCAAATCAAAAGGACGAACTGTTTTCATAAATGAACAGCCTAATAATTAATATCACTGCACTTTCCGCCTGATTACCAAAATCTCAATTTTCAGCCAATTTTCACATTCTTCATAAGGGGTAACATCACAATTTTTGCGAAAAATTTCAAAAAATTAAAATTTGAAAGTGGAAATGCCAATTTGTTGGATATTTGATAACGAGCTCAGAAAGGTATGACATTCTATATTTGGACGCTCATTTCCAGCACTATGCCAAAAATACTGATTATTTGGGAGCAAAATTAAGATCTGGATTTGCGGCAAAAAATATGATTTTTTCCATCGATTTTTCGCTCTAGCTTAACAAAAATGGCCCCAAATCAAAAGGACGAACTGTTTTCATAAATTAACAGCCTAATAATTAATATCACTGTACTTTCCGCCTGATTACCAAAATCTCAATTTTCAGCCAATTTTCACATTTTTCATAAGGGGTAACATCACAATTTTTGCGAAAAATTTCAAAAAATTAAAATTTGAAAGTGGAAATGCCAATTTGTTGGATATTTGATAACGAGCTCAGAAAGGTATGACATTCTGTATTTGGACGCATACTTCCATCACTATGCCAAAAATACGGATTATTTGGGAGCAAAATTAAGATCTGGATTTGCGGCAAAAAATATGATTTTTTCAATCGATTTTTCGCTCTAGCTTAACAAAAATGGCCCCAAATCAAAAGGACGAACTGTTTTCATAAATTAACAGCCTAATAATTAATATCACTGCACTTTCCACCTTATTACCAAAATCTCAATTTTCAGCCAATTTTCACATTTTTCATAAGGGGTAACATCACAATTTTTGCGAAAAATTTCAAAAAATTAAAATTTGAAAGTGGAAATGCCAATTTGTTGGAAATTTGATTACGAGCTCAGAAAGGTATGACATTCTATATGTGGACGCTTACTTCCATCACTATGCCAAAAATACTGATTATTTGGGAGCAGAATTAAGATCTGGATTTGCGGCAAAAAAATAAGATTTTTTCAATCGATTTTTCGCTCTAGCTTGACAAAAATGGCCCCAAATCAAAAGGACGAACTGTTTTCATAAATTAACGGCCTAATAATTAATATCACTGCACTTTCCGCCTGATTACCAAAATCTCAATTTTCAGCCAATTTTCACATTTTTCATAAGGGGTAACATCACAATTTTTGCGAAAATTGTCAAAAAATTAAAATTTTAAAGTGGAAAGGCCAATTTGTTGGAAATTTGATTACGAGCTCAGAAAGGTATGACATTCTATATGTGGACGCTTACTTCCATCACTATGCCAAAAATACTGATTATTTGGGAGCAAAATTAAGATCTGGATTTGCGGCAAAAAAATATGATTTTTTCCATCGATTTTTCGCTCTAGCTTAACAAAAATGGCCCCAAATCAAAAGGACGAACTGTTTTCATAAATTAACAGCCTAATAATTAATATCACTGTACTTTCCGCCTGATTACCAAAATCTCAATTTTCAGCCAATTTTCACATTTTTCATAAGGGGTAACATCACAATTTTTGCGAAAAATTTCAAAAAATTAAAATTTGAAAGTGGAAATGCCAATTTGTTGGATATTTGATAACGAGCTCAGAAAGGTATGACATTCTGTATTTGGACGCATACTTCCATCACTATGCCAAAAATACGGATTATTTGGGAGCAAAATTAAGATCTGGATTTGCGGCAAAAAATATGATTTTTTCAATCGATTTTTCGCTCTAGCTTAACAAAAATGGCCCCAAATCAAAAGGACGAACTGTTTTCATAAATTAACAGCCTAATAATTAATATCACTGCACTTTCCACCTTATTACCAAAATCTCAATTTTCAGCCAATTTTCACATTTTTCATAAGGGGTAACATCACAATTTTTGCGAAAAATTTCAAAAAATTAAAATTTGAAAGTGGAAATGCCAATTTGTTGGAAATTTGATTACGAGCTCAGAAAGGTATGACATTCTATATGTGGACGCTTACTTCCATCACTATGCCAAAAATACTGATTATTTGGGAGCAGAATTAAGATCTGGATTTGCGGCAAAAAAATAAGATTTTTTCAATCGATTTTTCGCTCTAGCTTGACAAAAATGGCCCCAAATCAAAAGGACGAACTGTTTTCATAAATTAACGGCCTAATAATTAATATCACTGCACTTTCCGCCTGATTACCAAAATCTCAATTTTCAGCCAATTTTCACATTTTTCATAAGGGGTAACATCACAATTTTTGCGAAAATTGTCAAAAAATTAAAATTTTAAAGTGGAAAGGCCAATTTGTTGGAAATTTGATTACGAGCTCAGAAAGGTATGACATTCTATATGTGGACGCTTACTTCCATCACTATGCCAAAAATACTGATTATTTGGGAGCAAAATTAAGATCTGGATTTGCGGCAAAAAAATATGATTTTTTCCATCGATTTTTCGCTCTAGCTTAACAAAAATGGCCCCAAATCAAAAGGACGAACTGTTTTCATAAATTAACAGCCTAATAATTAATATCACTGTACTTTCCGCCTGATTACCAAAATCTCAATTTTCAGCCAATTTTCACATTTTTCATAAGGGGTAACATCACAATTTTTGCGAAAAATTTCAAAAAATTAAAATTTTAAAGTGGAAATGCCAATTTGTTGGATATTTGATAACGAGCTCAGAAAGGTATGACATTCTGTATTTGGACGCATACTTCCATCACTATGCCAAAAATACGGATTATTTGGGAGCAAAATTAAGATCTGGATTTGCGGCAAAAAATATGATTTTTTCAATCGATTTTTCGCTCTAGCTTAACAAAAATGGCCCCAAATCAAAAGGACGAACTGTTTTCATAAATTAACAGCCTAATAATTAATATCACTGCACTTTCCACCTTATTACCAAAATCTCAATTTTCAGCCAATTTTCACATTTTTCATAAGGGGTAACATCACAATTTTTGCGAAAAATTTCAAAAAATTAAAATTTGAAAGTGGAAATGCCAATTTGTTGGAAATTTGATTACGAGCTCAGAAAGGTATGACATTCTATATTTGGACGCTTACTTCCATCACTATGCCAAAAATACTGATTATTTGGGAGCAGAATTAAGATCTGGATTTGCGGCAAAAAAATATGATTTTTTCCATCGATTTTTCGCTCTAGCTTGACAAAAATGGCCCCAAATCAAAAGGACGAACTGTTTTCATAAATTAACGGCCTAATAATTAATATCACTGCACTTTCCGCCTGATTACCAAAATCTCAATTTTCAGCCAATTTTCACATTTTTCATAAGGGGTAACATCACAATTTTTGCGAAAAATTTCAAAAAACTAAAATTTTAAAGTGGAAATGCCAATTTGTTGGAAATTTGATTACGAGCTCAGAAAGGTATGACATTCTATATGTGGACGCTTACTTCCATCACTATGCCAAAAATACTGATTATTTGGGAGCAAAATTAAGATCTGGATTTGCGGCAAAAAAATATGATTTTTTCCATCGATTTTTCGCTCTAGCTTAACAAAAATGGCCCCAAATCAAAAGGACGAACTGTTTTCATAAATTAACAGCCTAATAATTAATATCACTGCACTTTCCGCCTGATTACCAAAATCTCAATTTTCAGCCAATTTTCACATTTTTCATAAGGGGTAACATCACAATTTTTGCGAAAAATGTCAAAAAATTAAAATTTGAAAGTGGAAATGCCAAATTGTTGGAAATTTGATTACGAGCTCAGAAAGGTATGACATTCTATATTTGGACGCTTACTTCCATCACTATGCCAAAAATACTGATTATTTGGGAGCAAAATAAAGATCTGGATTTGCGGCAAAAAATATGATTTTTTCAATCGATTTTTCGCTCTAGCTTAACAAAAATGGCCCCAAATCAAAAGGACGAACTGTTTTCATAAATGAACAGCCTAATAATTAATATCACTGCACTTTCCGCCTGATTACCAAAATCTCAATTTTCAGCAAATTTTCACATTTTTCATAAGGGGTAACATCACAATTTTTGCGAAAAATTTCAAAAAATTAAAATTTGAAAGTGGAAATGCCAATTTGTTGGATATTTGATAACGAGCTCAGAAAGGTATGACATTCTATATTTGGACGCTCATTTCCATCACTATGCCAAAAATACTGATTATTTGGGAGCAAAATTAAGATCTGGATTTGCGGCAAAAAATATGATTTTTTCCATCGATTTTTCGCTCTAGCTTAACAAAAATGGCCCCAAATCAAAAGGACGAACTGTTTTCATAAATTAACAGCCTAATAATTAATATCACTGCACTTTCCGCCTGATTACCAAAATCTCAATTTTCAGCCAATTTTCACATTTTTCATAAGGGGTAACATCACAATTTTTGCGAAAAATTTCAAAAAATTAAAATTTGAAAGTGGAAATGCCAATTTGTTGGAAATTTGATTACGAGCTCAGAAAGGTATGACATTCTATATTTGGACGCTTAATTCCATCACTATGCCAAAAATACTGATTATTTGGGAGCAAAATAAAGATCTGGATTTGCGGCAAAAAATATGATTTTTTCAATCGATTTTTCGCTCTAGCTTAACAAAAATGGCCCCAAATCAAAAGGACGAACTGTTTTCATAAATTAACAGCCTAATAATTAATATCACTGCACTTTCCGCCTGATTACCAAAATCTCAATTTTCAGCCAATTTTCACATTTTTCATAAGGGGTAACATCACAATTTTTGCGAAAAATTTCAAAAAATTAAAATTTGAAAGTGGAAATGCCAATTTGTTGGAAATTTGATTACGAGCTCAGAAAGGTATGACATTCTATATTTGGACGCTTACTTCCATCACTATGCCAAAAATACTGATTATTTGGGAGCAAAATAAAGATCTGGATTTGCGGCAAAAAATATGATTTTTTCAATCGATTTTTCGCTCTAGCTTAACAAAAATGGCCCCAAATCAAAAGGACGAACTGTTTTCATAAATTAACAGCCTAATAATTAATATCACTGCACTTTCCGCCTGATTACCAAAATCTCAATTTTCAGCCAATTTTCACATTTTTCATAAGGGGTAACATCACAATTTTTGCGAAAAATTTCAAAAAATTAAAATTTGAAAGTGGAAATGCCAATTTGTTGGATATTTGATAACGAGCTCAGAAAGGTATGACATTCTATATTTGGACGCTTACTTCCATCACTATGCCAAAAATACTGATTATTTGGGAGCAAAATTAAGATCTGGGTTTGCGGCAAAAAATATGATTTTTTCAATCGATTTTTCGCTCTAGCTTGACAAAAATGGCCCCAAATCAAAAGGACGAACTGTTATCATATATTAACAGCCTAATAATTAATATCACTGCACTTTCCGCCTGATTACCAAAATCTAATTTTTCAGCCAATTTTCACATTTTTCATAAGGGGTAACATCACAATTTTTGCGAAAAATTTCAAAAAATTAAAATTTGAAAGTGGAAATGCCAATTTGTTGGAAATTTGATTACGAGCTCAGAAAGGTATGACATTCTATATTTGGACGCTTACTTCCATCACTATGCCAAAAATACTGATTATTTGGGAGCAAAATAAAGATCTGGATTTGCGGCAAAAAATATGATTTTTTCAATCGATTTTTCGCTCTAGCTTAACAAAAATGGCCCCAAATCAAAAGGACGAACTGTTTTCATAAATTAACAGCCTAATAATTAATATCACTGCACTTTCCGCCTGATTACCAAAATCTCAATTTTCAGCCAATTTTCACATTTTTCATAAGGGGTAACATCACAATTTTTGCGAAAAATTTCAAAAAATTAAAATTTGAAAGTGGAAATGCCAATTTGTTGGATATTTGATAACGAGCTCAGAAAGGTATGACATTCTATATTTGGACGCTTACTTCCATCACTATGCCAAAAATACTGATTATTTGGGAGCAAAATTAAGATCTGGGTTTGCGGCAAAAAATATGATTTTTTCAATCGATTTTTCGCTCTAGCTTGACAAAAATGGCCCCAAATCAAAAGGACGAGCTACTTTGATAAACTAACAGCCTAATAATTAATATCACTGCACTTTCCGCCTGATTACCAAAATCTAATTTTTCAGCCAATTTTCACATTTTTCATAAGGGGTAACATCACAATTTTTGCGAAAAATTTCAAAAAATTAAAATTTGAAAGTGGAAATGCCAATTTGTTGGAAATTTGATTACGAGCTCAGAAAGGTATGACATTCTATATTTGGACGCTTACTTCCATCACTATGCCAAAAATACTGATTATTTGGGAGCAAAATAAAGATCTGGATTTGCGGCAAAAAATATGATTTTTTCAATCGATTTTTCGCTCTAGCCTAACAAAAATGGCCCCAAATCAAAAGGACGAACTGTTTTCATAAATTAACAGCCTAATAATTAATATCACTGCACTTTCCGCCTGATTACCAAAATCTCAATTTTCAGCCAATTTTCACATTTTTCATAAGGGGTAACATCACAATTTTTGCGAAAAATTTCAAAAAATTAAAATTTGAAAGTGGAAATGCCAATTTGTTGGAAATTTGATTACGAGCTCAGAAAGGTATGACATTCTATATTTGGACGCTTACTTCCATCACTATGCCAAAAATACTGATTATTTGGGAGCAGAATTAAGATCTGGATTTGCGGCAAAAAAATATGATTTTTTCAATCGATTTTTCGCTCTAGCTTGACAAAAATGGCCCCAAATCAAAAGGACGAACTGTTATCATATATTAACAGCCTAATAATTAATATCACTGCACTTTCCGCCTGATTACCAAAAGCTAATTTTTCAGCCAATTTTCACATTTTTCATAAGGGGTAACATCACAATTTTTGCGAAAAATTTCAAAAAATTAAAATTTTAAAGTGGAAATGCCAATTTGTTGGAAATTTGATTAGGAGCTCAGAAAGGTATGACATTCTATATGTGGACGCTTACTTTCATCACTATGCCAAAAATACTGATTATTTGGGAGCAAAATTAAGATCTGGATTTGCGGCAAAAAAATATGATTTTTTCCATCGATTTTTCGCTCTAGCTTGACAAAAATGGCCCCAGATCAAAAGGACGAACTGTTTTCATAAATTAACAGCCTAATAATTAATATCACTGCACTTTTCGCCTGATTACCAAAATCTCAATTTTCAGCCCATTTTCACATTTTTCATAAGGGGTAACATCACAATTTTTGCGAAAAATTTCAAAAAATTAAAATTTTAAGTGGAAATGCCAATTTGTTGGAAATTTGATTACGAGCTCAGAAAGGTATGACATTCTATATTTGGACGCTTACTTCCATCACTATGCCAAAAATACTGATTATTTGGGAGCAAAATTAAGATCTGGATTTGCGGCAAAAAATATTATTTTTTCCATCGATTTTTCGCTCTAGCTTAACAAAAATGGCCCCAAATCAAAAGGACGAGCTACTTTGATAAACTAACAGCCTAATAATTAATATCACTGCACTTTCCGCCTGATTACCAAAATCTCAATTTTCAACCAATTTTCACATTTTTCATAAGGGGTAACATCACAATTTTTGCAAATGCCAATTTGTTGGAAATTTGATTACGAGCTCAGAAAGGTATGACATTCTATATTTGGACGCTTACTTCCATCACTATGACAAAAATACTGATTATTTGGAAACAAAATTAAGATCTGGATTTGCGGCAAAAAATATGATTTTTTCCATCGATTTTTCGCTTTAGCTTAACAAAAATGGCCCCAAATCAAAAGGACGAACTGTTTTCATAAATTAACAGCCTAATAATTAATATCACTGCACTTTCCGCCTGATTACCAAAATCTCAATTTTCAGCCAATTTTCCCATTTTTTATAAGGGGTAACATCACAATTTTTGCGAAAAATTTCAAAAAATTAAAACTTGAAAGTGGAAATGCCAATTTGTTGGAAATTTGATTACGAGCTCAGAAAGGTATGACATTCTATATTTGGGCGCTTACTTCCATCACTATGCCAAAAATACTGATTATTTGGGAGCAGAATTAAGATCTGGATTTGCGGCAAAAAATATTATTTTTTTAATAGATTTTTCGCTCTAGCTTAACAAAAATGGCCCCAAATCAAAAGGACGAGCTACTTTGATAAACTAACAGCCTTATAATTAATATCACTGCACTTTCCGCCTGATTACCAAAATCTCAATTTTCAACCAATTTTTACATTTTTCATAAGGGGTAACATCACAATTTTTGCGAAAAATTTCAAAAAATTAAAATTTGAAAGTGGAAATGCCAATTTGTTGGAAATTTGATTACGAGCTCAGAAAGGTATGACATTCTATATTTGGACGCTCACTTCCATCACTATGTTAAAAATACTGATTATTTGGAAGCAGAATTAAGATCTGGATTTGCGGCAAAAAATATGATTTTTTCAATCGATTTTTCGCTCTAGCTTAACAAAAATGGCCTCAAATCAAAAGGACGAACTATTGTCATAAATTAACAGCCTAATAATTAATATCACTGCACTTTCCGCCTGATTACCAAAATCTCAATTTTCAGCCAATTTTCACATTTTTCATAAGGGGTAACATCAAAATTTTTGCGAAAAATTTCAAAAAATTAAAATTTTAAAGTGGAAATGCCAATTTGTTGGAAATTTGATTGAGAGCTCAGAAAGGTATGACATTCTATAACATTTATAGCAAAACAGAATTTTACGAAAAAACACTTTTTTGCCACAATTCAAAATCCTCATTTTCTGTTAATTAAAAAACCGTATTTTTGCTATAAGAATGAACATAATCGTTCAAATATGGAATGGCATACCTTGCTGAACTCGTAGTTAAATTCTCTACAACTTGGCATTTCAAGCGAGAAATTTTATTTTTTTGAAAATTTTCGCTAATTTTAGTTATGTAACCCCTTACAAAAAATTCGAAATTTTGGAAAAAAATTAAAATTTTCAAATCAGTCTGAAAGTTTACTGATATTTATTATTGGGTTGTTATCTGCTCAGAACAGTTTGCCTTTTTAATTTGGGACAATTTTTTCATTATTTATAGCAAAACAGAATTTTACGAATAAACACTTTTTTGCCACAATTCAAAATCCTTATTTTCTGTTAATTAAAAAAGCGTATTTTTGCTATAAAAATGAAAATAATCGTTCAAATATGGAATGGCATACCTTCCTGAACTCGTAGTTAAAATCTCTACAACTTGGCATTTCTCGCGAAAAATTTTATTTTTTTGAAAATTTTCGTTAATTTTAGTGATGTAACCCCTTACAAAAAATGCGAAATTTTGGAAAAAAATTAAAATTTTCAAATCAGTCTGAAAGTTTACTGATATTTATTATTGGGTTGTTATCTGCTCAGAACAGTTTGCCATTTTAATTTGGGACAATTTTTTCATTATTTATAGCAAAACAGAATTTTACGAATAAACACTTTTTTGCCACAATTCAAAATCCTTATTTTCTGTTAATAAAAAAAGCGTATTTTTGCTATAAAAATGAAAATAATCGTTCAAATATGGAATGGCATACCTTCCTGAACTCGTAGTTAAATTCTCTACAACTTGGCATTTCACGCGAAAAATTTTATTTTTTTGAAAATTTTCGTTAATTTTAGTGATGTAACCCCTTACAAAAAATGCGAAATTTTGGAAAAAATGTTAAATTTCCAATTTCCGTATTTTATCTATAAAAATAATCGTTCAAATATGGAATGGCATACCTTCCTGAACTCGTAGTTAAATTCTCTACAACTTGGCATTTCAAGCGAGAAATTTTATTTTTTTGAAAATTTTCGCTAATTTTAGTGATGTAACCCCTTACAAAAAATGCGAAATTTTGGAAAAAAATTAAAATTTTCAAATCAGTCTGAAAGTTTACTGATATTTATTATTGGGTTGTTATCTGCTCAGAACAGTTTGCCTTTTTAATTTGGGACAATTTTTTCATTATTTATAGCAAAACAGAATTTTACGAAAAAACACTTTTTTGCCACAATTTAAAATCCTTATTTTCTGTTAATTAAAAAAGCGTATTTTTGCTATAAAAATGAAAATAATTGTTCAAATATGGAATGGCATACCTTCCTGAACTCGTAGTTAAATTCTCTACAACTTGGCATTTCACGCGAAAAATTTTATTTTTTTTGAAAATTTTCGTTAATTTTAGTGATGTAACCCCTTACAAAAAATGCGAAATTTTGGAAAAAATTTAAAATTTCCAAATCTGCCTAAAAGTTTACTGATATTTATTATTGGGTCGTTATCTGCTCAGAACAGTTTGCCTTTTTAATTTGGGACAATTTTTTCATTATTTATAGCAAAACACAAATTTACGAAAAAACACTTTTTTGCCACAATTCAAAATCCTCATTTTCTGTTAATTAAAAAACCGTATTTTTGCTATAAAAATGAAAATAAACGTTCAAATATGGAATGGCATACCTTCCTGAACTCGTAGTTAAATTCTCTACAACTTGGCATTTCAAGTGAGAAATTTTATTTTTTTGAAAATTTTCGTTAATTTTAGTGATGTAACCCCTTACAAAAAATGCGAAATTTTGGAAAAAATTTAAAATTTCCAAATCAGCCTGAAAGTTTACTGATATTTATTATTGGGTTGTTATCTGTTCAGAACAGTTTGCCTTTTTAATTTGGGACAATTTTTTCATTATTTATAGCAAAACAGAATTTTACGAAAAAACACTTTTTTGCCACAATTCAAAATCCTCATTTTCTGTTAATTAAAAAACCGTATTTTTGCTATAAAAATGAAAAAAATTGTTCAAATATGGAATGGCATACCTTCCTGAACTCGTAGTTAAATTCTCTACAACTTGGCATTTCACGCGGAAAATTTTATTTTTTTGAAAATTTTCGCTAATTTTAGTGAAAAAAAAAGAATTTTTTAATCGTTCAAATATGGAATGGCATACCTTCCTGAACTCGTAGTTAAATTCTCTACAACTTGGCATTTCAAGCGAGAAATTTTATTTTTTTGAAAATTTTCGTTAATTTTAGTGATGTAACCCCTTACAAAAAATGCGAAATTTTGGAAAAAATTTAAAATTTCCAAATCAGCCTGAAAGTTTACTGATATTTATTATTGGGTTGTTATCTGTTCAGAACAGTTTGCCTTTTTAATTTGGAACAATTTTTTCACTATTTATAGCAAAACAGAATTTTACGAAAAAACACTTTTTTACCACAATTCAAAAACCTCATTTTCTGTTAATTAAAAAACCGTATTTTTGCTATAAAAATGAAAATAATCGTTCAAATATGGAATGGCATACCTTCCTGAACTCGTAGTTAAATTCTCTACAACTTGGCATTTCAAGCGATAAATTGTATTTTTTTGAAAATTTTCGTTAATTTTAGTGATGTAACCCCTTACAAAAAATGCAAAATTTTGGAAAAAATTTAAAATTTCCAAATCAGCCTGAAAGTTTACTGATATTTATTATTGGGTTGTTATCTGTTCAGAACAGTTTGCCTTTTTAATTTGGGACAATTTGTTCATTATTTATAGCAAAACAGAATTTTACGAAAACACACTTTTTTGCCACAATTCAAAATCCTCATTTTCTGTTAATTAAAAAACCGTATTTTTGCTATAAAAATGAAAATAAACGTTCAAATATGGAATGGCATACCTTCCTGAACTCATAGTTAAATTCTCTACAACTTGGCATTTCAAGCGAGAAATTTTATTTTTTTGAAAATTTTTATTAATTTTAGTGATGTAACCCCTTACAAAAAATGCGAAATTTTGGAAAAAATTTTAAATTTCCAATTTCCGTATTTTATCTATAAAAATAATCGTTCAAATATGGAATGGCATATCTTCCTGAACTCGTAGTTAAATTCTCTACAACTTGGCATTTCAAGCGAGAAATTTTATTTTTTTGAAAATTTTCGCTAATTTTAGTGATGTAACCCCTTACAAAAAATGCGAAATTTTGGAAAAAAATTAAAATTTTCAAATCAGTCTGAAAGTTTACTGATATTTTTTATTGGGTTGTTATCTGCTCAGAACAGTTTGCCTTTTTAATTTGGGACAATTTTTTCATTATTTATAGCAAAACAGAATTTTACGAAAAAACACTTTTTTGCCACAATTCAAAATCCTTATTTTCTGTTAATTAAAAAAGCGTATTTTTTCTATAAAAATGAAAATAATCGTTCAAATATGGAATGGCATACCTTCCTGAACTCGTAGTTAAATTCTCTACAACTTGGCATTTCACGCGAAAAATTTTATTTTTTTGAAAATTTTCGTTAATTTTAGTGATGTAACCCCTTACAAAAAATGCGAAATTTTGGAAAAAATTTAAAATTTCCAAATCTGCCTAAAAGTTTACTGATATTTATTATTGGGTCGTTATCTGCTCAGAACAGTTTACCTTTTTAATTTGGGACAATTTTTTCATTATTTATAGCAAAACAGAAATTTACGAAAAAACACTTTTTTGCCACAATTCAAAATCCTCATTTTCTGTTAATTAAAAAACCGTATTTTTGCTATAAAAATGAAAAAAATTGTTCAAATATGGAATGGCATACCTTCCTGAACTCGTAGTTAAATTCTCTACAACTTGGCATTGCACGCAAAAAATTTTATTTTTTTGAAAACTTTCGTTAATTTTAGTGATGTAACCCCTTACAAAAAATGCGAAATTTGGAAAAAATTTAAAATTTCCAAATCAGTCTGAAAGTTTACTGATATTTATTATTGGGTTGTTATCTGTTCAAAACAGTTTGCCTTTTTAATTTGGGACAATTTGTTCATTATTTATAGCAAAACAGAATTTTACGAAAACACACTTTTTTGCCACAATTCAAAATCCTCATTTTCTGTTAATTAAAAAACCGTATTTTTGCTATAAAAATGAAAATAAACGTTCAAATATGGAATGGCATACCTTCCTGAACCCGTAGTTAAATTCTCTACAACTTGGCATTTCAAGCGAGAAATTGTATTTTTTTGAAAATTTTCGTTAATTTTAGTGATGTAACCCCTTACAAAAAATGCGAAATTTTGGAAAAAATTTTAAATTTCCAATTTCCGTATTTTATCTATAAAAATAATCGTTCAAATATGGAATGGCATATCTTCCTGAACTCGTAGTTAAATTCTCTACAACTTGGCATTTCAAGCGAGAAATTTTATTTTTTTGAAAATTTTCGCTAATTTTAGTGATGTAACCCCTTACAAAAAATGCGAAATTTTGGAAAAAAATTAAAATTTTCAAATCAGTCTGAAAGTTTACTGATATTTATTATTGGGTTGTTATCTGCTCAGAACAGTTTGCCTTTTTAATTTGGGACAATTTTTTCATTATTTATAGCAAAACAGAATTTTACGAAAAAACACTTTTTTGCCACAATTCAAAATCCTTATTTTCTGTTAATTAAAAAAGCGTATTTTTTCTATAAAAATGAAAATAATCGTTCAAATATGGAATGGCATACCTTCCTGAACTCGTAGTTAAATTCTCTACAACTTGGCATTTCACGCGAAAAATTTTATTTTTTTGAAAATTTTCGTTAATTTTAGTGATGTAACCCCTTACAAAAAATGCGAAATTTTGGAAAAAATTTAAAATTTCCAAATCTGCCTAAAAGTTTACTGATATTTATTATTGGGTCGTTATCTGCTCAGAACAGTTTACCTTTTTAATTTGGGACAATTTTTTCATTATTTATAGCAAAAAAGAAATTTACGAAAAAACACTTTTTTGCCACAATTCAAAATCCTCATTTTCTGTTAATTAAAAAACCGTATTTTTGCTATAAAAATGAAAAAAATTGTTCAAATATGGAATGGCATACCTTCCTGAACTCGTAGTTAAATTCTCTACAACTTGGCATTGCACGCGAAAAATTTTATTTTTTTGAAAATTTTCGTTAATTTTAGTGATGTAACCCCTTACAAAAAATGCGAAATTTTGGAAAAAATTTAAAATTTCCAAATCAGTCTGAAAGTTTACTGATATTTATTATTGGGTTGTTATCTGTTCAGAACAGTTTGCCTTTTTAATTTGGGACAATTTGTTCATTATTTATAGCAAAACAGAATTTTACGAAAACACACTTTTTTGCCACAATTCAAAATCCTCATTTTCTGTTAATTAAAAAACCGTATTTTTGCTATAAAAATGAAAATAAACGTTCAAATATGGAATGGCATATCTTCCTGAACTCGTAGTTAAATTCTCTACAACTTGGCATTTCAAGCGAGAAATTTTATTTTTTTGAAAATTTTCGCTAATTTTAGTGATGTAACCCCTTACAAAAAATGCGAAATTTTGGAAAAAAATTAAAATTTTCAAATCAGTCTGAAAGTTTACTGATATTTATTATTGGGTTGTTATCTGCTCAGAACAGTTTGCCTTTTTAATTTGGGACAATTTTTTCATTATTTATAGCAAAACAGAATTTTACGAAAAAACACTTTTTTGCCACAATTCAAAATCCTCATTTTCTGTTAATTAAAAAACCGTATTTTTGCTATAAAAATGAAAGTAATCGTTCAAATATGGAATGGCATACCTTCCTGAACTCGTAGTTAAATTCTCTACAACTTGGCATTTCAAGTGAGAAATTTTATTTTTTTGAAAATTTTCGTTAATTTTAGTGATGTAACCCCTTACAAAAAATGCGAAATTTTGGAAAAAATTTAAAAATTCCAAATCTGCCTAAAAGTTTACTGATATTTATTATTGGGTCGTTATCTGCTCAGAACAGTTTACCTTTTTAATTTGGGACAATTTTTTCATTATTTATAGCAAAACAGAAATTTACGAAAAAACAGTTTTTTGCCACAATTCAAAATCCTCATTTTCTGTTAATTAAAAAACCGTATTTTTGCTATAAAAATGAAAAAAATTGTTCAAATATGGAATGGCATACCTTCCTGAACTCGTAGTTAAATTCTCTACAACTTGGCATTGCACGCGAAAAATTTTATTTTTTTGAAAATTTTCGTTAATTTTAGTGATGTAACCCCTTACAAAAAATGCGAAATTTTGGAAAAAATTTAAAATTTCCAAATCAGTCTGAAAGTTTACTGATATTTATTATTGGGTTGTTATCTGTTCAGAACAGTTTGCCTTTTTAATTTGGGACAATTTGTTCATTATTTATAGCAAAACAGAATTTTACGAAAACACACTTTTTTGCCACAATTCAAAATCCTCATTTTCTGTTAATTAAAAAACCGTATTTTTGCTATAAAAATGAAAATAAACGTTCAAATATGGAATGGCATACCTTCCTGAACTCGTAGTTAAATTCTCTACAACTTGGCATTTCAAGCGAGAAATTGTATTTTTTTTGAAAATTTTCGTTAATTTTAGTGATGTAACCCCTTACAAAAAATGCGAAATTTTGGAAAAAATTTAAAATTTCCAAATCAGCCTGAATGTTTACTGATATTTATTATTGGGTTGTTATCTGTTCAGAACAGTTTGCCTTTTTAATTTGGGACAATTTGTTCATTATTTATAGCAAAACAGAATTTTACGAAAAAACACTTTTTTGCCACAATTCAAAAACCTCATTTTCTGTTAATTAAAAAACCGTATTTTTGCTATAAAAATGAAAATAATCGTTCAAATATGGAATGGCATACCTTCCTGAACTCGTAGTTAAATTCTCTACAACTTGGCATTTCAAGCGAGAAATTGTATTTTTTTGAAAATTTTCGTTAATTTTAGTGATGTAACCCCTTACAAAAAATGCGAAATTTTGGAAAAAATTTAAAATTTCCAAATCAGCCTGAAAGTTTACTGATATTTATTATTGGGTTGTTATCTGTTCAGAACAGTTTGCCTTTTTAATTTGGGACAATTTGTTCATTATTTATAGCAAAACAGAATTTTACGAAAACACACTTTTTTGCCACAATTCAAAATCCTCATTTTCTGTTAATTAAAAAACCGTATTTTTGCTATAAAAATGAAAATAAACGTTCAAATATGGAATGGCATACCTTCCTGAACTCGTAGTTAAATTCTCTACAACTTGGCATTTCAAGCGAGAAATTGTATTTTTTTTGAAAATTTTCGTTAATTTTAGTGATGTAACCCCTTACAAAAAATGCGAAATTTTGGAAAAAATTTAAAATTTCCAAATCAGCCTGAATGTTTACTGATATTTATTATTGGGTTGTTATCTGTTCAGAACAGTTTGCCTTTTTAATTTGGGACAATTTGTTCATTATTTATAGCAAAACAGAATTTTACGAAAAAACACTTTTTTGCCACAATTCAAAAACCTCATTTTCTGTTAATTAAAAAACCGTATTTTTGCTATAAAAATGAAAATAATCGTTCAAATATGGAATGGCATACCTTCCTGAACTCGTAGTTAAATTCTCTACAACTTGGCATTTCAAGCGAGAAATTGTATTTTTTTGAAAATTTTCGTTAATTTTAGTGATGTAACCCCTTACAAAAAATGCGAAATTTTGGAAAAAATTTAAAATTTCCAAATCAGCCTGAAAGTTTACTGATATTTATTATTGGGTTGTTATCTGTTCAGAACAGTTTGCCTTTTTAATTTGGGACAATTTTTTCATTATTTATAGCAAAACAGAATTTTACGAAAAAACAAATATAGAATGGCATACCTTGCTGAACTCGTAGTTAAATTCTCTACAACTTGGCATTTCAAGCGAGAAATTTTATTTTTTTGAAAATTTTTGCTAATTTTAGTGAAAAAAAAAGAATTTTTTAATCGTTCAAATATGGAATGGCATACCTTCCTGAACTCGTAGTTAAATTCTCTACAACTTGGCATTTCAAGCGAGAAATTTTATTTTTTTGAAAATTTTCGTTAATTTTAGTGATGTCCCCCTTACAAAAAATGGGAAATTTTTGAAAAAATTTAAAATTTCCAAATCAGCCTGAAAGTTTACTGATATTTATTATTGGGTTGGTATCTGCTCAGAACAGTTTGCCTTTTTAATTTGGGACAATTTTTTCATTATTTATAGCAAAACAGAATTTTACGAAAAAATACTTTTTTGCCACAATTCAAAATCCTCATTTTCTGTTAATTAAAAAACCGTATTTTTGCTATAAAAATGAAAATAATCGTTCAAATATGGAATGGCATACCTTCCTGAACTCGTAGTTAAATTCTCTACAACTTGGCATTTCGAGCGAGAAATTTTATTTTTTTGAACATTTTCGCTTATTTTAGTGATGTAACCCCTTACAAAAAATGGGAAATTTTGGAAAAAATTTAAAATTTCCAAATCAGTCTGAAAGTTTACTGATATTTATTATTGGGTTGTTATGTGCTCAGAACAGTTTGCCTTTTTAATTTGGGACAATTTTTTCATTATTTATAGCAAAACAGAATTTTACGAAAACACATTTTTTTGCCACAATTCAAAATCCTCATTTTCTGTTAATTAAAAAACCGTATTTTTGCTATAAAAATGAAAATAATCGTTCAAATATGGAATGGCATACCTTCCTGAACTCGTAGTTAAATTCTCTACAACTTGGCATTTCAAGCGAGAAATTTTATTTTTTTGAAAATTTTCGTTAATTTTAGTGATGTCCCCCTTACAAAAAATGCGAAATTTTGGAAAAAATTTAAAATTTCCAAATCAGCCTGAAAGTTTACTGATATTTATTATTGGGTTGTTATCTGTTCAGAACAGTTTGCCTTTTTAATTTGGGACAATTTTTTCATTATTTATAGCAAAACAGAATTTTACGAAAAAACACTTTTTTGACACAATTCAAAATCCTCATTTTCTGTTAATTAAAAAACCGTATTTTTGCTATAAGAATGAACATAATCGTTCAAATATGGAATGGCATACCTTGCTGAACTCGTAGTTAAATTCTCTACAACTTGGCATTTCAAGCGAGAAATTTTATTTTTTTGAAAATTTTCGCTAATTTTAGTGATGTAACCCCTTACAAAAAATGCAAAATTTTGGAAAAAATTTAAAATTTCCAAATCAGCCTGAAAGTTTACTGATATTTATTATTGGGTTGTTATCTGCTCAGAACACTTTGCCTTTTTAATTTGGGACAATTTTTTCATTATTTATAGCAAAACAGAATTTTACGAAAAAACACTTTTTTGACACAATTCAAAATCCTCATTTTCTGTTAATTAAAAAACCGTATTTTTGCTATAAGAATGAACATAATCGTTCAAATATGGAATGGCATACCTTGCTGAACTCGTAGTTAAATTCTCTACAACTTGGCATTTCAAGCGAGAAATTTTATTTTTTTGAAAATTTTCGCTAATTTTAGTGATGTAACCCCTTACAAAAAATGCAAAATTTTGGAAAAAATTTAAAATTTCCAAATCAGCCTGAAAGTTTACTGATATTATTGGGTTGTTATCTGTTCAGAACAGTTTGCCTTTTTAATTTGGGACAATTTTTTCATTATTTATAGCAAAACAGAATTTTACGAAAAAACACTTTTTTACCACAATTCAAAATCCTCATTTTCTGTTAATAAAAAACCGTATTTTATCTATAAAAATAATCGTTCAAATATGGAATGGCATACCTTCCTGAACTCGTAGTTAAATTCTCTACAACTTGGCATTTCAAGCGAGAAATTTTATTTTTTTGAAAATTTTCGCTAATTTTAGTGATGTAACCCCTTACAAAAAATGCGAAATTTTGGAAAAAAATTAAAATTTTCAAATCAGTCTGAAAGTTTACTGATATTTATTATTGGGTTGTTATCTGTTCAGAACAGTTTGCCTTTTTAATTTGGGACAATTTTTTCATTATTTATAGCAAAACAGAATTTTACGAAAAAACACTTTTTTGCCACAATTCAAAATCCTCATTTTCTGTTAATTAAAAAACCGTATTTTTGCAATAAAAATGAAAATAATCGTTCAAATATGGAATGGCATACCTTCCTGAACTCGTAGTTAAATTCTCTACAACTTGGCATTTCAAGCGAGAAATTTTATTTTTTTGAAAATTTTCGCTAATTTTAGTGATGTAACCCCTTACAAAAAATGCAAAACTTTGGAAAAAATTTAAAATTTCCAAATCAGCCTGAAAGTTTACTGATATTTATTATTGGGTTGTTATCTGTTCAGAACAGTTTGCCTTTTTAATTTGGGACAATTTTTCATTATTTATAGCAAAACAGAATTTTACGAAAAAACACTTTTTTGCCACAATTCAAAATCCTCATTTTCTGTTAATTAAAAAACCGTATTTTTGCTATAAAAATGAAAATAATCGTTCAAATATGGAATGGCATACCTTCCTGAACTCGTAGTTAAATTCTCTACAACTTGGCATTTCAAGCGAGAAATTTTATTTTTTTGAAAATTTTCGTTAATTTTAGTGATGTAACCCCTTACAAAAAATGCGAAATTTTGGAAAGAATTTAAAATTTCCAAATCAGCCTGAAAGTTTACTGATATTATTGGGTTGTTATCTGTTCAGAACAGTTTGCCTTTTTAATTTGGGACAATTTTTTCATTATTTATAGCAAAACAGAATTTTACGAAAAAACACTTTTTTGCCACAATTCAAAATCCTCATTTTCTGTTAATTAAAAAACCGTATTTTTGCTATAAAAATGAAAATAATCGTTCAAATATGGAATGGCATACCTTCCTGAACTCGTAGTTAAATTCTCTACAACTTGGCATTTCAAGCGAGAAATTTTATTTTTTTGAAAATTTTCGCTAATTTTAGTGATGTAACCCCTTACAAAAAATGCGAAATTTTGGAAAAAATTTAAAATTTCCAAATCAGTCTGAAAGTTTACTGATATTTATTATTGGGTTGTTATCTGCTCAGAACAGTTTGCCTTTTTAATTTGGGACAATTTTTTCATTATTTATAGCAAAACAGAATTTTACGAAAAAACACTTTTTTGCCACAATTCAAAACCCTCATTTGCTGTTAATTAAAAAACCGTATTTTTGCTATAAAAATGAAAATAATCGTTCAAATATGGAATCGCATACCTTCCTGAACTCGTAGTTAAATTCTCTACAACTTGGCATTTCAAGCGAGAAATTTTATTTTTTTGAAAATTTTCGCTAATTTTTTTTTTTTTACAAAAAATGGGAAATTTTGGAAAAAATTTAAAATTTCCAAATCAGTCTGAAAGTTTACTGATATTTATTATTGGGTTGTTATCTGCTCAGAACAGTTTGCCTTTTTAATTTGGGACAATTTTTTCATTATTTATAGCAAAACAGAATTTTACGAAAAAACACTTTTTTACCACAATTCAAAATCCTCATTTTCTGTTAATAAAAAACCGTATTTTATCTATAAAAATAATCGTTCAAATATGGAATGGCATACCTTCCTGAACTCGTAGTTAAATTCTCTACAACTTGGCATTTCAAGCGAGAAATTTTATTTTTTTGAAAATTTTCGCTAATTTTAGTGATGTAACCCCTTACAAAAAATGCGAAATTTTGGAAAAAAATTAAAATTTCCAAATCAGCCTGAAAGTTTACTGATATTTATTATTGGGTTGTTATCTGTTCAGAACAGTTTGCCTTTTTAATTTGGGACAATTTTTTCATTATTTATAGCAAAACAGAATTTTACGAAAAAACACTTTTTTGCCACAATTCAAAATCCTCATTTTCTGTTAATTAAAAAACCGTATTTTTGCTATAAAAATGAAAATAATCGTTCAAATATGGAATGGCATACCTTCCTGAACTCGTAGTTAAATTCTCTACAACTTGGCATTTCAAGCGAGAAATTGTATTTTTTTGAAAATTTTCGTTAATTTTAGTGATGTAACCCCTTACAAAAAATGCGAAATTTTGGAAAAAAATTAAAATTTCCAAATCAGCCTGAAAGTTTACTGATATTTATTATTGGGTTGTTATCTGTTCAGAACAGTTTGCCTTTTTAATTTGGGACAATTTTTTCATTATTTATAGCAAAACAGAATTTTACGAAAAAACACTTTTTTGCCACAATTCAAAATCCTCATTTTCTGTTAATTAAAAAACCGTATTTTTGCTATAAAAATGGAAATAATCGTTCAAATATGGAATGGCATACCTTCCTGAACTCGTAGTTAAATTCTCTACAACTTGGCATTTCAAGCAAGAAATTTTATTTTTTTGAAAATTTTCGCTAATTTACAAAAAAAGCGAAATTTTGGAAAAAATTTAAATTCCCAAATCAGCCTGAAAGTTTACTGATACTTATTATCGTGTTGTTATCTGCTCAGAACAGGTTGCCTTGTTAATTTGGGACCATTTTTTCATTATTTATAGCAAAACAGAATTTTACCAAAAATCACATTTTTGCCACAATTCAAAATCCTCATTTTCCGCCAATAAAAATCCATATTTTTGCTATAAAAATGAAAAAAATTGTTCAAATATGGAATGGCATACCTTCCTGAACTCGTAGTTAATTTCTCTACAACTTGGCATTTCACGCGAGAAATTTTATTTTTTTGAAAATTTTCGCTAATTTTAGTGATGTAAACCCTTACAAAAAAAGAAAAATTTTGGAAAAAATTTAAAATTCCCAAATTAGCCTGAAAGTTTACTGATATCTATTATCGGCTTGTTATCTGCTCAGAAGAGTTTGCCTTTTTAATTTGGGACAATTTGTTCAATATTTATAGCAAAACGGAATTTTACGAAAAAACACTTTTTTGCCACAATTCAAAATCCTCATTTTCTGTCAATTAAAAATCGGTATTTTTACTATAAAAATGAAAATAATCGTTCAAATATGAAATGGCATACCTTCCTGAATTCGTAGTTAAATTCTCTACAACTTAGCATTTCACGCGACAAATTTTATTTTTTTGAAAATTTTAGCTAATTTTAGTGATGTAAACCCTTACAATAAAAGAGAAATTTTGGAAAGAATTTAAAATTTCCAAATTAGCTTGAAAGTTTACTGATATCTATTATCGGGATGTTATCTGCTCAGAAGAGTTTGCCTTTTTAATTTGGTACAATTTGTTCAATATTTATAGCAAAACGGAATTTTACGAAAAAACACTTTTTTGCCACAATTCAAAATCCTCATTTTCTGTCAATTAAAAATCGGTATTTTTACTATAAAAATGAAAATAATCGTTCAAATATGAAATGGCATACCTTCCTGAATTCGTAGTTAAATTCTCTTCAACTTGGCATTTCAAGCGAGAAATTTTATTTTTTTGAAAATTTTCGCTAATTTTAGTGAAAAAAAAAAGAATTTTTGGAAAAAATTTAAAATTTCCAAATCAGTCTGAAAGTTTACTGATATTTAACATTGGGTTGTTATCTGCTCAGAACACTTGCCTTTTTAATTTGGGACTTTTTTGCCACAATTCAAAACCATCATTTTCTGTTAATTAAAAAACCGTATTTTTGCTATAAAAATAAAAATAATCGTTCAAATATGGAATGGCATACCTTCCTGAACTCGTAGTTAAATTCTCTACAACTTGGCATTTCAAGCGAAAAATTTTATTTTCTTGAAAATTTTCGTTAATTTTAGTGATGTAACCCCTTACAAAAAAAGCGAAATTTTGGCAAAAAAAATTAAAATTTTCAAATCAGTCTGAAAGTTTACTGATACTTATTATTGGGTTGTTATCTGCTCAGAACAGTTTGCCTTTTTAATTTGGGACAATTTTTTCATTATTTATAGCAAAACAGAATTTTACGAAAAAACACTTTTTTGCCACAATTCAAAATCCTTATTTTCTGTTAATTAAAAAACCGTATTTTTGCTATAAAAATGAAAATAATCGTTCAAATATGGAATGGCATACCTTCCTGAACTCGTAGTTAAATTCTCTACAACTTGGCATTTCAAGCGAAAAATTTTATTTTCTTAAAAAATTTTTGTTAATTTTAGTGATGTAACCCCTTACAAAAAAAGCGAAATTTTGGAAAAAAATTAAAATTTTCAAATCAGTCTGAAAGTTTACTGATATTTATTATTGGGTTGTTATCTGCTCAGAACAGTTTGCCTTTTTAATTTGGGACAATTTTTTCATTATTCATAGCAAAACAGAATTTTACGAAAAAACACTTTTTTTGCCACAATTCAAAATCCTTATTTTCTGTTAATTAAAAAACCGTATTTTTGCTATAAAAATGAAAATAATCGTTCAAATATGAAATGGCATACCTACCTGAACTCGTAGTTAAATTCTCTACAACTTAGCATTTCACGCGAGAAATTTTATTTTTTTGAAAATTTTCGCTAATTTTAGTGATCGCTTACAAAAAATGCGAAATTTTGGAAAAAATTTTAAATTTCCATATCAGTCTGAAAGTTTACTGATATTTATTATTGGGTTGTTATCTGCTCAGAGCACTTTGCCTTTTTAATTTGGGACAATTTTTTCATTATTTATAGCAAAACAGAATTTTACGAAAAAACACTTTTTTGCCACAATTCAAAATCCTCATTTTCTGTTAATTAAAAAACCGTATTTTTGCTATAAAAATGAAAATAATCGTTCAAATATGGAATGGCATACCTTCCTGAACTCGTTGTTAAATTCTCTACAACTTGACATTTCAATCGAAAAATTTTATTTTTTTTAAATTTTCGCTAATTTTAGTGATGTAACCCCTTACAAAAAATGCAAAATTTTGGAAAAAATTTAAAATTTCCAAATCAGCCTGAAAGTTTACTGATATTTATTATTGGGTTGTTATCTGTTCGGAACAGTTTGCCTTTTTAATTTGGGACAATTTTTTTATTATTTATAGCAAAACAGAATTTTACGAAATAACACTTTTTTGCCACAATTCAAAATCCTCATTTTCTGTTAATTAAAAAACCGTATTTTTGCTATAAAAATGAAAATAATCGTTCAAATATGGAATGGCATACCTTCCTGAACTCGTAGTTAAATTCTCTACAACTTGGCATTTCAAGCGAGAAATTTTATATTTTTCAAAATTTTCGTTAATTTTAATTTAATTTTAATTTACAAAAAATGCGAAATTTTGGAAAAAATTTAAAATTTCCAAATCAGTCTGAAAGTCTACTGATATTTATTATTGGGTTGTTATCTGCTCAGAACAGTTTGCCTTTTTAATTTGGGACAATTTTTTCATTATTTATAGCAAAACAGAATTTTACGAAAAAAACACTTTTTTGCCACAATTCAAAATCCTCATTTTTTGTTAATTAAAAAACCGTATTTTTGCTATAAAAATGAAAATAATCGTTCAAATATGGAATGGCATACCTTCCTGAACTCGTAGTTAAATTCTCTACAACTTGGCATTTCAAGCGAGAAATTTTATTTTTTTTGAAGATTTTCGCTAATTTTAGTGATGTAACCCCTTACAAAAAATGCGAAATTTTGGAAAAAATTTAAAATTTCCAAATCAGTCTGAAAGTTTACTGATATTTATTATTGGGTTGTTATCTGCTCAGAACACTTTGCCTTTTTAATTTGGGACAATTTTTTCATTATTTATAGCAAAACAGAATTTTACGAAAAAAACACTTTTTTGCCACAATTCAAAATCCTCATTTTCTGTTAATTAAAAAACCGTATTTTTGCTATAAAAATGAAAATAATCGTTTAAATATGGAATGGCTTACCTTCCTGAACTCGTAGTTAAATTCTCTACAACTTGGCATTTCAAGCGAGAAATTTTATTTTTTTGAAGATTTTCGCTAATTTTAGTGATGTAACCCCTTACAAAAAATGCAAAATTTTGGAAAAAATTTAAAATTTCCAAATCAGCCTGAAAGTTTACTGATACTTATTATTGGGTTGTTAACTGCTCAGAACAGTTCGCCTCTTTAATTTGGGACAATTTTTTCATTATTTATAGCAAAACAGAATTTTACGAAAAACACTTTTTTGCCACAATTCAAAATCCTCATTTTCTGTTAATTAAAAAACCGTATTTTTGCTATAAAAATGAAAATAATCGTTCAAATATGGAATGGCATACCTCCTCGTAGTTAAATTCTCTACAACTTGGCATTTCAAGCGAGAAATTTTATTTTTGTGAAAATTTTCGCTAATTTTACTGATGTAACCCCTTACAAAAAATGCAAAATTTTGGAAAAAATTTAAAATTTGCAAATCAGCCTGAAAGCTTACTGATATTTATTATTGGGTTGTTAACTGCTCAGAACAGTTTGGCTTTTTAATTTGGGAAAATTTTTTCATTATTTATAGCAAAACAGAATTTTACGAAAAAACACTTTTTTGCCACAATTCAAAATCCTCACTTTCTGTTAATTAAAAAACCGTATTTTTGCTAAAAAAAATTTAAAATAATCGTTCAAATATGGAATGGCATACCTTCTGAACTCGTAGTTAAATTCTCTACAACTTGGCATTTCAATCGAAAAATTTTATTTTTTAAAAATTTTCGCTAATTTTAGTGAGGTAACCCCTTACAAAAAATGCGAAATTTTGGAATAAATTTAAAATTTCCAAATCAGCCTGAAAGTTTACTGATATTTATTATTGGGTTGTTAACTGCTCAGAACAGTTTGCCTTTTTAATTTGGGACAATTTTTTCATTATTTATAGCAAAACAGAATTTTACGAAAAAACACTTTTTAGCCACAATTCAAAATCCTCACTTTCTGTTAATTAAAAAACCGTATTTTTGCTATAAAAATGAAAATAATCGTTTAAATATGGAATGGCATACCTTCCTGAACTCGTAGTTAAATTCTCTACAACTTGGCATTTCAAGCGAGAAATTTTATTTTTTTGAAAATTTTCGCTAATTTTACTGATGTAACCCCTTACAAAAAATGCGAAATTTTGGAAAAAATTTAAAATTTCCAAATCAGCCTGAAAGTTTACTGATATTTATTATTGGGTTGTTATCTGCTCAGAACAGTTTGGCTTTTTAATTTGGGAAAATTTTTTCATTATTTATAGCAAAACAGAATTTTACGAAAAAACACTTTTTAGCCACAATTCAAAATCCTCATTTTCTGTTAATTAAAAAACCGTATTTTTGCTATAAAAATTAAAATAATCGTTCAAATATGGAATGGCATACCTCCCTGAAATCGTAGTTAAATTCTCTACAACTTGGCATTTCAAGCGAGAAATTTTATTTTTTTGAAAGTTTTCGCTAATTTTACTGATGTAACCCCTTACAAAAAATGCGAAATTTTGGAATAAATTTAAAATTTCCAAATCAGCCTGAAAGTTTACTGATATTTATTATTGGGTTGTTAACTGCTCAGAACAGTTTGCCTTTTTAATTTGGGAAATTTTTTTCATTATTTATAGCAAAACAGAATTTTACGAAAAACACTTTTTTGCCACAATTTAAAATCCTCATTTTCTGTTAATTAAAAAACCGTATTTTTGCTATAAAAATGAAAATAATCGTTCAAATATGGAATGGCATACCTCCCAGAACTCGTAGTTAAATTCTCTACAACTTGGCATTTCAAGCGAGAAATTTTATTTTTTTGAAAATTTTCGCTAATTTTACTGATGTAACCCCTTACAAAAAATGCAAAATTTTGGAAAAAATTTAAAATTTCCAAATCAGCCTGAAAGTTTACTGATATTTATTATTGGGTTGTTATCTGCTCAGAACAGTTTGGCTTTTTAATTTGGGAAAATTGTTTCATTATTTATAGCAAAACAGAATTTTACGAAAAAGCTCTTTTTTGCCACAATTCAAAATCCTCACTTTCTGTTAATTAAAAAACCGTATTTTTGCTATAAAAATTAAAATAATCGTTCAAATATGGAATGGCATACCTCCCTGAACTCGTAGTTAAATTCTCTACAACTTGGCATTTCAAGCGAGAAATTTTATTTTTTTGAAAATTTTCGCTAATTTTACTGATGTAACCCCTTACAAAAAATGCAAAATTTTGGAAAAAATTTAAAATTTCCAAATCAGCCTGAAAGTTTACTGATATTTATTATTGGGTTGTTATCTGCTCAGAACAGTTTGGCTTTTTAATTTGGGAAAATTTTTTCATTATTTATAGCAAAACAGAATTTTACGAAAAAACTCTTTTTTGCCACAATTTAAAATCATCACTTTTTGTTAATTAAAAAACTGTATTTTTGCTATAAAAATGAAAATAATCGTTCAAATATGGAATGGCATACCTTTCTGAACTCGTAGTTAAATTCTCTACAAATTGGCTTTTCAACCGAGAAATTTTTATAACATTTATAGCAAAACACAATTTTACGAAAATTTTAGTGATGTAATCCCTTAACCCATTTTAATTGGCTAATTATAATCTAACAGCCCCACCAGGTCAAATTTCTTTATGTACCGCTCTTTCTCCCAAAAGAAATTTAAATTATGAATTGGTATGCAATTTTTAAGTTTTTGCAAACGGGCTCCGATTACTTTCTGACAGGCCTAAATGCATTAA
The DNA here is from genome assembly GCA_037075245.1 of Drosophila mimetica. Taxonomy (NCBI): domain Eukaryota; kingdom Metazoa; phylum Arthropoda; class Insecta; order Diptera; family Drosophilidae; genus Drosophila; species Drosophila mimetica. The sequence continues at coordinate 138,797 of JBAMCH010000007.1, forward strand.
TATTTTTTAAAGCCTTTTTAAATTCTTAATGACCATTAAAAACCTGCCTCCTTAAGGGGGTTCACCCATATCTCAGGACCTTTTCAACGGTTTTTTTTTTAATTGCTGTGAAAATCTATTTAAACTTAGAGCTTTGATTATTTAAAAATTTTTTTTTTATATATTACCAAAATATATTTAATAACATGAAAAGTTAAGAAAAATGAAAGCTTTTCTTTGTGCACGTCTCCATAGTGACACAATATAAAAAAGGCACTTCCAAGATGAATGTACCTTTGGCAGGAACTAAACCCTTTTTAAATGGTCTAAAAAAAGCCATTTGGCCAAACTTTAAACTTTTGTTTTTTGCATAAAAAAAAACTAAGTGGCCTATTTATCAACATGAACTTGATCGGTCAACCCGTTTTTGAGAAATCGTGCCGAACACTCCGTACCAGTAGCCTGCTGGCCTATCTTTCCGAACGCTATTACTTCCAAACGACGTGGAATTTCGAAATATCCTTTTTATCACATATTCTAGATAAGTTATATTTAGATAAAGGACCAAATAAATAGATTTTTTTAAACCGAGACATGGAAGATGTTTTGAGCAAACACTATAATTGCCGCCAAATGGCATTCGTCCAACTCGGAAACAGTAACTCTGCTTCTTGAACTTCTTTTAGCTTAGCAGAGGGTGTCTGATTTTAAACTCTTAGATATCCCAAAAGAAATAGCAAAAATAGTCCGAACATTTATAATTTATAAAATCACCTTTATATTGGTTATATGAATATTAAATAGTTTATATTTTATTCTATGGATGTACATGTTGCTTTAATACTTTATAAAATCCGATATAAATTTAGTCATTGTTGATAAGGCATAATTGTTTCACTTTGTACTTCTTAAAACCTGTTCCCAAATTCATTAGAAATTAATTTTAGGAAACAAAATATATGTATCTAAAGCGTTTAAAGTCCACACTTCAAGAAAACAGAATTTCATATTTACAAAAATATTAATTGAAAACAGGGAAAAGATTTTTTTTCGTAGTTTTACACACATCAAGCTGTGCATACATTTATCAACTTTTGAAGATTAATATGTAAAAATATGTAAATTCTTCTTAATATTTGCAAAAGCAAAAAGATTGTAAATAATGCATTCTTAAACATATTTTGAATTAAAAAATAACGTGTTGTTAAGGTAAAAATATTTTTTAAAATGCAATTGTTTCTTGTAGGTGGTTTTTGCCACAATAATCATGTGTGAAGTCACTGTGTGAAAAAACATAAATATATAAGTAATATAAACAGCTGCGGTCAGGGTAACATACTACAAGTATGTTTTCGGGAAAGCATCTTTTGGTGGTGTTTCTGATTTTAAACGCATTTCCGTATTACGTCATTAAACCCATTTTTAAAAATGTTACTTCTTATATTGTTAAAAGTTTTAGTACTAAAAACGCATCTGCTTGTTATTATTAAAATTGACTTTCTTCAGGCACAGTTTTTTTTGTCGATCCATTTTCGCTTTCACCGTTTGTCTTTTCGTGAGATATGCTTGTAATAACAGATTTTATTACCACAGAACTCGTACTAGTTTCCGTCGTGTTGCTGTAATTAAGTAATTTGGATAGTTAAAGGAGTTGTTAATTCTTTTTGAAAAAACTCACCTTTTTGCTGGCAAGTCCTCTAAATTGGAAGTGTTAATAATACCGGATTCGTTTGTGTTCACGGTAGTAGTAGCTTTGCTTGTTTGTGTGCTAAGCACTGATAAACGACCTACATTTATAAAAAAAAATATCAGTTTTATTTATATTAAGAGTTTTATAAGTCATGCTAATCTTTAAGTATAATGTTCGGACCGGGTTTATAAGTATGCAAAAATGTATCTGCTTTTATTGTCAAAATCAAAAATTAAATTAATTGAATTGAAATAAAAACCTTACTAATAGCCGACATTGCACAAAGAAACAAATATAAAAATTAACACAAGAAAATGGGACTGGTCTAAGAAGCATCGTTACTCACCAACAGTCTCTTCTGTAGTCGTGGAACACAACGTGGTTGTCGTAAGATTTAAATGGTCACGCACCGAATCAACGGTAATATCACCAATGGAGCTACTGATAGTCTCGTTGGCTGAATTTGTTGAATTAATATTGCTTATTCCATTGGTTAGATGAATACTACTTCTATCAAGATTTCCCTCCAGAAATTTAGCGCGAGTAGTAGCGATTGGCGGGTCTTTAACGTCCAGTGTATTGACAACTTCGGAATTTGTATATGTTTCTTTATCGCTTTCCTCATCCTTTTCAACTAGTGCAGAATCTTCAATTTCCAAAGGTTCTACTTCAACTATGCCTGTGGGTTGCACGACTGTGGACGTGGCTAAAGCAATACGTTGCAGTTCGGAGGAAGACATCATGTATAGGGCTTCCCCAGAATTTGTAAAACAAAGCGACGAAATTCCACTGCAAAAGCAAAAGGCATAAGTAATAAATAATATAATATACCAGCAGTATTTGTGGCTTACTTAATATCTTCCCGTCGCACTGCAGCGGCGTTTAGCTGCCGTTTCAATTCAGGGACCGATAAAACCATAATGTCACCCATATTAGTTAGACAGATCAGAGCTGTTTCGTGATACACATCTCCACGACCAGCAGTCAAGTTTGTACTGATATTTGCAGACCCCTCTCCATCGCCATGCGAGCGTGTGGATTTTGTTGGGCTACTACCATGCATACTTTGCAGTAACTCCGGGGATATGCGACAACTAAACGAACCAAAGTGGGTGCGACGAATCCGAGCACCCTCGTTAGCGGTAAGCTTGTATTTGTTTATTGGCTTTAATTGTGGAAGTGAAAACACTTTGAACTGTTCTTCAGAAGCAATAAGTAGACGATGCGGTGGACTACCGTTTTCTCCGGCATTCAGCTGATCGACTGGACAACCTGCCTGGTCGAAGATAGATATACCCACCACTGGAGCACGATGTTTTAATTGAATTTCTTTGGCAAGCTGCGCGGAAATGCGACGAGGATTCTGTGGTAGAGCATTGCCACTTGCCGACGGTACTGAAGTTGCCGCGGTCTGCGCTGGAGGCAAGTGCAACAGAAAAACGGAGACAGTGCTGGCATTTGTTGCTGACCATAAAGTTGGCGATGTTATGTTGACTGAAAACACAATTAATTAATGCTTATGTCACAATAGGCAAAAAATCAGATTTATGGTAATTTTTTGTATAATTTAATGTTATGTTGACTGAAAATACAATTAATTAATGCTTATTTCACAATGGGCAAAAAATCAGATTTATGGTATTTTTTTTTTTAATTTAAAGAATTTAGGGGGGCGCTGCGTATTAACCCCTAGAATCCGCATGCAAGGTGCCAATCTTCTAGCTTTTATAGTTTCCGTGATCTCAGCGTTCATACAGACGGACGGACGGACGGACAGACGGACATGACTAGATCGACTCGGCTAGTGATCCTGATCAAGAATATATATACTTCATAAGGTCGGAAACGCTACCTTCTACCTGATACATACTTTTGCACGAATCTAATATACCCTTTTACTCTACGAGTAATGGTATAAAAATAAACTCACCATTAGTAACATAAGTTTTGGCAAATAGTAAACATCGCACCATTGATCCCAGACCATCGTCAGCGCAGCGTGCTTCTATTTGTCGCTCAACAGGACGTGCCTCTAGCTAAAAGATACAAAACATTTTTACTTATATCTATTTAATTATTATACTACTTCTACTACACTACTCAAGATTTGGGAAAGTTAGTACTGCAAGATTTGGGAAAGTTAGTACTGCAAGATTTGGGAAAGTTAGTACTGCAAGATTTGGGAAAGTTAGTACTGCAAGATTATACATACACTATTATATTATAGATTATAGATACACTACTCACCGTTGTTGGTACCTGGTTGCTGGGGTTGTTTCTGGTCGATCGACCCTTGCGAAGCTTTCTAAATGACTCTCGCAATGATTTTTTAAATGACTTGCGACGAGACAGCTGCTCACCTGCTCCAGTAAGATCATTTGGATTTAATGTGCAACGATGAAATACTGGAACAAAGTTTTTGAAGTCAAAGAGCACTAAGCCGTGGGCAGTTCCACCGGATACGAGGCCCCAACTCGCCTCAAGTGCCATGCAAGTAATGCTGGCTGGGGGCAAAACCTGCAGCACTCCTAATATATTAACGCTATTTTCAGTTACAGGGATCGCATCACCGTCCAATAAGTTTGGGCGCACGTTGAGCTGATCGTGACCCTTCCACACAAACCCATCACGGTCGCTGACCAAATTCATAGAACTGTATTTTAAAGATACCTTTTCCGAGGCGTCGTCAAAGTTACCTATAACAATTTGGCCCGCTGTGCCTCCAACAATGAGCTGCCCAGTTTTTGGGCAAAATGCTATTTTCTTCACTGCCAATCTAGGATCATCTGAGTAAGGATCGAAAAGGCCCGCCTTTTGAAATGGCGGTTCTCCTTCATCTAGTTGATCCGCACTAATGTCTGCTGCTGCATCGTCTCGAAAGTCATGTTCACTTCCAAAAATGCCGCCAGTTTTAAAATTATAAATTGGTTTAAGCAAAACTCCAGTACAATCCCAAAACTTTACAGAACCATCTTCATGACCAGTCAACAGAATCTCGTACAACTTAGCAGTATCCTCTTCATCAGATTCTCCTAAATCCGGAAGAACACCACCAGTGAGTGGCCACTCAATATTGCTGTAAGCAATGTCTTGCTCATCGCCTGCCCGCAAAATGCTCTCATATACGGACTGTATGACTTGAGAAGCAAGGTAATTGCATGTAACAGCTGAAGCATGCACTGAGTGAAGATAGGGTGCTTTAATTGCAGAAATATTAGAGTCAGTGAGATCGTAGGCGCAGAGTTCTTCTTCAAGAAGTACAATAAGCACTTCAGCGACATCACTATTATTTTTGTATGTTACAAAAAAGTCAATGACTTTAGATGTAAAATCAAGACACACTTTGAGTCCATCGCTGGTGTGTACGGAAACGCAATTATGATCCCCATATGCTGAACGTGGCATGCCTCCAGAGAAAACAATAACATCGTTTGATCTATAAAAAAAAAAAAAAATAAATACCCTCTTTAAATTGTTATTGTTAATATTATTGTTTACCCTCGCACGCCTCTGTACAGACGATTTATGCTCTTGCACGGATCAGGACCATATGGAACATAGTTCACGTTAGATGGCGGCTTTTCGTTATCTATACTCCAAGTTGCATACGAACCATCAGCGTGATACCAGCTAAATTCAGATCCTCCGAAATTCACTGAGAGACCAACACTTTGTCCATGTCCAGGGGCTATGTATGCTCGTTCCACGGAGCTTGTTTCGAAATCCCATAAAACACAAAGGCCTCGGTTGTACGCAACGAGGAGCTTGTTATGGGCGCTTGGAAGCTGGCGGATTGACTCAATCGCTCCAGGATTTAGCTTGTACGCTGTTGGTACCTGCTCTAATACCACATCATGGTATATTACCGGTTCTTTTATTGTAAATGTGTGTAAATCAAGTTGATAGATGTTTCCACCTTCGGTTCCAATCCAAAGCAGATCTTTGTTTAAGGAACAGCATAGCGATGAAACTTTCTTCAATTTCCCGTCGAAGGGAAGTGTTTTTATTGGCAGCAAAGTCGTTCCGACAGGCTCCCACAATATTAATTGATTAGCTGCTGTCAAAGTAAGTATGCGACCAGTTCCATAAACCCATTCGAGCAGTTGCACGTTAAGCTCCGATGGAGAATTGTTCACCAATGTATGCTGTCCATACAATTCAACTCCGGGTTGACCGAAAACTTTAATGGCCCCTGTTTGCGTTCCAATTGCCATGAGTTTTGAGATAGGATCATATGCTAGCGCCGAAGGCTTGTGAGGGAAGCCATGCTGCGCGGTCTAAAACAAAAATATAATTTTATGAATATAAGGTACATTGGTAAATATAAATACATTGGACATTGGTAAATATAAATATATAGAAACGCATAAGACAGCCCTTCCAGTAACTGTACAATTATACTCAGATTTTTATAGATTTTAATATATATATAATATAATATAGGGTAGTTGATTTATCTTTATATTTTTCGGAACACTTGCCCAAAATTTTAAAACTAGCCAAGTTATAATAAACATTAAAACTGCCCAAATTTGAGTGGTATCAATGCCGAATAGCTTAAACTTGTTAATTTCCTAAGCATTACATATTTTAAAGACAGCATTGAATAAAATTAGATTTATAAAAAAAACTTTATATATAATAAAAATCATCGAAATTACAGCATGAGACAACTTTCCGAACAATAAAAGCATAGAAACATAAGGGTTTTATGTTAACAAAATCCAAAGAAATCGAAAGATTCAGCGGATACAAGTACACATAAAACCCTTTAACCCAGTCACAGGTGCATAAATTCTCCTTTGCTGTACTTTTTAGGTTTTATTAATCTTATCATTTTTTACTGCTATCTACTTAAACAAACAACATATTTTGTTTCGTATGATGTGGAGGTGTTTGTGAAGCCGAAGCATTTACCAAGCCCATTAAACAAATAAAGCTAATCTTATCAACTACATTCCCTTCATGGCCTGATTGCATTGGGTGCTTTTGGTTAATGGCACATTGATGACTAATTTAAAAATGTTTTAAACTATGGTAGGATGTACACCGAATTTTGTGGTTAATTTGGCCAACAAATGCCAATTTTCATGAATTTTTTCACACGATAGATAAATTATTTAACAAGAAAGGAAGCTAACTTCGGCCAGCCGAAGTCTATATACCCTTGCAGTCAATTCCTATTTAATTACAAATTACAAAAATCTGAATTTAGATTTGCAACAAACCATATTATAGCAATTTTCGCAATTTTGACAATAATTGATTGATCATTCCTATGGCAGCTATATAATATAGTGGTCCGATTTATGTTAAATTTAATTCGAAATTCTTAAATAATAAAATAAATTTATATTCCAGAGTAGAAGAGAATACAATAAAAATTAACAAAGCTATAATTTTGTTTCTATTAATTTTTCCTTAGTTTTGCGATCGTTCCTATGGAAGCTATATGATATAGTTGTCCGATTTTTCTAAAATTTAATTCGAAATTCGGGACAGTTAAAAAAATTATATTCCCAAGATTAGAAGGTAATATGTCAAAAACCACAGAAGATATAATTTGTTTCCATTATTTTTCCGATTATTCCTATGGGAGCTATAAGATAGAGTTGTCCGATCCGGCCGGTTCCGACTTATATACTACCTGCAATAGAAAGACGACTTTTGGTAAAGTTTCACCTTGATAGCTTTAAAACTGAGGGACTAGTTTGCGTAGAATCGGACAGACGGACATCGTCTAGATCGACTTGTCTCGTCATGCTGATCAAGAATATATATACTTTATGGGGTCGGACACGGCTCCTTCACTGCGTTGCAAACTTCTGACTGAAATCATAATACCTCTGCAAGGGTATAAAAATGTAATTATTTAGTGAATCGTGTAATAAATATTTATCACAACAGTTGATATCAAAACCCTTGTACATTGAAGACAGTCACTAGTTTTGTACCTCAATAAGAGGTGTTTTTGCTTGATAACAAGGAAGCATGTTAAATGCCAAAGTACATATATGCGTCATATACATACATATGTGACCAATAGTTTCTATAACAGGTTTTATTAATTCATCCAACTTTAAAACTTATTTATTTATAAAATCTTAAAACAGAGGTTGATTAAAGTTGATGAATGTGCCCATTTTAAACATTTATTTTATTTTTTAATATTTAAACGAAATTATTTAATTTAAATATTTCCGTCTCGTTACTGGCACAATTTAGATATTCGTTTCCATTGTACTACACCCAGGAGATTCCTAACCAACGTTTCAAAAACTAAATTTACCTTAAAACTATTCACTGGCGCTAGACATAACGAAAACAGAAACTAGGTGTGGCTGATAGCAGCTATAATAAATATATAAATACCTTTCGATAAGCAAATAGGTCCTTCTGTAGGCGTTGCCTTTCCACACTTGGCTGCTGGCCCTTTCCACGGATAAACTTCAACATATTTTACAAGATTTTTTTTGCGTTGGTGAAATAACGTATTCTTAAAAGCGGATTTATTTAAGTCAAGCTGAAAATAATAAATAATAGAACATTAAATCAATTCTGGTTATTTTATAAGTTAGATCTAGTTCGACTCCCGGAGAAATCCTAGTGGCGGTTGGTTGACCATACAAAAACTTTATTCGGCTAACAATTGAATGTGATTTAAAAAAAATGTACCAGAAAAATCCATTGGATTCAGCTAGAACTCGGCCTACAAGACTTGCCAAACAAGTTGGGTGGATATTTTTACTGGACGTGAAGAAATCGTTTGTAGGCGGCGTTTGGTCGGAGAGCTTTGTATGTATGTACGCATGTAAATTTTCAGGTAACTAGATACACAGGCGAAAACGTACAGTAATAACCAAAATATGATTAATTTACTATCCAGGGAAATACTCAGAAAAGTGAGATGCAAGATGTACCCGCTCGATCCGCACTCTTGCTAATGTCTATGCACATATGTATTTAATGTTAATGAACTCGCTATGCTGCGTTGCACATGAAATTAGTATAATGTATCAGTGAGTAAGCAACGAATGAGGCACCTTAATAAACGGCATATCAGCGATTTACCAATTCTGTCGCGATAGGTTTGGCTGATAACCAATACCAGTGAAGTGGAGCCAAGAACTTTATGGCGCAAGGTGATGACCTAATTTCAGGTACCTTTCCGATCGCAGTAGTTTAAATATTGCAATTTAACCCGGCATCCGTTCATCAGATACACACACACACACACACGCAAAATATGCGTGTATAAAATGACGGCAGACTGTTTGCGTGGCTGACTCACCGCCCACGCCAAGAAACCCACTTTTCGGCTAGTTGGCAATTATGTAGAGTATTTAACCAAAAGCAATGTCTAGTCTCTTACTTACTTATCTGTCTGCGCAATTAAGGCGGTGGCTTCTGTGCTGGAACTCTCTTGCTTGACACACCCACTAAATAGGTACATATGTATGTGGCTTCGATGGACGCCCGCAATAGTCACATTTGCGGTCGCTTGGAAAGCCAGGTAAAACGAACATTGATAGTAGAACACACGGAGGCTATGTCGAGCGGGGTTATTTTAACAAACGGGAACGATTTTCAGCGCAAAAGGCGCGACATTATTAACACAACACAAACGAAAAGTCGCGATCGGCCAGATCGACACAAAAAAAATTAATCAGTGTTGAAAAATGGATGATTTTTGGAAAAAAGGTTGGCAGGCTGCGCCGTAGAATTCAGGATGGCAGCGCCAAATGCGCCGTAAAAATCAGGATGGCAACGCTACCCGCAACTTTTCCCGATTTCCGAACCGGTTCGAGTCTCGGCTTTAACGGGCTTTTGAATCGCCATATGAAATGAAGGTTATTCTTTCATTAATGTATCTGCAGTAATTAATATCTCATCTGAGAAGGACCGATTTGTATATGCATATCTGCTTGAGCTCTATCACAAGAAGAACTACACAAAGTTCAATTACGTTTTATTAAACAGGAAACAGAAAATTGCCACAATTGCCTCTTTTTACACGCGCGGCGTCAAAAATATTTAACTTTAATTTGCTTCGTTGTGCATATATATATTAAGTGCTTATTGGTTTTGGGGCGAGCTGGGCCCAAACAATTCGTCGGGGCTGAATTCATGCTGCTGAAGATCCTCTTCGGTATTCACCTGCCCCATAAAATCGTCCAAGCGCTCCAGAGAAGCCATAGCTTCCCGGTACTGGTACTCCCCATCTTCCAAGTAAGTACACTTCTCGGCGCTGGGAGGCGACTTGGGATGATCGATCTGATCTGGTCTAGCATAGCTTCCGTACAGCTCGCGCAGGGTGGTGCGGGTAAGATTAAACTCCCTCATTCCGAAGCTCATCTTTTGACCATCCTCAGCGGCGTCTCGCCTTATGGCCTTCCGTTCCTCGTGCGCCATTTGCTCCGCCTCTGTGCGCTGTACCGCCCCACTCCCCGCGGAGCTGTGGCGGGAGGACCAAGAACTGGAGGCCGACTTGCGGGATCTCTTGATTATTTGACGGCACTTGTTTGTTATGCCACCCACGATCTCGGAAACTAGAGCTGTGGCCCCCAGGAAGTAGCCTAGCGCCATCAGCAGGAACATGCCCTCTGTGTCCGCCGTGGTCAGTTGGCGCTCCTCCTGGATTATTTCCCGCAGAGAATTCGATGAACTGGCTTGCAGCAGGCGCCCTGAGGACGAGCGCTGCATGACCCAACTTACCTCGTTGTTGATTTTAGCAATGAGACCGCTTTGCTGGGCCAGCAAGATCAGGGAGTCGATCTTGCGCTTATACACGGACTCTCGGGGAAAGAGAAATCCTATTTGGAAGAGTGCGAAACACTCTTCACTCAAATGGAGCGCCGATCGGCGCGATATATTTCTGTAAATCATATTGTTTTGTGAGCAGAAAAGCAGAAAAGCAGAAAAAATGTATTAAGAATCGGTCTTACTCATCTGAAAAATTTGACTGTACTAGATACTCGAGCTGAGACTTGGAGCCCAGAAAGGCGTAGTTCCAAAAGAAGCTCTGTGTGACGTTGCCAATGCCCTCCTCTAGCGTCCCGACAAACTCCATCTTCTTGTACAACCTAGACGTGGGGAGGTGAGTGGAGTTTTGAAACCAGGTCTCCCAGCCGCCATTGTCTTTTCGTAAGCATCCCAAATATTATTAAAGAAATTAATCAACCTTGACGTTTTCTCACCCAGGGTTCCCACACGAAAGAACAATCCCAGCAGGTCCATCACAGAGTCAACGGTGTCGGGAAACGCTGGCAACGTTACGAATGCAATGATGGAGCCGGTATAGCACGATGTAATTATAATTGTAAAGAGCCAATAGGCTCCGATTAGAAGGCGTGTGGAGTTCTTCTGGGTATTGCTCCACGAGAATTTGCCGGTGAAGGTAAAAGCGTTCGTAAACATGCCAAACACATACCAAAACATGTTCTCTACCTCTCCCCAGTTACCCATCAAGTGGCTGAGTGTCAAACGGTCAGTGAAGACGATCGGGAATATCCCTCCAAGGTACACGCAAATAAGAGCGACCCAGACGGGCCACTGGAACGGGCCCATGATGGCTCTGTATTTTGGCAGTGCCTTCGAGGCGAGTGTTATGAAGGCTGCACAATCGCGTGAGTGTCCTACCGACATGTCGGAGTCCTGCAGTCTCTCCTCCGTTATGTATATGCCGGACATTCCAATGTCTACTGTCTTCTCCACAATCTGCTCCTGGATGGTGTCGACTACTCCCCTCGTAAAGGCCCGTGTTGGAGTCTCAGTGATATCTACCGAAAAGTTTAAGCGCTTTGATATCATGCTCAGTAATCGGAATTCTACTCCGTCCCAGCGTAACTGGCTCATTCCTGAGGAGTCTAAGGTGCGGATGCGAAAGATGAAGGGCGGCTGATTTGCGGCCGAAATTTGGAACCTGTGACCCGCAAAGCCAAATTGAAACTTCGGTGGAAAAAGATTGATGTGTGGCCTCGACAGAGCACCCTTTATCCAGCTGGTGAGCACCACAGGAGTATTCGAACCTAGGCCATCTGCGTAAAGTTTGTGCGTGTACAAAACGTAAGGGCGCTCCTGTGACAAAGGTTAGTCCAATATCATATACGTATGATTATTTAATATTATTTACACTCACCCGCATTGGATCAGCCATCAGTGACTCTCCAATAACTAGTAAATTTACTATATTTGAGGACAGTTCCGATGACAAAAAATCCCGAAGCTTCCACTGTGTTGACCTTGAGACAAGGACCACACGACTTTCCGTTTGAGGACCTAGAATCTTTCGCGTCATTAGTGGGTCCGAAAGAAACAGAATGTAACTTTTGCAATTGCTATCGATGTGCCTTGTAAAACCATCATTTTTTGCCTCGTAGTCTGTATTAATTTCGCCATGGTAGAAAGTTATTGGGATAGTCTACCAACGAAATGAGATTGTAGCGATACAAAATTCGGTCTACTGTTCGCTTATTAGAAAATTAATATCCTCAAGTGAACTTACCTTAAACAAATTCTCAAGAATCAGTCCATCTGATTTTTCCACAAAACTGTCGTAATATATGACCGGTGGACATTTATTTAAATACTCTTGAGCAATTTTGTTAACCAGCCCCACTAAAGAGTTAGTCTGATCAAAGTTGTACGAATTGACATGGAATTTATTGGCCAAAAGCTCTCCTCGTGGCTTTGGATTGCCGTGAAATGTGGGGTCAACACGTCGCTTTTGACGAAATTGAATTGTATTTTTACCACGGCATCTGGTCAGTCCGTATATTTCTTCGTTCAATTGATAACGGTCAATGAGCCGTCTGCTAATGCACTTTTCTTCATAATATGATTTGTAGGTCCCTGCTCCTCCAATAGCAAACAATGGGGTTGTTAATAAGACCCAAACTATCCAATTTTCCGACATAACGAGTACAAGTCCAGAGCTCAATGTGCTTGCAGTCGTGAAGCTATGGTTCTTTTTATACCTTTTTACAACTCGAAAGCTTGCACGCTAGGGTTCATCACCTCTACAAATTGTATAGAGCTCAATATTGTCCTAAACACGAGTATGTTATTTGTAACACCTGCAGCACAAGTTTCGTGCGCCGCCTATAGTTTCTTGGTATTCTTATGAATTGTCATTTTGATTAAAAAAGAGGCCACAATTTAAATAATACAATTTATTACAAGCATACGTGAGTACATTCATTCATAGGTATATCGTTTTGTACAAACACTAGCACAAAATACTTAATTCACTCGTTTCTCAAAAGATTTTCTTATATTGCGCCCTGTGATATGTAGTTTTGCTCACTATTTGTATATGCCCTTATACTATATGCAACTTGACCTATTTCATTAACATCTGTAATTATTGCATGTTGGATCCCCTTAATACTTTATTTATACCTTACATGGTAAACTACAGTTGACAGGCTTGCACGTCGTTTAATTAAACTGAATTAAATATTTTTCACTTTTCTGAAGAGCGGCTAAGTATTGGCAATCGTTTCGACTTACTTATCTACCTCTTGATCCTAATCCTTGTTGTGTAAACTCATTTTTTGACTGCCGGTAAATATCGATTAGTTAAGTCTAAAAATTTAATTCATTTATAAACTTCTAAAGTCTAAAAATTAATTTCATTTATAAAATTCTCTCCGACTTCAAGATAGGTTAGGCTAGGTTATACGGTGGCTACTGGGAAGGCAATTTAATAAAATGTTCACTTTATAGGTGTCGGTGAATGATCAGATAAAATAATCTAAAAAGTATGTGGTTCCGTTATTAATAACCTTAGATAAATTTAATGAATAACACCTACAAATGAAGGCGAAAACAAGTTATAAGAACTTATCTAGTTCAATGCACCCAAATCCAACCTGCGTTCGACAACTCTTTAACACATAGGCTGCGCATTTTAAACGAATAATGGAACACGTGAATAAAGGCTTTTGCACATCTATTAATAAATAAATTCAGCTGTAACTTTTTATCACAAGTTAAACGAAAAAGTATACTAGCCTATTTTTTAATCGCGTTCCGTGGCAGAAAGCAAGGACTTGGTGCATCCAAATCCTACTGAGTATTGTGTTATGCCATCGAAGGACTCGGCGCACCAAACACGCAATTTATTAGTACTTATTAGTCTACAATCCTATGCCTAATTGATTTACGTTTACAAGAGTCCTGTCTTGATTGCGTGTGCAACTTCAAGAATAACTGTTCACGTAAAAATCTATAGGAATATAAAGATAGGTATTGAGTACGTAAGAGGGAATAAATAATTTGAAATAACATGCTCCAAAAAATTAACTATGGTCGTTTTAAAAATTAGCTAAAAATATTAAATTATATGAAAACATACTAACGAGTGAATTACGTATTTTGAGCTCGAATGGATAGAGGCTCAAACATTTGGGCTTTTAGATTGCTGAGTGATTCTTTTTGCCTAATGCTAGCCTTAGATCTATATCCCCCAAAGGTCCATGCGAGACTAACGATGCTGAGTCTTACGTCGCCGGTTCTTCAACTTCGTTATCGATGCGGGAAGATCGGATTCCAGATTTTCCAGTCCAGGGGTAAATGTCGGGGCAGGGCTGACATGTTTTCATGTACCGGACGCCAGACTTGTGCCACAGATTACATACTTTCGGGTTGTTGCAGCGTTTGGGTCGATCCTAGTTGGTAGTCGATTTCAATTATTTCCTGTTCTTAAACTGTTAAACTGTGTATACTTACTGAGTAATCACACTGGAATGGCTGGAATGAATTAATTCGAGTTGTCGGTGTTGGATCTCGCACCCATTGCAGCGCTTGCCAATTGGTTATGATCCACACATCCTGCATGGCATTGATGGCGTCAAGGAATTTAATGAAGCCCTCCTTGTGGTGGGGTTGGGTAAACCATGCAGCGTGGTAAAACAGGCCGAAAGGTGCTCTAAAAATAAAATAATTTGTAAAACTAAGAGGAAAACATCGGACATAATCAACTTAGGGATTCGCGCAACTCGCGTATTACAAAATTCATTGCCTGCATTAATGCGCTTGACAAAAGTCTCAGTAGAGGTTACCTCAGTTACCTCTGCGGAAACGTTTAATTTTACTTGAGCGCTCCATTAGTTAAGCACTAATTATACCTGTTGGTGGTGTAATGACGTTCAAAGTTTTTCATAATCATCTTTGTTACTCCTTCCGCATCGCTGGGGTTCGAACAGGCATCGCCCATCGAGCATCTGCCTCCGTTTAGATCCTGCCACATGACCATAGGTACTTGCCATACCCCAGGGTAGGAACGAGTTGGGCAGGGCGGAATCATGCAGTCGTGGAATATCTTGTAATCCAGGGTGTAGGGCCAGGAGGGTGGTCGGTTCTCGTAGACAGGCATGGAGGAGTCGTAGGTAAAGTTGGAGTCGTACAGCATTTTGTACATTTTGTTACCGCCCACCGAGAGGAAAGGTGCGCGCATGCCTCGCACGTCGGACAGCTTGACACCTCCGTAAGCAGCTAGTATCTCCCGCTGTCCGGCAATTTCGCGGGTCCACTTTTTCTGCGAGAATTGCTCGCCAAAGCTGTGTCTGTAGATGAAAGTGTTTGTGATTATTAAAGAGAAAGAGGCGGGTAAATCGTTGTTAGTTCAGCGGCGTGGTGTTGATCAGTTTTAATATGGCTTATTGGTGCATTGTGGTTGATTCCTCTAACAACATAAAGTTTGTGATTTGGTGCAGCTTCTATTTGTTTTCATTGTCGTGTACTTCTGTGCCGGGTTCATCTACTTACGAAACTGTATGCGAGGCCATTTCATGTCCATCGGCGTAGAGATTCTGCACCTGACTGTAGTCAGTCCATTCGTGGGAGACGTAAAAGGTGGCTGAGATGGGGCAGCCGTTGGGATTGACGCGACCCTTCTCGAAAAGGTCCGTGTACAACTGCTTGTTCAAGTCATTTACGGAATCGTCAAAGGTCAAAAGCACAATCTGAGGGATGCTTTCAACGGGTAAGTCGCCTAGCAATGCAAATGGAATGTGGGTGAAAATATGTAGAGAAGAAAGAGCAGGAAGGTTAGGAACATTTAACCATTTTAAGTAAAAGCGATCAAGGAACCGATGCAGACTATGAACGAGAGGCGCTTTATGACAATTGACCTTCACTGATAAGGACGCTGTCTTACGCAACTTACGAAACGGTGTGAGACGCCATTTCATGTCCCTGTGAGTATAGATCCTGTACCATGCCGTAATCCGTCCACTCGTGCGATAGATAAAAGGTTCCGCGCCAAGGACAACCATTAGGATTTTTCCGTGACTCATTATTAAAGAGCTCCTCGTAAAGATCGATATTTAATGTACTGACGGCATCGTCAAATGTCATAAGTACAATTTGAGGGGTCTCCGAGGCGCTCAAGCCGCCTACGCATTTGTTGGCATTCAATTAATTATTCAAATTTATGCGTCATTGGCGATCGCCGTTTCCTGCACTAGAATCGTGATCTACTAGCTGTACTAGCACTTACCAGGTATGTCCTTGCCTCCACAATAACAGTCTGGTAGCAAGCACACGTCCTTCCTGCACTTAGCTGCCGTTTTATCAGGCGTGGGCTGTGGGTAAATGGGGTCGGGCCGACTCGGTGGGTATCGGTATATATCCACAAACTCTTGGGCCTTTGACACGATGGTGCCCGATGGCTTCAGTGTGGGACGTGTTCGTCTTTAAAAATTAGATTTCGTTTAGCTATAGTGGCGCTAAATTATTATAATTATTAAATTATATACTTACGGTGGGTGAGTTCCACGATTCGGCGTTGAGAGTACGTCTCTATCCTGATTAGCGTACATGGCATTTCCCCGGTTTCTATTGTTGTTTCTAAATATAATTGGTTGATACATTGGTTAAGGGATACATAGGATTGGAGCAGAAAGGATCGAGCTGCTCTACTCGAATAAAATGGCAGTTTTCACTGATATTACTAATTTGTGCTACACAAATAGACGGATGAATGCAAGATTAGTTGTTCCATACACATTGCATAAAATTAGTTATTGTCCATTACGTATTATTCCCGTTACCTTATCTTAACCCAAGCATACCGCTACCGACAGAGCATAAAAAACAAATTTTATTGTCCAATTTCTTGCAAATAGTTTTTAGTGAGAACCAAAAAGTTGTATTGCATACTTATGTGTCACGTGTTGGGTTTTAAAGGTAAAAGAAGGCTGAGAAAAGAAAAATATTTATTTTATTTTTAGGGACAGCAGAAGTGGGCAGAAAATGTACAATTTAAAATACACTAGCGGTGATCTATCTCAACAGTACGGTCCTACGCTGAAAGATCGTTTCCCCTAATTTTATTTAACTTAGGATTTACGCTGAGGTTTAAATATTTTCTTGCTATTAGCGACACACTCAGTACCTACTGATTATATGCTTGGTAAAATGTGCGAAAAATTATTTTCTAATTTTTTGTTGTTTCTCTTTGCTTCAAGAATTTGTACGATTATTGGCAGACCAGGACAAAAATACGCCTATTTCATCCGTCTGACAATGATTATAAATGAACAGTACAAAAGTAATGTTTTAATATTAGATGGTAAAACAATTTCAATTAAAATATTGGAACCTTTCTTATTTCTTTAACTTCTTAGTTCTCACATCTGCGTAATATTATATTATTATGGATTTTTTTAAGCCAATTGATAAAAACAAATAACAATAACAAATTATAAATCAAGATAATTCTTAGGGATTTACTTTTACGGGCCACCACCGGTACTTATACAAGGATATCCACTGATTGGTCAACAGAATTTCCAAAAGAAAGCCTTTTACAATTTGTTTTCCAAAGTTTTTTGCAACATTTTACCCAGCATCTAAAATTTAGTAAGTTCTTATGTATCTTCGTATTATTCCACCAAGAGGATTCTGTAAATTGAACGTAACTGTGATCGTATACATGGAAGTACGTAAAATCAAAAATTGTTCAACAGGCATTGGTTGTTTAGCAAACATTACTGTGGGCACACAAGGAAGCCAACAATCAACGCCAACCAAATGGAAGTGTCTATAAATACGTAGATTAGAGGTGGGTGAATGTGGGTGGTAATGAGAGACTAGAGAAAGCTTGAGAACAGTACAGTACATTACAATACGGTACAGTGTTGAGTGGGAGGCTATAGTTGGTTGGTTGTGTACAAAAACAAATTACGGTGATTCTAATAGAGGAATAATAAAGAGAGCGATAAGGAGAGTAGAGTGATGGCTGGGATCGACTGAACTTAGAAGCAATCTGTACGGGTATCTATACCTTGAAGGAATCTCGTTGCATTTGGCGCTCAGTGTGCTGTCGGAGCACTTCATTGAGGCTGAGGCTGAGGCTGCGGCGCCATTATGGTTGCTGCTTATTTGGTGTTGGTGGTTCTTATTGTTGGGGGCGAAGCCGAATTGGAATTTTTGGGCTTTACCCGCTGACACTTGTGGCTGATAGGTTGAGGTGCTAGGGCCTAGGGCAGCGGCAGCAATCGACGACTTAATGACATTGTTAACCCTCGAAGCTCGCGCAGTGTGCGG
The DNA here is from genome assembly GCA_037075245.1 of Drosophila mimetica. Taxonomy (NCBI): domain Eukaryota; kingdom Metazoa; phylum Arthropoda; class Insecta; order Diptera; family Drosophilidae; genus Drosophila; species Drosophila mimetica. The sequence goes on from JBAMCH010000007.1 coordinate 157,020, forward strand.
GGCAAACGGGGAGGGGATCGTTGTGGCGGTGGCAATGTTTGGGGCGGGGGCGCTGGCGGGGGTATGGTAAACTGGTGGGTCCTTAGGGGTTCTAGAGGTACTAATGTCGGGGGTGCTCGGGGAAGATTTTGCAGTTGGAGTGGAATCGGTACTTAAGACGCTTAAAGTGGATGGAGAGGTGTATGCTTTTGATTGGTTCGGTGCTTGTCGCATTGGAAAGGTAACAGTTGCTGCGGTGGAATGGGGTGGAGATGGTGGAGGAATTGGCGTGGTGGTAGGACGGCGCGTCGTTGTGCTCGTCTTTAAAGAGGCCGTTACTGATCGATCAGTTGGCAGGTAAAGTTGCTTGATCTCATCGACTGCGGCCTTTATCTCGGGCAATGAATACTCGTCAACGAATTGGGAGGTGCCGCTCTCATCGCTGTTACTGTCGCTATCACTGCCAGCAAGGAACTGCCTTAGCTGCTCCAGGACGTTGGCGGATCGGAATTTTTGAGCCGGCCCGTTAGCAGATGGTATGTACCCGGCGTTCTGGAGACTTTCTGCTAAAGTGCGTTCCGCCGTTTGCTGTCGGTATTTGTTAGAGTACAGAAATTTGACAGTTGGACGGTCTGTTATCGCCACGACATGTTCGGTGGAGGTGGAGCTATAGGCTATCGCACTTCCACCCTCTTCTAAGCTGTTCTGTTGCCTGCCCTCCAACGGCTGGCTGACTAAAGCCTCGGCCCGGGGCTCGTCCGGAATGCTAGCTTCATTTTCAATTGGCTTTCGCTTTAGGGACTTGCTCAAAATACTTTGTGGGCTGTATGCGGAATCCTTGGCCTGAAGGGATGCTTTGTAAGCTTCATACTTTTCCTGTGGTTTAGCTGTTGGCTCCCCAAACGAAGTCCGCTGATTGCTGATCACTCGAACCCGATGAGGTTTGCGTTTCGTATACGGACTAGTATCATATCCGGCGGGCAACCTAAACTTGGGTGCATAAGTCGTGGGCTCGTCCACGGTGTCGCCCAGACTGTTTAGCGTGGCTGCTGTATAGCGGGAGCGGCCACGGGGTCGCATAGGAGACTGTGATACGCGGATGGGCAATGAAGCGATCACGGCGGAAACGGTCGTAGGAGCAGAAGTTGTAGTCATATCTGTCGTGGATGGTTCCGTGCTGGTAGTAGTAGTAGAAGTTGTTGTTGTCGTAGTAGTGGTTCGCAGCATACTAGGCGCGGGTCGCTGAGGACTGAATGTGCTGAGTATAGCGTCGCTAACGCTAAAGTTACGTGCGTTTCCTGTCGCCATTGTGGCCAAAACATCTTGACTGGTGTTCCTAACAGATGTGGTCATAAAAAGGTTTTTTGGCGGCTTCGATGTTGTCTGCAGGAAGGGTGGAAATGCCGGTGAATTTGTGTAGCGAGGTCTCGCTGTCGTCCGCAGTTGGTGATGCTGGTGCTGGCGATCTTCCTGAAGCAAGTTCTCTAAACTTTTGTACGGTGAGACAAAACGCGTCGCAGAGTTGACACTAACGCGATTGAGGCTATCCTTAAAATAATTAGCTCGGGCCGTATAAGTTGGACCCGGTACAACATACCGTTCGGTGCTAGGAGGGGCCGCAGCCTTTGGCGTTGTGGTAGACCTGATGGTGCTGCTCGACTCAACATTATCAGTCGTGGTGGTGGGAGCTGATGTGCTTGTAGTGGTACTAGTACTTGTGCTGGAAGTGGTGGTGGTTGACCTATAATATGCCTGTTGAATGGTGGGTCTTCCGTTTCGCCAAATGCGAAGAGGGGGGGCGTATGTTGTGGGAATGATGTCCACATACTCCTGTGATAAGTCTACCGGTGTTGTAGGGCTTGTTGTGCTCGTGGTGGTCGGCAGACGTCTTTTCTCCGCAAAAATTTCATCAGTCAAATTGCCTTTGCTTTCGTTCTGCTCGACACGCAGACTAAAGCCATGCGATCCACTTTGCAGACTATATTGAATTGGCTTATTGGGTCGCGTTGTACTGGCGCTTTCCATTTCTTCCGGCTGTAGTCGCACTTCACTATTTGTTGGAGCTGTGAAACTCTGTGGAGCCACATCGGAAGTAATGTAGGTCTGAATTCGTTTGCGTTGTGGTTCTGGTTCCCTTGAGCTTGACTCGAATGAATAATCTCTGTCTCGATAGGGAAAATCCCTGTTCACGAGCTTATCTGGCACTGCATTCAGCAGATTGCCACGCGGACTGGTACCGTAAGCAGCGGCATTGATAAAGTCCAGGAATTTGGCCGATGTGCTGGTTTCAAAAGAACGACTCCTTGGCGGCTCAGCAGTCTGTACGTGAACGTTCTGACTCTCGTCAAAGACAGTCTCAACGTGCTCCTCCACCAGGGGGTATTGCGTGGTTAGAGGCGGGAGGACTGGGGAAAAGGTTTGGGCGGGAATTTGGACTGGGATTGGTTCCGTAATCGTGGGTTGGCGATTGGAGCTTGTAAGGTTATGAATTTGAGGAGAGCCGTTGGTATTGTTTTTAGGCTGGATGTTTGAGACAAAGTTTACCAGTGACTTAGCAAGACTTTGCAGTTTTGATTTGAGAAAGGGATTGGAACTATAAGTGGAGGGACTCAAAGGAGGTGTGGAGCTGGACGTGATGGTGGTTTGGGTACTGGAAGCTTGTGTAGTTGACTTTGACTTGTTGGGAACATGTTGTTTATAAGGCTTATTTGCATGCGCTTTCGAGCTGTTGAAGAGACGTGTATTCGAATAAGTAATCACATAAATGTTAGTAGCTTATTACTATATGTATTGATCTTTCGATTCGCCTAGCCTTTTGGTTCTCAGATTTTGAAATTCTTTTAAGATTTTGGTTATCGCTTTCGAGCTAACTGCCAGCGGAGACAGCTGCAAAATACGAATAAGTACATGCTCATGCGTTTTTGTATTTCGCGACACCTAACGGGTATCTTAGTAGTAGTCATGCAATGGATATGAGTACTTAATCACATTACAGGGAAAACAGAAAGACAGAATATGGCGTACATATGTGTTCAAATAGTCAGCCGAGTTTCGGTTCGTTGGTGCTGACGTTGTATAAATTAATTAGCTGATTTAAAAGACTGCCTAACTATATTATAGTGTGTATCTGTGTATTCTGTATAATGTAATAGCCAAATTTTCAAGCTGCATGTGGTGTGCGAGAATGAGAACTTACAAACTATGCAAATAATAATAAAGCCAGCTAATGACTGAGCTGCCATTTGCTCCGGATGGCCACTGGATGTGATACATTACTTCAAACTTTATTTTAAGGCGCTATCGCCATGGCTAGTGAAAATACCTGGCTGGTTTTGTTGTTGTCGTTGATGGTAATTGTGTCGTGGTTGTAGTTGTGGTTATTGTGGACTTTGTGACCTTAGGAGTTTGTGTATTGGTAATGGAACTTCTGGACGGGTTCCTGCTAGGTGCCAGAGTTGGTTTCGTGTTTTGGGATCGTGTCGGTGGCGCCGTTGTGCTCTTGCCGTTTGGACCCACAACATTAGCAATCAGATCATAGTCATCCGTATCAGTGCGCGGCGTAGACTTGGCTCGCGTAGACAGTGTGCGCTCGCTCTGGTCGTAGTCCTCTGCCGACCCGTATGCGTACTCTGCGGAACTGGAGTAGCTGTAGTCGGCAGACCCGGATTCCGGAGCTTGGGGGGTAGTTAACGTCTCATAGTAGGAGAGAACATTCGGACGGGAGGCAGGCGTCGTCAGGGATGGTGCCGTCGAAGGGTTGGCCCGGTCATCAAGCCTTTGTATAGCCACCTGTTCCGGCCTGATTGATAAATGTATTGTGGTTGGGTGTTTACGTATATTTGGTAGTAGTGTCTTAATTTTGATGCAGTGTGTGGCAGTTTTATGATTGTGTAGTTTTAACTCTAGACTGGACTCTAACTAGTTTCGTGGGATGAGTTCTGAAAGGGATTCCTTAGTGCAGGTGGTCTAATACGCTCTGTAGGGCTGTCTGTTTTTCGGTTTTTCGGGAATGGTTTCATTTGAGATGTCTCTAACTTGAGGAATGGCACGGTGTTAAGGCATTTGATTAATATTACTTACCTCTGGGGTGAACGTGTGGGCTGATCATACAAATTGTCATGCTCTATCTAAAAGACAGTTAATTATAAATGTAACATTACATGAATATTTATGTATTACAAAAATATGATATTAATATAGAGTTTAATTTTACCTGCGCATTAATGTCCTCATCGTAGTCTGAGGTGTAGGTCAAGGTCTGTTGGTTGCCGTATGATGACTTTTGTGGCGGTGTCGGGGTGGCCGAGAGCTCTAGGGGACGGTAGGTTGATTGCGGCTGCTGTTGGCGCACTGCTGGTTGATACTGGGGGGCAGCTGGTTGCTGCTGCTGCTGCTGCTGCTGATACTCTATATCCCTATATAAATCGATATCGTCGTCGTAAACAGAATAATAGGATGAATCATAGGGATGTGGTGAAGTTTGTGGCGGCTGCTGATGTTGTTGTTGTTGTTGCGGTTGCGCTTGTTGGAATGGTTTTGGCTGTAGTTGTTGTTGTTGTTGTTGCTGCTGTTGCTGCTGCGGTGGTTGGTAGCCGCCCCCATTATTAAATATGGATGCATTGTAGTAGTTACGATTGGGTTCTAACTGTGGCGATGGAACTTGCGGCGTGGGCTGTACAAATATATTAGCGGGTGGCGGCGCCCCTAGCGATGACGGTGAGGATGACTCAACTCTGTACAGGTTGGTCGTTTGATAATTGATGATAATTTGGGTTTAAGTGTAGTGATATCGTGTAAGTGGCGGAGATTATTTACATTGACAGATATTAACACCAATTAAATGGATTATGGAGAGACAACGGTGATGGTCGTAAACAGGAGAGAAAAATGTAAAACGAGATCAAAAACAATTCAATTCAATTAAACAAAATAATAAATACCAAAAGATGGGCAGATAGCAAAGATGTGGAAGGGATTAGCACAGAAAATTAGATGGGGTTAGCGTTAGTGTTACAGCTAGAGTTATAGTACCTCGTCCAGAATATTTGTTTAGTCAACTGTACAGCTTTGGTAAGTTCGATTCGTGGGATCGCTTAGTAATGGGTCTAAACGTAAACGTATAAACAGTTTTACCACGGACGGCCGTAGAGTATATTGTATATGTACATAGAACCCTTGTTTTCTTGTATTCATTGATGTCTTGTGTATCTGTGTAGCGGCACATTGTAATTCATCTATCAGGGATATGTATATGTCCCGGCTCATATAGCTACCTGTGTCGTTCTTCCCCTGAGCCGACATGTATAGAATTTAGCTGCAGGCCGCCCAGGTTGTTCTGCTTGCTGGAGCCTAAGACGGGGCTATTGTCGGTGAGGTTCTTTGCGTCCTTTTGTTCCTGGACCGGTGACAATGTCATCCATTTTTGTTGTCCTCGCGTGTTCGGTCGCGTACGAACTCGAGTCGTCGAAGGCGCCGTGCTGGAGGAGATTGGCCGTGGATTGGAAGTAGGCCGCATGCTGCGCGGAGTCGTGGGTACCTTGGTATTAATTTGTGAGATGTTAGACTCCGGAAGCTGAGGCAGCCGCTGCTTAAGCTCCTGGAAGATATCGCTGGGAAAGCTAATGAACGAAGGCACGCCGGCCTCAGCACCTGGTTGGTTCAGCTGCGGGAAGTTTGGAAACGGACGCCGTGTTGTCGTCGCCTCCAGGAAGCCCGTCTGGAAGTTTGGTCGCGCTTTTCCAGGTGACTCAGTGATTGGCACAGCCGTAGCTAGTTGTGGGCGCGGAGGGGCCATGGTCTCGGACATGGGCATGTATGGAGGCATTTGAGACGGAGGTAGTATGTCCTCATCCTCTTCGTAATCCTCGTCATAATAGTCGACGCTCTCAAGAGCTGTGGTGGTCGGCACTCGCAGAGTGCTTGTCGATGTGCTGGAGGCGGGACTTTGACTTGAGGTCTGCTTGTTTAGTTGGTTCTGTATGCCCCTGATGAAATTTTCGTACCCCTTCAGAGTTCTCGTTGTGGTCGGAGTGGCAGGCGTGGGCACTGTAGGCTTGGCTCTAGGGCGAGTTTTGGACGCCGATGGGCTTGGCGTGGTCGGAATCTGGGTGGTCGTGGTTGTGCTGCTAGTTGAACTGGTACTTCCTAACAGTGGACGTCGAAGGGCAGGAGCATTGCGCAAGTTGCTATTCCCATTTCCATCGCTACTAACCTGCTTGAAGTATTTGATGAAAGGATTTACGGCCGGGTTGACGCTGGCCAGATCGCTCGCCTTAAGGTCGGCCATAAACTGATGGATGTTAAACTGAAAGTTTGTAGGCTTAGACTTGCTTGTGGGAAGATCGCGCTGCGGCGCCTCTGTTGTGCTGATTGACTTAGTGAAGGTCTGGTAGGATTCTGGCATGGTGCTGTTGCTGGCGTAATTAATGCCCACGGGGAGGTGCGAGAAGTCACGAAACGGCACCTGCTGCAGACTATTGGGTCTATTGTGCCCCAAATTTGGGGCCGATACGACATTAATGCTCTGAGTCACCTGCAGCGGCGTGACAGGGGGCTTAATCTTGACGGCAGCATGACCGATCTGGCTTGGCGCCGCAGTGCTGAAGACGCCCTTCATCTTCTGGTTGGCTACAATGTTGTACTGAAAGTAGTTGCTCTCCGTTGTGCTGCGCTGCCCATCGGAAGAGCCAATGCTGTACTGGGAAACCAACTTGCCGGGATAGTTGGCAGCAGTGTAGGAGGCTTGATCTGGGTTCTGGTTGTTGTAGAATCCGCCCATGGTGCTGTACTGACCATTTGGAGTGACCTGTTGTGCGGGCTTTGAAGGGTCAACTGGCGAGTACCGGGTGGTACTGGCTGTGGGAACGGCTGTAGCCCCAGAAACAGTGGCCGGGCTAACGGGTTGATTGTCCAGATGGAAGTATGCAAAGTTTTCCGCCTGCAGATTCTTGCGACGCTCCTTCAGCTCCTTCAGTTGTTGTATGAGGTAAGGAAGCAGGTCGCCCGCGCTCGATTTCTGCTGCTGCTGAATGTTGTGCGGTCGCAAATTGCTGGGTCCTGTGCCAGCCGCTCCATAGTAGCTTCCGGCAATCGGCCGAAAGTCATCCTCTAGTGGCGGCGGAGGCAGCGACAAATTATAGCCAGTGTAGACCACTTTGGGCTTTTGCTGCGGAAGTGGTCCAGCAGGAGCCACTTGCTGTTGCTGGTGTACATAGGCTTGGTAGCCGGGAGTCAACTGATTGTAGTTGTGGTTTCCGTATGACTGTTGGGTATTGGCAGGATTGGGCGGCGTGAGGTACGGATTGTAATTTCCAAAACTGTATCCCGTTTGGTGTGAGTACTGTGGGGGAACGGGTGGGTCAATGGCACGGTAATTTTGTCCCGGCCACTTTGACGTACGTGAAATGGGTCGCAGCTGTCGGGGGCGTCTCCTCGACTCGCCCGTGGCCACATCATCATCCTCTTCATCTCCGTCTAACGATTCGCCATCTTCGTTAGCAATCTGCTCATAGTCAAACTCCATGGGGGTCTCGCCTTTTGGCTGACTGATCTTTGAGGAGTATTTACGTGGCTTAACGAAAACTGGCGCCACTTCGTCGAAACGTTCTTTTGAATTATTGGAGCTATTTGAGATCTCACTACTAACTGAAAGTGCGCTGGGGCTTTCGGGTTCCATCACTTCTCTCGAACTATTTGAGTCGTTGGAATTATCTGTTTCTGAAGGGTCAGTGTGCGCAATTTCCGTGATCTGCGCGCTAAGATCGCGTCGTTTCCGACCCTTACGTTCATCGATTCGATTGTGTGACAGTTCGTATTCGAGCGTCTTGTCGCCGTCCAATCTTTCGCTGTTCGTGTACAGTTTTTTTCCAAAAGCGGTACGATTGTCCGGAGTTTGAGGTCGAAGTGAGGATAAGTCGGTGTCGGTTGGAGTAAGATAGAGAGATAGTGCAGTATGCGTTGTATGAGAGAAAATAGCATGTAAAACGATGATTGCAATGAATTTTGACTTGATTTAGCATCAATAAAGTAGTGGCATCAATTGAAAAGCGACGATAGATGAGAACTGATCTACTTGCAGCAGGGATGACATCTTACCTGTAGGCGGTTCCAAAGGCATACGATCCGATTTTGCCAGCTTGAGGAATGGCATTGATACTAGCCTGGTGAATAATACCATCGCGATCGCGCTGCACTTGACTGACGGTACTGGGTTGCCCGCGATACACTCTCTGCTGACGGTCGGACTCCTCTTCTTCCACTGGCGGCAACGTCTCCTGGGCATCGGCATAAAGCTGAAGGGAATAGGATAATTTTGATTTAATCGTTTCGAAAGAATCATTTATATTGTTATTTATAGTGACATAGTTATATTGGTGGCCATAACCAACTTGACATGTAATTGATCAAGGTTTTTAATTGACCAGTACTGACAACTCGTTAAATTAAATGAATTTTTTTTTCATTGGAGTTTAAATTGAAGTGCTGCAGCGCTATAGTGCTGTCTGTGTGCATGTAAGTGTAAGACCAGAATTATCCACCAATAATAAAATAGCGAATGATAAAACTGTTCTAAACTCGCCTTCGCAATATCCTCCTGGGACTCGATCAGTGGTTTTGGTTGACCCCGCGACGTGATCACCGGGTTGGGTGGCACTCGCAGCTCCGGTGGCGGAGGAGGTATGTGTTGCACCTGCGCCTGGATAACCTGTGGCGGAGAGCGGTGGTACTGTGGTGCCACAGTGGGCGCCTTCTGGGTGCCGCCTGGGCTGCTAAAGGCGGCCCCAAAGCGCACTCGGCTGGGAACATGCTGTGTTTGACTCTGGCCCTGGCTACGTGCGGGGGCGCGCTCCGAGGATGTGTCTACTAACTCGCAACCAACGTTCCGTGGCCAATCGCAGGTCTGCAGCTCGTGAGAGTACATCAGGCCGCCAGTACAGCTTTCGAGCAGTGCTCCTCCGAAGACGCACACGTAGTATTGGGTGCAGTCCGAGGGGTGCGGGTAGTAGCCGAACTCCTCGGGGCAGTCGAAGCTAAGGCCATTGGAGCTTGTGGGCTTGACGTTGGTGCCAAAGCTACGGGAGCTGGTGACGCGAGAGGCTCGTTTGCTCTGTGCCTCTGTGGATCCTGTGAAGAAAAAGAATACATTTTTCATTGACAGTATATTCAGACTGGTAGGCAATTGAACGCCAACTAAAGCGGTATTAAATTGGTTTTACAAAAGATTGGTTTAATTTTAGTGGTTTCGATAAACATTGTTCTTATGTAGATTGACCTTCCTCGAACTCAGCTAAATACGACTTGCTAAGAAAGCTAAGCTTGATTAATAATAAGAATATGTATTCTCCCAATCCCAAGTTTTAAACAAAGAACTGCTCAGATACGGGAATGAAAACATAATTTTCTTTGTTTTTATATAATTCTGTCTGAGCGCATCATTTAAAGTTTATTCCCCTCCAATTACTGAATATAAACGATTTTTGTGGCATTTCAGCGTCCGACACCCGCATTTTGAGAAACGTAAGCCCACGAACCGGAGAAAGAACGAAACATTTGATTGTATAATACACGAAACGTATGGTCGTTATTGCATTCTGCATCACCAGCATCTGAAGCCAAGCCAAGCCTTTGGTTGCTTGCAAAGAAATTTAGGTTGAATCAGCCATCAAATGGTGACAATTTGTTGGCAAAAAGATTTTAATTATAAAATCGTGCCGTTATAAGATCGGCTTATGGTTCAGAAAGGTAACTGCACCCAAATAAGAGCTGACCTCAAAGCGCGCTGCTCACAGAAAGCATTCGGCTCTGTAGTGGGGGAAGTCAGCAGCTAACCGAACTCCCATTTACAGTGAACAAAGGCCAACTAAAAATTTAACTGATTACTTCGAACAATTGGCTCAAATTGAATTTATTTTTTCACGATCAAAATTATTGCATTCTATAGGTGCACAAAAATAACCAAGTAGGCTGTCCCAAATTAAACATCCCTAAACAGACTATCCTAAAATATTTATTTGTTTGGTTCTTAATTCAGACAGAAAATACTCTCTTGGATTTAAGTATGAATGATGTAAGACAGAGGAGTCTAAAATATTTATTTGTTTGGTTCTAAAATTTATAAAATAATTTTTTCTTTTAAGAGACAGTACATTTTCTACTACGAACATTTTTTCAAACAACAATAAGCCAAAAACTTTAAAACAATAGAGGTAACGAGCAAAGCAAAGTATTTAGCCGATTCATAAACCCGCTACTCCACAACACTGTACTTTCACTTTAGTAATAATCCAGTAAATAAATAAAACTTGAAAGAAACGGTCGTTTGGGCCGACAAATTATTAAAATTGGGCGTAGATGATTTGCTAATTTGTAGCGGATGGTAAATTGTCTCCATGGAGCTTGAGTACTAGCAAAATAAAGGAGAAAGGAGCTGTATTCAAGACCGAGCCCCAATTCAAAACCGTGAGCTATATAACACGCAAAGACAAGTTACATACAGAATTTTAAGATCTTCCAATACGCGAAATAGTCCCAAGGCTCCGGGAGGGCATCTAGGTCGCATGAAATGGAGATGGCACGCTCTAAAAATTGTGCAATTAACGCGCAAAAAGGTTGAGTCTCGGAGTCGGTAGAGCCCCATGGCGAATATTCGCGACAGTGTGCTACATTGACCGAGTCTGAGTGACAGATATACGGCGCAGGCGCACAATGAAAGCCAATCACGTGCCAATGGCAATTGACCATGCAAGAGCCTAGACCTGCCATCAGCATGGATGACATTTGTATTAGGCAGCCCACACTTGGCAGGCCCGTCGCTGATTGTTTGCTGTTGTTGCTTGCCTGGCCGTTGCTTGTTATTGCGTTTCTGTAGCTCCCGCTGCCGCTAACAGTGCCATGCAATCGGACTTTCTGCCCCACTAAACAATACGCTATGTACGCTCTGACGTTTAGCGCAGCTATCGCTAAGGCTGGTACCGGGGCTAAAGCTGAAGCTAAAATCGACGCTAGGACTGAGGCTTGACTTGGCTTACTGCTCGGTCGTTATGCAACGCGCAGTAATTCGACCATAAGCCTGATTGGTTTTGTTTGTCGCTTGTCGTTTGCTTTGGTTTGTTTTTCACCACTCGACTTGTTGGTCAATGAGAGTGCAAATAACTCGACTTTGTTTGTAAGCTAAGAATACACTTGCGCCTTGGTATCCATGCCCCGACACTTTGCCCCTAACGGTACCGCAAGCGATAATTCCGATCCGCTGTGCAACTTGGCCTTTTGGTGTGCTCGAAGTGCACTCGACCAACAACTTCTCAGCCATAAAACGCTGTTTGATGAGCAACTTGACTTTCATGTCAGTCGGAAGCGGCAATAAAACATGGCACTCACGGCACTTTGCCAAACTGCCGGCTGCGGTAAGCATTGAAAATAAATAAGCATCGGGCTTGGACAACTCGTTGAAGATCAGCGTGAGGCATTTTATTATCTATTTATTTGGCTGCTGCGAATTGAGAGATACTGAACATTTTAAATCAATAAAAATGTCATTTCTATAGACTTTGAATATTTATAGGCGAAGCCGTGCGAGGTGATTACTAGGCCCTAGTTAAAGAGATCAAGCCCAGCAAAAGCGACCGTGTGTCACACGGTTGTTTGCATTGATTAACTGTTTTCGTGCGCAAGGCGTTAATTTATGTAAAGCACCATTTGCTTAATGTCACACTGAGCGGTTGCCCCTAGTTTTAACGATGGGCGATGATACCCAGGGTGCGTCTGCGATGTGCCACTGCTGCTTGGCTCAAAAGCATTTGGGCCGTTAGTTGCCTTTGGCCAGGCGGCATTTCAACACTGCCTCTGACTTATTTGAAGCCATAAAATTGGCAACCGCCAATAGCATGGCCAAATTTAGACAAATGGCGCGAACCATTGCACTAATTGCCACCTCGTTTGGTAGCGTCGGATGGAGCCTCGAGATCTGATTTATGTCGACCGTAATGAGCTATTTGATTGTAGTGGGTTAAAAGGGGTTGTTGGGACAAGCATAATGGGGTCTTTAAATTAATCGGTTTAGTAAGGATACGTAACTTTACATAAAAGTCTCCTTCTAATAAGTTTGGAAAAGAGTAGCTTTCCTTTTTACCTTGCACTGACGTGGTGCTGGTTTATTAATTATTTTAAACCAGCATGAAAGTTGTCTAATTCGAAAACTGTCTTCTTCTATGAACAATAATAAAGTCGCTGCCTGACTGCCTCAATTGATAGCTCAATTTCTTTTTCGCGTGCTTCGCGTTTGAACTTTTAATTAAAAGTAGCTGGCCAACAGTGAGGACCCGGCAAGTTTGTTGCCTAAGTCTTTCGATTGGCTGGGTGCGGTCCGCAATTAAACGCACGCTCAGCACACCCGCAAGTCGGAAATATAAATCATTGACTGCCTAGCGTACTAGTGGGCTTTCATTTGTTTTTATTTTTAATCGACTGCACAAATCAATGAAAGGGGCGTACCACCAAGCAACGACGGTAAAAACGACCGAACCAATTGTTTGTTGTATTCCGACATTTCTTCCATTACGAAACGTAGCCAAGGTGACCACAAATACAAACATTCGCTCAGCATGCATACGCACAGGAAGCAATTCCCACACAGCAGCTGAGAGAGGAATCACTATCGATTTCTGTAGAGCTTTTCCTTTCTAATGGAAAAGCCTCTGATGCACTTCCTGCCAGCAGACTGTGGAGATCTATGGATAATCGATTTACCGAGTTGGGTTTCCCTAGGCACTTTGCTATTTTAATGTTTATAAAAAAAACTGTAAGTAATGATAATCATTACTAAGTAATGGTTATTTATTGAATTTCGATTCTTTATTCTTGTGCCGCAGAAGCACATATTAAACATATTAAAAGCACGAACGGTGAAAGGCCTATAAATATCTTTGATAGTTCTGCTGGTAATAATGACTGTACCATCGCAAGTCCTAATCACACATACAATCCAAGGCAGAAAGCCAAGAAGCTCAAATTTTGAATGGCTTAATATTTAAGTGCTTTAAGATGAAACCATCGGTCATCGGGCAGACCGCATCTTTCCGTTAAATCGAAATTAACCAATTTCGATTTCAGCGTTCAGCGGCATGACAGATTTAGGGGACTTGGGTAGTCAGAGATAGCATGAAATAAAAATGAAATAATCGCCATGAGCAGCAGTACCTATTTTCGAGAGTACCACAAAACAGGAAATATGCAGCGCTTACTTTTGGCTCATGTCCCATGCCTCTTGCCCGGTTGCTTTCCTTTTCGTAGCTGTGGGCCACATTCAAATACTAAGTGGAGCTCCGGCCTGAAGCGCTTTTCGGCTATTATGCAACTAGCCTATCGACTGGCTTCAGTTGGCACACATACTCGTGCAATCGACAATGTACTTTCGGCTACGGCTCTACAGTGGCTCGTTTTTCCTCCCAACTACTTTTTGGGGGAGAATGCTCCAATTCGTTGGCCAAGCAGGAGGCTTTGTCGGCGGCGCTACATACTTCCAGCCCAGCCGACTTTCTTAGCTGTGAAGTGTACGGAGTGGTTCGGTGGTAGGGGGCTTCTGTGTTAGCTGCCTTGGCCAGTTCGATTTAATGATTACGTCCATGTGGTGGAGGCCGGCACTGTGTGCTTAGCTTGAACTCCTTCATTTGTTAGCCAGTACTTGGTCACTTGGGCATCCAGCAACATTAATTCACACATAGTGGATGTAGGCAATCCTTAGGGTTAAATCAAAGAAATTAAAAAGGGTCTGGTCGGCTGCTTAACTGATACCTAAATAAAAACATATTCAACCAGTTGGTGTTGAACTGCTCTGTTTGATTAGGTTATTCATAAGGAACGGCCACCTGTACCATGTCAACGGACATACACGCAAACAACTTGACTTTCGGGGCACGCAGCTTAAAGTGAGCGCAACAGGCCGGCCAGTCTGTGCACTCGTTATGACTGGCAATATGACACTTGTGGCACACGATTTTATCAACTAGGCAACTTTTCAAAATGTTAATTGGCAGCAAACTTTCAAAAAATGTTCAAAATATGGTTGTCGTTCCCGATGTCTGGTGCTGTTCGCTTCCATATGGTTTGCTCTGAAGTCCAGGGGGAACCCACAGATTCAATGACTGCAATACCCCCTCAATCCCCCTGTCGTTTAAGTCAATTGGGGGCTGTTCTAGGGATTTCCAACTCGACCACATTCCTAGCTATAGTCACATTTGCATTTCTGTTGCCCGAAAGTGAATGCTGGCTAGCATTGGCGACAAAAAAGCTCAAGAAAACGGCGCGAAAGTGGGTCAAACCGAGAATGTTGCATAACCGTCAGACACACAACACCGAGGCATTCATGCTAACGCTGTGTGTGTTAGTATCTGCGATCTTATTGCTAGTGGCAACAACTAGTCCACGCGACTGCCACAACAGCGACAACGCCACATTGTGGCGCAAGGCTCGCTCCGAGCCACGCCTACTTCAAAATCGATCACTTTCGCTTGCTGCAACTGCAGCCACTCGATTTATGTGCTGGGCAATGTCCGCGGTTCGTGTGTCGCATTGGCAATAAGGCAGCAACAATCGGGTGTGCTCTATAGTAGCTAGCTAACCGAAGTCGAAACCGGAGACGGGGAATTGGCCAAAGGCACTGGCGGTGACAATCTGCAGTCTAGGTAGAGCTTGTCTTGGGTGCTACCTCAAACTGGGAATGGGAATGGAAACTCGGTTGGCGAGACCGCAACTGCAGAACGTGATTTGCTCCACAAATACGAAACTGATTTCGAAGTTGTAAAATGATTCGAAGGCGATCAGCTGCGATTGCATTGTCCCATTGCGTTGTTCAGTACACGACGGCAGTTTGTTTTCTTCACAGACATGGTTGACGCTCTACGTCATGTTTCTTTCTGCTGGGCGGGATTGCCATTGGTTTGGAAATCCGATTTGTACGCGAACTCGAGCTCCGCAAAATTATCAAAAATTCCGATTTGGAGTTTGCCTTGACCGCTACGCATCTTGTCCAGCTCTAGGAGCCAGTCCCGCCGCCCACCTCGTGCCTGTGAAGGTCACGGTCTAGCCCGCGCCCCTAACAAAGAAAATAGGAGGAAGACGAAGAAGTGGGCGATGGCTGTAACAAATTGCAAAGGCAACAAACCATAAATTTTGGCGAAGCATCCAACAGAAAAGTAGTCAGCACGAAGGAAGCACTTACAGCGTGTGGATGGCCAAAAGCCAATATTTACATACAGTAAAAAATGTATGCTTCAGCGGATTGCGGTTCGCCTCGTCGTTGGATGTTAACCGTTCAATTTAAATTGAAAGGAAAACGCCCAACCATAGTCTGCTTCTCCACAGGTCAAGGTACTGCTGTATGTCAGATGGGCTCTCGTTTTCTACGGCGACGACTAACAATGTTTCTGCTAACAAGCGGATCGTCGAAACCAAATTGTTAAACAAGTTTCTGTACTCAAATTTACAATAATACCATTTTATCAGTTATACGTGTTTTTTATTAAAGCTGCTGTTCAATGCTTATCTTGGTCAAAAATTAATATGTCCATTTAAAAGATTTTAAGTACATACTATGTACTACATAGCGATGGTTTACTATAGTGGCCACTTTTAGAAGGCAGTTGTGATGGACAAACAGCGACAAATTTGTGACTGACATAGACAGGCGTTCATAAGAGCGTAGTGGCAATAACAATTTCCCTTTCTCTTTTCATTTAAATGAATTTGATAAGCACCAGAGCAACAGTGGACTGCAACAATGACCAGACCGGGCCAGACCACTAATTCAAGCACGAGAAGGGGGTCGTTCATGGCAAAACAACTTGATAGTGCCGGAAATCGTGGTTGCCAGGCAGTCGTACACTTTTTACGTGCCTACTGTTTTACATTCCCGTACTTGTTTTTCGAACAGCAGACGAAATCTAAGTACTTTCCACGGTAACAGCACTCAGCTATTTAGACTGCGTGTTGAAGGCCATCGCAGCCAGTTTTTGGTTAGTATGATATGAGGTTTAACATTGTTAAAAGAAATCTTTCATAACCACATTTTTCCTAAAAACTCATTTCGGTGTCAGAAAAACCATTCAGAATTAGCTAGACGTTTTAGAACCAAATTAAATAGATTCTGTGACACGGGCGTTTTTTGTTAGTTTGTTTCCAAACCAAAATTGTCGTCGGCTTCTGTGACACTACCGGATAAAACAGATATTTAGACTTAGTTAGACTTAGTTTTCTATCGAAGCGATGTGGGAGGTTTTACGTTGCTTAACCTCTTGCAAAAGTTTTATCATCCACCTGCTGCCGAGATACCTAAACACACGGCAAGCTACGTTGGTTCAAATTTCCAGCTGGAGCATCGAGTTCCGCTCATTGTTTGCCCATACGGCGCTTCCGCTTTTCACAAGCACTTGGAATAGCTGAAATAATTAGTTAATATGCATTTTTGGCTTTCTGACAATCGAAACGAGAGGACGACGACACTGCCTTTCGAATTTCGCATTGGTAATCGCTCGTGCGGTTTGGTACCCCATTACACGCGTTGTCTTGTGCACTGCAGTTTTATGACTTGTCATGCTGCCATTGACGTGATAGTTTTGGCACCCAATTCTCCTCGGTAGCCGAGCCTAGGGAGTGGTCAGACTGAACACGTCTTAAATAATATATCCTGATGAGGTTTTTGCAAGACAGAATGTCATAGACTTGTGAGATCAGTTTCGAACTCATCTCAATATTCCAGTCTGCAGCCAGACAAGTGAACTCGACCGGTTACGTGTGCATCATTTGTAAGTAAAGAAAATAATCGCGCCGACCGACAGTTGGGTACTGAAAATGGAATCTTCCGCATTGGAAAGAAATTGCGTTCAATTGTCGCGATCATAATCACAATAAATAATACAACTTTGCGAATATCTTCACACTGCTAAAGTGTGGCCTGTGAGCCTGTGGCTCTGGCAAAAAGCTCGCAGCACGTTTAAGGTCTTTTGGTATTACAATAAATGCAGTCAAGAGCCAGGCATAAATCGATGGCTGCGTTGCCCACAGGTTAAAGCTGCGAACTCTGGGCCACTCTAGGGCGTTCAGGGCAGGGGCTGAATGGGAGTCTAGGCAATACAACTAACTCGGATTGTTTGGCAGCTGTTTTTCTCATGAAAAGGCTGGCGAGTCTAGTGTCGCCTTTACTTTACGCTCTCGAAACTAACTGTGCGTTTTATATTGGAGCTTAATATGTACTAGAAACAAGAAAAATATATGTTTTTATGTATTGCAAATAACTTTTGTTTAAATTTTATAATTTTCTGCTTTTCATTTCAGAAAACTTTTGATCCTGCATACAAATAATAACTAATTAATGAAAAGGGTAAGTTAAGCTTTTAATTTTTCTCTAACATAACCTAAAAACTTACACTGAATTTAAAAATGCCAAAAGTAAACCAAAGGCCACAACTTGAACCCCTCCGGCTCGAGTTTGGAAAACAAACGAATCCGCCCAGCTCAGTCCAACCCAGCCCATACTCGATCAGTGGAGCCAAGTCGCTCTGTAGCCGAAAAGTAATAGTTACAATGAATTTATAAAGCACCAATTATATTTCATCCACGTGTGGGCAGCCAAATTACCTATAAAGTCTCTGAAGGATTACATTTTTAGTTTGGAATCGATAAGATCTCTACAAATTTTAGCCCAACTTAAGTTTGAGACGTTGGCAATACATGAACATAAAATTAAAAATTTTTAACCATTAACCTATTTTTTCTAGCCATTTTAGTTCTTGTTCTATCTGGCAGTGATAAAAAATACTTTATTGTACAAATTAATATTTATTTTCTATGACATTTGCATACACAATTATTCATACTCCTTGTTAAAATTAGTTGAAAAATATATGGAGCAGCCAAAGTTAGAGTCAACCCACTTTACCTCCTAGTCGTAAAAGTAACTGTTGTGGGCGCCTGCTAACGGCTTCCATTGCTTATGCCATATAAAAAAGGCAAAACGGGCGATTTGGCATTAGAATCGAAAAGTGAGCGGCGTGTCGGCCCCACGACTGGACTGTCTGCTTGGTCTGGTCCATGGCACATTTTGGGTGTGCCCCAAATGCTAGGAACGGTTGGGGCTCGGAGCAATATGCAAAATAGTTTTAGGTTTATGCCTTAACATTCAGCTGTAATTCGTCTGACTTGCATATTTTGTGAAACAGTATCTTAATGATCCCTGCCCTAATTTGGTCGCGATATAATTAAGACGAAAAGTTCAGATTTTTCGCTTTCAGTATCTCAAAGTTTAAATTATTTAAATCTAGAACCATAAGTACAAACAACATTATTATTTTGCTTGACTGCCAGTTGTTGATGATTGAGTTCACAGCGGCTTTCATAGCTTCATTCAAAAGTCGAATCAGTAACCAATTCAGGGTCACCCAACGCCTTGGCGTGGCTGCCAACAGCTGCGGTCTATAAAAGGCGGCGGCTTCGACTCTGCCAGTTGCGCAAGAGAACGCCACCGCTGTCAATATGCAACTAAGAAGCTGTAACCATTATGGTTTCTAAGCCTGCCTGCGTCGGCGGCAAATCTAAGCTAAGCCGAACAAGGCAGCAACAATACGCCTTATTAGACAAACCAAACAATTATAACACAAAAATAACAATGGCGAAAACAATTATACCTGGCTAATAAAAGCAAATGAAGTTGAATCCAATTGAGTCCAGATTCTTGGTTTGGCCTTATACCCAGTTGTATTTGCTCTTGTTTTATTTATCAGTCTGTCCTCGAATTTTATGATTGAAACTTTAACACTATTAACTTTGTATTTTAAGCTGCACATTGTATAACAAACGATATGCAATTAATTATTATTGATTTATTTCTTTGAAAATGTAATAGTACCTTGAGCAGTAAAACTCAAAGATATACGTAGGTTTTAAAAGTTCCGTCCATTACATAAAATGTTAAAGTTCAATTGTTTCCATTTACTAAGGCGCCAAGGACTTGTAAATCTAGAATAAGCGATCGAATTCCAGAAGTGATATTTCAATGGGCAGTTAATAGAGTCTGGTATCGTGGAGCAGTGACTCACTAAACGCTAAAAACTTAAAGCCCCAGAAATTGAATGGTTCGCATGAATGCCAAGCCCAGTTGCCAACGAAACTGAAAGGTTGATATAATGGCAATTGTAAAAAAAGTGGTTTAATAATTATTATTCGCAGTCGCCGTCCTGTGCCCCAAAAGAACTTTGAAGTCGAGTTAACGCCCACCAACTCCATGAGCTACCAGTTGACTCGGCATCTCGCCTAGCAGTTTGGCAACACTAAAACCCACCACTTCGTGCGCATTTTTATTCCATTTTGGCAAACTAATTTGTTGAATTAAGTGTAACAGTTTGGATTGGCTCAGGCGAGGCGATGGTTGATTGGTTGTATGGCCGTGCACTCAGTCACAGATCAGCTTTTGTGTTCCCAAGCCAAGCAGTAAGTAACTCGAGGGAGTGTTTGCGTTGCGGAACTCATTAGATCTGGCTGCTTGGTTATAAATAATGTGAACCAATTAAAACCAGGTCCCCACAATGTCGTTCACTTACAGCTGCAGTTGGCTAGAAGTTCCCCCTGAGTATTTGCAGACAAAACAAAAGACTTAAGCAACAAACTTGTCTTTTGTCTTAATGTCATCAGCTTTTTCAACAGCATTACATTTGTCTTGGCTAGCTCACCTTTTCTGCACGCACCCCTGCGCGTCAAATTAATAACGTGTTTGAGTTGGTAAGTGGTAACAACAGCCTCATACAGGTCGTGATTGTAAAGTTCTGATTTCTGAACATGTATTCATTGTAGATTGTTCTCGATTCTGTTTCTTTTTTCGCCGGGCATGAGACTTGGTTCTCTTTGTGCGCTGAAACTATGCCAAGGTTGGGCCTTCTATATAATTGCTGAATATGGTAATGCGGAGAGCACTTCGCTTGGCAGGGTTCGAGCAGCTGCTAGTGCTGCTGGGTGTGAACTGCCTTGCCTTACTACAATTAAATATATTAAACCGAGCAGCACAAAGAAGAAAAAAGCTAATCAGACCAAAAAGGCATCACCCCAACTTGCCAAGTATGGTTGACTGCAAAACGTAGCCGTGATGACTTAAGCGCCGAGCTTGGATACAGACGACAGACAAAAATAGTTGCAAGTCAGCACAAAATGCCTTTGCTAACGGCTAGAGGTGACCTTCACCTTTTGCTCATCGCTGCCAAAGAGTAAACATGAAAATGAAAGACGGCGGCTGATCATTTACATGGAATCAAAAGCCAAAGTGACGCTCAGTCACCACCACTTGACTTATTTTTAGGCAGACCTGAATACACGATAAGGGGAATCCCAAACCGAATATGTTGCCGCAAACATTTCCCAACTCCTCAGCCAGGGAAATGTTTCAGCTTCGGGTAATGTCAACCCGGCGATAGCGTGGAGCTCAACCGCACCTTGTCCACCCTGTCGTTGAACTTGAACCGATGGCACACGTTTGGCAGGTAAAAGTAACCAGTAAGACCAGCATCACAGCACTTCCATGTACCAACAACAATGAGGCACGCCAGGAAAACGTCGGGAAACGAACGAATATTGAAAAGCGAAATCAGACGGAGTGCCAAAGTGGCATCTTACGTCTAGCGACGGCCTGGCTTGAGACTGGTTAGCTATTACAAGATAGCAAGTTTTCGTTGGCCATGACACTGAAGGGGTCCAGGGGTCGGACGTCGGGCTCTTTCTCTTAACCCAATTGAAGGTTTGGAGGCGCTATACGCTTGACTGCTAGGATATTTACGGATGGAAGTAAAAAATCCGAAAATGCTTTTAAGCGTGGCAATTAAAAGTGTGTAGCATTTTTTGTAGGATTTCCATGGGAAACATACCTGGAAATGGTAAATGAGAAGTCCTGATAGCCTGCGAGTCCGACAAGAGGCAGGACAGCCTAATTGAAGTGCGCAGATATATTAAGCTTGGAACTGCATTCCACAGGAACAGCACTACACCCCAGCCATTAACCTAATAAATTGCTAGAGCTGCGTGTGCTAAAGCAGTTGAGTCTGCGTGCGTTCGCGCTCGATACGACAAAGCTTTATTAACAGCTTTTAATCAAGATGTCTAATTGGCAACACAAACACTGCGAAGGCAATGATCATTAACCAGAAGGCAAAGTCAAACCACAACTAATCAAAACGAATAAAAACACAAAAACGTTGGAGAAAACAACAAAAATAATTATAGGACTACCACAGATACATTCGTAGCATTCAAAATACTTTTAGATGAGCTAGAGATTATAAAAATGATCGCTAGCTATGCAATCTATCAAACAATATTTGCGCTAAACGAAGCCGAACACAGGTAATGTTAACATAGAAAATTGATTGCAGATACGCCGACTAAAACTATCACGTGAAAAGCAAAAGTCAAGGACGCCACTGTTGTCTACTGACAGAAGTGGGCTATGTTTGGAGCTGTGATCTTGAGTCCGCGGCTTAAGCTTATTTGCTCTTCTCGTGATAGACACTTCGAGTGTTCCGAAGATCACGCACATAAAGCTAGCTTCTTTAAGCGTTTAAGCGACCGTTTACTTCCTTTTGGCTGTGTACTTCACCTGCCTTTTTGGGGAATTTTCGATGCTCG
Source organism: Drosophila mimetica (assembly GCA_037075245.1). NCBI lineage: Eukaryota > Metazoa > Arthropoda > Insecta > Diptera > Drosophilidae > Drosophila > Drosophila mimetica. The sequence continues at coordinate 178,653 of JBAMCH010000007.1, forward strand.
GCGTTAGTTAATTTTGCCGAATCTTTTTATAAAACGGTGACTAATGGGTATTTAATACGTCTTCGCATAAGCGGATATTATTTGTTGACTGCTAGCTGCCTGTGGACTACTATCCGGTTTGCTGGATTGGTTTGGTCTGCCAGCCTGAAAACTTAAACATCGGATGAATTATGCGTATTTAAAATGTTGTTTCTGCCAATACCGCTTTGTAAAAGATTTAAGCGATTCCCAAAGATATACCGATTGAATCAGACACTGACAAAAGAATTCAAGGCCCATACAGTCAGTTAAAACCTATCATGCACAGCCTGCTGGCTTCCAAACAAAATCCCTCGCTTCAACTGACAACGAACAAAGAATATGCCCACAGAAAATTGGGCTTTTGCTTGAAAACAAATCTTTCTGAAATACAGGTTGCTTTGAAAAATAGCCAACATCAGCTCATGCATGTCAGTGTCATAAGATATCAAGTATAGGCAGAGTGTATAGATGGCTTATCGGTGTCACATCTATGAATTATGCGGCGTGAAGCTCACTGTGGAATACCAGGACACAACGCTGGCACTTCGTACACCAAAGAAATATTGCTGGCATGTAATCAACCAAAGGTATCTCGTAAAGTACAAGGCGGGGCTGAGCGCAACACCAGGTTTCCAATCCGCATCGCCTGTCTGCATTGCACAAAAAATAGCTGGGAGTGAAGTACATTGTTAGCGAGTCCTACGCGATGTCGTCTCAATGTTTATGCGACGCCTTCGGGAAGGGTCAAAATAAATTTATAGCATTTTTAGCTGGATGCATAAATTGAAGCATTTTTATGCACTGACATGCCTCAGGTTGATCGCTTTATATTTTCTAGAATACACTGGGACAAACATGTATCTTTTTGAGATACACACGGGTTTATAAAAAAGATGCTGGTGGGTATTGCAATACCTACCCACATTTGTTAGCTTTTCTCATTTGATTCAAAGTGCTAGTTATGAGAGCAACAAGCTTCCAAGCTTCAGCTCTAAATCTATTAAATTATCAATCGACATTGAACCGTTTGTTGAGTTGTGAATTAATGAACTCATTTACTAGGGGCGGTTGGTGAAACACAACCGTTTTCCCACGCTAAATGGGGTTGGCTCAACCACACCCTGCGCAAGTGCGAGTGCAGCTGCTCATGGGTGACGGCAGCGTGACCATGCAAATTACCCAATTGCGGCTTAAATGTCAACTTTTCCGTAGTATAATAAATGGAGCTAAAGCCCAGCTAAAGCCAATTTGTCTGGCCAAAATATAAATAGGATTTGTTCGCAGGAAAAAGCTGCTTCTTAAACTCACAAGTAAAGATATACCAAATAAGAAATTTCTAAACATCGATCACTTCTCTTCAAACCAGTTAACAAAAACAAACCAATTGAGTCAGAAGAGTCACCAAGAACCGTAATAAATAAAGAAACAAGTTAATAAATAAGAAACATCAAATGAAACTTCAAACCGGCAACTCATTTATAACTGCTTAGTGATGAAGCTTACGGAATCGTTCATAAAATCATCTAATACGAGTGCGCAGCTTAGGCGGGTTGGATACGGTTCATTGACTTCATTCTGCAGTTTTTCTCCTGGTAGCCTAAGTGGACAATACTTCATAACAATTTTTAAAAGAATAGCTTTGCAGTCGATAGCTTGATGAAGCAAAACTTTATCAATGATTTTATTTTGCAAAAAATAAAGAAGCAAACTCAACCAAGTAAAATGTCATTAAACTATACGTTTAGCGCTGAACCTGTTGCTTCCCGCCTGCGCTTGCTAAGTGGCTTTGAAAATAATGAATTTGTGGAGCGGCGACTTTGAGATGCCACTGAAAGCGGTAGGTGCATTGAGCCGGCAACATTCAGAAACACGAATGACCGCTGCGGGCGAGTGAAATTCGTTGCAAAATGCAACAGTAACAGAAAAGTATCCACACTATAAATGTGAGCCTCAAATGAATACTTGGCAAAACAACATCTGGGAGTGTGAGTTGTTTGCTTACGCATTTTACACTTACGAATGGTCGGATTCGAAATGCACTCAAGCTTGCAAAAGTCGATCGGCCAACAGACAGGCCGTCGCCGCCCGCCGCTGGATCTTGTCCAATGATTAATAGAGCAGCGCTGTGCCCGTTGGAATCTAATCCCGCAGAGCTGTGCGTAATCGGTTCAGCTGTCCTGCAACTCATTACATTTGACATCGAGCACTTAATGAACCTCCTAACGACGGAGATGAGTGCGGTTATGCAACCGACGGGCACCGCTAATCGATAAGCTCACACACTCGTACTTTCACACCGGCCAACATTTTGTCACTGCTGGCCGTTGCCGTCAACGTTCATTTAAGCGGGCCCACTAATACGCATCGCATCGCATCGCAGCCAGGCTGCGGCTGTGGCTGGTGAAAGTGAAAGGTGAACAGCACATGTGGTGCCGCAAAGCACTTGGTAAATGAAAAATGTTGTGCATTCGGGTGTTCCGCAGAGCATGGGAGCAGCTGACTTGCTCCAGCTTGCCCTTGGGAGCCTTTAGCCTTAATTCCGACTTAAACTCACCAAGCAGCGGTATACGAATCAAAACAAAAACACACCAACGAAAACGGCATCCCCAACGGCAATCGCGTCAAGGTCGTTGCATTGAGCATCTGCAAAATCCAGTTTATACATTTATCTACCCACAAAGGAGACAATAAAGAAGCCGCATCACACATGAGCGAACCTTGTGTCTGGCCATCGATTGAGGGGACACCGATTTTACTTTCATTCTTGGCTGAGACGTCCTATGTTTATTAATAACTATGTGAGTACCGAAATTTATAGTGCAGGCTCCTTGGGTACAAGAAAATGAGCACTGCAAGCAGGGCGTAACTTGACGGCGTATCTTAACTCGCTCTGCGGGTCTGCCCAAAGACATAACGAAAAAATATTTTAAGAGTGCCTTTCTAAATTGCTCGTTAACATAACCTTGAGGTAAACGAGCAAGTCACCACTGCGCTTTCAAGAACAATACAAAGTTTTCGTGCCACTAAAACAGGCCTAAAAGGCACGACTCATGTGAATGCATTGGCTTATATCGGTTTTGTAAATTGCATATTTTTGAGTAATTTTTATTGATATCTTGTCTTTCTTTTTAGAAAAATCTATTGTTCACAAAACAACTAGGGAATAAAATTGACAATTATTCATTTACACCACATACGGGTCCCCAGATATGTACACTCTAAACTTATGAGATTGACTGCTTGCAACCGTATAGAATGGACAGCCATGAACCGCAGTCTGCCTAATCAATTACAAAGACACGCAGCTTGGGAGTCGGTCCGTTGAGTGCAACCTGCCGCAAATGTGAAGCATGAATAAAATAATCATAAATATTAAAACATTTTACGCAATCCAAACACACATCCAACTTTCAGGCGGCTTTGTGCGGTGAAAGAAAAAGAGAGCTATCTGGCCGTAACAGGGCAGGTGTGAGAGTGTTAAGTGGAGCAGCGGCTTCGGGCCCCATTTAATTCCACGATACGACGCATAGAGACGTCAAGAGCTCTATTCACATTGGTTATGAACGTCGTCGGGTTGAGGCAATGCTTTAATAGATTGCTCATTGCGCAGCGAATATAATTTGCAGCTGTAATACGGTAACATGTGCATTTCAAGGTGAGTAGCACCATTAACACCGAGCTCGTAAGGGCAATCGTTAAATATAGGGGAAGTTGGGTGTTTGCCGTTCGGGGGTCTATTGGTACTCCTCGCACTGTGCCGACAACAATTTCAATTTCGACTTCCAATTCAACGCAAATTAACTGGAGCCTTTCGAAATCCAGGGATTACCATGGCTGTGTGCAAATTTATTCAAGCTTGCCTCAGACTCACCGGCGAACTGCTCGAAAGCGAAAGTGCACCGCTGTGCATGCAAAACTAAGTTGCGCCATGTCAGTGCCCGTACATGCTCGTATAAAGCGTTCGGATTACAGTTGAGACCTGGCCAAGTAATTTAATGACGATCTTCCGCATGCGCCAAAACTTTCGCACGGTAAGCATTGACACCGCCTGCGGTAATAAGCGGCTGGAGGCGACATAGTTGGGCGGAGGCGTGGCCGCCAAGCTAATGCGAAATTGGCATTGACACCTGGCTAATTATGTCTTATCGGCCGATCTACTCTGCTCAAAGCACGTGCTTAACTCTATGTTTTGAGAAGTTCTAACAACTTTCAGAGGTCGGACTCGATAGTCTTCCCATCACCCATGACTTTCCCATTAAATCCAGTCGCACATCAAATGTTTTTACATTTTCGCTGAACATTCTCTAGTAATAACGCATGTAAACATTTCCGCAAGGGCATTTCTGAGGTGATTTTTCAACAGTGTCACTTCGCTCAGCCAACGGAGACCAGCAACGAGAGTAACCCTTTCCTTGGCCCGAAGAAATGACATAGTTTAACGAAATGGAAAGTGTCGTCGCTGTTCCTGTCCCACTCCATGAACAGTCTTTAGCTTGTTTTTATGGCTTTCGTTAGCTTTTTATTTATTTTGAAATGCTTTGTCGTTTCTGTTTTATTGTGTCATCATTGACAAGACCGCTGGTCTTGGCTTGTTTATTTCACTTTCTTGCCCTATCACTTCTTGAATAATAAATGTTGGGTCAGTTGCCGCACATTCTCTTGTTTTTTTTTAATAACCATCAATTCGCTTGAATTACGAGATTAATATTTACTGTACCGTACTGATAATTATTTATTTTTCGAAGTAACGCCCTGTCAAAGAAACAATGCCTTTTCCTATTAAACTTATAAATCATTTAATTTATTTGGTAGCGCTTAAAGATAAATGACCCTCATCGCAATAGCAAGGACTAAGCCATTAGGCTGGGGTGATATTTACTCAACCATTTGATAGAAAATGAGGCGAAAGTGTAAAGTGCAAGCCAACACGGAATAGTGTCGATTCATTACGCAATGTACTAGGTGTTCATGTGCTTAGTTTCAAGCATATATGTGGATAGGTCCAATGTATATGTCTACGTGCACGGAAATTTAAATATAATTATATTATTGAAAATAACGATTTCACTTTATAACTTCTTTGTACATAATTTTGTACCAAAAAATACCAACAGCTGCCGGAGAATTCTCCATAATGTTATCAGCTTTTTGTCAATCATTCACACGTAATCTAAAAAACTTTTTTATTTTCCATTATCGCCCATTCTTCTTTTGGCAAATTTTGCATATTTAAATGTGGACGAACAATTAAGTGAACTGTTTTGTAGATTATTAACAGTTATTATAACCGCAATTTGCTCGGTTACACCGACACACTCACTCACTTAGCCAAACACTTATTCAACCCATTCATGCCATTCGAGCCAGTGTGTTGTATGCAATTAATATCTGTGCCATAAGCTGGTTGGCTGGCTGCTGGCTGCTGGCTGATTGGCATAACTTACATAATTCCATTACCATTACCCAGCAGTTCGTTGAGTGGACAACGCGGGTTCGGTTTGACACGGTTCGGTTTGTTATGCTCGAAATGTTCGATTATGCTATTGTTTGCTGGTAAATAGAGCAGGTGATCAGACCATATATTTACCAACATACCTAATTAGCTGTCCCCTTATGTAAATACTCTTACTCATATATCTATTAACATTTCGCCGCGCGCCGTCCACAAGCGATTAGTCGCTCAAAATAAATATAAATTTTGGTCGCGAGCAAGATACTCGTATAACTTGGTGGCCGGAGTAGCTCGCGCTTTGGCTTGGAGCAAGTGCCTGGCAGCTGGTGGTTTGACTTCTTCCAAAATGATTGAATTTGACATCAGACTTTATTTGAGTTCGAAGCAATCGACTGGGACAGAGGCCAAAACAAGTTTGCCTTCTTTCGCGGAACAGAATATTTCCATAACAATGTCCCGAAAATATTTGAGGTTAAGCAGAATAAGCGCTAATCATGCATATGAACATTCCATTCAGCCAAAGATACAATACACAAAAGAGCACACCAGGTTTCGAATGTATTCTCTCCGACTCTTACTTTCAAGCGAATGAGATATGAGATGAGGTAACCTCGCCGGCTTTAACTTATCTGTTTTATTGATCGCAATCCTTCAAGTTGGTACCAAGCGAAGGAAAGTAACATTAGCCCAAAATTTATTTAAGCAAGTTCATTGACTTGGCAACCAGTATTTTGCCTACTCCAGTAAACTGGCCAGTAATCTGGCCAGTAAACTGCAAACATGATTCAGGTGTTTAGTCGCTACGCTGCTCAAATACTATTAGAGTCTTCCCCGGGACCAGTGGGCAGGGTGACTCAGCCCTCTGCATCCAGTTCTGATTCCTGAGGAGTATCCTTCATTGAAGTGGGCATTACTCACCTGTTTTGAATAGCAGTAGGCTCAATCCCAGCAGCCACAGAATGCTTAGTCGACCTGTTGAGTACTCCATGTTGCAGGTATTGCGCGTCGTCGTAACTGTAACTGTAAATTTTCTTGATGTGGTTGGTGCAGTTGCGTTTTGGGGTTAGTTCACAGAATTTAAAATACCAATAGGCAAGCTCGGGTCGCAAAGAAGTGGGAGCGCGGGTCGCGGGAACGCGGGGGAGCAGTGCAGCAGTGCAGCAGCAGCAGCAGCGGCAGTGGCAGTTGCCGTTGAGAAAAGCTTTGTTTTGTTGCATACAATTGCTAAATAACTAAGAAGGCAGTGTCGCAATGTTTCAATTTAGATTTTTTTCGAGCCTTGTGTTACAATTTTCTTGACTGTGGGTTTTGTATCTGCCGCGGCTGCGGCTTTGCGGCTGTGACTGCACTTTGTTTGGACGTGTTTGTATTGTTGTAAGTAGATTCAGTTGCTGCCCCTATTATTCGAGCTTTCGTTTGGCTTTAGACAACGCGACGATGCATAGTTCACACACACGCTTACAGATTACAACACTTAGTTTTGCTTTTGGCAAGCGCTTTTTCAGTTCAGTTCAGTTCGGTTTTAGTTTTAGGTTTTTTGTTTTTCAGTTTTTCAGTTTTTGTTTTTAGTTTTTCACTTGAGCCGCTGCAATGACCGCCAGTTGCCAGTTGCCAGTTGCCACGGAAAAGATGGCTTGGCGAAATGCAAAGAGACGATCAAAACGAAGATCGACCGCTTGCTGTGATTCAGATTTCCCATACGGTATTCGCGGGCACTACCAAATTGGACAACTATGTGCGAGCTAGTCTGGAGCGTGGAGAGGAAAATGCGAAGCAAAATAAAACAAAACTTGCACGTTTTTTATTTTGTTTGTTGAGGCTTGTATATTTAGCGAAAACTTTCTTTTCAACGCAAAGCGAGCCTACCGACACACACGCTCGGGCTCGTCGGCTGAACTACAAAATGCAGTTGAGCCTGCTTTCTATATGCGATTTTTGGCCGAGTGCAATGCTTAATTCGAGGGCTTAGCTTATATATTTCGGCGCGTCGTTTGGCAATTAAACACCACGAAATTGGCGCTGCCCCAATGCAATAGCAATCGCTTCAGTCGACAAGTCCGGGTGACCCTCGAGAGTCGCCTCTTACCGTGCGCTTAAGCGAACCACACGTCCTAATCGGAGCAACTATACAGCGCGACTGTGCGGAGTGAGTGTCTCGAGACACTCAGCAAGCTCAGCCAGCTCAGCCAGCCAGGCCGCACCAAGTTTCGATGCCAGGCTTTCGGGCCAAGTTAAGTCTGAGCCACGTTCGGCTGCGTCTGTTACTTAACAGTAACAGACTGCTGGGGCTGATGTTGTGCTCGCGCGAGCACGGTGGTATCTCTTAAGCTTTTGAAAGTAAGAGTAAAGCCAAAGCTTGTGCCATTGCGACTAGCAAGACCAGCCCGAGCTGCTTCTACTGTTTCTTCGAGCTGTTTGGGCTAATTATTTTACACCAATTACCTCGGAACTGCAGTGCAGATCGGTTTTCCTTTTGAATTTGAGCACTTGGCTGAGAATTTAACCCACAGTTTCGATCACTTGCAAACCAGATACCACCGCCAGGCGGGTTACCTGGGTGGTTTTCTTGAGCGCCAACGAAAACCAGCACACCGCCAGGCCCGCTGCAGCGAGCGCCCTCACCCTCTGGCCAACAGGGGTCGGCCTGGCTGGGCAACTATTTACAATGGCGATTGTGAAATAATGTTACAGTTTAAGTTAAATTTTAGTTTCAGCTGGCGATTTGCTGTTCGCTTCTGAGGCGTACTGTGGAGTTCAACCTAAAGGACGCCTATCTCTCTTCCCTCTTCTCATCTGTATTTGTGGTACAGACCCTACATGTCTGGGGTTAAAGATTTTAGGAATTACTCACACCCAGGCCAATTGTCCTTGGTGGATTCGAGCTGCCATACCCCGACCATAGCTTAACGCTAGCATAGGCAATTTCGAGCCATAGAATCGAAAGTGAAACCGAGTTGGAAACAAGCCAACGACCAAGAACTGGGCCAAAGCAGCCAACCAAAGCCAAGCCAAAGCTGCAAAGCAGCAGTCCGAGCTCAAGTAAAAGGGGCTCTGGTGAACGGCTGCCCCAACTTGATGGCTTGAGCAAGGCATGAGCATTCATTTAATTTTGTATTAATTTATTTATTGCTGGATTGTGTTTCACACGATTTATTCTGCGAGTGGAGGGCGAGTCGTATTTTGCCTTTGGACATTTATACTTTGTTTAGGAAGTTGTATAATTTTCACAGTTGAGCCGCCACGAGGCCTCTAAAGGGCCTTCATAGTTGTATTTCCATATTCTAGTCGCAAAAATTTGGATTTAATTGGTTATTCCCCAAAAGAAATGTATAATTTGAGCATACTCTTACAGAGAAATTTACATCTGAAAAAAATCATCCTATGAATTTGCTGATCCGAGTACATTTCATATGTGTCAACGTGACGTATGAGCAATATGCATACGGATAGGTGTTTATTACAATAGTCCACTGACAGTTAGGTCACCCATCGCATGCTTAGACAGGTGGTTATTAGGTTTAATAGACATTTTCACAAACGAATTATTATAATGCGGGCTAATGTCTTAATTGCACAAACCGTTGACTCAGGCAGCCGAAACCTTTATGAGTGCTTACAAATGTCCTACAATTTGCTTTTTTGCAATAACTCGTCCAGCACCGCAGAAATGCTCGCCGCTCACTTTATAAATAGGCGGTGCAAATTTATCAACGCGTAATAATCCCGTTTCCGTTTCGAGCTATTTCGGCTTTTTCATTGACAGTTGAACGCTTGCATTAAAAACAAACCCGTCCAAAGGTGGCCATTGGCTGGCACGCATATAGACACCTTGGTCTGCAAATTGATTCATTTACGAGTAAGCCCAGCCGTGAAATGTCCGCTAAATAGGCGGCCTTGAAAACTCCCCATTACTTCTCCTATAAAGAGCTTATAGCCTGGTAAGCCTACAAGTAAACACATACCTGTACTTACACATGCACTCTGAATCTGTTAGGGCCTTCAATTGTGCTATGTTTGAAATACTTTTCCATTGTGCTTACCTCTCGATTAATAAAGGGGAGTGTTGCACCTCACAAAAATACAAAATAATGGTCCCGTTAATTGAAAAAATCATTGTGGACTGGAACGGTAAAAGCTTAATTAAATTTTATATTCGTGAGGGTTAATACGAAATTCAAAGCATTAAATTTTGCTTGTGAAGTGAGTGACAAATCAAAAATGTTAATAGTCAATTATGGTTGGCAGAAAATTTTTAAGATACCAGCCTATATGTATCCATGCAGAAAGCTTGCGTTGAAGTTTTAAAACTTCTCGAATTTGATCGTCATTTGATTTGTATTTCTTCGATGGCTGGTTTGTTGGTGACTTTTAGTGATTCGACTTAAGGTGCTTGGCACATGCTAGTCAACGTTAATTGACTTGCCCTTGTCAATACATTTCGACTTTGTCTACTCGTAATCCAATTTATTGCAGCCGTTAACTCAATGATACGCAAAATCAGTTCGATTGTCATGAAATTCCTTCACATACAAGCTTTTTATGCTTAAAGGTTTTGTGAAGCATTTTGAAAGTAATTTTGAGTTAAATGACTTGAATTCGGGCACGCAAGTAGTTTGCCTTTCTAATGAAAATTAAATTAATGAAGTATTTTTAAACGTAGCAAAGTATATACAACTCAACAAGTCATAGCCACACCTGCCAATCAAAACAGGTAGTCTTACTTGTATCTTAATATTTGTGTAGTTAGGCAGGTTAGTTGCCAACGTTATTTTTTAATCCCTATTTGCATTTTATTTAGACATTTAATTTGACATGATATAATAATATTAAATTCTGACTGTGGTACTATATCTTACTGCACTCATTCATACAAAAGAAAACAAATAATAGTTGAGTTTTGTGTCACTGCACATTGACGAATGTAGTGCTTGAGCAAAGTTAGCTACTGGTTACTTGCTGGCCTTCCCCTTCTCCGACGTTTGGCGTAATGGTTTCGAAACAGCCGATGAAAGAGACTGCACAGAAGGGAAGTGACAGATCGGCCAGGGAAAGAGGGTTGGGGCTGGAGCTTTAAGCAAATGAATTGTATAGATCAAGCGCAACGTAAATGGTGGCGACTAGAACAACCGTCGAGCTGCTATTACCGGAATCGATGGACACGCCTTAGTTCGCAGCATGTCGACAGTAAAGTTTTCGCATGATCAACAGCCCAGCCTCAATTTGGTTTTCTACTCTGATCGACTTTTAATTTTTCTATTTGACGTGAAGAAACGATCAAATAAATTGTAAAAATGGTTTTGCACTTTCGAAAATCTGACAGTGAATCAATTTGTAAGGAATAATCTTAGCGGATGTTTTGAAATTTCAAAAAATGTTTCAGTCTGTTCCGTGGACTAAAAATGTTCTATTATAGGCCTTAAGATAGTTTACACACATTTACATTAACCCGTTTTACATGTGCTCTAATTTAATTATCTTTTGCAAGACTCGTTATCTTGACATCGCAGTCTAGCTGGTTTTTTAATGTTATTGAAATAGTTATACCATTGAAAACAATTGAGCGACACAATTAATATCTTAAGAATCGAGTTCACCTTAGCTTTGAATTCCGCCACCCTGTACGAAGCCGGGATCGCATCCAATTTAATAATATTGTCACACTTTGTCACTCAAAGTTAAGAAACGACAGGCAGCACTGTAGGTTGAATAAACCGGATTTAAATGACAAACTGTAGCAGTATTCAACTACAACTCCCAGCCGCAGCCCCGCAGCCTTTTCAATTTCAACACGCAAAAGTATATTACCTCAAGGCCGTTCTGCCAGCGAGACTATTACCAACCTGAAAGTCTCCATCGGGGCACCGGCAGACCTCTTATTGCTCCAGCTTTTGAGGATTGAGTTCCGCCCAAGCGGTTGCAATGCGGAAGAGACGTGTATTACTGGTTATTGGCAGAACCTCCACCGCCTGCAGGGGCACTTACTTCCTCCTATAGGCAAGGGCGACGGCAACAAGGGTCCGTTACACAATCGCGCACAGTCAGTGGTTCAACAAGTTCAAGTGCGTGAACTGTCCGAATTCGATGCTTGCAAATACAGCCAAAAGAAAGTCTTGCGGAAAGCCGGGTTTTGTCTGGCTCTAACCAATTTGGCTTGCTTTCCAAATGCCCACAATACGAGGGCTGCCTTGACTGTCAATGCATTACAAAATCGGATAGCTGGTACCTTCTGACTGTAACGAATGGACATTAGCCGGGCAATCTGTTTGTTGTTTCGCCATCAACCTGACCCGCCCACAATTGTGAAATGCTTGCTCCACATTCTGGGCCAACTAAAACCGTGCACAGCTTTTACTTTCTTTGTGGGCTTGTGCTGTAAGCTGCGTTTGGTACTTACTTCTTCCACTGGAACTGTAACAAATTGGAAATCAAATTGCTTGAGCGTTTTGTGGCTCTCAGTGTGAGGTAATTCCCAATTGCCGGGATCACTTTATGAGGTCGGGGTGTCATAAAGTCCATTGCTATCCTTCTCTGTCTGTAAATTTCAGCTGCACAGACAACAAAAAAGTACACTTCTTTTAAAAATAAAAACAAATTTAAGGAAAACTTCGATTTTAAAAATCTAAAACTGATCGGATCAGCATGATTTTGCAAATAGTAAAATCATTTAAAATCCGACTTTAAATGTATATACATACGACTTTTCCTTGAAATTTTCTTAAGGGGAATTGGATAGCTCCACCGATAATTTAAAATTTAACGTTTAGCTAAAAGAATGAAGCAACAAAAAAAAATTATCGATATATTCGCATTTTTAGGCGCGCAATTTGGTGTTTTGTGGCTGTGGTATTTTTCCTTGCCTTTGCACGGTAACACTTGGAGGAACGTCTGAATAAAAAAAACAGCAACACATAGGTGGGAGCCCATGAAGTCACAATAAAAAAAACCAAATTGGCGACCTTGACGAAGGGGGCTGAATTTCAAAAAAGTTTAAATGCAGTTATTTGCGGGTATCCCATAAAATTATGAAGAGCCATTTTTTAAACCATTTTGACAACATTTATAACAGAAAAATTGCAAAAGAAAAAATTAAGAAAAAAACAAATCGAATTTTGGGGCACTTTGGGGCCGCTTATGGCTCTAATTTATATCATACACTCGGCTCCTAATTATTTCCGAATCTATGGTTTTTTTTCAGATTTTTATGTCAATCCGTTCTGGGTGAATTTCCACACTGACTTTTTTAATAGTCTTCAATTATATTGATTTAGATTAGATGTCAGAAAGGCAGGTAGGGGGAGAAGCCGTGATGCCTAAGCCGTGCCTATTTTATCGCCTATTTCATCACTCTCAGTGCCTTTTTCATCACCTTTCAGTGCCTATTTCATCGCCTATTTCATCACTCTCAGTGCCTTTTTCATCACCTTTCAGTGCCTATTTCATCGCCTATTTCATCACTCTCAGTGCCTTTTTCATCACTTTTCAGTGCCTTTTTCATCGCTCAATTCATCACCTTTAGTGCCTTTTTCATCGCCTATTTCATCACCTTCCAGTGCCTATTTCATCGCCTATTTCATCGCCTATTTCATCGCCTATTTCATCACCTCTCAGTGCCTTTTTCATCGCTCAATTCATCACCTTTAGTGCCTTTTTCATCGCCTATTTCATCACCTTCCATTGCCTATTTCATCGCCTATTTCATCACTCTCAGTGCCTTTTTCATCACTTTTCAGTGCCTTTTTCATCGCTCATTTCATCACCTTTAGTGCCTTTTTCATCGCCTATTTCATCACCTTCCAGTGCCTATTTTATCGCCTATTTCATCGCCTATTTCATCACTCTCAGTGCCTTTTTCATCACTTTTCAGTGCCTTTTTCATCGCTCAATTCATCACCTTTAGTGCCTTTTTCATCGCCTATTTCATCACCTCTCAGTGCCTTTTTCATCACTTTTCAGTGCCTTTTTCATTGCTCAATTCATCACCTTTAGTGCCTTTTTCATCGCCTATTTCATCACCTTCCAGTGCCTATTTCATCACTTTTCAGTGCCTTTTTCATCGCTCAATTCATCACCTTTAGTGCCTTTTTCATCGCTATTTCATCACTCTCAGTGAAAGGCACTAAAGGTGATGAATTGAGCGATGAAAAAGGCACTGAAAAGTGATGAAAAAGGCACTGAGAGTGATGAAATAGGCGATGAAATAGGCACTGGAAGGTGATGAAATAGGCGATGAAAAAGGCACTAAAGGTGATGAATTGAGCGATGAAAAAGGCACTGAAAAGTGATGAAAAAGGCACTGAGAGTGATGAAAAAGGCACTGAGAGTGATGAAATAGGCGATGAAATAGGCACTGGAAGGTGATGAAATAGGCGATGAAAAAGGCACTAAAGGTGATGAATTGAGCGATGAAAACGCACTGAAAAGTTATGAAAAAGGCACTGAGAGTGATGAAATAGGCGATGAAATAGGCACTGGAAGGTGATGAAATAGGCGATGAAAAAGGCACTAAAGGTGATGAATTGAGCGATGAAAAAGGCACTGAAAAGTGATGAAAAAGGCACTGAGAGTGATGAAATAGGCGATGAAATAGGCACTGGAAGGTGATGAAATAGGCGATGAAAAAGGCACTAAAGGTGATAAATTGAGCGATGAAAAAGGCACTGAAAAGTGATGAAAAAGGCACTGAGAGTGATGAAATAGACGATGAAATAGGCGATGAAATAGGCGATGAAATAGGCACTGGATGGCGATGAAAAAGGCACTAAAGGTGATGAATTGAGCGATGGAAAAGGCACTGAAAAGAGATGAAAAAGGCACTGAGAGGTGATGAAATAGGCGATGAAATAGGCACTGGAAGGTGATGAAATAGGCGATGAAAAAGGCACTAAAGGTGATGAATTGAGCGATGAAAAAGGCACTGAAAAGTGATGAAAAAGGCACTGAGAGTGATGAAATAGGCGATGAAATAGGCGATAAAATAGGCACTGGAAGGTGATGAAAAGGTGATAGAAAGGCACTGAAAAGTGATGAAAAAGGCACTGAGAGTGATGAAATAGGCCATGAAATAGGCGATAAAATGGGCACTGGAAGGTGATGAAATAGGCGAAATAAAAATATATTTCTCGTGTATGAATTGAACACGGGTGTTAATGTATACTGGATGGAGGGTCTTACCGCTAGGCTATCGACTGTGCTTTTTTAAGCTCGTTAAACTATACTCAAAATTAATGTTATTATTATTGAAATTTCAAAGCTCAAACGTAACGGAGGGGAAATACAAAACGAATACATAGGCAATAATTTGTATGTGTATTTGTGATTTGTTGACATCGTTAGCAAACGAAACAACGAAGTCATAGGAGGGACCAGCGGGAAAAATCCGCTGGAAAAAAGCATTTTTTTATGAGGTTTCTCCATATAAGCGGAAGGGACAAACATCCATCACCCCTTACATTTCTTCCATCTCTGGTTTCAAAATACACGGAGGTGACACAAAAAGTAAGGGGTGAAGGAGGTTTTTAGATGGTTTTCCAAAAATATTTGCATTTTTCCTACACCATTGCCTGATAAAAGAAGCAAGTTTTCCATCATTGCCTCCTAAAAGGAACAGGATTTCCAACAGTCTAAGAACCTCCTTCTTACTTTCCTTTACTTTATGTTTTTATTTTGTCTTTACAAATCCACAGTTTGTCAATAATTCAACGTTCGAAAAGTAAAGAAAAGAAAACTTTGATTGTAAAAGTGTTACCGAAATAGTAAAATCATTTAAAGTCCGACTCAGAATTAAAATGTATGAAATTAGCTTAAAGGAAATTGATTAGCTCCACTGATAATTTAAAATTTAACGTTTAGCTAAAAGAATGAAGCAAAAAAAAAACAAGAAAGGAAGCTAACTTCGGCCAGCCGAAGTTTATATACCCTTGCAGATCGTTCCTATTCTATTTGAAATTACAAAAATGTTAAATTTAGATTTGCAACAAACAAAATTATAGCAGTTTACGAAGTATTTTGACATTAATTGATTGATCCTTCCTATGGCAGCTATATAATATAGTCATCCAATTTATGTTAAATTTAATTCGAAATTCTAAGATAATAAAATAAAATTATATTCCAAAGTAGAGAAAAATACAATAAAAATTAACAATGCTATAATTTTGTTCCTATTAATTTCCCATTAGTTTTCCGATTGTTCCTATGGGAGCTATATGATATAGTCATCCGATTTTTCTAAAATTTAATTCGAAATTCAGAACAGTTAAAAAAATGATATTTCCAAGAGCATAAGTTAATATGTCAAAGAACACATAAGTTATAATTTTTTTTCAATTATTTTTGCGATTATTCCTATGGCAGCTATAAGATATAGTTGTCCGATCCGGCCAGCTCCGACTTATAAGCTACCTGCAATAGAAAGACGACTTTTGGTAAAGTTTAAGCTCGATAGCTTAAAAACTGAAGGACTAGTTTGCGTAGAAACGGACGGACAGGCGGACATGGCTAGATCGACTCGTCTAGTCATGCTGATCAAGAATATATATACTTTATGGGGTCGGAAACTGCTCCTTCACTGCGTTGCAAACTTCTGACTGAAATCAATATACCCTCTGCAAGGGTATAACAATTATCGATATATTCGCCTTTTCATCGCGCAATTTGGTGCTTTGTGGCTGTGGTAATTCCCCTTTGCCTTTGTACGGTCACACTTAGAAGAGCCCATGACGTCACAAAAAAAAAAACCAAAAGGAACAAAAATGTTCATCACCTATTCACTGCCCATTTTGATCGCCTCTTCACTGCCTATTTCATCACCTATTCACTGCCCATTTTCATTACCTATTCACTGCCTAGTTCATCGCCTATTCACCGCCAAAAAATATACAAATTTTCATATATATATCATACTAGCAGGGTCGCCCGCAGCTTCGCCTGCGGAAATCAAGATTAAAAATTCTACTAATAATAAAAAAGGAATTTAGGTGAATAGAGAAGCCGTGAATCAAATTGTTTAAACATTTCCATTTGTTTAAACAATATGAGCCGCGTGTAAAGAAGAGCAAGATTATGGTTTGAATATTTATGTTTTTTTTTTCCAATATTATCAATGCGATTTAAATTTTAAAACAGAAAAATCAGTAATAAAACAAATCTGTAATGCACACACATAAACACACACATATATATTTAGTTTGTAAAATATATTTTTCTCTATTCTTTTTTACAACCGTTTGTCAAAAGTTCTAAAACATTTCGTGTTAGCTAAACGGGTTTTTGGATTTTAAAAATAAAAGAATTTTAAGGAAAACTTCAAATGTAAAACCAAAACCTAAAGCCTTGTAATCTAAAGATCGTTTGTTTTTAAATCAAAGTTCTATTCAAAATTGGAGTTCTCCTTTTTTTTTTTACTTTGTTCTGAGAGGTTATGGAATACTCATTTGGCATTCCGCTCTTTACCATCTACCTAAAAATAGTTTACAAAGTGGAAAAGAAATAATTATGTCAACATCATTATTGGTAAGAATTGTGGTGGGTTTGAACCCACGACCTTAGACTATGTTTCCTTTACGTACAACATAACCATCTGAGCTACAGTTTGGAAGTTCTTGCTGACATTAAAGCAAACGGTTAATAAATAAGGAGCAAAAGATTTACCATGATCACCTTCCACACTGACTTTTTTAATAGTCTTCAATTATATTGATTTAGATTTTTGTAGTAAAAAAAAAGTTTATTTTTTCAGAATTTAGAATTCGATTTAACTAAAATCAGATGACTATATTATAAAGGTACCGTAGGAATAGTGCCGTAGGAGCCGATCTAGCCATGTCCGTCTGTCTGTCCGCTTGTACGCAAACTACACCCAGAAAAAAAATCGCCTTGAATTTTAGGAAATCGCCACACTTTTTAAGTCAAAGGCAAGCTTGCCTTGAGATTTAGAAAAAATATTTCTAAAAAGTAGAAAATAATTTCTAAAATTCAGGGATTTTTTTTTTAATTGAATAAGAAGAAGTAAATAAAAAAAAATACAAATTTGGGAAACTGCCCAACTATGCCTGTTTCTGGGTTATGTGAGACCTGTCGGTGTTGTCGATTGTTGTTGTTTGTAAGGTATTTTTCTTTGTTTGCCAATTTATTTTTCTTTGCTTTACTTAAACACGCTTTTAAATTTAAATTGTAACTGAAATGTTAATTTAGCTTAACGTATAATTTACAAATGATAAATATTAAAATTAGTAACTTACTTTTTTTTAAGAAAAATTCCTAAATAATAAAAAGTATTCTAAAAGTTGTTAGTGAAGGGAAACGATGTCACCCGGGTACAATTTTCTTATTATTTAGAAAAATATTTCTGAAAAATATAAATTTTTCTGAATTGTAAGGCGATTTTTAAGGTATGGCGATTTTATAAATATCAGGCCGATTTTTTCTCTGTGTTTATTACTTAAAATGTTCTAAATTTCAAATTAAATTTTAGATAAACCCGATGGGAAATTAATAGGAAAAAAATGTTTGCTTCGTTAATTTTTATTGTAGTCTATACTAGTCTGGAATATAACTTTATAATATTAATTCAGAATTTCGAATTAAATTTAATATAAATCGAACGACTTTTTAAATAGGTCGTTTTGATAAACAGATAAGGAAAAAATTCCCATAATCATTGTCGATGCAAAACACTTAATTAATACTTTTACATAGATTAATATTTCTTTTTTGTTTTTACTGATATGTGGATAATTTTAGTTAGAAAATAAATTAACGTCTTGAACACCCCTATTATAAAAAGACTCGATACTTCGATATGTATTGAACAGCTGTCACGCTGTCATCGCTATATCGATGTATATATCGCCATCACTGCCGGACGCGCAGAAAACCTATCGATTCCAGAAGGAACGCCGGCTGAAAGTTTTGTTAATGTGTATTAAATGTTAAGTTTTCATTAAAAATAGGAAAGTGGTGCCTAACTAAGAACTGGACGGAGGTCTCATACGCCAATCTAAGTGTGGTGGAGCAAAGGAAATAAGAGTTTAGCCGGTGGCCGTGGTTCTTCTTCCAAAATCAAAGTGCAAACGGGAACCACGTGTATGTTCAGCTACATAAATCAACTATTCACTTATGTATGTACATATGTACAATGTGCGCAATATGTACATATGTACAATGTACATTGTACATTTGCGATCGTATATTTAGCATTGTTGACACAAGGAACCCGAGCTGTATTTAAAGACCAGGAAACTTTTAGTGGAGACCATGTAAGTTTAATTTTGTTTATTTCTTGAATTGTCATTGGGGCACTAGATGCTAATAATTTAGCAAATGACATTGGAAATGTCACCGGGGATAATTATTGGGTCGAACTATAGTCTGTATAAATACAGAAGGCTGTTGTTTTGCGTATTTCGGAGGTATCGTCTCGTCTGTCAGTGTGGTAATATATTAGTATGAAACTTGGTTTATTATTACTTCTTTTAATATAATCTATTAATATTTCTGTGTAAAATAATGTTCTTAAATTAATTCTGAACCGTTTATTATATTTTCTATATTTTTATGTTATTGGATATTACTTTGCGCGTAAAAATATATTATCATTCTGACTTACAACTCGTTCTCAAACTAGAATAATATGGATTATTTGAAGATGAAGACTTACCACTGAATCGCCGTTACGGTTAATTTTACATATGCACATTTTTTCCCGATCGTGATTCTAATAATTTAACAAAGACAAATTAAGTAGTTAATTTATTACTGTCATACAAAGCTTTATATCTATTTCCCCCTTTTACTTGTATGTATACAATTAGAATTTAAGTTTAAATTAAAGTCTTGAACACCCCTATTATGAAAGGACTCGATACATCGATATGTATTGCACAGCTGTCACGAAATGAGTACTATCGCTATATCGATGTGTATATTGCCATCACTGCTGGCCGCGCAGATAACTTATCGATTGCAAAAGGGACGCCGGCTGAAAGTTTTGTTAATGTGTATTAAATGTTAAGTTTTCATTAAAAATAGGAAAGTGGTGGCTAACTAAGAACTAGTCGGAGTTGCCAGATGCCAATCCAAGTGCGGTGGAGTAAAGAAAATAAGTGTTTGGCCGGTGGCCAAAGTGCAAGCGGGAAGCAGATCTGTAATACATACACATGTACATAATTGGAGCACCCAATATGTATGAACATTTGTGATCGGCTAATTGGCATTGTGGACACAAGGAATGCGAGAAGCTCTTAGACGCACAGGATACTTTTAGCCGAGACAAGGTAAGTGTTTAATATTGTTTATTTCTTGAATTGGTGCAAATGCTAATCATTGGAGATGTCTCCGGAAATTATTATCTGATCGAACTAATGCACTGCTCGACAGCTTGGTGGAGGTCTATGTGTATTACATTATTTTAATCGGGGGTGCAACCTTACAACAGCGCTGCGCGATTTCTGATGCACCCTGAATATAAATGTATATAGGCATATCTGCATCTGAAATATATCTTCGAGAATTGATATCCAAATTGAAAGTGAAATTTCTACGAATGTGTCAGATATTTATGTAAAATGGGAATTAGAAATACTTGTTACTTTCTAAGTTATTATGGAAAATATGCTATAAATTCCATTCTTCGACGTACGGGTGGTTTTCAACTAAAAAATTCGTGAGAAGATGTCTCTAGATGCCTGTTAAATATTTTAAGCCACATATTTTTTCTTGTAATTTGTTAAGCCTGTTGACCGCATCAAAATGATTGTGAATAGGAGTGAACAGATTACTCAATTGGCCCATACATTTTTAATATGAATTATATGCAATTTTTTGACATACACTACTGGCCAAAATAATAAGTATATAGTACATAGGTTGCATCTTTACTTGCTAAGCGATATCTCTACAGCTATTGAAGCCAGAGCTTTTATTTTAAAAGGTTATTCTGTTCTGTAATATTTTTATAAACTTATAAACAAATGAATTAATTTAATAGGCCTGCACTTTTTAAAAAAAAGAAAAATATGCTGCCCAGTGCTATTAATACCTTTATAATTAAATCAACTTTAGTCACTATCGAAATTAAATGAATTCCATTATAATTATGTGCTTCCTATTAAAAATCGATCAAATTATTTACATAATATTAGCCAAAACCGCACCCTCTGGATAGACTACAACCCCCAGTGCGTTTGTGCGACCAATGCGCTGAATTTGGAGCGAATTCGTGAAAAAGGCGACAACAGGCGCGAAAGGCAGTACACGATCTCAATCCAAATTTAGAGTGGCAAGATTAGGCCACCACAGCAGCCAGACAGACGGACGCACACCAAGCCGGTCATGTATTTCGGGCGAGCAGCTTTTAGGCAGATTAATTACCTACTGCTGGGCATGCTAGCAGATTTACAGACGGGCCTCAAATTGGCTAGAAACATAAATGAAACTCATGCTGGGCACACTAATGTTATTTAACACATTGAGTAATATGGATTACCTTATTGAAAAACATAATAATTTTTATCCAATGAACATCTGACAATATCCTGTGGTCTAGATGCAGTTAATCAGATTCTTCACTTTGCCTGTTTCTTTGAGTAAACGTTATATACTTGACATTTTGTCCGTGGAAGAGCATTCTGTAATAAAGAAAAAGGCGTGTTCTTAAATGACTCGTCTTAAATAATGCACATACCAGCCTTTCTTTGCCCCACCCAACCCAATGTAGAAGTGCGCGCAATGTGCCAATTTTAAAACGTTTGATACCATCAAATGGAGTGCAATTGTTTTGAGTTTATGATTCAATTGATGATACATTGTGACAAACCAACTTTGACATACTCAAGGTGCGGCCAATGCCCGAACAATTCCTTTTTCAATTCCCTTTATAATTTGGCTCGGAGCATTGGCAGCCATCGGCCATGCAAAATATTTTTCACAATGTACTATCCGCACCCATTCATACCACTCAATGCACATTGCGACCCGACTTGTTGGCAGCTCAGAACTCGGTCTACAACTCGAAGGCTAAAAGTCAAAATATGTATGCATTTTTTAAAGTCTCACACAGACTATGATAAAAAATTTTCCCGTCTGAGCCATTGTCGGCTTTGGCCCCCTATTCCCAACTTAACCGCAACTGCCATACAAATATTACTGTTTCGGAGTCTTTGTAATGGAGAAATACATACATTGTATCATGCGCGGATCCACGGGGGGATATGGGGATTAAGCCCCCGCCTGCACTCTGCTGAAAAGTACAAGGTAATTAGATATTTAAGGCGTGTGCAACCAAATTTAATTCGTCAGCCAAAAAGTATACTACAATTCTTATTAAATATTATTATTATAAAGTGTTCGACTACAACTATACTAAAATATTTTCAAAGAATATGTCAAATCAATGTAAAGTTTTGATATATATATATATTCTTGATCAGGATCACTAGCCGAGTCAATCTAACCTATTCCTGTTAAGTTGGTAAGGTGAATATCGGATATCTACTAGTGGATGCACACGACTAGAGCGTTCTCTTTTGTTATGTGTGTTTAAATTCATACAGTTTTTAAAAGCTGGAATAGCCTTGTCGTATGCTGTGATAAAATTGACATTTTTGCAATGTTTTAAAACTAAGAAACATAAATGCAATTGATTACAGTTAAACTAAAGTTTGCCACTTTATAACATCGAGTTGATAGAGACTATGAAACGCAAACAAAAGTTCTTCAACAAAGAAAGTGGGGAAACTCACTCTTATGTGTTACTACACCCTTTTTTTAAAAACGGAAGAACCCACACATGTGCACCACCCCCGCGATATGACACAGTCGTAGCTATAAGCCAAGGGGAACATTTTCTTTCTTCAATATACTAAGAATAAATATGTACATACATGCAATGTTGTCTGTTGATTTTTTCAGCAAAATTTTTTACATTGCAAGTAAGAAGGAGATAAGGAGGTGCAGTCCTAAACACGGTCCTTCCTACGAAGCATTGTTTTACGGAGAGTGCACGTGAGATCAAAATTTATTGACCACCCACACTCCGGAAAATATCTTGCAAAACATCATTAAACATCTTATTTTCCTTAGTAAATAATAAGTGTTGTTTAACTAATGCTATGTAGACTATGTAGGTGCTACGCGGCTACTTCTTGTCAACGAATTCGTTGCATACCTTAGGGCGAAGGGATGCATATAGAACAAAAGAATAGGCACATATTTATGCGAAAGCAGGTTACATAAGAATGTATACAGCTTGAATTCACTAAATTCATAAATTTTGTTTATGCAAAGATAAACAAAGTTCAGTGCAAGTTACATGAAAAAGAGTTTTTGAAATAAGCTCACTCCACGTGCAGTTCATTTAAGAACTCTGTTGTATTTATTATACTACAAGCACATGATATATACATATATGGTTGAAAGTTTAGTAAAGATGTCACCCACTGAAAAATCAATATAAAGGAAAACAAAACGTTTGCCTACTTATTTGTTTTATATCAAAATGGAGATACTAGCTCTACGTTGGAAGACCCAAAATGGCCGTTTTGTCCACATTGCTGATCCCAAGGAATAATATAGAAGAACGGATCATATTAAAGCATTATGCCCACGCGTTGGCGAAGAAAGTTTCTGTGCATACTTTAAATACATGCGGCAATAGTTTAATGCAATAGCGTAAGGAAATAGCTACAAAAGGAGAAGAAAGATCAGAGGCACAACACAAAGGCGATACACACTCACTAGCAACAACACTTTCAAACGGAGCGGAGCGACAACTAGTTTTGGTATAGGAAGAGTGCATCACTCAGACTAATCGACTACCTAGTTCCCATTAGTTCTGGGTTCTGTGAGTAGAGCCGTATCACCAGTTGATAAGGGTGCTAACCATACTCAAGTTTACTTAGCGCATACCTCTGAATTTACTTGAATAAGTCATAATTTCATGTAAAATGCACTGTTTTTGAAAGCTTTTGCAAACGCAAAAGCCTGCAACATCATTTTCATAGACCCGATGTACCCGGTCCCGAAAGAAAAACCTGGTAGAAAAAAACCAACCGAACACAAAAACGCCATTGAGGCCACATGGATAGAGCGGAAAACTGGCTGTGCGCCATGAAACAGACGGACACCAGGCGCTCACACACACTCGCCCAGCGCTCGAAAAACAGAAACAAAAATCGTGTAGGTGTGTAATACAAGCAACAATCAGGCAGTACGCACACCATCTCCGGAACAACGAACAACATAGGTGAGAGTACAGTAAGCCCCCGAGTATCTGTGTGCGTGCGGGAATGCAGTAGTATAGGTGGGTGGTGAGTGTAATGGCAAACGCCAGACGTTTGTTTCGCTCAGTTTTATTTCGTTTTCTCGTCGCAACGCAAGTGCTGGTGAAATCGGTGTGGCTAAAGTCTATTTCAAGTGAATAAAACTACTGCACCTCCCCGGGTAGCAATTTTGGGGCCTCCGGAGTAAGAGAAACACGCCTCAAAACTATTCAAACAAAGAATTTCAGCGGAAAATATATTTTCCTCAAAAACATAGCATAGCGAGTGCGGATAACGTGAAAAGAAGAAAGCAAAATGTGAGTTTTGAGAGCAAGATCAGTTCAGTTTCAGTTTTACTCTCCGCTGCGGACTTGCGCTCTTCGCCTTCAATGTTCAATACATTTACAGTTTGTTATTATTTGTTTTTCACTCTGCCATTTGTTTTGCACGCTCTCAGAGGCGACGACTTTCTCGAATTGCAAGTGTACATTTTATGCAAGGCGAGCCGCATTACAAATGGCAGTGTGTGTGAATTCGGCGTGAACGCAAACCGTGGGAGATTTTAACAAATGCAATTCGTACTTTGCCAGCAGCATGTTGCGTGTGGAGCTCTGAGTCCGGGAACACCAGGCACAACGTGAGACTCCAGACATGGATGCCCAGTTCGAGCACTTGTGCCGCATTTGCGCTGCCAACACGAAGAGCAAAACCAATTCCGTAGTCGAGAGTGTGTTCATTTTCAAGACACAAGGACTGAAGGATAAAATTTCAAGGCACCTCTACCTAAATGTAAGTAAACCGAAAGGCGTTCGATCGCGCTATGTCAAATTTAGTACGGGCCATGAAAAATACCAAAACCGTTGCGTGCCAGCCCTGGAGGTCACCACTAGGCGCAAAGCTTGAAAAATTAAGTGGCTCGGAATCAGTCAAGGAAATGTATAGACGGAAACAGAAGACGAGACTTACTAGCTTTCCATTTTAGGTGGCTGAAGACGATCCCCTGCCCAAAGTGCTCTGCAAGTCCTGTTACCGACAGGTGGAGGCCACGGCATCGCTCTCGAATATAGCCAAACACACGCAGCTCGTGTTCCGCGACTTTCTACTGAGCAATCTGGTAAACTGAACTGTCGTCTTTCACTCTAAAACCTTTAAGCTCACCACCGAATACATTTCAGCCAAAGAATGCTCGCGAAGCAGCTGCCGCTCGGATAAGCGTGCCTCCACCGGCCTCCCAAGTCCCAGCAGTGAGCGAGGACAACCAGGTCCAGATCGATGAATTCCGTCCTATTATGCTAACCCGTGTACCCGAGACCACTATCACAGTGTCCAAGCCCCAGGCGGGCGGTCGTCCTCAGGAAGAACTCGTGGTGGCCAGTAAGGACAGGGAGACGCACCGGGAAAACCTCTTGGCTGCTGCATCCTCATCTTCTGGCATAGGCAAAGCGCCCGGGGCAGTGAAGAGCAATATAGCGCCGACTCGACGAAACAGCGTGTTTTTGGATACTCGGTACGGCTCGGCCCCAATGTCCATCGCACAGCGCTCTATGCAGCACGTTCCCTCCTTGGTGCCCTTAAATTTCGAGCCCTCAGCTTCCAATTCTACGAAGAAGACTCCAGACACAAAGCTATCGCCTGCAGGAGTAATTAACTTCATTCAGACTCATGGGCGCATAACAGGCAATGTAGCTGTGTCCGAAAAAGACGACAACACCGGAAACAGCAATCGAACGAGCACCAAGAGTGCGACAACAGCATCAGTGGCTCCCACTTCTAACGTCGGCAACGCAGGAATGCCCCATCTGTCTAGTAACGTGTTTCAGCAGAAAAGTAGAAATCTTAAAAATACATTGAACAACATTAAAGCCATGCGTAGCGGACAGGTATCCCTGCTCAAGTCCGCGCAGAATCGAAACCCAGTTGAGGATATCCGGCCACTGGTTACAACTACACTGGTGCCCCAATATGGGGGAGAGCCTTCGGTGGAGGAAGCACTGCCGGAGCACATGATCTTTGCTGCGCCGAAGAAGAAACGGGAGGATGAAGAATTAACTATTCAAGCGGTTCCGCCAAAGCTAAAGAAAACTACGCTAAGTACAACTAAGACAATGTCGGCCACACTTGATTTAGTTTTATCAGTGGACTCGCATTCACCCCCGTCAAAGTCAATGTCCAGTGTTAAAAGCCTCACTGATGCAATTTCCCTGGGAAGCGTCATAAGAGATCCAGACTTGCTGATGCTTATTCTCAAGGCACTGAAGTGGCCGGTAACAGCAGAAAATTGCGATGAGCAAATGACACGTTTGAAAAGTTCAAAGTTCGCTGTCATTATGTCGGACAACAATCTCTTGCAAGACACGGATCTCACACAACTTTTAGGCCCCTACTTGGCCCCCATGCTGCCGGTTGTTCCGCAACAAGATCAAAACTTACTTCCCTCAGCTATCGTGTCCACATCGATCACAACTTCCACGCAGACGACAAAAGACGTGTTAAAGCTGGCTGACTTATCTAGCGCAATGCCTTACAAACTACCACCAGAAACGTCTGTTCAGTTAGTGCCTTCCAGCCCCACAGAGCAGGAGCCTCCGCCCCTCCGAGTCAAGAAATCTAATAGCGTTTCAACAGTGAAACGTCATCAACGAAAGGTGCGTGTTCGCGATTTACCAGATGGAGACAAGTCAGACACGATAACGGCGGTGTCAACTTCAAATGCAGCTCATGTTAGCAATAAATTATCGAATATTAATGCTATGCTCATTTCCAAATTCGGATCAAATCCGGCCGACGCTCTGAACGAGGCGCTTATCTCATTGCTTAAGCAACAGGAATCGAAAGATCAGCGTAATGCACGCAGGCGTCGTAGTGGTTCATGCAATGTCGTTAATTTGGAAGATATTGTACTGGTTGAGCCACAACCGCCGCTGGAAACTCATTCACAGCTTGTTGAACACGAAGACAACCAATTTTCCCAGCAAGCCCAACCAGAAATAGCTGCAGGATTACGACGAATTATTAAAAGGCGCAAAACCGCTACTTCGGCTCCGAAGCAGTCTGAATCCGCCGAGCCGAAAAAGAGCGAACCTTCTATTTTACAAAATCCGAAGGATATATGTCCCAGTCCAGAATCAATTGTATCCAGACAGTCGAAGAAAGTTTTAACTGAGGAGAAACCGTCAAGTAAGGAACCTACGAATGAGCCGACCCAGGCACCCAGTAGCACCGTTTCGGAAGCCACAAGCCATCTCAACGCTATAGACACTAATCCAGATCCTAAAGTTGCTGATTCCGGTCCAGATAATGGGATTAGTGAGGATACCGATGATGGCAAAGCTGGCTCGGTAACCAATCGCAAGTCGGAAGTAAAGGCTGTGCTAGGTCAGAAGCTTCTAGAGGCGATTGGCCTCCCTCAGATGGGAAAGGACGTAGCGCCTGAGAGCTCCCGCGATACCCTTAGGAGTGCGCTGAAACGCTCCATAAAACAAGCTCAGGAACAACAGCGTCAGCTAAAGCGGGGCAAACATGAAGAACCTGTAAAACAACTGGCCGATTCTACGACCAAGCTGAGCGCGGCCGAGTCTGCAGATGAGCATAAGAAAGCTATTGCCGAACGAGAGCTCGCCCTGCTGAGTCGTGGTTCAAAAGCTGGGGAAGAAAACAAAATTTCCGTTAAAGAGTGAGTTGTACATGTTATTATATGGATTTGAATCTAAATTGTTAACCAAATTTTAGTGACAAGTCGGAGCGGACTGATGTTAGTTCTTCCTCATCACGTAACCGCCGAAGTCGGAAATCAAAGACGGATGCTAGGGTCGAGGATTCTGGCGATGAAGAAAAAAAAAGTAGCAGGTGGGATGAAGATGACGACTTGCCATTGAAGACAGATACAGAAAAATCTTCAGAACGGAGTAGCAGCAGAAGCAGCAATCGCCCGACTCGCACTAGCAAGACTCTATCTAAGTATTATAAGGGACCATCTCCTAAATCACAACATGCAATGGGTACGCGCTCAACACGGCAGCGCTGAAATATTCTTTTCCGAAAGAAAATCGGATTTTATTTCACGTATGAAATATGTGGATTTATTTTTGGAAAATTTAAAATATATAGCTTAACTTTCTTCATGATATAAATTTACCTGTGTACAATGTACACGCAAATTGTACAACTTTTGTAGTTATCTTAACACTAAGATTAGCAATGTCTGGAGATCACAAACCATATTGCGTCAAGAATAGTGCAACTATTTGAAAACGCTAGAAATTGTCGTGTACTCTAATTTTGGTTTAATATATACCTATTTTGAAAAATTATTCAGCACTAATGTACTTCTTGAATTTTTTTATTTATAAAATTTACCACCTAGAATGTAAATTTGAAAGCTAGAATGCGCTTTTAAAAAGCAAAAACAACATATTTCAAAGGAGACGTCTATTGGTTTACGGAGTGAAATAATAATGTACATATATTATGTTTACCATGCTACTGCAAATTGAAGAAGTTCGATCCCTTTTCCTATCTTTATATTAAACCAAAAAAATTGTTTGTTAGTTTTCTTTAGAACAACTAATATTAGATAAGAAAATGGGCCTTTACTAAAAAATAATTATTTTACCTAATTTCTTTGAGCTATTTTGCAAATGCGGCTACAACAACAACGGCTACGGCTACATGACAACATTTGTTTTATTTAAACAAAAAAAAATAGTAAATATCCGTCATGAAAAAATGAATTTTTGATGTAAGAATGTATATCTACGAATGTACACTGAGTGTACTACACTCCAACCCACACGGCACTGACTGAGTCAACCGACTCATTTGATTTGATGAGAATGTGCAAAGCAAAATATCAGTTCAAAAAGCCTCGCGACGGGTAGCGGTTGCTAGAATTGAGCAAAGCTAAATATTTTTAGATGTTTCAAGGAGTGAAGGAAATGTACATCTATCAGTGTGATATTTCTTAAAAATTATTGTTTTATTCAAGTATTAGCATCTTACAAATTATTGTTTTGTTCAAGTATTAGCAGCCGTCTTGTGATTGTGTGCAAAGCCATATCAGTGAACAATTGATAAGAGCTGAGATTATTATATTGTTAATCCATTCAGCCGAAATCAATTTGCTACAGAGGTCAAGATGAGATGCTGCTGTGGAAAACGAAAACGTGGCGAGGAAGAAGCCTACCAGAGGTTTAAAAACGAGGTTGTAAGTTGCTAGAAATGTTTTCTTACGCATCGCCAAATTTATGGTACAATACTAGTGACAAAAAGCCCCACCACTGATATCGAAACTGACTGACAACGCCCGTACTGATATAGAGATATGTAAAGTACCCATGTATATGTGCACAGGCACAGGCACAGGCACCCACGCATAGCTACATTTGTATGCGTGAAAAACGCACGTTATCAGAATCGAAAAAGCTATTATGGGGTCGATAAAAAGTTTTGAGCTATAGGTGGCATCGGTCAGAACGGCTAAAATCAAAATCAGAACGGTTCGCACACTAAAACCGGCAATAGGCTCTTGTAATTGGGCTTCTAAAATACCACACTGTCAGTAAACATCACATCTCGTCCATAAGGTATCAGCTGATTTCCACCCAGAGAGCAAGAGAGCCGGAAAGAGCGTAAGCTTCCCCAGAATCGCATTTGCATGGGGTAAAATCTCTAACCCCATGTTTATTTTGTTAGTATGACGGCAATAATACTCCTGGTCTGCCACTCTGTTCGCGAACTCGTCGATCTCTCAGATGCGCTATGGCAGAACGCCTTTAATATCGAGCAGAGTTTAAACTATTACCGCATCAAGCGTCGCTTGCAACTATTTCGACTTCATTGCCGAGAGTTCTGGTTGCGTCAGTCCCCGAGTAACTCTGGCATGATGCATCGGAGGACAGACATCGATTTTGCAGCGGAATGCATCCAAAATATGGATACGTTTGACGATTCCACGAGGGAGTTGCACGAAAAGTTTCAGCAGTCAGAGGGCCGGCACCTAATGCCGTTAGACTGGGACATCGAGGTGGTGGATGGAAAAGAGTGTCAAGTACGTAATTGGAAAACTCGAGTGCTATCGCCGAGTGTGTAGTTGAGTGTTTAAACTGGTCGTGTGTCTTTTAAGTAAAACTGTTGAGTTCTCACATAAAGGGGGGCACGAGCACTCTCTCAGCTTGGTCTCTCCCCTCTTTCTGCGTCTTTATTTTGACATTTAGCGCGCTCCACAGTAATTCCAATGTTTCGCATTGTTGGGGAGCTTTTAGCAGCTGTTCGCCACAGTCGCGGTTTAAAAAGGTGGTGCGCTTGCTTCAGTTTGTTTTGCTCTCAGTCGAGGCAAGTCTTGAACTTACGCAGTTTTCTGTAATTTTAAGTCCTATGGACATATTTCTCCTAAGCGATAAGCTCCCAACACAAGCTGAATCAGCGGCTTAATCACATTTTACTTGTGTATAATTGTTCTCACATCTGTTCAGTATAGTATAAAGCGACTTTTGTTGTACGAGTTCAAAGAGCTTTTTGGCGTTGTCATAGCGGTGTAGTTTCCATTCTCTTCGAGCGAGTCATTCGCGAATCGGTGGACATCGAAAAATAACAACAACGACCAAGTATCAGGCACTTCGACCAAACCAATTTCTCAAGTAACATTTTTATATTTGTTCTTTCGAGTTTTTTTTTAAGTTTTAAAGAAGATTTCTATAAGCCCAAAAACTGAAATCGCTCAAATTAAAAAACAAAGGCACTGAAAGTATATTATTTACTTGCGCAGTGCTTAAACTCGAGTGTATATTTCAATGTTGAGTGTGCGATGAGACATGTAAGGTGCAAGGACAACGTTGAATCGGTGTATTAAAAAAAAAAAACGTTCCCCTAAACGAGTCATGTCATGGTCTAGTCCATACTTTAAATTGGCAGGCATTTTCATACCTTAGTTTTTGTTTATTCTCAAATTCGATTAAAGATATAATATGTGCCTTAGGATTTTGTGTGAGAAATTGCTTTGCTGTTGTCCCACAGCGAAAAATGGTGGCTTGAATGAGGTAAGCGTGCAGTGAAAACATAGATTCATAATATCTATACATATAAAAATGATATATCAAACAGTCCGAAAAAAGTGGAATTTCGTGTATTATTTTAAATTAAATTTTTATTTATATATACATAGAAATATGTATATAGCGTTACAATGGCGCTTTAAAAGTCAAAAATAGTGTTTTCATACGTGCTGTGCATTAATCGATTTGGATTGAACTTGAATTGGAGACATACACGGCGTTAGCTCAATTTATTAGCAGGCCCAGCTTTAAAATTCGAACTCATTGGAACTAGAAAAATGTTGTCTTTCCTTGACACTTACCATGAACTGGCGAGGCAACCATCCACTATTGTATTAACCAAAAAATAGTGTTTTAATAATTTAATGCACATGCTACATTATAGGCGTCGTTCTCCGAATATCCAGATGCAGTGCCAAAGTATTTCAACGATCAAATTGGGCAATTGAGCGAGGGGATCAGCTTCACCGTTACAGGGAACCTAGCCGTAAACTGTGAGAGGTACGTGAAATGGAAAAGTTTTTTGATTTTGTACAAAACTGTTTTATACTCCCTCAGGTTCTCTATCAATCTTGTTCATAATAATGTAACACGAGATGTGGCGCTCCACATTAATCCGCGGCTGCCACAAAACTATATTGTTCGTAACACCAAAGTACAGGATATATGGGGCAGTGAAGAAGTTTCATCGGCATTGCCCTTCCTTCTGACTCGCGGCGATAAGTTTTCCATTCAAGTGCTTGTCACTGACGCGTGCTATATGATATCGGTAAACGGCCAGCACTTTGCAGCATACTCCCATCGAATTCCTTATAGAGATGTCAGCATTCTGGAAGTCAAAGGTGATGTTGCTAATGTGGAAATGCAGCGAACGTTGGTCTTGAGCTATCCCCAACGATTACCCGAGTCGGAAGCAAAAAACATTGAGCTCCACATTGATAATGAGATTGATGAAATTGACGCCAGTGTAGAGGAGACAGTTAACATACCTCATGAGTGGTGCCTTATTAACGCACCGATCACACAGTCCGACGGTTCACCAAAGAGTACTAATAGTTCAAACGATTTTGGGCTTACCTTGCCTTATTATGGAGCACTGCCGCCAAATTCGTTGGTCGAAGGTCGATGCCTGAAAATTGAAGGCCGAGTTCGCCTACTTCCACATTCTTTCTACATAAACCTACAAAAAGGGCAGGACATTTGGCCCCATCCAGTCGTAGCATTTCACTTAAATCCACGCTTTTCAAAAGCGAGTAGCGGCGCCATAGGAAAGGCGGTGGTGTGTCGTAATGCCTGGTTAGACGGATCTTGGGCCCAAGAGGAACGTTCGGAATTTGACACAAACTTCCGTCCCGGCCGAACTTTCAGTTTGGTCATTGTGTGTACCAAAAACTCTTATGAGGTGTATGTCAACCGGCAATTTATGACAGATTTTAAGTATAAGGTCAGCCCTGCGTTGGTTGATACCGTTTACATACAAGGAGATGTTAAACTGTGGAATGTAACGCTGGAACAAAATCCCCTTATTAAGGGCAAGAATATACGCGTCTATCACAACCCTTTGTACACAGATGAATATTAGTTATCTTTGGCAAGGATTCAACAACCAGCGTGAATGGTTTTATTTCCTTGTTCTTGTTTTCTCAGTAATTAAGTGACAATAATTAAGTGATAGGATGCTGTTTTTCATAATTTTTAAATAATGTAATAATTTTTAACTATTAAAGTTACGGGGATATCACCCGATTTCTATTATTGTAAGTGTGTATTTTTATTTGAGTATATTTAATGTGGCTCATTGCCTTTTACTATTACATCAAAATCTGTAATTGGCTTAATACGTTATCATTTTTTATTTTAATAATCTGTTTTACAACAAAATTCCTCGAATTCCTTCCTCAATTACCCATAGTCGGTGAAGATGAGCAAGCCTCTGAGCGTTTATCCAGGAGCTGGTACTGTAGCTCTAAGACGGGTCATGGATGCTATGTCGTTGTTCTATGAAGAGCGCTCAGCGCAACATCGACGCAAACACTTTAAAGTGGTCCAATGTCCAAGGCCGGGGCTGTGTTTCGTCTTTCACGGAATGATTCTAAATGCATGTGAGCATTTTGCCATAGACTTTCTCACAAAACAGGGAAGTGAAATATGCGACGACTGCGATGTGTTGTTACAAGTAGGCTCACGCCTTCCTCAAAACTATATTACACGCAACTCTCGCCTTAAAGGAATGTGGGGACCCGAGGAGAACTCATCGTATCTAACCTTCCAGCTAACCCGCGGAAAGTCTTTTTGGATGCAAGTATTACTTACTGAGGAGTCCTTCTTAATTTCAGTGAATGGATATCACTTTGCGGAATATATTCACCGTATGCCATATCGATGGTTGGAAGCTGTGGACGTACTTGGCGATGTCTCTGATATAGTAATCGATACATACTATGTTTCCGAGTACCCTATACGTCTAACCCACTCCCTGCCCCGAGCCATTCCACATTTAACAAAAGATTTCCGGGATGAAGAGAACCTAGAAACTGAATGGAAGGTCTTATCTTCTCTGGCAAAGATGTCATCTAAAAAGTACCTGTACCAGCCGAGTCTTCCACTTCCCTTTTATGGAAAGCTCTTCGAAGATAGTGTCCTTATCGAAGGACGTGCGCTTCGGATTGAAGGTCGCGTATGTTTGATGCCCCAAAGATTCAGTATAGCCTTCCAGAAAGGACAGGAAATTTGGCCCCAACCCACAGTTTCGTTCTATTTTAGCCCAAGCTTCTTGCGAAGTAGAAATGACAAAGTCGGTAAGGCTGTAATTACTCGGCGAGCCTATTTAAATGGAGAGTGGGTGCACTGTACGGTGTCGCGCCTAAATACAAGTCTTAGACCGGGAGGCGCCTTCGTCATAGTAATTGTTTGCCGAGATAGCTATTACGAACTCTTTGTAAACAACAGGCCGTTGTTTCATTTCAAGTATCAAATGAAGCCAGAATGTGTTGATATTGTGAACATCCGTGGAGATATAAGGCTTTGGGAAGTAGTTGTCGAGG
This sequence comes from Drosophila mimetica, assembly GCA_037075245.1. Taxonomy (NCBI): domain Eukaryota; kingdom Metazoa; phylum Arthropoda; class Insecta; order Diptera; family Drosophilidae; genus Drosophila; species Drosophila mimetica. Next base: position 212,476 of record JBAMCH010000007.1, read on the forward strand.
GCAGCAAAATTAATAAAAAGCCACGTGGTAATTATAAAATTCGCTATCATTATTCTTCGGCCTATATTTACATTTCTTTTTAAGTGCGAACGCCTATGGAACGTGCTATAAAAGCCTGGAAGCGCACAGAGATCCCGCAACTTGAAACATAATTGTATTAATAAAATCCTTTCGGTGTAGATCAATTAATAAGCCAATATTGGGAAATCAAAGCTGTCGAAAGACTTGTTTTACAAATTTATAAGAAGCACGTCTGAGCTATAGCCTCCCTTTACAGCCTGTAAAGGGCCAAGACAAACCAAAAACCGTATATTTTAGATTTCATCTTTACCAAACGCATACGAAGGCATTGAGTATTCTGCAATTAAAATAACTATGCGCCCTGGAGTTAAAGCCTAGGGCACCTCGCAGCGCATCAGCTCATAAATGTCAAATGTGCTGTCGACGTCAAGTGATCGTCTGCCCATAAGCAGCACGGATAGCAAAGCAGTCTCCGCCTCATCCAGCAAGTCCACCGGTCCAGGCGGCTTGAAGGGCCTCGGAAATTGATTATTAAAAATGATAATCGATTAAGGACACTGCCTGGCCGTGCTGCCATAGTCGTCACTGGAAAGGCTGTCCTGAATTGACGTTTATGTCTACATGTGTTTCTCAAGACAGTTGACATTGTTTTGTCATGGCCAGCAAAAAGCGGCAAAATAAGCCAAGCCGAAAACGTCAAGTCTGCAAATATTTCCCAAGACTTGCCAAAGGAAGTAGAAAAGCGTCTGCCAAGAAAAAAATATTATTTATTGTTCAAGTTTGTACGTGTCACGCATGCCTCGGACTATTTTGCTAATGAAGTGGATTACTCATATATAATACATAAAATTCGATTATAAGTTTTAATACATTTCTATAAAGTTCTATATATTTGTGTATAAAGTTCTCTAATAATGAAGACGGAAAGAATCGTTTCCTAATACCTTTGCATCCTTTCCAACGAATACAGTATACGCTTACTTGGATTACAGTCTTTAACTCCTGAGCATAGGGATGATCTGATCGGTGCCAGCTACGTGTCGCTTAAAGATTTAATATTTTATTACCCACTAGGCTTTGTTAGTTTGGGAAATTTCGAAACTCCAATCAACGTAATTGACATACTTTTCATTTCATAACACTTCGCCAAAAATGTGTTTATTTGTCTGCTATAATTAAGTTATTAATTTGATTACACAGAGAAAAAAAAACACCAAAAATAGTCATCCATCGGGTATTTTTTTCATATCATTTTTGGTCCGTTATGTATTCATATCAAAATAATATTCAGGCCCATATTTTTCCGTTTTTTCTCTGTGTTCATTTTTGATGAGGTTTAAAGATTTTAACTTAAATAAAAGTATTCCTTATGAAGTTTAGTTTAAATGAAATTATATGTATTCTGTTCTTCAATAGTTTCTTTTTTTTAAGAATGTATTTCGATTTGCCGGCTCTTTGCATGGACATTGCCAACACCTCACTCCCTTACGGGTTACGCTCTTGGCTTAAGATTTCGCAGTTCGATGTAAAGGCTTCCGATTAAGCAAGACCAATCAAATAACACAAATTTGGGCAGGCGGTCAGTGCTGAGCTGAGAAGTAAATGGTAACAAATGCATTCGCACCAATTTACAACATGATGTTGTCCTCGCCCGTCCGCGCCGATTAGCCAGCCAGGCGCAAAATGAGTAAAGCTTATCAATATTCCGAATGTGTTCTCGTGTCACACAGAACACTGCAATCAATGGCTCCGCAGTGCGGTAGCACTGGGTACATTCTAAATTAAACCTCAATTGAGGTTTTGTCCTCTGTTCCTCTTGCTTCCCTTGGTGCTCCTGTGCCTTTGGGCTTGCCACAGCAGCTGCCACTGCCAATTGTTTGAAATGGTCAACGGAATGCAACCCGTTTCGTATTCGAAGTAAGCATCCAGCGAAATGCTCGTTGCCTTGCAGGCCGAATTGCAAACCGTCCAAAAACGAACTTATCGAAAAATTGGTGCGTGGACATTTGTATGGAACTTGGACTGCCGACGACGCCATGCGAAAAAAGTCCGCGAAATCAATCACTTTTTGCCCGGTTTGCAGTGCATTGTGTTTATTATCATGTGTATGTGCTAATCCCGTGGATTCACACTTACTGATCGGACGGCAGTGTCAATGCGAGCTCGCACTGTCGAAAACAATTACATACCAAGGAAGTGACAGTAGCCATTTATGCGGACCTCGGATTAGCGAGGACACCTCAAGATGGGAACTACTGGGTAGGGACACAATTTATATGTTATAATAATTAAGTTAGGTTAACTCTTAGCATTATAAACTTTTACACGGTTTTCGTTAAGCTATTTAATTGTGAACTTTAGGTACTTTTAACAAATAATTTATAAGCATTAAGTATTTATTTACATTTAAGTCGCACTAATTTTTTTCTTGCCCATTGCTGTCACCGATAAATCCACAAAATGGGAAGATGCTGGTTATTTTTCCAAACACACATTTAGACCCCTCGTTCCTGCTTTAAAAATGTTGTATTTATACCGGCATGTTTGAGTGTGTGCTCCTCCAACTAAGGGACCAACGATCAGACTGGAGCACCGGCTCTCGATTTCTCAGAATATCGCCCGAGATCAATCTTACACTCGTTTGATTGCATATTTTTATATGGTAGTTGGACACATCGTTCGTTCGCATCCTTTTTCGGTGTTGCCGTTGCCATGCCATCCACTAGCAGCCGGCGGCGTCGGCGTCTGGTTCTTTGCTACTTTTTGTTTTATAAAGAACGTCTTTCGGTTTTCGGAGCTCATTGAAATACCAAAATTTCAGTAATTTAATTGGTACCGGACAGTGAACAACTACTGAATATTGAGAGCTGCCTAAAGTGGACATTAAATAGCTAGCGATTCCACCAGTGCTCACCATTTCCATTTCATCGACTCACAATAAAATATCTATATCTATCATATTTTCACAGAAAACTGATTTGTTAAAATGACAGGGAAGAACAAATTGTCTTTCAAACGACAGACTCTATAAAAAATAGGTATATATTTGTACACATGTACACTGTACATTCTACATCCATTAAATCTCTTGAATCACAGTTGTGTCTATCCTCCGAAATATATACAGATTCTACTTTAAGTGTGGCACATTTGGCAAGAACAGGCAGACAAGTGGGAGTGGGCTTATGGGTTGGTCCAGCACGCCACGTTGCGTAGACTTATGGACATCCTGGCGCCAATTCTATGCGCATGCCCAATCTGAGTCTTGGATTACTGGGATGGTATGGATTTGACGGAGGTCACAGATGGTAGCACTTGAAATACATACAATGTAAAATTTGGTTGTGCAAATAAACGACGTCATATTGCTTATATGCACTCATTTGCACTTAACGGACTGGATCAATGGAAAAGACATATGCGTTAGATAAATGTCGTAATTATTGGATCAGTTTTCAATACCCAGAACCCTTTACTTTAAATAATTATCAAAGTTATGGGATATAGAACACAGTTCTGCTTTACCTTTTTGCTTTCCTTGCCGCTCGTGGTTCGCAGTATAAAACATTTAATTATACCATCAATCCAGGGTAGTCATCCCTTGATGTTTCGTGTTCGAATCGAATTAAACCAAATTTGGAAAAATGTATTCGTATGTAGAACAGTTAAATTTTTTAAAATTCTTTCACGCAATCGTTTATAGAAGTCAGAACCGCTTTATATAACGAAATCCCTAAGTTTAGTTTGTGACTAGTCATAACCCCCACGCATATTTTTTGACCACTGCAAGTAGAGTGTACAAAGCACGTAAAGAAGATTACGTCGTATAAAATATATTGGTTGTTTATGATCATTGATCACACTAATGTTTATGGTAAGCTAAATGTAAGTACAAATTACGGTTAGCGGTAAACAAGTAAATTTTTGCGTTACCTATTTTAAGTAATCAAACAATTCACCAATAATTTTGTCATATGGGTCATAAATGATTTTAAAAATTAAACTATTCAATGCTTATTAGATATCAGCAAATAATTCCGTAGCTTGGCGCCAAGTGACATTTACGCTTGGCACGACTGACTTGACGCCAACCACACTACCAACTCGGGTGGTACTTTTGCTGTGCGTCTGCGCACTCCGCCTTGCACATCGTCTACCTGTCAATTTAAATTCTTGTCTACCACGTCAATTACGCACTCAAAATAACAACAAACAATCGCAGACAGGCGGCTGTTCTTAAGTTATAGCAAATTACGTGATAATTGGCCGTCTCAGTCGGCGGAGTGCCGGCAAAAGCCAGCGGGCAATGATTAGTCAACGGGATTTGGGTCATATTTTTACGAATTCTACGCGAATATATGTAGTTACGCCACATGGCAGGTCAACTGTAATTAGTGCAAGCACCGCTTGATTTAATCAGATGCATTAATATGTCCTTAAGAATTTACGAGTCGAGTTCTTGCTATACATGCATGTTGTTCAAATGAAAGAGTTTATTTTGAATATTTTACTTGACAATTGCTAGACATACTTTTGGCATGCAATAAAGAGTGTCTGTCGCGCCGTGTCGCCTAATAGCTTTGCTTTCTTTCCTTCCCTTGTTTTGCATTGCCTTTTTGCTTGGTCAACTATGGCACTGCCACAAGCCCGCCAGTCTGGTTTTATTTTAAAATTGTCACTTGTGCCTTGCAATCTAGGCGCCAACCAATCGTGTGCGCGTGTTTGCCCGTCGTACACACACACAAAAAGTCGCACATTTTCTCTCAACCTCACACTTCGCGCAACAAAAAGTATTTTGCATTTCTATCTAAATATCACCATCTGTATACAGACAGTCTCAGAAAACCACCCTTTAAATTATCTAATAAGTTTAATTCACTTTATATTAAAAACTTTATTGTTTTTTGGGGGATACTTCGTTTATAAGATATTAGAAGCAAACGACAACACTAACACTAATTTAAATAGATTGGCTTAGCTTCACATTCAGATCAACTAATAACTGTTTATAAACACAACATACAACAAGCATTTAGAATTTCCTAATAAGATCAATATCTACTTCAGAAAGTACAACTTTACTTGCCAAATGGTATGAGCTTAAAATAGCCGCAATCCACGAAACCTAAAACCAAGCGATTTAGCATGTAAACAATAAGCCAGCCAGCCGGCTTCTATTTTTAGCCTCACCTTTATAACGAGTAGTAAATTTTTGGTTAATTATCAAAGTAGTCCAGCCAGCATCGGTCGTGCTAATTTTTACGCATATTTAATCAAAAGATCACGCTTGTTCGCTCAGCATGTGATGCCAAGACGATACGTAGTTGCTTGGCTCACCCTCGCACCAAAACGCTGGGGGCACACGCGCAACTGGCAACTGCCCCGAAATAGACGTTGCCCACACCTGTGACAGGTGCGACAATATTTGACGTCTGCTATAACTTAAAGCTGCAACTACAATTGGATGTGGTATTTTTAGACGATATTAAAGCCAATATTTGCGCAACAATTTCTCAGTTTGCTTCGACTAAAACAACATCTCGACACGACATGTGATGCACCGGCGGACCATAGTTTATTTAAATTTTCTTGTTTACACAAATGCTAATTTTTACTTTGGCACCAGAAGTTAGATTAGGCTAAGCAGTGCTTAGTAACCACCCCATTCTACACCATCTGGTAACAGATGTTTATTTATTTTTATTGTTTTTCGGCTACCAAGACGCTGAGCCTTACAAACTGGTCACCCGCGAAACGTCACAGGTATAAACTCGGCTTGAGCTCAAGTACTGGGGCAACTTTTTAAGGTTGGCATTGTGCCAGCAAAAAGGAAGAGTTGCAAGAATAAGTTTTTTTAATATCAATAGTCGGGGCAGCGCTTTCAGTCAGCGTCTTGCATCCCGTGCGCATTTTGGCGGTATTATAGTTTTAGCCAAACTAGTGATCTTCGAAAATACATTTTGTTGTATTCTTACAGAAAAATCGTTTGCAGTTTCATTCGTTCATATTCTAAAAGCTTTCAAATTTTTTAATGGGAATATTTTTGAATTAAATTAAATAAGACTTTTTTAAAAAGGGTATACAAGCATGTGTCTATAAAGATACAATTTATTTTCCTTTTTTGTGCTTTCTGTGCTCTCGAGACGCATTCGTTGCATTGGCAGAATATAAATTAGCCTGCCTTATTTTATATGCGTCCCAAAATTAATTTCATTATTTTTTGATTATCTTTGGATGAGATGTGCCATTATTCAGCTTTGAACCGTTTTCAACAATTTCCATTATATTTATTAAATTCATTTTAAAACATTTGGAAAAACTAATTCAACTGAGTAAGTTAGTTATTTTTAACCCCCGGGAGAGGATTTGAAAAACTATGTTTAAAACGCAACATCCCCAATTTTTGTTCAGTTAACTTCCCAATTTTGCATATTGTAGTAATTAAAGATAGTTAAGGTAATTCATTGACAAATGCAAGATAGAGGAAAGATAGTTCTGAAGTGACGTTTGTAATAGACTCCGGTAATTACGTCAGCTTTATCTAAGTTCTTTGTAAAAATTCAAATGAATCGAAAGTAAACGCAAATCATTAATGAGAACTATTTTTATTTTCTGTATCTAATTGCATTTTAACTTTTATTTTGATATAAATATAAATATAATTATATATACGAAGCGAGTCAATGTGTTAAAAAGACCCATTTCTCAATTGACTTACAATTGACAATTTCTGAAAGTTTATCTTGCATCTATAATGTCGATGACAAGTTCTTCGCATCTTGATGCACCACTGAATTGTACATATTGAAGCTTTTGCCAGAGATTGGAAAATAGCTCCTCCTCTTATAAATCTCGATTTGCTGAATAATATTTTCAATCATTGAATGATTTGCACAAAATCCATTTAATTGTGTTGTTTTATTACCTGACATTTTAAAAATATATAGGGGATAAGGCGATTGATATAATTTCAAAGCCATTTTTATAACAATGATTGTGTGAAATAAACAACTGTTTAGGTCCATATAAATATGGATATGCAGGTACGAATAGCCGTATAAAAACAAGTGCACGCTCAACCACCTGGTTTTTGTTGAATAACGCCTATGCTTAAGTCATTATATGCTGATCAGAAGTTGCTCTTATTAACCTGTTTTCATAGGATTCTAGGCTGATGTAATTTGTGCTGGATATTGCACTGGGTCAACTAGATGCAGGCACTTTGGTAGTCATTTGCATAACTAACTGTGTTGTGTCGATTCGGATACGTCACGGGTGCTTATGCACTATGTTAACTGTTATATCGGTAAACTTTGTGCCTGCTAGATAAGCTGACAAATATATTTCTAAACCTGATAAGGAGGCAATAGTGTGCCAAAACGCGTTTATGATAACGTGGATGCGTCCAGGTGTACTTGAATCGATCGCCTGCTGTTCTGTGCGCACCTGTTGAGCTATACCTAATACCACCAAATAGCTTGTTGCGAACGATAAGATTATTTAACGTACAGACATAAAGTACCCCTTAACGCCGTCACCTGTATTTGGTTTTCGTGCTTGTTTGCAATACTCAGTGCACTCGCACCCAGGTGACTAATGGCTCAACGTCAACCCCAAATACCTCCCATCAAAAAAACATTTTCTGGACAGTCAGTTTTGTATATTTTCTGCTTTTATGGCACTTACGCGTATTTATATATATATATATATATATTTATATAAAACGATGAGATTACAATTTGAGAGTAAAAGACTATATTTATTTACACAGACTGCAAATTTAAATTTATTTGTAAATGCAACCCCTTTAACAGCATAGGAAAATAAAAACATCTTTTGTTACTAAATTTGTCCTCATTTCATATTCACTTTCCTAAAAAAGAACAATATTTTTGTTTATTGCTTTAAAAATAAACTTGATAGTGCATTGTTAGAGGTGTTTGTAAAAATATATCTATCTTTATTCATAATCAATTCTAATCTATCTAAACCGTATAGTGAAATTAGTTCATTTTGGCAAAGTTGCTCTTAGAATTTATATTTGCTTATGTAATTGTTTGAATATAAAAGTAAGAGTCCTGTTTAAAACAAAAATCTTTATGAAACATTTTCAGGTATATAAAAAGGTTACTTATTGTCATTAAAGTTTTAAAGGTAACAATTATTGTCTTTTCAATGTGTTGGTGTTGACTATTTGTACTGGCTAAGATGTTTCAGTAAAAAGCGATTTTAAATTAGGATCACATCGCTGGTACTTATTCCAAAAATATCATTATATAGTACAATATGTATGCATGCATACTCAAAAAGTTTATTTCGCGCATTATCGATTTCCCCTCTACTTAAAACTTATCTGATGTGTATAACTAAACAAAGCCTTGGAAACTTTTAAAGCTATTTGGCCACTTGTGACCTCAACTATGCTTAAGACTCAGAGCGTGTGGGTAGGAATGCTGTATGCAGGATTGGCCTAAGCTCAAGCACACTTGATTATTTGTAACAGTAACAGTAATCAGTCACATTAGAAGTCTTAAAAAGTGTCTTAATCGACCAAACTAGACAGATCACTCGTCTTTCTTCCGCTTCACCTTTCCTTCGGTTTGAATGGTAGATGTCACAGCTTCCAAGCACTCGGCAATGGATGGCTCCGATTGATCGGCGCTGTAGTCCTCGCCGGCCATTCTGCTTAAAGTCAGTATATAGGAACAGGCCACCCGCAACACGGAGAGCTTAGAGAGTTTTTGAGTGCTGGCATAAGCTGGAACCGCTTGGCGGAGCGTCTCGTAGGCGGCGGATATGGTGTGGACACGAGTCCTTTCACGGGCATTTGCCTCGATGCGGCGCTCCCTCGTCATATTCTTGTAATTGCGCTGGTGCTGGAGAGGTCGAGAGGACATTTCAGATGCCAGATGTCCCTGCTTGCACAGATCCTCATCGCTGAGGCTCGCGTCCAGCAAAGTGGATGACGTAGATATCTTTGGCGCCTTTTTCTGCAACGCCTTTTTGGTAGCTGGCGGCTTTCCACTTAGCAGAGCGTAAGTTTCCGCTTTTGGCGACGCACTGTCGACGCTTTGCTTCTTCTTGGTTACCAATGCCAGTGGTTCTAGCTGTTCTGGATGGGCAGGAGCAAACGGTCGATGGAGAGTAGTGACTCCCGGGTGGCGCACGAAGATGTGAGCCGGATTCGGCATATTTTCATGCTCCAGGCTCAACATGGAAGGCAGCGTGATGGGTGGGGGAGACTCTATGGCTGGAGGTGTCAGCACTACCGCCGAATCGGCGGAGGAGGTGTACCGTATGCGTTTTTTCAGCGGGCCCGTCGCATGCATACTCGCATTGGCCGGAGGACCAGACATGAAGTCAGACGTGGGAGTCGCAAGGCCTACAACCTTGGAGGGTTCCGTGCTCTTACGTTTGTTGCGGATTAGAGCTATTGGCTTGGAGTCCGCCGAGTCGTCTGTTCCTTTTGGTGCGATGTTGGGACTGCCACTGCGCGCGTGCTCGACGGCCAGGTCGTCTCCGCCTTCGCTTTCCGAACTGGCGGAACAAAAACCCGCATCACGGTCGTTGGAATTGGGTGAATCTAAAAATAACAAAAAATTAAAGAGTTAGTTGTCTTCTATCTGTGACGTATATCGAACCGAACCGGTTACTAATGTTTGGCTTTTTGTATTAGCAAATTAAAAAACCCCCGTTTTCGCGGAACAGACTTGCCGAATAGGGCTTGGACTGCCTTTCAGCGACACCCCTTTGGCTTTTCAAATTTCAATGACTACTAAATCACAAATTATTATTTTTGATTACAAGATGCTGGAATCGAAAATGGATTGACGTAGTTGTGACGTACATAAACCTATTAGCTATTACCCTGCCTAAAGTTTTCATAATACGCATTGTCCTGCTACCCTAAGGTATCCAAATAATACATTCAAGTGCATGCGAATAAAGACGATGTAAAGTGAAATTGTGCATTGATCACGAAAATGAAACCTGTTTCCAGCACCGCCAGTTTACCACTGACCTCCACAGGTTGAAGTGTTTAAACGCAGCTTACTTGTTAAAAGTAATTTATTTCGTCGTGAATAAAGTCAGTTCAAGTTCAGCAGCAGGCAGCCACTGCATCAGGAGCCAACAACCCGGTTAGCAATTTATAAAAACTCAAAACAAATAAGCGAACAAGCAATCATGCATACATGCGTATATTTTTTCGCGATTACAACTACAAGTGCGCGAGCTAAATAAAAGTTATTAGAATCTGCCAGGATATATGTTCCTCTGAATTTCGATATGTTAAAGAGTAAGAAAATAGAAAGTGTCCAACAGCTAATTACAGAAGCAGCTGTCGATTCGCCCAACTTACTTGTGTGCTTTTCCGCTTTGCAATTTAGAATATATCCGCGTACTAGTGCTCGACTGAAACATCTGTCAATTCATATTCATATTTACGACCGCCGACAAGCATACAGTAATTATTTATTATTGAGTTTGGATATCATTACCACACTTTTCTCTAGCGCGTACTGAAGCCTATTTGCACCTTTATACACAAATGGCATAAGTAAATTTGCTTCCCGCCTATCTGAGCCGTTACGGACATTCAAATAATACACATTTTACGGAAGGTATGCTTTTTGCATGTTTACTCAACTATTTATAAGCACAATATTCTGCTATCTTTTCTAATTTTAGACAGATAAACAACGAAACGAAATTCAAAGCAACTGACTGACATTGCGGCCACGAAATCAGGCTGTACAAATAACAGCAGTGTTATAGCTTCAGCTCTATCCCTTGTCTTGAACTCTTTTTATATTCAGCACTATAATTTATATTTAGACAAATGTTTACTTTTAAGCCGTCGTCGTCACTGGCGTCGTCTGAGCCAAAACACCTGTGCAAGACGGATACATTGTTACCGTCTTTGAAATTTCCATTTATATAGTTCCAATAATATTATATTCTAACTTCTCGTGACAGACCGACCTTTCCAGTAGGAGTGATACAAATTAGAACCCCCAACTGATGCACACAATTTCACTCCGGCAAACGGGTGTCTCTAATATAAATCTTCTATGTTCTTTTTCTGCCTTTTATGAGGCTGAAAAGTCATTTTATTTTAATGCATCTGGTCCGTCTTAAGGTCCTAAATACAATACTGAAAGTTCTGCTTTGAAATTGGCAATGGTTTTCCCGTTATTTGCCTTTTATTCTAAGAATGAATGCCCTCCTATGAAAATCAGCTAAAACCTACTTAAAAACGGCAGACATTAACTGTCAGAGGCATCAGAAAATCCCGTATTCACGCCAAAAGTCACCAAAAGGTTATCATCATAGGCGGCTTTTGGCTGGCGGTCGGTCCACTGGGAAACGTTCCCTGTGTGGGAAGCCTCTTATCAAAGCATGTGCATATACTCGTACGTACATAAATGTAAGTATGTTAAAGCGACTATATGGTGTATATTGTAGTAAAATGACGCATCACTTTTATGAATGAATCGCAACAACAGAACCAGATGATGCAGTACTGTAGCGCACTTGGTCAAGGATCCTTTTTCGTGGCCAGTAAAATATGGTATTTATACCCCATTTTAATCGGCTACCTGTTGCAAAATATAGTCCTATAAGTATTGCATAATCGTATCGAAACTATTAAACACTAATCACTTTAAAACGGAAGTAATTGGCATTACATAAAATACATAAATAATGGGCACAAGTAGTAAATATAATATAATTTATAATAAATATAAAAAATAAAATAATGAACGCTGCAGTGCCAACAGATAAATGTGGGTTGGGGCTTAGTCATCCCTTCGAACGCCTTCACAGTAAGCAGGCGGTGGTGAAAAAGGATACACATTGCCGAGGCCAACTGGTACTCCAGCTTCACAAACCGACAAATTGCCAATATGTCTGGCGACATCGTCGTCCCAAATTCGCTATAGCGCGCAAAGTGCCTGGCTGACATATGCGCCACAAACCCAAAGCTGAAGTACGATGGCGACAAATAGTTGGCGTTGTTTACGTATCTGTCTGTATCTAAATGGCCACCCTCAAAAGACAGCTACTTTCATGATTATGTTGCATCGTCTGAGTCGGTGCGGGCTTTGAATCCTCTGGACTTCATTCCCCCTATTAAAAACATTTGTCACCGGTTACCTTCGCCGAATCTGTTTTTCTACATGGCCTTGGTATATTGGCATCCTTTCTTAGTTATAGAACGCATCCTTTTTAAAGTTTCGACAATAATATTGCTCAATTCTTTCCTAAGCTAGTTAAATTTGTTTAATAGTAAAAAAACGGCAAGAAGCAACAAAGCCACTTAGGTGCTCCCATTTTCCAATAATTAGCCAATATTTAAATGCATGCGCTGCACATTTTACAGGCTACAGGTGGCTTTGTTTTTTGAGTGTTTATTTAACTCACCTTTCATAATAATTGCCGCTAATTCCGATGCGCTTAGTTGCATGTAAAGTTTTTCTGGTTGGGTATTCGCCATAGTCGCACTGGGGGAAATCCAAGACCTTTGAGAAGGGAGCGCGTAATCCAAAATTGGTTTTTAACGATGCTTTGCAGTAATTTTTTGAAATTTTATTTGCTAAGGCTGATTTGATATCGACGGAAACTTAATGATATCTCATGTGTTAGTCATGGGGAATCGTATTATTAGCACTTTTATTTTAGTTAAAAATACGATAGAAACGTATATGAACAGTTTTTAACTTGTAAGAATTTTCTTTTTAAGTATAAAATTTTCACGATTCTTTGTAAATACGTCCGACCGGAGCACGACCGTTCACAACGAAAGTATCTGACGGATTGAAAGTATCTGGCATATTGAAAGTGCCTATGCCAGCGGCCGGCTTCATGCTAAAAGCAGCACGCGGTCGAACTGCGTTTGGACACCAGTGTTGCTAGTTTAGCTATTTTTTGGATCGACATCGGGAAGTTTGTAGATTTTAGAGGATCTCGATAGTTTGGCTATATTTAATTATACAATTCTTGTTGTGCTTTGTGTTTACCTAAGCAAATGTACATACATAAGAAAAAATATTGTTTGTAACCCTAATTATTATTTTTTTAAATTTTGACTTCAGTGCAAATATTTTTTGTAATATTACAACAAACAAAATGGACCGACGATAAACACAATAAATGTTTATTATTTAATAAAAATGTGTCACTGTAGGATATATTTTATTAAAGGAAGCTACTCTTGGCTTTATTTAATAGCCACATACATCCTGTAAGCAAGAGTTGTCAACACTGTACAGCTACGACCAACAGTTGTTTGAATGCGTTCGCTGTCGAGCATGTTCGACTATCGCATCATTAGTTTTATGAATGAAAATCTTCGCTTGCGATTTAACATATCCACATTTTACATATTAACCTAAGAGGGTATTGCTTTTTGATAACCTTCTTTTTTAAAACCCTCTCTGCAGGTATCCCTTCCTCATTACCGGCTTTACGTAGATTAAGCTTCTTTATTTTCCACAGTTTCCTAATGGTTTATAATTGTAAACATATTTGATAGATTCCGATATAATTTTTATCTTCCTCTCGCAAGTTTATTGCAAACATCCAATTTTTAAATATCCTATTAGCGAAGTCCGGCCAATTCGTTCCAACATGTTTGACGTTGGATAAACTTGTATAGCAAATATGTTGGATCTGGGTATATCTCGTACAAATGCAAATTTTTAAATTTTATAAAATTGAAAAGTCTTAGCGGCAGGCCATTTTATCATAGCTGCCATTGAATACGGTTTTATAAAAACAGTTTCATTTCCTTTATGGCATCGTTTTTTGCACTGCTGGTGGCGTATGCGTCATTTTTATTTCAGAACACGTCTATCATCTGCTTTTGACATGGCTCATGATTACTATGACGTATTGGGCGTCATAAAAGGATCATATATATTTAGACTTATCTAAACCTTATAAAGAAGGCGATACCTAAAAAAAATCAAATAATACAAGACGATAGTCCTAGCAAAGTGTCCAAAATTTTTAAAAGAGCCTTTTTAAGGTATCCTAATTTTGCAATTACTAAATTTTGTTATTTCGCTAAAGAGTAATTTAATTCATAGTTATGTTCATTATTTGGATCAGTGTTCAAGATTTTAGGACAAATCTTTTATTATTTTTATTTTGGTTCATTTAATCAAACATCTCGAGACTTTTAGTGGATCCTTCTCTGCTTATATATGTACGTGTATGTATTCCCGTATGAATACCTCTATGCGTTTTGGGTATAAAAAGGTCAATTCTAGGAAAAAGTTTATATTTTGCAGATCATTCTTTCGTTCGCCGCACAACAAAAACCTTGCCGCTGAAAAACAAGAGGCAGTACCACTAATATCGTTAAGGTTCTTTCCGTCTGTCTGTCTGATACTCTCAGCAGATGTACGCTGGGCACGAGTTTGTGTCTGTCGCGCGAAATACTTTTTGAATGATGACTTTCGTTTTTTAGAGACTTGTTCTGTTTTATAAGAATGCGATTGGGCTGCAGGCTAACCTGTTTTCTTCGATTGGACAGGCTCGGGCTTCACATCCCCGGTGTAGCAACCTGAACAGTCTCCGCTACCGTCGCTTAGGTCGCGCCCAAGCCTTTGTCAAGCTGGAAGTTCAAGGATAAGAAGCTGGACTTCCAAAAATGGTTCGTGTGCGTGTCGGCGAAATTTGATCTGTCCCTTTAAAAATAAACCATGCTTCCCTTAAGTCCCAGCTAGAATTACTTCGGAATTATTTGCAGAGATTTTTTATAAGAATTAGCTAAAGTTGCTGTTCTTCATTTGGCTTCTGTACGAAGCACGAAACGCTGGGTAACAAAATAGCTGGGGCTTCAACATTAGTAGGCTTTCCAGCAAGTTTAAAAAAAAAATGTATGGTAAAATAAAGAAGGCATTTAGTATTAATAGTAATGGTAATAATAATTTGATTTGCGTGTATGTATGTACAAATATATCGGCTTGCAGGTATTTCTACCTGGCAGTTTTCGCATGGCGCTACGGCGTAGGGTAGGGGACGTCTCGATCGCTAATTGCTTTCAGTCTGCTTAGACTAATTTCTGGCCCTTGCCAATAGTTTGACCAGACGCATGGGCGATTGATAAATTTCTGGAAATACCCACCGAAGTCAGGTAGTGGTAAATTCAAAGAATTCTCACACTTAATGCATCATTTCTGCCGAAACGGAGTTTCCTTTTTGGATATTTTACGTCTTGGCAAGCATATTATGTCGTATAATAGAATGCCCAATTTCCTAGCAGCACTTTCATTGACTATAAACTTACTTACTATATTGCAGAGTCGGCAATGCAGGCGTATTAATTGGATAGACATACTAACATAAATCAAAAGCAACTGATTCGTAGTATTTTAATGAGCAGTCTCAACTGATGATGGAATTAGTTCCTTTCCTTAAACATACGTATGTCACAGGTGCTTTACCAAGTCGGGCACCCATTTCAATACAAATTGTTACTGTAACATAACGTTGCCGTAATATTCACATGTCTCTGCATGTGACGTCACGTTTACTCCGGTTGCGTAGATTATAAAGGGATGCAATGCAACCAACCACCGGCCTTGGCACGTGGCTATGGGATTGGCGTAACTCACTCGCACCAACATAGTCCATACCATTAAAAAGTGGTTGTTACTCAAAGCTTAAAAACTTGATTTTTCTAAACCCACTCTTTGGACCTTTGGGAGCTACATATATTTATCAGTCATTAACTCTAAAATTGGTCAGTGTTCCACACTAAAAAGATGGCACATCAGTCGTCAAATTAACCCCCCAATTTAAGATTTAAGTCTTTGCCGTGGAAATGAAGAAATAAACCAAACAACGCGGCAGGAAGTCACTAGGATCCATTTCCGTAAATCCGAAATGCTTATCCTTATCCAGATCCTCCATCAAATAACACAGCCGACCATCTGTAGAATTTGTGAAGTGCGGGTGGTGAAAGGAGTACACTAACAGCACCCAACTTAAAAAAAGGGTATTTGCAGGAATGAAGATCTGATTCAAATACGGAACACATGGGCACCTCTCCCTGGGCCAGCAGCGGCGGATAAGATTCTTGGGTAGTCAGTACTAGCACATGTGTTCTCAGTCAGTGGCGTATCCAGGGGGCAGAGTCTTCTTTTTTGTTTATTATTTAACGAAAAGGCCCTTATGACATTTCCCTTGGAAATGTTTGAGCTGCGCCCATGCTGTCGCTTTCTGTAACTTGTGACCTTTGGCGGCGTCAGCCAGATTTGCAATTTTTCATGGAAACGGCGCTGTCGGCGACTAATGGCACATATGCTGACCAGAAGGATAGGGAAAACATACGCATCCTTAAACTCGAAATGTGTGAAATTTGCACCCAGTTGTGCTCAGAATGGCGACAACATGTCTTTACATTTTTCTGACTGCAAGCCATTGCGTGGGAATTCATTTGGGAAATTTTATTAAGTGAGGACATCTGTTTTATGGTCAAGCCCGACAGTATGTCAACCTGTGAGTTCAAATGTGTGCCTAGTGATTTAAAAGCAGAGAGAAAAACAAATGCCCCAATCAAAAAATTAAAACTATAAAATGTTAATTTGGATTAATGTATAAATGAAGGTACAAGGCAGATTCACAAGAAGGACCAAAAGCGTACCATTTATTCGTTGGAAACGTGACAGCCGCAGGGAACACTATACAGGAGCATCGGCAATCGATAACATGCGTGCCAGAAATCATACCCATGATACTCAATTAGATACTAAAAAGTACGTTATTAATGTCAAAAAGTTAAGAACCAGGATAGCTGGCCAGACACATCGCAGACAACCCCCACATCGTAATTTGTGAAGGTTTTTGCACGCAAGGAACCAAGAAGAAGAACATTTAATGGCTCCAGACATCCCCACCGTAGCAATTCCCACGCTTCTTGGTACGGGAAACACCCGCAAGCACATCAGCAAAAATGTAAGCAAAGCGTTGGCCTTCTCATTGACCGTATCTGCATCGATTGCCACCGATCGCCCCCAAGTCACAAAAATACGAACACTTCTGTGCATGTGAAATTACACAGAAGCAATACAGCAGCAGCAGCAGCAGCAAATTGTTAATAAGA
Organism: Drosophila mimetica; assembly: GCA_037075245.1. Taxonomy (NCBI): domain Eukaryota; kingdom Metazoa; phylum Arthropoda; class Insecta; order Diptera; family Drosophilidae; genus Drosophila; species Drosophila mimetica. The sequence goes on from JBAMCH010000007.1 coordinate 229,613, forward strand.
AAGTCGAGATCGCTCCGAGCACAAGTTGCCGGTGGGCCGCAGCCCCAAATCAAGGTACGGGAATGAGTTACTTAATATAATGCCTTAGCATGTGGGCATATTGGTATGTCGTGCATCTCAAATGTGTCTATTTATACCCACTTATGTGTGCGCTTTGCGTTCGTTGATAGCACTATGCACCACTCTGGGATGTGGGGCCTGTGTCACTCACGCTGAGTTCCGCATAGATCCGCGGATACACTGGAGAATCGCAGGCTTCCCCGACGATAGCAGAATGGGTTACCTGTAACTACTTTTTTAGAACTGTTTGCTCATGCGAAAGTGAGTAGCGGTCCAGCAAAGGTCAGAAAGCATTTTGACATCTTAGGGTTTTCCGGTACCTGTCTGAGCTCGAATGCACTTACTACAATTGCCCGTGTGCAAGTGGGCGCTGTCGAATATCCTTGTCATAAAACTGCTTTGTTCACTTGCCTTTTGTTATATCGGAAATGTTCATTTTTGCAGTCAACACACAAAGAGCCAGACAGAAGACGATTTGGTTAATTTTTGGCTGGCGCCAGATGCACAGCTGGTTGCCGTGGCCTCGGCTATGCGATTGCAGTGTCATAAACGCAATGCAAATAAGTATAGCGACCAACGACAGCACAGGTCCATCCACAGTGCCATCGGTCGTGTCTGGTTTCTGACCGACCGACCGACCGACCAGATGCTTGCAGTTGTCGCGCCTTGACGTTGACACGCATGAGCGTAGCCGGAAACATTTCTCGAGGAGAAGGCACTCCCGCACTGAAAGCTCCCCATCGCAACGCCCATGCTGACACATGCCATGCCATACAGCATACTGCACACTGCGATGGTCACGGGCTATTGGCCACTCATTTGCCAATGTTGGCGCATTCGCCACTTCTACTTGTCGCCGGCGCAGCAACTGGTTTGAATTCTTCATTTGCGTGCCGAAGGCTCTGTTGCTCTGTTTATGCGTCCGAATCCGGAATCGGAGATGCAAACGTGGCAAAACATAAGCTCTATTCCGAATTGTTTGTTAAAGTCACCAAGCCAGATAAGGATTAATCCATTGGCGAATAAATAAATAAATAAATTCAATAGATATTCTCATACCAATCTTGCATATATTGTTACAAGTTTCGAATACCGAAAACAAGCTTTTTAGTTGATATTTCCCGCATGAACCCTACATCTTTTATTCTCGAATCCACATCGATATGTATGTTTGCATGTCCAGCTCTCTCGGTATTTTCAGTGGTCTGGCTACAGCCGGTCGAGTTCTTTTGAGGACACCTTGTCATGGCAAGGTGCAGGCCAACTGCCACTGCCGCTGATGATGTGCTGGCGGGCATCGCCTGTTGATCGTCGTTGTCCTGCCTAAATTAATAACTGCAATGTGCGGTTGGGCCTCTCAGGTGCTTTTGGAAAGTTCATTCAGTGGAGCGGAGTAAAAGCAGCAGGTAAAATGACCCTGACGATTGGATGTAAATTTCTACAAAAATTAAATGGACAAATTATTGACGCAGACGCAGCTGATACATCGCAAAAAATTATTGACAAGCTACACAAAGAGTTAATACGTGGACTTAATTCCATTGAGTTCGTAAAGATGCGTATGCATTTGCCAACCCAATTGAACTACATAATGGTTAATGTTCTTAAATAAGTAATTGTTGAACTTCAGATCTATGAATAATTCAAAAAGTGATCTTGCTTCTTCTTATACACTATATGAGGTGTTGCATATCAACAAGTAAGGGTTTTTAACTTACTTCACACTGTCTGGATCTGTGCAAAATAATCAAAAACTCTACACCTCGAAAGGTGCTAGACAGTTAATTAATATGGTTTTATTCGTATATGCATACTAAAAATAGTACAAAGCTTTGAATATAAATAGTTACTTATAATTAAATTAACACATTTTTGCAGAGTTTACTTGGCAAACGAACTTAAATTTAACTTGGCCTTAAATGCGATGAAAATAGTTCATATGGGTTTTCATATCTTGATCGGGTTTGTGCAATAAAGACCATCGAACTTCCATTAGAGAGCAAGGCGCGAAAAGGTTGTGGGCTTAAAAAATCTGTTTAAATAATAATGTGGATCTGAAACGTACAGTCAAGCCAATTTGCCTTTCCTTTCTTTGAACGACCCCGTTTTTATTTTACTGTTCACGAAACCCTCTTTTAGAAAAAATGGTTTCACGAAATATCAACACCAGGCACCTAGCCGCCTAGGACGCCAAGTTTTACGGATCTAACAAGCTAATACCTCGCTGCACATGAAGAAAGTTGGCGCCAGCCATGAAAAATATGTAGACAATTAGAATAGCATTTTGGCGTGGCTCTACGGACCGATTCATTAAGTTGTTCGGGTACGTACGAATAAAGTATATATATACGAGAGTGGCGATCTCGGCGCGAGACTCTATGCAACATCTTGTCAGAATGTCACTAATTGGACTTTGTACCCGGCGGCCGATTCTTTTTGGCAACGTTGGGATGGTGATGGTGGCATCTGTCGCTCAAGTGTCTTTGCTTTCTGGCACAAAAGTTCAAAACGAAAAGAGCGGAGGCGTCCCAGACGGCGTCGCCTGTGGACATTGTGATACAGCTGCAAATGATTGTATCGAAATTGTATGTTACCATTAAGGTGCTCAAAACGCAATCTTAGATTCTTAATCACTAATTAAAGAAAATTATACGCGGATTCATTCTATAATCAATTTTATGGAATTAATCCCAAAGTTAAATGAATAAGTTGGAACAATACGGTGCTCAGAGGCGGTGGAAGACACGGACCTCATATTTATGTGATCGCTCTAAATGCCCCAAGACGTTAACGACGAATAAGGCGCAACCCTGGGGTAAAAAGCACATAAACAAATCTGGCGGCAACGCAGATGGCCATTATGGGGATAGCACTTCTGTGTACATGCATATATATTAGGATGTATGGAAATGATTGCACACAGTTCGTCATAATTTGTCGTCAGAACAGATGAGGCCAGAAGCGAAGAGCAATACCCAACCAAGACACTTAGGGAAAATTTTGTTTATAGGCTTTTAACACGTTTTCATAGTTCGAAAATATTTTATTGAATAACGTAGTGCAACTAGTAGAGAAAACTAAATGTGTGCAGCGTCTTGTTTTTAATGCTTTGTTTATAAATTACTTTGTCGTTTCGTGGAGTTTTCTTTCAGTGCACGGGCAGTTTGTTTAAAAATGGATAAATGCAGAGTCCAGGTATATGAGCTTAAAGAATTCATTAAAAATTTCGCCACCACAATCTTTATTAGTAATGAGACAATTTCATGAGACAGTTTATTTAATTTGTGGTGCACCTTAATTTTAATAGTAGTATATCCAAAAATGTTTGACTGCGCACTGCTGTGGCCTGTAGATTAACTCAATTAGACTGTTTTTACAGAAGTACTGCCATCAAGAGCTATTTATCGCCATATCTAATTTTACCGACGTCAAAATTTCCACAGCCTCCCACTGACAAACATAGTGGTATGCAGCTCGTAAAAACATCCCATCCTCAGGCGAGGCCGGAATGCGTGCGGCTTGCTCTAAATCTAAAAAAGAATCCCGCCAAAGCCACTGCAGCTGTTGCTTGTGGGTGAAAGTGAAAACTTGAGGCACATGTCGTTCGGCCGGAAGCGAATGGAAATCGAAATAAAATGTCAAGTGGGTACGCTTTTGGTGTGTTCCTCTACTGTTTAATCTTAGGACCATGAATGCAAAAATACAACATGGCAATGTCGATTTTTTTTCAGTATCCCTATATTTTGGTTTAAACAAAATTGTTCTCCATTTTTAACCATATCAACTTATTAAATTCGTCAAAATAATTGTTCAAATAAAGGATTTTGTAGGTAAAATAAATTTAAAGATATTGTAGTAATATAAAATAATCGTTTTTTTAAGATTTTTAGTAAGTTTTATTTTTAATTTTTTAAAAATGTCAAGAAATAACTGCTGTTTTTTTGACAAAAATAACAGTTTTTCGTAAGTGTTACTATAACAAGAAAGGAAGCTAACTTCGGCCAGCCGAAGTCTATATACCCTTGCAGTTAATTCCTATTTAATTACAAATTACAAAAATCTGAATTTCGATTTGGAACAAACCGAATTATAGCAATTTTGACAATAATTGATTGATCATTCCTATGGGAGCTATATAATATAGTCGTCCGATTTATGTAAAATTTATTTCGAAATTCTAAAATAATAAAATAAAGTTATATTCAAGAGTAGAAGAGAATACAATAAAAATTAACAAAGCTATAATTTTTTTCCTATTAATTTCCTATTAATTTTCCGATCATTCCTATGGGAGCTATATGATATAGTCGTCCGATTTTTATAAAATTTAAATCGAAAATCAGAAGTATTAAAAAAACGATATTCCAAAGAGTAGAAGGAAATATGTCAAAAGACACCGAAGCTATAATTTTGTTCATATTAATTTGCCATTAATTTTCTGATAGTTCCTATGGCAGCTATATGATATAGTCGTCCGATTTTTATAAAATTTAATTCGAAATTCAGAACTGTTAAAAGAATGATATTTCCAAGAGCATAAGGTAATATGTCAAAAAACACATAAGTTATAATTTTTTTTCAATTATTTTTCCGATTATTCCTATGGGAGCTATAAGATATAGTTGTCCGATCCGGCCGGCTCCGACTTATATACTACCTGCAACAGAAATACGACTTTTGGTAAAGTTTCAGCTCGATAGCTTAAAAACTGAGGGACTAGTTTGCGTAGAAACGGACGGACGGACGGACGGACGGACAGACGGACGGACAGACGGACAGACGGACAGACGGACATGGCTAGATCGACTCGTCTAGTCATGCTGACCAAGAATATATATACTTTATAGGGTCTGAAACGTCTCCTTCACTGCGTTGCAAACTTCTGACTGAAATCATTATACCCTCTGCAAGGGTATAAAAATCAAAAAATAAAAAGTGTTGGTGTATGCACAAATTTTTTAGGACTCTTCTAGGGGCATAATTTTTTTTGTCAGAATGATTTACAATAACAGTTATTTTCGGTCCCTGATTTTAAAACGGTAATCCTAAATAGGTTAAAAAAAATTGTATTTTTTTTGCGAGATTTTTATATTGCAGCTAAAAAAACTGTTCGCTTTTTTAAATAAAAAAAAACATTTCCGTTTAAGACAACAATTTTATGAATTATGTAATGGTCCAAATTCGGAAATTCATAGCTAGTGTAATTAAATTCCAAATAGGCATTCAAGACTAAACACTTGTATTACTTTATTTCGCAAAAAAAAATTTTTTTAATGTGTAAAACGTTTGATTTTCTTTGACTAGTTACAGCAAAAAAACACATTATAAAAAACACCATACAGGGAAATTTAAAATTATTTTCAAAAATGATAATTTCCCGGCTCTAGTTCCGGTTCATTACCGGTTAAAATAATCAACGTATGGGAACTAGTTCGAATACGTATATCGACCTAATCTCATCTCTGTGAGTTCTAGATTAATCGATAAGTGCGGGTATCGACGGCGCTGCAAGTAAACAAAAATTGGTTTTTTGTTTTATTTGTTTAATAACACAAGAATAAAACAATTCAAACCCGAAATTGGTAAAATGTCGAATGCGCAGCGTTCGTTTGTGCAGAAAGTTTCGAAGTAAGTTCGCCATCAAGGGCAATTATATTCCCAAACAAAGAAACGCCCAACATTGTGTCTATACCAATTTGTCATACCCCAGGCAGTCGGCTGCGGATGTACGAAAAAATGTTTCTACTTGTCATTTATCAAAGACAATCGACGCATCACTTTGCGCTTCGACGGTAAGAATGATATAAATTCCAAGTATGTATATATTTTCAATATTATTGACTCCCCCAAAAGGTTTCCCCGACAGAGCCGCTCGACTATGAAGAATTTCTTTCCCAACATATGAACATTATCAACCGGGACCCCCTGAAACACATATTGGATTTCCCTCAAGGAGATGTAACTGTTAAAGTCCTCCCCAGGAAGATCCGAACTGTTGATCACATTATCCCGAACGAAAATTTGTATGTACCAGCCCATCTTGTTTCACGGCTAATTAGAGTATCCCTTTTAGATCCGATTTGCCCCATCACGTACAAGAATGTGTGAACTGCTATACACGACCATGGAAAGTGGTCGAATATGCACAGCGGCACCTCTCCAGCTCGTGCTATATCCGAGAGCGTATCGATCGTGGAACCATAAGTCCCTCCGCATACCAGCAAGAGTTCGAGATCGACAAGGATTTCTCGTCGTTTGAAGAAACGTTTGCCTATAAGAGCGAGAGCTGTACTCCAAGTTCCAGGCAATCAATCGCTAGTTTGGCTTCTGTAAGCTCTTGTACGGACACTTTGACACCCCGTGGTTCCTGGGCTAGCTTTGATCTTCGACGCTCAGTTAATGATCCACTGATACCAAACTTGTTGGACAACGTACCGCCGGAGCAAATTGATCAAACGAACGAGGCACGCCGGCAGCAAGATCGTCAAGTGGCTCTTTTCTCACTCTATCCGGAGTCCGAACCGGAGGAAAGCATTGAACGTCGGCTTCTCGCTGAGATTCCAGTTGAACATATGGGGCATCGCATTCAGGTCAAATGTCTGCAGCTACGTCTTGAGCTAGAAGTGGAACCAATTTTTGCTTCGATGGCCATTTATGATGCCAAGGAACGACAAAAGATATCGGAAAACTTTTATTTTGACATGAACTCAGATAATCTCAAGCGTATGTTGTCAAGCCATGTCCAGTGCGCCGACATCAGCACCCAGAGCCACTCGGCCATTTTCGAAATTTCCTATCCAAGTAATGATTTGTTCCTCGTAATTCGTCTAGAAAAGGTACTGCAAGGTGACATCAACAATTCTGTTGAGCCGTATCTAAAGGAAGACAAAGATAAGTACAGAGAGAAAGTTAAATTCAACGCTGCGGATTACTGTGAGCGTTTGGGCAAATATCGAATGCCGTTTGCGTGGACAGGAATCTACCTGACAAACGTTTTTAATGGAGACAATTTCGAGAGCAAGGATGCTGGCGCGGCGGAACGGGACTCTTTTGGAAATGGAACAGGAAGTGGCTTGGGCACCGCCCCAAGCTCTAACAGCTTGGACCGCAAGTCCTCAACAAGCAGCTTTGATCAACTAAGGCGCAAGGCTAACGATATGAGCGGAACTCTTACCCGACGCGGTTCTCTAGAACGAAAGGAGAAGCGCCGATCTTGGTCGCCAGATGATTTCGCAAACGTTGTAGAAAACTTTCGTCCCATCACTATTACAGTGCCAAGCTTCTTTAAGCAAGAGGCAGATAAAATGAAGGACGAGGACTTGTACAAAATTTTACCAGAGTTAAAAAGACCGAGCTCAGTCATGAAGAAGCTAAAATGCATACCCGGATCTATTAAACTGGAAATATCGCCTTGCCTCGAAGAAGCCAAGAACGCACTAACACCCGAGCTCGCGAGTATAAACCCCCAAAGTACCGAAAGCATTCGTCCAGTTAAGGAAATCTTAGAGTTTCCGCAATCAGCCATTTACAATCCACATTATACCTATCGCAATCTTCTTTTTGTGTCGCCAAAAGAGCTGAATTTCTCTTCGCGTGCAGGATCTGCTCGTAACATTGCTGTTCGCGTACAACTGATGGCGGGTGAAACTCCCAAAGATGCTGTTAATGCCATTTATGGCAAGTCGTCTTGCCCGAAATTTTCCACTGAAGCATTTACGGCTGTCAATTATCACAACAAATGTCCGTCGTTCTATGATGAGATAAAAATAGCACTGCCTGCATCGATAAAGCAGCATCACCATTTATTGTTTACCATTTACCATGTATCCTGCCAAAAGAAGCCCCAGGACTTGCAGCCGTCCGTAGAGACTCCTATTGGCTACACATGGTTGCCCTTACTGGAGGATGGGAAACTGAAGTTTGGAGAATTTAATCTTCCTGTTATGGTAGAATCACCACCGGAAAACTATTCATTTATTCCTCCGAATGTCCATCTTCCTGGGATAAAGTGGCTAGACAATCATAGAGCCGTGTTTGCTCTCAATGTGGAAGCAGTTACTGCAGTTCATACTTTGGACTCGTACCTTGATCGGTTCTTCTTAATATGCGAGTATTTAGACACGCGGAATATACCTTCCCATATCGGCGAAAGCAATATAGAGGCTGAGTTAAAGAAATGTTTGTTGGATATCGAGCACGCAAATCGCGAGCCATTAGTAAGACATCTACCTTTGGTGCTGGATAAGCTTATCGAATTGTTGGTAATGACCCACAAAGTTGGTGGCCAGGCTATGTCTCTGGGATCTACGGTTTTCGAGGTTCTTTGCCTAGTATCGTCTCTTTTGTCAATACTTAACGACGACCAATATGACCAATATGGACGGCAAAGTTTGCTATCAACATATGTGCAATTTCAATGTAAAATTCCGCACCCATTCCAAAGCAAGCAGCGACTAACATGCAGTCGCAGTAACACGGAGGACTTGCAGCTGAGCGAATCTTACAGCTTGTATGATAATGTATTAACTAGTGGTCGGAGTTTGGATCGCAAAGGTAAATATGAAATACAATTTTAAAATCACAAAGTAAAATTTTATCCACTTGTAGAGCTGTCTATGGATATTCTTCACTCAATGGCTGGACGGGATGTTCAAGTGCGGCTGCTACACGAAGAATTGGCCCTACATTGGGTCGTTGCTAGTGGGAAAGCTGCAGACTTAGCTATGTCAAATTCATGGTTCGTATTTGAGCTCATTGTCAAATCTATGATTGAACATTTGCATAGTTCGAATACTTTAAATGGTCCCCGAAAGCATCGGTTTCCACATCAGTTTAATGATGATCTGTCCACTCTGGTGCACTTAGTTACTACAAAAGTAGTCGGCTATCATAGTAATGAACCTAAGCTAGCACAATCTTTAAATGCTAGTCTAAGCTTCTTTATATTTGACATACTAAGCATAATGGATCGGGGATTTGTTTTCGGCCTAATCAAAACTTATACCAAGGTTCTGATTTCTAAAAACGCTTCAATTCCGGATCTAATGAACTATAAAATAGACTTCTTAAGAATTGTGTGTAGTCATGAGCACTTTGTAGCTCTAAATTTACCTTTTGGGACTTCATACACAATGGTATGCGCGCCATGCAGTCCCACGCCGAGCACTACATCGAGCAACAGTCAAACATCTTGCGTAAGTCAAGGAACATGTAATTGAACACTGAAGTTCTTATTTAATTTTGGATTTTTTTTTGTTTTTAGGGGTCACTAGAGAGAGCTCTTCATGCCGACTTGAGTCAGGACTTCCTCCAACAACATTTTCTGGTTGGACTTGTTCTCAGCGATTTGGCAGCAGTAATGGAGGTGCCCAATCCCCAGTTGCATGGAAAGGCGATTCGATGCACTCGCAACTTGATGACTTCTCACGATTTGGACACGCGGTATAGCGATACGGAAGCACGTGCAAGGGTGGCCGCCTTATACATACCGCTCTTGTCCATAGTGATGAACAGCATTCCCCAGCTACATCAGCACGGTCTTGATCAAGACCGTTTGCAGCAAATCGGGCAGCTTGAAGATTATCAAGGCCCACATCAAACTATTACAACATCCACCATAAATCCCGAAGTGGCTTTCGCAATATCAGGAAGCCGTCCCTTTTCATACTTAAATGAACAAGTTAAAAACAAATCGCCTCTTAGCTCGGAGAATAGCCGGCATTTACTGGTTTGCTTCCTGTGGGTGCTTAAGAATTTGGAGCGCAATATTCTATATCGCTGGCTTGTAGATCTAAGTCCACACAGAGTGCACCAAATGCTTCAAGTTGTCAATGTTTGCCTGAAAACTTTTGAGTATACGGGACAAAAACAGGTCCCCACTCTTAAACGCACCAATACACAAAGTTTTAGAAAAACCGGATCTACGGATGTAAAGGAAAAGTTGGAAGAATGCATTAGAGGAACAAATTCAGCGCGATACGATTTAATTAATCGCCGAAAAGATCGCAATTCGACAGAGAAATTCCGTTGGCGAAAAGACCAGATGCCCTATCGTTCACAATATGTAGATGGTGTGGGCAAAAGTGAGCATGAACTTGAATTAAGTCATTTCATTGAAGGATCTTTGGCGACCGAAGTTGCTCTTGTGCTTCTCGACACCCTGGAAATAATTGTTCATGTTGCGGCCAACCTCTACCATAATCTCCTTGGAACTGTGCTTAAGGTCCTCCTCCACGCACTGTCCCGAAACCAATCCACACTGGCGCTCCAAAACTTGTTTGCCTCCCAACGTGCTTTGATTTTCAAATTTCCGAACTTATTGTTTGACGACGAGACGGACATATGTGCAGATTTGTGTTTAATTTTACTGAAGCATTGTGGATCTCTTTTGCCAGGCATTCGATCCCAGGCAGCTGCATCATTATATTTGCTAATGAGACAAAATTTCGAAATCGGAAATGTAAGTTTTATTGTTTGTTTAAGCCATATTTAACTAATTGAGAATGTTTTGCTTTTAGAACTTTGCGCGCGTTAAGATGCAAGTGACGATGTCTTTAAGCTCTCTAGTTGGCACAAGCTCCGTTTTTAGTGAACAATCGCTACGCCGAGCCCTGAAAACAGTGCTAGTCTATGCTGAATCCGACTCCGATCTACAGGATACATCATTCCCTGAGCAAGTACAAGATTTGCTCTTCAATCTGCATATGATATTGTCAGATACTGTTAAGATGAAGGAGTATCAAGAAGACCCAGAAATGTTGCTTGATCTTATGAATCGTATTGCCAAAGGATACCAAAACAACCCTGATCTACGACTAACTTGGTTGGAAAATATGGCTAAGAAGCACCGCGAGCGTGCAAATCACACGGAAGCAGCCATGTGCTACGTACACGCTGCTTCCTTGGTCTCTGAATATCTTAGCATGTTGGAGTCTCAAACACATTTACCGGTCGGAGCTGTAAGTTTTCAACGCATTTCTCCCAACACTTTAATGGAGTCGGCCGTGTCCGATGACGTGCTTAGTCCCGGCGAGGATGGTATTTGCTTGGGAAATCATTTTACTGAAACTGGACTAAAGGCTTTGCTCGAAGAGGCTTCAAATTCTTTTCAAGTTGCTGGCATGTATGAAGCAATGAACGAGGTGTATAAGATTTTGATTCCCATCTGCGAAGCTAACAGAGACTTTCAAAAACTAAGCAAAGTGCATGGCAAGTTGCAGGAGGCATTTAATCGAATAGCACAGCTACAGGTAATCAAAAAAGCCTTAATATTTCCACTTTGCATAAATCTTCTTATCTATACACAGGGGAAAAGAGTTTTCGGCACATACTTCCGGGTTGGATTTTATGGAGGGAAATTCGGAGACTTGGACCAACAGGAATTCATTTATAAAGAGCCCACTTTAACCAAATTGCCCGAAATATTCAGTCGGCTTCAGGTATATAATATAACATGACAATTTCAGATCAAAAATTCATTCATGTTTTTTTAATTTACACGGCAGAACTTTTACACTGAACGTTTTGGACCGGACTCAGTGCATATCATCAAAGACTCGAATACGGTCGACATTAACAGTTTGGACCCCGACAAGGCTTACATTCAAATTACTTATGTGGAACCTTACTTTGAAACATATGAAATGCGACATCGTGAAACATACTTTGAGCGGAATTTCAATTTAAGTACGAACTTGAATGTTAATTTAATAATGTTTATGCTGACGAGTTTTTTTTTATAATTTAGAACGATTTATATATGCAACGCCTTTCACGAAAAATGGCAAGGCACATGGTGAACTACATGAACAATGTAAAAGAAAAACGATTTTGACTACTGCCAACCACTTTCCATATGTAAAAACACGAATTATGGTAATTAGCCGGCAGCAAATAGTCCTGGAACCCATTGAAGTAGCCATTGAAGTAAGTTCAGTTTTCAAAATTCAAACGGTTAATAATATGGCATTTTTTTTGCACAGGATATTCAAAAGAAGACATTGGAGCTGGCGGCAGCTACAAATCAGGAACCTGCTGACCCCAAAATATTACAAATGGTTCTCCAGGGATGTATTGGAACCACCGTTAACCAAGGCCCTATGGAAATGGCCAGTGTGTTTCTTTCCAATTTATCTGACGGAACAACAGTCCCCACAAAGCACCAAAACAAACTTCGACTATGCTTTCGCGAGTTTTCAAAACGTTGTGCGGACGCTTTAAAAAAGAATCGGAATCTAATTCTTTCAGATCAAAAAGACTACCAACGGGAATTGGAGCGCAACAACGATCGGTTTATAGAGCGGTTGACTCCCTTTATTACTCTTACAACAGTTCAAAATCATGGCGTCGTTAAGTAAGTCTTTATTTTATTTTTCTGCAAGGACATTATACTTTAACTTGGCATACAACTACAATTTTCTACATATATGTATGCTTGTGGTCCGTCCGTTTGATTTTGTTCGATGAACTTAATACTACATCCACTGAAACTGTTTTAAAATGGATTACAAATCTTGATTTTTTTTATAATCTGATAAATAATTTTAGTTAATATTTATTTATTTTGCTATATTAATTAATATATTTAATTTTAGGGCCAACGCTTACACCAACAAAAGTACTCCACTGAAATGGTAAATTCTTGCAAGACCGCAGTCTGCAACCGTATTATAACCAAATCCTTTTGATATTTCATGTCTAGCGTATCGGATTATTTTAAGTAACCATTTAGAGTTTGAATGATCGATCTCTATATTAGCTATACCTTTCTTAACTTTTTATGGACATACACCAAATATTATCAACAGTAAATATTTATAAAACTAAATTTTAATATTTTTTACTTTTACAAATTTTATATAAAATAAAACAACATAAATTATCCATTTTTCTTGTCTTTTCGACATTACATAAATTTATCATACAAAACATTTCAGAAATCAGTTTAAGATATGACACATCTAAAAAAGCGTGACTTTTTAATGTGCTTTTGGTTTGAATTAATCAATTGATTAATGATTAATTAATTTGATTAATTAATTGAATTTAAAATTGCACTTTTTAAATGGTTCCGGGAGGTTATGACATCTACTGTAAAAATTCGGAGAAATTATGAATAAACCGTAATAGCAGAATTTAATTACTAAAAATTGATAAATGTATATAATTATAATTTATAATTATAATGTAATGTGGCGTGCAAATGTGTCGCCGGTGTGAACAGGCCATTATCGTATTACATGTGGGCTATCGATATTTTCTGCGTGAGCGTGAGTCTACTATCGATGTTCTCAGACTAATCGATAGTGTCGGCTTGAATTACACGTAAACTTAAGAATCGCCGGTAAAAATCGCAAAAAATCAAAGATAATGAGACTCAAGGACTGTTGGCCCGCCACGCTGGCGTTCCTGGCGATGGCGTCGTCGTCTTTTTCGCCAGAGAAGCCAGTTCCTCCGCCATGCAGGGCCTGCACCCAATTAGTCGGATCCTTTAAGGCAGGACTCGAGCGCACGAAAAGAGGACACGGGGGCGGGGACACGGCCTGGGAGGAGGAGAAGCTGCGTTCGTACAAAAACAGCGAGGTGCGGCTGGTGGAGATTCAGGAGAAGCTATGCTCGGACAAAGATGTGGTAAACAAGGACCACTGCCACAATCTGGCCAACGAGCACGAGGCGCTGCTGGAGGACTGGTTTACCAACAACCAAGCGCAGAGTCCAGATCTGCATACCTGGCTTTGCATTGAGCAGCTTGCCGTCTGCTGTCCGGCGAACACCTACGGAGCAGACTGCCAGCCCTGCACGGACTGCAGCGGAAACGGTACGGTTTGATTTCCAAGGGTATTTCAATTTACCCCAACCCAAAATCAAATCTCTCAGCCGATATTGATATTGACTAATTAAAGGCATTTAGTCTTCAACCTAGTTAGTGCGCTGATAAAGGCAATCAAGCTTATTAGTTAGGAAACGAATGCATTGCAATATAATCGGGCTTGATTTAACTGACTCTACATTTGTATATTATAAGATTCGTTGCAACCAGATTTAATAGTCTGCCTATTATTAAGCAAATGTTAATAATGTGCGTTTAAATTTCAGGCAAATGCAAAGGAGCCGGAACTAGGAAAGGCAACGGAAAGTGCAAATGTGATGCGGGCTACGCGGGACCAAACTGCAACGAGTGCGGACCGGAGCACTACGAATCCTTCCGTGACGAAACGAAGTTGTTGTGTACACAGTGCCACGCGGCCTGCGGCGAAGGGGGGTGCACAGGAGGTGGCCCGAAGAACTGCCGCAAGTGCAAGGACGGATGGAGCATGGACTCGGAAGCGGGGTGTGTTGACATAAACGAGTGCCTGGAACAAAAGCGCCCAGATTCCTGCCGACCGCAGCAATTTTGCGTGAACAACGAGGGCTCCTTTAGCTGCCTCGAGTGCGATCGCTCCTGCAATGGCTGCGACGGTGATGGCCCGGACATGTGCAAGAAGTGTGCGGATGGCCATGATCTGAGGGACGGCAAGTGTACCGGTAAGTACCACAGCTTCTAAACCAATTTGCCTCTTAACATCGCATTTACCACCGTATGTCTTGCGCCTTCGACCCACAAAAGACCTTTCCGAGGAGCAACGTAGCAACTATGTGAGCTATACGCGTATGCTCACTTACTTCGGAATGTGTGTGGCTACCTGCGTCATCTTCCAGAGCTCCACCCACATTGCCTGGGGCTGTATTGTTGGTGCGGCGGTGGCCGTGTACATTGCTGTTTCCGAGTACTGGATCAATTCGGAGGCAGAAGGCGGCCACCAGCCCGAGTTTAACACAAAGCAGTTAGAAGAAATGATCATGAAGTCACTATAAGCCAAAATGAGCCTAGTTAGAAGGCACAACTCAGCAGTAGTGTTAGGTTTATTTTTTATAAAAGATGCACGAAAGCTTTAGTCATCAGTATTCTTTATTAATGCCAATTGCATAAGCATTCTAACGATTTTTGTACTTCGTTTGCAGTTAGGAGCGATTCAGATTCCACGGTGCTCGGTGAGGAGTTTAGTTTAATAGTTAATATTACCAATTGATATGTAATTATAAATTTGCCAAAGTGAGTTTACGCAGTGTTATTGTTTTTTGCCAAAAAAAAATTGTATTTCCCCAAGCAGGTTAAAGCCAAATTTTGTAATTGGTATCACATTTAAATATATATTATATTTGGTTCAATGTACAAAATCACAATACAGTCATAACATACATTCAAGTATCCATGAAAAGCTTAAACATAAGTTTTTGACGTAGTCTGCTTTTGTGACGTCCAAACTGCTATTTTGAGGACCAACATTCGTGTGCAATGGAATACTGCTTGAATCGGATAAATAAAGGAACTAACATGATACGGATGAATTAGTGCATGTACATCTAACAAAAAAAGCATTTTGGAACAAGGAAAATATACACAAGTTAACAATGACCACCACCGCACAATATAAATAAAAACGCTACATTTGAACTAGAACAACTTAAGTAATAAATACGATCGATCTCTTTGGCCACCAAAGTTTCCCAACACAGCCACAGAGTTTCCTAGGACAGCCCGCGAGTTCCTACGATCGCGTCAGATGACTCTGACTTGTGCTGGCCGCCAGCCCAATCTCCTCATCCGATTCGTCCGAGTCCAACGGACTCACGCGAATGGCTTGGTACCACTTGTTAGTCAGGTCGGCCATTTGGGACTTACATTCGTGCAGCTCCTGACTGTTGAACCGTCGCGTAAAAAACGGAATGAAGTACTTGCGATCCATGCGCCCAAAGCGATCGCGAGCCTGCGTAAAGGTGACATCCTCTTCCTCGGTGAGCTCCGACAGGTGCTCCGAGTCGATTGCCTGACCCCACTCGCGAGTCTTCGACAGCGAAATAGATTTCGACCGCTTCCGGCCGCCGCCGCTTCGACGACCTCCCTCCTCAGGGGTATTTCGCACGGAGCCACGTGTACGCCGCTTCTTTCCGGGCTTAAGATACTTCAACAACGGCATCGTCGAGCCGCCCAATACTAGCGTGGTAAATAACACGATGATCAATCTGAAATTTTAATATTTTCATGACTGGGTATTTTTGCAAGCCGGAACCACTTACGTAGTTGTTATGATGACGTGACGCTTCTCCTGGCTGTCGAGGTTTAAGTGCAAGGACAGTGCGTAGGAAATAGCGCCCCGTAGACCTGAGAACCACATGATGAACTGCATTTTGTTGTTGATCTTATGCTCTCGGAATTTGTTGACCAAGAAGGCGAGCGGAAAAATGTTACAGGCCCGCCCAATCAGGCAAAGCACAATTGCCCATATAACAAAAGATAGTTCTACTTGGTGCTTGAACGAAAAAATTGCCAGGCCCAGATAAGCAAACACGCAGGTTTCGGCAATGAAAGCCAGTGTCCTCATAGTCTGTTGCATGGTGATTTGAGTGACCTGCGAGGGAATCGTTGCACAATGTACATAAGTAAAGGTGAATTAGCATTGACTTACAGTGGATAGGTTGAAATGCGTGTAGTGAGACATGACGATTCCACAAAATAATATGGCCATTATGCCTGTTGGAAAAATTAATGGTATTATTTAGGGCTGTGATTCAGAGTCAAAAACCCCCTAGTTACCGCTTAAATGTATTCCTTCGGCCAGAACGTAAGGGGCGTAGGTAAACATAAGCATCATAGCAAATTCGAGGGACGGATGCTTTCGCAAATCGATGTGCTTGAGAAGCAGCGCCGATATTAAGGCGAATATGACTCCAATGCCCGCCGACGCAAAAAACATGGCGCAAAAGGTCTTTAATGCACTAAACATAGCCTCCCCAGTGCTGGCCTCAGCATTTGCGTTGGCCGATTGGGTAATGGATGCCGTCAGCACAATCGATATGGCGTCGTTCAGGATGCTCTCGCCGAACACCAACATGTTGAGTATGGGGTCCACGTCCAGGGCATGGAAAATGGCAACAGTTGCGACAGGATCCACAGCCGAGATGAGAGAGCCAAAGGCAAACGACTCCGAAAAGCTGAGACTAAAATAAATGGCTATTAGCTGGTGGGCAATTAACTAATTGTAAACATACCGAAATGCCACCTCTGCCAGGCCCAGCAGGTAGATCCCCGCCCCGATGACCAGTGCTGAAATCGTTGTGCCGAATATGGCAAACACCAGTATGGATCCGATGTTCTGGAAGAAGTTTCCCTTGTGCAGATTGTATCCGGACTCGAATATAATGGGCGGCAGCAGCACCAGAAAGAAGCCCATGGGCGAGAAGACCTCCTCGCGTTTCCAGCTGCCATTCTGTCCGGACATCACGTTCAGCGACAGACCGATGAAGGCTCCCAGAAACACAACCACTATGCTCTCCGGCAGGTACTGGAATCCGGTCTGCAGCATGGAGTGGATGAGCAGGATGCCCAGCATGATCACGCATATGACGAAGAACAACGACAGCGAGGAGTTGTGCTCCTGCTCGACGGCATGGGAATCGATGAGCGGTGGCTCTGTCGCCACTGTGGATGCGTTTCCCTTCCTCGTGATGCTTACATTGCCAGGAGCAGCAGTTGAGGGCTTAACATTCACCGGAGGATTGCTGGCTGACACATCTGGCGAGGGGTGAGTGGAGTTAGAACTTTCTGGCGAGGTGGAGTTGATGGCTGTGCTGTTGTTGGGCAACTCCTGCCCACTGATGTCCCCCGCCGCTTGAAGGACCAGGAGAAGGGCGACCGCACTAGGAACAAGCCAAAACCTCATTTTGAGCGACGGAATATGACGTGGTCGCTCACATTTAACTTTTCACAATTTGTTCAATTTGTTTTTCTTCACAAACAGCTGTTTATCGCCCTATCTGACGTTTATCGGGTAGAGTTGCCACATCAATTCCGACAACTGGCGCGTGCTTTCCACATATTCAAACGGAAATTGTGCATGTAATAGCGTTTAATTGATTTAAAGCGAACTATACTACACAAACAAGAATATTAATCATCGACTCGCTTTATGCCCAGTCACGCGGTGCTGGGGTCACACAGCTGATAGCTCTTGTGCAGATTTATTGGAACCTTTTTGGAAAACTCTAATAACGAGAAATGTCCAAGGTAAAAACTAAAAACTCATAAGTATTCCTGTGAAAAATATTTCAGAAAAGGTACAAAATTTTGTGCAATGACTGTACATCTGTACTTAGAATTTGTGTCAATATGAGAATCTTGGAATGGAAAATAAATGCAGTGCCACAAGCTTAAATTTGCAAGTACCCACTATTTGTGCTGAGGAATATATTTACTTGCACATCTGTCCAAATTGTTTTTCGAGCACACGCGATCTTCTTTGGGCCCCGGGGGGTCACTGGTCACACCTAATTTGGAAGATAATGGAGTCCGCTGTTTTCGGTTACTTTCAGTGGGTATTAGAATTTTTAAAATCTACATGCTGATTACCAAGCGCCTTGATCTTGGCGGACCTTGTTTGTGCCATGACGTGAGCATTTTTTCGATTGCACAGATTGTACGAGTGGTACGAAAACCCTAAATTGGTTTTCGATTTCCCTTGACCAGAGAGAGGGTCGGATGATCCCTCCTCACAAAGGGTCAATCACTCCAAGTTGTGGAAAGGCTAGGATTTCAACAAATATGTAGTCATCAATTAACAGGGCGCCTCGTATAGCGATTGTGAATATGTAAAACCGAATTTTTGTACATAAGGCGGAGAGAGTAATTTAGATTCTGAAAAGCGTATATATACATAGGTGCCTAGCTTGGTAGCACATAGTTTTGTTCTGATAAGCTCTGATTTCCTGCCGACTCATCTTCCCAAATGCTGGCTCCGCAAGTTTATAAATATTGATCGCCTCTAAAAATCGACCGCAGTCAAGCTCTGGTCGAGCAGGAATCAAGTCGGACTTTTCTCGTGAAATCCTTTGATCGAATCCCAAGTGAGTAGGAAGGATCCGGAACCAGATCCACCAAATGTTCACTCCCGCGCGGGGTGGCAACGCTGGGCGGGGGAACAGCTGATGCAATAGCAAAAACGTGGAGAAGCTGATGAAGTGAAGTTTTCTGAGAGTCCCAAGAACGCCAGGAAAGTTTGCGGCCCCCACTAAGAGCGGCCAAATAAGCCCCAAAAAACGTACTGAGTCAGTCAAAGAGAGCCGCCCCTCCGCTTCCGTTCGCGACGATAAGCAGAAGCCCGCTCTCCCTAGGCAGAGGTATAAATTCAGAAAGTCGTGAAAAGTGTGCGCTCTTTTTCTACAGAACCGTCGCCAAGATAGGACGTGTGTTGGCTGCGCCGCTGATTTGGTTGCCGTCGCTGAACCAGTAGAATTCAGAATCAGTGTGTATAATTTATTGAACTAATAGTTAATAGCCAAGCCAGTCGAACACGCATTTAAACCAGCTACCTGCCCAGCGACCAGTTTTCTTTTGACCCCGCGCAACGTGCGTGGCGTGAGTGTAGCGCCCCGATTGTGTGTGGTAAACAGGCAGCATAAAGTACATAAAAGAAAAGCGATTATATAAAAAACTATACACATTGCGAAAAGCGTGCGAAAACCGGAAAATCCCAACAGCCTTGGGGCGGCGGGCAGCGGAGATCCGCAAATGCGAAAATAGCTGTGTCTTGTGAGAGTTCGGAAAATCAATTTCGTCAAGCATTTTGTTGGCTCCCGCTAATGTCGCCTGTTCTCTCTCTCTGTTCCCACAGCTCCACCAACAACTTAACCGACCGGAACTCGTGTGTTTAAGCCCTTCTCCTCCACCAGAACTACAAGCTACAACAAACTTTCCAGCAAAATGCCGCAAAAGACAAACGGACACAGCGCCAACGGCTGCAACGGCAGCAATGGCAACTCCTATGACATGGAAGACGGAGCCACATTCCTGTTCACTTCCGAATCCGTGGGCGAGGGCCATCCAGGTGAGTGCTCCATTGCATCCTCGCCGCCTCCTATTGCATCATACTGCTGCATGTATACAGATACAGGCACAAATGCACACTCGGCCATGCTGAGGGACATACGTCTGCGTCGTCTGGCGGTGCTCATAACCTAACCAAACTGTTTCTCCAGGGTCTGAGGCCCAGCTGGTTGACTGCTGAAGCCCCAGCCCCTGTGTACCCTGTTTCCCACACCTCCACCGTCTGCTGTCTACTGCCTGAGATCTAACAAAATGGCGACGGAGTGCTATGCCGCATACCTTTGTTGACTGCTACCCAATTTGCGCTTCTTTTGTAGCGGCTGTGTAGTGGAGAGAGGGTTGCGAAAAACGTGCTTGTTTACTCAGCGATTTGATGGACTGGTCTTCCCCCCGGTTCGCTGAAAACCCACTAAGAGCAGCCGCGTTTTGTTACGCATCTCATGGATTGTATTTTCCTGGAATCCGAATTCGAACTCTCCGCTGCATCGTCAGGTGCCACAGCCGGCAACCAGGGCCGTCGTAAAACAGCTGGGCCACTCTCGAAACCCCCGCACAGCGGTGAGGCCAACCTTGTGTTTGTGGGTCCGACGCAATTTATAGACTGGTTCTTTATCGTTTGCGGCTCTCACGCTTTCGGGGAATCTGCGTCATGCGCACCATGTGCTTCTGGCTCACTGGGAGCTGGGGAACTGGCAACTGGCGACTGGGAGCATGGGCATTCTCTGCGCTCTTCAGCGTTGCTTATGCACTTGTACTACACTTGTTCGTAGAAGGCGATCAAAACAAGGGCCAAACTAAAACAAACTAAAACCCACGTTGACTTTGTGGCGATCCACGAGCGGGAGTCCGCTTGCAAAGCTTATCTTTCCGGCGAAATTGCCAACCACGTGTTCCGCTCGAGCTCGGGCTTTTTGCCGCTGCTAGAGTTTGTTTATATCAGCGGGTCCGACCAGCATACGAATGTATTTGACAACATCTGCTGATAAGGGGAGCGACCTTTTATACTACGCATTGATTACTTTTACCATTCTATATTTTATAATGCCTAATTAAGTCGGCTTGGCAAGCCAGCCAGCTAGCCCTAGACAGCCCGCTTGATAAGCGCCGAAAGCCACGCAAAAGAATACGATCCGAAGGGTTGACATTAATTTCACCTGTCTTCCTGTGACGTGTGAGTGACGGGCCTGTTTGAATCGGGAACTTATCTAGCCGGAAATTATGAGGTATTTTCCCCATCTCAGAGTGGCTTTCTCAAAACCCCAAAATTAAACCACTCTCACCTATTGGCGATCATTTCCCAGTCGAAATTAAGACGCATCGCAGTTTATGTGAGTCAACAGTTTAGCCAATTCATGAGCCCATTGCTGACGCAATGTTCGAGTTCAATAACGCTGTTTCCATGGAAAGCTGCCGAAAGTCGAAGGGCTCCAATTACGCGCCATGCTTTGGGACAAAGCGCTGGTAACGCGACTGGTATCGGATGAATCCGACTCCAAGGATTCCATGCGCGATTCGGCTTCGGATTCCATCAAATTTTATTTGAACAACACCATCGTCGCCACGGGCTCTTGTTCTGAGTTATAGACATAAAGTGGCATTGAATTTCGCTGGCAATCGCAGACTGAAAATTAAAATAAATCGCATGGCCTGGCAATTTTTCTGTCTCGCCTAGGCGGCGGCAATCGTTTGAGGGGAGCGCGTGTGTATTTGGCACAAACGCTGGTCCTTCCACATCCCCTGCAGAGATGCTTGGCGGTACACATTTTTGTAGCTCTACTTACCTTCTCATCTCTTTTTGCAGACAAAATGTGCGACCAAATCAGCGATGCTATCTTGGATGCCCATCTGAAGCAGGATCCCAACGCAAAGGTGGCGTGTGGTAAGTTAGATCAACCAGGACCCTCCCGTAAACCCATAAACTGAGTCTCCCGCAATCGGTTTCTGAAATAAGTTCAAAAAAGGCGCCGAAAGAACGTATTTGTCTTTGAAGGCGACAGACCATCCATAAATAAACTTATCCATAACGTAAACATTGGCGCAGCAATCGACGCGTGTGTTTTTCTTTTGGTAGTCGGCTTAGTCGATGGCCTGCAAAAATAATCCCAGCTAACTGATCTGCAGGGACGATGAAACGTTTTTGGATTCACAGGAGAGACTTGATTTGCTGTTAAAAAAGGCCTTTAAAACCTTTCGTATGCTTTTTTATAGAAACCGTCGCCAAGACTGGCATGATCCTGTTGTGCGGCGAGATCACATCGAAGGCCGTGGTCGACTATCAGAAGGTTGTTCGGGAAACAGTGCAGCACATTGGCTACGATGACTCCTCCAAGGGTAAGTGTCTACTAATAGTATAAGAATTGTTTGTGGGCGGGTTTCAGGATTCGTTCGTACACACTTGTAAACCCAATATTAAATCACCATACAAATTAAATCAAAATAAATAAGGTTTCGATTGGAAGACCCTGAATCTGCTTGTCGCCATCGAGCAGCAGTCGCCCAATATTGCCAACGGTGTCCACATCAACCGCGAAGAAGAGGACGTCGGCGCTGGTGACCAGGTACAGCAAAGCTTATCCATTCTCCTTCTACCGCCTAACACTAAGTGATGCGGAGAGTGTGTGTGCGTTCGTTCGTTTCGTTTCCATTTTGTTAAGTGTTCCTCTTAAATCGTATCTTTCCCACATTAACTTGGCTTGCTCACAGGCCAACGAGAGTTTCACCTTTGTCATCAAAAGCAGATGAATAATAAGAAGCATTCATTTATTTCAAAACACTAGACCAGCAGATATTTAGTAGCGGCCATTTAAAAAAATATTAAATTGATACCATATTTACAAAAGATTTGCTTGATGACCAACATTCAATTGCAATCTGCAGATGAGCAGTTAACTGGTGCGCCTCGAGCAAATCAATACCTGCTGAAATACATAACATACCACATACTTGGATTACACTGCGGGTGTTCTAACCACATTATTTACATTTTACCAAATCCATCGAAAGATTTATGTAACCATTAAAAGCCCGCTAGTTGTCGCCTTCAGGAACCCAGCGAAAACGAAGCCTTGCATGCGGCATGTGTTCCCCTATCGGAGAAGATCGAAAGGTTTCCTAGACCACGGTATACAAACAATTCATTAGACATTAGCTTATCGCAAAGGAGTCCTGATAAAGATTGAACAATAGCTCATTTCTTATATAAACATTTATTTATAATCTAGAATAATAGGGTGATGCAAATCATATTATAAACATTACTTACAGACATTTTCCTGTGTGTGTGCAACATTGCTGCGCTCTTTTCTTTTATCTTTCTCTCTCGTTTCATATATAACAAAACACGATACAAACCAATACCATATTTTAAACGATATTGCGCACTTTGCAATCGCGGTTCGAAACTCACAAAAGGTTTCGATTTTAAAACGTGCAACGTGCTCTTGGCATTGGACCAACAATCGCCCGAAATCGCTGCCGGAGTACATGTCAACCGCGCCGAGGAAGAGATCGGTGCCGGAGATCAGGTGTGAATTAGACACAGTAAAGCAAGTAATCGCAGTCTCGGCAGGCCGGGAACGTATGCCCTTTCCAAAGAGCGACGCATAATCTGTTTTCCTGTACATTTTCATTGATTGCGGATGCGATATTCACGGTGGTTGGGCGTTTTCAAGCTCTTTGGAAGGAGTGTTACCGCCACTTGTAAAATTTGTGTTTATTGTTTCCTTTATATATTTTCGTAACTAATCGAAAGAGTGTATGACGACTGTATTACTATTTACTTTTGAATTCATCTTTAGTTCAGTACCATATGTAGCTTTAGCAATTACTCGGCCCCACCAACTTTGCATTATATCGCCGTGCAAAATTCATTTGTTGTTCTTCCCGACTTTCATTTAAATACCAAATGCGCAAATCCAAACACACCCCGCATATTCATTACAAACACAGAAATTTATTACTATATTTTGGCTGCTGAGTTCCATCACTATATTCTCTAAACCCAAAGCTTTCCTAACATATAACTCATTCAATATTCGCCCTTAAATTTCCTAATCCAAATGTTTTTTATTTTACTAATGCTCTGACTAATTTGGTTTCGGCTGTTTTTGCTTGGTGCTCCAAAGGAAAAAATCGGTATTAATAGTAAATTAAATTTTTGCAGGGCATCATGTTTGGCTATGCCACCGATGAGACCGAGGAGTGCATGCCCCTCACGGTCGTGTTGGCCCACAAACTGAACGAGAAGATCGCTGAGCTGCGTCGCTCGGATGTCTTCTGGTGGGCTCGTCCGGACTCTAAGACACAAGTCACCTGCGAGTACCTGTTCAACCAAGGATCAGCTGTTCCCAAGCGCGTCCACACCATCGTAGTGTCCATGCAGCACTCTGAGAAGATTTCGCTGGAGACCCTGCGTTCGGAAGTAATGGAGAAAGTAGTAAAAGTTGTCATTCCCGCCAAATACATTGATGCCAACACCATTGTGCACATCAATCCCTGTGGTCTGTTTGTCATCGGTGGACCAATGGGTGACGCCGGACTGACGGGCAGGAAAATCATTGTGGACACCTACGGAGGCTGGGGCGCTCACGGCGGCGGTGCGTTCTCTGGCAAGGACTTTACCAAGGTCGACAGATCCGCAGCTTACGCAGCCCGTTGGGTGGCCAAGTCACTGGTTAAGGCTGGTCTCTGCAAGCGCTGCCTTGTCCAAGTCTCGTACGCCATCGGTCTTGCCGAGCCTCTTTCCATAACCGTGTTCGACTACGGCACTTCCCACAAGTCTCAAAAGGAACTCCTGGATATCATCCGGCGCAACTTTGACCTCAGGCCCGGCAAGATTGTCAAGTAAGTGCAAAGCAGTAGAAACCACTGTATTGTCCCGATAATTAATTGCTCATTTTTTTTTTGCGCTCAGGGATCTAAATCTGCGTCAGCCAATATACCAGCGCACCAGCACTTATGGCCACTTCGGTCGTGCCGGCTTCTCGTGGGAGGAGGCAAAGCCATTGGAGACTGACAACTGACTAGACGCTGACGCGCCGCTACCGCAGTCACCATGTGCTAAAAGGTCAAAGTCATCGATATCGCCATCAGCGTCAACATCAACAGAAACCACAACACCAACGTAATTTTTAGTTTCGTTTTTAAAGTTAAAAGTCGGGGAAGCTACCAGCATCGGCTTGCGACCTTCTTTGGGCTTTCGTTTCTAACTGCACCTGCGCTCTTCGCTATATAATTTAAACCAATTTGATGTGTGTAGTCTTCTCACACAATTCTAGTTGTAGGCGACATACTACCCGCATATATATACTTAATAGAGGGCTCCAACACAATTGATGAGCTTTAGTTTAGTATAGAGTCGCTCAGTTTTGTTATCACAAAAATTGAAGAAGTAGTTAGTCTACCCTTCAAATACCCTGCAATGTAATTCAGTTGGCATCTATTGAAATTGTATAAAACTGTAATATCCGTTGCCTAGAAATTATGAACCATTCTCATGCCCTAATTGTACACATATTTTTGTATCTTTTAATATTGCTATATGTTGTCGTATGCGTTGTATATGTTTAACCAAAAGTTTTTAAACAACTCGATTGTATGTAAATTACACACTGTCTTTGTATTTTCTGTAATCAACCAACCATAAGATAATGTATTTTCCTTTACAAAAATATATTAAAAATACAGATTAGAAGTTTGTAACGCATAAATGACCTGTATGCACAGACCCGGCATTTCAATTGCAGAAACAACTGAATCAGTGCCATGTCTTGTGTTGCAATTAATTAACAGACAAAATAAACAGTCAACCAGTTCAAACTGCTCCTGGTATTTTACACAAGCGCCGAATGAGACGCCCATAAAATAGTTTAATCTGAAATATTGTAATATTTAAAATATGTACAAGTCAAGCAAACTTTCACATGACAATGATCATTGCAATAAACTTAATCGACAGTTTTAATTAAATACTTTGTTTCCAGAAATCGTAAACGTTTCGGGACGTTAAAGCCAAACCATAAAAAAGCTTTATATTTTTAATTTCCGTTTTTACTGATATGTGTACAATTAGAATTTAAATTTAAGAGTTGAACACCCCCAATGTGAAAAGAATCGATATATCGATATGTATTGTACAGCTGTTGCGAAATGAATACTATCGGTATATTGCCATCACTGCCGAGCGCGCAGAAAACTTATCGACAGCAAAAGAAACGACAGCTGAAAGTTTTGTAATTGTTTATTAAATGTTAATTTTCTATTAAAGTTAGGAAAGTGGTGCCTAGTCGGAGTTCTTACATGCCAATCTGACCGTGGTGCAGCAATGGATAAAGTGTTTCGATGGTGGCCGTGGTTCTTCTTCCACAAGCAAAATGTACATGTGCAGAATATAAATGTAAATTTTTTATCGGCTATTTGACATTGTTGACACAATGGATCGGATCTATATTTAAAGACCAGGATACTTTCAGTGGAGACCAGGTAAGTTTAATTTTAAAGGCTGTTAGTGTGCGTATTTCGGGGCCTGGTCTGTCGGCATAATAATAGTCTTTAGTATGAAACTTGGTTAACTATTACATGTAGTAATCTTTATTTTATTATTCTGACTTACAACTCGTTCTTAATCTAAAATAATATGCATTTTTCGAAGATTTAAATTGACCAATTAAACACCCTTATCGTTATTTTTAAATTTGCACATTTTTTCCGCTAAAAATAAATAAATAAATAAAAAGCTTAATATTTTGTTTTAGTTTTTACTCACAATTAGAATTGAAAGTTAAATTATTTAATTGAACACCCCCAATAAACAAGAATCGATGTATCGATATGTGTTAAACAGCTGTCACGAAATAAATACTATCGATATATCGATGTGTATATCGCCATCACTGCGGAGCGCGCAGATAACTTATCGATTGCAAAAGGGACGCCGGCTGAAAGTTTTGTTAATGTGTATTAAATATTAAGTTTTCATTAAAATTAGGAAAGTGGTGCAAGAATAAGAGCTAGTCGGAGTTGCCAGATGCCAATCCAAGTGCGGTGGAGTAGAGAAAATAAGTGTTTGGCCGGTGGCCAAAGTGCAAGCGGGAACCACATCTGTAATGCATACACATGTACATAATTGGAGTGCCCAATATTTATGTACATTTGTGATCGGCCAATTGGCATTGTGGACACTAGGATTCCGAGGAGCTGTTGGACACACAGGATATTTTTAGTGGAGACCAGGTAAGTGTTTAATATTGTTTATTTCTTGAATTTGTGCACTAGATGCTTATCATTTAACTAAGGACATTGAAGATGTCTCCGGAAATTATCGGATCGAATTATTGCACTGCCCGACAGCGTTCTTGGTGCAGCTCTATGGGTATTCAATTATGTTAATCTGGGGTGCAACCTCACAACAGAAATAGACGCTTTTGAAAAAAGTCCTTATTCAGCGCTGCGCGATTTCTGATGCACCCTGAATATAAACGTATATAGGCATATCTTCTGAAATATATCTTCAATTTTAATTTTACGTATTTAAAAAAAACCTTAGATGGCATTCTACAGATGTGAATTTAGGGTTCCATCATAATTTAAGTCAAACAAAGCTTATGATTCATTTAAATAATCCTTTATCCTATTCATAAAAAATTTGATGCGGCAAACAGTCTTGGAAGGACAAATATATACCTTCCAATATTTTGAGACATCTAGCAGATGTGAGCAGAAGACGTCTCTTGATGCCTGTTAAATATTTTAAGACACATATTTTTTCTTGTATCTTTTTAAGCCTGTTCACCGCATCAAAATGGTTGTGTATAGGAGTCAAATGGCCCATAAAATTTTAAATTGAATTCTCTAGAAGAGAATCTATGCAATTTCTTGACACATGTTTCAATAATATTAGGGTACAGATTCTCGAAGATATCTATAATCAAAATACCACACGTTAAAATCGAAAACTAAGGATGCAGAAATGCGTATATTATATTATTTTCTATATTTATTTATATTTTTTTTCATATCACTTTGCCCGAAAAAATCTTAATTTCATTTTCTTACAACTCATTCTTAAACTAGTATAATATGGATTATTTCGAGATTTAGACTATCCACACAAACCCTCTTAATATAATTTTTACATTTTCACTATTTTCCCATCGTATTTCTAATAATTGTACGAAGTAAAGTTAAAATATTTTGTCAACAGCTGTAGGACGTATGCAAAAATAGGGTTAACTGCCGACTTTTTCAGCCGCTGTCTTATCATAATGTACGCAGCGATAGTAAAAAGCAAATAGAAGCCAATCAAGCAGGTGAGAGACCACGCATAGTGCATGTTCTCAAAGCCAAGAAAGGCTAATAGTACTTTAGACTTTTTGAAGGAACAAAAGATTTCCGTGTCCTCGCAAATTGTGTCGGCTCGTCCATAGTCATACAGGGAGGCGACTAGGCCTTCCATACCATGGCGAAGGAAGCTAAGATGCATCAGAAACCTCATAAGTGGTGAAATGTACGTTCCTCCGCCGTAGCCAATACCGTATATAGAAAGCAGAATCAGAGGCACGGCGAGCACTGGCCCCATGAACATGGCATTCTAAAAGAAATGGTCCTGATTCGGATATACTGGAAAAAGAGTATGCTCAAAATTGCTTACCACCAAGCTTAATCTACTGGAGATCAGTAAGCCAAAACTGTCCGAAGTTAAGGCGGTAACGAAAGCTATTGTAAACAGCATGGCAAAGCGGAACCATTCAAGAGGCTGGCTGGACATTAAGTATACAATGGACAGGTAAATAACGGCTAGAATGAACATGGATGGCAGCTTGGAGGACACCATTGCAGCGTAATAGGAGCTAAGGCGGTACCACTGGTTGTTGTACTCCCTCTTCAACAGATTTATTTCCGTGGGAACTTGAATATATATGGGTGTTCTTAAATGAGCATTGCTGTTTGAGAACCAAATAAAGCACTTACAGTAAAGGAGCACAGGCATCATAGGCAGGTACAGGTAGGCTATCACAATAGTGAACATGAAACCGAAATTGAAAAGCGCTTTGGAGGCCGAAGTGCCCATTCCAAAGTAGAGTGACCCCACCAGCAATGCAAGAACTATATTCATGTAAAATTTCAGCTTGATGTACGACTGGGAGATCAAAGATATCATTAAATAGCGATTGTGCGGTTTTCTCTCTATTCTCTTACCTTGTCTCTCCACATTTGGATTAGCATCCGCACTAGAAGTATTTTGTATTGCATCCACCAGTTACACTTGGCTTCCAAAAGTTTTGGGCTGATCTCCTCCTCAAACTGATCCATTTCGTAAAACGACGATGCTCCCGATGTAGTATCGGTTTTGGTGGGTGTAAGTTTTCCGTCCTCTGATGGCGGAGACCAACGTGTAACCTTGCCGTTGCCAACCGCCTCTACCATTGGCTCGTGATAGGAGTCTCCGTACTCGAGGCATGCCACTTCAATGATGAAGTCTGCCGGGTTGTATGTTATTGGACAACGCAGCCCGAGTTGCTGCATGTAGGGAACAATATTGGACCCTCTTCCTTGATAGATACATTGTCCCTCGGCGAGGACATAGACTGCGTCGAGCATCTCGAAGATCTTGGCGGATGGTGTGTGGATTGAGCAGATCACAGTGCGCCCCCCTGCAGCCAACATTTTAAGCAGGGCAATGCACTGAGAGCTCGACAAATCATCCAGGCCGCTGTTGGATTGGGCGTGACATTAATCTTTATTGTTCACTGCTTTCGTAAACTCACGTCGTAGGTTCGTCTAGAAAGATCACAGGCGGGTTGTTGACCAGTTCGAGGGCAATGCATAAACGCTTTCGCTCACCGCCCGAAAGCTTTGGGGCCATGGTGTTCTGGGATCCTTTAAGGCGCAGCATTCCCAAAATTTCGTCAATCTAACACGGTTAAAGCAGTGTGTGAGCAAAGAACATGTGAAGGTACACTTTTGAAGTTGGTCTTACCAGCTCTATTTTTTGCTTAGGATTGAGTTCATTTCCCAACTTTAGGTTTGCCGCTAAAAGCATCATTTCATGCACCGAAAACTGGGGATCCAAAACATCTGTCTGCGAATAAGTGATTAGTTAGCGCAAGACTCCTCAGAAATGCATTCGTACCTGCATTATGTATCGGGACATTTTGCGAAAAACTCGCATATCCCGAGGACTGTTGTTGACCAAAATCTCACCAGAATTACTGACGGCGCTATTGTAGAATATTGATGGATTATTATATAGTGGCTTGATGAATTACATTTTACCCGAATCCGGCCAACAAGTTCAGCAGTGTGGTTTTACCAGAACCGGAAGGCCCCATTATCGCAGTTAGCTCATGGGAGTGGAACATTCCATTGACTCCCCGCAAAATCGTCTTCGACTTTGAAGCTGCAGGAGGTGGCAACAAATTAAACACATTTAACTCGGTTTCATTGTAGGCGATTTTCTACTATTGTCATGAATTCGACCGTAGTTAACGTGGAATTAGCTGGAATAATTGCCCTTTAATATGCGCATTTTCAGAAAACAAGCGGTTTGTGAAAACAGCAATTACTTTGGAAATTATGTCCAATTATCATTCTTAATAAACCATTATCAGACACGAATATATTCATTACCAATTACCCAACCGTAGTGATCATGAGCAGATCATATTCACTCACCATTCGCCTGATCGGGGACGTCATAGCTGAGTTCCGTAAACTGCAAATTTACTGCTGGCCAGGATGGCAAATACTTCAGTCCATTAACGGATTGGAAGTCCTCCGAGTGGTCAGGCTCGAGACTAATGGCGTTTATGTCGCTGCTGTATTGAAGGGAGCTGTTCTGGGAGGTAGTGCTGCCTTTTAAGCTGCTGGCAGTTTGCATCTTGATGTTTCTCGAGAACCCCTTTGCTTCAATCCGATGTCATGCTCCTAAAATTGGTGTTTTGTGAATTTTTGATAACACATTTAACAATTTTACTGCGCCCCTTAGTCGCTAATAAAAATTGATTTAGTTTACAGCTCGCAGAATGGTTGGCTTCTGTGATAACCTTTCGATGGGGTATGCGCTCGTAGTACTGGAATCTCTTGCCGTCATTTCATGGCGCAGATTCATTTGTACAATGGGAATCAATTAGTAAACAGCATCGTACACAAAAAGTAAATAAGTTTGGTGGATTAAACCAGTTTGTGAAATTTATCTTCACCGCTTGTTTCGTTTGCTTGCTACTTTGAGTCGAGTTAAATCTAAGCGGCAATTTTGTTTCGGCTAAACTGAGTATTTGCCTTTTAACAAAAAAAATACGTACGCGTATCAGGGACCACGAATAGCGCCCTCCCTTCGTTCTGGAAACAAATTCCGCACTGACCGAAGAGCTTTTTAAATGAAATTCATTTCCCCCGACTGAACCGGGAATGTGCGATCGATGTCGATGTCTCAGCGCGCAGTCCGAAAACAAACTCAGATTTTCAATTGATTGAAAGCAGTACACAGTACATACACGACTGACAGCCTGCTCGAGTTCTGACCGAATGACTAGCCCTCTGATTGAACGCCGGAGGTCTGGAGATCTGGCTGTCTGGCTGTTGCCGACGGAATCTGGGTGTGGGGGGAAGTGCAAGTGTCACGGAAAGCTGATGAGTGGCCCTAGTAGGGTTGATTTGCAATTACTGCATTTACTACAGACTGATCTTTCGGAGAATCTCAAGTGTTATCAGCGAATGGGCAAAACCATAGCGGAAGTTTTGTTCGATGCTAGATTTAAGACGCCGGCTGATGGGAGGGCGGACAGTGCGGATGCGCAATCTGGACGCTGTTATTCACTCTTTATCTTTTCTTGACTCTCACTGATTTCGAGCTCCATTTTTTGCGACCGAAACGCTTGAAATGTGTAAAGCATTTAGTAGCAGTGTTTATACCCTTACAGGGGGTATTATAAGTTCAGTCAGAAGTTTTAACGCAGTGAACGAGACGTTTCAGTCCCTATAAAGTATATATATATTTGATCAGCATCACTAGACTATATATATAATATACAGTCGGTACCGGCCGGATCGTATAGCTACCATAGAATATTTTGAAAAAAAGTATAGCTTTGGTGATTTTTGACGAACTTATAGCTGTTCTGAATTTCGAGTTAAATTTTAGCTCCTGTAGGAACGATAGTCTCTTCTAGTCTGGAATATAACTTTATATTATTAATTCTGAATAAATTAAAAATATAATATGTATATGTCTAAATTTAACACTTTATAATTTGTAATTGAATAGGAATGCTCTGCAAGGGTATATAAACTTCGGCTGACTGATGTGTGCTTCCTTTCTTGTTGAATACAAAGTAATCGTCGGGACTGAAACGGGTGCGTGACCATTGGCCCCCACTTGTTGATACCGTTTAAACGATTTTCGGGTAGCGTCGCCTGCTGACTCGCAAAGGTGTTGCCTTCAGGTTGTCTAGGGTACACGAATGGGCGACTTGTCGACAGAGTCTTTGTCTTGTCCGTTGCTGTGTGAGTAATGGCGCATGTAAATGCATTGGAGCGGCGAATGTTGAACTTTGTTTCGGCTTCTGATACATGATCAACAATCATACTTTGTACGAGGAATATTAAAATGTGAATATCTAAGAAGTACCAGCTCATTTCATAAATATAAATACACGCTCGCTAGTGCTTGTGCATTTATCAGCGCATGTGCTTTTCTGTACACAAAGCAGAGGAACGCGTCTTTATATTATCTAATGTACACAAAATTATCGGTATATTACGAATAATGTATATAGGTTTGTGGGCTTTTGATTCATGTACCTAAAGAGCGCGATTTGAAGATAGGCCGCTAATAGGCCCTGAGTCGACCCAGAAATCGATTAAATAATTGACTTTTCTTGTGCCACTTGGAAGCATGGTAAACATTAGTACATAATTTCTATCGTGCTTGCAGTACACACTCCCGTATTCTTGCACTTGCTCCCGACTTTTCGGGTTCAACGAACGCGTTTAGATATAGCCGGCGGGCACTACTATTTGCAGCTGCGTAAATGCACCACTCACTGGCATTGGAGCTGCGGAGGGTGGATTGGCGGAGCAATAGGGGCACTTACTCCACTTTCTTTTTGTAGTTGCTGCTGTCGCTGGCTTTCCACACTCTTTCTCATGGCGGCAACCGCGTCGGCAGCTAGGAGGCGTCGACTTGTTGCACCGACGAATGAAAATGTACTGAAAGCGAGTGCAGGAAGAACGCAGCGGTGACTGCTACTGTTGCTGCTAGATTTACAGAGGCGAAGATCAGGGCCTTCGGTAAGAATACTTCTTCTTCAGAAGCGGAAAAACTTGTTTTGCAAAATCCGGAATTCGCCGCTTAAGGACTTGGCATGTCTATTTATACCGATTCCACTAACTTGGCCCACAGTTTCAGATCCTCTGACCTACCTCAATTCGATTGTGACTTTCGGTTTTTAGCCATGCCAATTGAAATATGGGACAAGAGGACGTTTAACTCAAATTGATTGGAAAACTCTTTTGTTGCATGAAATTGAAAATAAATTTCCTAAAGGCGTGCTAAATTATGGTGATTATCATAAGCTGCATGCTGCCATTACAGCAATATCTGGCATATCTTAAGCGAAATTGCAAGCTCATTGGAACAGCGCAAGTAGTAGTTGAAATCGAAATTTGTTAAGACAAACAATGATATTTGAAAAATTTTATTGAGAATCATACTATTTAAATTTTTATTTATAAAGTGGACAAATATACGTTTGTAATGCTTATAAAAAACCTTAAAAATATATATATTAAAAAAAAAGATCAAATGACTAACGCAACCGGTTTTCAATAAAAGGTAGTAGTTTAAGATATTCTACTGTTCTTATTTGTTGGTCTATTCGACATCACAAAGCCTAAAGACTACGTTTCAGTCTAACTGGATAAAGTAACAGCAATATGAAATCGATTCGCATTTTTTTGCAATAGACCAGCATAACTTTCAAAAGACAGGAACGTAAGTACTGGTTTTTAAATACCACTACTCTAAATACGGTTTTGTAAAAAAGTATTATCATTTCTCGATCACATTTCAAAACTGGCTCGTTTTTAACAGTCGCTGAGGTACTTGAGAATTGGAACAAGTTTTCCGGCAGATGGCGCTCTAAGAGCTTTTATATAGCAAAAATGCTGTTAGGCTATTTTCAATATGAGAATCCCCACATTTCCGCTGTCAGACTCATACAGCCAGTATTTTGTGTAAAATTTCTTTATTTCCTCCAAGAATGCACTATTTATAAATACAAATGTGATTATAAAATATGTATATGTTGCAGACACTTAAATACCATCTGGATTTATCATAAACCTGTATTAAAAAGTTTGTATAAAATAATTACAAGCGGTCTTATAGTACCTTGAATAAAAATATGTGTAGATTACAAGGATTTCATTTGTTTAAGGACACGAAATGTGTGTTAAAAATTTTTTATTCACAGACATTTACAAAACAATCGATTAATACATATGGAAATGTATTCAAATATTCTTCTTTTTTTTTTGCAAAAATGTGGGTTTTGATGTTTAATAACTTATTTCATTACACGATCCTTATATCGAAGATGTTGTGCTTCAGTGATTTGGTTTGATAAATTGTTGTAAGATTTGGCTACATCTGCGGCTGGAATCATGCTAACGAGAGGTGTGAAACCTACTTCCGTTGTATCACTTAAAATATGAATTTCACAACTAAAAACTAGGCAAAAATAAATGTTACAAAGGTTAATGATCAAGAACAGAACCCAAGACGCTTTGTCGAAAACTAAATAGTAGGTACATAGAAAGCTTTTAGAACCGAAAATAACAAATAGCATTATTAGTCCTAGCGCACAGTCTTCAGCTTCCAGCGCAAGAACAGGTACGCCGAGATGCGCAGCACCACGAAGATCACAATTAAGGCCACAATGTCCAGAGTAAAGTTGGCGTTCAGCATGTCCAGTTCCTCCAGCGTCGTAGTGGGCGCTTTAAAGTGGCAGTAAACCTGGAAGCACCTCAGCTTTTCACGCCCGTATCCATAGGTCGCCAAAGCAGTGCCCTCAAATCCGTATCGGATGTACGACAAGTATGTGATCCACCTCAAGTACACTGGTATAGCGTCGAAGGAGACGAAGAAGCCAGAGAACAGCAGGAAGGGCACGGACATGACAGGGGCCAGGAAAACTCCGTTCTGCACATTCATGGCAGCGCCAACCACCAGGCCCACGGACTGAGCCACAAACGAGATCAGCAGGCAGGCCGATAAGAACATGGAAAAGCGGAAGAGCTCCCAGGGTTGTGAAGTAAAGTAATAGACGATCGACACGTAGATAACGCAGAAGATGGCCTGGGGGAGAAAGTTATCAGTTATCAGCTACAGTGCCTCCTCCTAACGCCTGAGTGCAACTCACCTGAAAAGGTAAATCCGCCACGGATATAGCCAAATAGTAGGACTTCAACGAATACCAGCGATTAAAGTTTTCCTTTAACAAAACGGGCATTTCAAGCGGGACTGCAAAAGATATATATATTATTAACCGATCGAATAATACTGAACTACGTGGTGTCTCTCACATGATAGGATCGTAATAGTCATCGACGTGTACATAAGGAAAAGCATGTTGAAGAAGAGGAATCCCAGGTTGCTCAGAACTTTAGCTCCATCATTGCCGATGTCGTAGTAAAGGGCACCGATCAGGAATCCAACCAATAGATGGGCAAATAATCGAAGATACATAAGAGTCTACGCAATAACGGAAATCAAAAGGTTAGTCGACTCATAATTCAGTCCCAAATAATGTGCTTACCCAATCGCGGTAGCTGAAAAGTAGAGTTCGCTTGAGAACCACCCAGAACTGGTGGAACTGCGAGGTCGGATAACGCTCCGGCGATGTGATCTCCTCCGTGAGCAGGGCGGTGGTGCAGTTGACGGACTTCTCCACGTCAATCATGGCATCTCCCTTTTCGTTAGTGGTGACCAGGGCGGAACTGGCATTGCCCTCCTTCACAATATCGTTGACCATGCCGTTGAGCAAGCCGTTGTTTAGGGTCAGGTTGTCCTCGTACTTGCTGCCGCTCACGTTCGAGGCGTCGTTCTTGTCCAGAATGGCCTTCAAGTTCTGCACCTTCACCAGATCGTTTCGGGCCTTCAGGCCGGCGTAGTCCGCCGCCGAGCGAATGTCCCGCTTGCCGTTGTCAATGGCGTCGACCAGCTTGCGCGTGTGGTCGCCGTGCTCCCCGCAGGAGACCTCGATCACGTAGCTGGCCGGGTTGTGGTAACTGGGGCACTCCAGGTTCAGTGTGGACAGAAAGGGCACCAGTTGCTTGGTGCTGCCTTGATAGACGCATTGACCATCAGCAAGAGTGTACAGTTGGTCGAACATCTCGAAGAGGCGAGCGGAGGGCTGGTGGATGGTGCAGATGACGGTGCGTCCGCCGGCGGCCAGCATCTTCAGCAGATGGATGCACTGAAAGCAGGTCGAGCTGTCCAGGCCGGAGGTGGGCTCATCGAAGAACATTATGGGCGGATTGCTGACCAGCTCCAGGGCGATCGATAGGCGCTTCTTCTGACCGCCAGACAGATTGCGAGTCATCGTGTAGCGGTGCTCGCTCAGACTGAGAGTCAGCAAGATGTCATCGATCTGGAAGAGACAGCGGATTGTTAGAAGTTTTTAGTTTTTAGGGTAGCAGTGAGTTTTATTTTGGTTCTATTCAGTCGCGATGACTTGCTAGATTTTCTGTATACAAATATTGGCGTAATTTGCTACTCAGAACTGGTTCTATCAAATTAAATTCGGCTAAAAATAAACCTTTTATCTGACTAGGCTGCTGTGTACCTTGTCTAATTGTCCTTTTGCGACTTACCATTGAGTGCTTCTCGGGCTTTGTAAACTTCTTGCTGAGCTTCAGATTGGTCGCCACCGTCATCGCTTCCTGAACGGTGAGATTTCCGTGCAGCTGATTATCCTGCATTATGTAGGCAGACAGTTTGCGGAAAGCGCTAAGGTTGCGCTCGGCGCCGTTCATGGTGACGCTGCCTTCGATGCTCTGGGTTCTGGGGGTGCAATTGAACGGAAAGAGTTAGTTAGCCACGTAACTGGGTGCACTTAAAAATCCGTATGTCCGTCTAACCGCTAATCCTGGTCAGGCTTACCATTTTTCCTAGATCGGGAAGTCGTTTGTACGAACTGTTATCATGGGCAATGTTAATTGCAAATAATCGGACGTGTATTTTATTGTGCATATCTACGTTTGCTTGTATGCGGGCACTTATTTGATATACAAAATATATATGTACATATGTGCACGCGATCGGACAACTTGAGTCCGAAGTTCAGCAAACTAGTAGCGTATTCTCCCTCAAGTATTCAAACTAATAAAACACGACGACGACAGTGCCGCTGTGTGTTGGGAAACAGCTAAGCAAGGCGCTGATTAGACTCCGGTACGATATATGTGTATCATGAAAAATAGACTTCCTGCGATTCATTCACCCGATCGTATCGATTCAACGCTATTCAGGCTGATCGGCGCTCCTGGTAACAACAGAAACAACTGGCCAGGTTAATTGAAATGTTTATGATTATTATGCGATACAGCAAAATTTAGCGTTTTCAATAAACGAATAAAGATAGGGTTGGCAAAGGGAAGTCGCTGCGTATCGGATCGGTCCCTATAGTATGTGTCGCGCATAAATTATATAATTACAAAGAACGCAGAGCGCGGAAAGGTCGGCGGTTCAAGTGCCGAAAGAGGCAGAGTGCTTATCAAGTCGCTATTATTATTACTGTTGATAGTACAGGGCTGGCTATAAACACACTCGCACTCGTTTCGCCGTATTCTCGTGTGCGACGCAAGGTCAGATAGGTTCGGTGATTCGAATTTTAGCAGCTACTTGAAGTGAATGCAAATTATCAGGCCCCACCACCAGGCGAAACTTACTTGTAGCCGGACAAAATGTTGAGCAGCGTACTCTTGCCAGCGCCCGATGGTCCCATTATGGCGGTGAGCTCTCCCGACCGGAGGCGCCCACTGACGCCCTTCAGAATGGTCTTGGCATCTGTAATGAAAGGCACGAAATTAGTGTTTGGACCAATCTCTCGATGAGCCTAAAAATAGTTGGCTTGGTTTGATTGGTCTTACGTCATTGAACCCAAGTGCCGCCACTTGACTATGAGGTACCGCTGGAACTAGCAGACAAGGCACTGCATTGGTCTTCGGACGAGCAAGTGTAGAGCCGATAGGTAAACAAAATTTGCAAAGTCTGACAATCAAATGGCATAACTCGGTCATTGGCCCCACAGAGTTTTTCGCCTTCCACCTCCACCTTCATTCGGGCTTATGAATTCAACCAAAAATGGTATGACAGATGCTTTTAGTAATCGAAATCCAACGATTTAGGAGGAGACCCCTGAACAATTGCAGCCACTCCCAAGCGGCAATTTATTACATAAACCATGTAGGCCCATCGAAACAATGGACAACCAATAATCAAAGCGTCTGTATTTCTTGAGAAGCGAATACCTAATTGGCTACCACTTTGAAGATGCCTGGCCTCAGCATCGGTAATTTCGCGCATGTCGTCTAAATGGAACTGTTCAGATGCGGAAGTGCCTTATCACCATCGCATACCTATAAACCGATAGATTTGCACGGCTAGCCATCTGCGCTTTACGGAAAATGCTAATAAACCCGTTTTCTTGGGGGCACGCGCTTCGCTCGCCAGTCTTGCCAGAAGATGGATGAACCATTTCAGCGAAATCAGATGGTGGAATACCAAGATCGAGGGCTTTACGATTTGGGTTTAGTGGGGCACTGGAGTTGTTAAACCTATAAAAGTGTAAGAGTTGCCTTAAAGCGACCATTACGAAATGTTTCAATTTCAATTTAGGCGTTTCATAACTCCGACTACTAAAGTAGTAAAGTACCGTGGAGTCACAAGTGAAACCCGAGATTTATTAAGCCCGTGCAGGGGCTGTACTATAATTGTTTTATTCGTCGGTTTACTTAATCGAAAGCTGGCAGTGAACCTCAGCTGTCAGACTAGCTAGTCTCAGTCGTAACGACTAGCTACGCAACATCCCGCATTGAACCGCGGCCTGAATATTGCCGGTACTTGCTAGCCAGTCGTACATGTCTGTAATGGCACCAAACGGAGGGCCACGCTTGACAAACGTTAGTCTAAAGCTAAGGCCAACTCGCA
The DNA here is from genome assembly GCA_037075245.1 of Drosophila mimetica. Classification (NCBI taxonomy): domain Eukaryota; kingdom Metazoa; phylum Arthropoda; class Insecta; order Diptera; family Drosophilidae; genus Drosophila; species Drosophila mimetica. Next base: position 268,801 of record JBAMCH010000007.1, read on the forward strand.
GCTTTGATGCTTATGACCGGATTGGATTGGACAACAAGTGCTGCCATTCAGTTTGCCCAAGAAAAGGTTGCGCGAAACCAGCTGCTTCAAGGGCGCTGCAGTCGCCTCTATGATTTCTACTCTCCTGACTCGCCCCTCCAGCGGCACTTATATAGTTGAGCATCTGAGAACGTTCATAGGTACTCGTCGTTGCCTTTTTGTTTACCTCAAAGTCGCATAGTTAGCAAGCCAAAAACAGCGCGAATTCCATCGGTTGCCTCACAGCCACAGCCACAGCCACTTTGTTTTGTATACATTATTAGCCCACAAACTTAGCACGTCTCTAAAGGCAGCGTGCCATCTGCAAATCTTTCGGCCAGGTGAGGCAAACTCATTGGCCAGTGTAAATACGTCCATATATATTCGCATATTCTGAACGACTTAATTGCGAATGATTGCCGACCTTTGAATCTGGTGGCAATTTGCGGCTGTGCAAAGTTCAGACTGCCGCCGCCTCCAATTACTGTTGTACTCGTACAGCGGCCTTAAGCTGAAAAACAGGCTCTGACAATCTCGGCCGGGATGCAGCGACCCGTTATAATAGTGGTTGTCCTTGCCTCTGAGGCAAGTCCAGCTACCCGAGTTGGACTCTGGGGGGAGTGGTTTTGTGGCTGAGCTTTTTATTGATTGACGGATATCTGAGAACAAAGCAGCTGTGCCCGTTCGAATACCAAATTATTGGGAATATTATCGCGCTGCCATCATTACCAATTCAAAATGGCCCCACAGGGCCACTCCCGTGGATACAGTGCATTTCCCCGGCGTATTAATGGAAGTTGTGGCCCCACACCACCCCACCGCTCTCAACCCACAGCGCCACAGTTAGCCATCCGGTTATGACAAAACCCTAATCGCTCTGCTAACACAAAGAGCACAGGCCGCCGCCAGCAAACAAGCACTCAAACTAGAAAAAACAGAAACCTCTCACTGCGGCCCGCTAGCATAGAATGTTTTGCTCATTAGCAGCAACAGATCCGAGCAATCCCCGTTCTGCTCCACCCATGCCCCAAGACAGATACACACAAACATGATTGTAGAGAGAAGTGCGCGTACATGGCTCGCATTCCAGATGCTTTAGCATCGCAGCAACTTGTTGACTGCCCCACTGGCGAAAAGCGTTTGTGTGGGCAGTTACTCCGCGGCTACTGGATGTGATTTCGATGTATTTGGCACGGCTTATCGCTGTGAAACCCAGTGAACTTTGGCCACCGCCGCCCTTGTGTAACTGGGAAACGAATCCGAAATCCGACGGAACAACGGCGGATTACTCAGTTCTGCCCGTTGCTCGCCGTATGACAACGCTGATACTGCGATATTGCTGCTGCCAGAAGAACAAAGAAACCAGAAACCAGCAACCAGCATGACGCGAAGCGCAGCTAAAGCAAACAAGTAAAACCCGCTAAAGCCAGGGAAGTGCGTAATAGCAGCAAGGCACTCCGAAGAAGGAGCCCCCAATGGCACATGTGGGGAGCACTGCTACTTGGTACTGGGACCCCAGCACAAAGAAAGCGAAAACAAAAGCGTTGGGAGCTCCCGTTCTCACGGGGCCAAGGTGTGCAGGCGGGACTATACTTACTGCTCCGGTTTCCTTCCTTCACGCGGTACGTCAGATTGTGGAAGGCCAGATCCACTGCCGGCCGCTTGGGCAAGTGCTGCAGGGTCTTCGGCTGCGCGGGCACTATCTGGGCCTTCAGCTGGCCCGCTCCGGCGGTGCCCAGTCTGTTGTCGTTCAACAGATTTGCATTATCGTTTTTGGTCATCTTGTGTCAATCAGTACGCCAGTAACCAGTCGGGGTTAAAAAAGCAAAATGCAACCACTGCTCCGTGTGTGTTGTGTGTGTATTCTTTGTAAACTTTGGCACTGACAGCAAACTGCAGCCCCTGCTGCCCTTCGTTCCCGTTTGGGTTTGCGTTTACGTTCACGTTCTCGATTCGATTCCACCACCGTCGGTCGGTCGGTCGGTCAGTGAGAGAAATTTTCCACCCGTCTGCTCGAAACGGAACTCCCGCTTCTCGAATGTTAGGACTTGACTCGCTCGCGCCGCGATCGCAACTGAACTAAGCAATTGCGGCAGTGGAACAAAGCCAGAAATTTAAGCGACCGCTGGCAGAGAGTGCCATCGCACACTCATTCGCCGCAGCCCCAGTGCTCTGACGTCGCTGGCCAGAGCGGGACGGCAGTAGTGGGGCGCCAGTTCTGGCTGGGATTCTAGTGAGAGTGAGCAGAGGCACGACTCAGTGCTTCTCTCCGACTCTCTAAGCAGCCCACTCTCTTAATAGCCAGCAGATTCTTCGGCAGAATCTTGGATATACCTGGGGAAAAGCGTCTAGTCGGTAAGTATTCTTCGGGCTGATTTACCAACTGCTTCCTAACCGCAAGAACATGCCACTTACTGTATCGAACTGGCCTTGCGGAAACCATATTACCGATAAGTATATCAGTACTTGATAGCATACGGAGTAAATCCGATTCGCTTGGCTCCGGATCGCAGGTGGAATGTAATGAACCCCAGAAAGCCTAGGGTTTCGGCCAATGCTATTTACAAGTTAAATTACAAGTTCACGGCCTGGGACTTGCTCATGACTCATGAGTTATTGCCGGCGCTTATCTAGGGGTGTCAATTTATACCTGATAAGAGTCTATATAGAGCCGATAAAGGGGTTGTACTTTGGTACCATCTAGTGTTGTACGGAAAAAGAATTTAATGGGAAATATTGTTCGTTTGAAGGAACTCGGCCATAATAATACTCGTTAGCGCTAACTCATGTGTGCGCGTTTTGTTCGCAAGGCAGCAAGAAATGCCATCCGTCCTTCACATCAAGTCTGACAATATGAGCGCTTTTAATGGTCAGCTCTTGCGACGTGGGTATGTCGCCAGCTCCCTACATTTTATGTGGCATGAGGTCATTTCTAGCGCGTTATTTACTGGGGCGTGGGAGGTCCTTAGAACTTGGCTCCATGAACTGTTTTGGGGAATAAATTAGCTCGAATGTCTTCCGTAATGAGAATTGTGAGGAGAATGGGGCATTTTATAGTGTACTTTAATCATGTAAGATGGGGTGAGAAGTGTTATCACAACAAAATCGTATTGACTTGAGCTTAGCTTGTTCTGACAATAAGTCGCAGGCTTTTTGTATTTTTCCCAAGCCGATTGGGTTTAACGAATTGCACTTGCAGTGTAAGCAAGAGCGTTGCAAAATTAACTAAAGTGAAACCGGTTTATTTTCGTTTTTTTTTTGTTTCAAGTGAAAAGCGCAATGGATCGACGACAAATGGCTGGAGTTTTCCAAGTGCACACCCCAATTAAAGTGATTTTTCTTAGTTTACTTTCTGTGTTTGGCCCATTAAGAGCCGGAATAAAGTGTGGCACGAGTTTCCAAATATGCTAAAATTATAAATTTCCACCGACATTATTTCCCGATGACTATTGCCGTGGAAATTCCTGAAGCTCGGGGTTATTCAAATCACGGAGATGTCAATGATTGGCAGGAATTGCAAACCGGTTGTGCTTCTATCACTTGTTGATTTCGTTTCATTAGAGGTGCTATTTGTTAGTCGAGCGAATTTGTTGCGGTGCATTTTGCTTCAGGCCCCGCCTGGTTTAACTACTTACAGATTATTGTTTTCCAAAAACTGATTCCAACTGTACTTGTTCATGGTGCCGTTAACTCACAAGCCGCTGCTTCGGAGCAACAAGTGGCCTTCGCCAAACAGCCAAGTCGTAAGCCGCGATACCAATAGTCGGCAGTCGGAAAGTAAACCAAATATACCAATTTTCGATTTTGTGGCTTTATCCGTGGCACACCGCATTTAAATATGCACTCTGTCGAAGGGGAAACTCTCGTGGATTCTTGCGAAAGAAAACTAAAGCCGGCCATCCAGTGGAAACGATGACACGCAACTGGAAAAGCGTAGTACGAGTCAGTACGTGTGATGCAGTCGCGGCTATGGTGGAAATTCGCACTTACACATGGCCAAATACGAGTTTCTTCTCTTTTTCCTCGTTTTCTTTGTTATGGCAACCTGAAGCTCGGCCAACGTTATGTCAGCCGGCCAAAACAAAAAGCTTGCTTTCCCGCCTCTCGGCTTTTGGTCGGAGAACTTGCCAATTGTTGCACTGCGGCAGACAAGATGTCCCCCCATGTTTATGGGTGTGTTGAGTGTGCTCCAAGAACGAGTATTGTCCACAAACTGTCTGCAGGACTGATGTTCTCAATAGATTAATCTGATAACTAAAATGGAATTTACATCGCATGTATAATCCGACGTTTCTCGTATTCTACATACTCGAAGCCCAAAAGCAGGCAATATTTTGCCTGCTCCCACACAAAAATATATATAATCCAAAACCATAAAATGAAATAATAAATATAAAACCGTATTTATTGCAAAGGAAATCGGTTTTTATTTATTTTTCAAAATCGAGGTGAATGAGTATTATGAATATTAGTGGTCCTAAGTAAGTTAAGTATAAGTTCGGCTTAGACCCAACGGGTAATATCTCTTGGATTGACCCAAACAAATCAATATTGATTCATTTTGGGCTCTGTAATTGCGGTTCTCTCGCAGGGTTCACGAAATGGTAAACACAAATAGCAATAACAGCTGATACGCTTTTGTTTGCATCGGCTATATTTAATTGTATATAATAAACTTTGTACTAGGCGTGTATCCAAAACAGTCAGCCAGCGAAGAGAGCGCAGTGGTGGAGGTTGTCCCGAAGAGATGGTGAGAAATGGAGACATGGGGAGAGTGCGCATGCACCTCCTGGCCGCTCTCTCTGGCAACTGCAAGTTGTTTATGGATCACAATTTGTTGTAATGCTGTAATATGGGGAACACGGAACATCTGCTTCCCTAAAGTATTAAAACGTGGTTTTGATCTGAAAATAACAAAGGGAGAAAGTCGAGTGGCGAGTGAGAACCGAAAATATAAAAAAAATCTATTTAATGGAAAAAAGAAAGGTTTTAATTCTTCAGTAATTCTTTCAAAATGGTTGACAAACATAAAAGTGAAACGTTTTATTTTGAGTAAAGCATCAACAATGTTTCAAATACAAAATTATTTAAAAAAAAAACCTTAAGAACATATTTAATTAAATGTTGCTGGAAGAAATCAGGAAAGAATATTTTTTCATCGATGCATTTTTGTTATAAAAAATTCCACTTAATTACAATTAAAATTATATTAGTTAAATTTCATTTTTTTGTGCAGTTTTCTAACAGTGCAACAAAAACACCCACGCTCGGTTTAAAAACTTGTCAGAGTAAACAATATCGACCTCAATATTTGGGCTTTCGTAGATCTTTCGTTTGCATTGCACCTTATCGCACAGGTGTTCTATAATGGGAATTCCTAAATGCCCACTTTTGTTTTGTTCTTGGCACTTGCACAATATGCCCGAAATGCATCATTGAGCGTATTACATGGGCCCAGTAACGGGGACTCGGCCTAATCGCGTAGCCTTGAAACATTCTGGGTCGCCTCGCTTGGCTCTCCCAGAGATGCTTCTTGGGTGCCCCGCATATCATTGTGGTTTCCACTCTGTTCCGCTGTCTTTTTGGACGCTCTCTGGGAGGCCTTTGCTTTTGCCTTTGCCTGTGCGTCGGCGTCACAAACGCGATAAAGAAAACCCGAGGCGCGCGACGAAACGAAGTGAATCGAAACGAAAAAAAAGTGAATGTTGTCGCGCTAACTGTGCTCACAAGCCTTCCAAACCTCGTATTGGTCGGGTGTCCTCAGCAGTCGCTCCGCAGCCACTGACACAAGCAGAAACCGAAAGTCCCGCAATCCGAAAATCCCCAGAAGACCTGACGGCCAGCCAGCGATTACTTAGCAAATCACATAACTGTAAAGTGGACAAACGAGCAGTGCACGGTAAGTTGGGCGGATTGGAAAAGCACCCACTTGCCTTACCCAGTCGCCGAGAGCAGCAAGTCCACGGAAAATAATTACATAAAATGAAGCGAGGAGAGCAGAGTGGTGTGCACTGCCAGCATCCTTGAGCTGCTGCGCACGTACCCACACCCCCAGGCAATACATAGCTAACCGTGTCCTTTTGTCCTTCTCGTTGCCCCTCCAATCAAGGACCACCATGGCATTCCGCGTCGCCGGACTCTTCCTGAAGAAGGAGCTTGTGGCTCCCGCAACGCAGCAGCTGCGATTGCTGCGCACCAGCAGTTCGGCCCGTTCCCAGTTCCTGGCCAACTCGCCCAACACGGCGCTGGACAAGAGCATCCTGCAGCGGTACCGCAACCTAGAAACACCCGCCAATCGGGTGCAGGCCACTTACCTATGGATCGACGGCACCGGCGAGAACATCCGCCTCAAGGATCGTGTCCTGGACAAGGTGCCCAGCGCCGTGGAGGACTTGCCGGACTGGCAGTACGACGGCAGCTCCACTTACCAGGCGCACGGTGAGAACTCGGACACCACCCTCAAGCCACGCGCCATCTACCGCGATCCCTTCAAGCCCGGCAAGAACGATGTGATTGTCCTGTGCGACACCTACAGCGCTGACGGCAAGCCGACGGCCTCGAACAAGCGTGCCGCATTCCAGGCGGGAGTCGACAGGATCGGCGACCAGGAACCCTGGTTCGGTATCGAGCAGGAGTACACGTTGCTGGACGTGGACGGACGTCCCTTCGGCTGGCCGGAGAACGGATTCCCGGCCCCGCAAGGACCCTACTACTGCGGCGTGGGAGCCGACCGCGTCTATGCGCGCGATCTCGTCGAGGCCCATGCCGTGGCCTGCTTGTATGCTGGCATCGATTTCGCCGGCACCAATGCCGAGGTGATGCCCGCCCAGTGGGAGTACCAGGTCGGTCCAAGCAGCGGCCTGAAGGCCAGTGACGATTTGTGGGTGTCCCGCTACATCCTGCAACGCATCGCCGAGGAGTACGGCGTGGTGGTGACCTTTGACCCCAAGCCAATGGAAGGCCAATGGAACGGAGCAGGTGCACACACCAACTTCTCCACGAAGGCGATGCGGGCCGAGGGCGGCATCAAGGCCATCGAGGAGGCCATCGAGAAGCTGAGCAAGCACCACGAGCGGCACATCAAGGCCTACGACCCCAAGGAGGGCAAGGACAACGAACGGCGCCTGGTGGGTCGCCTCGAGACCTCCAGCATCGACAAGTTTTCGTGGGGAGTGGCCAACCGTGCCGTGAGTGTGCGAGTGCCACGTGGCGTGGCGACGGCTGGCAAAGGATACTTCGAGGATCGGCGGCCAAGCTCCAACTGCGATCCCTACGCCGTGTGTGGCGCCATCGTTCGCACCTGTCTGCTCAACGAGTAGGCGGTAAATAGGCGAAGGGACTAATGGGCTTAAAATCTTTTGTACATAGTATATTATTGAACTTTGGAGCGAATCCGATCAATTGAAGCAAAATTTACTTTGCTTGTGCAAAAAAGACAGGAGAACGAGGCACGAGAAGCGTGCGTTTAGCATTTAAGAAGTGGGAGGGTGGCAAGAAGAACATAACATGATGGAAATTTTAACCTGAAAGCGATGGGGGTCCCAAACAAAATTCTGCCATAAATATTTTACAAATTATGTTGCTTTAATCTAAATAATAAATAACATTGTACCCTACGTAAATGCACTACCTTTAGATCAAAACAAAAATGATCGAATTTTGACGTCGATTTGTAGACATAGAAGTTTTGACCTCACTTGTTGATTAACCCGCCAGGGTATCCAAATGTATTGTTAGAGAAAGGAATATCACTGAAATTTGACTATATATATGTTAATCATTCATATCTAAATGCACGTACATATGAAACAAGAATTGTGTTTAAACTAATTGTTGCGTAGAAGTTGTTGAATACAATTTGAAAGAAAAGAAAATTACATATAAGACGCTTCTGATCTGTTGTATCCTACTGTTCGCTAGCATTTTACAGCATTCTACATATATGTGCTTATATTATAAATGTCTCTTTGGTACAAGCACCCAGAAAATTAAAAATTCCACTGCGATTCAAATAAACATTTTGAGTAAAAGCAAAGTTGCAAACAATACGAAACAAAACCCATTACTAAATGCTATTTTATTTGCTCTTTTTTTGGCGAGCTTTCAAACGCGTCTCGCTGCAATGGTTGTGAAAAGCGGAATTTTAAAATATAGAACAGCTTGTTTGTAAATAAATGTGACTGGGGGCACGAAAACGATTTAAAGCAAGACCTTGTTTTCAATGGAAAGTTTTCCACCAGAACCAGCTGCCTGACACTGAAAGTTTCCAAAGATTAATGCTTGCGATCCGCGTCGAGAATGTGTGTGCTGCGAACGGATACATATAGGCCTGAAAGTAAGATATGGCTAAGGGGGAGGGAATGTTTCCGTACAAAACCGATGGCTGTTGTATTGGGTCAGCTGATAAGGCAGGGGAGTCGCCCTCGACTGATGACAGGCCACCACATCCCATTACAATCAAATATTGATTGAGCAGAGTCGCGAACTTAATCGCCCCAAAGGGTGCTCGTTCACTCATTGGCCTGCCCTCCGCATATCAGAATTTTAAAAACAATCTTCACCTTGCGACCGCACACTTGCACGCTACCTTTGAGAATTCGCCCTAAAATTGTCTTTAGACGATTAAACATTTAATTTATGTTAGGATCATCTTTAGTTTACATTAAAATTTTAAATTAGAAAAGTATTTCTAAGTGCAATAAGGTTTTTTATTCTTCAAAAATTGTTTCGACAAATAATGGCTATAATATTTTGCGTTCAAAGAAGAACAAATAGCATGGATATATAACAGAATGATGAATAGCTTTGAATGTGTAAAATGTAATATTTTTTTATGAGTGCATTTGGCATGGGCGTACTCGTAGTTGTTGACACTCTGAGGTGCAGTTTGCGGTGCTTGTTTGCCGAGGCTCTGCTGGGAAGGGATTACGGATTACGGGACATGCAAGTGTAATGGGGTCGAAAGCGAAAGATAAGGTGGCCCGGTTTGGTGAATACACAGATACAGCCAACATGACCGAAGGGCCAAGCGATCACCCGTTGTCCGAAAATACCGATAACCCCGTCTATAAGGTGGGAACGCATTCCTCTGCCGAGCTCGAAACCGAATATCAAATATACCCGTTCTCCATTGCAGCATGTGAGGCCAAAAGGTAGCTATTATATTTTCAAATATCATAAACAATCGAAATCAAGACGCCAGCCTGTTATGGCCGCAGAACTTGAGAGTTCCGCCCCGCTGAACATAGACCAGATCGTTAATGAATTGAATCAGGTTCATTGGTATGCATGAAACTAGTTCGAAGATGTCAACATCTTACAATGCAGGTCTGATGAGATCCAGTTATGCTGCCCAAGACCAGGCGATTTGCATAAAATGGAATGATAAGCTTCTAGCGAAGAAGGCAATCTTATCGGCAAATCAACGGTACAGTGATAAGTGAGCTCTATAAATAGTGATGTTGCTGCAAACACCGTGCATTTTTCGGCTCCTGAAAAGTTTTGGTAACGATCCAATCGATCGTTAGCGGATTATACTTATTTTAAAATAAACATTATGCAACCAATCCAAAAACACTGATAAAAAGGTCGAGTGGCGGTTCATCAAACATTAGCACATAATTTGAATAAAACAGTTTATACGAGTGGCGTTTAAAGTCCGAGCCAACTGATAAGACAGTCAGGCCACAAATTTGGCCTTCCTAGCTGACCAGTGTTTACCATTATCTTTGCCAGCGTGCCATTTAACTCGGTCAACAGAATGACACCGGCTGCGTAGCCTTATCATAGAGCCATAAATCATACCGGCTGCGGATGGTGAAAAGAAAAGTATGTCGCTGCAAAGAGGCAAATGCTTTCGAAACTTAATTAATGTAATCAATGGGTCTGCACAAAGCGAGGGAATCATTCCACGCAAACCCCTGAATGCTTACCCAAATAAATATAGATACTCACTAAGAATGGGGCAGCGAAACAACACGGCTGTGAAGCGTGATCTTCGAATTCCCGTCGCAGAGTCTCAGAAGAGAGTCCCCTGCATTGCCAGTTGCGAATTAAAATTTCCAGAACCTGAAACTGGGTCAAGAAACCCATACGCCCTTGCGGCGGGGGCAAGTCGGAAAACTACTGATAACACCGGATTTACGGCCACAATGCTGGGCGTACACGTCACTGGGGCAATAAAAGAGCAGCAAAACAGAGCAAACCTGTTTATGGAGCTGCAGGTGAAGTAATCGTTGCTGGGGGCACTGTTTATTTTTATGTGTGTTGTTTCAATTGGACCGAACCAACTGCCTGTTGAGATTACGTTTTATGGTGCTACTTATAGCCTCGGCAATCATAATTGATGGCTCGATCGGAAATATATGGCCAGCACTCTGGGCGATTATAAAACCTGTCAACTGCATGCAGATACAGACATGGCCAATTGCCATGTCCTGTGACCGATGTCCAACATTTAATCGGTCACGTACCGCGTTGCTGAAAAAATTCGCCAAGATTTGCGGTGTTTACTTGGGGTGAGCAATTCTTCCTTTTTATCTATGGCGCGTGTCGATATCGTGGGGGTCTCGCGCCCGCCAACAGAGACAGCCAACCAGTGCTGTCTTTTATCTGGCCTATTTATCTAATTTCACACTGCTCACGCCACTCGCAATGTTTTGGTCGTGATGGGCGGCTATATTTAATCTGCAGTGCATATAGAAAGAAGTCTGGAATGGCCGGCCAACTGAATCACCCAGAAGCAGGGACCGACTGCGTGTTCCCACCTCGTTGTCCAGAGTGGCCGAAGATCTTCCGCCCCTAATTTATTGCCCCTATTCCTTTTTTACTTTTTTTTTTTACTTTCTCTGTCTGCCAGCGAACGCGATTCGCAATATTTGCGTCATCGCCACACGCGTCTACCAAGTGATCTGCGAGCTGTTCCTTGGCTTTTTTGGCGCATCGAACCAGACAAAGTTCAGTCCCCCGATTCCTGAGGTAATCGCCGCTGAGGAACCGATGACGGACATAGACTCAGCCAAAGGTCGTCTTCTGGGGCCCACACACTCATTGCGCATTATTTTAATTTGTAATTATTATTAATTGGTATTTTGTCCAAACTGCGTTTATGTTTCTGTTGTGTTATCTGTTAAGTGACCCGCTTTTATGTGACAAATGAGATTAGAATCGATGAGCTATGCTCGGTTTGAATACATATATTAATGGATGAGAATCCGCAGAGATTATAGAGTTGAGTAAACAAAACTCGCCTTTATTGTTTTTGTGAAAGTCGGTTGATAAGGGCTTCTCGATAAGCCGGCCACATTTTTACTGAGAGTTGTTTACCCAGCCTGCATCGGACTTAAATGATAATTTCGTCTGTACATCTCGGTTTTTCCTGCCCAGTATTCAAGCAATTTAAGTGAACTTATTTTATCTTCACATATATGAACCATTACGGGGCAACTTTCTTTGTTTGTTTGGGGACGTGGAAGCAATTTCAGTTCGTTCACCCATTGTCCATCTTCCTTTACTCGATTCATTGCTCATTAGCCAGCCCGAAATTATTTGGGAAGACCTAGTAAAATTCTGACAGCTACAGTCTTTCCATATTGACCCTGCCTCGTTTCAGTCGATAATTTAATTAAAACTAATTATAGTTGGTAAACTGCAATTTAAGGACCTGCTTATGACGGCAGCTTGAGTTAGATTAAGAAACAATGCCAATGGAGCACTAAAGGTATTTAAACTGATTTCGTGTTAAAATTCTAGAATATTTTACATTTACATTTTTCCTTTAAACGGCAGTACATTTTAATTTGGAAGTGACAACTCTATGAGTTCGTTAATAAATTTTTGAATAGTCTACATTTTATGTTAGATTTTTATATTATCAATGTTTGGCAGAATGGGACAGCACTTCCAGATTGCATAACTTGAGTAACTATCTTGGTTTAAATCCAATTTAATCAATTTTCTACATTATTTTCTATTCTGATAGCCGACCGTTCTTATTGTAATAAGTATTTAACGTAAGATTATTATTAGAAATTCAAAAGTATACTTTTTAGTGTTCTCGTTGTGGTACATGTTTTGTGGTATACTAACGGGCTGATGGAAACGTGCTGGAAAGACCCAATTTAACATTTTCTGCTGCTGATTTATTTCGAGACTGGTTCAGTCATTAGACCCACAGGACTTCTTGACCACCTTTCCCGTCATGAAATAGGTGGATAATGGTCTCAACCGGCGACCACGGAGTTCCTCGAACAGCCCGCCCTTCACGGAGAACGAGTGCTTAGGTTGGTAGAGGAGGCTTAGAAGTGGGTTCTTCGGACTAACGCGCATGTTGTTCATGGCGTAGGTGCCCTTGACCAGCGGACAGCTCAGCGAGTAGTTGCTTTGCTTGAGCATGTTGTCCTTGGCCGGCTTGAAAAGCGGCACCGCGTTGAAGACGTTCTGCAGGTCACACAGCTTGGTGGAAGCGTTGTATATGGTGCGAGCCTTCTCCCGGCCGGAGTGCTGGAGGATCAGGATGCGGGAGACCGGGGAAGCTATCTCCTCGTTGATGGTGGTCACAGAGCCGATGCCAGTTTGATTCGAGAACGTCATGTTTACCACAAAGCGAGGTCGGTCATCCGTCCAATTGGCAAAGGTGAATGCCACATAGTAACAGCTCTGGCCAGGATATTCGAATTAAGTAAAACAATTGTCGGGACCCCTCTCAATACAAACCTCCTTGCTCCTAGACTGCCTGAGCTCCAGCAGCACCAACCAAGCTGTGATGGCCACTACCGTTCCCCACGTAGCACGCATTTTCCCAAGACTGACAGCCATTAGATCGACATGCTATTTTCGAACACAGCTGAGAGAATAATAAAACAATTAGGCCGCTCCATCAATTTCCCATTAGTCAATTAGAGTTCGCCAATACTATATCATTTTATTCCCCTAGTACAAAATGTCAAACCTTTGGGCCAAGTCCAATATTTGGCTTAGTTTGCGGCTTATGCGCTCCGATCCCGAGTTCTTCAACACCTCTGAAAGCTGGCGGTCTTCCTCTGCTTCGCTGACCGCACTGTCGGCCAAAATGAAGCGCGTCATGAAAATGGCGTGGGGAACTTGAATATACGCCACCCGTTTCACCTCCTCTCGAAACCTGTGGAGCAGCAATCAATTGGCACTCAATCGTGTTCAGATTGTTAACTTATCTTACTTCGCGAAGGTGTGATCCTCCAAATCAGCTCCCACACGGCGAAGACAACACACAAAAGCCTCGAAGTAGACTTCCAACATGTGTTCAAATTGTATCTCCAAGATAGCCGTATCAACACTTGATAACAAAAACGAGATTATGTCATGCACCACGGAATCGTACTGTGCCGTTTGGAAGTCTATAATTTTCAGCCCGACTGGCGTTCCTGCTGGGTCTAAAGATTTCGAAGTAGAGAGTTTTTTCTTATCTTTTATGCATGTATAAAAATGAATCCCTATTTCGCGTGACTATGTGACTAGAAAGTTGGGAAAAACTTTGAAAAAAAATTTTTATGCACATTTAATTAAAAAATGTTAGGAATTAAAGATCTAAAATCGGACGATTCAGAAAACAATTGTAACTTTTCGATACGGAAAATAAGTTAGATTTATCAGACAAAAATGTCTGATTCTATTTGAATTTATGTTCTGGCAATATTTTTCAGACTTCTATAGATTCTAAATACTTATATTATAATTAAAGGAAGAAGGTTAACTTTTAAGATAATTAAGCTGTGATACTGACCGTAACGAAACATAAGATTATTTATCCAGAAGTCACAGTGTATAATGCTTGTGAATGGTCCATCGGGTCTTTCGGGGGCGGCGGATAAGAATTCGAAAAACTGATCCGATAACTCCTTTACACGGGCCACCAGTTTAGAATCGTTGTCGGTTGCTCGGCGAACGTCCTCCAGAGTCTCTGCCTTCATGACGGCCTTCCACTCGGGCGCTGCGCCATGCCAATCGAACTTTTCAAAGAAGGGTCGCACCTGATCCCGGAAAACCTCGGGCCTGAGAAGTCGTAGGGCCACAGGAAGGGCGTGGAACTCGGCCATATATTTGAGGGCTAGAAGCGTGTGGGGCAAGTCGTAGGCTATTAACCTCTTCCCGGGAACATAGCCGCTGCTTCGCAAGTTTTCCAGCACCAGCACGGCATTCTGGTCCACCTTGTGGGAACTGGAATCGAGGGAAACGCGTGAGCCGTAATAGCGGGGGAACCCATTGAATTGCTCCTCCGGGGGAACGCCGGCGTCATCTTGAAGAATGGCCAGGGCGGGGGCCAAAATCTTGTAGACGGCGTTCTCAGTAAGGCAGGTCCGCTCGGGCTGAAAGAACTGCCAGTACTTGGGGTCAGTCGGTGGCACCTTGGCCACCAGCTGCTCCTCGAATAGCTCCCCGTTTGATCGCTGCAGCTGCGCATAAATCGCAATGAGAACGCTTCCGTAGTTGTCACCCGGTTGCGTCAGGCTGCTCGTCCGATAATTCAGGAGGCGGGCCCCTGAAAAGTGCGGTTCAACCACCTCAGAAAGAGCGTGAATTACGGGCAACTTATCCGCCTCCATGTTGTTCACTTTGCGGAAGCTCAGACTATGTTTGTCGAGCAATCTGGACTACGGTTTCACGGGGAGTGTAGCGCAACTTGTTCAAGTGAGCACACAAACAAGACGTTGATTAGTTGCTTGATAACAGAGATGTGTACATATATATGAAAGAGGTGGGGAGGGGCGTGTATTACGGTAAACATTTTATTTCGTGACTTGCTAAATTAGCTCAGTAAAAAATATTAAACTTCTTTCCCAGTCGCAAGATAGCGTCGAATTTCGTCACAATAGTTTTTATTCCAGTATTTTTGGACAACACCGAAAAGTCCACGTCTTTAAAGTTTTCAGGGATCGTGCTGTTATCAGCAAGAATTACCTTCATCATAAAGATGGCATGAGGCAGCTGAATATATGCGATTCGCTTAACCTCTTCAAGGAATCTGCAATATAAAGAATGAGCTTAAAAATACGAGGAACTGAAAAAACCAGTCTTACATCTCGAGTGTATAGTTGCTGGTGTCCACATTGACGCTTCGCAAGGTCTGAATAAAGGCGTTATAATAGATGGTCAAGAAATTGTAATAGTTATCCTCCAGAACTTTTACGTCCACACTGGAGAACAGCAGAAATATGATATCATGCACCAACGATCCGTACTGCGCAATTTGAAAGTCGACTATTTTCACCTTGATTGGAGTGCCCTCCTCGTCTGATAAGAATGGAAAAGCATTGATATCCTGTAGAGTATTATTCATAACTGAACCGTCATACCATATTTCAACATCATATTGTTTATCCATAGATCCCCGTGCACAAGGGTAGTGAATAGGCCATCTTCCACATCCTTGCCAGCTTGAAATGCGTCGAAAATGTCGAGCAGCTCCTTGACACGCTTCACGTCCCGCTCATCGCTGCTCACCAACTCGATGTCCTTCAGAATCTCATTGTTCATCTGCTCCTTTTCGGTCGGGTCAATATTAGAATTCATATCGAACTTCTTGAAGTATGGTCGCACGTATTCCTCGTACACCTGAGGCTTCTTCAGACGCAGAGCGATGGGCAGGGCGTGGTATTGGGCCAAGGAGTGCAGGACGAGCACAGTTTCAGCCAGAGTGTACGGCCTGTGTCTGTTTCCCGGCCTGAAGCCGCGCACAGTGACGTTCTCCTGGAGCAGAACGGCATCCCGATCAACTTTCGAGGCTCGAGGATCTAGCGAAATGCGGGAGCCGTAGTACCGTGGGAAGCCGTCGAAGAGTTGTGCCGGCAGGATGCCTGACTGCAGCTGCAACGTGTCCAGCTCACGTGACAAATACTGGTAGACCGCGTTCTCAGTGATGCAGGTTCGCTCGGGCTGGAAAATTTGCCAGTAAAGATCGTTGGTGAGGGGCGGCAGTTTGGCTATAAGCGGCAAGTCCCGAACAGCGCCGTCTGCACTTCGGATTTTTGCCTGCACGGCCAGCATGATGCTGCCATAGTTGTCTCCGGGTTTGGTCAGGTAACGACTCTCATACGATTCCAAAGTACAGCCTTCCGGCAAGTAAGGCTCGATCACCAGTGGCAAGTCCGTGATTTTCGGAACTTCTCCCATTTTTGAAGCTGATGGTGCTTCTAGGCGATAGTACAATAAGCGACTGAATGGGTCTGCCGATTGCGCACGAACGTGCTTTTCTACCTTTGGCTGTGTATAGTGTCAAAGGTATTAAATCCACCTACACTTGCACTTTTTTCTTTGTAGTAGTCTAGTTTATTTGTCAAGTTTCGACGCTGTGCGAAATATTGGCTCAAGTGGCGTTGATACCGCTGATATAACGTTCTCAATTTACTCGGCAGTATTCTCTTTTTTTTAAATCATTTTCCCGATTTTCTCTTTGTGTTGGATCGTTTTTAGAACAAATTCTAAAATGACTAATAGCCTAGTCACGGCCTATTTCACCGCCTATTTACTGTCTATTTCATCGCCTATTCATCACCTATTCACTGCCTATTTCATCGCCTATTCATTTATTTTTTACCTTAAAGATGCTGTAATCTTTTTTAGAATCGTTCTAGGTCAAATTTAATTTGCAATTTTTCACAACTTGCATTAGGTACTATAAAAAGGGTACACCAGTGTCGTTCTATCGCAATTTCGCACGTCTCAATAGTATTGCTATGATGCTACTCGAAACTAGTGTCCCCAGACTAAATAGTTGCTTTGATTCATATCGCCGAGGGGGGAAATGTATGGTGCAACGCTACAAGAAGAGCTCAATCAAAAGAGGCGGCATTGGCGACGACAACAATCGGGAACATCGACTCCTAATTAAAATAAAGCAAAAACACCTCCTAACGAGGTAAAAGATTGTGACGATCGCACCATTAACATACAAAAGTTCTGATATCAAATTCTCTCATTCGGTTCGCTTCAGTAAAATATTTAAGCATTTTGCCTTCAAAGGCATTTTAAGAAAGTATATTTATTATTAGAAATATATTAAAAATAACTAATATGCATACTTTTTGTTTTTAAAGCGCATTGCTCAGTTGCGTTACTAATTGTTGCATACTTTTGGTCTATTTTGGTTTAAGAAACGGCTAAACTCTTTTAGTCTCCTCTTCATATTTTTGGTATATTCTTTTTAGTATTTTTTGGCTACATCTACTTTTTTTCGACTACTAGTTGCATACTTTCGGCCTTTTTTTGGTTCAAGAAACGGCTAAACTCTTCGACCCTCCTTTTGGTATTTTTGGTATAATATGTAGTATTTTTTTGGCTACATCTAGCTTTTTTCGTAGGCTAATTTAGTTGTTTAATATCACAAAGAGTTGGTAGCCCTATTTCAGTGTGCAAACAATTTGTGGTTTTATTTATACATTTTAAAGCCAAAATGGACATGCAGGTGTTAATGCAGCAAATGTACAGTGGTGCGACGGCGATGCCGATGATGATGCCACCACCACACCTGAATGGATATGGATACGGCATGGCGCCTCTCCAGCAGCAGCTCTTTTGCCCATTTCCCCTTAACGGGAACGGCGACCAGGTTGTCGAGGAACTGGAGGACGAAGACGAGGAGGAGGACGAGGAGCAGCGCACGCTGTTCTGCGGAAATCTCGACGAGCGCGTGACGGAGGAGATCCTGTACGAGGTGTTCCTGCAGGCCGGTCCCATCGAGGGAGTGCGAATTCCCACGGACAACACGGGACGACAGCGAAACTTCGGATTTGTGACCTACCAGCGCCTGTGTGCAGTGCCCTTTGCCCTGGAGTTGTATCAGGGCCTGGAATTGTTCCAGAAGAAGGTGACCATCAAGCAGCAGGGCGCCGACAAGGCGAAGCAGCCACCTGCATTTAACCAGAGTCGCCTGCGCAATCCCTTCATGCTGGAGGGACCGCCTCAGGCGTCGCCTCCGCGCCACGCCCGCCACAGTTTGCATGGCGCCAAGCCCTACGATCGCAATCCTTACGGGAACAACGGAGATCAGCGGCGGCGCAGCGACAGTTCCGTCATGGAACGCAACCGGCCGAGGATGCAGTCACAGCAGCACCACCAGCACATGCAGGGCGGCAACAGAAGGTCGGACCAGCGACACAACAACAAACGGCGATTACTTTGAGATTTAACCATGCTTTTAATTAGATTTTAGTTTAAGGTTAAGATTACACTCGAGGTCACATTATCCGAAGTTTTTTTTCTTTCTATCAATCGAGAATTGTGCCCATCTCCACTTGACAATCCCCACCGTCCGGCAGTCCAGGTGAAAAATAGAAAACAGGACCCTGTAACTAGCAGCCAAGAGTCGGAACGAAACGCAGACTTCATTGAGATGTAACAATGTTTTTATTAGTCTTTACGGTTAGGTATAGAATACACTCTAGAATACGGTTGCCATCCAAGTTAATGCGTGTGCCCTTATCATATGTAAGCTTCCAGTGGCTTCGGCTTCTAAACCTATGCTGTACAGTTGTCGATCAACGGAAATCAACGTGTGATGCTCCTCAGCGTCTTCTCCACATTCCTGTAGGTGCGCGGTGGTATCACCTCCAGAAGCAGTCGCTGGTAATTGTGGTGCTCGGAGAGGGCCCGGAACAAGGACTTGGCGTAGCTCCGGGTCTCTAAGCTACCCTCAAGCAGCAGATTGGCGCCCACCACGAAAAACTTGTCGCGGCTCTCCCGACCCATGGCGTAGATGCGATCACTGCCCAGTCGCTCGACAAGTCTGAAGAGCAGCTTTGCTGATGTGGTGCGCACCAGAGCGTTCTGGTGTTGGGCTCCCTTCGAGGCCAGGATATTAAGTATCTTCTGCGGCTGTGCGTGGTCGACCATGGACTCCAGGCCACGAGTGGCGTCGGCGCGGAGAAAACGGTTCGTGTCGGCGGTGCGGTGCAGAAGGGCACAAACCAAATCGTCGCACTCCAGTTGGAGACTAGTGGACTTCAACGAGAACAACTCTGCAGCTGCTTGGCAAGAAGCTCGAGCCACTTGGGAGCGCAGATTTCGGACTGAGCGGGTGAGTTGGATGCAGGTCATGTGCATCTGATTGTCCAAAGTGTCAGCATGGTAGCGAATCAGACGCACCATGCTCTTCAAGCCGGTCATGTTCATCTCCCAGTTGCTGGAGTCCAGTTGGTCAAAGGTTTTAAGCAAAGCCTCGCGGGGCTTATCAAAACGCGCCATATTCTGCGGGAAGAGCTCCGCCTGGGACATCTTGATAGCCTGCTTTACGGGCGAGACTCGTCGTTGAGCCCGCAGGAAGTACGAAGTCTTGGACTTCTGCTTAAGCGGCGTGTGTTGGGCCTTTCCAGGGACACTGACGATTCCCACTTGAGAGCCAGACTGGGAGGTGTTGTCCGTAGTGCTTGTGCTGATGTCCAGAGATCCCTGCTTAGAGCCCGGTCGTGCACCGTAAAGTGAGTCCAGGGAAATGCTGCGTGAATGGATCACTATGTCGTCGCGCATTGGAACCAACTTCGGCCCAAATGTATGATCTTCCAGCTTTGTCACTTCTGCTGGTGACACCAGATGCTCCTGCAATTCCTTCACCGGCGTGTTCTCCGGCGGCGATGACTCCAGCTCGTGCTGTACTTCTTCCACCACCACGAAGCTGTTGCTGCCCTCAATATCCTCCTCGATGGGCAGAGATTTCACTGACTGAGCCCGCGAAAGCTGCGGTGTAGTGTCCTCTAGCTGAGTTTTGATGCTCTCCGTTTTGCTGTGAAGGCTATTTAAGCTGCCATTCAGCTTAGGCGGCTCCTCGTGGGCCAGCGGTTCCATTTCCGTCTCATCCTCTATGTCATCCACCACCAACTCCCCGAAAGCTTCGACGGGATCCTGCTCGCGGCTCAGCAACTCCATTTTGGATTCGTTTCGCTCTCCAGTGGATGAGGAGGATCGCTTTCCCATCTCGCTTTGGCTGGCACTCGACTTCGCCGATGCTGTCGACTTCTGCGAATAGCTGGTGGACCTTACGGATAGGGGGGAGCCGTCCGTCAAATCTTTGTCCGCTGTTTGCAAAGATTGAACTGCCCTCGATGTATCCCTATTATACGAAAGGAGAAAGTAGAATATAAGGTTAGTAAAAATTTATTGACCTTTTCTAACGACGTACAACTCAACATAATCGGCATAAACATTGTCTTTTTCAGTATCTGCCGGTGGCTGAAGCACAGCGAAAGTGGACTTATCATCGACTAGCTGGCTTTCTGTATCAATTTGCATCGATTTTCTGGACTCCAGAGCCGTGTCGGTGCAGCAGGTGCCGCAGACCGAATTGTGACCACAAAAAGCCCCTCGTAGTGTGGAGTGTGCCTCCGTTGCCCTATGGCAGATACACTGCCTGAACGAGTGGAGAAAAGTACGTGTCCTACGCAGCAGATCAGTGGGCTGCGCGCCACAGGAAAACGCATTCTGCATTTTTTTTCTTCGCTAGCCAATTGGATAATTATCCTGGCTATTTTCTACTGGGCACAGCACATACTCGAGTTAACCGCAATTGGCGACCACTTCCAGCAACACGACTTTACTGACTGTTTGCAATGCTCGTCGCCAGTCGTTTTGGCCATTTCAAATGAATTTCCATACCGGGAGGCCCCCAGCAAAGCCAAAGTTGCAAACGAAAAACAGGACATTGCGTTTTCCAAGCAATCACACAACCAAACACTGAATGGTTAAAACCCCCGCCCACCCACGGTGCCAAGTCAAAGCCACGGAAAGGTCGTGGGATGGACTACCGCTAACCAGCAACGAACTTCCAAGCTAACTGGCCACAGGTCTTCGCTCTAAGGAGGTCCGGTTTCTAGACAAGGACCCTTAGTCATCTTCGGGCGCCTTCGTTTCGTTCGTGGAAAGTCCCGAAGTCGGCAATACAACAAGTTGCCATATCCCCACGAGTCCTTTAAAGGTATGTATAAAAAAAAGCTTATATGACCAAAAGTTGTCCGTCTGGAAAATATGTATATTTTTGTTGCTTTTGCTAAACAATACATCTTTACCCGCTGAGTTCCTCAAGTTAAAGACAAGTATCAAAATTTGCAGAAGAAAATCAATTTCCCGACTCTTCAATCTTTCTCAGTATTTGCCTAGCTGTAAAATAAACTAACGAAAATGGATTCGGGTCGAGGCGCCAGTGGTCACTTGAAGGTTTGTCGCTCGTGACGTTGACCGATGTCCCCAGCCGCATTCTTGAATTTCACCAACGCGGTTTCCACTGCGCATTTGAATTATTTAGGTTAAACAACCCGACACCTTTAATGCCGCAATTTTGTGAGAAGGTGCGTGTGCTGACCGGGGGACAACTTAAATTCGCTGAGGAAAATTCGCCCCTTTAACTTTAACCCCGCTTTCGCCGGTACTCGAGTATTTACATATGTATACGTTAGCGGGGTGTTTGAAATGTAGGTTAACATTTGTGCACAGGCAGGGGAAATCACTGTGGTGACTGGATGAATGGGTTCCGATGCCGGTCCCTTAATTGAGATATGGAGTTGACACTTACACTGATTTTGCGGCGTCGGCGCACTCGGTGTCCAGCGATTGTGGGTGGTCTGCGGAAATGCCGCTCTGCTGTCTCCTTTGGGACTCGTCTAATTTGCTGTTTTCAAAACCTATTTGAAAATTTATCGTAGAATTGGCAGGACGATCACTGAAGCGACAACTTACCTTGACCCGGAGCTGCATTCCGCAGCTTTGTAAAAGAGTGCTGGTGCTGGAGCTTCCTGCGAGGCATCTGGTGGGACTTTGGGACCGAGTAACTGACCTTCGGGTAAGACGGTCCCTCCACGGAGTAGGCTTTAGTGCCTCGCTGCATGCTCCGCATAAAGTTGTTGACAAAGTCTGTATGCTGGTTCATGGCGGGAAATCTGTGGGAATCGGCTATAGTTATTGACGCATTCCACTGCAGTATCACGATTTCGAACCTTGAGTTGGCTCCGGCAAATTGACCACCGGTGCGGGAGGTCAGCTGTATGAAGCTGCTTGTGGCGCTTCCACTGCTGCAGGTTGTGGTCGTGCTGTCAGTACTTCGTCCGTCCATTGAAGTGTCTGAGCACGCCTTGCCCACCAAGCGACGGTCCATGAAGGAGTGATTTCCTGCGAATGCAATGGTCGGGCATGTAGAAAATATTAATCTGACACTTACGGACCACTTACCATTTTTTGTCTTAGCGCCAAAACTTAATCTTTGCGAGAAGTCCTAGGGTGAACAGGAAATTTGGCATTTAGAAGTAATCAAAAAATTCATTAGACTCACATTAGTGGGGCTAGTCATGTCCAAAGTCTCTGGGGGAGAGTGGAAAGAATGGCGGTGCAGACTCTCGTTAACCTGGCTGAAACTAAATGAGGGAATGCATTTATATAATTAATTTTATGTTTTATTTTAAGATGGGGATTAAGTAAGGCGAATATTTCTGAAGCAAATTTCCAATTTTTTCGGTTAACATTAAATTTAAATTAAAGATTAAATTTCTCTAGAATTTTTTACAATAAATAACTTGATATATTGTCATATCATATTAGAATATTTTTCCTAAGGTCTAAACTAATGATTTTTTATTTCATTGTTTTCTTTCTCTTTCTGTAAGCTAATAGATTTCCCTACCTGTGGAATGCATCTTTCTTGTTTTTTGACTCAGTGCTCTCTAGTACGTCACGCTGACAGTTTGCCGCCCGCATGCGTCGTCTCTTGATGGTGTTTGGAGAGGCTGAGCCTTCCCCCTGATAGATCCAGTCCACGTCCGCTCCGGAACGCCTGGATCCTGGCTGATCAGTCTGGTTGAAGACGAAGAGCACGCCACTGTCGGGCGTAACAATGGGCAACTGCAAGCGCGACAAACGCACTCTCGCCGCCTCCAACACTTGTGGTCCAAGCTCCACGCCGTCGGTCGTTTCGGAGACAATGGCTAAAACCTCTTTTTTGGATGAGATATCGGCCAACACTGCCAGGACCTCCAGAGCCGCCTGTCGCACGCGTCGTTTGCGATTTAGTAAGGAGTATACGGCCTGAGCCGTCAGGAGACTGATGTCGAAGCAGGTGCCCGGAAAGGTCATCAGGGCAAAGATGGACACTTGGAGCGCGTGGTCCCGGAACTGCGGTAATGTAGAATTTGAAGCTAAGTTATATTCTAATTGCATTATTAATGTGGAACCATTTACCTTTGAACTCTTTGCGTGCAGGAATTCTGGCGAAGTCAATTTTGCCACAATGGTTCCAGCGGGAAGGCGCTGCATCAGGGCCTTGCAGACACGGTTCGCTCCAGCATTGCCCTGGCGACACAATCCCGTCAGGATCTGTGGTGTGCGCTCCTCTAAGTTGTCCAGAGGCAGCCGTGAAATAAGATTAACTAACAGCTCTCGCTTCAACTCGGACACCTCAAAGTGACGCTCCGATGAGAGAAGGATGCGGAGCAGACTGTCCAGATACGGTTGCACCAAGGCCAAATTGCTCGACGAGCTTAGGGCGAGCTCCAGTTGGGCGACGCCCATTAGACGATTCCGCCAATCCTGCGAAGAGTGCAAAAAAGGTGAAAAACAGGTAAGTACATTTTGGCGTGGCTAGTGTTTTATGGCCTATTTGAGCTAATTTAGCAAATTCGAAAAGAATGCCGCAGAAATTATTCCGTAAAAGGGCTCACAACAACAAATGTTAAATGTGCCATAAATGTCATTCGATTAAATGTATTTGGTAACACGGGATCACGAATTGGGTCGATATAATTATTTAAATTACAATTAAGGTTTTCGAGTTATTTCTATACATTTTCAAGTTTTTTTCCTTTTTCATCACCTTTCAGTGCCTATTTCATCGCCTATTTCATCACTCTCAGTGCCTTTTTCATCGCCTTTCAGTGCCTATTTCATCACTCTCAGTGCCTTTTTCATCACCTTTCAGTGCCTATTTGATCGCCTATTTCATCACTCTCAGTGCCTTTTTCATCACTTTTCAGTGCCTTTTTCATCGCTCAATTCATCACCTTTAGTGCCTTTTTCATCGCCTATTTCATCACCTTCCAGTGCCTATTTCATCGCCTATTTCATCACCTCTCAGTGCCTTATTCATCACTTTTCAGTGCCTTTTTCATCGCTCAATTCATCACCTTTAGTGCCTTTTTCATCGCCTATTTCATCACCTTCCATTGCCTATTTCATCGCCTATTTCATCACTCTCAGTGCCTTTTTCATCACTTTTCAGTGCCTTTTTCATCGCTCATTTCATCACCTTTAGTGCCTTTTTCATCGCCTATTTCATCACCTTCCAGTGCCTATTTTATCGCCTATTTCATCGCCTATTTCATCACCTCTCAGTGCCTTTTTCATCACTTTTCAGTGCCTTTTTCATCGCTCAATTCATCGCCTTTAGTCCCTTTTTTATCGCCTATTTCATCACCTTCCAGTGCCTATTTCATCGCCTATTTCATCACCTCTCAGTGCCTTTTTCATCACTTTTCAGTGCCTTTTTCATCGCTCAATTCATCACCTTTAGTGCCTTTTTCATCGCCTATTTCATCACCATCCAGTGCCTTTTTCATCACTTTTCAGTGCCTTTTTCATCGCTCAATTCATCACCTTTAGTGCCTTTTTCATCGCCTATTTCATCACCTTCCAGTGCCTATTTCATCACTTTTCAGTGCCTTTTTCATCGCTCAATTCATCACCTTTAGTGCCTTTTTCATCGCTATTTCATCACTCTCAGTGAAAGGCACTAAAGGTGATGAATTGAGCGATGAAAAAGGCACTGAAAAGTGATGAAAAAGGCACTGAGAGTGATGAAATAGGCGATGAAATAGGCACTGGAAGGTGATGAAATAGGCGATGAAAAAGGCACTAAAGGTGATGAATTGAGCGATGAAAAAGGCACTGAAAAGTGATAAAAAATGCACTGAGAGTGATGAAATAGGCTATGAAATAGGCACTGGAAGGTGATGAAATAGGCGATGAAAAAGGCACTAAAGGTGATGAATTGAGCGATGAAAAAGGCACTGAAAAGTGATGAAAAAGGCACTGAGAGTGATGAAATAGGCGATGAAATAGGCACTGGAAGGTGATGAAATAGGCGATGAAAAAGGCACTAAAGGTGATGAATTGAGCGATGAAAAAGGCACTGAAAAGTGATGAAAAAGGCACTGAGAGGTGATGAAATAGGCGATGAAATAGGCACTGGAAGGTGATGAAATAGGCGATGAAAAAGGCACTAAAGGTGATGAATTGAGCGATGAAAAAGGCACTGAAAAGTGATGAAAAAGGCACTGAGAGTGATGAAATAGGCGATGAAATAGGCACTGAAAGGTGATGAAAAAGGCACTGAGAGTGATGAAATAGGCGATGAAATAGGCACTGAAAGGTGATGAAAAAGGCACTGAGAGTGATGAAATAGGCACTGAAAGGTCTTCAATTATATTGATTTAGACTATTGTAGTCTCTTCTACTCAGGAATATAATTTTATTTTATTATTTTAAAATTTCGTAATTCGTAAAATGCTATAATTTTGTTTGTTGCTGTTCAAATTAAATATGAATGATCTGCAAGGATATAAAAACTTTGGATGGCCGAAGTTAGCTTCCGTTCTTGTTGTGATTTGTAATACTCTAATCTATTGTTACCAAATATTATAATTTTTTTCTTTATACACTCAAAATATGACACTCATGATATTTGAGCTCGACAGAATAGGTTAGTTGGATTGGGAATAGTTTAGTAATTTAGAAACTTATCTATTACAAACTGGTTATTAACAAAATGTTGACCAAGTGAATCCCTTAAAGCCTGCACACCGTAAAGCCAATTCCTTTGGGTAAATGACAATTTAAATTTAAATTACAAATATCAATTTTAAAGTGGTCGTACGAAGCCAGTAAAGGGCCGAGTTGCCAACGGTCCACAATGGCGTACCTTCCTACTTGTATTTAGTACGCGCTATAATTTCGGTTAATGTTATTTATATTTTTGTGCTTGGAATGACCCAGTTCCTGACACGCTCTATGTCCTGACTCCTTCCCCCTTTCCCAACGGCCAGCGTCTTCATCAAACATCGTTCCGTAATGGTGGTCTTGCCGTTTTATCGTCGCATACGAGTTGCAAGCTGGGCACTAGTTATTGTACTTGCTCTTGTTTTTGTGCCTGGTGCTAGGAAAATCGCGTGCACTTAAATGATTGACCGGCCAGAACTCTTGTACTCGGCTGCAGCTCCCCAGCAAAGCAATCCCATCCAATCCAACACCCAGTCCGCACAACATGCAACTGCCACCGGAATCCCAAAGTTTTTTGTGCACCACTCAAAAAGTTGGTCCTGATAAGAGGCACATCTGAAGCCAGCAAGTGCCACCCCGAGCACGGTTACATCACGATTTATTCTGCTGACGCACTTTTTCTGCAACTTTCATTCTTTAATTTTGGCATACAATTTCGGCATTACGTTGAATTGGTTTCTTGAAGGGCTAACCTCATTCATTCGACAGTGAGTAGTAAGCGTTCTGATCTTTGATCATTGGCCATTACTTCTGAAAAGGGTTCGGCATGTAGCACAATATTTCCAACTCTTTTACTTTGAACCGTAAATATTGTACGTCAAAAAATTAATAGGTCATTGGTACGATGGCTTGGCAGTCAGTACCGGGTTTTGTTTTTTGTAGTCACCGGCATGGAGGAGGGAGAGGGGTCGCTTATCGCTGAAATTTTCATTAGCCAGCAAAGGGTCGCCGGCGATATAATAGCACCTGTAATAGCGATTCCGCCTGGGGGTGGAGTGATGCGTGTCTCGTCCGCCATAAAGAAAGCCGGGCGGCTGCCATTATGAAGGCAGAATTATGAACGCATATGAAATTGTACATATCCTAGTGACCCAGTTAGAGCCCAAAGCGGCAAGGCGACCCGGAACCAGCGTTGGGGTAGCGTGCGGTGTAATTTCATTTCATTGCTTTATTTTCGGTCGCACAAAGTAGCCCATGCGGCAGATTTGGCGTTTTGGGTGGCGGATGGCGGATGGCGGATGGCGGATTGCAATTACACAGGGATTGCTAAATGTCGGCCACTAATTTTATTGCAATTATAGCGACTTACCCCGGACCGCAGGTCCATCAGCGTCTTAAGGTTGACAATGTCCAGATCCTCCCAGGATTTGGGCGTGGCCGGTGACTCTGCCGACACGATAGAGGCGGTTCTAGTTCTCCGCGGTTGTGTCGGTGACTCAGAGGGGTTTCCTGCAACAGGATGGGCCTCCTCAGTCCCACTCTCATTTGCAGTCACGTCCTCAGAACGGCGCTGAGATCGCGGCGACGGGTCGCGTTGCAGATTGTGCAGGACCTCGATTTGCTTGTGCGGCACTTTGGGGCTGATGTTGTTGCTCCCAGTCGGACTGGTGCTGTGGCTGCGGAAGCCGGGCGATCGAGGTGAAGGCGACAGCCTTCCGTCGCCCTCCTGTCGTTTGCGAGGACTACTTGAGGCGGGTAGATCGCCGGACGCGCTGCTCTCATGCCGCGGCGACTGCGAGCTGAAGGGTCGTGCCTGAGGCAATGGCTTAGTATTGTCCGAAGGGATCTCCACAACTAAGGCCGTTGTTCGTTTGTCAGCAGATCTTGGAGGTTGCTTGGAGGGCTCCTCCACTGGCGAGGCCAATGGAGAAGCCGAAGCGTCTTCCAAGGCCAGAATGGTGACACTCGGACTGGCCTGTCCGGGGTTTCGGGAATTGGTTGTCGAGGAGGCTGCGTCGCTGTCGGGAGTTCGCATCTTAACGATCTCCCCCCCGAATGTGACTCGCTTCAGCCCCCGAGAGGGCGTACTCGGTTCGGACACGCTGCCAGGCTTTATGGCTTGCGGCTCGTCCAATTCGGAGTCGCTTATAACCTGCACAATACCCGCCCCCACACTGAGTTCGTGGTGGCTTTTGGCGCTGGACAACAGGGGGTGGCAAACCAGATCCGTCGACTCGTCGTCCTTTGCGAAATTCCTGGCAGGGCTATCGGATTCCTCAGTCTCGGTATCTGCTTCGAGAATGCGCATGGTCACTGTGTCATCGTTGATCTGGATCTCCGTTTCCATTATGACCTTTCCCTTGTCGGGACAGTTGGACTGCATTTGGAGCGAGGACTCACGGTTCGGCATGGCGTTACTGTTTCTCCAGCCTTGTTCACGCGGTAATGCCCGCCATGCTCCCGTTTTTAGCTCGCCGGCCCTTTTCGGTTTCCCAGATACCCCGTAAACCTGACACAATTGGTAGAACTTAGTCAGAGCGTCGCCCCGTCCAACATCACTCATTAGGCCTTCGAACTCGTGGACCCCCAAGAGCTCTCTGATCTTGGCCAAGACCTTCAGACTAATCTCCTGTTGGGCCACTTGATCCATGTGCTCAACCACTCGCTCCAGAGTGTTGAGTGCGATGCGGTGTCTCTGGGGAGTGTGCATCGTTGATTGCAGGAGGGCGGGCAGGGATAGCAAGACCCCGCAGCTGAGACGACCCATATGCTCCGTTTCCGCCGGAGTTTGTTTCGTCAGGCCGGCTTCGAGGATTCCCAGCATAACCGTCTCCGGAATGGCAGTTTCGGCTAGATATACCCGCAGGCAGTCGAGGGCTCCCTTGCGAACAGTGGGCGCCTGATGGCCCAGGTTCTCCACCAGCAATCCAATGAGCTGCTCCTGCTCCATGTGGCCATCGGCCTCGTCTTGCATCACCACAAGAACGTCGACGAGGACTCGCAGGGCGTGCTGCCGCACCTGCCACTCGGGATCCTGCAGGCGCTCATGGAACTCGGCGAACATGGCGCTGGGGAAAATTGCTTCCGGAAGGCGGCGGGTACGGAGAATATGCTCCCACAACGGTGTCAGCTGCACGGCACCGATTGGGGCCTCCGCCCGCCGTTGAATTTTCATCGCAGCGGGCAGTGGTGCACCACCCACGGACTGGTTGTTATTGCTGTCCTTGACTTCACTGATGGCGGCACCACTCACGTAAGTGACACTCTCGCTGTCCTCGCTGTTGTACTGCACTTGCGGACTATCCGTGGTCGTCATAGGAAGCACATTACTGGCGCTATCCTTGCGTTCCAAAACGCGGCGGAAGAACATACTGGACTGTTCGCCTCCCGGCTCCAACTGCAATTATCTAACTAGCTGCCTCCGCTTATTCACTCGGCTTTAATTTTTAATTGTCACGCACGCTTGCATCCGGTCGCAAATGTCCTACTACTACTTTCGGCCCTTTTCCATTTTCTTCGATTTTTATTCACTTGTCTTGACCATAACAAAACAGTTCAACTGGCTAGCAACGAATGCCGAGTCTGTCCGCTTGCTAACTGCTTTTGTAGTCAATGCTAGAGCTTAGCTGTTGCGAGAAATACTTGAACTGCGCATGGCAGGTTTATTCTCTGGCTCCCCTGCCTCTCACCGTTGCAAATTATTAAGGAAATGACTAAGGATCGAATCCAGCTTTAAATTAGTACCGGGCAAGACCGTGTAAAAAATTGTGGTTTAGTGCTGTATTTATGTGAATTTCAAAATAAGTGGTGTAATTCTCCATTTATGGCATTGCGTTTAAATTGCACAGATTGAGTTCTTAAATGTTGATTTGTATAGGAAATTATCGTTTTAAAGGTTCTTCAAAGTTTAAGGAGGCAGAAAGATACTTTTATTCATATTTTTCTTACTTACAGTTATGAGCCTAGGCTCTAAACATTTAACAATTAAGAAATACCCAAAACTATTATTGCTACTCCTCATGTATTGAGTTATCTACCGCGGGGGGCCAATCCAAATCGATTCCTACGACATCCAGTGCTTGAATATCGATGGATTTGCCTGTGATCGAGGACAATGAAGGCGTAGTGCGGCCAAATTCGCCGTGAACCAGCTCCTTTATATAGGTGCCCGCTTGAGTGACAATATCGATGACCAATGCCTTCGGATTCCCCCGTTGTACCTTTGCCTGGACACTGTAAATCGTTCTAGGACGCGTGTGCAACGGGCGGCGATGAAGGACTCGGATAGGAGTCTTTTGCTGAATGTCGAAGCTCTTTGAGATTTGCAGTTTCTCCAGGACCTCCTCTGAAACAGGCTCCTTCAGGGCGCAAAGAGCGCGATAGAATTTCTTTTTCAGTTCTTCCCCAGTCTTTATGTGAGCCAATTCTTCTCTGGCCACGATTTGTAGATTGAGTATGGACACTTTTTCAGATGCATCCACGGCCCGTTCCATCTTGAAGGCCTGCTCCTTGCTCAAGCAGCTCCTTATGGCATTTGGTATTTCCAAAACAAAAGGTCTGCCCTGCCCCAAACAACGGACATCCACATCTTCTCTGCCGCTAGACATAAAGGTGATTTTGTCTAGCCTCTCCGTGAAATGGGGACCCACATGCCTGATGATGATTTCCTCGATACTGTCCTCCATAAGTCGTTGACCATTCAAAATCCAGGGAGTGTGCGAGAGTTCCCGGCTCAGCTTTCTGTATCTGCCAGCCACACAAACCAGGGGTCCCTGCAGATCTATGGACGTTAGCCTCAGCGGTTCCTCTACGATCGAGCAGGGTATCTGGAAGTATTTCTCAAAGGTTTCCGCCCGCACTTTAGACGGTTGATACTGCTTCTCCAGTAAGCCCCTCGAGATTTCAATTCGTTTCTGATGCGCAGCCTTGGCGGGAAAAGCCTCCTTGTTTAGTTTTACCAGTTTCTCTACCTCCTCGTCCTCCAGTTCGTGGGTAAGACCCACGTTGATCATCAGGCCATTGGCATCGTACTCCTTGGCCAACTTTTTGCAGATGATGGGATGTAGGATCAGTTTAACGGCCTCTTTTATGGGCACATCTGGAGGAGTGCTGCCGTCCACGGCTGTTCCGAATTTCCTCTGCAAGGCGAACCACATGGCCAACTGCCTCAACTGCAGCGACATGGGCAAGCATATGGCGAGGACAATTTTCTGGCAATCGTATTTGGCAAAGTCCGAGGCCAAAATGCCTTCGAGAAGCTCCTCCTGAAAGTCCTTTGAGAAGAGACCCAAGCAGGTGGCACAAATGCCTAGGCGGGCTTTTTTCGCCGGTTGATCCTCGTTTCCTTCCTCATGTTCCACATTTCCATTCAGGTTTACGTCCAACTGAGAATTTTAAAAGGAAGAATCAGCCATCAGTTAGTTGTCAACAAATTTAAAACGAACACAGACTCGCCTTTTTCAGAGTTTCATTGATGTCCCTGTACTCCGTGCCCCTGGCCTTCAAGTAACGCAGCTGGCAAACTTCGCACACCCCGCAGGACCTCAAGTAGTCCACCAAATCCTGGTTGTTCATGGCTTCTCCTATAAATTAATTTTATAAACAAAACGTGGAGCGGTTCGGGCGCTTTCCAACACTATCAGCTGGCAGCTGTCAATCGTTCGACTCGTCTGGTCACACTCGGAGCTAAAGATAAAAACACAAAATAATTGTTTTCATCGGAATTACCTGGAATTTAAGGTGCGCACTGAAGAGGACACCTGCTGAACATTAATAGGAATACGTAACAGACTTGTTGAAGTCAAAAAACTGCCTTTGGAGCGTGACAATTGGCCAGCGGCCTTTGTTTATTGTTACGTCACATAGCAGAGCAGTGGAAAAGCTGCCAGGAGTTCGACTAAATTGGTTTGGATTTTATCCCGCAGACAAAATGTCCTTGACTCCCTTCTTGCGCCTGCCCCTCACGGATCTGACTGGCTGCCTGATTAACCACCAGACCTACGACAAATGCGGCAAGTTCGAGATGAAGATGATGGAGTGCTTCGAGGCGTACGGCTTGGAGCGCGGAAAGCGGGAGTGCGCCGATCTGATCTCCGACTTCCAGGAGTGCGTGGGCATGCAGAAGCAGCTGATGCGTTTCCACGTAGGTTTTCCCGCAGTTACATATCATTAGCTGGTTCTAAATGAGCATAAAATCCGCCTTTCAGGCCATGCGAAACGAGCGCTACAAGCAGTGGCTGAAGGGAGAGCGCAAGGGCCAGGAGTTCTTCGCGGATCCTCCGCGCGTGGATGCCTATTAAACGGAGGGCCTGTACTCCTGGGTAATTCCATATTGAATAGCCGCCAATTGTGTAAAAATAAAGAAAATTAAATTCGAACATTTCAATGTTTTGGTATTAAAAACAGAGTTGCCACGTCTCGGCACTGCGTTGCCTTGGTATATTTGCCTAAGCGAGAAGTGGTATGTTTGCAAACTGCGGTCACACTGCATCCACGGCTTGTTTTCGGTGAAAAAGTGTATTATTTTAGTTTTTGCACATAAATCACATAAAACCACTACAATGGGCACTAAGAGACCCAACAATAGCGTGGTTTTGGCCCAGGAGTCGAAGCGGAGCAAAAGCGATCTGGTGGCCTACACAAATCGGGACAAGGCGCTCCTTGAATCGGTAAGCGTGCTGGGAAGAGGAAGCACCAGCAATTCCTCATGCGCTTCTGTTGCGTTTCGTTAATTATCCAATTTTTTAGGGCGTGAGGCGCACCTCAAACCTGCAGGCACCCATAATGCAGCTGGAAGGACATGAAGGCGAGATCTTCACAGCGGAGTTCCACCCAGAGGGAGAGTTACTGCTCTCCTCCGGGTTCGACAGGCAAATATGTAAGTGAAAGTGGGGGCAATGCAAAGCTGCAGTGCCTTAATATCAGACTATAACATTAATTACAATTTGCATTTCAGACATCTGGCAGGTGTACGATGACTGCGAGAACGTCATGGCCATGTCGGGACACAGTGGTGCCGTGATGGAGGCTCACTTTACGCAGGATGGCTCGCACATCTTTACCTGCTCAACGGACAAAAGCCTATGCCTGTGGGACATTGTCACGGGGCAGCGGGAACGGCGGTTCAAGGGTCACGGGAACTTCGTGAACAGCGTGCAGGGATCGCGACGGGGTCAGCAGCTTCTGTGCTCGGGGAGCGACGACCGTACCATCAAGATCTGGGATGCCAGGAAGAAACACGCCGCCCACACTTTGGAATCTCCCTTCCAAGTCACCGCGGTATGTTTTGGTGACACGGGCGAGCAAGTAATCAGCGGCGGGATCGACAACGAAGTGAAGATCTGGGATATACGAAAACAGGCAGTCCTGCATCACCTGCGAGGGCATTCCGATACGATTACCGGAATGTCGTTGTCCCCCGAGGGAGACTTTGTGCTGACAAATGCCATGGACAACACCTTGAGGGTGTGGGACGTGAGACCCTACGCCCCAGGCGAAAGATGTGTGAAGGTTTTCCAGGGCCATCAACACAACTTTGAGAAGAATCTGCTGCGCTGTGCTTGGTCGCCGGGTAGCGATAAAATATCCGCGGGCTCGGCCGATCGGCACGTCTACATTTGGGATGTGAATACGAGGAGAATCCTCTACAAACTGCCCGGACACAATGGCAGTGTCAATGCCGTGGACTTTAGCCCGAAGGAGCCGCTTATTCTCTCTGGATCCAGTGATAAGACCTTGTATCTGGGAGAGATAGATGAATGACGGATGATTAACCCAAAGAGTGAGAGGATTGCCACTCTCGGCGACACTTCTTTAAAATGCAGGTAACTTTTTACTGAGATTGGATCAATCAATTCTTCTCAGCCGAAGGGCTTGCTCTCAATAAACACTTGTAAACCTCTCTAGGTAACTAAGATTCTACGTGGCTGATGCTGCTTGCATTTCCTAAGAGACTTCGTAAAAAGTAGACATTTTATTCCACGCAAATTGCTGATAAGGGAGGAAAATTAGTGACTCAGACCCGCAAATAAATTGTTCATACAATAAGTACTGTAAATTTGAGAGGCGTCGTATCACAAATAAGTTTTATTTTAGATTTATCAATGAGTTTTAAATAAGTTACTTTTCGTTGCTGCGGTGGTGGATGATTTGTATTTGTTGTCAGCCTTACCTCCTTTATACGGGCAGTACACTGGCCGAGGCAGAAACGCTGCTCTTGAAGAGTTGCCCGAAGAACTTGAGCCCCGTTGCTCCACCGGGAACCATGCCCAGGATCATAAAGAGCAAAGCTATTATCTGGGCCACTGCGAAGAGGACAGTGAATGCGGTGCTCTTGGCCACCAAGGCGCAGTACAACGTCAGAAGCAGGCAGGAACTGTAGGAAATGGAGGTGAGCAGCCGCGGTTTGGAGAACATCTGCTTCAGAAAGGAGCCGAAGCCGGAGAGAAAGCAGAAGCTCAGGATGAAGAAGAGGCTGCCGAGCGTGTAGAGCAGGGCAAACTTCCTGGCCTTCAGGATTAAGACGGGAATGTAGAATGTGGAGAGCGTCATGCAGAGGGCGCCCATGCCCAGGCAGGCCACAAAGCCCACGATTCGCTGCAGGCGGGACTGAAAGAGGAGTTATATAGGCCGGTCAGCTGTGAATATTATGTGTACTCACCAATTTCGGGAAGCACGAGTCGGTATCCTTCAGAAAACTATTGGCCTCTGGCTCTG
The DNA here is from genome assembly GCA_037075245.1 of Drosophila mimetica. Taxonomy (NCBI): domain Eukaryota; kingdom Metazoa; phylum Arthropoda; class Insecta; order Diptera; family Drosophilidae; genus Drosophila; species Drosophila mimetica. The sequence goes on from JBAMCH010000007.1 coordinate 303,253, forward strand.
AACGGAAAAATGGAACCTTCAGCTGTGGCAGCTTGACGTTGAACGTCTTCTTCTGATCGCTTTGCAGGAGCAGGTATTCGTCCAAGTCCGACTTTAAACTACTCATTTTACAGTATAGTTGTGTTTTAGTGGATTATTTATCTGTCGTGTAAGCAAAACAAAACAAGCTGGCGATAACGATAGATTAGGTCGATGTAGTCGTGTAAAAAGTCGGTTGGCAGGCCGTTTTCTACTGGGAGTTTAAGAACCCGCTGAAATTCAATTTTGTATTTTTTTTATTCTTTTAGTGTATGGTTTTAGGATTTTCTGTAAGTCCGATCGCTTTCCTTGCAAATCTAAAAATTATTTATATTTATTTATACATTTCCAATTTAAAGTGTTATATACACTTTAAATCATAAGTTTCTAAAAAAAAACTAGATTTTTGTTTCAGAATTAGAGTACAAAGTTTCCTTCTTTTTCCGATTATTGTTGTGGATATAGTAATCCGATCCGGCTTGTTCCGACACAAGATCACAGTATATATTTTACGAAATCGGAAATGTGTAAATAAATATATTGACAGGCCGATACTGAATAGGTGAAATTACGAAAAAACAATTGAACAGAATACCCTAGATGGAGAGTTGTACAGCGCATTTTTAACAGAAATATCGACGTTTTATGTTAGGCACAGCACCATTTCAAAGTCCAGTTAACAGAAATGTAAAGATACAACGTTTTCTTACATTGGCAGAGCAGCGGCTGCGCGGTCGCAGTTCTGCCAATGTAAGAAAACGTATCTTAACATTGCTGTTAGAAAAATCGCGCCAAAGTGGCGGAAAGTGGAAACTGATCAAGCGCCCTCTATGGAATTGGAAACCCGATAGAAGCATCGATTACGTCTTGTCTCCCAGAGCTTACGTTTTTATTGCACTTCACGTTTCTTTGAATTTCCTCTTTCGTATCTTACGTTTTAATTTCACTTTACGTCTTGTCTAGCGCCCTCTATGAAAATGTTCATCTGGCAACACTGGCGTACAAAATCCCTAACGCCTCGCGGCATGTCTTGTCTCTCAGACCTTACGTTTTTATTGCACTTCACGTTTTTACTTACGTTTTTATTGCACTTCACGTTTCTTCATTTTCCTCTCTTTCGTATCTTACGTTTTTATTTCTCATTACGTCTTGTCTAGCGCCCTCTAGAATGCGGCGGGCGGAAAATATCGGCTGGATTTTTTAGGTGGAAAGCAAAATTTCCGTCTGACAACACTGCCCGCCAACAACACTGTTTTCAAAAATTCGGAAGTGAACGGACGGACCGCGCGCGTCGCAGCGACATACAACAACAACGCGGCGCGATTGAGACGCCGCCAAAACACAAGAAAATACAAATTATTGTTATTGCTAAGTGCCCCGCCCCTCCCCCTCAGTGAGTGCACCGTGAATACCTGTGTGTGTGAGTGCGCGAGTGTGCTGCGTGCGAAATTGCATTAATTGCACCCATACCAAGGCAGCCGCGAGTTAACACAAGTCCAAATACACTAAATACAAACAAAAACAGGGGCGAAAGCAAGCAAATGGAAATCGAGCAACAGCCCACAGCCCATAAATGATAAAAATTTAATTTTTTTATTGTTTCCAATTCAAATTTGTGATGTTTTTTCTGTCGAATGAAATTCGCAGGAGTTCGCAGTAAAAAGTCACCCCAAAAGCAAACCCCGAGTGCATATGCACAGGAAAATAACAGAAAATACGCCCAGTAAAATATTAAATCGCACAGTTGGACTCGGATCGGTTTTTCGGCTCGGATCGCAGAACGCAGAAAGGCAGAACTCAGCGGGCGCGTCGTTACCTTTTTTGGAAGTTTTCGAAATAGCCACACCGAGAGCTATTGCCACGAAATCCAACCAGTAAAATGCGCAAGTTTCGAATACAGTCCAAAACGGGTTTACAATAAATTTATCACACTGAGCCAGCGAAAAGGATCCGATGAACAGCCAAGGAAAGCCGCTCCAATGGTGTAAGTATTCGGGATTGTATTTACTCGGCCTGGAAATCCAGGAGAATATCAAAAAAGAAGAAAGCCACTAGTTTATTGTGTTCTGTAAGATCAGTATTTATTTTATTAAAAATCCAATAGGAAACTTAATCAATTACATTTTTGTTAGTTAGCCCGAAGTCACACTTTCAAGAAAAGTAACATGAGAATTCCAGTTCAGGGAAAGATCAGTGTTTCGAATTCTGGAAAAAACGCCATATGAATAACGAACGTATTTTCCCCATTTCATTGCAGCTCTCAACGCAAATGGTAAGAATGGATAAATCGATCAAAGATCAAGTAAAACAGAGAAATAATATATAAACCAAATTAAAAGTGATTGGATAAAGCCTGAATTTTTCAAATTCGCATCAGTGTTTAAAAAAAGTTCACAACTAAGTGGTAAATACAACTAAAAACAATGCCTAAATTTATCAACTAAAAAGCCTACGCAGTAATTTCAAACCTCAAATTGGAAAGCTTGTGTTTTAAAAAAACGTTGTCTAGAAGCAAATTTTAAAGCTAAATATAATATAATATTGCTATTTTCAACAGAAAATAGAACAGAGTGAGCATTTAGTTGAGCTCGAACCAGCCAGGTTAAAAATGTGTTTAAAAATCCCCCAATACAATACTCCCAGTTCGGAAAGCTCTTCCTCTTCTTGGGGCTATAGAAATTGGCAGTGCCAGTACAAAGAAAATGGCACAACAAAAAGGGGAGCTCGGCGGCAGCGACGCCGGCAGAGGCAGTGACCGCGGCAGAGGCTTCGCTGCCGACGGGGCAGCAATTAACTCGAAAGCAAAGAATTTCATCAGAAATTCAAAGCACACACACACGCACACTAGGAGCGGATGACGTGCAACGGGCTGGGAATAACGACGTCGACCGCGACAGCGGCCACAGCAGCGGCGTTGGAAATTTGTAGCGAAAAATCCAGGCTGACAGCTCCCCCAACGTACGAAAAGTAACATGGCGACTATATATAAACCGTATATAAATATCTGTGTGTGTGTGCGGGCTCCAAACTACAAAAACGAACAACGCAAAAGAGTGACTGCTGCGCGAGTCAGAGCGGGACGGCAGCTGGGCGAAGAGGAGGAGGTGGTGGAGAGAAATTGTCGTGTCGCTTGAAAAATCGATTCAGCTGCCGTGTGCGAGCGGGACGGAGCGATGCAGTAAAACCGCTTTTTTTTTTCTTCTTACTTAACCCGTTTGGTGTGCGTGCGCACAGAGTGCCCCCCGTGTGTGTGTGAGTGAGATTGGGGAGCGAAAAACTACAAAGTTGGCGCTCTCTTTCTGGCACACGCTGTTGGTGTGTGGTCACGTAGCCACAAAACGAACAGCAGATACTAAATACATACTAAAACTGGTTTTCTCTTTGCTGCTGCTGGCAATATTCATGAATTCTAGTTAAACGCCTGGCTTTAATGGGGTTTTTCCTCTTCCAGAGAGAGGAAAGACTGAAAATTCCCACAAAATGGCGAACCGAGAAGCCCAGCACGCAGGGAATTAGATTTGCATAGTTCTGTCTTCGGGATGATCGTATCCCATTTGGCTGCCTGGCTGTGTGGGGCCTTTCAATCTCGATTTTTGCGAGCCGCACCCCACCAGTTCTACAAAGCGACTGAAATCGTGTAGCACTGCGGCCCCAAGTTTTCGAGGAGCAGCGCGGTGGCAGCGCCGTCGGCAGCGTAGAAACTTTCACGCCACAGATGGGGCCCGTCCAATGCGCCAGAGCGAGACGCACATGGGGTATTCGCTTCGAAGAGCCTCTCGCTCTTACACACAGAAGTCCGACGCTGTATGGGTGATTTCCTGCTGCGCCCCAAAAGAAAATACGTAGGAGATTTAGAGCTACAAAACTACACGAATTATGGAGGAACGTGCAACAACAAAGCGAAAGAAGCGCACCACATGACCACATAGCCATTTATAAATACACAGCCGAGAGATACTCGTTTTCCATGTACGAGAAAAAGTACCAGCTATAAATTCTTTATGTATACGCGAGTACATAGCGCACACACAGGCACAAACCCAAACACCCCATGTATTTTGTGCGCTGAAGCAGCAACAACAGCTGGCTGTCTCGCTCTAACAACCACGTCAGACGGCAAACGTCAATTATAAGCAAACAAAGCGACGTTGCCGCTTTTCACGCCAGCCCGCAGCGGGCCAGGGCGAGAGCGAGCGAGATGGCTCCACGCGGCGGTGTTGCCAAACTTCAGCATCGAACGCTGGTGTGTGTGCGTGTGTGTGTTGTTCTTGTAGTTTCCATGCTTCTTTAGTGCATGGAATTTTAACATGCTGTACCTCCAACCCCCTTTTTCGGGGGGTGGGGATTATAATAACGCGCAGCCGACGTCGCTGCTCGCATTTTCCACCTTCTCGCACTCGTATTGTTGCAGAGGAAATGGCCCTATACAAGGAGTTTATCTTTATATATCTATATCTAGTACATGCCGTATTCCTCGCTTAAATTAAGGCAAAAAGAAGAGAACACATCTTGGGGCCCATTGAAATTTCAATAAATTTAAATTGCTCTAGTTGAATTAAATTAAAAGCGTATTTTTAGTTGCTAAATTAAGGCAAATTGGCATAAGTGAAAAAATAACAAGCAGCGAAATAAAATCAAGTAAATTGAAAAAAAGAGTCAAATCATGTGAGAATCACAATGGAAAAGAAGGTTCCATATAAAGTGAATGTGCAAGTGTTTAACGAAGAAATTCAAGTGCCAGCTGGAAAATCTAATCCATATAACCCCGTATCTTTTAACCCCCCTTTGTAATATAGTGCTAAAAATGTGCAAGTGAAGCGGAAATCTTACCAAAGTAATTGAAAGAAAGATATCCATAAAAGCCCCAAATCAAACAAGCCGAGAATCTTAAGCGTAACAATCCCCCACACTGGAATATATAAAAAGAGTGCATAATGTTCAATGGGAAGGAGGGCGCCCATTTAAAATGATGCCCCTCCATTCGCGGCATACGACGCAATGCTCCTCCTAAATAGAAAAAGATTCTGCTGCGAGTGTTCCGTTGTCGAAACATGGTACGCGACAGTAGCCGTAACATTTGTTTTGGAAAATTAGCCGAAACTACTACGCCGCACCAACAACAACAACCACAGCCGCAGCAGCAACAACAGCAGTTCGTTGTGGATAGCAGCATTAATACTAATAACAACAATAATAGCAACATCAACAACAATAATCAGAAATTGAAAAGGTAAGTTTCGTACCCCAAAAAGAATAATATTTTAACTAAAAGAACTGCATACAGGAATTTCTAATATATGTTTAAAAATACATGTTTTTACAAAAGTATTTGTACACAGAGTACATATCAAGGCTCATTCGGGCTTGAATTATTAACTTTTTTATAACAAACAATACTTTTTATGATAGTTATCATTTTAAAGACTTCATCTTTTATGGTACTATACTTTGATAACCGAGCCCAGCAGTCTCAGAAAAGTGTTTGTTAGATGCGAGCGTGGGTGCCTGAATGGCTATGTCACGATAAACAATTTCAAAGTTAGAAAACAGAAACCAGAAAAAAACAACCACCGAGAAGATGTATGTAAATTGTATCTGTTAGATGCCAGCGTAGGCCACTCGCAGCTACTTGTATCCGCTGCTGCCCACACGAGTCCGTTCTTATCATCCAGTTGGGATACGAAAGTATCTGAGAGATGAATTTCTAAGCTGGCTGCCTGTCTGTCAGAGCTGTTACTCTTTTTCCCTTTCTTCAAGTCCCCACATCCCTGGCAATCCGTGAGATACAAAAGCTAATGGCTGGCCATGCCCGAAAAAGAATGCGTAACTTTTTTACCTTGACTTGTCGTGTCTTTGCTATTCTATCTAAGTATCTTACCTGAGTGGGTCCCACTTGGCATGGTTGTGTGTATATGTGACTACGTGTACAAACAACAGGCAAAAAGAATCAAGAACTAAGAATCAAGGGAAGCGTAGAGAGTACGACATGTGGCAATGGGGCTGCTCCTCAGAAGACAGTCTTCTCGATACCACTTTTATCCATATAATTTAGTATCCCTTGAGTACTTTTGGCCTGATCGGACCAAACAGTAATAAAAGATTTTATTTAAACGGAAGATGATGAATGTTGAAAACAAATGAATTATAAATTCGAAATGTATATATTATGGTAAAAGTAAGGTGGAAAATAACATCCTACATGTAGGATATTTTAGGGACCGAATATATTATTTTTCTGCAGCGTTCGAAACCCCTTTTTTTCTTTATTGCGTAATACTTTTCTTATAATTGCTTTTTCGTGTGTGTGTTTTTTCGGGCCTTAACAGAAGAACCTCCATAGCAATTTTTGTTCTGCCGGTTTTGTTTGCCTTTTTCTGTGTCTTTCTTTCGTGAGTCAAACTAGTTTGGCGGTCCCCTTCCTTTTCATTATATTTTCGTGCAGTGCAAAAGTCAAATGTTTTAATTGCTTCATTAGGCGCAGCCGAAATGTTTTTATTCAGCAGAGACTAGACCAACACATGTTGTGTTTTCTGCTTTTCTACGCGCTGCTGATGCATTAAACCCGCATCAATGTCAGACGACAGCAGTGGGCAAACCTCCATTTAATAGTTTTGCGGCAATTACCAACACAAATCGTGTGGAATTGACGCGGTTCAAAACCAGACGTTGTCTTCTGACATTGACAATGAACCCACCGGTTTCGGCCAAGAAGTGAGCCACCAGCGAGCACCACTCACCAAAAAAACACCAAACTATAGTTTCAGCTGCAAGCTTTATTACGCACTTTTTATTCATTTTTTCCCTTGAGTACTTTGCACTCTAGCGGAGTAAAATGCTTATTTGTTTATTTGTAGCTGAGCAATAATAGAAAGAGAGGCGAGACTAGCTCTGTTTTTAACCTTTAATATTTTTTTGATTTCTCGTGTCTGTCGACTGAAAAGCATTTTAGTTCCGTTAGCTTTTTTCAAGAATTTGAATTGGAAATGTTTTCAGTTTGCAATAACGTCCTATGTCTCTGACGCCCCACTAAAATTCTGACCCATGGAACACCCCATCTAACCCCGGCAACGTCAACTTAGATCACTTTATTAAATTAAATTTCGTGCTTCGCTTTTTAACACGAAATGGCAAGGCAGCAAAAACAAAAAGCAATAATAATGATCTATATCAGATTTTATACAGACGAAAATGTGGGCCTGTGTATGTACTTTTTTTTTTAGTGCTTTTGACTCGTTTCAATGTCATGTTACATTTATATTTGTTGCTCTTGTTAATGTGCTTTTCGTTATTGTTTTTGTTGCACAGCTACACGATAATTTATAGTTTTTGTTGCCCGCTATTTGTTCTTTTTGGCATTGACGGTTCTCCTCCCTCAAGCTGAAAATTCAGATAAGATAGAAAAGCGCAAGACTCAGCGACATACAAAACTTTAAATTTTATAGTTAAAAAGGCATATTTCTTTATTCTTCTCCATTAAAAATGATAATCAACACATTCATTTTTGGAACCTGACGATGAAAAATGTGACGTTTTCAACTTGACTAAATCTATATACATGAATTTAAAACTTCGACTACACAAAAAGCTACTCAATTATTTTCTATTCCCAATAATTACCATACCATTGTACTTTCGTACTTGATAATTATTCAAATGTTTAGTCATGGACATGTGGCGTGTTTTTGTTATTTTTTCGTTTTCCAGGGGGTCTGCGGCGGGGGTCTCTGCTTACTCATCCGATCTATCCAACGACTTCTTTCCAATGCAGGAACAGAAATATAAACAGAGCTCTAAAACCATAACCAACTTACACTTGTGCGGCGTATTGTTATTATTTTCACTGCCAGTTAAGAATTTTTTGCAGCTTGATTTCGCTTTTTTGATAAGGTTCGTCCGGGTTGGATTCTGGGTGTACAACTTATTATACAGGCTTTAAACTTTATCTCGAAATTTCGTTTTATATTTTTCCTATGTAGATGAAACACATGGCTTTAAAAATTAGCTTCAACATTTTATTGGGCTGAATCATACTGATAGTGAACCCCAAAGATTCTAGAGGAAATAAATGTTGAATTGTCTCTTTGTTTTTAACATACATAAATTAATTGTTAGTGTTTTTGAAAATTTAAATTTGATTAGTTTACAAAACCTTGAGTAACTTATTGATTTTGTCCTCTTTCCTGGCCACAATATTAAATAAAACATACTTTTTGCAGTACGTTTAGGAACGTAAAGCCCTAGAAACAAGTTGACGAGGGGATTGGGCGGTTGTGCCAGTTGTGCAATTATGTTTGTATTTTCATATAGCCAAACTTATTCCGCTGTTTTGTTGCTATTGTTTTACACTTTTTATGCCTGGCAATGCACATTTCATTGTTTTTTGTACAGTGTCGTAATACCGAAAAACAATAACAAAAAACGGGCAAAAAAAGCGAATAAGTGCCATGCAATAGGAGGATTGAGATATCACAAGGGAACGTGACGAAGTCGGCGGGGAAAAGGGGACAGGAGACGGACGACGACGACGACGACGTCTGACGGCGATGCGATAACTCAGCTTTGTATGGGAAATTAGAAAATTCCCAAATAATTTCACACATGAGCTGCTGAGCTCGGGAGCAGGAGGTTGAGATACAGAGCTGAGATGGAGATGAATCTCCGGATCCGTAAGTCCGTCTACCCAGAGCGCAACGTTGCCGCTTTTCACGGTGACAAAAGGTGCTAAAGAACCGGACAGACACAAAAGATTATCATCAAGGGGCGATTGTGTGAGTTTGTTTGGCCCTGTGTTCGTGAGGCCGAACGAGGAGGGACAGAGCCAGCACAAAGAAGGCGCAGCAAGAATCGATTATTGTTCCCAAAGAGCTGAGGAACGGGCCCAGAAAATATGGCCATAATACAGAAGTGGTCAAAAATATATGTTTGTAATCTTTTTCAGATAGTGGAAATCATGTAATAGGGAGGAAACTTTTTCTGAATATGATCAACCTATAAAAATATACATAGTTCTGTGAAAAAAATTACCATGCTCTTCATCTCTTCTTATATATTTGTATTTTAGATATTGTATTTTATATTAACTAACTACATCAACCTCTTTTCTTTGGAAATTGAATTAATTTGTCATGATATTCTATCGCCAGTTTAATAACAAAGATATACATAAAAATTCCAACAGATTTTGAAATATAAAAAAAAATGTTCTAGTTAATTTAGTCGTGGCATGGCTAAAGTTCTGGACGCATCTGTCAGTAAAACCAGACGATATCGAATGAAGAAAGCGGAGAAGGATGGTGATGGCTTGGGTTCAGTTTCGCCTTGGTTTTGGTGTTCTGTTACCTGTTTGTGTTTCTGTTTACTGATAACCAGTTGGAACCTGGACTTGGATTGGGATTATGTTTAATGACGGTGATGATGATGATGATGATGATGGGCTGGGTGACGTTGTAAACCGGTTTCTCGGCTTTCTGGGGCCTATCATAAAGGCCCGATCAGGTGCATACATAATAATACTGCTGGCCGCATGAAAATTAAGCGACATTGTTGCAGCAATTTTCATTGTACGTAGCGAGAGAACGCTGCGCCGCAAAGACACAGATACACACCATGCACACAAACTATGAGCTACGCGGCTACAAAGCGGCAAGAAAAAAAAAAACAGAAAAAAACAGTACGCTGAAGTTTGGCAACGTCGCTTGTTGGTGGGTTTGCAATTTCGCATCTAACAGATACAATAATACCCCAGAGCCAGCTGTAGACGCTCGTTGTGCTTGTTTTTCTTGTTTTTTCTATACACACACACACACTCTGCTTGTTTTCAATTAGAGTCGAAAAAAAGAGAAAAAGATAAAATACAGCATTTGCTGCTGTTTTTTTTTTTTGTACGACGAGTATCTTGCAAATATACCGCACGTTGTGTAAACATCAGTCGCTGTCGCTGCCTCTGCCGCTGCGCAGTCTACGTCGACGCCGCAGTATGTGTGGCGAGCGAGCGGGTTTTTGTTTGTGTATGGTGTAGTTTTGTAAATGTATCTGGGTATGGATTTTTGTATCTTTGCCTTTGTGGTCGCTGCTTTTGTAGGTTTTCCTCTTCTTCTTATTGTCTTCGTCTTCTGCTTCTTCTGCCGTTTTTACAGCGACTGCTTTATTTTTATGCTGGCATTTTTGCGGCACTTAAATTGGCTGTCGCTCTCTCTGTCTCCTTTGCTCTCTCTTGCTTTTGTCGTTTAATTGCAAATGAGTCATGCACACACAGATATTCACACATACGCCACACATGAACCATTCAAAGTCCATGCCTGGTCAAGAAAAAATACTTTTTTAATCAATTGGAAAAGAAAGGGAGGAAGCCCACTGGCACCCACTCCCCCATCTTTGAGAAATAAATAAATAGACTCCGGCATCTCTATTTTTCTTATTTTTGCCTCCAGCAACAAAAGATTTTTATTTTTACGCAAGTAAATACAGAAAAGAAGCATATAAGATCAAAGCGAGGGCAATTTGTTATTTGTCAAGTTGAGGAGCTGCGGCTTAAATAGGGAATTACTTGGTGAACTCCGGTTCAAAGGAGATCCGTTTTTTGGGAGAATTAATGCACAGCGGTAATCAATTGTGAACGTTTTTCAGTTCAAGAAAATTATTTTACTTTACTTTGAATTAAAACACTTGCAATTCCAACTTAAAATATTGCATATATATTGGGAGTGCTTTAATATGTCTTTCTTTTTTTATTTTGGTTTGCCATGTTCTTTTTTTTTTGTATGTTTCCAATTAGCAAAGCAGTAAAAATGTATTTTACAAGAAATTCGAATTTTCACAGCAGCAAAAATCCATGCCTATAAAAACAGCTGACAAGTGAAATATGAAATCAAAGGAAAATATTTGTATTAAATTGTTACGTGAATTTTAAATATTGCTATATGCTTTTAATTGTTGTTTTCTCATTCACATAACATTTATACTCGACAAAATAAAATTCATAAAATGAGAATTAAATTACCGACAAAAACGTCACGCATATGGCGACTGTGGGTGATGATAAGTAAAGCCGAAACTCACACTGAATTCTGTTGAGTCTTTTATTTTATTTATTTTTTTTTTGTTACCAAGGGGGAGGGCCCGCAATTGCAATTGCAATAATTGACAATAATTTCAGCAATTATTCCGTAAATTACTTTGATTTTATCCCTCAATCTATACGTTTTTATCGTGTTCTCCCACTGGACTCTATCTGCTCCTTTGCCTCCGCCAACTTCCGCCACCTTAAAAAATCTGTCAGCTAATTATTTATAGACAGCAGACATGTGAGTTGGCTATAATAAAAACAATATAAATTCCGCAATTATCAAGTAAATTTTCGCATGCCTTTTATTCGCCAATAAACGATATTATAATTTGGTCAGATGTTTAAAACTCAGGGAAGAAAGCAGTTCCGATCCAATATACATATGTATAAATATAAATTTTATAAATTTAAAATATCAGTAAATCTCTGTTTATTGCCTACTATGTTAAGTTCGGGCCCAAGTCATGTTTTAGACAATTCTTCTTTGGAAAGTTTCAGCTAGAAATGTTTCACTGTAGTTTATCTAGCGCTACGCTGCTAATTGTTTTTGATTAGTTTGTGAGAGGGCGTTACGACCCGCATGACTGACTTTTCTTGGGCCTTTTTTCTTCGGTTTGCTCAATGAGAGGGCCGTCTTTCATTGCATTTGAGAAAAATAGAAGGTGGAGGTCATTGCACTCTTTCCTCACATGGGCATTTCATTTTAGACCCTTGGCTGGGCCATACTCTTAGATAACTCGATCTGCACCTTCAGGCCTCCGTCACGCGAATGGCACAAACAAACTGAAAAATGCCAACACATTTTGCCTTTGTTCAAAATTTATGCCAGACTTTGGACCATATTAATAAGTGTGAGGACTGAGAGGGACTTGCCGGACTGCCCTTGATGGTTGGTTTAATGTTTGGTTGCCCAGTTTTACGGACAATCATGCATATTTATTCAAACGTACAATATTTAATTATTCTGCCTTGAACATTTTCTACAAGTTCTACCCAAAGTAGAAATAAGAATTTTATATTTTCTTTTTATACCCTTCTGTCTTTTCCTTAAGCATTTAGTTCAAATTCCTTTTAGAAACGCATTTTGAAAATAAATATATTATATTCTAATAAAAAAAGGTTCATTAAACTTTGTGTGTGCGATATGTTAGTTGTATTTCCCTTGGACAAAGTTCGTTTCGAAGACGCACATGTGTCTCGTTGCAGCGGCCTTTCGCTTTCATGCTCATTCATAGGCCAACACACTCTAAATATACATACGTCTGCCCAATCCCTCCCTATATCTGTCTGGGGCTAGAACAAAGAAAGAGCTAAGCTACTTTCAAAGATAATGGCAAAAATTGTCCAGCGAAATGCGAGAGATACAAACGTATGAATATGAAATTGTTGTTCTGTTCTGCGGCTTCCTGCAGCGTATAACTTCATGGTGCGATTACAAAGACAGAGCTCTTTCTGTTCCTCATTTCCATTCCATTTTCTATTTTATTTCTTCCTCTTGCTCGCGTTTAGCGGACTTTGGACCTTGAGCCATGTGCTGGCTTTATTGTGCAAATGCTGAAAACACCGGGAGAACAACGAAACTAAACTTGTTCTACCCAGGATGCAGTCATAGAACTCTTTTTTCTTTGCCCCTGATTATTATGCAGCGCCATACAACAAATAACTTTGACATTCAAAATATGCCCAACGGAAATCCGCGCAGGGGGAAATTATGTGGAGGAAAACAGAAGGGACTGCGGGGATGAAAAGAGAAGCGGGAAACGGGCACAACAAGCAGCTGTGCATTGTGCGAGGGCAAAAAAAGAGAAATACTCGAATGAGAATATGCAAACACTGGCGAAATACTTTTCCCTCTTTTTTTACTGGAGCTGAATTCAATGAATGAAACTATTTGCTGCTGCTGTTCGCTATATTTCAACCCTTTTCTGGGCCTTCATTGTTTGACTTATGCAAAGTTATGCAGATCTCATTTTGTAGCATTAAATTTCACATTTGATTTTTGGTTTATTTGCCGGCAACTGCTTTTGTTACCGGAGCTACAAATATATAGGGTTAAGAAATGAGTTAGAACGGAGGAAAAGCTGGACATAAAAACTAAGGCAAATTATATTTCCTCATGGGTTATATGAAATGTGTATAATAAAATATTTTTAATATATATAAATAAAATATTCACTAAGCTATTGGAACTACACAGTTTGTATAAAACTATTAACGAGCATTTGAGCTTTTATTCTTACACTTTTTTCCCAAATAAACACCATATGGTTTACGGTATATACAGCCGATCTACCCCGAAAGACTGATAGGGACTTAGGGCACTCTCTATAATGGCTTCTGCTAAACCGTTACACGTCATTTCACTCAACTTCAAGCGACTGTGACGGGACTCTGAGAACGACCGATTTAGACACCCGGAAATTGTCGTCTTCGCTTTAGCTTCAGTCAGTCAGTTCGCCCCCAGTTCCCCCATCCAATAACCCCTCCGAGTCTATCGTTATATACTTTTGTGCTGGTGATTTGTTTGCTTGCTTTTTGCATATTTTTGCCATGCACATTGAAATACAATTTTCATATTTGTATCTTTTTTATGGCTGTCTAGACACTGCGACCGATACCGACACCCACGGCTCGCAACCTCAACCCTCTGCAGTATCACCTCCCATAAGTTGAATTGCTCAAAATAATAAATAAGTTATTTATGCACAATTATACCCCAAAGTGACATGAAAATTGACTGCTCTTTTGCGATTAATTTTTGAAAAACTGTTTAAAACAATAGAATTATAGAATTTTTATTAAGTTGTGATGAGTTTTTAGGTTTAAACATGTTGTTATTAAAACGTGGTTTAATGATGGAATTGAAATAAAAATTTTGGTCGCTGGTTTAGTTTACATATGGTAATGGTGAACATTCTGATGCCTCCCAATATTTTACGATTTTTGTTTTCATGATTTTTTCTTTTAATCCCAGAGGCGCCTAATCTCGTGGCATAATCAGCGAAACCCACAATACTGCCACGGCACAAACACATCCATCAATGGGAAATTATGAGGGCGGCAGTGGCAGAAGTGTATCCATCAGATACCGAGATACAAGTACGCGGTGCTGTGTGCCTAGGCCAAAGATTTTAAAGCCAACTGAATTCACACACTCGCCCAAGCTCCGGTTTGGGTTTCTCCTTCAACAACAGCGAAGAATTCACCCACACTAAAGAAGAACGAAGAACACCCACTCCAGTATTGCAGCTGTTGAAGCCTAGTGAAACTCGTTTGGATGTTGCACTAGTTGCAACTAGTTTTCATTATTATTATTGCTGTTGCTATTGCTGCAGCTGGCGTATCTTGGGCTCTGTAGAATGAGCTCAGCTCTGCGGCGTTCTTCTCAGTTTCTCAGAGTTTTTTCCGTGTTTTCCTCATTTTCTTGCACTTTAAGTGCAGCTGTCAGTCAAAGTGGCTGCAACTGCCTTTAAATGTCTCCACATTGTCGTTGTAGTTGCTTTGGCTGCTGCAATTGAGGTCGCTTAATTGTTTTTCTCCTTGTCGCACCAACACGGCGCTTACTTGATGCCTGCGCATATAAGCCTCTGTGAGCACAAATAAGCCTAATATCGCTAGTTTATGAGTTCATCCTGGGTAAGCATCTCGTGTAATTTAATACTTTTGGCAAATGTGACCAACCTTGTCCTTTTCTTCCTTTCTCGATTTTTCTGATGCTTTCTTGTGGTTTGCCTTCGCTTGAAGGGCTTGCCTTAGCACGCTATATACATATGCTTATGTATATACGTATATTTATACAATATATTAGTGGAGAAGACAATGCTTAGCCATTCAGAACAGCAGCCAGCAGACGCTTTTGGCATTCAGTAGAAGCAGGGGACTATGGTTCTTTGCCCCCTTAAAGTAATTTTATCAAATTGTGCGTTAAGATAACACTGGTCCCTGGTTTCATGCAATCCTTCTGTGCTGCCATAATTCCAAAGCTGAAAAAAAAGGCTTTTGTTATGAAAACTTGAATAAAGCTAACTGAATTCCCAGCTATAAATCTCACGTGGCGAAGGAGAACTTTAACTTTACTAACATGTTGCAAGCGAAAATTCATATATACAAAAATGAATGTGAAAAGTTTGTTTTTATTTTTTAATGAATTATTCCATAGATTTAGCCTGTTTTTGTTATGAAAAAATTTATATAAAAAAATATCAAGTCCATATTGTTCCTTTTTTTTCTCTGTGTATTAATTCAATTGGTGAAAAAAAATATTTAATATTTGAGTGAACCAGTTTTTCATGGTTGAATTCTTCAATCATTTTCTTGCTTTTCAACCCTCCCTGAAGTCCTCGATCTAAATGCATTTGTTGATTTTAAAAATTGCCAAAATGCAGTTCGGGCAAACATCTGTGATTTTCTTTAAAGCTTTTGGCTCGTATTTTTATGATCGGTGCCAAAAAGGGATTTTCAAAATGTTTTTGAAATTGTGTTCAGACGTGTTTTTCGATGGTCTTTGAATAGATACATTATTGTCTGATCTGTTTGAACTTAAAGAGGCATGTACAATATTTGTATCTCTGCGAAACAAAAAAAAATTAATATGTAATAATTCTATAAGTACAGAAAGGCCCGAATCTCCTAATTTTACTGCGATCCTTTCCTTTTTTATTCCTAACGTTGAGGAGGCAGGAGGTAGATAGGTATTTTTGCTATTTATATATACTTTTGTGTAGATAGATAAAATATTTGGCCGATTATGGCTCTATCTATAGGTAGACACAAAGGCTGCTGAATTCGATTTTTTCTTAAAGCCAAACGGTTGAATTATTCAACTACTCATTAACCCAAATTGTTGTAGAATAAAGAGGGGGTGGAATGTTTCCAATTTTCCCCAATATTCCACCCAATCTAAAAATTTTTTCGTTTCGTGCCATGTGCGCATCTAAAATGGATTTTATTGATTCACAGAGCTTTGTCTATACAAATCAGGGTATCACATATATGGATATTATGTATTTTAGGCGGAGATTAGTGTTTGTGAGATTTTCACTGATTACCATATGTTTTTGCTTTATAATTCAGCGATTTCTTTTTGACGTCAATTGCTAATAGACTTTAAATTGTGCATTTTTTTTAAAATTATTTTCTGGGAATATTAATTAGAAAGAGGAGCAAAACACTACCCACAATAAATAATATTCTTGAGTGTTTTCTCATCAATAAGCAAGGCCAAAGTGCTTGTAATGTGATTTTTCTTTTTTATATATTTATATAAATGTCAATATATAGGTATATTACAAAAATTTCTAAATATATTAATATGTGAGATCATTTGAATTAATAAAAATGCAAGTCTAATAGTCTAAAGAAAAGCATAGATATTTATTTATTCAAAAGTGTTTGAGGCCAAATCAACATTCATCTGTCTCTTCTATTTTTTAGGCCTTTTAAGTGTTATCTCGTTGTGCCATTGTTGTTGTCTAATTGCAGAGTTAGGTTATCTGGACTACGTCTGTTGGCACAGAGCTCGTAAATTGTCTGCCACATAACACTGCATAGTTGAACACAAAAAACCGAATATAATGTGCTATGTATGCCATTCTGATAAGGCCGCGAAAACAAAAACAAAGTCTACCACGTTTAGAGCTTTCTGATAGGGCCACTTTATTATGACTAAGTCGTTCATTCCCCGGGTTTCTGTATCTCTTTTTCTCCTTAGGCCAGAATTTGGTTATTTAATTCATCGCACGTTAAGTGTTGAGTGGGTCGAATGTGAATCAATTGTCGTTGGGAGCTTAACTATATCTTATCAGAGAACACAACAAAAGCATTTCAAAGTTAACCACTATCTTAACTCCCACTACTAGAAAACATGTGCACATTTTTATAGATTACCTTAACAATTTTCTTTTTAAGAATTATATATAATACAAAAATTATATAAACCGTAATATAAAATAAAATACTGATGATGTACATAACATTTAAATCTATTTATGTTGTAAGTCATCACACTAAATGGCTGAATCGTACTTTTTATGAGCTCATAAGAGCTTACGCATATATATAGGTCTGCATATACATTATATTTGATGAATAAATGCGTTTCCCCTGCGACGATTAGATAAGAGCGCTGCCCTGCTGATTAGAAATTAAGCATGTGAGTAACGGTAGCTTATACGAGCTGCGAGTTCAGAGAATGGCAAAATTCTTTGAAGACTGGGGAAAACAATACGGAATGTTAATAAAGAAGGGAAATCAAATAGTTATATTTATCGCAAAAAACGTCGAATCCAAGGGAACAAGTAAAATTAAAGCTTTTTACATACAAGTAAATCGAGCTATTACAAATGTGTAAATTTCTCTTGATCACTTGTAAACCTTGTCTGTCCAATTCTTTACTTTATTGGCGTGCAGCACTTCTGCGATTGATAAGGGGTGGAGGAAACTTTGTCAAGGTTGTCCACTGACCTTCAGCTAAGACTGATAAGCTAAATGTATTCTAGGGAAATACAATAAATGAAATATAAACTTATACATCAAAGAAATAACACAAAAATAAATAGTTAAAATTTGAATTATACTTTGAATGCTTCTGTGGTAACTTTTTAATTACCCTTATATCCAATTCTAAACGATTAACCAGTCCTTTCATTAAAATTAAATTGATTTCAATTCAATAATGGTTGACTTTACCATTCTACCAATCAAAAGAGGCTTCAAGTGAAAGCAAACTAAACCTCTGAAATACTGCTGAGTTACTTATAGATAATCTCTATCCCAATTAATCTTTTGAGCTTTCTGGGGATTTTTTCGCATTGTTTTTTGTTTGTCCATTTTACTTTGATATTCTATCCATTCTATTTCGGGTTCTGAGTCGTGCCTAGCACCGGATTTGTTTTGTTAATTTGAGCAGCGAAATTATAAATGTAAATAAATAATTTGAAATGTAAATATAATTTGCCACAAAATAGTAATAAATCAATTGTTATTTGCTAGCTTTAATTGGGTAAAGAAAAAAATGGCTTGCATCAAGGAGAGCCATACTAGACTAGTGAAGAATACCATTTCGCACAATTTTCTTTTGTCGATTTCCTTATCAAGTATTGGGCTGCTGCTCATAAAAGGCCCAATCAGCCTGGCAAACAATCCTTATACAAATCATAATGGCCATAAGTACACATATAAACTATACATAGTATATGCTCGTCTATATAATCGCTTTCAAGACACAAAAAAAAAGGTAAATGCTGAAACGCTTTTGAGCCGAGTTCTTTGGTCATGCTAACCATACAAAGCAGTGCATACATATTCCCATATATAAGTATATTTGTATAGCGAATCACAAAGATTTATATATCTGTATATATTTGGAGGAGCCACAAAAGACCAAGGCAAACACAGGCGGAAAGAATGACAGAAGAACAGACTGAGGAAATCTCCATATAAACAGACCCCCACTGTATATACCATATATATACCTCCATCGCTGGCTGTTACCCAACAACAACAACAACAAATGTACCTGTTGTGCGTTAAGAAAAAAGCAAGGCGACTCAGACAGAAAAATATAAAGAAACCAGCAGTGAGTTAAAATGTTATTCAAGTTACCTTTGAGTCTCGAAACCGGTTGGCGGCTCACGTAGGTGCTGCCAACTCACTGGGCGATGAACGAGAAAAAAAACACAAAACAAATGTTAGGTTGGTCGAGATGCGATGGGGTTAATTTGAAGAAAAAGGCAAATCAGACCAGGAAAAATACCGAAAATTATATATATTTTGTATTTTATACTGTGCCAATTCAACTTCTTACTTTGTGACTTAGTACTTTGTTAGAAATTTATTTTATAAGGCATTTTGTTTCTATTATCGTCACATGATAAATTGAATACAGAGTTTTAAACCTAGAAAAATGTACTAATTTTTAAGTTAAAAATCTAATTTTAGCTTAACATGAGGACTGGAAAAAATTGACAATCCCATACTTGCCATATATCACTTGTCCACTAAACAGTTTTCGAGGTATCAACTTAATTATGATTTGGTTTTCTGTGACCACTCTCGTCTGACGATATAAACCAGTTTAAAGCTTAAGTGGCGTCATTTTATGTTGTTTTTACTTTTCAGACATACGACCGAATTTTTTTGCGCATACTTTTTACCATTATGTTTATAAGTTTATAAGAAAAAGGGACTGTTGAATTTTAAGAATATCTATTTCTTTATTAATTTCTAGGATCTGCCCTAGGGAAGGGTTTCCGTAGTGATTCCTTCTTATTAGTAGCTGTTGGTTTCCCACACAGACTGTCCGTCTCAAATTGGTAACCTTGAAATTGTTTATGATTTTTTGGGCCACTCAAGAACTGCTTTCCAGTTCTTTACTTCCTTATCCCTGCAGACGCTTTATCTTGATGGTTGTTGGTTTTATTTTTAATTTTTTTCAAGGTTTGTCTACCTACCTTTTGTGTCTGCTCGACATATTTGAGTGGCTTGTGTTTTTTGGGAAAAGGGACTGCATAATTTATGCGCTACCGCCAGTTTTAATATTCTTTATTCCCCGCCGATCCACTTAGTTACCGATCATTTAGAGGATGTGCAAGCCTTTCATGGCAGACCCTCCTTTTGTCTGCTACGAACCGCCACTTGAAATGAGCCCAAAACTCTTAGGAATAATATTTTTTTATGTTTTTTATTATTTTTGAATCATCAAATCAGAAATTCGTTTAATTTGTATGTTATTTAGATTGATATGCATGTTTTAAAGGTAAAGGCAAGATTGCCACACCACCGAAAGTCTTTTCATTCTTAATTGCTCTTTTAAACGGGAAAAGAATTTGTGTTTTTGTAGCATTTCTCTGGAGATGCGCTTCGATGCACTAGAAATGAAATTCATGATATTCAACTGTGCTAAACCCATTTGCATAACCAGATTTAGTAGACTCACGAGATTGAGGAGTGTGGGTTTCCATTAACTATTGTCTCACTCTCTGGACAGATTCCGCATCGCGTGTTCTTCGGTTGTCATTTCTTACTGGCCACCTGCTGCACGGATTGCATTTTGACAGAGTGGAGGGGCTAACCGGTTCCATACGGGAATAGGAGCACTGGCTATAACTTGTGACTTATTCAATTCACTTTGTTTCTCGTTTTTTCTTAAAGGATTCCAAAAAGGGTGGCTGACAAGCGCTGACTTAAGAATTCCCTCATTCAACACATTTGCCCTCTCACATAAATCTTGCTGGCTGAATCATTTGCCAATTCCGTCTCGGCCAACACTTTTTCAGATCTCTTTTGTTGTCAGCACTTCATGTTATGCGTTTTTTTTTTCTAAATACCCAAGTAAATATGTATTTTCACATGCTTAGGTCGACTTTAAAAGACTTTGTTTTTATTGGTAAGATATTCATTAACACGGCCAGGTTAAATGACTTATCTTGATAATTGGACTTGTGTGTGACAACCCTATACAATTTTAAGTGAATCGAAATTGCAGTTGGCAAATCGGGGTAATTGCCACCTTGTATTTTCCAGCTTGAGCTATACCCAAATTCGTATTTGTATCCGTACGATTCGGCGGTGGCTTTCACCCAACTGTTGTTGGATGTGGGATCGGGATCTCGGCCCCTGTGCCACTCCCCCTCCTCTCGGTACCGCCTCGCTAGGCAAGCGTGCCACAAACGGCGGCCGCAAATCGGCGGCGGGGGCAACGCACTCGATGTGTTGCAAATATTTATTTGCACACTAATAACAATCACAACAATAATCGCGGCATTAACAACAAATTGTTATGACGGCCATCTGAAGGCAATAATGATGTTTCTGCTGCTGCTGATCATCGCGATAATGTTGGTGGCGTTGAGCATTGAACTAATTGTGCGCTCAACCAAATTTTCAATAACAATCAAATAGAAGCGAAGAAAGGCTTTAAATGGAAAACCTAAACAGATATGCCGGATTCTAGAAACGAAAATTGTTAAAATTTTTTACCCTTAAATTCTTAATTTAAATTTCGGTACTGTTCTTAAACTATGCGCATATATCTTCTTGGGTTTCGTGAACTTCTTTTTGCATGGTTGCCACTCCCCTTGCCCGAAATGCGAGTTAACGCCCACCTGCATCGCCTGGTCCCTTGTTCGTTTTTGCGGCAACCTAAATTATTTGACACAACGAGAAAATCTTGTTTATGGCCGCAAAAACATAGAACATAACTTTAACACTTTAAAACATCTTAAAATATTTACAAATATTGTCAATATTTTATGTCAGCCAAATCTTTTTTTTTTTTAACACAGCTTTTTGGAAAAATAAAAAAATTGTTAATCATATTTATAATTATTTCGTTTTCAAGGGAGCTAAATAAAGCTAATATTTTCTAAACCACCTATTTGGTTATGTACATTGTTATGATTCTTTAAATTTTGTTTCCCATCTTAAATTTTGTATAGCATTTCTACCATTTTTAAAGAGCATTTAGTATTTAGTCTGTTGTTAGAAACTAAAGTTTGAAGCGTATTACATTACTTCATCAGTATATCTTCAGTTTTTGGTGTTTGCTTATGCAATTTGCACGCGTGTGTGCTTCTAGAGTCGCGTGCAGGTAACAACTACAACACCAGCCCCAAACTTCAGAACAGGCCATACGAGTGAATGCCATCGTTCTTCTCTTGTTTGCCGTGTGCAGTTTATTGGTGAAATTGGGTTTAATGTTCAATTCCAACACCCACGTTCTAGTTTGGGTTTGTTGGCCGCTCGAACTGAAGAAAATACCAAATAAAAAGCCGGCAACAGCTTTTCTTGTACTCTTGTGGCTGCAATGTTCGTTTTGGTTTCTGCCGTTCTTGTTTGCAGCAATTTTCAGCTGCCGTGGCTGCAACGACAACAAAATTAACCGAATGCAACCGTGTTTAAATAGGCATTCCTCACTTGATTTGTGGTTGTCTATTTATAAAAACAAAACCAAAGTCTTAAAAAAATGAATTAATAATAATATTAATCACACAATTGGTATTATTTCCACACATAATTGATTGATTAACCAATTTTCCTACTTTCTCCTAACTTATTTCCTCTTTTCTTGAGCCTGCTTGAAAAAAATATAAGATAAAGGTTGAAATGGATTAAAAATTTCCAAAATCTAACATATTATTTTCAAAGATATGGTTGCAAACAAATGGATTTTATTACGAATTCTAAAGGCATAGTTTTAAGAAAACTTCAAAAATATAATGCGATTCGTAAATTTGGTCTTGTTCTAATAGCATTCCTAGGCTATTACGATTTCGGAGCAGTGAATAATAGATTTTCAATAATTTAAAATTTCTATTTATGCTCTATTATAAAGTAAATTGTTTTACTAGAGGAAGGCAAATTTTAATAAAAGTTAAGGAAATTGTCAGAAGTAACAAAAGCATTTTTCAGCAAATCTTTAAAAAAATATGCTAGGGCCCCAGTTTAAATTCGAACTCTTTTGTATCCTGATGTGATTTTTTTTGGTTTTTTCTTTGAACAAAAAAGTTTGACTTCTTTTGTGTCAATGACTTTTGCGTGGCTCACAGGGGAAGTTTCTTTTCGCTAACGTTTGAGCCTTGTTCTGGGCGGGCGGTCGTCGACGGCGCTCTCTTTTTGCCTCGACGTCGCAGTTGGCGTGCACTTAAAATTTGTTCTTGATATGTTTGTGTTTTTTTTTCATTTCTCGCTGCTTGTTTTGCGTTTTCACAAGGTCCCCCCTTTTACCCGCCTTTCTTTTTCTTCCCTAGCACGAACTTCATTTGCATTTTGTCGCTGGTTTTTGTGTTTGTTTATTTTCATTGCTTATTTTGGTTTGCTCGCTTGTGCCATAAATTGTTATTGTTATGGGACCCAAAAGGATGCCCATGTTTGCTTAGCACACTTTTAATGATTCTTTTGCTTCCCTCACTTGACCAATATACTCAAACAATATACTCAAAGATGAAAACAAAATCAGCTCTGAATATGCAGTACAATATTGAGGAAAAATGAAATAAAACGGTTCATTGAATGCTGAAATCTGTTTCAAAATGTAAAACTATACGTACTAAAGTGGAAGTTTTTGGCCAATTTTACGGGTCAAGAGGTATTCTAACATCGGAATGTCGATGTTAAATTAAAATTGAAAAACAAGATAAAAACAAAATCATCTCTGAATATGCAGTACAATATTGAGGAAAAATGAAATAAAACGGTTCATTGAATGCTGAAATCTGTTTCAAAATGTAAAACTATACGTACTAAAGTGAAAGTTTTTGGCCAATATTACGGGTCAAGAGGTATTCTAACATCGGGATGTCGATGTTAAATTAAAATTGAAAAACAAGAGAAAATGTATTTATGAATTTTAGCACCGCGTTTGTTATTATTCTGATCTTTTAAATCGTTTTCCCAACAGACAACAACAGCTGACCACAGAGTTGTTCCATTTTTTCTGCTTTGTTTACCCGGTAATAAATTTTCCAAGTTGACTTAAATTGGCTATTTATTGTCCGCACTTCCCCGACTACCACCTTGCAATCTCTCACAGGCCCCCGACGATTGCGTGAAATGCTTCGCTTTTAAACATTTTTCCTTTTCGTTATTTTTAGCACTTTGCCCTTGGAATATTTGACACGGTTTCTGTTTATGTTTTAAAAATTCAATAAGAATAGAAAATTCCCTAATTTTGATTTGCATTGCTCAAAGTTCCCATGCGGATGTTTTTTAAATATATATATATGTATTTATATATTTCTTATAGTCTCCCGCTTACTTTCTGCGGTGTTTCTGTGTATCTCATTTGTCTGCTTGGCATTTGTGTGGCGGGCTCTCCAATGTCAGCGAGAGATCAATAAACTTTTGGCAAATAACAAGAGACGAAAAAAGCGAGAAAAGAAAACAAATTAAAGCGCATGAAGAAAAGATTACAGCAAAAGGAAATAGCAGCCAAAGTTTCGACAGATACAGATACAGATACAGAGGGAAATAAGAAGGAGGGGGCAGTGAAGTAAAATCTCAACGTTTTGCAAACACATCGCCTCGCCATCTTCTCTGCACCTCTACTTTATTTATATAATCACAAACAATACAAAATTCAAGACATAGTATACAATAATATACAATACATCATAGTCTGTCTGTTTTCTTTTTTTACCCTCCTGCCTTTGCGGCTTCTCAGTTTCTCTCTTGTTATATTTGGCGCGGGCAACAAAAATCTGCGTCATCATCATTAAAGTTTCTGTCTGAGACCAAAACATAAATAAATGCCTCAAAATACACAAGGAAATTTCAATCTTCAATCATTTTTCAAAAAATTGCAAAGCTGAACCATAAAAACTAGAAGTAAAGCAGAAAATCCCTTTTGGCACCCGCAATTTCTGCTAAATGGAAAACTTATTTTAAATTAATCACTTCACCTTCAGTTTTTGCATTGTTTTATTGAGTAATTTTAGATTGTTTAGAGAAAGTTTTTTTTTTTTAATGATCATAATATAATATAGATGTCAAAACAACATTTAATAAGGTGTTGAATTAAAACATTCATTAATCAAATTCAAAAGGTTTCATTTTAACATTTCGAAGAATGGTAATATAATAAAGAGTTCTTAAATATAATGGTAGTTTTCCGGCTATATCCGAGGCACACGCCACAAGAACAGAGTTTGACGAAAATCTATTTTTTTTTGTATGCGCAGTTGACAAATTCTTAGCCCACACAAAGATACAAGTAGATAGAATATAAAAATGAGCCTTAAATTTCGAATTCGGTTGAGATACTTCGACCTTTTGGTAATTTTTTATACAATTTGTCGTTTTACCGAAGTGTTTTTATTCCTGGCTATGTTTTTTTTTCATCTTTTTCTCTAAAAATAATAACAAGCAAATACAAGTCATTTATTTTTATCTTTTGCCTATACATATGTCGATATATACAATTGCTTTTATTTTTCAGTTGTTGCCAATTTCTTGGCAACGTAATTAACGTTTTGAACTTTTGCTCTTTTTGTAAATAGATACAAAAGGTGTTCCCGTTTCCGTTGAGGAACGTACCAATGAAGGGGGATTCCGGAGATTGTGTAGAATGTGTTTTATTCACATGCAAAAGACAAAATCTATATCTATAAAATCTATAAATCAAATGCTATACTGATGCTATACAAATGTATACTGAATGCTATGTCTTATAATATTCTTACTACCCATATTTGCTATAGTCGCTAACTTACCCTTATTTTCTATATTATTTCTAGGTGCGTATCCTTGAAGCGACACTGCCTGCCTCAAGTCCTGGATTATTGAGGCAGCCATTGAGTGACGATGATAGTGATGTAAGTTGCCAAGTCTGTTAAGTATTTATTTTAAATATCTGCCAATCGGTCAGTAAGATGGTCAGCGACTCGCTAACGAAGTTGACCTTTCTGACTAGCATTATTTATAGTAGTATATAATATAAATATTGCCTATGATTTTCTGTATAAACCAAACAGTAAATTCACGTAGTTCAAGAGGTCGCGACAACGGTATTATCGAAGTTAAAATTTATACTATAAATAAAATTGAAAACTAGATAATTAAATTAAAATATGGAAACATAGAGATACATTTTAAACTCCCGAAATTCAAGGGTATTATAGAAATCTTTTCCAATCAAATTACCCACTTATATTAAGTCTCGGTGTTACGAATACCGTTCCAAATTAAGTTGTCGATATATATAGGGTATCTATGTATATGGGAATTATAACTTATAGGAGTCCGATCCGGCTGGTTCCGATTTAAGTACTACCTGAAATAGGAAGAAGACTTTTTGGAATGTTTTACTCCTTATCTGCCACGAGCAGACCCAAAAAAAATATGAAGTAGTCGTACTCTTGATTGGGGTATTTGTGGTCAACTCAGTGCAACTTAACGCAATTTGCCTCGTCCCCCTCTTTTTCTCTTACGCACTGGACATATCTTTCACTCTCGAGAGCTTTGGTCAATTGCTTCCAATTGAGCTCAATTCCAGCTCTGTTGTATTTCTCGCTGTGTGTTGATTGCACTTGACTTGATCAGCTGATGACAACTGCACAAGTATCTGAACAGTGCCAGTCAGAAGTCTCTGCACCGATAACGTTTAAAATACAACTCAACTGTGGGTGACCCACTTCGGGATTTAATAGATTTCCGAAAACCGGTCCTAACAAGGAAATCAAACAGAAAGATAATGCTCTGACCAAACCCAAAAAAGAGCCACACACTCTAAAGTGTCAATAAATCTGAACAAACAATATCAGATTTGGTACAAATGAACATATATACACACACATATATACCTCAGCTTAAATAAATTAGCAAATAATATAAAAAAAGGTTAACAAAAATGAATAGAGGTGTTCAAGGTTTTTAAGTGAGTTGTCGTCTCGTCTTTAGGTTGTTGTCTTTGCTCGAGGCTAAACCCAAGACACCAAAACATAAAAACAAATGTTAAATACAAAAGGAATTATATAAAAGAAATTTCGGTTGGGTCAATAGACTCTTTGAAAAAGTTTTTTCTGCTGTGTTTTATTATGAAAATGTTTATGTATATATAACGGTAGCTTAAAAGTTCAACTAACATTTTTTTTTACCTCCCGCTTCTCTTCATTTTATAATTCCGTCAATTTTTTTTTTATTAACAAGCATTGAAAAATGTATTACATACAAAGTAACAGATATTAAAGCTTTTGAATGCGCAAAATGCATACAGATATTATAAAGTGGGTTTTACACGTAGACACAAATTCTCAACAAGATAATCAAACAAAACGTGTGTAAATTTGAAAAAAAAAACAGTAATATATTTACTCCCATTCACATTTATGAAAAACAAGGACAAATTAGACTAAAGCTACGTGGCAAGTACCAAATTAACAAAGTGCAACTCTGTGATATTAAAAATGATAATGGTATTTATATAAGGTAAAATGGTGCTGGTAGAATAAATGGTCCTGAAAATGACATAATTTATAAATGACATATTTATGTTAGCCAAAGCAGAAGATTATTGAGTATGGTTTAATATCATGTACAATTATTATATGTGACTCCGTTCTTAATTCCGAGTGCAGGGGGTCGACAATAATCATACGCTTCATTGGTCAGCACCGAATGTAAGCCCCTAAGCAATCGTTGGCTCCTTGTTCTGCCAATCTCCTCCCCTGGGCCATGTGCCAACCCAATCAAGAAAGACATCGTCTCTCGCTTTAGAACAGGTACAGAAGGTACTTGTAATGACGCAGTGTCTTCAATCCGAACCTTCATCCTACTTATAGCACAGCCGGGGTGCTGGTATTCCTGCCCAGTCCCTTAAAATTAATTTCAATACATATGGGGCATTCCTATATTATCACTCCCTTCGCCTGTATATATATAAATATATCTTAAGGATGACCAATTTAGGTTTTTACTTTAAGTGGGAATTCGCCTTGTTCTTATGCTGCAAATCATTATTTATATCTCCGCAAATCCTTTTTTAATTCCCATAGCTTTGCTAATTATTTTAACATCTAACAAAGCAAGGGTGGCTTTAAACTTCTCCAAACCAAAAGCCACGCCCAGCTTATTAGCATGGGAGATTGTTATGTGAACTAATCAGTAGCGTAGGCAGACAGAAGGGGAGGTGGGGATTGGGGAGTGCAGAGGCAGTGCTTACTCAATCTCAATCCCTTTGTTTGCACTTCGGTTGTTTTTATTATTACTGTAACGCCAGCGCATCATCATCATCGCATTATCGTAATGCTGTTCATCAAGTGCATCCTCCACTGTTGGTTTAGAATTACGAGTGCAGCGACAGCTTCACGACGTGATTAATATCTTTGCATTAATTAGGCTCATCGCGTCTCCTTTTGATCCCCTTTAGTCTGCTGCTCATTAGTCTTGTGTAAAATTCCCTGGGAAAGTTTAAGAAGGAAAAAGTTTTTTATTTAAGTCCTCGGCATTCTTTTAGGAAGATGGGGAAATCGGATCCGTGCTTGAAAAATATCGAGTGCCACAAATAGTTTATCTCTCCTATAGTTTTTCTTTGTTTAATTAGTGCATTATGGATTATTAAATCAGTGTAATTTGTAAATTAACAATATCGATTTATAAGATGTATCATGTCATTTATTTTATTTGTATTAAGCTATATAAAAAATCCATTTATATACTTACCTACCCCTAAGCAGTTATAAATGTTTAATGGAAGTTAGAATGAATGTAGATAAACTATATTTACATTTTAGACATTTTGTTTACTTTAGATTTTATAAACTAAACGAACTTTAAGGAAGCTGAAGTGCATAACAAAATAATTTTTATCTCTGGGGACTTGGAGAATACAGAGAATACTTTCAATGACAATGCTAGGGGCAAACAAATGTAATATTTAAATATGAAAATATTTCCACCCCGCTTTAGATTTTTATAGTTTTAAAATATGGTTCATTCATGGTTTTTGCTCTTTATTGAGGAATTTAATTATAGGACTTAATGTTGTCTGTGTGAATATAGGATTGGAAAAAGACTTTTCGTTGTTCGCTTTTAACCCATTTAAAGCTTTACGCAATGCAAGCACTGAAATGCAACTGCACAAAATGTGCCCACCAAAAAATGCATTAAATTTCACCCGGCAGCGAACCAAACTTCAAACTCAAACACAAACAAATGCGTATGCAAATTTCCGAGTTAGCTAAACAAAAACCCATGGGGAAACTAGGCAACCAACGCAAAACCAAATGAGTGAATGAATAAGTGAGTAAGTGAATGAATGAGGCTATGCGCGAAATATTTGAATAATTGACAGGCGTGTCAAAAGTCCAAAAATTGTATTATTTACTTGCATATCCCCTGCTTGTTGCAAACACAAATACAGTTTAAAAAAAGGACAATTAATATAGATTACAAGAAAATTAGAAAATATTGGTTTTGTTCTGCGGTCACGTTGACAATCCCAAAGGGCTCAACATTTTTGTAGGTACATATTTGTGGGTGAATTTGCGTGAAAGTCTGTAAAAAATTACATACAATTTTTGTCTGTGTACGCAATGCGCACAGACATGAGAGGGCGTTGGTACTTGGCCAGCCACACCCCCTTCCTAACCTCTTTTGCCGCGAATAATCGGCGCAAATATTTCACAGTGGCAGCAAGAAAATAAACAAAATAAAGCAAATACAAACCAAATCACAGGTGGGCGGCATAAACACAAAATTCGAAGAGGTGGAAGGCTAGTTATGTAATATCTTTATTACTAAAGAAACAGTG
The DNA here is from genome assembly GCA_037075245.1 of Drosophila mimetica. Taxonomy (NCBI): domain Eukaryota; kingdom Metazoa; phylum Arthropoda; class Insecta; order Diptera; family Drosophilidae; genus Drosophila; species Drosophila mimetica. The sequence goes on from JBAMCH010000007.1 coordinate 332,580, forward strand.
AAACAGTGAACTGGTGCCTAATTAAAATGCCCAATACAACAAAAATTAGACTCAACAACATCAACGGCAGCCCATAGCCCATAGCTGCAGCAGTAAGCGTGGCATTAAAAATTTAACAACTCAAATGCGGCTGCATTTGAAAATTGCATTAACCTGAAAATGTCACAGGGGGCACTGAACACTACTTTAATTTACACATTTTAAAAATTATTAAACACAGAATTTTTGCTAAACATGTAATGCTAAAGATAATTAAATAAGTTTCATTACAAATTAAATTTGTAAAAAATATTGTAAATCCGAAAGATATACAATTTTTAGTTAAATATTTAATGGCAGTAAAAAATCATTTAGTTAATATTTTTTTTCTCAGTTAAGATATACTGCAACAATGTTGTTTAACTTGTGAGCTATCATTTCAACTAGTTAAAATGTAATTTTTATTTTTTACAGTGCTTATTCAATGATTAGTTTCCCTTGCCTTCTCAAATGGATATCAAGAAAAAATTGGGAATACAGTTTTTTTTGCGCAAAATGTCAGTTTAAATTATGCCTCAAAATGGACATGTGAATGGACAGTTGCCTGCGCCAATTTATACAGCAAAACGTTTATTTTTAACTGCATCTGTATATGTTTGCATGTAATGGCTGAAAGGGCCAACGCCACGTATGAGTAACATTGCGCATACGCCCCAATACTCTGGACTTCGGTTCGATTTATTTGTTATTTGTTTTAGCTTTCCAATTAAAACAAATATGTGCAAGGGGAAAATTCAATTAAAAGATATAATATCCGATGCCACGCCCTTTCGATGTATTTTTGGCTTTGCTTGGTTTTGGTTTCTATTTTGCCAGGGCTTGATGGTCGTAAAACTGCATTTTCTCAACATTTATGACGGCCCTATCAAGTTGTGAAAAGACAAAAAATACAAAATAAGAGAGACATGCTTTTTGGATTCGGTTTTACGGGGAGTGCAAAGTTTTCCTTTGCGGAGAAGATGATGCAAGAGCCGTAATTTTTGAAATGATCTGGCTAAACCAGATTAGGCTAATTTGATAATTTTTTAAAGTATGACCACAAACTATTTGATTGACATGTTCTAGACAGAGAAATTAAATTCATGGTTTTATTTATCAATCATCAGATCAATCTATCTGTATAAAGTACATGAGCTCATCATTGATAATGATTGCATTTCGAGAATCCATTTGCCACAACCAATGTTGGGGGATAAAAAGGGGAGAACATGGCAATTCGTTTGCCTTAGACTCTCGTGACTGTGGCATAACGGGTTCAGGACCCCAAACCGCCTGGCCAGCCCACTCGCCCTTTTTATTTATCACCCTGCCATTACAAGGATGCCATGGCTGTGGCTGCTGCATCGGCATCCTTTGGGTGTGTCCCAGAATCCTTTTCGAAGCATTGAAATAAATTGCAAAATGCATTAAAAGAAAGAGTGCAGAGTAAAAATAAAAACCAAAACCGAGGGAAAACTTGAGCCATAATCAATCTTCATGTGGAAATGCTTCATTGCCCTGCGGTTGTGGGTAGCAGTAAAAGAGAACGATAGAAGGCAGACGAGAGATACAGATACAATTGTTCTCCAACGAATATATTGCTCATTAAATTTCAGTTGGAAACAGGAGAGAGAGCGAAAGAGAGATAGGGGGTGTGCAATTAAATTTCACACACTGATGGATGTATCCAACCCACACCCCAATTTGTGTATTTCGTCGTGTGTGTATATATGACTTATATAACCAGAACTGCAGCAAATATGGATACAGAATACAGATACAGACGCGTCAACTGCAACTGTGAATTTCCCTGGAAAATATTGATCGGAAAATCAATTTTAATTAAATTGTCAGCCCCCCTCGAAAGAGGTGATTATGTATCATTCGCAATGTGCGTTCGCATCTGCAGTTGTATCTGTATCTGTAACTGTGCTGTAGATGTAGATGTTGCTGTGTATCTGAATCTCCGTGCGTGTAATTGCATTGCACTGTCGCCTGTTTTCATTTGATTGGGTCTGGCAAACAAAGTTAGCGAGTTTGCCGCCATTGGATCCCATTTCGCCCTTAACCAAATTTAATTCATTTTAAATGCAGCAAAACAAATTAGGACTGAAGCAGGACGCAAATGGTGGCAGTAAATGCCGAGTCCCGCAGATATGGATGTGAGTGCAGATAGGATTAAGCGTGCCACGCGGTCAGATTGGGTGGAGTTGGGATCCTGGATTTAATTGAAGTGGAGAGTGAATGAAAGTAGTATTTAAGCTCATTTAAATGATGCTAATTGATTTAGGAATGGCAAATTAGTCATTTCGGACTTGCTAAAAATGGATTGGATTTGTGTTCAGTTGAAAACCTAATCCGTTCGTATGAGAGAGCAATTTTAAATTTTATCTGAAGTTAAAACAGTGAATAAAATATTTAGCTATAAATTTAAAGCTGTGTCTTTTTGCTCATTAGCTCTTCACTTAATAAGCATTTATTCCTTTGCATTACTTTCTCAGAAAGTGGAAGTTCTGCAACAAATAACCCAGGCATCAATCCTTTGTCACGTCGTCTTGCTCATCTCAAAGCTTTTTCTCCTCCGGTTCCGCTTTACACAAACAAAAATTAAGCGCAATTAAATGCAATTCGGATTTTAATAGTCAATTAAGATGGAAATTGTTAAAGTCATGCTAGCAAAATTAGTACTAGGCACGACTGTAGTATCTACAAATCGTGGGTTCAGTGTGTATTAAGCGAAACATTTTAAGGTACGTTGGGAAAATATATAAAAATAGGTAGATTTATAAAAATACACTAACTGGAATCAATCTACGTAGATAGTTTGCCTTCGCTCTGAAAAGTAGGCAATGAAATAGTTTCTGTCCTGCTCATACTGATGCTGATCCTGCCATTGTATTCTGTATAACTGTATTTTAAAGCCACTCCCTGAAGATTACGTTTTTTGATGCAGCATTTTTCTTTTCTTCTGCTGAACATTTTGCTCTGGTCTAAAGTTTCATTAGCAGCTGCACAAAAAATAAACTCCAGTGCTGCAGTTAGGACAACAAGGGATGTGAGTCTATATTGCCGGCATTACGTCCTGAGGATGTGTGACAGAAGAGCTCTGTATGTAAAAGGAGAGTACGGCAGAGCTACTTCCTGTAAAAATCAACATGGCGTCGCCAGTGTCTCTTCGAACTGCTTTCATTTTCCATTTCCACGACCTCGTTTTCAAACAATCCCAGTCTCTAAGGTTGGATGGTAGGAGTTTTTTCAAGCCCCGCGCACATTTTTAGTTATTTTTTCTAGCTTCTGGTATTTTTCTTTTACTTTTGCTATTTTTGTCTTTTACTGATTTTGTTGTTGTTGTTGTTTTGGCCCTGCGGCTGTGGGTGGCAGCCAGGATATGAAAGACAACCGATGTCCTGGCCATTTATATATGTGTTTTGCGTATGTAATATACCCAGTAGCGTTTTCCTGCTACATTATGTACAGGAATTTAGAACGCGCAGGCGCCTTAAGAGGTAGAATAATTTGCCCTGCTCCTGATTTCCACGTATTTTCCTCTCCCGGGTTTTAGTCGCTCGTCTTGCATAAGTTTCATTCAGTACTAGTAGCCGGCCTGGGAAAGTCCTCCTCTGCCTTTGGGCCCTTCTCCTAGCCCTGATTCTTCTTCTTCCCTGTAGCCACATCCCACATTGCCTCCCACTTTTTTTGCCGCTTCCGCTTGCGTCACTTTGGCTTGGGTAAGCAGTGCTGCGTATTTTTTCTTCACCTCCCCGGTTTTCCTTGCCTTCCTGCCTTGCGTCAACTTTTATTCAACTTTGCCCTCTGACTTTGTCGCAGGCCACACACACTCTGATGGAGACCCAGGCTCACACCAATACATTTGCAAAATTCCGCTTTAATTGAGGTCGCCAGTTGAAGTTAGTAATAATCCGAATTGCAGGAGATGCGGCTGAGCCGGTCTGCACAAAAAAAAAAACTAGTCCAAAAATCATATATCATAAACATATATGATTTTTGATTTCGAGAAACAATTAGTCTGCTTTAAAATTCTTTAAAAAATTCTTCTAAAATAAATGGGAAATTTAAATTATAATTTATAATAATTAATAGAAACCTAACAGGTCCAAACTTTTTGAATCTAAAACAGTACCTAAATTTTAAGAGGGCTAGTTTTGCCTCCTTGTCATTTTCCATTTTGTCCGTTGGCATTCTGCATCCACTTCGAGCCATGGGCGCCCAGTAAGCCACCCCATCTGCGGCCCACATGAGGGCGTGTCCCTCTAGGGAGGCTTATATAATTTTAAAGCCGCTGCTGGCGTCGTCGTCTGCAGCAACTTTGTAACCAACAACGTGCACCACAAAGTGCAGCAGCAGCAACTGCAATAGCAACTATCTGTCGTGCATTTCGCACTGCTTTAAATTCACATCGCATTATGTTATGTAAAATATACGATAGTGAGCATAATAACGAAACAAATTTAAGTGCAGATCCCTTGGGAGACCATAAAGAATTAAGTTAATGTGGTTACAGCACAAAATTACAGATGGGAAATGAAGAATTAAAAATGTTGGCAGAAATTAATGTTAATGGCAGAACTCAAGTGAATGCATTTTTACAGGTGGAAGATTAAATGTGGCCTAAATATTTTAGTTTGGTTTATATAGTTCATGAATATATTTCAGCAAGATGGATCTCTCTTAGTTTTGGTCAGATTATTTCAAATCAAAATTTTACAAAACAATCACAAAAACAAAAAGAATGCTTTAATTGAGTGCGTGGGAGATGGAGAAACAATCCTTTTTTATAAAATTCTGCTGTTTATGTCCAACTTTTGGAGCATTTCCAGCAAAGTTTAAGAAGTTTTGGCTAAAACCATTGGCTCTCTATTTATTCGCTTTTTGGGTTGGGCCCTGGTGAGCTGTCTCTTTTGGTAAAAGTTTTATCTAATTCCTTTGCGAGAATGCCGTGTTTACGTCCTGTGTCCTGTCATTCCCGTGTCCTTCAACCTTAGCAGGCTGCAGGGGCTGCTGATGCTTCTGTATCTTCTGCTCCTGTCTGTTTTTCTTGCTCCTGCTGCTGCCAACTCCCTGATGTTGATAAATTTCACGCCCTGGAGGAGACGCAGCCAGAGAAGGTTCTCCTGTTCAAATTACTTTGACTGCAGTCAGTGGAGAAATGGGAGGGAAATGGAAGGGCGCCCGGCGATGATTGAATGAAGGGCTAAAACGGGATTTCACGAATTTCAACTCTTATGTAATAGCCCCCACGATTCTGTGTATTGTGTGTATATGTTTCGAATGCGGGAATATCTAGCTGGCTATATATGTGGCTTCTTTTAACCTTCCCTTCCGCTGCCCCGTTGATATGTGTGCAGGACCCGGCCAAATATACACATAAATAACCTCAAACAAGGACGTTCTGTGAGAAACTTTGGCCAGGACAATGACAGGGCGACTAGCGGGGAAGAGGTCCAGCTAACGTTTAACACAATGCACCTGTAGAAATGGGTGCCCATATCAGGATATACAAAATTAGGATTAAATGTATAAACTAGACGGATAAGCTATTAAGCATTCCTTGTGTAAAGTGAAGATCAAAATGAATTTAAATAACATTTCCAAAACTATTAATAGTTTGGAAAAAACAATAGTGGAAAAAAACTAAACACATCAAATCTAATAATTTGAGCCAAATAGAGTTTATTAAAGCCATTAAAATGGCCTACCCTTGCTGTTCAGTATTAAGTAAAAATATACTTTCTATTACATTTTGTTTATACTACTTTTTTGTTTCTCTGCACCAGCGATTCAGCCATTTACTGCGACGACTTCTTCTTTGCAATGTATTACATAAGCGGCTCAACACATACAGTTGCGCTGAAAACATGGCAGTAATGCAATTTACAGACGCCCAAAAATGTCCACCCACCTTTGCGGCTGTGGTTGTTCGATGGGTGGTTTTGGGCGGCAGCATTACTTCGACTGGCCACGCCACAAGTTTCACTCCCCTGATCCCCCAAACCCCCTCTGCATCCCTCCTGGGCGCAACAAATGTTGCTCTGCAGAGTTGTTACTGCTGGTGGGGACCGTCGTTGTCGTTGCTTTTGTTGGTGTGGCCCTGCAATTTCCTGAACCGGGCGCACTTTTAGCTGAATTGATTTTTCCGATGGCCTCAACTGCGCATGCCGGGCAGTTCGTCGTCTTCTCAGCCCCTCTTTCTCCTTTGAATTGCATTTTCCCACGCCAAGATGTATTTTTACATACAGTGGCCACTATTTCTGACCATTTCAAACAAATTAAAGGATGAACCATACAAAAAATTATATAATTAAAATGTTCCGTTCATGCCATTTTTTGGACCGGTTAGAACTTTATACAAATCTTCTATTAATGTAATATATTAAATATTTTACTGTTCATGTGAAAAATATGATATCACACTCGGTTTAAATTAATTTAAAAAAGTTTTTTATAATTATTTTTGAAAATGTATAATATTTGCCTGAAAACATTGTTTTTAAAATCCCATTTTTCACCAAGCGAATGGGGACTGTATCGCATTTATGTGCCACCCGCCTGAGTCATGCCCCACGCCACATGCACCATAGCCACTTGGTCTGGCACGTCCTCTGCTGCTGCCTGCTACTGCAGTCGAATCCTCTGCCTCGGTCGCTGCCAGCCAAAAGCTGTGACCTGGGCAGAGAGCTGGAAATTGCAGCATACACCTCCCACCTCCACCCGTCTCCACATTAAGAGTACATACATATATGTATATAAAAGACACACATATATGGCAAACTGCTTCTGCTTACTGGCTGTTCTATATGACCATATTTTAAGTGCTGCTGCTTAAAGCTCTTAATGCGGCTTTAAAAATCTTCGTTGTGCCAGCTTCAGAGGGCTAAGGATCAGGCTAAACCAGAATGGCTTCAATTCATCAGCTTGGGCATTATTTGGGGGGCTGAAAATGTGAGTTGGCTTGCGAAATTTACGATTGCTGATTGCAGTGTTCCTCTGCAGCTTCTGAATGTAAGAGATAACAAAGACGTTTTGTATGAACAACATTTAATTACGTTATGGATTAGAGTTATCGAATCATAACAATATTCTTTAAATGGCAGAAGAGACGCTAAAGGCTTGACTCAATTTTTAAGAATTTGTACCAGGATTGAATTGTTATTATTGAATAGTTTCGCGTATTACCGCAAACCAGTCAGTTTTTTACAACTTAACTTAAATTCATATTCATAAAATAACGATCTCAACGAGATATACTTTTCCATATTTGGACCGTTATTTCCATTGTTTTTAGAAAATAAAAGTTAATTTTAAGAGTTCCTAGCAGTTTTATTTTGCTGTAATTTGTCCAAAAAGAATCCCGATAGGTCAATATATTGAATTCTAATATATTCCTGATAATCTTAAAAATTTAATATATATTAACCCATTTTTGATTTTTTTGTACAAAAGGGTTTTTTTGGCGATAATGGTTCAAGAATAACGGCGTTGGCCACATACGATTTCATATTTACATTTATTTTCGTCCCTGCAGTTGTACATGTATTATCTGTGCCATTGAACGCGTTCGTAAGCCTCAATTGTAAATCGATCGAGGAGAACTTAACTCAAAAATAGCTATTCATAGAATATTTAACATAGTTGTTAGATATTCTTGTGATATTATTCTCTAAAGGGGGGATTTTCAAGTAACTTTTTTTAACACATACAAAAATTAAGGCTTCTTACAACTTTTTAAATAATTTTTAAGTTCGATGTGGATGTGGGGGGGACATCGCCTCGAAGTCAAAATATGCAATCGGCAGGCAGGACCCTGGCCGTAAATTGTAACGGAAATCCAAGCGATTCGTTTATTTTTAATGTTAATCTTTTGAGTGATCCATGCTCCATGCGTACTCAGCTACTTTTTTAAACTTTTTAAGGATATCCTTGAATAGTTTATTTGTCGGTTAAGGCAAACATAAAACTTTTTATTTTACTTTAAAAATCCCTCTTAAATATGAGAAGTCCGCCCTAACAATGGACGCACAGTAAAACAAATATATTTAGCAAAGGTCGCGCCTGTTTTGCTGTTCTCCTCAGAAAAAGACAAACGCAGAACAGAATCAACCCTCTTTCCATTCAAAAGTCGCTCTGCGGAGTGAGTTGTGCCTTAATTTATCTAGGGGTTGGTTCCTGCGTCTTTAATGGCATTGTTTTTCGCCTGGAACCCGTGAAACTCAGGTAGAAAAAACGCTTTATTTCTACCTGGAATTTCCGTCTCTATTGCACTAGTAGAAAAATGTTTCTTTGGCCCGTAAGTGGAAATTATAATCATAGTTTTCATCAAACAGTCGGAAACAGTCGGACTGAAAATATAAGGAATAAACTATTCACCTCTGAATTTTTTCATATATTTGGTACGTAAAATAACGAATGTCACGGATTATATATGTATTTCAGTGAATTGATTATAAAAATTGTGTCTAGAACGGTTTTAAATGAAATACAAGAATTCATAGTGTGGACCTATATAGCAATAAAAATTATTATTTCAACAAAAATTAAATAAAAATAATTACAAACAAATGCAAAATACAACTAAACTCAAAATAAACTGAGAGGAATTCTTAATTTAAACAGGAACATTAATATAAATAAACTCCTTTAACTCGACACGACTTTTACATGACGCTACGTTACGGAGCTCCGTTACGCTACCGCCTGCTTACGTTACGTGGCCTGCTTGCGGTACGTGAGTACCAGACAGTCTGGCAGCTCTACACGCGAATATCGGCACAAAACGAAATCGGTGGCCAGCGACCAAAACGAGCAGAAGCAGACGAGCGAATTATTAAATAAAGAGCGAATTGCGACGACAAAGAACGTAAAGCAAACCTTAGGCCGTGCAAAAGTGAAGGAATAATACCATTTGAACAAAAAACCGGTTTGGGCTTCAAATAAAGCAACAAACGTGGCTCCCGGCTTTTTCTGAGTCTGTATTTGTGCCTCTTCGTGGCAGTGTGCGTGTGTGCGAGTTATTTGTTTGTGCGTGTGTGTGTTGCCGCGTAAACAGACGCAGACGAATAAAAGAAGAAGTTTATTTGGCGCCCGTTTATTTATTTGGCCGAGTGAAATTTTTCTTCAAGTGCTGATCCACCATAGTGCAAAATCGGAAGCGAAAAGTGCAAAAAGCCATAAATTCGGTTGATCCATTCCCCGATGATAGGCCCAAGTGGTGGGGTGCCCGTTTCTGGGGCTGTGAAAATAAGCCGCGATTACCTTCTACCTACAACGACAACGATTTTCCCAGAGAAAACCGATAAATAATATTATGCGGAGGTGGGTCTATATTGTGCAAGAGTGTTTGGCATACCGTTTCAAAGATCATGAATATCGGTCATAGGAATATCACTCGTAAAAAAGAAAACAAAATTGTTCGGATACTGGTATAGCCGAGCATGGCAACCCTTAACAAAAAAGAAACATTTGTATGATCATACAAACCTCCTCTTTAAAAATGTTCTATAAATAATGAAGAATATTCGAATGAATAAACCAACAACTTTTTTTTATCTGTTTATCAATTACGCATTAAAAGAAGGATAAATTACCCTGGATCAATTTATAACAAGCTAAAACATGTATTTTTTAATAATAGAAAGTCAAATTCTAATAAACTAAAATAAACCTATGTAGTTAATAAGATAAATCACAACCATTACTTATATTTGTAAATTTGTTTTGTCCTATTTTAGGTCTACAGAGGAACCACCGACAAACAGCTTCGAAAGGAACTACTACGACCGCACCAGCAACCGCTTAGTCAGTCAATATCAGGCGAGCAACTCCGCCAACTCCTTGGCCAATTCCAATTCAAACTCCAGCCTCTCGTCCGTGAGCACCTCCGCCTCAGCGTCAGTGACCGCATCGGCGGCAGGAGGATCCTCCGAGAGATCGCGCAACCGAGATCGCCTGTACAGGAATGGTTCTGCCAGCGGTCACAGCGGCGGCATCAACAGCAGCGGCAACAGCAGCAACACGACGACGACGACAACAGCCTGCACAGCTGGAGCTGGAGGATCTGGATCGGGGGGAGCTGGAGGATTGGTAGGATCGGGAGCTGGAGGAGTGCCGCAGGCGCTTGGCGACAGGAGCAGCAGCCACAATATCCACCAGAACCAGCAGAGCGCGCGGGTGGCACCACCACAGTCATGGTACGAAGCCGCCGCTGCTGCAACGACGGCCCAATTAAAAAGTCCTGGTGGCAGTGGCAATGCCGGCGCCTCAGCAGCCGGTGGCTTCACAATAAGCAGCTCACCGATCAACCATCATCAGCAGCACCAGCATCCGCATCCGCATCTTCAGAATCCTCAACACCCGCACTACAGCCCAGCGGCAGGAGCCGGAGTAGGATCCTGTCCATCTCCCGCCCAAGGACAAATACAAATCCAATCGCAATCGCAGACCACGGCCGTGCATCGGAGCGTGGCGTATGCGGGGAGTGCTGCGGATGACTCCCTGACCACCGCTACCTCGCGCAAGATGCTCCTGCACAGCAGCAAACTCAATAAGCTACTTAAGGGGGCGGGAGCAGCGGGCAGCGGAGGAGCACGCTCTGGTTCGGAATCGCCAGGAGGAGTTGGAGGAGCGACTCCATTGACGACGACAAGTACAATCACAAACAATAGTTTTAGTAGTAATAGTTTAAATAATACAATAACCACGGCAACTCCAACGATGCCCACGATAGCATCCGGAGCTGCAGGATCGGTAGGATTAGGATCGGGAGTAGCAGCAGGAGCAGGTTCCAATCCCGGTTCAGCCAGCGGTGACATTTTAAATGTGGCCGCTGCTTTGGCCGCCGCCGTGGACAATGGTCTGCCAACGCATCCGATCCGGACGCGACACCACCTGCACGGACGCAGCACCACCTCCTCCAGTCGCTCGCACTCACGATCGCCGAGCAGCTACAGCAGTTCGCATAGCTCTTCGTCCTCATCGCACTCCTCATCCCACTCGCACGCGTCCAGTCCCGTCCAGTCCACGGGCAATTGTGCGATGACAGAGGGGCGCGGCGGGCGTAGCCTCCAGTCCGTCGCAGTAACCAGTGAGTATTCTAATCCCGATCCCACCAGTATCCGTATTTATTTATATTTATTTTCAACTTTACTTTACCTACCCCTGCAGGCAACTCTTCAAATCCCAGTGGCAATGCTGGCACTGCCAGCAGCACAGGCGGCGGCGGAGGCTGTGGCTCTAGTTCATCTTCGAGCAGTAGCTCTAGTTCCAGCGGATCATCCTCCTGTCTGACGGCCAATCCCGTGGTGCATTCCGAGGACAACCGGCCGCTGGCGATACGTGTCCGCAACCTGCCCGCCCGTTCCTCGGATACATCCCTCAAGGATGGTCTATTCCATGAGTACAAAAAGCACGGCAAGGTTACGTGGGTCAAGGTGGTGGGCCAAAACTCGGAGCGCTATGCTTTGGTTTGCTTTAAAAAACCGGATGACGTCGAAAAGGCGCTGGAGGTGTCCCATGACAAACACTTTTTCGGATGCAAGATCGAGGTGGAACCGTACCAGGGCTACGATGTCGAGGACAACGAGTTTCGGCCATATGAAGCCGAGCTGGATGAGTACCACCCAAAATCCACAAGAACGCTCTTTATCGGGAACCTCGAAAAGGACATTACCGCCGGCGAGCTGCGCGGTCACTTCGAGGGCTTTGGCGAGATCATCGAGATCGATATCAAAAAGCAGGGCCTGAATGCCTACGCGTTCTGTCAGTATTCGGACATTGTCTCTGTGGTGAAGGCAATGCGCAAAATGGATGGCGAGCACTTGGGAAGTAACCGAATTAAGCTGGGCTTTGGCAAATCAATGCCCACCAACTGCGTTTGGATCGATGGTGTGGGCGAAAAGGTCTCCGAGTCGTTTCTTCAGTCACAGTTCACACGATTCGGGACAGTAACTAAGGTTAGCATCGATCGGAATAGGCAGTTGGCCTTGGTTCTTTACGACCAGGTGCAGAATGCCCAAGCCGCGGTGAAGGATATGCGCGGGACGATCATGCGAGGCCGTAAGCTGCAGGTGGATTTCGCATCAAGGGAGTGTCAAGACGCCTTCTACGACAAGCAGGAGAAACAGCAACAGCAGGGTTCGAGTAAGATTAAACTCCTTAATATATGTAACGATTCTTACTTATGTAAAATGTTATCTCTACTAGGTTCTATCTCGCGCTTTAGTCGCTATGACTCGACCGCCTCCTCATCGCAATCCCGATCTCGCGCGTCTTCCTTTAGCCGCCACCAGAACAACTCAAACGACGGGTGCTCCCCAAGCAACACGCCAGGAGGAGCTAACTGTGGAAGCGCCAGCGGGAGCGGCACTACTAACCAAAGCACCAACAGCATCATTACTGCGAACATTGGTACCACTACCAACAGTGCGATGCCAGCTCCTAGTTTGGCGTCCGCCATAGTGAGCAGTAGTGGAAGTAGTTCCGCAGGAACGGTGCCTGCAGCCGCATCCATGCCCTCGGTGGCAAGCTCCACCTCTAGTTCGATGCCCATGTCACCGGCTGCTTTGGCGCAAAGGCATCGAATGGCTCGAAATGCACGTCAAACCGTTGACTGTGAATTCAACGATGTGGGTCGCCTTCGGTTTCGCAACTCAGAGGATGTTGCTGGAGGTGCAGGAAATCCCACGCAGTTTGAGGACGCCCGCTCTGATTCCCCGGGAATCGCTCGACAAGGTTCAGCTGTAAATTGTTTGCCAGGTTCTGCTGGAAGCGTTGGAGAATCCAGTGATGGTACGTTAAACAACAGCCATATTGGTGGTGGAGCACCAGCTGGAGCGACGGGTGGATCAGAAGGATTTACAGGATCTAGCGGCAATAGTCTCCTCAGCCGGAGACGTTGCGGTAAGGCACCCAAAGACTTGCACCCTGTGCACAATCAACGTTTCCATTCGGCAGAACAACTCGAGGAATGCCCGTCCAGTGGTGATGAGGGCGTGGTCAGTCCGCGTAAACGAATAAAAATGGATTACCACCATCACCACCATCATTCCAATACAAGTGGGGTGAGTAAAATGTTTAAATAAGATCAATTTTCTTTCGGATTTTTAAATGGTTTTGCATTGACTCACACTACATCTAAAAAGTAAATCAACAAAATAAATGTTTACAAGGTGCTACTGAGATTTTATATTAACAGTATAAACTAAACCGAATAATTTTAAAGAACCATTTTCGGGATCTAATAGAAATGCAAAACCGTCAAAGTTGGAAATCAAAACCCCGGCTCTTCTTTTAAGTAATGAAAAATAATTATTTTTCCTTTCATCCTTTTTTCAGCTGGAGTCCACTGGAGAACACAGCAGCATGAACAAACCCAGCCCTCTTTCCCTGTCCAACTGTGATGTGATACACGATCCCCTCAACCGCAAAAGCGAAATCCGGAGGGTCTCCGAGACCCCGAGTGGTTCCCCCAGTATAAAGTTCCCCGGCCACCTGCCGTCGGCTCCCCCATCCATGATGCTCAGTTGCCGACGCCCGTCCATCGATGTGGGAGCATTGTCGGCGCTCTCTAGTTCCTCGGCTTTTAGGCATGGAATTGTTGGAGCCAGCAGCATGGATCAGCAGCACATGTTGAATGCTTCCTTGGCTGCGAAGAGGAGACGGGTGACCACTACCATGCAGCAGCCCAGCTCATCCTCCACCAGCAATAATTCTGGTGGTCCTGGCTTAGGCGGCATTAGTAGTCTAACGCCGGCGGATGACTACCATCATCATGTCTCGAGAGGCAGAGGTCATCAGCTACATTCCCATCACTCACATGAGGCCAGCGGTGGAGAGAGTGCGGATGGTTCTCGGCCTGGAACACCGTTGTGCGATGAGCGACCTGAAGTCCTGCCCACAGAGCCACGTCGCCTGCCTCCGCCAAGAGAAAGAGCGCGGGAGAGATTCAGGGATGTGATGTTGCTACCCCTGCCAAAGTTCGGTGTGCTATTCTTCCAACAACAACAATCCAGGGGCACTGTATGCGGAGCGGGCAGCAGTTACCTGCAGCAGCAACTCGGGGCAGGTTCGTCCGGAGGGTTGGGAGGCTTAGGAGCTTCTTCCTCCTCGACATGCTCCCTCAACAACTCTAGTCTAAACGCCAGTCAGGGAATGGGCTCCTGTTCTGGATCAGCATTCCTGCCCAGTCCCTCCTCGAGATATTGGCGATCGTCCTCACACCATCAACACCACCAGCATAATCATCAGCAGCAGTCGCAGCAATTGCATGGATCCACATCTTCCAACTCTGGTTTGATGGCCAGTCCGGCACGTCCACGCTCACTAAGTTCCAATTCCAGCGATTCTGATGTACCTGGTCAAAATGCAGGAGGAAGCCCATCACTGGATGAACGACTTCGGAATTTCGAGGAGAACTACGAGAGATGGTCTGGAGGAAGCAGCAGAGAACATGTTTCCAGTCATACGCCCTCGAGTGCCACGCCATCCTGGCAGCTCTCCATGCACATGAATTTGGGGAGCGGCCTGAATTCGCATCAACCGAGTTCTGGGTCCGGAAACAGCAACAGCTCAAGCGGAACAGTATCCAGCTCAACAAGCAATTCTCGGCACAAGTTCCTGGACATTGATGAGCTGCAACCCTCGGACATTGTCAAATCCGTGCTGGCCAAGAAAAGCATCTTTGATGACGATTTCCAACGGCTGAATAAAAACCAGTGGTACGACCCAGCCAGCTCTGATTTCGCAATGGGTTCCAGTTCCAATATTATGGTGGGATCTTCATTGGGATCCACTGTATCCCGACAACCTGGAGGCTCATGCAGCGGAAACACCTCACCGGCCCTGCCCAATCTCGCAGCCACCAAAGCCACTCCGATTATTGGAAACTGTAGCGGTGGATTGGGCAACTCGACGAGTAGCAAAACGGCGGGATTGCTTCAAAGGCTAAGCAGCTTGTCACCAATGAACTCTCCTCAAGCTTCAATGTCGCCCTACAACAGCCCATCACCGTCACCTTCGGTGGGAGTAGCTACCTCTGCAAACCTTGGACAACTAACCAAACCTGCAGCACCGGGAGCCGTAAGTGGAGGAACTACCGCCGCCTCATCCTCACCAGCTGCTAATTCGGGACCCACTAAGGGACTCCAGTACCCGTTTCCAAGTCACCCGCCATTGCCAAACACTGCTGCGCCACTGCCAGCGGTCCAGCCAGCGCCACCCCCTCCTCCGGAAATGGGAAAACAATGCAGATCAGCCGGACAGAGTTCTGGAAGCAATCTGACAAAAAGTTTAAGCGTGCCAGATGCTCCTCAACAATCTCCAGCAAGAATTCAGCTTCAGAAATCTGCATCAGTTCCAGGGAGCACTAACGTGGGCACCACCAACACCTCATCCTCTGGATCAGCAACAGGATCTGCGGGTACTTCTGCATCTACTTCATCATCATCGTCCAACGGTAACAGTTCCTCAACCGCAGCAGCGACACATGTACAAAAGCCTCCGCAACCGACTTTCAGCGAGGAAGAGCAGTTGAAAAAGAGTGGTACCACCTCGTCAACCCAATCCTCAAGTTCCAGTTCGAAGAAGGTCAGCAGCAGCCACGACAAATCTCACAGCAAGCACAACAATCGATTGGACAGTGACAAGAAAAACAAAAAGTCTGACAAGAATTCATCGTCCCATTCGTCCTCCGATAAGCGAAAGAACTCGGCCACTTCCCAGTCCTCCAAATCAGCTACTCCCCGAATTGAAGACGACTCTAGTGAACCCGATGAGCCGGTGGAGAAATCCGAAAAAGAACAGCGCCACGAAAGGGAGAAAAAAGAGCGCCAGGAAAAGGAGAAACGAGAGAAGGACCTGCGAAAGCAACACGAGCGAGAGGAGAAGGAGCGCAAGGCTCTGCAGGAGGAAAGAGACAAAGAGGATCGAAAGGCTAAAGAAGAGAAAGAAAAGGAAAGGGAGCGGGAGAAAAAGACCCAAGAGGATCGAGAAAAAAAAGAAAGAGAAGAGCGAGAGCTTAGGGAGAAGGAGCAGCGTGAAAAAGAACTAAAAGAGAAGGAAATCCGAGAAAAAGAGCTGCGCGAAAGGGAGCAAAGAGAGAAGGAGCTTCGAGAAAAAGAGCAGAGGGAAAAGGAGCTGCGCGAGAAGGAGCTAAGGGAAAAAGAGCTTCACCGTGAGAACGATCAACGTGAGAGAGAGCAGCGAGAAAAGGAACAATCTCGGCGCGCCATGGATGCCGAGCAGGAAGCTCGTTTGGGCAGGATGCGTGAACTCTCAT
Organism: Drosophila mimetica; assembly: GCA_037075245.1. Classification (NCBI taxonomy): domain Eukaryota; kingdom Metazoa; phylum Arthropoda; class Insecta; order Diptera; family Drosophilidae; genus Drosophila; species Drosophila mimetica. Next base: position 348,886 of record JBAMCH010000007.1, read on the forward strand.
CGTACCACAAGAGCAAAGCGGACGCCACCGTCGAGGCCAGCAGCTTCTACTCCCATAACAATATTACTTCCTCAACTGCCCCTAGCGACTGTCAGCACAACAAGGAAAACGCCGTGGATGCTATTGCTCCCAGTACTCCAAGTGCTTCTCCATCAACTCCATCTGAAAACGCATCCAAGGACAGGTCACGCAAGTTGTCTAGAAATTCGCCAGTGCGCCTGCATAAGCGACGACTCAGCTCACAGGAAAGCAACCACAGTGCAGGAGCATGTGGAGGATCTAGTCATCAGAATCACCATGAGGATTACGTTAAGCGCATAAGAATGGAGAACTCCCAGAATACATCCGTACATAACAGTAATCAAAGGTTGAACGACCGCCGGGACTCCAAGGAGCACAAGAGCAGTGGTTCCAAGGAAGAGAAAACTAGTACCTCTCACATCTTAAAGTCCCATGGTAGTGGAGGGAGTTCCTCTTCATCATCAAAGCATCAACGCCGGGATAAACATCACCAGAAGACAAGTGTCAGCTCTATTGAAGCGACGCCCCCCATCGAAATGGTGTTGGATCCTTCTTCCCAGACCAAGCAACAGGTAAACACGAGTGAGGAGGAGCAGCACTCTCAACCCAAAAGAGAGAAGGAGAGGGAGCACTCCAGTAGTCACCATCATGGCAGTAGTTCATCCTCCAGGCATAAAAGCAAACGAGAGCATCATCACCATCGCGAGAAAAAGAGACATTCGGTGGCGGAATCCACGAACACAGACGAAGAACACACACCCCAGCAGCATAATCCTCACAGGAGAATCTCTGCGGCGGGAAGTGGATCCGCTGGAGAGCTTAGCTCAGCAGCCACCAATACCTCGAGTGGGAAACCCCATCATCACCACCACAGGCGAAGTGCGGAGCGGAAATCATCAAGGGGATCTGATGAAGGTCATCACTCCTCTTCGAAATCACTTCGCGCCAAACTGATGATGTTGAGCTCCGCAGATTCTGACGACACTGATGATGCTTCCAAGAAGCATTCTATCTTCGACATTCCGGACGATTGTCCAAATGTCTCAATGTACGACAAAGTAAAGGCCAGGAGCTGCAAGAATATGCAACGTCAGGCGGAGGAGAAAAAGATCAAGGCGAAATTTTCTCAGCTTAAGCAATCGCGTGCCAAAAAGAAGCGCTCTACTAGCTATGACGGGGACTCTGACACAGAGTTTGAGGATCGTCACCATCGTAATAGTGGCAGCAGCAGTTTCCATGGTCGTTATCCTGGACTGTCTAGCAGCGATGATGATGACGATGAGGAGTGTCACCAGCGACGAATTTCCTCCGACTCAGATGGAGAGCCTGGAGATCAGGATCGACAGGAAGCTAGCCCCCTTTCGGACAAAAGGTTGCGTCAGATGCAGCAGAACCTAAGGAGACTTTGCGATGGGGACGACAGCTCCGAGGATGAGATCAGAAGAAATGTGATGAAGCACAGTCATCTGGGAAAGAGAAACTCACACTCCACCCGGATCGCATCCGATTCTGAGTCACAATCCCTACCGCCTCCTGATTCGGCGATCAAGCAGGAACAACCCGCAGCTCCCGCCCAGGAAATCAAGCGAGAGCAGCTTTCTGACAGCGAACAGAAATTTAAGTCTCGTCATGATTCCAACTCCTCAATAGAGGACCGCAAGGTGAAGACGGAAAGGGAGATTAAGAAAGAGATTGGAGATTTCTACAATTCAGCTGCCTACACTTACTCTGATTCTGGAAAGCTTAAAGATTACTCACCAGAAACTCGAAAAAAACACAAGAAGAGCAAGCGGCGCCTGAAGTCCTCATCCACTGCGGAGACATCGGCTCCTCCAACTCCTCTTCTGGTGACTCCATCGACGCCGTCTATCTTTGATGTTCATTCCTCCACCGAGGGCAAAACTAAGTTTGATAGTTTTGATGACCTCAAAACTGAAAGTGCTTCGCTTCCGATTGAGATTTCAGCCACTGAGAGGAGAAAGCACAAGGAGAGAAAGGAAAAGAAACGCGAAAAGTTGAGAAATATGACAGAGACCAATATCAGCACCACCGTAACCAATTCAACCACCACCAATGATATAGTTACAGAAAAATTATCGAAAGAAGAACGCCATCGTCTAAAGAAATCCAAGAAATCGAAGAGCCTGGATACCTCCTCCTCCACGAAAATATACAATTCAGTAGGAGTCCATCCTAATGCCTCGCCCATGCCGGCCACACCCACTTCGGCTCCTGTAATGTCGCAACCTTCCAAGAGGGGAGAAGATAAAATGGAATTTATCTTTGGCATCATTTCTGATGAGGAAGAATCGCAGTTTCCCGAGCAAGTAGATAACAGCAAAGACATCATAGCTAGTTGTGTATCTACCACTGGTCCAATAGTCTCGGCTGCTTTGCAAACGTACAAACAGGAACCTACCACACCTAACACCAAAAACCAAGAAGTACCGAATCAATTGCCTGTCCAGGAGGATGAGCAGCAACAACCACAGGAGAGAATTCGCCAGACAGGCGGCAGCAGCTCATCTTCCCATGCGGAAAGGGAGAGACATCGGAAGGAAAAACGCGAGAAGAAGCGGCGCGAGAAATCTCAGCGAGAACAGCAACATCAAGCACAACAACAAACCTCCAAGGCTGAGAGCAAAGTGGATGATGATAACAGCGTGGACATGGATGAAGCAGGAAGGGCTCTAGAGGCTCAACTAATGATCGACTTTGACAGCAAGCCGATTTCAGAGGAAGCCACTCCTTCGACAGCCGCCACCTACAGATCCGATATGGCAGATGTTTTCCGATTCTCAGACAACGAAGACAACCACTCTGTGGATATGATTAAACAGGGTGCCAAGCCAGAGCAGCAGGAGCAGCATAAGAGCAAGGACAAAAAGAAGAAAAAGAAGCGCTCTAAGGAGGAGAAGCAGGAGAAGATGCTGCAACAGCAGCGCAGGGAATCCTTGCCAAATGCGGCTCCCACATCATCCGCTCCTCCTACTCCTGGAAAACTGACTGTCAACGTTCAAGCTGCTAGCAAACATGGAGAAGAGCAGTTGGAGGCCAAGAATGTTTCATCGCCACCAATGTGCAAACCATCTCCTAGTTTACCATGCTTAATAGGCGACGATGACGATGATCTTCTGCTCACCCCGAAGGCAAAACCCACGACGCCCACAAGCCGTGGAAGCGACAGCCTCACTCCTTCGCGCGAGAAACCTCGTCTAATTAGTCCTATACCCAAAACTCCAACCATAGCCAACAGTTCCATGCTGTCAACTCAGTCGGCAGAGACTCCGGTAAGCAGTGGAACTGGAGTGAATTCCTCTTCCGCTTTGGCCACCACGCCCACATCTTCCACAGCAGCCGTAGCCAGTGCAGCAGTAAATGCAGCTGTAGGAATGGAAAGTTCGCCCACCAGTGCCTCTGGTCAAAACAAAAAGAAGGATATCTTCATTCCCGGCTTCGATGGCCAGCTGGATGATAGGATTAGTGAATCAGCTGTTCAATCTATTTCGGCTGAGTTTAATTCATCATCCTTGCTCGAAAACATGGCAGATGAACCTAAAATTCCGGTGGCATCACCTCCCGGTGCGACTAAGCCTGTGGATAAGCTCGAGGATAGCAAGTCCCGTGTTACCATCTCGCAGGAGGAGACGGAGAGTGCCGTGTCCGCTCTTTTGGGTGAAAGTTTTGGCACTTCCTCCACGGCGGATTATTCACTCGATGGCATGGATGAAATGACCTCGGTAAGTGAAATAGAGACCCCGGCTCTAGTGGTAGCAGAACCTGATGAAGAGGCAGCTTTGGCCGCCAAGGCCATCGAGACAGCTGGAGAGCCGGTAGCTATCCTGGAGGAACCCGAACTGGAGCCCGAGCCAGAACCGGAACCAGAAACCGAACACGATCCAGAGCCCGAATTGGAACCTGCTATCGGTGATCCCGACGAGCTCAACAAGGCGGTGCAAAGTTTAAGGAACGAGGATATGATGGACGTCAAGGCTGATACTCCACAATCAGAAAGAGATTTGCAGATTGATACGGATACAGAGGAAAATGCCGACGAAGCGGATAGCAGTGGACCTAGTCTTAAGATCGATGAAACTGTCCAGAGCTCCTCGTCGCCGGAGAAGTCCATCAGCAACAGCAGTTCTTCTGTCAGGGACGCGCCAAAGGTAGAAATGCCTCAGGATGAATCTAAACCCAAGCCCAGTAAGGACGCTGCAACTCAACCTTCTGTAATAACAAAGTTGCCATCCTTGGAGACACAGAAGTCTGCACCTGTAACTGATGCAGGTCTAGCCTCTTCCCCTGCTAAGATTGAACCACCAACCATCAGTAAACTCCAACAACCCTTGGTACAGCCTGTACAGACCGTCTTACCTGCCCCGCATTCCTCTGGCGGAAGCGAAGTTAATCCAACACCCGTTATCAACTTGGATCTGTCCAATGTGATGAGCAACTGCTCCAACTCCAGCACGGCGTCTACAACCGCTTCAGCATCTGCGTCCATCTCGTTTGGAAGTCCAACTCCAAGTCAGAATATTATGCCACAAGCTTCGACCCCCAAGCAGGCTCCGCTAACATCACACCAAACATTACGAACGCAATCCCTGATAATGCAACCACCAACGATATACATACCAGAACCGCCTCCGCACTTTGTGGTGCCCCAAATGGTGCTTTCTCCACATCAGCAACAACAGCCACATCATCCCCAGCAAGCTGGAACGTACATGGTTGGCATTCGGGCTCCTTCACCACATAGTCCGCTGCTTTCACCAGGACGCGGGGGAGCCCAAAACCGTCTGGTGGGTCAGCTGAGTCCGGTTGGGCGACCTGTGGTAACCCAATCGGCAACGCAGCAGCAGATTCAGCAGGCACAGCAGCAACATGCGTTAATAGCCAGCCCTCAGGGTAGCAACAAAAGTCCGTTAGCCAGTCCCACAACTCGAGTGTTGGCTGCCAACAATTCGCCTAGCACCACCAAAGCAAACAGTTACCAGTCCAGAAGCCAACAACAACAACAGCAGGTGCCTCAGCCATCTTCGTCCAAATCTGTGATTGAAGTGCAGAATTCGCCGCAGTTGCTGGCAATTCCTCTGCAGAAAATGCCTGCTATGCCAGTGCCTCATCATCCAACCATCATTAGCAAAGTGGTGACCGTGCAGCCACAACAGGCCACTCAATCCCAGGTGGCCAGTTCACCACCTTTGGGTAGCTTGCCGCCTCATAAGAACCTTCATGTGAATGCCCAGCAGCAACACCATCAGGCCCAACAGCAGCAACAGCAGCATTCGCCGCAGATGATGGCCAAGATGACGGCGCACCAGCAGCACCAGCAACACGTGCAACAGTTTATGCATCAGCAGATGATGCAGAGGCAACAGCAGCAACACATGCAGCAGCAGCAACTTCATGGTCAGACGCAACAACTGACGACAACTCACCAACACCAAATGCAGCAACAGCATCAGGCTCAGCAGCACCATCAAGCACAGCAGCAACATCAGACACAACAGCAACACCAGAACCAGCAGCAGTTAAACCAACAACAACACGCTCAACAACATCAGGCCCAGAAACAGAATCAAGTTCAGCAACAGTTCAATCAACAACATCAGGCCCAACAGCAATTGAACCAACAACATCAGGCCCAACAGCAGCATCAGTCTCAACAGCAATTAAGCCAACAACATCAGGCCCAACAGCAACAACTACAGCAAATACAAAAGCTGCAACAACAGATCCATACTCCCCAGCAACAGTCGCCTCAGGGAGCAGGCCACTTGGGGGCTTCTTCGCCGATGTTTGCAACACAACAACATCTTACGCAGCTTCCACCACGAGGTGTGCCTCCGCAGCAACATCCGCAACAGCTGCCGAACAGTCCACCCTGCAAGCCAAATACTTTGGTTTCGGTACCGGTCCCTCAAGTGTCCCAGTCGACATCAATATTGACAAGAGTCGGACCCCAAGCACAGACTCATCAACAGCAGCAGCAGCAACCACCCCAACAACTGCCGCCAGTGCCAGTACACCATCATCAGAAACAGATGTCTTCGCCAGGAGGAAATATTCCTCTTCAAACGCCACACAATGTGATCCAAAATACACCGAAGTTGATTGTCCAACAACACATTGTACCCCCACCAAGTCAAGTTGCAACCCAACCAACTACAGCGAATGCCATACACTATGCTCCAAACCAGAGTAAGGAAAATCCAGGCACTGGTCTTGTGGAACCATCACCGGTTATGACAGCCCTCAAGACATCGGAAAGTGTCTCAGTAATTCGCACGCCCACTCCGACCACCAGTTCGGCAGTAATCTCACCGAGGACGGGTACCTCCCTATTGACGGAGGAGAATTTGATCAAGATCTCGCAGCCAAAGCAGGATGAGCTGATCGAACAGGATTCCAAGGAAGTGGACAGTGATTACTGGTCAGCTAAGGAGGTCAATATTGACAGTGTGATAAAGAAACTAGATACTCCATTGACAACTAAAGATGACAAGCGAACAGTAGAGATGCAGGCAGTTGGACCAGCTCCTATTCCAAATCCTCAGCCTGTGGATCACTCAGTAGCCGAGGAGTCTCCTCTCCCAACTCCATCTGTGAGCGCTAACAGCTCTAACGATCACGACACAGAGGATGAGACAGAGACCAGACAATTGCCGCCAACAAAGCCTGCCATGCCCACTGTTGGCAGACCCCCGGGAAGGGGAGGCAGCGCCAAGCGAGGTCGCCAACCGAGAGGAGCGAAAAAGGTTGGAGGCTTCCCTCTTAACTCGGCAACAACGGCGGCCCCAGGAGCGGATGCGGGATTGGTATTGCAACCAGGTGACAATGGAGTACAAACCAGGCTGAGGAAGCCTGTTACAGCTCCTGTGACAAGAGGCAGGAAAGGACGCCCTCCAAGGAACCTGCTCTTGCAGCAACAGCAACTTCAGCAGCAGCAGCTCGATCTGCAGCGAAAGGCAATGGAAATGGTCGCAACTACCACACCTGCGGTTGCACCGCCAGCCATTCCTATTCCTCCCAACCCCGTGCTCACAGCTGCAGAAAAGAAGGCGAGAAATCAAGCCCTGACTCAGGCGCAAGGCCAACATCAGGTCGCAAGTCAAGCTGGAACCAGTCAGGATATTTACGAGTTCCATGAAGATGCCGGTGAAGAACCCAAGGGCAAGGCCAGCTCTACGGTTGCGCCACCAGCAGAAGATCAGCGACCTCGACTCATTCTCACCATTAATAAAACCCAACCTTCAATTAAAAATAGTACTGAAGTGGAGCAACCCATGCCACAACAACAACAACAACAGCAGCCGGACGTTGCAGCACAAAGTGATCCAATCGGAGGAGACAACTCGGAGTCTAGTAACACACGCAAATCACGCCGACTACAGGAGAAAGAGGATCGTAGCACCGTGGACGATATAATCGAAGATGTTGTGCGAAATACGAACACTCCAACAGGAGCAGCACAACAGTTGCCGAAAGGAGCCCAAACACCACCACGACGTTCTGGCAGAAATGCGCAGGCAAAGAAGACGGATGCAGTGCAACCCGCCAATACAGTTGGACGCCCAAGACGTTCAAAGGACAGGAAGACTATTGGTGAACCGCCAGCAAGCTTGATGGATGAGGCAATCGTGTCAAATCCAACTGTTGCAGCTCCTACATCCAGTCTTCTGCCTTTACCTGAAGCCGTTAGTGTGCAGCCCCATATGCCGCAGTTGGACAGTAAAGAAGTGGAACCGGTACCAGTTGTGGCTCCGATTCCCACCACAACTCCAGTGGCCGTATCTGTTCCCGTTTCCGTTTCCGTTCCCGCTCCTGTGATGGTCCCGCCCAAACCGACAATGCCACAACATCCCAAAAAGAAGGCTATCGCGGCAGCGGAGATTGAGTCCTACCAGGCCATCAACTCATCCATTCCCAGCGGAGGATTGCCAATGCATCAAACAGCCGCTCCAGCTACACAAAAGATCACTGGTGGGGCAGCGGATGCGGTCAGCAAGGCTCTAGTTGACCCCGTCACAGGTGTAATTACCGCTGGGATGCCCCAGGGCAAAGAGGGCAATCTCCCTGCAGCTACCGCTGCTGCTTCTGCCAACAGCAGCAATGAAGCCGGTCCACCGCCACATCCCCCGCAGCAGCAGCAGCAGCAGCAGCATACGCAGCAAGCACCACATAAACAGGCAAATTTGCAAATTAGTACCACTGTGATTGCTTCTGGTGCTTCAACACCGATTACCGCTTTGGGAAAATCCGTGCAACTTGAGTCCGCTGCAGCAGCTGCCCTGCATAACAAGCCTGTGAGTGTTTTGGTAAAAGGAAACCCCACTCCTCCGGTGATTCAGCAGCAGCAGCAACTGGCACAGATGGCGGCTTCTTCAAAGCAGCCCATTGTACTGCAGCAGAATCCTCTACCCACTGTGGTGCAACATGCGCAGCACAGCAATGTGCGGCCACCTCAACCACTCAAGGCTCACGTCCTGAATAGGGAAAAAAATCTACAGCAGCAATTGACACCCACCAAGCAACCAGTAGCTCAACCCCCGCAGCAGCAGCCACATTCTGGTCACATGTTGCTCACAGATACCGCAGGAAATCAACAACTACTGCAACCCCAGATCATTGCACGTCACCTGCAGCAACAGCAACATCAACATCTTCTGGTTAACGTGCCGCCACCCACAGCACACTCTCCGCACTCCCCAAGGATTTCTAATCACCAGCAACAGTTGGGACCAGGAGCTACAGTTAGTCCCCAGCAACAGCAACCACAAACGTTGGTGATCAAGCAAACGACTTCAGCTGCGGCACCGCAGATATTGCATGTGGTGAGCTCTAAGGCTTCAGTGGTGGCGCAGCCGCAACAGCCGCAGCAGCCGCCACTCACTTCGTCAACAGGAGTTCACATGCAGATGGGCAAGCCCAACTTTGGCTACGCTCCTCCTGCCTTGCCACCCACTTCATCGGCATCCATTCAGCAGCAGCAACAACAGCATCTGTACAAGCCAACCAATCAGCAGAAGGGAGCTCAAGTACAACTACCTCCTCACAGCATGCTATTGCCCACCCATCCTGGAATGCTGCTGCAGCAGAAACTGCCAGCACACCTGCAGCCACAGCAGCATCAATTGAATCCTTCGCCGCCGCCTGGAAAGCCAAATCCCATGGTGCACGGCTTGCAGGCAGGACAGATCATGGCAGGAAGTGTGGGAAGTCCACCGCCGGTAGCAGCTGCAGTGTTGAAGTCCGCTCAGCAGCAGGTTAATTCCGCCGTGGGAGCAGCTGGTAAGTTATAGATACCGTATACCAATTCGCATGACCCTAGCTAATGCCAATATTTTACAGGGTTGCGCACAGCGATTCCGAACATCAGTCCGCAAGGCCAACCGAGGGTATCGCCACTGGTTCTACCACCCGGAATGGCCGGAGTGCCACCTTTCGACGCAGGCTTGGTAAGTAGTAAATATTCGTATAAGTACCTCCTAATTTGAGCCCACTACATATATTTTTATGTATAATAACATTAGAAATTTTGAACTAATTCAGTTATTCTTTGTGTTTTTAATTAAATTTTATATTGAAATCTACATTTTTAAGAAAGTAAACTTATACTAACCATTAACTAATTTTACTATCGAAATTGCTAACAATGGATGCAGCATGACCTGGGCGCTTATGTCAGTGGACGGCGAACCCAGAGTCCGCCTCCAGCTCATCAGCAGGCATCACCCATAACACCGGTAATGCACAAGTTTTACTTGCGGAGCTTTCAAGTAGCGTAACCAAATTTAGCCCTAGTGCAGTCACATAAAATCCATTTAAACTAGTAAAAGATTACCTAGTCAATATTAAATATTTTTCATATATAACTTACAGAACGATTCAACCTATCGAGGAGTGGCTGCTTCCAGGGATTTCATGCTCTACCAGCATCACTTGATGCGTGGTGGCGACTACGATGATAAAATGAGTAACAGTCCGCCGCTAGAGCTACGACGCCCTGGCAGTGGACCTCCAAGGACCATTGCAGTGCCACACAGTTTGCAGAGTCCTCAGGATCGCACAGCAGCTGGTAAGTAATGAGAGTTTTAAGCCGTGTTGTAACCAAAATTTCAACAAGCCATAATCTTTTTTTATTCACAGACTCGCCGCAAATGGCGCAGGTTTATGTACACAATCCCCGCATTCCACCGGCCCATTTCAGCGAAATTGCATCTCGAGGCTTGTATGATGGTAGTGGCTTACAGCTAGAACCACCGCCGGCCCATCGACCAACTGCATCCATTAGCGTGGTGGTACCACCACAAATGCCACCTGTCTCCGCTGGAAGTCCGTTCATTGGACGCGATGGCAGCGTGCAGCCGAACCACCTTCACCCAGGAAAGGCAATGGAAATGCAGGAAATGCACGATCTGGACCACATGTCTATGATAGCAGCTGCCGGTGAGTGTCAACTGGTCATTAATCAATGTAATGCAATCATAGCTAACGAAGATTTTACCCTCGCAATCGCAGTCAAACAACAGCAGGAGCATGTTCCACCTTCTCTGCACGCTGGCATGGAACTGGCCACTCAGCAAGCTCCGCCAGCAATGGCTCCACCACCGGGCGATTCCCTGGTTACCCTCCTTCAACGGTATCCAGTGATGTGGCAAGGTTTACTGGCGCTGAAAACTGACCAGGCCGCTGTGCAAATGCACTTTGTGCACGGAAACCCGAATGTGGCAAGAGCGTCACTTCCCAGTTTGGTGGAGACGAACACGCCGTTGCTGAGAATTGCACAGCGGATGCGATTGGAGCAAACTCAGCTGGAAGGAGTCGCCAAAAAGATGCAGGTATGTACTAATGCATAGCTGGTTCTAAATTATTTAAACATTCTGGGCATCAATAACATCATCCCCTTTAAATCTCCAGGTCGACAAGGAGCACTGCATGCTTTTAGCTTTGCCATGCGGAAGAGATCACGCCGATGTGCTGCAACACTCAAGGAACCTCCAGACTGGATTCATCACCTACCTGCAACAAAAAATGGCCGCCGGCATTGTGAACATACCCATTCCGGGCAGCGAGCAGGCGGCCTACGTGGTGCACATCTTCCCGGCTTGCGATTTTGCTAACGAGAACCTCGAGCGCGCTGCGCCGGATCTCAAAAATCGTGTGGCCGAGTTGGCACATCTCCTGATTGTCATTGCCACTGTCTAAGTTACGGAACAGCAGGCTACTAACTGATTGAAACAAAACATCCGGAAGAGGCAAGCTAAAGTATCACCGGATGTGTACTTCACAGGCAAATACTACAAACATTAAACCAGAAAGAAAGAAACCAACAAAACAAGTTACGCTCTTCTAGTATTTTAAGTAATTTTAAATAGCGATTAAACAAGCAAAAGTTTAAAAAAGCAAAGCAAAACGATACAAAAAGAACTTCAACAAGCTGAAACATGCAAACTTTATTGAATAAATAAGTGCAAAAGAAGCAGAAGAACATTGAGGCCAAGATCACGTCCGAAAGAGATCCGAAAGAGACTCAAACAAAGCGAAAAGAATCCCTTAAAATCCCGACACTTTGAAAGCTGAAGCAAATCGATGAATATTTGTCTAAATTAATTAATTATCTCTACCTAATTTAAAACCATTAACAAAAAGCTTGCAAAGTATCGTTAAGTTTGATCTCAAGAAAGAATGTTTTATTTTTGCCTAATTTAAAATGAAAGAAACACGAAAAACACGAAAACCTACACATTCAAATTGAAAGAAATGTTAAAGAAAGCTTACAACATATTAACTGTTTACTGTACTATGCATACTACTACCCGAACATAATATTAATATCCGATCCTATCCCTAACTCGATTAATTTTTGATTGGTGTATAACTTTCGACTGCTTCGATAGGAAAGTTACTGCTCCGCGTTATACAAAGTTTCCGCCCCAAACAAAAAAACGTTTAATTTTTGACAGATCGGTTCCTTGGCTCTATGGAATGCCTGCCTATAAAACTAGTATACGGGGCCTGACATAGACCCAAAGAACTTCAGATGGGTCAGGTCTGTTGCCCATGCTGTTAAGCACAATTAGGTTTAGAGATGCGCCCAGAGGCTTTTCCTACGATAGCATACACACACACACACATTATGCATTACATTACATTATCTAGACGCGTATTTAATTATAATCAATATGTTAAGCCAAATACTTTAAAGTTTAGACACGTTTATTTCGTGTTGTTACTTTCGCTCTGCAGCAGAGTTTCTTATATTCTCTTTAAATCCCTAAGAGTTCCCGAAGCGACGCTGTTAATCATTTTTTTTTTTAGTTTTCCTACCTTCTGTTTCTATTTTCATTCTTTTTTATTACCACTATCACTGCCACAAAACTAAATCTATAAATCACTGGCCTAAATCTAAACACAGGCGTTCCGATCTCCTCCTCCCACATATTAGTTTTTGTGCGCGAAACTTTGTACAATGCTGGGTAGTTTCAGGGCCTCCTTTTTACCATTATGCTGACACCCTACAAGAACATTAACACATAAACATACCCTCACATTACGATACAATAACCTATATAGTACCCTCTCTGAACACTCCTTAAATTTAAACGTAAGTTTTCACACGACTTGTAAATTATGTGACCGACAGAATAATATGAAAAAGAAAAAACACGAGTAAAAGAAAGGAAAACAAAACACAACTGTAAAATATTTAAATTATTTAGACTCTAACAAGTATGAAATGTAAATACAGTTTAATTAGTGTTTAGCGCGTATTTAGTTGTATGTTTTAAAACTAAACTAAAGAGAAACAAACTGTACATTATATAACACATTAACTATACGAAAATAAGAGAGATCAGATCTGCAGTTGGTCACCCAGAAACAGAAATCGACAAAGAAAAGCAAAAAGCGAAGAAAGCAGCAAGTAAAAACAACACATTTTTCAAGTTGAAACAGATGAAGCGCTGTTAAAAATATGTTAATGTATAAGTTGTATGATTTAAGAGACTTTTTAGTTATTTTTTAAGTTACATTGAAGAAACCGATTAAATTACACTTATTTCTTACACTTGTTTTGTTTTTATTTTCGCCCTTCCACGTTCTATAGGTTTCTTGGCCCGGAAAACAAAATCGAACCCCATAGCGAAATACAACTTATACATACATATATACATTATATATATATAGATGTTAATGTTATAACTGTAATTAAATAAATTCTATACCTATGCAGTCATTTTGTAGCATACTTTTGGGCGGCTTACTGAATTTTTCATTGCGCGCATCAAGGCGTTGGAGGAAATTGCCCAAGCAACCGCCAAAAATGTAGCATACTTTTGGGCTGTTAAATTTAGCGCAGCCTCAATCCTCTTCGCCGCAATCTTATATTTTCGCCGCAAATTTGCCTAGGAAACTAAAAATAAAGTATACTTTTGGGCTGAAAAAAAAAACAATTCTCCAAAAATTAAATTTTTGTTGGTTTGCGAAATCCACCTGCTGAAATTTCTGTTCGCCTGGTACTTCAAAACTGGAAATTCGTCAGATTTGGCCGCCCAAATTGGCCACAAATGTCCCCAAATTTACCGTAATCTTCAACTTGGCAGTTTCACCACAAATTTCTTGACTTTTAATACCAGGCGAACAGAAAAAGTAGTAAGTGGCAGCTGGTATTTCTGATTTTGCCAACATAACGGTTCTTTTTCCAAGATGGCGGCCAGACCTCAGGCTGCTGAAAAAAATTGAGTATCCACCTGCTGAGATTTCTGTTCGCCTGGTACTTCAAAATTTGAAATTCGCCATATTTGGTCGCCCCGAGTGGCCACAAATGCTCCCAAATGCCCCAAAATTTACCGTAATACCCGACTTGGCAGTTTCAAGGCAAATTTCTTGATTTTTAATACCAGGCGCACAGAAATAATAGGAGGTGGCAGCTGGTATTTCTGACTTTGCACACATAACGGCACTTTTTCAAGATGGCTGCCCTTTGCAAGTTTCCCCTCCCACGATTGACCAATGGGAAGCGAGCTTGCTCGGGAAGAACCGTTAGTTAAAGGCAACGAGAAAACTAGAGATGGGCAACCACGCTGTTTTTGTGTTCGTGCTACGAATTTAGCACGACAGGCACGAGTTTGTATGGGGCGTGTTGAATGAAGGCCATCTCTAAGTTTGAGCTGCTTAAACTAATCAGCTGTTTATTTTACACCTGCTAAACGTTTCTGTGCGCCTGGTATCTGCTGCCAAGAAACCTGCAATTAAATGGAAATAAAATGAAAATATCGGTTAATAATGTTTATATTTGTGGGACCTATGGTGTTTCTACGGTTCCAGCCGGAGTGTGCTCGTGATGAAGGCCAAGGCACAGCGCTGCTGGGAAGTCACCTCCGCCTGGAGTCGCTGCTCCAGCAAAGGACGGCAGGAATGCCAGGCGACGCCACGTGGCCAGCACCTCCTCCAGGCGGTCCTCCTCGAGGGACTCCAGCGTCTCCGTCAGATCCGCGCTCCTGGCCAGCGTCAGCAGATGGGCCATGGCCACGTGGCCAGCACCTCCTCCAGGCGGTCCTCCTCGCGGGAATGCAGCGTCTCCGCCAGATCCACGCTCCTTGCCAAAGTCAGCAGGTGGGAAATGGCCAGGCAGAACTGCTGCTGTAGTGCAACCCTGTGGTTGTACTCCTCGAAGTTCTCCAGCGCGTAGGAGCGCTTCAGCAAAAAACGCTAGACCAGCGGAAAGTGTGGTCCCAGATCCTGACGTTGACATTAAAGTTGGCGTTGTGCACCATCAGTTGATTCAGGAAGCGGAACAGAATCCCAGCCAGGTTGCTGCTGGCAAAGAAGCCACTGTGCCTCACTAGATTCCCGATGGCGTGTTGGTTGGTGGTTTCTACGGTTCCAGCTCGAGTGTGCTCGTGATGAAGGCCAAGGCGCAGCGCTGCTGTGAAGTCACCTCCGCCTGGAGACGCTGCTCCAGCAAAGGACTGCAGGAATGCCACGCGAATGGCCAGCACCTCCTCCATGCGGTCCTCCTCAAAGGACTCCAGCGTCTCCGCCAGTCCCGCGCTCCTTGCCAGCGTCAGCAAGGTGGCAATGGCCAGGCATAACTGCTGCTGCAGTGCAATCCGGTGGTTGTACTCCTCGAAGCTCTCCAGCGCGTTGGAGCGCTCCAGAAAAAAACGCTAGGCCAGCGGAAAGTGTGGTCCCAGATCCTGACGCTGACGTTAAAGTTAGCGTTGTGCACCTTCAGTTGACTCAGAACTCAGATCCGAGTCGCACAGCTCCTGGTAGTCCTCGGCCACGTTCGCCTGCTCCAATTGAAGTTTCCTCTGGCTCCCACTGAAGTAATTCCGGCATAAGTTTGCCGTGCCCACCAGCATTTCCAACATGCAACAGGAATTGGTGTCCCTGCGGCAATTCGTCGTTCTTGCTGCATTTCACTGCCGTCCAGATCGATAATGAAATTTGTTCCTGGCTGTACCACCTCCAGATCGGACTGCTGCACAACGAGGTCTATCAGCCGCCAGAGCCTCCGACGCAGCAGTTTGAACATAAACCCGGCGCACTTGGTATCCACGTAAGACGCCCACAACCACGTAGAAATCATTCGCCAGATCTGTGCGCAGCATTTGAATGTCCTTATTCATCTCGGTTACACCTTGAAGGTCTCGTGCCCATGTGGTACGTTGTTATCCAGCTTCAGCACATCCCCGGTTTTGCTCTCGATCACCTGAGCGAGGTGGTGAAGCAGAGAAGTGCCTTTGGCGGTACTGGTGCTGCCTGCCAAGCGGTTGAGCGAAAAGGCGTGGCCGAGTGCCCCGTGGTTCATGAAGATTCCTGGTGGAACTTAAACTTATTCTGTTATTGAATGAAAGATTTAACCAACTGCCAGTGAAACATACCCAACGACAGAAACAAATTCAGGAGCAGTGCAGGCGACGGGAACGAGCAATCTTTCAAAAGGCCTCCATCTATCAGGTTGTTAATAGTCAGGATAAAGCGCTTATTCTAATGCACTTTTCAGGAGCTAATCGTTGCGGCGACCCCTGCGAATAGATAAAAGTATTACAAGAGAAATACCTTTTTGGGACATAGCTGTGTTAGCAATGTCCTTAAATGGAGATTTAAAAGGTATCCCATTCCTATTCCGACTTACCGAAGCCCCGTTCTTTTGACTTCAGCTCCACGTTGCTGTTCAGCTTGCTCTCGTCCAGCTTGCTTCACACGGTGCCCTTTAGCTTGGAGCCCGGCAGATTTGACAAGTTCAGTGGGTTGCAGTGGAACAGTAGCACTCATTGGTAGTTCAATAAAACCTCTCTCTCTTTGGACATCTCATCCACCGTCCGTGCCATGATCGGTGGCGAAAAAGGGGCCACAGGCAGGGAGCAGGAATCATGGACGGCGTCAAGGGTGACGGTGGCATCGGAATGGTCTTGAGCGGGTATGTTACCGTCGGTGACCAGCTATTCCGGGTGAGCCAGCTCCTGCTGCTCGCCGAGCATGTCCTCTGCTTGCATCTGAGCGGTCTGCGCCTACTGTCCGGACTCCTTTTCCAAATGCTCGCGCCAGGCCTGTATTACGTTCATCCTTGCTGCATTTCAGTGTCGTCCAGATCGGTGATGAAATATCTGCCCGGCAGCTGTACCGCCAGAGCTTGCAACGCAGCAGTTTGAACATAAAGCAGGCGCGCTTGGTGTCCACGTGATCCTTGAATCGTCGGGTCCATTCGTTCTCATCCTCGGTGCACATTATCGGGAAATAGTTCTGTCGCAGGAATTGGAAATAAATGTATTAAAGGACGGTAAGATCTAAATGTCGAAAGCCTTACTCCGGGATCGTCAAAGGAGGCGGAGGGTTCTGATGGCCAGCAAAGCTTTAGACGTGTACACTGATGAAACTGGCTGATAGCGAATTTTGCCGAATCTAATGCTCTGATCGGCTGATTTTCCTATAGCCGTGTGCACTTCTTTGCTGGGTTTTAACAGTTTCCTGCGTATTTTTCCCTTAAATTTATTAATTGCTAAAAAGTTCTCCCACTTCCAGTTAGTGATGGGTCGCTGACATATCGATAAAAAGCATTCGTGTTGAAACAGCTGACCAGTGTTTTCACTAAGGTGGGTGTCACCGCTATGGAATGAGACAGTCTGGCAACGTTTCTTCCACTTCCAGTTAGTGATGGGCCGCTGAAATATCGATAAGTTTATTCGTGCTGAAACAGCTGAAGAGTGTTATCACTAAGGTTGGTGTCACCGCTATGCCAGAAAAAAAAACAGGCTGGCAACATTGGTCGGTTTGAAAAATCAGTTGCAAAACGTTGAGTAAGTTTAAAACGCAATCAATTTTTAACGCAAACAACATATTTTAGGTAAAATATATATCGTAATTGAATTTCAAATCGATTGGCATTTAAACGTTGACATTTGAATTGCAGCATTACCTGAAATTTAAAATAAGTTAGAAGTTAAGTTAAATATTTAAAATCATTTAGATGGGCAAGGTACAGCAAAAACACACAATAGAAGTAAATAAAATAATTATCTTGGTCTCTACGGCCTGAACATAGGTATACAGGGTATTGAAATCCCACCTAAACAAATTTAAAAAAAAATTGTGAGCATGTAAAAAGAAAACATTTTCAGGAATTTTTCAGATAAAGATTAAAATATCTCCATTAAGCAAGAGCTAATCCAAAAAATAACTTTATAATATAGTTAAGTTACACTTGGTATTCTCTGCAAGGAAATACAAATTTTAAACGTAGAGTACATTTTAACGGTTTTGGAATAACGGCCTACATTGCCAGACTGTTGGTGGGTAAAAAATAGCCAATACAGCCTCCTTCCATAGTGGAGACACTTCCTTAGCGGAGACACCGTTTCAGCGTGACCGTTTATGGAACACGATCTATCGATATATCTGCGGCACATCACTAACTGCCAGTGGAAGAAATTTTGTTAGCAATTAATAAATTTAAGCGGAAAATACAGGAAGCGTTTAAAAAACAAACGAGAAGTGCCCGCGGAGATAGGCGGCGTGGCGTTCCCTTCACCAGCGATAGGAATTCACCGAAATCCAAGCGATCAGAGTTTTGATTCAGGCAATTTCACCATCGGGGCCAATTTCATCAGTGCACACGTGTCTGGAGCTTGGCTGGCCATCGGAATCCTTCTCCGTGGATTGCGGACAATCCCGGAGTAGGGTTGGGGGATGCCCAACAGCCAACGACGGGCAGGGAGTGTCTGTTTCGGTGGAACATATAAGGAAACGGAAGGAGGAGCAGCAGGTCACCGGACTTCCAATGGCTGAGTACTGGCAACAGTTGACCAACGGTGGAGGAGCAGGAGTCGCCGGGTCAGGCAATGAGTCACCGGCCTGCAATGGAGGCCAAGAGGGACACGCAGTGGGTCGCAGCCATAGCGCCCACGGCAACAACAACTATGTGAACTTCAATCAGTTCATTATGCAGCACAATCTGGGAGGCGGAGGAGGAGCGTCCACCAACACAGCAAGCACCATTCAACATCCATTGGGCAGCAGCAGTAGCAATAGCAACCCTACTAACTACTCCCTCGGCGGCGGCGGAGGAGCTTTTGGACTGAACCCCCCAGCTCCAGCAGCGATCCACTCCAACAATTTTGCAAATGTGAGTCCTGCTACTTTCATAGATTGGCAATATAATACCTATATTGGTTAACCATTGCTACTCTATAAAGGTAGATTTAATCTTGATCCAAGTTGAACACCCAGATTAAGTCTTTGATTATTTAGCTCTAAGGCAACCTAACATTATTTTTTAAAATTCTTTTGGGAAATACAATTATTATTATTTGTATTATATTATTATTATAAATAAATCCTTTTTATTTCCATAGTTTTACTCGCAGCCCATATTCCCATCGCATCAAAATGGTGATAGCATAGCTAGCGCCGCCTTCACCAATAGTTATGGATCAGGATCGGGCAATCCGAGCAGCAGCAGCCACTTTTCGAGTCTTTACACACCGTTTGGCAACAATCCGTTTGACTTTAGCGCTTCCAAGCTGCAGGCCTCGGCTCCCGAATTTGTTCCCAATCTGGCCAAACTGAGTCTAGATGAGACTTCATCGGCAGCCACATCGAATGGGAACAGCACTGCCAGCCAACAAGAGACTGCCATGAATGAAACGAGACCTAGGAATATGCAATCGGAGGGAGCAACTGAAAAAGGAGGCAACCACCACCGCTCAAATCACAACTACGAAAGGGAGCGGGACAGGGACGCGAGGCCCGGAAGTACGCGTCAGCAGCGCCGTTCAGACTATCGCGACGAGCGGGAGGACCGAAGGGAAAGAGAGGATCGCTATGAACGAAACGATCGCAGAAGGCCGCAGAAGCAGCAACGCTACGACAATCATCGCAGCAACAAGCGGAGGGATGACTGGAATCGAAACAGGGATCGCATCAATGGTTTCCCGCGGGCCGTTGACGATTTGGACACGAGCAACGAGAGTGCGCAACCATCGCCCGAAAAACAATCGCAGCAACAGCAGCAGATATCTCCCAGGAGAGCTCCTCCCCCACCAGCGGATAATGAGAAGCTATCGCAGCGGGAGAAACTTATTCGCGACATCGAACAGAGGCGACTAGAGTGCCTGGTATGCGTAGAGGCGATTAAGGCGCATCAACCGACCTGGTCGTGCCAGAATTGTTACCACTTGCTCCACCTCAAGTGCACCATTACTTGGGCGAGCAGCTCCAAGTCCGATGTGGGCTGGCGCTGTCCCGCATGCCAGAATGTGCTGCAGGAGCTGCCGCGTGAGTATCTTTGTTTCTGCGGAAAGCTAAAGAACCCGCCGGTGTCGCGCACGGAGTTGGCCCATAGTTGCGGGGAGGTCTGCTGCAGAATAGAGGGATGTAGCCATGCATGCACTTTGCTCTGTCACCCAGGACCATGTCCTCCATGCCAGGCGAACGTCGTGCGTAGCTGCGGCTGTGGACGCAGCTCCAAGACAATGCAGTGCGCCATGAAGGAAGAGCTTTTGTGCGGTGAGATATGCGACAGATCGCTCAACTGTGGCGAACATCGCTGCCGAGCAGAGTGCCACTCGGGCAAGTGCGCGGCCTGTCCGGAGCAGGTGGAACAGCACTGCCACTGCGGCAAGCAGGATCGCCAGGTGCAGTGCACGCGCGAGAACCAGGATAAACGCAGCTATTCCTGCAAGGAGAGCTGCGGCAAACCGCTTCCCTGCGGCAACCACAAATGCAAGGACTCCTGCCACGCGGGCAGCTGCAGGTGAGAATGTACTGATGTTCAAGATCCAAGAGCATTTAATGGTTGAAGTATTATTTAAAAATCGAAATTAATTAGTTACGATTTTGTAAAAATCCTTGTAAATTTCTAAATCAAAGTTTAATATTCATTGAAAGTAAAAATAAAGTTAGTTATCCCTTTGAACTTATAATACCACTTTTTTCCAGACCCTGCAAGCTCAGTCCCGAGCAGATAACCAGTTGTCCTTGCGGCAAGATGCCTGTTCCGGCTGCTCAGCGTTTAAGCTGCCTGGATCCCATACCCACTTGCGAGGGCGTCTGCTCCAGGACGCTGCGCTGCGGAAAGCCGGCACATCCGCACCAGTGCGGCAGCAAGTGCCATTTAGGCCAGTGCCCGCCCTGTCCCAAACAAACGGCGGTAAAGTGTCGTTGCGGCCACATGGACCAGATGATCAAATGCCGTCAACTGTCCAGCCGGGCGGACGATGCGCGCTGCAAGCGTCGCTGTACCAAGAAGCGCAGCTGTGGCAAACACAAGTGCAATGCCGAGTGCTGCATCGACATCGATCACGCGTGCCCGCTGCCCTGTAACCGAACCCTGAGCTGCGGCAAACACAAGTGCGACCAGCCGTGCCACCGCGGCAACTGTCCGCCGTGCTATCGCAGCAGCTTCGAGGAGCTCTACTGCGAATGTGGCGCTGAAGTGATCTATCCGCCTGTGCCGTGCGGCACCAAGAAGCCAATCTGTAAGCGCCCCTGCTCCCGCTCACATCCCTGCGAACATCCGCCGCAACACAACTGCCATTCGGCGTCCACTTGTCCGCCCTGCATGATGTTCACCACGAAGTTCTGTCACGGCAACCACGAGCAGCGTAAGACCATTCCCTGCTCGCAGCCCAACTTCAGTTGTGGCCTGGCTTGTGGAAAGCCATTGCCCTGCGGACGCCACAAGTGCATCAAGCCATGCCACGAAGGCCCGTGTCAGACAGCTGGCGAGATCTGTCGCCAGAGCTGCACTAAGCCGCGATCAAACTGTGGCCACAAGTGTGCGTCCGCCTGTCACGAGGGATCGTGTCCGGAGACGCCTTGCAAGGAACTGGTTGAGGTTCAGTGCGAGTGCGGTCATCGAAAGCAGAGCCGCAGCTGCCAGGAGCTGGCCAGGGAGCACAGTCGCATAGCCACCGCTCAGCTGGCGTCGTCCATGGCGGAAATGTCGCGCGGCAATTACATGGAGCTTAGCGAAATCTTGGCCCCAGCCAAGGCCAACAAATCTAATAGAACGTAAGTGATGTGAATCACCCATATATAGCAGATAAAAAAATCATCCTATTTTCAGTTTGGACTGCAATGATGAATGTCGTTTGCTGGAAAGGAATCGTCGTCTGGCTGTGGCTCTGTCCTCGGGAAATCCAGATACAAAGCAGAAATCCCTAACCAAGTACTCGGAGTTTGTGCGTGGCTTTGCAAAGAGGAACCCGGCGCTGACCAAGAGCGTTTACGAGACGCTGACTGATCTGGTAAAGTTGGCCAAGGAGAGCAAGCAGCGGTCGAGGAGCCACTCCTTCCCCACGATGAACCGCGAGAAGAGGCAGTTAGTGCACGAATTGTGCGAGATATTTGGCATAGAGTCGGTCTCCTATGACAAGGAGCCCAACCGCAATGTCGTAGCGACGGCGCATAAAGAAAGGGTGAGTTGATCTTGAGTTCACAAATGTGTATTTTAACTTATTTGTCATTATTATGCAGTGCTGGTTTCCTGCCACGAGCATCATGGAGGTGCTGGCACGCGAGTCCGGACAACGCCGTGTCCCGGTGCCAAGTAACAATGCATGGGGCTTAAAGAAATAGAGCTGATCCGTTTGGATATTTGAATACAGAGATATTCTATATGTTTAATAATTGGCGTTGGAAAATAATACTTAAAAAAAAGGAGCCTGGAGGAAATATTGATTGATCCTGCAACGAGCAAAAGGCACAGATGTGCTGCGAGGACAATACACAAGGATTATGATTATGCCGTTATAACGTATATTTTGTAAATTATAACGAATGTTAGTTGAACCCTAGAATGCTAAATGTTGAATACTGAATGGAGAGAACTGAATATGCGCAGGCACAAGTGTGAAAAATGCTGTTAATCAATCTGTTGTACGATGAATTTTTCAAAAACTGATGCCTTCTAACCACGTTGCGTCTAATTAAATAAAAAGGAAATATATCAGAGGGATAAATAAATGAGCAAATAGAGCAGAGGGCAAACATGGCGTTTCATTTATAATAAATGAGGAGAATAAGTAGAAAATTGTAATATCTTCAAAGGATATTATATAAATAATTTATTTTCGGTTGATATAGATAAATTAAACTTTGGTTTCAATATATATGTTTTAAAGGCACATGGCTTCGAAAATTAAAATCGAACTGATCGTGTTTTTTTCCAGCAAACAGCTTTACTGAGCTTCACAATGAATATTATGTTGCATTAATTAGCTTTTATCTGTTGAGATGCTGTCCTGCAAGTCGTTATTTTTTTTAAATGTTTCCAAGACATTGCGTTTCGAATTAACGCATACATTAATAAAGAGCCCAACTGCATATAACTGAATACATAGAGCAAATTATGTGGGTCTCGCTTCACCATTAGATAATTAAAGTTGCAGGGCAGGGAAATTAAGCAAAAAGGAGGTGCTCAAGGGATATTCCACCTGCCGGGGTGCTCGGTAGTCGAGGAAACTAGAAAATAACCCCCCGAACTGCCCACAAGCCAACTCATCTCGTTTCGGGCTATGGGCACACGCTTCTAATTTGTTGCCATTGCCGTTGCCATTTTCACGAAAAACAATAAGCGGCGCCTGGGGAATAATGCCAAAATAAAGATGAAATGTTACGACAAGTCAGAGTGGCTGTTGGGTTTCCCCGGGATGAGGCGTTCGCTCACGCACTCAGCGGTTGATGGGACGGGATGCAAAGGCAAAAGGCAAGTCGTATATGAATATAGACCTGACATAATGAGCAGCCTATAAGCGAAATGGCCCCCTCAGCCTCCTCTCAAGATGTGTGCGTAATTTGAATTTAGTCTGCCGGGGAGTTTATTAACAAATACAAAGAAATCCGGACGGCGCGGGGTCTGAAATGAGCGGAAAATAAAGAACGCTTTCAAGGAGAAACGGGGCTCTTCGGATGGGCTTTTGGGTTGGGTTGGGGAAAATAATTCCAGGGAGATTAAATTGCGGTTGGCATCTTTGGGTTTGCGACGGGGGTTTTTGGCCAAAAGCCCGCGAGATTTCCGAGGGGGAAGGAGTTCATTTTGGGTCAATTGTAACCACTGGATGTATGTGCGTGTATGTATGTACATAGATGTGTGTAATTTTAATTATGTGTTATGGCAAGTCAGAAAAAAAAGCAGCAAGCGGAATGGCAAATGTGTATGCATATACCATCATCGAATGATACTTGAGCTTTTCAACATTCCAGTAATTACGAAATTAATGCAGTTATTTATTTTAAATTTAAACTTTAAACCAACACACATATTTTAATTGTTTGAAATTACTTTTTGCGGTTAGATAAGTGTGGATTTAAATTTTATCCGTAAGCTGACTTTGATGGTGTGTTAAAATATGGGCTTAATATGGGCTTAATATGGGCTGTTATCATTAGCTGTCATTTTTGAGTGGTCATAATAATATAATACCAATTAAATAATTGTAGAATTTACCTTGGACTGTGAGAATGTGCAATTTACGAATTGCATTTATTTATGTAGGTGTATATCGATTACATATTAGTAAATCTTTACCTTTGTGAAATTAATTTATCCGGCTTTAAGATGGATATAGGTTTGTATAATTATAGTTTAGACACACTCGAAACACGAAATAGAAATTGTTGTTAATAATAAACTCTTCTTCCTAAAACTCAAACAAATTCATGAGAACATATTGAGAATGTAATAGCTATGTTGGCGGGAAAGTTATTCCTCATTCGGGCACTACTCCAATATAAACTTTGACATTTTCGCCAGCACAAAAAAAATAAAAAATAGTAACTTGACAAACATTTGATGCCCATTTGTGACATTTGTCCTGGGCGAATTTTCATACACCTCTGCATATAACATATGCAGTCGCAGGTAATATGAAAGCTGTCCTTAAATTATTCATTAAGTCTGAGTGCAGTGGCTGAAATTATGCCTGCGTGTGGCCCTAGTATAGCCACCTCTCAACCTCTGTTTGGCCCCAAAAAGAATGTCCTGCGTCCTACGAGCACGTGACCCCGAGGACGAAAAGGACTTGCGACCACAGAAATGGTAGAGCGTTTGGGGCAGAAAGGATGGGTGCGGGCAAGCCGGCGAGTCGCTTTCAATTTGCGCATTTTGGCATTTTTAAAAATGCATTAAAGGAGCAGCCTCATTCTCATTCCTAGCCTCCCCATCAAGGAGCACAAATAACGTGCCCAAAAAGATCTGCAGACAGCCTAGCGAGAATGCGAAAAGAAAAAGTTGCGATGAAAGCGCGAAAATTACTTCCTAAATAGCTGCCTGACTGCCTGCCAAGACTTCTCGGCAAAAGGCGTCTTTTAGGTGGGGGAATTTCGAAGAAAATGGCCTCCAAGCCGAGACGACTAGAGCGACCATGTCCTGGGCTCAATAAAGGAGTCACAGGCACACTAACACACATAGATACCTATGCTATGCAAAAGGGCACGGAGTTAGGAGCCAGAGAACGAGGAGACAGGAAGAGGTCACAGCCAGACTCGAATTCAAATTGCAAATTCGCCGCAGATTTTTTATGCATTTTTCCCTAGCCAAAATTAAGCCAAGCGAACGCTGCGCTTCGGAACGATTTCCAGACTACAGGACCGAGACCAGGACTACAGGAACAGGACTAGGGCGGGATCGGGAGCAGGATGAGGCCGAGTAAGAGGACGACATTGCTGACGTTTTGACAGCGAAATACAAAATAGAAAAAAACTGCAACAGAAATGGTAATGGAAGGCGGGAGTTTGAGCAATGGAGGCCCAACTGAATGCAAATATTATCGTATCTGTATAGGAAGACAGAGCAGCCGGGGAAATGTGGAGTAGTCTCGGAGACAAGCTACACAGTGAATAGCTTACAAAACGTGAAGGTAACAGTATACAAATATTTTATTTTAAGTATTTTAAAAATATAATGTATTTTAAAAATGTATTTATAAATTCGAAATTTTAAATTGAATTTGTTTCCAATAGATATTTATTTAATAATACACTTGTGCATTAATTAAAAAGAATTTATAACGTTAGTTTTTTGGTATAAGCTTCGTGGTTGGTTGTTGCTTTATATATTGACATTTTTTCGTTATTTGAAAATGCAATTTTTTGTTTTTCAGTGCACATGAATTGCAGGGAAAAGGGAAATACCCCTGAACGAATACGACGACGAGTCTCGTCTTTCTATAAGACCTTTTCTATAGCGAAAAGGTGACAAACTGGTCGAGCCACTTGTGAGTGGTGGTGGGGGTTGTGGGTATTACTGCTAAGGCCCTGCAGAGATATTACCACCCAATCCCATTCCACCATTTCCTATATCTGTCGCTGCTACCCCACTTTAGACTCCCTTCCGCCATCCAACTAAATGCATTTCGGTTTTTATTCATATTTTATTCAAATGTGGCAACCAAAATGGCACAAACACTGCGCAGTTATTTATGTAATTCGTACTTTTTTCCTGCTGCTATCCTTGTTGCACTAGAGATGCAATAAGAGGACTTGGAAATGAACCAAATACGAAGATCGTACATTTTTTCAGCAGGAGAAGACAATTTGGTGGGTCACCAAACCGAATCCTGTCATTACTTTGGCTCGTTTTTTAAATTTATATTTTAAGTTGTAAGAAAATAAGGGAGAACGCTAAAGTCGAGTGCCCCGACTATCGAATACCCGTTACTCAGCTGCAAAGCGACAAAACACTTTTTAAGGTGTATATTTATGTGTTTAATCAAATACAAATTTTAGAAAATATTTAAAAATGCGGTTGCTAGTTTGCTTTGTGGGCGCGGTTGTTGGTTGAAGCAAACATGGTCTTCATAGGCACTAGTAGAATTTGTATGAAACATTTCACTCATAGCCACAGAGAGATTTCAAACTCACCAAAAACTTTATTCCCTATTAACTTATTAATAATTGATCTGATTTTCAAAATTATTAGTGCGTAGTTTGATGTTAATAAACTTTTTGTTCTATGCGGACACGACTTTTTAAAATATAAGTCAAAATTTAAGTACAATTTTTTTGGGATTATTTGATTAGAATCAAATTGTCATGGGTGATACCCTAGCGAATGGGCAAGGAACCAGGAGGAATTTTTGTAATTCTCGTTGTTCAAGGCTGTGGGGGCGTTCTGTTGGGTTGCTTATAAATAAAGCCACGAGACATCAGCTTGCCATGAATTGCATTTTCGCTTTGCCTTCGCTCATCTGTTCTCTCCACTGGCTTTACTTTTTTTTAACATTTTACCAATATTCCGTCGCTGCCTTGCCTGACGAAGCCCTTGCCTTTTTGCCATAAACTTGTCATCATTTTAATATTGGCAGCTTATAAAGCCACGATAGATGGGAGGTGGCTGAAAGTTGGGTGGGCTGTAAGGGGGTCTTTCAGACCCCGTTCGAACCGTATAAAGTGGAAGCGGAGCGGGACGTCGACCCAAAGCCAATGTCAAGCCAAGTCAAGACAAGCCAACTCAGCAGCGGATTATCTGCGACAGGAGGTTGGAAAGCGTCGACACGGCCACCCGGCCGTGGAAGGTCACAGGACGTGGGTGGGGGGTTTTGAATTGTGGGTGGCTTTACAGGACACAAGAACAGGTCTATCTAGCTAGTCTGTGTGTTGCAGAAATTTACTGTAAAATACAATTTCCCGTTTTTATAGCTCATTTCCAACAACATTTGCTTAGCCGCCGTCACCAGCGTCTATGGGAAAACAATTTTTATTGCATTTCACTGGCAATAAGGAAAATGAGCGGCAAGGAAAAGTCAGTGGGGTGGTGACTAAGAGATGAATGGTGAATGTCGAACGGTGTGGGAGTAAGTAAATATTACTTTCCTTTCTTTTCACTTCCTCCTCCATCTGCTTACTCGTTTTTTAAACACTTGGCATTAAGTGCAACAGCTGGGAAACGGGAAAACGGTGGCCAGTCAGCCAACGTTTCCTGCGTTAGTTGTGCGCTCCAAGATTCAATTATAATGCAATAAAGCGCGAATCAGAGTTACAATAAAAATAACAAAAATAAGCTGCTCTAAAGGGCTGGCACACTCCCTACAGAAAAACACACGGATGGAAAACGAGGATACAGTAGTGCACATATACCAGCAAATTCATGGGGTTCTTCGACCCACCGTTCATATATGCATGTCGATATCAAAGGGTGTTCTAGATAATCTGCACTATCTAGAAAAATACTAAAAAACCGATTTTCTTGAATGGTATTTATGGGGTGTTCAAGTGAACAAATAATTGTTAAATATATTTTTATATTTGTTTAACTTATTGACTCCAATGACTCCATTTCATTTTCCAATACTTTAATTATCCTTCTTAAATGTCTTTGCTAACGAAATCTTAAAAAATCATTACATTTATAAACTTTGTATATCTGTTTTTCAAACTTAATTAAAATCCCATTGGCAAATTTTAAAAGGCACCGCCAAGACCCAGAAATAAATGGGAAACAGAATAGGAAAATTGATAAAACGAAGACTTTAAGCGATTTCTTCGGGTGGGAAATTCCAGGGAATCGCTTTTCTGGAACGTGCTTGGAATATGCAACAAAAGGAAAAGCGTTGGACTGAGGAGATAACCCACTACCACTTCGGTGTAGAGTCGAGGGGGAGTTGATGGGTTGGTAGGGGATGGCTAAGTGCTTAAGTGTTCTAATGTTCTTCCCGTTCCCCCCCAGTTGAGTTGCAATTTGCAAGGCTTCCAGCTTTTCAGTATAATTTCGCCCCTCCAGAAGAATCCCAGCCTCATTTTAATGTAATTATTGTTGCTGTCTGGCGCTTATTATGAAAATTATCAACTTGTTGTTACACCACCAAAAACAAAACTTTCAACAGGGTAACCAAAATAGACTTGGTGCCAGAAATTTTCAACTAAAAACCAAAAAAAATCAAGCGATGAGAGAATTTGGATCCCCCGAAAAAATATATGCTATGAAATTGACTTGGGGCACTTTAATTATCCAACAAAGCCAACAAAATGCTAAACAGCTAAAGCAACGGCAACAATAATGCCCAACAGGATTCAATTAAAAATGGAATCCCCGGAAATTCCTTGTAGTCGCCGAAAATGTCGAAAAGCCATATTGTCAAAAAATAAAATGGAAAAACAAAACCAACAAAAAAAAAAAAGGAAAGGAACATTGTTCTACTCACGAAGGTGGCTGGCGAAACATGTGGCCAATAAATTTCGCCAGGACCGGGCCTAAAAAAAGAATAAACAAAATACGGAAGCAGGGGAAAAAAGAGAAGACAAATCTGCTCCCCAGTAATCCCAACTTAAGTATGTAAATTGCCGCACGTTCATTTTTTGATTTTCCAGCATAAAATCAGTATAATCTGTTTTGCAGACCTCCCGATTCTCCCGCTTTTACCTCCCTGAACTGACCAGTTGGGGAAAAGTCAACCTTGTCGCTGAGAGCAAAATCAACTGGCCCCAGTTCCATACACAACAACAAAAATATTTATATTAAAGATAATGGTTCTAAATTTGTTACACCTTTTTTATATACCCCATAATAAAACTCTGTAATTTGGCTGCATAATTACTTAAATGTTACTAAATGTTCCAAAATGTTTACCAACATTTTTGGTTCTTTAAAAATCAAAAGAGTCACAATATTAATAAAAGACATTATAATATTTTTTCAGCAAAAGAAATCATAGTTTTGTAAGTAATACAAAATTATAATTCTAGAAACGAAATTAAATGTTTTAGATTGGGTATTTACAATATCAGGCGCTTATAGTCTTGATAGTTTTATTTTAATAAAACAGTAGGACTCCGCGCGATAAAAAAATATAAAAGCCTTGTCTCGCTTTTCAGTTAATTTAACCAAGTTAACGCGTTTTTTTGTGTGCAGTCCCAATCCCACCAGTCCGATGTCCTTTGGTCCTGTTGTCCTGCCCAGGAGCGCTGATTAACGCACTCGAGCGCAATCTGCCTCACTTCACTTTTATGTAAACACAAAACAGAAATATAAAGGCATGAAGGCAAAAATAAAATAGAGCTCGTGGCCCTCCAACTGTCTGCTTTTCTTTTGGGCCTATCTAGATGGCAGCGTGAAAATTCTGCCTGCCGGTGGAAAAACAGTGCTCTTCTCTCCCCTTTTCCACTTTTCCGCTTTTCCACGCCTCTGTTCTGTTTGACTGTCTGCCTTTTCACATTAAAGGTAATTTTCATATTTCTGCAAATGGCAGTCAGACTCAATCTCTCTGTCTGTTTGTTCTGGCTCGTTCTTCTTTTGCCTTGGCACACGGGCAATTCAATCATTTAAATTCAAAAATACACATAAATATATATAATTTATATGCATGTACATAAGTAGAAAAGAAGAGAAGTGGGCTGGGTCGCCAGGTAGCTGGAATATATTGCCAGCATAAGCCAACGACCGCCTTTTCAGTGCGGAAAGTGAAATAGGTGAAAGCGGAACGAGTATGAAAAGCTTATCGAAGAGGTGATGAAATGCCTGATACTCTTGTTATTTCCTAGTCTGCTCACCCATTCACCCACTACTTGTTTGTTGGGGAAGCTCTGCTCACTTGGAAAAAGGAAAGGGGAAAATGTTGGCATTTGAAGTGAACTTATGGGTTTAATTGGCCATTCTCTATACATGGAAGTGTGTACAAGTCCTTACTGGCTTTTTTAATTATATCAAGTTTGTGAAGAACCCTATTAATATTATTGGTTACAAAATTATTAACATGGATTTTAAAGTTTCTTGAGAGTGTATTTCAATACATTGGGTTTTTTCTCAGACAATACACATATTTAAAATTTAAAGATTTGTGTTAATAATGGTTTGATGTCCTTTAAACAAATTAAGCACTTTATATTAAATACTCTATTAGTAATTTCTTTTTATAAAATACAAATTTCTTCTCTTAAATATTAAAAATATTTTATAAAAAATGTACAATTGATATTTAATGTTATTTATTTTATTTAAGCCTTAGAGCATACAGAGAATCTGAGTAATAAAAATGGCAAAGCACGTAAAAAAATCTTTAGAAAAAATGGAAACGTTTTTTAAGCTGAAGCAGCTAAAGTGGCGCAGCAAAAAATATTTATTACTTTTTCCCGACTGCATAGAAGCTATGTGAGTCTGCCTAGTGGGAGATTGTTTGCCCTCAAGGTGAAAATATGCTAAGTAACAAATAAAAGCAGGATCTCTATCGGAGATGCCTTTTCAACCCCCCACCCACACGCCCCACTTTAACCTCCATTTTGGGGCCGCAAATGTTGCAAACGAGTCGACGTCGAGTCTTTGGCTTTTTACATATTTTTGAGGTTTTCCAAAACCAGCACAGGACGATGGTGAGGGTGGGGAAAATCGAGAAAGATGAACGGCCAAAGGAAAAGCCGAAAGCAGAGCTTGTAAACAAATTAAGAGATTGCTTTTGGGCAGGCGACCGTCAAAAGCGTTAAGCTTGAAGGCCGAACAAATGGCCAGAACAGAGCAGGAAATTCAGAAAAGCAGACCAGTTGGAGGCGTTACAAGTTTTGGTAAAGATTTGAAAGGGGCGTTTCTAATCAAATCAGTTTGGCTGCATCCAATAAATTTTCCAGCTGAGAGTAAAAATATATATAAAGCAAATGAAAACACTTTGCGGTTGATGGAACGACTTTTTGTGTTTCGAAATATTTGTTTACAAGTTTCGCTTATTTATCTCAACGAGGGGAAAGATTCAACCCAAATTCGCCTGAAGCTATGGAAATTTGGTATCGACGAATTAAATCCCCTTCCACCCGCTCTCCTTAATCAGATTCAGATATTCGTGGCCTGCAGTTTGTGCCAGTTATCTATCATTGTTGGATGGGGATCTCATTTTTAACTTAAGAAGTCCATATTCTCAATTGGAAATATAGTCGTCTAATTTTTGTTAAATTTAATTTGAATTTATAAAATATTAAAAAAATTCTATCCTAGAGTAAAAGAAAAATCAACGAACCTTTTTTTTTTCTATTAATTTTCCATTATTTTCCATTTGTTGGTTCTGTCTTATATGCTACCTGCAATTATGAAAATATTCAATGTTACATTCATATCTCATCTTATGTTCAAAACGAAAATGTTTATATTTTTTCTGACCCTCTAGTAATAGATTTAACAAAAACAACTACTTTGAGTGCAAACAATATTCATAACATGGCTTGGGAAAATTCTAATTAAATGTGACTCACCAGCAAGTTTTGCGAGTTGGGCTGCAGTTCAAAAGTTAAGAAAGGGGCGCCCCATCCACGGAATAGTTTTCTAATTAACTGTGAACTATGCGTTTGCGAACTGAACAACCAAAAAGTGGAGATGAAGAGATAGAGATAGGGATAGGGATAGTGATAGAGAAAGGAACAATATAGGCGAGGTGGGAAGAAAGCGAAGCCGGTGAGATAAACCGTGAAATCTCATGAATTAACTGAGCCAACTTTTGACTCCGGCGCTGTGAAAGAAACAAATAGAGAAGTGAAAACTATTCGAAAACAAAAGACAATTGCAGCAGAGTTTTCCGATGGGAAAAGGAATGGGAAGGGGTTTGGTATGGGGACTGGATATGGGTGGCGAAACGTTTTAGCCAGGACGGAAAGCGAAACGTCGCCAGCAAACAACTTGGAGCACGGAGTGCGGGGCTTTCCCTCCATTGTTACCGCCATTGTACCGGAAATGCCGCACAAATGAGAAGTGGAAGGAAGTTGACAAGCCAGCGGGTTAAGGAAGGAAGAAGGGGGAAGTGTGAAGGCAGTTGACTGCAGGGCAACTGCAATGTGCAACAGCAACTTGCTACTTGCTACTTGCAACACCAATGTGCAATGGCAACGGCAACAGCAACGTGAGAGGCGTCAGCAAGGAATCCCGTACACATGACAGGTCGGAGGAGCCACGGCGGATGCGGGATGTCTGGGGTTAAAGGCGATGGAGCTGGTGGCGATGGAGATGGCGTCACTGGGGTCACTCCTCTAATTAGCTGCAGTAATGGTGTGTCAACAGGGAGGAGGGTGAAAGTAGTCACCGGGTGACAGCACAAGCTGCCACCAGCAACTTGGGTCCCTAAGACAACAGTAGTAGTCCCCGTTTGGGTCCTGTATAAACTGTAACTATACCACTGCTGCAACCAGAGCCCAAGAAAGTGCAGAGGCAGGCTAAAAGGACCTGGTCACGTGGGACAGGACAGGACAGGAACGAAACCCGGCTGAGTGGAGATGAACCAAAGTAAATGCCGGGTGCTGAGAGTGCAGCCAAGTCTCTTAACCCATTTAGCCCAGACTGAACAGAAGCAGAACTCTGAAATGTTGCATTTGAAAGGACTTACAGTTGGCCTCCCTAGAATTTCTTTCAATCACTGGCATTGTCTTTCAACTGATATAAATAGTTAACTTGAATTATAAGAACTCTACTCGGGTAATATGCCATCAGATTTACCTACTTAATTATGTGCTTAATTGGTTTGGTAACTTGTAATAGAACTTTTACTCTTATTAGTTAGGTATTTAAATTTGCAATATGTTTCTATATAAACAATTGAACACCACGGGAATTAATACAGTTGTGGCTGGAATAAAACTACACAACTTATTAGCTCCATGTGATCTCAACGAAACTCCAAATACATTTAACTACGGATCAAGCTATGAGTGTTCAAGGAAATGTACTGGACACTGCTTCACTTGTTTTTCAGCTAATAAATCGTAATTAAACTAAATTGTTTAGTGTTATTTAACTTTTACTAAAAGTAAAAAATTATAATAAAAATAAAGAACAAACTATAAAATCAGAAGTAATTAATTCGTATTGCACTCATTTTTGACGAAGATGTAGCAGGCTAACTCGATTTTAAATTTAAATTAAATAATTTTACCTTCTACTTTTGTTTTTGTGTCTTCGGGAAATTCCAGAAATCATCCAAGCAAAATCTGGGCTAAGCATTCAACGTCTTCCCTACCGGCAAACGGCCGAATCTTGGCCCAATTCTAATTTGGCTGACTTTTCAAATTTTTTCCTTTGCCTGACACAAATAATTGGCGCATAATGAGCATAACTTAAAGGAAATTACGAGTTGGGAGCGTGAGTCTCGAACCCCGAGCTGGGGGGCGGAGTGGGCGTGCCCTTGGGGCTGGGTTGGGATCCCCCCCCACTGGACTTGTGCATATTTCAAAGCAAACTTTAGAAAATATGTCCTGGCGCCGGTTTCTCTGCAGCTCTGCGGTTTCATTTCTTTTTCTCATTTCTTCAGTTCCCTTTTTAAGCTCCGCCAACGTTTTTCTTTAATTATTCAAAAAATAATTACACTAAAAAATTGTTTGTCGCTAACTGGCTGCCAGCAGCCCAATCCCAAGTTACTGGGCCAAATCTATAGACTCCCGGTGCCATATCTCCAAGGCAAGGAAAACTTTCTGGTTTTCGGTTGGCAGGGGAAATAAACTGGCTGCTAAAAATGTTATTTTTATTTTCCTTCTTCTCATAATTGCCAGCCGAGTAAACTGAGCATATATAAACAAACGAAGCAGCCGGATGCGAGCGGAAAGTTAAAGGAAACACAGCCCAGAAACGGAATACAAGCGGTTTGGCACATAAGAAGATAGCCCAGATACAGACACCGATAGCGGAGGCAGGCATGTGTGCCACCTCTCAGCAGTTGGAAGAATACGGCCGGAGTTAAAAAAAGGAGCGAAAAATGCAAATCGGACGACTCCTCCTGGAAGTCTGCCAGATCCCTCGCCCACTTTTTAAAAGTGTCTCGAATCCTCTTTGGTTGGCTTAATTAATTAAATTTATTTTAAGTGATGCAATAAAACGAGGGGAGCGTGAAAACTGAATCAGTATTGATTTTTGCAACTTTATCAGACCGACTCTATCTCTATTGAATATTTAAAAGACATAAATGCGTAAAAAGATTGACACTTTCGATTAAATTAATACATATTGCGTGTTTATTTATTTCAAATAAGTGGGTTAAAAGAGGTTAGAGTTTAAAGTGCTCTCTTCGGTTTTAATCAATTAAAAGTGCTGAAGATACATTAACTTAAAATTGTCTACCTCTGTTAAAAGCATGAATGTATTCAATCAATATTTAAACCTTCCCTCGACGGTATGCCCACATATGGGTTTATGGCTGCTGCTATGCCTACGTAAATGGCGTCTCTGTATTGACCATTTCGATTTGGCCCACTCAATGTGCATTTAAGCATCTGGCCAACCGAGCTGGCGACCACAGGCAGTTGGGCTTTGCCCATCGATGCTGGCCGAGAAAGAGTTCGATAATTATCGAGACATATTTAATAATAACAAATAATAATAAAGAACCCACAGACAGTGCGTGGCATTTGGGTGTGGTCCCCCATATATATGGTCTTGGTACTTTTTATAAATAAATGTGGAACGGGCATAATTGCCAGAAATTAACGTGACCGTACAATCAATATTTATCGCCTCTCTATATATGCAGGGATGTACAAATATATACGCGAACTTTATGCGTTTATGGCCCCTACAATAGTAATTTGCCCTACGCTGCGTTGGCATTTTAATTTAAATTCAAGTTGGTAACTGGCAAAAGTGCTCAATATTTTTTTTGCCCTGCTCGTTTGTTGATTTTGTCCATCAACATACAAAAATGGCACGCAAATTATGAACCGCGAATGTGCGTGCCAGGGCAAATGGTGAAGTAGTGGACGCCCACGCCCAGTGGGCGTGGCAATGCACATTTGCATGTCCAACAGCTGACGAGTCTGCTGGCCGAGAGTTCACTGCCGCACAACGGCCACACATCTATTTTTAATGGACATATTCTCATATGCAGGGCAATTTTTATTCGACCACCCACTTTCATTTTTGCCATTTTTATTTTTGTCGTGTGGGAAAAACAAGAGCG
This sequence comes from Drosophila mimetica, assembly GCA_037075245.1. NCBI lineage: Eukaryota > Metazoa > Arthropoda > Insecta > Diptera > Drosophilidae > Drosophila > Drosophila mimetica. Next base: position 384,267 of record JBAMCH010000007.1, read on the forward strand.
GCCAGAAAAAATAGGATGATGAAATTTATTTACGCAAACATTGCGGCGCTTATCTATGGCCATGGTTGGTTTAATGGCAGGGAAATGGTCGCGGCTTGATGATTTTTTATTGATGCCCATGTCGAGGTCTCGATTCGTTGATCTTCGTCAAGTTTGCCGGAGTATGTTTTTGCCAATGTCAAATAGGTCCAAAAATGGTTCATTGATATATAAAAACTTCTGAATCTGTGAGTACTCATTTAGTAATTAAAATATACGTTATGATACCATAAAGGACATCGTTTTAACTTGTCATTTAGAAAAAAAAAATTATACACTCTTCTCTCACCCTATTGCCAGGTGTGGGGTTCGAACCCACGCTCTCTCACGAGAACCAGAGCTTAAATCTGGCGCCTTAGACCGCTCGGCCAACCTGGCTGTGAGCAAATGCTCACCGAAGGCAGCATATGTACGCATACAATAAAAGCCAAATAAAATCCGTTTAAGGATTCAAAGTTTCTTTAGAAATATTGAGCTATTTTAGTATTCTTAAGCCTACTCCTTTATTTGATTACTAATTCAGTTTTAAAGTTTTTTATGTGTATAACATTTAATACAATTCAAAAAAGGATCCAGGCGTCCACTGTGCACAGCAAACACAATCCACAAATGGAAGCTGAATCAAATTACTGCCTCACCTAGCTGGAACTTTGCCTGGCTTACTTTCCAAACTAATTGCTTTATACTTCAATGAACTTTATATCGCACAAATGTGTCCCTACCGCACTCTCAAAGCCCGCCCCATATTCGGGTGCCAGTGCAGCAGTTTTATCTAAAGGCTGCGTCAACTTTTTGACCAGGAACTTCAACAACTTGGCAGTAACTCATCAACGGCAGCAAGTTGCTCTACCGAAAACCTACCGACCACACATGTGTCTGTTGTTGCCAGTGGAAATGGAAAATGGAAAATGGGAAGCGGGAAAGTGGCAAGTTGAAAGTGGCAAGTGGCAGACGACGCAACTGGTGGTCTTTGCGTGCCTATTTGCACTTGCCAAGTGCCAAGTGGGCAAGTTTACATTAAATACAATAAATACCTGCCGCAATTTATGCAACGCCAATGGGGTGGCACGTTGCGCTGCGATAATGCGGCTCGCATAGGTGATATACATATTTTATGGCCTCCGGAAGCAATTCAAACTGCATACAAGATTCAGTTCAATCTATCTCAGATCGAAGGGATTAAACGAAAGTGTGTGCTAAATATTCAGATAGTTGTGCAGCACGCCCAGCTTGGGTCTATCGACTTGGCACCCACCTGAATATTTGTCTGTATATTTAAATACCATTTACTAAGCAAATACGGTTTGTTTTAAAACTATAAAAATACATTTAAACTTTAGAAACCAATATTTTTGAATAATTTATTAAAATAATTTAATTATTAAGTTAACAACTTTTATATTTAAAGACGATTTCGTTTCATATTATCTTATTTGTTTTTTTTAATGATTATGCAGCTCATGAAAGCCGAAATGTATTTACTCTTATAAATTTATTTATTCCGCTTTTGCCAAAAAAAGCAAAGCCGTAAATTGAAAATAAATTCCATATTCGCATATAAGGCACATGCAATATTCATAGAGTCCTTAACAACTTTACGCTTTGGCAAAGGATTCAACTCACATATCATAAACATGTTTCACACGTTTCCTGGCCCGAAAACTCCCATCCCATCCCCTCCTGGCCTTCCTGTTAACCATTTACGTTGCCATTTCGGGGGAGGCCACAGAACCCTGCCCGTCATCGTTGACTGTTTATCGATGATGTGCAAATTAAATTTTCCAGTGCAGGGGCGGCTCTGCAAATTGGAGGGCGTGGCTGTTCGTCCGCAAAAGGACGACGGACAGCCGCATTGATGATGGATACGATGCGCACGTGTCATAGACCGCAATCGAAAATATTTTTACACTTCAAAATTATGGGGACTGTCAGAGTGTGGACAAACAAACAAATAAATAAATAGAGCTAACGGAAAATTGTGGCTGCCACAGAAGGTTGTGGCCAGTTGGTTGGGCTACGAGGACCATGAGTTGGTAAATTTACTGAAAGTTGTCTAAATTTATAAAGCTGCAAAATGGTGAAATAGTGGACTGCTCTATGTGTAGTAGGTAATACCTACTAGGTATACCTTATGTAGCCAAAACCAAACGAAGCAAACAACTTAACCAAATAGAAAACTAAAATGCAACTAATTTGTGGGAGGTTTAAGCCTGAAAAAGGGCGTTGTAAGTGTTTGTTAAATGTTACCAATGTTTTTGTTTTCGAACTTTTGTTGTTCTTTCTGCTACTCATTTTGACATACACTGACCACAGAAGAGTTAATTATCATATTATGGAAAAATTTAAATTAAAAAATTGTAGTTGATTGCAAAGGTGGTTGGAAAAGTTTGCTTTTAAAACTCAGCCTAAGACTTAAAAAATAATTTTAAATGCAACTTTTCAGATGTCAATGCTTAATACTTATCGATTAATGAAGTGAACGTAAATTGTAGAATATGATTATGTTATATACAAGCCTCGGCTAATACTACTAAAACTAATCTGTGGGTCACGCAAAATATTATTTAAAATACGATAAAGGAGAAAAATATGTTCGATTGCCCCTTGCTTCAGAACAGCACGTCTGGGGGAATATAACAGAATAGAAGAAGAACAGTGTCACGGAAGTTATTGTACTCGTCGTATTGAGGCTAAGGTGGACAGGGCCTTCAGATATCGTCGTCTCTACGATCCAAAAACAATGGTCAACGATATAGCCATTATTCGGCTGATAAAGAGAGTTGTAGTACACAGGTAAATTATTTTCTAGGCTTCTTGGACAAAGAAACTGAGCTGGATATAACACCTAATTAAATTTAAAAAAAAATAGTTTTTTTAATTTTGTTAATTTATGTTTTTTTCCTACACAGACAACATAAAACCCATTTGTATTGTCAGGAATTCCAGATGGAGGAAGTACATCGATTCCATAGATCTTTTGACTGGAACTGGCTGGGGTAAATCGGAGTCGGAGCATGATAGCACCGTACTCATGGGATTTGCCGAATATAAGCCAATATTCTTCTTACGAACAAAAAGTTCTGCGCGGAAAATTGGGATAGTAATTTGTGTAACGGGGACTCCGGCGGCCCAGTGGGAGCATTGGTGCCATACAAAAACTCGCAGCGCTTCATTCAAATCGGAATTGCCAGCTTCAATAACCATCAGTGCTCAAAGGCCAGTGTTTTTACGGAAGTGCTGAGTTATAGCGACTGGATCCTTAAGGTGGTTGATTACCATTCGTAGCAGCAATATGTTTCAAATTTAATTTTCTGATATTAAATACGAAATTTCCCTTTTCTATAGATTGCGATAGAAACCTTTGAGTTATAAGTTATGACTTAATTAAATTCAATTAATTGTCCCTTCGGTTTTTCTGCGTTTGAATTGAAAGACATTAGAACAACTAACTAGTGAGTAGCGGATAGCCAACCCTCGCAGATCGCCTGCCATTATGCTGTTGACTTGATTCTCTTCAGTTTTTCCATGCGTAACTTTTGTTTGCGTAAGCCACGCTTAAGCATTTGGCCGTTTGGCCAGTGCGTGTGGCAAGGCAGTATTAGCATCCAGCATCCGTTGCTGAGCTTCTGGGTTTTCCTACTGCGTTTGCTCCTGGGTCTCGGTGTGTGTTTGGTTGTTAGTTGGTTGGTTTGTTGGTGCGTTTGTTTGTGGCTGGCTTAATCCTTTCATTTTCATAACTCGTCATAGAATGTAAACAAGATTAAGTTAGTTTTCTGTGCTGCTCAAGTGGCTTTGGTCGCCTGAAGTGCAAGGGAGCCGCCCATGGTGATGTGGAAGGGGCCGTGTCCCGACATAAGGATATGCAATATGCCGGGTTCTGGTTTCTGGGGTTCTGGGTCTGTCGTCCTGCCCACAACAAGTCCACCAAGTGACTGTTGCAATTGCTTTCGGAGCTCTCTCTTGCTGTTGTAGTCCTTGCATTCGTTGCCGTTGTTGTTGCCATTCTACTAAGCTCGGTAAAAGTTTTCGTATTAAAAAGTTGGACGTAAGGATTTCACAAAAGCTTCCGCCGCATTATATTGAGAGCTGATTTTGAGGATGCCCTTGCCTTGCCCACTGCTCAACCACTAGCCAAAACCCCTCGCAGCCCCCCAACCCTCTCAACTATCCCAACATCCAAGTATTCCACTTCCAACGCCTTCGTCTTAGCCTTGGTTTTCTCGTTTGATTGCCCAAAGTGACATTGCAGTTGTTGTTGTTTTTGTTCTGAGCATAGTTGGTAGCACTAATAGTAATTAAAGTTATAGCAAACATAAATTTATATGCAGATTGGGCACTCGAAGGCGGTATTCCAACACCAGCCATCAATAGGCAAATGAAGTTGCGAGAAAATGGCACTAATTAGTTCATGATAATTAAGCGAGCCATGTTTAATAGCTCAATAACTTGCTGATAAGTAAATATAAATGTTACTTTCCTTGCTAATAAACAAATATATTCTTTGGCTTTGGTTCATTTGGTTTTAATTCCTTTGCCTAAAATCAAATTATTAATTATTGAGAACCTTGTGTTATTCCTAATGCCACAAACAAGGCTTTAAATATTGATTGCAAATATCACAGGATGGCAAAGAAAATTATTTGACAATACGAACCAATTAAACTAATTCAAAGGGACTTGGGCCATAACTCCGAGCTAGTTATATCATCAAATGCAACCCGTATCCTCGAGCTGAACTCATTCGGTTAACACCTCTGCCCACTCATCATACATATATCATACCCGCATACTCAAAGTCAAAATTGTAATTAAACTTATTAGAATTTCATTTTAAGCACATTCGAGAGCTCGAGACGGGAGTTAATCAATAAATTAAACATTCGGTGGGCTGAGAAATCTTTGCAACAGCTCTTGCATAATTGCGTAGGCGTAATGTTTGTTTAGTTCAATTTGCAAAATATGTATGTGCATACACTTGCATGTTTAAACAGGGATATTTAATGCAAATCCAGGGCATAAGTGAACAGAAGCCTCGCACATAGACCGCACCAAATAATCAAGTTTTGTTTTGCCGCTCGATTGCGATTTACCGCAGGGACCAGAAACCTTGGCAAACCTCATCCGTACAATTCCCATTTTGAGTCTCCCGATCCCCAATCCCCAGTCCCGTCGTGAATCCCCTTTTCCACTTTCCAAGCTCATCATCTCTGTAAGTCGGGGCTGCCACGCCCACTTACAGCAATTTGTGCACATCGGCATACATATGTGAATTTCCTGTAATAGATCTTGCGGCAAACATAAACTGCATGTTAAATGCTTTTGCCTCGAGGACGACGACTAAGCCTCGAAAGGAGGGGCATTCGGTGGAGGAAGTATCCTCCTGATGAGCTCAATGGTTTAATGCATTTGAATATGTGCTTATACACTAAAAAAATATAGGTTTTTGTACTTAAATCGAGTCCGAATGGTGTCAAAAGCTTCACTAATTTTGTTATTACTAAATCAGAGTACGCAAAGTAGGCAAGAGCTTAAAGAAAGTTTTTTTATTTACTTTTAATATAACTGAATTTTTATTTGTACTAAAAGATTAAGCTTTAATATTAATATAAAAATTTCACTAGTTAAAAAAAGGGCAGCATAAAATTATTTTGTACCATCAGATTTCTTCTACTACATGTTTTTGTAATTTTCTCATAATTTGCTAAGGTTGAATATTATGAAATGATTTCACTTTTACTAACGACAGATCAATTCAAGTAGTATATTTACTTGTACTATACATTTGGAATACATTGAGAATTTCTGCAGCAAATATTTTTCCGACTGTATGCATGTGGGGCGGGTGGAAGGGGGGTCTGTTGCGTGGGCGGAGTGCGTGCGTCATGCTCAAATGATAAATTGCTTCTGCCAGGAGGAATGGAGGAGTGAGGATGAGGTGCGGCTGTTGTGATAGCCAGGGATAACACACAATGCACAGTTGATGCCACACAATTTACACATATTAAGTAATGCTCCCGGTAACTAGTCTATCAGTGCGTATATCAACTGGAGATGCCTCCAAAGTGGGCGGTGTGTGGTGCATTTCCCATTGATAGAGGGCCAGGCCATTGTGCACATCATGCATCATGGACAAATTGCAACAAGATGGCTGAAATATCTTTGGCGAGTCAAAAGATATCCTTGGCATATCTTCAAAGTTCCCAAAATTGGTCACTGGCGTGCAGCAAATTAGTTAGTACACCGGTTAGGCTGGGAGGCATTTCAAGTGTTTTTGATTAAACATTGTAGCACATAATCGTATCTTGGAGAATTCTGGGGCTATGGGGCTAAGGAAATTGTTGTACCAGGCCTAAATATGGTGCATTTATTTGCACTTCAGTTGCAGAATTTCGTACTTTGCCTAATGCTGGTTATTTAGGCTACCATTGAATTGATTAAACATTCTCAATGGGGAGACAAATCAAAATTTCATACTCAAAACTTATTAAACTTAACTTGATTACATTTCGGTGATGCTGCTGAGATCATAAATGGAGTAACGAAAATGTTATTTAACAATTACTTTCAAAGTTTTAGGATAAATATATTATACCATAGTCTCGTTTATTTGCAGAAACTTCTAATTCATTTTTTGAGTTATAAATCGTTTTTTGAATAATTGATAAATACAAAGTAAAACTCAATTAAAAACTTGTCAAAAGAAATGGAATACCCTTTTATCAGACCCACTTACACTGATGCGTCCACCTTTAATTTCAGTTTTCATTTCCATATGCCTCGAGTGCCCGCACTGCTTTTTTATTTGCTACCTATAAATTGTGGCATTCTTTGTGGGGCAGCCGGAAATGTATTTTTGATTTAAAATGCGTAAAGCACTGGCCACGTTGCGTATACGCAACGTGTGTCTGCTTGTGTGCGTCCTACTTTGTCTCATCCTTTTATGGGGAATATTTCATTCCTCCTCGCCTGCGTATGTACATCCCACAAGTGGGAGTTGATCCGAGTGGGGCTTCTTCGCCTCTTCCACGTTCCTGGGGGCGATTCATGTCAAGTGGAAAATTAAGATTGATTACGGGAGATAAGCCGTTGAATTTACAACGAATTTAATTGATTGCATGTACAGTGCACGCCCGCCTGAGTGAGTGTGTGTTTGTATGTACGACACGTCAGCCTTCAAGTGCAACCTGTCAATAGATTAGAAGCAATGTAGTGGATGCAATGCCAGTGCAATTTAATTGCATGGCCAGTGAAAATCGATCACTTCGCTTATTTTTCTTTGCCAAAAGGTCCTCCAACGTCTTTGATGCCAGTTGACACGGCGGCAATATAGTTCGTTAACAAAAACTGCAGTTCACAAAAGAGCGGTTGTGGTAATAAGCCGAAGATGATGATGGTGTGCCAGCCAAGCATCGCAGCAATTTTCCAAACTCAAACTCGAAACTGGCAACTTTCGCTGCGGCGGAAAAAGCGGCAAAAGCAGCAGCAGGAAGAGAAGAATAATTCCTGGGAGCAGTTGCAGCAGCAACGGCAATGCGCAGCTACAAAATTTGCGGTTCTAAATGCGGTTTTGTACTCTGAAGACAACGAAAGGTACTTTCCAAGCTTTATAAGGGCCATCAACATACTCTTAGTCGTTTCAATACAAGTAGAAAATACTTAAACTCGTTTACAGAAATTCGGTAAGAAATTAATTTTTTTTTAATTTTTAATTATATATTATATATTGTTAATTTTAATAATTAAATGACTGATAAAACTAGATCAGATCAAATAAGAGCACCTAATTATTTTACTTTAAAGTCATCTTTTGTTTGTTATTTAATAGAATTTTCACTAAAACCTATTTACTGTATTTATTTCTAAAAAATATTGCTCATTTCAGCTTATGTAATATGTAATTGTATACCATTTGTTATTCTGTAAGGGGATAACAACTAAAATGGTCGGAAATTTGTAAAATATAAGAACACTATTTTGGTGTTCGCTTGTTATTTTAGATGGACATCATCAGCAAGACCCCTGGGTAATATACTCCTAATTATCTCATCTGCAAGCTAATAGGGTATCGTTAGATTCGATATATTGAAATCGGCACTTCATTGGAGCGGTGCTTTGCGCCAAAACTCCTCCTTTTGCTTTTCCAAACAGCTGGATGTCGTTGCTTTTGTGTGCTTTGCTGCTTGTTATGCCATTTTATACTTGGCGTGTTGGAGCAAATGTTTATGTTTGTTTACTTATGCATGCGTGCGAGTGTCAACCTCGCCCTCATCCTCGTACACTTGCGATATATCTGCACTTGTATCTATACAGTGCATATATGTGTCGACGACTGTGGCTCATTTCAATAACAAAACCAGCTCAACTCACTTGTTACCACAACTGACGCACTAAACTGAAAATATTATGCAGAAGACAAAACAAGGCGGAAACTAAGAATTGCGACCACAATTGTTCGCTTCAGGACCTCCAGTCCTCCCCCATTTCCCCCAAGATCCTTGCTGAATTTCCACCCAATTTCACTCAAGTGCACAATGACAGCTAATCAGGGCTGTGATAGGCCTCCCATCGCAACATTGACAGGTTAATGCAAATATTGTGCGAGCATCTCGAATCAATTGGTATTAAAATTCACACAGAAGAGCTTAAAGTTTGGCAATTATGTTTGACCAGGCCGAAAGGTTTGTCATAGTGGAATGGGGTGGCATGGGGGCGGAAACGGACTTTCGGTCTTATCTTGGCCAAGCAAAAGTTTGCCCTGGAAAGCACTTTGTACCTGCATTTGTCACAGAATTTATGATGTCCGTGTGCGGCTCTTCTCTACGGGGCGGCTGAAAAAGGACGACGACTGGGAGTCGTTTTAAGGTTCTACCTACTGGATGCTAAATGGCATAGGAACGACAAACGATGCCGCTGCAGAATTTCGTTCGTTTTGCTCCCTGCTCACTGGTCTTTATCTAATAAAATCTAGAGTGTTTAATCCTTTGCACTCGACTGCCGTTGTTAGATTTTCAGAATGGCCGCATTCAGAATTTGGCCTGCTACTTTCGCAGCCGAAACTTCTTATGCTCCTTGGGCTATTCGTTCGTTTTTGTCGCCAATGCAGATGCATTTTAATGTCCTTTGCGAGCCAATTTTGGATATACCAGCTTTGGAGAATTTCACGGATTTCCCTAATATGTTCTGAATATTTTTAAGGCTATACATAATTACATATTTATCCCCCCAGAAGTGATGTTTTTATGGGCTTACAACCAAGTAGGACCCTCGACTTTCGTTGTCCGTTTATAGTTCTTGAGAAAAGTGCTTTCTGATCGAAAATCTCTTTCGTTCAAGTCCCCTTCAGCCGGTCTGCTGATAACCCAAGCAATCGCATCGCTTACACCCATCTCTGCAGAGCCTGTAATTCAAGTTCAGGCAGAGGCAGGTCCTCAAGAGCATTCGGTCGTCTCGTTGTCTGCTCCGTTTCTCCATTTCTGACTCCCTTGTGCCATCTTCTAAAAATTCATTTCGCCAATGGACAAAGAAGGAGCACAAAGAGAATAGCAGTTTGCAGCTGCAGTCGGGGAGTCGCAAATCTGGAAGCTGGGAGCTGGATTCCTAACCCACTCGATCAAATTACTTATTGTAGCTGCGCCGCAGGATGCAAAAGTGCCATTAATACAAATAGAGTGACACAAATACCGGGGAGCCGAGTGAGCAGTAAGTCCGAGTCCACGGGAATCGCCTTCGGCCAGGTGGAAAAGGTAGCCATAGAAGCTATCGCCTCGCTTGGTCGCCTGCCGCGCTTTATATAAGCCCCCCAACCATGAGTACCACCCAGCTATGCTGCAGATTTGGCCAAGTGGAAGACTAATCTCTGAATCCATAGCTCGCGGGGCACGCGGAGGTGTGAGTGATGGTTGGCTGGGAAAAACTTTGAACAATGGGCTGGAAAAGTTTTCTACTTTTTTTTGTGTTCCTACCAGAAACTAGTCCTTTGGCTGGTGAGCTTGTCAACTGCGAGGAAGAACAACGAAAGGCATTTCGCTAGCCAGCGGGTGGTGTGTCCTTGTGAATTCCCCTATTCTATACCCAAAGTCTCAGCAACGAGGCGTGAAAACAGCAGGCCAGAAATAGAAGCAGTTCAAGTGGAATTAGGTGAGAAGCCCACTCTCCTTCCAGCGCGTTGATAGATTTTTCTGGCTTTTCAGAACGATTTGCATTTCAGCGTTTAAAGTAGACACCCTTGACCAGACAAATAGCCAGGCGAATAACCATAGCGAAGGTCAGCCAGGGGGCGTGTGAACTTTGGGCCGAGCTCCAGTCCAACTGCCCAGCTGTCCTTGGATGGCTGAGCATCGAGCTGAGTTTACTCGGGGTCCCATAAAGTGTCTGAAGAGGGTAGATTAGCCAAGAACTGTCTGGGAGGACTAATATGCTGAGCCAGCCAAATTAAATCAGGAGCAGAGGAGGGGATACAATCTCTTTAAAAGGGTTCCTAAAGTAGATAAGAAGGTAACCGAGAAATTCAATAGACTCTTACTGTTTTTTTACCACTTCTTAGCGGGTAAAAAATAATATGTTTGTATTTTAAATTACATTTTTAGCTAGCCAAAAGAAATCAAACATTACTTTAAAATTGCTTGAATATATATCGTTAATGAAGGATCATCAGTAGTATCCTTTGGTATTTTAAATGGAATTTATAATGCCATCGCCTTCTCAATAACATTTCAACCATTTTAATGGGAATTTTTCATAATTATTTATTGCTTCTTTCCTCTGTAAGGTTCTTTCAGAAAAATCGCAATAACTGCGCTTATATGTAGGCAACATATCGGGTTATTTTTCTCATTTCCCTTGCCTCTGAGTTACTAAGCTCATTGCCGTCGAAATCGTAATCGCAACAGCAATCGCAATCGCAATTCGCCATCCCATCGCCGTATCCTGATTGCCCCATCTGCACATGTCACCCAGCAGGCTCAGCACTCCAGCCTCCAGTGCCCTGTGCCCTTTGCCCCCTGACCTCAGCCCCAATCCGCAATCCCCAGTCCTGCCGAGAGACCCCCGCAACGATGTCCCCAATCCAATAAATTTACAATATGCTGGCATTTAAGTTTGTTTTGTACTCTATCCCCCGGGAGAGGGAAGCGGGAGCCACTGCTTTCTGATGATTTTTAATTTGCCTTTTGACGCGAAATGAAGTGGAAACTTATGGGGGCTTTTGAACAAAGTGAATTAAATAATAAATAATAATAGCAATAATTATATCGTATATATGTATGTATAAATGATATGACTCCATCTTTCTATTATTTCTAGAATTAAGGATGTAGTTCAAATAATTTATACTAAATTTAGAATCAGGCCAAAAGAAATGACAAAGCAGAAAAGTCTGGGCCACTTGTTAATAAACATGTTGCTCTGGAAATTAATACCTTGATCATTAATTATGCCCGACTTCTTGGTAACAGAGGCAAGGGTATCGAGGGTTCGTTGGGGTCATTAATTTTTCTCGATTTTCATGTTGTTGCTTTCGCTCTGCTGCTGCTGTCGATATTTTACAGCCCGTGGCGCAGAAATTTATGTTTGCGCCTTTGCGCCAAGTCAATGAATTGCAACAAATTTCGCTTGACTCCCCTTAACTACCATTGCCCCCTCACTCCGCACTCCCGACGCCCCTGATCCACCTTGTGGCTTGTTAGGCGGCATTTATTTATTTATTTATCGCGCGTTGCCTTGACAGTGTAATAAAGACACAAATGTGGGCTTTTCGCCTGGGAGGTCAGGTGTCGCCTGTTTGTCCTTATCCCCCTGCCCCCTTTTTTTCTCCTCCTCTGTGTGGTTAAAATTTTTAACTCCATGGGCGAAGGGGAGGTGCTCCGTAAAACGCTGCCTCATTCGGATTTATGTTGTGTTACGGATTTTTGTGGCCTATAAATCGTAATTACTTTAACGCGGCTAAATGAGTTTTGGCCAGAAGGCATTAGGCTTCATTCTTGCCATTATTGTAGCTACATCTTCTTGCTGTTCTCTGTTTTTGTTGTAATGGCCGTAATTAAAATTGGTTGCCTTCATAATGTGATTGGCTTGGTTGCGCTCGGAACACAGTTGTATTTTAATAAAATGCCATATATCAAGAAGAAAAACCGTCGAACGTCTTGCGATTTATAGCCACAGCAGCTGTGTGTTGGGTCAAAGGGGGTGTTCGGCAGGGAAAAGGGGGTGTCGTTGGCCAGGTCAACTCAGGTGAGTGAGTTGGAAAAACTTTTGCTCCACTGCTCTTTGCCAAACTGCCATCCCATCTCCACTCCCCTTTGCCACTAAACAAATTCACACGACACGAAACATTGCACACGACCAGGGGCTCAAAGGGGGTGCCACGGGGGGTGTTCATGACTCTGGGTTGGGTGCCCAAAGAGGAGGGGAAACACTTCAAACCACTCAACTCGTCATAGACTAAATACTTGTGAAGCCAAATCGGCGGTGGGGATGAGTGGCGTTCGAGAGGGGGTTTCAGAGTCCAGAGTTCGGAGGGGGGATTGCTCGGTCATGAGGTGGCGCCCATGGCAAATAACATTTTGCAAAATCGGCCGCAATTGCCAAACTAGCCAAATTAGAGAATATGCAAATGCAAGCAACATTCACACGATGTGACTGGATGATGATGGCAGTTTGTTGGCCAAAAGGAGAAGGGGGTGCAATTCGAGATGGAAGGACTAGTGATGGCCAAAGAGAGGCGACATTGCCAGTGTGACTTTAGCTGTGAGAGAGTCACTGTTTAATTGGATCAGAAGTTACTGACCTTCACTTCCATTTAAGGTCTATAAGCCTATAAGGATTCCCTAGCCTTTGTATAAACTGTAACTGTTGAAAGGGGAAACGAGAATATATCCAACTAAATCCATAATACCAAATTCCTTTAATGTATATATAAATAATTATTTCTATATGGAATGTCAAACGTAATAAAATTATATATAATTTAAACTTTTCGTCAGTTTTTTAATTATTTATTTTAAATCTGACCGCCATTCAAGATTTCACACTTGTCAGTTGCAACTCATCTCTATCCAGCAGATTAAGTATTGTTGCTGTCGTAATCATAGTCACAGTCGTCCGAGTGCCCATCATCGTCGCCATAATCATCATCACCAGCCATCGTAATCGACAGACGGCATCTCATCGACCTTTCCCCTTGGACGACAAGCTGGACAAATAGTTGGCAGCTCGGAGGAGGAGTACCAACCAGATGGACTGATAGACAGGCAGGAAGGAAGGAAGGATGGCTGTGAGAGACCGAATTGAATGGAGGGTTTGGGATTGGGGTCTTGGATTCGGGATAGTGAGTGACTGCAGAACCGTCATCAAAATCCGCATGGAGCCAAAGGTTTATAACTGGCTGCTGTGGTTCGTTTGTCGTCTTAATCGAGAGACGGCAAACCGAGTGAACTTTCCACCGACCAAGACCAGTTTGGACGGCTTTTGGCTTGGCTCCTTTCTGCTGTTGACGGGTCGGCCAACCGAGACTAACTAAAACAGCAAACATATTGACTAGTCATTAAATTGAAGCGAGACATTCTCGCCAAATTGTGCAATTAAAACCCAATTGAGTTGGTTGACTTTGGTTAAGTCGCACAGAAATTGATACCAGGCCACACCAGAAAACTGTTGCCTTCCAAAAACAAATTTCGTTTTTTGTGAGGTCAATTTTAATGGTTAACTTTTGATTTTAAACAAAGGAAACATTTATTGCTACTATTGAAAAAGTATGAATTACAGAGACTAAACTACACAGTAAATTACTATATTTACTTTAAAAGAAACTGAACAAGATATCAGTTTTCCTTATTCCTTTTAGCAATTTAAAAGTGAATGCAAATAATACGTTTTCCAAAATTACAGTATGCACACCATATGCTAATTTAAATACCCACTATCCAAGTCTGTCAAAATGGTTTTGGGCACCGAGTCTAAAAATCCCTTTAATTGTTAGTTGCCGCATTTTTTCAGCGACTTTGGATCCGCATTCGGTTCTTTCCGCCTTTTTTTGTCCTTAACCAGCTTGCGGCGTTACGGCTTAAACAAAAGACTCGGGGACAGTTGTAGGGCTGCATGCATACGTTTGGTAGAAATGGTGGAGTTGGGTGATGGGTGTTCAGGGCAAATCGGTTTACCCCCCACATAAATCCCTGGCCCGTGGCCCTGGCCTTTGGGGCTCCTCGCCTCGTGGAAGCGGAGGGAAAACAGGGGAAACGGGGGAGTTTTGAAGCGAACACAACCACCAACAGACAGGCGATTGCATTTGGGTATTGGGGATTAACGTTGCTGAAAATGTTAAAACGAAATCCGTTCGTATGCTGCCGCTATGCTATGCTCGTTGAGACCCTTGTTCAAACTGTCGCTGCTTACAACACCAAAAACAGATGGCAAAAGGAGGAGGAATGGGGAAATGGAAGCCCCGTGGAACACACAGAGTGTAAAAAATGACAAAAAGGCATTTGTAGCCATAAAAACACTGCAATTTGTATTTGAAATTGCCGCAAAATCCCAACAGCAGCAAAAGCGGCGGCAAATCGCAGGAAAAGTCCTGGCCCAGGATCCCGAATTCAGAACCCAGACCAATCCCAATCCCAATCCAAATCCAAATCGCAGGCCCAGTCGACACATCAGTTCACTTGAGTTCCAGCCGGTTGAATATGTATGGAATCGACGTTGTCGCTGTTTCTTTGCCTGCCTCCTGAAAGGCTGGTTGTTTTGGGTCTGCGGAGCAAGTGCAGCATCAGCAAATCCACTGGGCGTTGTTTTTCGATGAGACGTTACGCCGCTCAGAGGATTGGAAGCATCGCAGCACGCGTTTTGGAGCTGCAATGCCTGCGGTTTGCGTGCGTGCGCGGGATTCAGAGGTGAGGTGATGAATTAACCCTTGAAGGGTTTATCACCGATTTTGAAAGGACCCAAAAGTCAGAACAATTTGGGAATTTTTGTATCATTAAAATAAGGTTCAAGTACCAAATTTTAAAATTTTAAAGAAAAACCAATCAGATCAATGAATAAAAATATTTTGTTGTAAGAAATTAGAGAACTATAAAAAAATATAAGAAATTTGATAATAAAAAAAGCCGATTAATAAATAGTTTTACATATTATTTAAGTTGTCGTACCAGAAAATTATATTAATCATACAATACTTTGTTAAGTTGTTCATGTAGTTGAACTTAACTTACACACATAATTATAAGCTTGAAGAAATAAATCCTAAGAAGAATCAAAGGTATTTCAAGTTGGTAATGCATCGAAACGAACACATTTTAAACCAGCAGGAAGCTTGAAAAACACCCTTAGCTGCTCAAGGGTTAATCGCACAATATCTGATTGTTGCTATCAAAATTTGAGTTGGATTTGACGCTTCAGTCGCCCAGATGGCGCAGTTTTTTGGGGGTCCTCGGTGCACTTGGAAGTGCGGGTGCTGTTCGAAAATAAAAACCGCAAACAATAAGCTGATCCATTGCAGTGGGCGAGGATTGGAATTGGAGAGGAGTTGCTTGGAGAAAAAGGGGATGAAGGAGAAGGGGGCGGTGACGGAAGCCTGACACGCATGTTGAGCATTAGAAAGCTCATGGAGATGGGGATATAGATGGACCGAGGAAAGGGGATTGGGATGGGGATGCCGGGCAGACCGCAATCAATATTTTATCAAAGCGAAAGACGCAGTGAAAGCTCAAACTGCACAGACGCTGTTCCTCACAAATTTCAACATGCCACTATTTTTGCATACCTGGTATTCATAAGGCGAAAGAGTATGTTGTTTCTATGCGAATTTTGACTTACTCGATGGTTATCGTAGAGCGACCACATTCTATGAAGAACAGAAAATGACAGAAAATGAATGGATATTTTTTACTTGATCTTGACTAGACCTACTTATGTAAACTACATTTCCTACACATAAAAAATTATAAAAGATCAAAACCTTAAATATTTAATGTTTCTGTTTAAAACAAAAACCTTTTTGATATTATTGCATATTATTTTAATATTACACACATTTTTCTTTGATTTGTTTTGTTTATAGGGTTTTTAAAAATGCTATGCTGGGTAATTAATAGTCTTGACACTCGTCTTAAGTATTTTTCATGTTTCTTCTAAAGCTGATAGCAGGGTGTTGTGGATGGGGAAAGTCGGTGCTATTTACTATTCATGCTAAGCCGTGGCGTGTGCAAAAGAAAAACTGCAAACAATGGAAAGCGAAGCGGAGGAAAAGCCGAAGCCAAAGAAGCAGAGCCACGAACTGGCAGCATGAATAATACAGAAATCAAAGCGCGTCCCTGGAAAACCAAGCCCAAAGTCATAAACGGATACGGGGTGAAAGTATCGGAGATTGGGAGGGGGTCAATCTCGGAAAGAAGCAGTGGAGGTCCGAGGATGGAACCCGAGACAGACAGAATCGTTGGGTAAACTTTCATTAAGCTGCTTGAGCAGATTCGTTAATAAATGATGGCGAAACGCAGTCTGGCAATGTCATCAATCATATTGCAATCAATTAATTTGCCCTGCGGCCAGGACACCGAAACAGGAAACTCAGACTGGGGAGCCCTTAGAATCCGAATTTCCCATGCACGTCCAAGTCAATTGCATTGATTCGTTTCTAATTCGGGTTCGTGTTCTCTGCTGTACAAGCATCGAAGCAAACCAGCTCAGCAAAATGTCCCCAATAAAACCAACAAAAAGTACGAAAAATAGTAGGAAAAGGGGGAAAACCGAAAGCAGGAAAACTGGGCAAGGCGACTGGGAGTCTGGACACTCTCGCCTGTCATTTGCAGCACATAACAAAGCGTCAATAAACAACTTTGACAAAAAAGGAGAGATCCGGAGTTCGAGAGACAGATACTGGGGAAAACTGTGCCTTGTCCTCGGACATATATGCTATATATTGCCCGATTCAGTAGCACACAGACCACGTCGCCCTGGTTACCTTCGTTCGGTTCGCTTTCAAGGGGGAGGTGGAGTTGATTAAGTCTTTGGTCCAAAGGTGTCGTACTTCCTGCAGCCCAATGCCTATTCAGTACTACAGAACGTAGTCCTCTGGAGGCAATGCACATTCGTCTGCCTACAGACTGATTCTGATTTTCCGCCCTGACAGATCGAGAGATGGAAAGTGGGCAACAAATGTGCACTTACCAAACTCCGATTTGGTCTACACCATGGCAACTTTTAATTGGCAATGTAGCAGCTATACGAGAACATTTGATAAGTCTGCGTTTGTGAAAGCTCATGAATGTTCTATGTAAGTACGTTGCTTATTTAGTCTTCTACGAGTGAACATGAATAGAACTATAAATTCTGAATTGGGACTAGGTAAAAAGTTTAAGCAATTAGGCTATTCAAAGAGTTAACAGAATAAAACCAGTGTCAGGATCAACTTGATATTCAAAGAATAAATATTTTAAATTTTTTAAAGAGCAGACAGTGACTATATTAATAAGCAAGGGAACGCTACACATTTAAACCAATGAAATTAGCAGATAGAAGGGGGAGAGTAAAATTGTTCCCTTACGATTGCTAAACTTTCTCATTTTGCAAATCAGATTTGAAAACTGTGACTGCCTGATAATCCCCGCCAGCTCTCACTCTCACACTCGCACTCGATCCCGACCACAACCATTGCATTACCCAGCTCATCTCCTGGAATTTCTGGTGGACGGTTTGCTGGTGGCTGGAACCACTGACCAATTCGCCGGCTTGTTGACCTGTCCGCTTTTGTTTAGCCCCCTGAAAAACCAGGGCCACTCCACTCGCAACCGGACCCTTACCGAGAACCGCAAAAGTTTTTAAGCCCAGTTTTGGCTGTGAAAATTATAACTGCCCGGCTGACTGCTGAACTGCCAGCTAAGCCCGGAACACACACACATGAGGACTGGGAGGCCAGAAATTCGGAGAGACCCCTCGTACCCGAAAAAGAAAAAAGTAGGCTAATGCCACTTTCGAGTAGTTCGGCCGCAGAGTCTAGCTTGTGAAGTGTGTTGGCTGCAAGTGCACTTGTTACCAATTAAGCTAATCCGTCAGATAATTAGTAACATAACACACACACATACTCAGGGGGAGAAGGACCCTTCTCTGGGTCCTTCCTGCTGCTCCCCCTCCCCCTCCCCAGCCTGCTTCTCATCCTGCCTGCACTTCCTCTGCAGCCTCGGCACATGCAATTTATAGCCGCACGTGGTTGTTGCATGTATCACGTGACACTTGATTTCCGGCGCAGTTGGTTTGCCTTTCCCCCCCCGAAAGACCCCTCCCCTTCCCCTGCCACGCCCCTTTCTAGCCGGCTTCTACTCCTGCTGTTTGCATTGCCTTTCTTTGCGACTTTTCTAATTTGGACGTTGGCACAACATGCAATGCAATGCCATCGTCAACGTCGTCGCGAAAATTTGTGGCTGCCACCTTATTAAAAGCGCCCAGCAGCTGAGGCTCAGTCTCCGCCAGACAGCAAACAGGGCCAACTGCACTGCGAGAAAATGTGCGGGAGCTCTGGCCAATTACTCTGAAGAAAATGACTAGGGATCTATAGTACTTTATTTAAAATTTAAAGCTTGCTAAATTTAAAATGTCTATATTATTTGGTACAGGCATTTAAAAAAACCTTTTTGCCAAATCTGTTCTAATAAAACCATTTTTGTTTCGCTTTGCGTTAAAATTATGGGGTCTGCGATGCTTGCTAATTTGTGGACAAATCCAGAGGTTACCAATGGTTCGTGGAGTTCTAATTGTGCAATTTATAGCCGTTTCTCCATGTGTGTGCGATTTCCGGCCTCTTGTTACCCAGTGCCACCAATATTACCCATCCCGTCAGCCTCTGTATGGCTGGAATATTCCAGGGCCACTTTTCGTCTTCGTCAACCGCTCTGCTGCTGTTGCTGCTGCAGTTGCAAATTGGCTGGCAAATGTCGTTGGCTGCTTTTAGGCTGGCTTATTAAAATTTCAACGTGTTCATTTGCCTGCAAGTCAACGGAAGGCCGTGGGGAAGGGGAGGGGGCAGGGCAGGTCCCTGGGATTACTCTTGCAACAACTAGTTAATGTTTGATTTGCCTGGCTGCCACACGTGGTGGAATTTCGGGTAGCAGTCCCCATATCCAAACCCATTCCTTTCAAGCTCTCAGTTTCGCAATTTGTTAACTTGAGCAGTTTGTCGCCACATGAAGAGGAAGCGTCAAATTATGGTGGATGGAATCCCTCTTGGAGGAAGAATGAAAGCCCTTGACTAGTGGAAAAAGCTTAGATAAATTTAGAAAACTTTTTAATGTGCCTCATTAGAAAATACGCATAAATTAATAATAATTAAGTGGATCAAACGTAAGTGGATACAAGAAAGCATTAAAGAACTGCGATCAATCCAAATTCGATTAACTATAGAATGAACTTATCCCCTAGCAAAGGCAAACAAAAATTAAATTCCCCTTTCAAACTTCAGTCTTCTACATTGCCTTTCCGCCTTCGTTTGTTCCACAGAGTTGACAATACTTCGTCTGCCCCTTCCCCCTTGTAATTACCCCAACTGTTTTAACTCTGGTTTATCCAACCTCCTTTGGCCACTCAGAGAGCAATGCTCTAATTTGTTTCTAAGTGGACCCCGCCGCTTGGCCCCATCTTCACATAATGGCTAATTAAATCGCTTGAATTACAAGCCAACAATATTAAAATATTACAATATAAACTTTTCTTCTCCGAAACAGATTTTTCGGCCAACAAGAACAACAATGCAAATTAGACTGCTGCGGGGATGGGGCCATTTCACAATTGAGGAAAGGGGCCCCCGAAAATATATTTCCAGCAGAAACTTTTCACATTAAATAAAATACAAAATGCCCATTAACAGTTCGAGTGGATAAACTCGGTTTTGCATTTCCACACACACAGATACACACCCACACACCCCCACACATACACACAGCAACCGGAAAAGCCCCAAACAAAAATTGAATTTTCGGTTCGAGGCTCAAACTCAAAAACTCGCGCATGGAAAGAGGGGGGCTTTCAGTTGGAGGGGGGAAATGATCGAGGGGGTAAAAGCGTCGAAGGCGAATGCCACAAGAGTATTGTTGCTTTTGTTGTTAGCTGGTTGGCATACAATAAAATACGAACGAACGACAACAAAGAAGTACAAATTAAATCCCAATTGGAGTTGACCGCAAAATGGAAAAGACCACAAAATTATAACCACAACGATGTGGGCGAAGGAGCAGGGGCGTCCTGGGAACTGGGAACGTTGCCAAGGGGGGTCGGGGTCTTTCATCCCCTCGGCAAATCGAAGCTGCAGATAAGCAGGAGGAGCTTTTAACTTGTTTTGTTTGAGGGCGTTGTGGCCTGATGAGGTGGGTACGGTGGTACGCTGGTACGGTGGGTGGTTCGGTTCGGTTCGGGCCACAACACATAGTTACCGCGCATCGTTTCATTTGGCCAATTGATCTGGCAATCGACGTGGCTGGCATTTAGTTTTTTGGCCCTTTATTTCGCCGCCCCTCCTGCCTCTGGCCGAAATTGATATTTATATATTTAACCCCAGAGCCAACAATAAGCCGGGGCCATTTCCATTGGCTCGTAGGCCACGGCAGCAGGGCAGCAGGGCACACTGGGCGTATGCTTAATGTGGCTAAATGACGTTGTGGATTTCAATTGATTGGGTGGAAGTGGTATTGCTACCATATAGATACGGTTGTTCTCTTGTAGGCGGCGATGCTTGAATTGAGTTGTTTGCCTATTTTTAGATTACAGGCAGCAAGTCAACCGAGAACTTTTTGCCGAAGGATGTGATTATACCACGCTGCTGGGGCGGATATTGCCTTAAGGATGATATTATCCTGCTGAGTGTCGTGTCCAGCGGGGGAAGAGGACTCTCTCAGATGGTCTTAGGAAAATCTCTTGATACAAAAATATATTTTTGGTCTTGAAACATAAAGAGTATTTTGAATAATTTAGATAA
Organism: Drosophila mimetica; assembly: GCA_037075245.1. Classification (NCBI taxonomy): domain Eukaryota; kingdom Metazoa; phylum Arthropoda; class Insecta; order Diptera; family Drosophilidae; genus Drosophila; species Drosophila mimetica. The sequence continues at coordinate 405,259 of JBAMCH010000007.1, forward strand.
AAGTACCTACCTATATGATTTTCTTTTGATTGAATTTCGTAAATAAAAGTGAAAAATATAATATTATAAAAAGGAATACAAATACTTGGAAAACAGAGGCACGTAGCACATCTAACACTTAACCTGAATTTATGGTTTTCCAGCAGGCCCTTCGAAGATAAATGAGTTTCTAAAAATAGCAATCAATCAAGGAGCGGATGCATCTATGCTAATAATCTCCTCCAAAAATAGCCTTATCAAGAGCATATTTAATGGCGAGACAGCAATTAGTATTGTGACGAGTACGGACCCACCGAACCCCCCACAATCTGAAAGCGTCGGTTGCGTGTTCCACATTTATAATTAGCCAACAACAACGAATAACAATGGCCAGAAGCCAGAAGCCAGAGCAATTGCAATACAGACAAGTGCGACGCCTCGTATGGCAGCATCAAAACTTTGGCCTATAAATCGTAGCGCCAAAATTTAAATTAAAACCAAATAAATTAAACGCCTTTCATTGAAGATTAATGGCCTTAAGGCTGTGGCGCGCGCTTTGTTCCCAGTCGGAAGTGGTCATGGCAGTAGGGGACAGGGGTTAGTTTTCGGGTGACTGCGGGGGGAGAGGGAGAGGGAAGGGGGAGCTTAAGACCCCCACCCCCTTCCAGCCCCTTGCTCTTTGTACGCTTGACTGCGAATTTCACGGTTGATGGATTTTCAGTTTCAGATCCTGAGCCACCGAATTTGGTCTTTAATTCTCAGATGATGCCTTTCTTTGTGTCCTGCAGTCCGGAACGAATGCTTTAAGATTGGAAAGCTGCCGACGACAATTACCACACGTACTCAATTCAATTTTATTCTTTAGTGAATTCAAACGGGTTCCCTTGATCACGTGCTGGTAATCGGGGAACCACACGAACTTCCAGCTAGAGACATTTATGGAGCTGCTTTTAGAGGGGCATAAAGCTATTTTCAAATTTATTTCGACATTAGCGGGGTTGAGAAAATGCCTCGCAGTGTTTTCTTAAGTTCTATGTAAACTAATGTTTTTTATTTTATTTTATTTATAATTTTCAGTACTTGATTTCTACAAAAGCAGTGAATAAGATTAAAAATGTCTTAAAAATTCAGCAAAGAAAAATAGTCTTCGACAAAAGTTGTACAATTGTTTTCCCATTAATAAAAATCTTTCAAGTTATTGTCAAATAACAATCACCAAAATTATTAATTTCCTTCAAAATTCGTACATTTATTCACTAACGAATTTTCCAGAATTATTATTTTACTATTCAATGCAATGCAAAATGAGTCAATTAAAGAGTTTTAAACAGATTGCATTGCCATGCTAGTTTACAAAATGTTATTCATTTAACTGCCTGGGGGAAACAGCAACCGACACAAATGCGCTAACAAATTTTTGCAGATTTTCAACAAGAATTCCCTTGGCAATTTTGGTTTATCTGAAATGCGAACAAAACGGCCACCGACGAGTGCAGAGCAATTGTGAATTGCCATTAAATGGAAAAAATGCATTGTGTGGTGCTTTCCAAAAATGTAACATTTAATATAAATTGAATTTGAATATAACATGTTAAAGTTGTGTTTGATTTTGGATGTTTGCCCCATGGATTTGAGTCTGATTTTTTGGGCAGAAGTTTTCGGCACGAAAAAGATCCACAAGAACTCTGCTCTCTGCCCAACTAATCTCCTAAGTAAACCTACTTTCTGTGGTATCAATATTCAAAGAACAATGTACTTCTTAAAAATAGATTGCCGACCCATTAAGTTTTGCATCAGAGCATAATCCCCCCACGCTTAAAGGGGGTGGACTGGGCGGAGAATTCGCTCAACTTTTCCACACAGAGTTATGTGTGCGAAAAAGTACCGAAAATCTTTAGCGACTTTTGCCTCCGTGGAGCAGCTGCCGTCGCTGTTGCTTTTCCTGTTTTTGGCTGCAAGCAAATTGTCAAGTTGCGGTTGCGCCTTTGAATTATGCAGAGAGTAGGGGGGAAAGAAGGGGGCCACCGGCGTCTTTTAACACAACACGGAAGAGAGTTGGGCTTTTTGCAGGGGGCTGCCGAGCTGGGTTGCTAAATTTATATGCAGCTTAGTTGCAACCCAAAAATTCTACAAATTTTAATAATAATGAGCTGCTGTTGCTGTGTGTGTGTGTGTGTAGACATGTGCTGCTAAAATAATAAAGCACCGACACACACACATTCTCGCACTCTGACATTGTTCGAGCTGGAAATTGGATTGCAGCAGATGGCGCCCAGGCGGAAAAAGCACCCACCCACCTCCTCCTCCGCCTCATAATAATATTATGTTGCAGCTGCCAAGGCGCAGAGGCGAGATCAGTGCAGCAACTGTTTGCACAGTCTGAAGCAGGAGTGCGAAGGACGGAGGACGAAGAACCTGGACGAGGCGAATGTGGCGACGTGTGGTCGCAAATGATATTAACAATTCATTAATTAACCTCATTTCGTTGGGGTTATGATGGGGCAGGACCAGAGCCACACAGAGATTGTCTGGACCCTATACCATACCTATACCCTATACGCTATACCCTCCATGCGGAGGGCAGAGAAAGAACCAAGGTTCTCGCATATCCGGTGCAGGTGCCCCCATGTCATTGTTCCGGCATCAAATTCTGGGTCCGCACAGCTTAGCTGGTCAGTCAGTCGGTTAGTCCATGTGCATATTTAGATTGTTACTAAAGTTGAGCCAGTCCCTGTAAATTCCTGTCCTTATCCACCTAACTTTGTTTTAAGCTGGTCATAAAACGCATCCTAGTTATTATATATATATATATATATGTGGAAATTTAATTATTTAAACTTTAAGTAAGTAGCTATCTAAAATAAAACAATGTGCCAAAAAAATAAGGCCAAAATCAATGGTCTTGAAATAGAAACGAATTGAGATGAAAGCATTTTAGATTTCAGCCGAAACGTCGCTTTGTTATTCCAACTGCCATTTGCCATTCGCCCACTAAAATTATTCTCTCCCATCCCGGTGAAAGTCCTGAATATCCTGCCCGCCATGGGTCTGCCCTGCTTCCATTCTCATCATCTTTCTGCCTAGCCTGCTACTCTGACATTTTAAATAATTAATGTATAATGCATACCAGATGGCAGGGGGCAGTGGGGCTGCCACCGAAAATGCTGCCACTGTTTAACAAAAATAAAGCAGAGAGATGGAAAGCTGGAGCTCAACTTTTAACACGGCATCCCGAGGACGGAGGACCCAGAGCCGAGAACAGAGAACGCAGAGCCGAGGGACCTCCCTAATAAATAAGAGATATTTTAATGTTTTTACGTAATTATATGGCAAAGCAATTAAATATTAAATAACCCAGCGTTAACTAGTTTTGCGGCCCACCGCTAGCAGCCAAACTATGCGGCAGAGGAAAATGCAAGGGATTCGAGAGGGGGGTGGAAATAAATACAGAAAACGGGGGTCTAAAAGGGGTCGAGGGTCGAGAGGTGACAAATCAATCAGCAAATCACTTGGCGTAATAAACTGAAGGCAGGTCAGCAAATCAAGCCAGACAGACGGCAATTTCCGCTTTGCAATTGGCATTTGCCATGGTGGAAATGGGGCCAGGGGAGGGGCAGGGGTGACAGCTCTGGTGGGCGAAAGGGGGGGGGGGGGGCGTGGCATAATAAAATGCCAGATGTACGATAAAGCGAGGATAGCAGGCTGCTTAAAAGCACCCAGAGACACCAGACACCCGACACCCGCCCATCCAAAAACTCAAACTCACTCACACATTGTGGGGAGCTTTAGAGCTTCCAATTGAATGCACAGCGGGAAAAGGATGATGTACAGGATGGCAGGATGGTCGGGTGGCCACCACTGGGACTCCAACTGGGAGGGGGAGCATTCCGAGAGCTCTCGTGAGCTTGATATTATCACTTCCTGGACATTATTCGGTGCCATAGGCCAAAAAAGACTTAAGCTCTGCCAAAGCATCTCAAAGATGCAATTTGTATGTGTCTGCATCTATAGATGGATCAGAAGCGAGGTTCGCTACAAAAGTAAATCGAACTTAGTGTGAAGTTATTGACTAGTCAAGTTAAACAAAAATACTGAAGAAGTTTTATTTTTTTTTTAAAACTATAACCAACCAATTAGAAACCTTTTTTTATTGGTTCAATAATTTACAAAAATTTTTGTCGAGTAAACAATTATAATAATATCAGTTAAGTATATGTATATCAAAAATATCCTTAAGCCAATATGAGGGATACTTAAAACTTCTCCAAAGAGTTCCCTATTGTCGGGAATTAAAAGCCAAACAGTTAAACACTCTTGTTTTATTTTTAGCCATGTGCAGGGTAATTACCACTCTTGATGAATCGTCGAGAGGCCCTCGCTCATGTGTATTTTTCGAGCGCCGGCAAACTTTCTAAAGAAATTGCACTTTGACTCATGCTTATTACAATAAGCGACGTTCTCTGGTTTGTTGGCACCTGCCAAGTCAAAAGTGGATGCCACTGGAAGGACTCGAGTCCTCGACTCCTCTACAACTCCACTCGCCAGGACTCCCCTGTAATCCCGATTCCCGATGCGTCTGTGCTCAAGTTCGAGCCTTGGTAACAAACGTAACGAACGGAAACGGATATTGCATACTTATGCCGAGTGCAAAATGGCAGCCCACAGAGACGGAGATGAGGCAAAGGTCAGGGGTCAGGGGATACCGTCCGCCTCCCCACATCGGCAGGTATATACATACATCCACACGTATATAGTAATACACACATCGATACGACAGCCACCGGCAAACTTTGTGAAAAGGACTTGTAAAATCAAAAGCCGATTAGATTCCATTTCAATGGGCAGCAAGCTGGTTGGTCATTTTACCGGGCGTGCCGTGTACGTACTTCAAAGGGTCGCTCTGAAGGTTCTGGTTCTGATTCCGATTCCTATTCCGATTTCGCTCGCATATGAAGTACAAGAGTCGGTGCGATTTAGGCCCCAAACAGTCCATATTACTGATGTTTTTGCCACACCAAATCAACGAAATTCGAACCAGTAAACGGCTTCACGGAAATGGAAACTCCCGCAAAACGCAAAACGTTTCGTTGCCATGGCCTTGATGCGAAAATGCGGGGAAAATGCATTGGCATATATGCATATGCATATTAGGGTGGCCCAAAAAATGAAATCCTATTCTCCTAATCCTAATCCTTAAGATTAATGTGTACAAAAAATTAATTTGAAAAGTAATAATTTTTTTTATGAGGTTTAGACCTTGCGAATTGGTCTAAGGATCCTCTAAAAATTACTCATACGACACGTAGGGCAGTTAGTGTTTTATAGAAAAAAAATGTTTTCTCCTATTTCTACTAAAAATTGCCTTGTTAAGTTTTGAACTTCGTTAGTAAAAGGGAGAGCAATGAAAGAAATGTATGGCTTAAATCTAAGCCACCTTGTTTATAATTATTTTTTGATCAGAGTGCGTTATTTTCGAGAATTATCTTTGGGTATCCCTAAAATGCAGTAATACGCAATGATTAGGAGGATGAGAGTAGGACCTTAAAAATTTCCATACAACTGTGGACCGCCCTAGTATAGATATCTCCACCGGGCACTTGATTAGCGCTCAAATTAAACTAAGCAACGGCCATTGCCAAATGCTCACGGGCCTGTAAACCGAGCTGCGTTCTGCCGTTTATCCAGTTGCCGTGATTTGTGCGAAATAACTGGGGCTCGGAATGGCGAGAATGCAACTGAAGTGTTGCTATTTCGTCATTATCAAAGTTGTGCAACATTTGGGTCCTTAAAACATAAATAGGTGGCGAAGTCTTTTAAGCAAATCTGTCTTATTGGAATGCACCGGCAAATGTGCACACATACATATGTACGTGTTCCTGCACATATGTGTGTATGTTTGCCCCCAGGAGCACCCTTATTGTTAAAAGAGAGTGCGATCACATACCTGTACATCAGTTGGTGTCCAGCAAGTCGGGAACATCACTGCTTACTCTTTCTTTCACTTTCACTCACTTTTTGACTCATTATTTCACTCTTTTTCTGAGTTTTTGCTCCCAATTTTCACTCGCGTCGTTTTTCGTCAGCAGGTCGACTGCTATAGCAGCGAACTTTAGTCAGGGAGCTGGCACGATCAGCTGATCGTAGTGTGCGAAAACGACTGCGGAGGCTATAGCAGCGAGCTTGTGTCAGGGTGCAGGCCGTGATCGTTGGGCGCGTCTTTTGAATTTTATTTTTAATTTTGAAAACTGGATTTTCACATGTCCTGCTATAAAGTTTAACTATAAAACTGTGTAAACATTCATAGATCAATTTATCAATGCAATTAAAATTGAGTTAAAAAAGTGTACAAACGAAAACCAAATTACTAATTTACATAACCGTTGAAAGTTAAAATGTAACTGGTTATTTGCTAATTTGCCTTTTCATTTAGTTACCTTATTATTTAGCTGGCTTATTATATGTTTGTTAAATGCCTATAACTTTTTGTTTATTTTTTAATAGCTTTTCATTTTATTTTTCTCCTTATTTGTTTTATAACTACGTACTCTTATAGTTGACTGAACCAGTTAATTTACCATATTCAAATATAAATTGATTGAAATGTGTGACTTCTAACCTTCCAGTTCGAATTCTCCGTTTGACCAAAATTAAAAATCAATCTCATAGTTGTCAAGTGTCCTGCTTGACTAATTGATGGGTTGCACTCCTTTACGGTGTCGAAAAATGAATTGATTGAAACTGTGATTTAATTTCCACCTTCAAGGGTCCTTCTCTCAAGCAACTGCGGAATTTGCCACTCAGAAATCACATAATTGCTCTCTGGCCTCTCTGCCGCGCCACCTCTGGCCATTATCCTTGTCCTGAGTCCTGAGTACTGAGTTCCTCCCTCGTCGACATGATGGTCTCGATATCCTCTGCCATCCATCCACATCCACTCCACTCTTTCATCTCTTTGTGCCGGGCTCACATGACGATGCCCCTCGTCCTCGTCGAAATCATCCGCATTGCTCAGTCATGTATGCCCTGCCAACTGATTTGCGCCGGAGTTAGAGGTCCCGATGGGAGAATCATCATCATCATCACCCGGAATCAAAGGTGGCCACACTCCTTGGACTCTCCTGCTCCCCCACCTGCTGTATTTGCCTTAATCAGTGTAGTCGAGCGGCTGGCTAATCGTTTATGATTTAGTTCTGATTCGCCAGCCGAAATAACCATAAACCGGATGAGGGAAGCACCAGGACGGCACAGATACTCCGCAGCTCTAATCCTATATAGAAATGGTGGGAACACCGCATGGGAAGCCCCAGTGAAACCGCTGCTCTGTGTGTTTTCGACTATAAAATTAAATTGCGATGTGGTGGAAAAGTTAGAGCAATGCCCAGTGCAACAACAACTGGAAAAACAATAACAAACTGTTCCTTACTGCCCCACATTTGGTCAAACACACAGATACTGGAAATGGGGAAAAAGTGGGTTAGAAATGGGGGGGATTGCGAAGGGGGTTTGGGAAAACGGTGCAGCAGTGAACAATTGTTCAGTGCATATCATTTGGTTAAAAGGATTCGTTTTACTCTTCCGTGTGGTTCGGAGTCCAGTAAACCCCCCGAAAACCCCGCCCCAACAGACTGAAACTCTGTGTATGTGAGCGAGTGTGTACAAATCAACTAATCTGCTCCCCACGGCAAAGTTACGAGAAGACCGACAATTATATCCGCTCTCTGCTCACAATTTTTGCATGTCGTAAAGTTTCTAGTGGTGCACAGCTCCAATTCACTCCGTTCCCTCACAGCCCACCGCCCCTGCCCCCTTTTTCCCTTGTAGCGCACATATATGTTCGTATATATATGGCTGCAGTTTTGCCCCTAACCGACGTTCTGAACGGAACTGAAATAGCAACTAACACACGTTAGCTGAATTTTTTGAATGCCCTTTCCCCGGTTTTAGTTTCCTTTTGGGGAAATGCCAGGGTATTCATTGTGACGCAGGAAGCAATTGGATGGATGTCCCCTGGGTGACAAGAAAGTAATACAGTGGAGCCTACATAACTATAACTACGATTTAAGACTTTGAATAAACCGAATATAATAGACATTTTTAGAAGAAATATGGCAAACTGAATTTAATTTAATTTAATTTTAATAACCTGCAAAATTAAAATTGACTTTTATCATTTGAACGTATGATTACTTCCCATTTTATAAAGATATTTTTATAACAAAAGAAAGTACCAAAATAATACGAACATTTCTTTAAAGAAAATGATTTATAACTTCAATTTTCTCTATCTACCTTACAAGTGTTTTGCCATTTTAGTATGAGTACTAAAACAAATTTAAACTTATTTCGAATATAAAACGTATATACTTACTTGCAGATATCGATTGGTATTTCTCCCACCAAAGAGCATCTAAATTTCGCCAATTTCATTTAATTTTTTAGCATTTTCAATGCTGTTGCATACTTTCAGGAGCAGTGAGCTGCACAGCGCGTGGATGTGTATCTTCGCCTGTGTCTGTGTCGGCGTGTCTGCATCTGTGTCCGTGCATCCTTGCTGCCAGGACTGTTGTGCCGAGTGTGAATCTGCCCTGGCATTACTGTTTGTATTGCAAAAGTTGTTGTAACTTCGTTAAAATAAGCACTCTGTTAGTTTGCCCGCTGGCGCGACGGGAAGCGTCCCCTTTTCCGAGTCGCCCCGTTTTCCCAATCCCCCAGTTTTCGCCAACACTTCTCCTTTTCCCTGGAATTGGCGGATGGGTTGTGGGGGCAATGCAGCAGATTTGTCGGCGGTTTTTGCCATTACTGCTATGCCGGCTAGTCCTGCTAGCCACTACCCCACTACCCCCTTCCGCAGGCCCCCGTTGGATTCCCTGATAGCTGGCATATCTGCATTAGTAATGGTGAGTGGCGGCGAGTGCCAGGCAAATTGGGTGGATTTGGATTTACCTGCTCGTCGCCGGCTTTGACAGCCAAGTGTGCTCTGCTCAGATCCCCTGTTCTCCCCCCAAAAACCCCACCCCTTTGGCATTTACCCCAGTGTGTGGCAACATGCCTGCGAGGTAAACTTAACGTTTAGTTTTTCGGGCGTCAGCTCCTTGGTGGCTATTAAATTGCTCTGCAACTCCTAATGGCGCTCCCCAAGCAGCTCACTTCCTTTCACTTTCGGCTGAGATGTGGCTGAAACAATATCGATACTTGTTAGCTGGGGTATACAGGTAAAAACAGGTAAGTAGCAGTATGCACTACCAACGGTAGTATGTGTACACTGAAATAAATTGTGGCCGCAGCTTATAACTAGACAAGTGGGAAAAATCAAGTTATTTTAGTGTGAGAATTCGGCTTCTCACTTATTCGAGATGAAACTTTCTTGAAGTAAGAACGAATCTTGAAATAGAGATGAATGTAGTCTCGCAATGCGATAACTCTTTATCTCGATTTCGAAAACTCAATAATTAATTGATCCTGGCTCACTTTTGAGATCAAGAAAACCGTTTTGTTTTGGGTCAAGAGTGTTCAAAAACTTGGAAATTTTAAAAGAATTCATAGCTTTTTGAGCAGTGTAGCAGTTTTTAATAGCAGGTGCAGTTGCCGCTGCAGCTGCAGTGCAATCCCCACCGACAACTTGTACTTAGTGCCGCTTCCTTCCGCCCAACACGCAAAATGGCGAGGGGAAAACTGCAAAAGGCGAGCGGAGAAAGCCGTATGTGAAAGGAGGGAAATTCCGTAAACCGGGCGAGGCGGGAGGGCGGGGAAACGGGCGAACAGCTCGTCGGCAGGACTGTCTGAAATGCAATTAAGTCGCATCGACATGCAATCTCCGGCATGGGGAGGGAAAACCGGGCCGCATAAAGGACTCCGCAGGAACAACAAGTACAACCACACGGACCCACCATTCGCGGCCATATTCTCTATATCCACGAGGAGAAGGCAGAGGAAAGCCTTAAAAGCGCTGAAAGGTTTCAGTTATCCCCTAAAAAAAAACATGAACACCCCACACACGCACTCGAAAAATAAGGAACACCGCACACAAGCTGAAAAGGGAATCCGGCTTGACGAGCCTGAAAATACCCTCAAAGGCGCATCAGTGGTCGGGATTATTTATAGAGCAGCTTCTCGGGCGGTGTCAATGCACCACGACTACTGAACTGCTGGTCAGAATTATTTACATTTGTAATTGTTTTAATGAATATGAAAGAAGCAATAACTTGCTTTCAAGTTGCTTGGAACTTGATTTTTTTTAAGAGGCAGAAAAAGTGTAAGTGGAATTTTAAAGAAATATTTTTTTACCTAATTAAAAAAAACGAAGAAAATATTTTAAAAATGTTCAGAAGTAAATTTGTTTTGTAAACACATTTAACCAAAAAGAAGAAACGTTAAACAAAATAAATTTTTAAATTTTTATTCCAATATTTGCTGTATATTTTTAAGTATAATAATTTTAGGATTAACAATATTTGGGCAGTATAGACAAATAAAACGTTCTTAAAATATGAAAAAATATAATTTTTTGAGTAGGTGACTCAAACCTTTTATATTTTAGCATTTTTTACGAACAAGTTTTTGTCCTTACTACTTTTGTAATTCTTACAAAGTGGTCAATTAACTATTACTAAAGAGTATCCATAAATTGCATCCCACATCGTCCAGAACGTCATTCCATCGGGGGCGGCCAACAAGATCCGGTTGCAATGGAATGCACTCATTGAAACACTTTTGAGCGTCGATAATCCAATTATGGCCTGACCAGGGGTTCCTCTTCTTCTTCCGCCGACCCAGCTCCTTGCTCCTGCCCCTCGGTCCTTGTAAATTTCCCGCTCGTTTCATCGCTCCACGTGCTGTTTTTATGGGAGACAGTGCTACACGGGGAAAGTGCTACAAGGAAGCGAGGCGAGAGTCGTGCCACCTGGGGCAACCGCGTCTCCCGCACATAATTTGCGGCAACTTATTTTGCCCCGAGTCAAGTTTCACACTAAAATGTGTAAAAGGGTCAACAGCTGCAGGGCAGCAGCGTATCCGGTGTTTCAGTTGGATCAACAGGAGCACGAGTCCTTACTGGGGGCTAATCTCTGGGGTCTACACCTGATAGGGGCTAAGCGAACCAGATGCATTCTTCTGTGGCCAAATCGAAAATAAAACCAATTCCCATTCCCGTCAAACACAAAGGGTTAATATTTCTAGCGTTTTATATTTATTTCATATTCAATTTTCTGTATCGATATTCATTTTCAGTTTTTCATTCACTACTTTAACTTCTCTTTCTCTTATTTAAATTTCGTATTTTTTAGCCGCTGCGTATTAAATGAAAAAATAATTGGAAATAAACGCTGGCTTGAATAAACATAATGAACATTCCATTCCGTTTCGCTATATGTACAGTATTATTTCATAAAAATTCCATTTGGGATTGGTTTTGTTTTCGGGACGCGTGGGTTGTTGGGTAGAAAATTAAAATAATGGTTTGGTAAAAAAAAAACGCAATACCAGCAGCTTTTTTCAGAGTGTTTGTTTTGCCATAATTCATTTGTTCACTTTGTCTCATTCAATAGTTTATTTATCAATATCATTATTATTATTATTTTACTTGTGCATTTTGCATCATCGTCGTGTAAACAACTACAATTAGTATCACGATTGTCATTGTTGTAACCAAAGTAATATAAAAAGGAGGAAACAAAAAAATTCGACTGAATTGGCGAGTAATGAACGGAGTAAAAAACAAGGGGACGTTTTTATTTCGTAATTTATTCCTCTCAGTTAAATTGCTTGGAGTTGTGTACGTCTGCATATGACACGATTATGCGTTTCATTATTTTACCATTATTATTATTTTTTGCCAAACTGATATGTACTTATATATGTCTGCGTGTGTGTTGTTAAAATTTGCAAACCGTTCTTCTAGTTTTGCCGTTAGTTGTGCAATGTCCGCTACTCTTGCTTAAAAAACAATTAATAATTGCTATCCAATAATTGTTCATGTTATTAGTTATATATCGTTTATATATCTCGATTTATCTAAGAGTGTATTTATGTATATTTGTATTTATAGTTTAATGTACTTATTGGCCTTGTCTAAATTTGAAATTATAGGCAAATAAAACTAGACTTTCGTATCATTTGCTTGGTTTGCAAATTCTCTTTAAAAATAGTTGTATAACTATTATTAACAACTTATGGTCCTAGGTCGATCTATGGAGATGCAAAACTGGTTAATAACTAGGCTCTAAGTGTGTGTGAGTGTGTTAGGAATCATCATATGTTCGCTGGTGTGTGTGTGTGAATGTAATCAATTGCATTAATTACCGTAAATGTTGGCCAAGACACAAAGTCATGCGTTGGGCGATGGACTGAGGAGGGTAATAATATTCGGCTGAGTAAGTTCGAGTTCTAGACAACTACAAGTTCGACGTTTGCTGGAAGTTTATGAGCGGAAGATATGACTTTTCTGTGACGAGCTTAACTTAAATTTTCTCAATGAAACTCATGGTAGTAGTTGGAAGGAACTTAAATGCAAAATTGGTAGTAAAAAAGAGAATCAGCCCAGCGCATGACTTGTTCCACTACTTATAAATATACTTTGTTCGCATGTATATAAAACTTATCAATTACGAGTGGACATAAACCGATTTGCTTGTCTTTCAATTAACTGTATCTTTATTGTTACGGGCCGCCTCTCACAATTAGCTAAATCCCAAAAATTCGTAGCTACCGATTAGTTTAAGATCCTCGTTCCTCTCTTTTATATATATTTATATATGTACATATCATACAGGCAACCGTAATCAGTTGAGTGTCTTCAGCAGAGTCAGTTAGGAGGCTGCCCCTCCTCCCCCGGTTCGATGTGTTTAAGAACTTACTTCGCCGGCAACTAAAGCCAACATCAGAGCGTCATGGTGGTCATCACAATGGGTATCAGCAGGGCCATTGCGAAGGATAGCAGGAATATTCGCTGGCCCGAACTGCTCAGCGCACTCGCCTGGCAGAGCAGATCCTCGGGGAAGATCTCCAGGATGGGCAGGTGACGACCCGATGTGGGATCGTGGCAGGTATTGGCACGGGCTCGCTATGGATATTCGATGAAGTCGAATTAGGATAGTTGGACAACCATTTATTGGTTGCATATACTTCGATTCTCCGAAGTTTGGATATTATTGCAAAGCCAAATTTAATAAAAATAAAAAAATCATCAAGAAACTTAATTTATAGACATTAAAAAGTTCAATTATGTCAAATTTTTTTGTCTGTTTAAAATTATACATAAGGAAATTAATACCAATTAAATCGGTTAAAAATTACATTTTAAATGAACATTTTAATACTGTTTTTAGTAAGCCTCTAGTTTGCATAAATATCCCAAAAAGAAGAGGTATAAAAAAATATAAAAGCTTACGCGCATATCGGCAATCGATAGGGGTAACTTTGGGTCAAAAATCAAGATTTACACAAGGTTAAACATAATATTAGAAAGTAGGGATGCTTTTTGGCATATCGACTCACCTGAACCATCCGCTTGAGATCGTCCTTCTGGATGACCTTGATCTGGGCGGACTCCCTCAGCCATCGCCTCAGCCAGTGGCCAAACCACACCAGCCCGCACTCGCACTCCAGCGGGTTGTGCGAGGTGACCAGTCCACCCATGATGCTCCTTGTGCCCACGGCATCCCAGTAGCTCTTGTTGGGATAAAAGCTGTCGGCCGCCAAGGCGTTGATTCGATTGTGAGAGATGTCGATGGACAGGTGGGGCACCTCCCGCAGGGCGTAGAAGATCCCTGGGGGAAGATCTGAGATGCGGGTGTGTGAGATCTTCACCTGCAGCCGCTGACTTCGCGAAAGTCCACTGAAGACATCGGGCGCTATAGTCTGGACATTGCTGCCATAAAGCTCGAGTAGCCGGATTTTTGTGTTATTAGCCAACTTGGCAAACAGTTGTTGGTTAATATTGGGCTCCAGGCAGTGAACCCTCAGTTGCTGCAATCCCGGCATTCTGGCCACAATCTCACCCAGATTGGCATGCGAGCTGGCATGGAGTTTTCTCAGAGAACGCAGCTTGGAAAAGGCCTGCGGATTGGCCACCTTCACGTCCAGGATATTCAGCTCTGCCAGATGCCGCAAGCTGGCCAGATCGTGTAGGGTTATCCTGCGCAAGGGATTGTGGGCCAGATCCAAAACCCGCACGGAGGGCGGCAGGTGCTCCGCCGCACAACTGGCGTTCGTGAGTTTATTATGCGAGACATTGACGTGACGCAGGTGGCGCAGGGAGCCCAGTGGCGACAGCTCCTGCAGGTAGTTGCCACTCACGTCGAGGTAGGAGAGCAGCGGCAGCTTCAACGGGGGCAGGACATACAACCCCATGTGGTGGAGGCTCAGTTTCCTCAGGCGGGGTGTGTGGACAAACACCTCCCGCAGGTTGGTCGTCACCAGGGGATTCTGTGACAGATCCAGGTTGGTCAGATTGTTCAGAAAACTGAACGTGTTGTCCGGCAGTATGGTGATGCGATTCCGGGCCAAACTGATGTCGTACAGGAACTGCGAGTTGATGAACATCGAGGCATCCAAGTACTCGAGGTTGTTGTGGGACATCTGAATGGAGCGCAGGGTGAATCCGATGTCGGTGAAGGCCGGAACTGGCCAGACACTCAGTTGATTGTCCGCAATGTCGAGGAATTCCAGTCGGGTATTCATGAATACCTCTCGCGGCAGAGCTCTCAGCCTGTTTGAGTTGATGCGCAGGATCCTCAACTTCCGCAGGTTCGAAAACTGCTCCACCTGCAGTTGATCTAGTTGATTGTGGCTCAGGTCCAGTTCTTGCAGGCTATTCAGGCCCTGAAAACTGCGTCGCCTCAGCGAGGTTAGATTATTGTGGGCCACGTTAAGGATCTCGAGGAACTCCAAGTCCCCGAAGGCATGGCTCTGCAGGGAGCCCAGCTGATTGTAAGCCAAGTTTAGGAATCGTAGAGTGTTGGCCAAATTGGTAAAGCTATCCGACTTCGATACGTGATTGTGGCTTATGTCCAGTTGGTAAATGTACATGTAGCTGCTCAGTTCGTCGTAGAAGGTGGATATGTGGTTATGACTCACATTGAGACGCAGTGGCGTTGTGGTATTGGAGACGTAGAGAAAGGACTTTAAGGACAACGAGCACAGCTGATTGTGCATGAGGTCCAAAGCAGCCAAATTGGGCAAAACAGTAAAGGCTCCATGTGAGATATTCACCAAGCGATTGTGGGACAAATCCAAGTAGCGTAGGAACTCCAGATTGTGGAAGGCATGACGGGCTATCGTCCTCAGGCGATTCGATTGCAAATTGAGTGTCTGCAAGTCCCCGAGGCTGTGAAACGTCTGCGCCTCCAGTCGCTCCAATCCATTATATGACAAATCAATTTCCACCAAATGACTATGAACATCGGACTGAAAGAGTCCGCGGGGCAGTGTCTTCAGCTGATTAAAGCTCAAATTAATGTAGCTCAGTTCCCTCATTTGTGCAAAGGATTCGTTGGAAACCTGTTTCAGGTTATTGTTATCCAGTCCCAGCCAAATGAGCTGGGAAAGAGGCAGCAAGGCATCCAAAGGGTCCAGACTCTCCAAACTTCTGGCTGGGAAAACGGCGAATGATAGTTCCAGAATTTTCAGGGTTCTTGAGACATTCTCAAAGACCAGCGGATGGTGGATGGTAATATCGTTGAAACTCAGGCTGATCTCCTGAATCTGCTCCAGTCCCGCAAAGGAACCGAGGTGAAGATGCGTTATCTTGTTGTTCCGGAGGAGTATGGTCTGAAGATTGCTGCCCCAGGAGTCGACGGCAAAGATGCCCTCGGGAATATCCGTTATGGAATTATAGCCCATGTTCAAGTAGGAGAGTTGGGTATAGTTCTTCAGGCCTAGGACCGGAATCATGGTAAAGTTATTCCCACTCAAGCTGAGAACACGCAGATTTTCCGTAAACGAGGGAAGATTTCCTAGCTGACTGATCTGGTTTGAGGTGAGGTATAGGTACTTCAGGCGATGAAGGGTGGAAAGGGCCACTGGAACCGTGGTCAAGCGATTCCTCTCCAAATCCAGGTATTCCAGGGTTTCGGTTAGACCCTCAAAGGCCGAAGGATGCACCCGACTGATCGCATTGAAGGCCAATACCAGATGGGCTATGCCCGTGGCCTTGAACACCGCCTCCGGCAGTTGGGTCACAAAGTTCTGCTCCAGATTTAAGGCCCTCAGATGCACGTCCGAGTAGTTCTGCTGGAAGTAGTCAGACTCCAGGCTCTCAATGCAGTTCTGCCCGAGATCGAGACGCTCCAAATGCATTCGCAGTGGCCTCACTTGCAGCTCCTTCCACTGAACACTCTTTATGAGGTTGTCCCTTAAACTCACGATCCTTAGCTCGGGAAGCTGCTCGAAAAGTTGTTGGGGAAAAACTGTGAGCAGATTACTGGACAAATCCATGGTCACAAGGGAGCGAGGTAAATAATTCCCTGCCACATGGTAGATGCGATTGTTGGATAAATCCAGCCAGAGGAGTTTTTGCAGCTGCTCGAAGGGACGACCTCCCAAAGTTCGATCCCCGGAACTAGGTGATGGGGGGTAGAGGGAGTTACTCGTCTCCAATCTCGTCTGCACGGCGGCTAAGCTCGAGGGCTGGGAACTGCTGTCATTCTGGGAGTTCACCTCTATAGATCCACCTCCTGGCGCCACTTCCGTAATATCATTGTCGGATAAGTGCAGAGATCGCAGGGTATCGTGCTGGGCATCCCAATTGCCATCCAAGGTGGTTATGTGGTTTCTTGAAAAAAAAATGTATGTTATTAAATTATAATTATTGCAATACTGTACCGAAAACAAATGATATTTTATAACTAACTTAAACAGAAACTCTTACTTTTAATTTATGGAAAACTTTTTTAAAAATTAATTAATTTAATTTTATGTATAACTAAGTTTAACCTTAGTTTACTTGTTGTCTACTAACGTGTTATTTATATTTAAAGCTAGAAGTATTTATTACCGCATTGGAGCAGGAAAATCTTCAAACTTACCGTTGCGCCACAAGTCGCGAGAGGGAGTGCAACCGCTGCAGTGCTTCCAGCGGCAAGTGCTGCATCTTGTTGCCAGATATATCCAATGTCATCAGCGAGTGTGTCATCGTGCTGCAAAGGGAGACATCAGATGAGAAACGGGGACGAACGAGAGGCATTTCGCCCATATGAGTATTATCTAAATCATTCCACACGAACATCAGGGGTCGGGGACTACTTATCAAAAATATATAATGACTAAAACTTTCACTAAAACTTTTGTTCACAACTATCAACAGTTTCCGCTTGGGTCTGCTCCATCCCCCATCAACATCCCGTCCTCGTTTCCATTCCCATCCCCTGGCTCATATAAATTGACGTGCTGCCTGCCTTTTGACATATCCTACACACAAGTCGGAAAACAAATATTTAAACTTAATTAACGCGTAGCAACGGCGACCCAGGCGACCCCAGCTGCCACCCCGTACTCCCCCTTCCCCGTATTCCCCGTATTACCCATTCCACTTCCTCTCTGGGCCCCATTAATAGTTATACACACACACACACATGGGCAGGGGAGTGGACCACACTAGAATTTAAAGTTTACTATATGTTTTTATAAGGAGCTTTTAGTGCCTATAAGGCGTGCCAGAAAAAAACTTTCGGAATGGCTTTTCATGCTTGCAAGATGGTTATAAAGTTTGTCACGCATACGCACTGTTTAGAAACTTTATTCATAAACAGGACCTTGTTAGAGTGAAATTTTATTTTAAATATTGCTTTTTATTTTTTGTGTTTACCCTATAGGAGGCAATCGGTAATTGAAGCCCGAACTTTTTATTGGCTTTCGTGTCGTATACGTAATATTGCACATAGCTCATACGCAGTGGGGACAAAACTTAAATGAAATAAAAGGCAATTGTAAAATTGAAATAAAAACTTTTTATTTTCATGATAAAACATGGAACCGAAACTGTATAATAAAATAACTAAATATTCTTATGAACTTTTTAAAGATTTTTAGGGATAGTTTCTACCAAGGTCCACCCTTATTTTCAAAGCATGGAAACTGCAAAGAGAAAACCAAACAGAGTTCGGGGAAACAGCGACCTCAATTATGAAAACCACGAGGTTTTCCAAACAAGCTTCAGCCTCCTCCTTAGCGGGAACAACAACAACAACAACAGGCGGTAAAAACAAATACAAGTGCAGCGGCATCCTTTTGTAGTCCTTGGTGTTGTTGTTGTTGTCCCGGACTTGTTGTTTATGCGACGAGGAATCAAACGCAAAACCAAATTTTTGCGGCTCCTTTTCAACCACTTCGGCTTTCCCTTTCCCTCTCACTTTTCTGCCCTTCTCTTTGTTTTCCGGCTTTCTTTTGCCATTTGCCGGTAGTTGTAGTTGCTATCCTGGTTTCCCTTGGTTGCGTGTGTGCGTGATTCGGTTTTAGGAAGCGTGTTTGTCATCAAAATACTCCTAAATAACTATTGGTAACAATTTAGGCCTATAACCAACTTTCGAGGGTTGCACAATCAGTATGCCACTCAAGATAACTTAAGTTAGACTTTCGGACTAATTAATGTTTTCAAAATTTTTTAGGGGAATATCAAGGGTATTAAAATAAAAATCAAACAAAAATATTGTGGTTCAAGTTAAGGATAATATAAAATATGTAGCAATAAAAAAAATATAAAAGTTTTTAAGTTCAAGGAAAAAGCTCATAGAATTTAAATATTCTGAACCATTTTTACGACCATTTCCTTTCCTTACTTTCTCTCCATTTTAATTTCTCTATAAACCCCCTTGGCATGTCACTCTGGTATGCACATATGTACCGTGTACATGGAATACCGGAGAAGTGCGCATTTATCGGCACTTTGCAACTGAACACGCAACAAATACAACGCAACACACAACAAACAAACCAATCCATAAACAGACCCACACAGGAGTTAGGAACATGTAGTATATGTGCGTGTGCTTAATTTAGCAATGTACCACTGTAAATTATTAATTAGCAATTTTTGAAATACATAAGTGCTTAAATATTGATGAGAACTTTTACATATGGCATCATAGCCCGCAACCGAAATGAAATCAAGTCTTCTCGTGAGTGCTCCTTTGTGGGTATTATAAGGTACACAAATGCACGTACGTATATAGTGGGAAGTTCGGAGCACATACTATATGTGTGCAGGTACATGCGAATGAAACTTTAACTGGCCACACATGCGGTCAAGAGCGGGTAACTGCTCAAACATGGGTTGTTTAAGGTCAACACAAGCAAATAAAAGTGGGGTGCATATTTGAGTATGTGCCAATATATATTTTAAAAAGCAAACTTTAAGTTTATTTATTAGCAAAATAAATGACATTTAATTTAACATATAAAGCGAATAAATATGAGAGTATTATAATATATTATTAGAGTAGCTTGTTTAAATGAGTTTTTATTTAAGTAAGCTCTATTAACAGCAGCTATAAAGTTATTAAACATTTACGCCTCCCCACACCAAAGCAGAAATTTTAATTCCAATTGATTTCGTTTTAATTAAGCTATTTATAAGATTATTCATAAGCACAGCGTATTTAAATATTTTTCATCTGGTTGAGTATTTTCTAGTGGCATTTCCATTTCCCCTACCCACATTTTCCACTAATTGACATTGCGGCAGGAGTTTATTATGAGGCAGATTGCAGAGGCTACAGTAAAAGTGTGGCAAAAGTGGGACCTAAAGAAAGGGTAGAGGTGGAGTTTAACCACATTTGCCAGCCTTATGAGCATTAATTAGTTTGATTTAAATTCTTAATGCCATTGGAGTGTGTAACTGTGTCTTTGGCTGGCAGCCCCTCCTCCTTTCAAGCCCCTCCTCTGCCCGGAAAAACTGCACACAGCCGTTAACTGTGGGCATCCATTTAACTTTAGCAGCTTAATGTGTGTGCGGGTGGGCGGTCGCCTGCGGTTAAGGGGCGTGACCCCAACTCTGGTTATCCTTTGTGCTCGTTAAAAAATTTTCGCGTTTCATTTCATGGCAACAAAAAGCGTATAAGATGAGGAGCGGGGAAAAAATGAAAAAAAACCGAAAAGGCTGGCGAATGCGGTCGACTCTCTCCCACGATCTCTACCCCTCTCCCTTCCACTCCTTTTCTATACACACAAAATAACGTGGCCGAAAGGGGGAGGTGAACGGAAAGTTGCAGCCTCAGTCAAATGTGTGATGTGTAATGTGAACTGAATCACAAAATGCTGACGAAATAAGCGCTGGTATTCACTGTACTACAGTCAGCACAACAAGCACATTTTCCCCGTGAGTGTTAACTTTCTCTTTGGCTGTTTACACTTTAAAGGGGAGTTACAAATAGGTTAGTAAAAGTAAATTAGTTGTCTATATAAATAATATATTTCTTATTTTTCATAAATTTCATAAATATTGTTTTTATCATTTTTTGAGTAAAGAAAGTTACATTTAAATAATTAAATTATTCTGCCCGATTAGAGCATTTATTTGTTCGGTGTTAGACCTACACATTGCCCCTTGCGGCTCCCCATCTTGCTCTGCGTTTCTCTTTTTGTGATTATTTACACTCAAACAAATAGCGCTTGAAAGTTTTCCATTTTCTCTGGATTTTTTGCGTTTTCCGCTGCGTGTGTGAGTTTGCATTTCCCGCTTGCATATTCAGCCTGAGTGCCCCGCTGAAAACGCGACGCCACCGCCCCTCCGCGCTTTGTTAAACTTAATTTTACGCCTTTTTTACAACTTGCAGGTTTATGTTGTAAAAACACACAAAGCACTCTTCACCGGCAGACACACACATGTACCCGTGTGTGTGTGCAAGCACTCTTACGCGCCCAGGTGAAAAAGGGGTCATGTAAATAGGCCGGCCATCCAACTGTCCTGTCATCGCTCCCCTGGCTAGGTGTGCGTTTGGGTCACCATCGCCCATCGCCCATCTCCCACCTCCCGACCTGACTTGCTATTTCCCCAATGGGAGGGGAAAGCACTCACCTGAAGCTACGCTCGGATATGTCCTGCAGCTCGTTGTCGATTAGCTTCAGTGTCTTGAGACGCAGTCCCTGGAAGGTCTCATCGTCGACACTTTGCAGATGCGTGTTGGACATTTCGATGTAGCGCACACTGCTGTGCATGAACTCTGTGGAGGATCAGGAAAAAAAGAGATGTAAGATATTTTATAATAATATATTATATAATAATTGTAATAGGGATTCTATGTTAGAAATCGTGTATGAAATGTGTGTCACAAAAATCTACTCCACAAAACTTCACTTGAAAATAAATATTAAATATTTTTCGGATATCCTTTTAATCACGATTTTTTAAAAACATTTTTATTTACTTTTTTTAAGTGATCATTTGGTTCAGCTATTTTTCCGCGTGTCGTGCGGAAAATTGGTTCGATATTGGATGTTCTTCGAGCATCCGAGTCGCTCCGCAAAGCGAGAGACCTAGTCGCTCTGGTGGCCATCAGTTCATCATTCAAATTGATTTTAAACGGCATTCGAAGCGTTTACCATAAACGAGGGAATATGCCGGGCGGCCATCGTTTCCATCAATTCCCCGTGCCGACCCAATACATAGATGTCTTCTCCCCGTCTAACGATGATGGCTTTTGTTTTGGCAGTTTTGATCGCCGGCGCGTTAAGGCAAATGGGTCATCAGCGTGCCATCAGACAATGGACCTCCCCGAGTCCAGAGGACCAAGTCCGAAAACCAACTCCCCGCAGGCGGTGGAGCCACGCTCTCGATTTTTGTGCGCGTTTTCCGGTCGGGCCAGAGGCACGGGATCCGGGCACACTGCCTGCAGAAAGGAATCGCCCACCAGCCGCCAAAAAGGGCAACAAATTTCATTTTATGGCTGTGCCAAAGACAGGACAGTGACATCTTGGCCCGAGTTTAACAATGAATCGCAACGTACTCGACTTTTATGAAATTTTTATGGTTCAACGGCCAAATCGATTAGGGAGTTTACCAAAATATATTTTACTTCGCATACGATTGAAAAATAAGCATTTTTAAAGCGCATTTAAAATGAAAAAAATTACTTTAATCTAAATAACACTGCAATATGTCAAGGCTGATTTAATTATCTTGAAACGCGAAAAAAACAAAGAGTGCAATCGCTTTCGCTTATTGAGAAAAAACAGTTGAGCGATTTACAATTTTCAAAAGTTTTTCCCTGAACGATTTCATGCATTTTGCATATTTTTTGCGAGCTTAATTCCCTGCCAGTCAAACCTCAACAAAGTTTCGTCGGGAATCAGTGCGTTTTCACTTATTAAATATTCCATGGCGCACAAAAATGCAAAAAATAGTCAAACATAGAGCGATTGATTTTGCACTCTCTGGCGCATTGAATATTTATAAGAAACAATCAATTGTTGGTCAGTTTTCGTTTTATGCGGTATTTTTTCTCTTTGTCTAGATGCTTTGATATTCGCATGATTTTTTTCCCCCGTTTGAACTCATCAAATTGATGTTTAATTATTTCGCTCGGCAGTCAAGTTTGTTTCGCTTTTTTTGATTTTCTGCCAAAACGCTGATGGTCGAGTCAATCTCTGACAATCCGGGATTAGTCGCGAATTTCGCTTTGACTTTAATGCAGATACTCGCACAGGAATACTCGTACATGGCCGAAATGCATAGCAAATGCGGTGGAAAATGGTTGAATAAAAATAGATGCGCCTCCTCCTTTGCGGCTCCGGTCTAAAAAAGCCCAAAAATGACAATACACAAAACACAGAACCGAACCGAACCGAACCGAAAAGAGGAGGAAATTTTTCAATTAAAAGCGAAAAGTGCATTTTCATGTTGCACGTCAGTTGCTCTGTGAAAATTCTAGGGGCAAGAGAGAGGGAAAGCGGCAGAAAGACACGCCACTCGACCGAAAAATATTTACCATGTTGGCGGACGGGCTGAGGTTGTGGGTGGATGTGGATGTGGAAGTGGATGTGGGCTGGCATTTCCAGCCACGCCCCCCGCAGAATGCTTAAGGTAAGGTCAGGCCATAATTTAAGTTGACAAGCATGACATGGAAATTCCCTTTGGTCTAAAGCAGCAGCAGCCGCTGCCATAATCAGGCTAAAACACATGGTCACCCCGCACCTTGCGCACCTTCCCGGCAAGCATTTGTGTGTTTGTCAGGAGCTCCAATTCCATGTGAGTATCGCCCGGGTGACCAACTCCTTTGAGAGCAGCGCTCCCTCGCCCCTCGGGCACTCCAAGGACCCTCGTCCTCTCCCCCGGCGCTCCTGTTTAATTAACACATGCTCAACGAATCGTAATTTAATTGCGGCTTTGATGTCTCCCCCGAGCTTGCTCTGAGTCACACAAAAACCGAAGACATAAAAAGGATCCAGGAGCAACTGGCTTGAAGAAGGCAGCAAGATCGTGGAGAAATTATGCAAGCTTTGAATGTTTAATGTGATTTAATCATAGCCTTCGTCTGTCATTTTTCAATTTTATTTTAATTTTATTTTCGCAGGAAATAAATAAATACATTTATTAAATATTTTTAATGCAAATTAACTTATGCTTTCATTCTGCTTCTAATCTGATTTATTATGCCACGATGTATTCATTTAGAAATAGTTTTATAATTCTTATATATAGAAATTAAAAGCATTGGTTGCCCCAATTAATATTGATGAACTTAAATAAAGTAAGCACTTTAGGAATATAAAATTCAATTAAATTGGCTGTGAGTTCGAAAGTGACGCATGAAATAATCTTTTAATTACCAGTATAATTTTCAATAATTCCAAAGCTATAGCGAGCATTTGAATATTGCCCAAATTAAATTGTTAGCATTGGGTGCATAAAATAAAGCTAACTGTGGTCAAGATCGTATCGCAGATACGTTTAGATTGTTGTTTATTCCAATGTCAATGCAGCGTACACATACAGCGCACACATGTGCGTGGTATGACCACCTACAAACAGTAATATAAGCACAGAGCAGCTTACATCTTAATTACATATCGCATATTAATACAATATTAATCATACGCCCTGTTGACACGCGTGCGCCTCCCTTGGCCAAGGCAGCAAACACGTGGCCAAGTAAGGTCCGGCGCATTTCTCATGCAGGGAGCCACTATATATCTACATGTATATATGTATAGTTCACATGTGTGCTTGTGGGGGCGTGTGCATATCTAAGCCATTGCCAGTGTTTTGTTATGAGTGGACAAACCAACACAGGAACGGCAACAACACATATGGCGTTAATAAACTTCTAGCCCCGTGCCTGAGGGTCCAACAACTGAAATGAACTCGGGGAACAAACGGGGCTGGGATCGGGGAATGGGGAATGGGAACTCTGAACTGGGGAAGTGGAGAACTGGAGACCTGGAGACTGGGGGATGTGGATACAGGGATCCTGGATATGGAGGACTCCTTCTGGACGCGTCCGGCGTACGTTGTTGGCTTGTGCTTTATGGCCGCAAGTCAATTCTCTGACAAAATGCCAAGCATATTTATTTATTTACTTTTGCTTCCAGGCAGACCAGCGAAGACCGCTGCCATCCCCAACCTCATCCTCCCAGCTGTTTGTATTCTCGTCCACGTCCACGTCCAACGCTCTCGTCTCGTTTTGCGTCACTTGCCAAGTGTTTATTCAACTTGCCCCACCGAGTATATATGAAAAACAAAATAAAGCACAAATAACAAAGTGTCGGTTCGAAGGAAAGGAGCTGTGGAAGCAGAGAGAAGCTCAAAATTAACTCGACCAAAACCACCGAAATTTCTTTGACTTCTTTAAACCTTAAACAAAAACCAAAATTGCCTTGCAAACGACATACCAATAGTTGTTATGTGTCAGACATAAAAAGATTTTACATTTTTTAGACTATTTTATGTTCTCCAAATATTTTTAAGATACAGAAATAAACTTGTTTAATATGAACATTTTTTTTTTAGGAAATTCATATAATAAAGTTCAACATAATAATAATTTGGATTTTGAGTACAAAAGCACAATAACCATTAAAAGAAAGTTCTGAGTATGTTTTAATCATATATTTGCTTAGCAAAAATACAAGATTTTAAGAACGACATGCACTTAGCCCTAGATCCATTGTAAACTGGCTAAAAGCAAAGTCATTTTAAGTGATACGACAAAATCTACGACAAGGATTGTTGTATAGACCTAAATTTCAACTCAACCAATGCAGCAATTTGTGTGTGTTCTATAACCCAACTAAAGCTGCCCGAAACTCGGGAACAATCTGCTACTGCCCACCGACAAACCGACAATATCCAAAGCCGAGAGATGCCTCAGAGCCTGTGCGTCCGTGTGTTGATGAAGATTACGTCAGCTGAAAAGTTATTGTTTTGCCCCGGCATTCAGGAAGGCAACTAAAGACAGGAAGACCCAGTGGGTGTGATGGGCGGGGAAGCTACCATTTATATCCATATAGTTTGTGTCCTGTACGAAAAATACTCAAAAAAATAGAGAGGACGAAACGGGACCAGGAAACGTGCGGCATGTGGGCAAACTGTCGTCTTTCATTTTCGTTTTTCGGTTTTTCGTTTTTCGGTCGCTCCCCAAATAGTTTCGGCATGAAAATTGCGGCCGAATCGAACCAAGGATGCTGCTATCTGGCCAAAAATGCCTCTGGCCAAGCGTGAAAGTGACCGGCAGGAGAAAACCCGAAAATGAAACATTAAAAATAAATCCAAATTGTAGCTCCACAATTTTCTTCTCTGCTTTTTTTTTTTTGCATTTTCTATGCCCCCAATAGACAATAGAAATTCAACATTAAATTACGGACATAAAAGTGCCACTGCTGCATATTCTGTGGAAATTTTGAGATATTAAATGAATTTCCAACTGGTCCCTGGGTCCCCAGTTACAGTTGTCAAATCCTCTTCGCCACGCACAAGAAGACCCTGCTCCCGTCCACTTTTAAAATTTCTGGCTGCATAGTTTCGGTTATTTTTTCTCGCAGGGGGCTCCCCACCACATGGTGACATGCCCGGCCAGGAAGTCGATTCGATGAGGGGCGGGGGGCGTGGCACGCAATTAGCCAGGCTGTCAACCAAAGTGTTTTCTCATCCTTTTTCTCGCATCCCTCGGTCTCTGTGTGTCCGTTTGCATTAGAATTGCTAATTGCCAAAACTTTTGCAGCTGCAACATTTCTTCTGCTGCTTGAATGCAATCGTTGTCGCTAACATCCCCATCAACGTCATATACATACATACGTAGAATAAAACATCCAAGGATACATACATTTTTGGAATAGTCCTCGGAATTGAGACATCTGTTTGGAGTGCAATGCTCGGAGCAGTAAAAACACACTTTGGTTTTCTTCTGGGACAAGAGGTAAATGAAATACAGGACTCGAATTCGGATAAGCTTGTTCGACGTGCCATTCGTTTTAATTCGATTAGTCGTAATATTTTAAAGTTTTTCATTAAAGCAAAAGCCAATGCAGATGCAATTGCAAAGTTTTGCATAAGAAACGAAGGATAAATTGCCAATGCGGAGTGGCCATTTCCCCCGGGGGAAAACCACCGAGCAGGAGAGAAACTTTTCAATAGCATTTCCACTCCTCCGTCTTCCTTCCTATGTTATATTCCCGGTGCTGCCAATGTCTGGCCAATTTTTGTGTGTTTTGCCAGTCAACAACTTTGTTTATTATTTTGTTTCTTTCTGTTTTTTTGCAACTTTATGCGGCAACTTTTGGCCAAAAAGGCGACTCTGTGGGCGTGTCACAGTTGTTAGCGCAGAAGAAGACGAAGAAGCAGAAGCGGGGTGTAGAATGGTAATATTTCCAACACAAGACTCAAAACACACACACAAAGGCGGGGAGAAAAGAAGCCACCGCAATGAGAAACATTTTGCGCTCGCAATGGAAATGGAAAATGACAATGGAGCTATGGAAACTTGCCATTCATTCATTACTTAAAAAGGGAGCAAAAGTCCTGGTTGGGTCTTTCGACTATAAAATACCCAGCCATAAACTTTTTAATGAAATTTGGAAGCGAGCTTAAAACCTTTGTTGCGAACTCCGAAAGTTGCCAGAGAAGTACACTCACTACTTGTGAGCCAACAATAGTTTTGCTTATTAGCTCAGTTTTTAAGAACTCTCGTTAGCTGAATCAAGGAATACCCTATCATCAAGACTCATGTTCTTCTGAGGGAAGCTACGTTTTACACGCCATAAAACAATCTACCCCTGCACTCAATAAAAGTGCCAGGTATGGAAACTACCAAAATTTGTGTGGAATTTGCCACAGCAATCGTTATAAAACTTTGTCCAAAGCAACAGGACGAGGGGAGAAGGGGGCGGACAAAGAGGAGAAAACAAAATAAAATGAAAGGAAACTTTATTTTTACAACTAATTGGCAAACTTAAATGTAAGATTTCATTTTATTTGTGGGCCGCGCGACAAAGCTGTTTGAGGCTTCATTAAAAAATTACATTTTTCCAGCTGCAGGCGACAGGAGCACAAAGCGCCCGAAGGCAGTTGACTGGTCAGGAAAATGGGAAATGGCAAATGGGTAATGTAATGGGAAAATGGGAAAGGAAGGAAGGCCGATGCGGCCAAGGCAATTTATGACCAACTGGCAATGAAAATATTTGCCACATAAATAAAGCGTGACAAGCTGGAAGGACACATTGACAGGCGATACAAGGGGGCGGGGAGCTGGATATATCCTCGGAGTCGGAGTCGGAGGAGCATATAGACGGGGTCACCTACCTGGAAACTTGTACAGCGCCACCTCGTTGCAATTAATCTCAATCAGGGTGCTTGTCTCGTTGGGCAGGCCGGCGCACTGGCACATGGAGTTGAGTGGACAGGCGTAGAGGATGTCCTGCTGCTGGGAGCCCAGCAGGGCGGCGGATCCCCTGCCTCCTCCGCCGGAGGGTGGGGCACTTCTGCCCGTATTCCTGGTCCGCCGATGGCCGCCGCCTCCACCTCCGCCGCCGTCGAACTGCCAGCAGTGCGAGGAGCTCACCAGGCACGAGATCAGCACCAGATACAGGTGCATCCTGCAAGAAGGAGAGCAAAGAGGCATTCTATGTAGAGAGCTGCAGATCCACAGATACAATCTTACAATCTAGTGGGGGAATGGGCGCCCTTTTCATTTCAGCACTTCGGCTCACATAAATCCACCGTATAAAGACACCTTGGCCGGGGGCATTTGTTTATTCGCTGCTGCTTTGCATAAATCACACGTTTGGAAAGCGAAAGCAAATGAAATGGCATAAAATTAACGTTAGTCCACACGCGTCGCGTTCGCACCGTGTCACAAAAAAATTTAGAAGACAACAAAAAAAAAAAAAATAAAAGTTAATTCCTTAACATATGAATAAAAAATTAATTTTTTTTAATTTTATGTATTACAGAAATAAAGTATTTAATGCTCAATCCAACTAAGTTAATTATTTTAAGGCATAAAATTAAGTTTCAGTCGTTCTTCTTTAATGGATCCACCAAGTTTTAATTGAGTTTCATAACAATTTGTACCCCTCATAGCAAATTTTCCAGAATCGTGCGAGTCCTTAAGATCTCAAAAATCTCGGTTTGCCAGAGCGACGACGGGTAAAAACAATTAACTTGATTTAATTGTTTTCGCAATACTTTTGAACCAATGTTGATATTTTGGCTTAAGCGAACACCCCTCCCACCGCTCGCAGCCAAAAGCACAGAAACGACAACGGAGGAAGTTTTCGACTAAAAGCCTGCGACAACTCATGCAAATGAGCCGCAGTCGTGTGACACAGTCCCCTCTCCTCCCTTCCCTAACTCCCATCCATTGCCATGCAATCCTTCATACACATGGAAATGCCTAGCCTTAAAAAGAAAAAATGCACTGCGGAAAACGATCTCCAAGTTTAAAGTACCATTAAATGTTAGAAATCAAAAATGTGAAAATCCAGTATCTAAATTTTAGATAAGTAAGAATTCCAGCTGAATAATATTGTACATTTTTCTTATGCATGATCTGTAAGTTAATCTAATCCCATTTTTCTCTCTGCACGGATGAAAGCAAGAAGAAAGTGCGCAACCACAACACGTAGAGGCCTCAACAGCCGCAGAGAAGTCGCATATAAAACATGTTTCATGTACGCTAGATGTGTGATGTTTATTTGACACGCCAAAGTATATAATAACAAATAAAAACTTTCGGCTCCGCCATGGAACCACGGAACCTTACCATTCCAGACGAAATGAACCTTACGGCGACAAGGACGAGTACGGGCCATTAGCACGATTGTTGAGCTTTAAGACTCCCGACGGTTTACCTTGAGTGTGCTAGTGTGTGTGTGGGGGTGGGGGTGGGAGTACCTACCTGCGCACATTACGACCAGCCATAAAACTACGGGCAAAAAAAAAAGAATAGTCGCTCAGAGAACCGGCAGACTGGCACTCAATCCCGTTCCCATTCGCCTAAGTCTGTAAGTTATTTCCAGTCAGCCAAAAAGCTCCGGATAAGTCATATATATTTTATACATAATGAAATATGGCCAAAAGTCTGTGATGTGGGAGCTCTGGATAACAGAAATTATACGGCTTAGGTCTGAGATTGACTTGAAAGTGTGTAGGTGCCCCTGCATAACTGTGAAACTAATGTCGTTGACATAGAATAGAATAGAATAGTTTTTTCTTTACGAAATGGATGGCCTAATGCTTTGTTGCAAAATTATATTTCAAAGATTCTGAAGCTAGCTCAATTTAATAACATTAAGTAACAATAATTTACAAAGTCATTCAGGAAAGTCTATTGGTGAGTTTTTAGTGGTTTTATAATTAAGAATAGGTTAAAGTAAGTTAACAAATCGAAACACTGCATACAATGGTAGAAACCCTAAAGGTATGAAACCCAAACTCACGGTATATATTTTTGAGTCCCCGAGAATCGAACTTACCGAGATAACAACCAGATAAGTATGCAATTTGGCTTCCGGCTGCCTCCATTCCATCCATCTTCTGTTTCAATTTAATAAATATATTCTAATTTAATAAATCTCATCTTGTCAGGCAAATCGCCAACTGTTTACCTAATCTTCCGACTGTCATTTGCCATATGCACTCAACATTAAATTCCGAACGTACAGGGGGAGAAAAACCAATCAGAAAAGCTTCAGTTTGCCGCCCGGCACTTTTGCTGATTGTTTTTCATTACGCTGATGGTGACAAATCGAAGTCTTTTTCCCTCGCTTGGACCATGTAAAACAAATGATACATCACACAGTTGAGTGCGTATATATAAGTGGTATCAACCTTTATGCACCTATCCCATTCACACTCGTGTGTGTGCGACAGATACGAAGAAGTCAGGATGTTGGACGACGGGCGGCAGAGTAAAAACGAAAAAGATAAATATGTCGTAAAAGTTTTTTATTTGCGTTTTATTTTTTTGATACAGAAAATGACTAACTTGTTGGCTGACAGACAAGCAGCAAACAGGCATCGCTTTGGGCCAAGAACAACTGGGGGTCAGCGGTGGAGTGGGCGTGTGGGTTGGTGGGTGGTTGGGCTCCGGGGGCCTAGGGGGATAGAGACAGTCTGTCACGCACACACGCCCCCTCTTCCGACCAAGTTGGACTCTGCAGATGCGGGCGTTGCCTCATCTGACCCTCAACCTTGTCGGACAAAACTTTTTAAAAACAAGCCAACAAAATTGTTGGGCAGAAAGTGTAAAAAGCCTGTCGATTCACAGATGCTCTTTACAAAATTAACGTATTATTTTTTAAACAAAAATCGCGGTTACTTGAAGTAATTTAAAAAGAGCACCTCAATATTATTTACCAACTATTTACCCTTTAAGTAATATTAGTTTTTCCTTTTATCAGTATTTTTCCCAGCTCATTACTCATTTATGCCAGGCTTTCCGTTTCATACTCTATACCCTTTTGCACACTTAACAAGCGGGCCAAAGAGCAAACTATACAATAAAGTGTCAATCCCCCACAAGCACTGTGATGTCGCTGAGAAATCCTTTTGCGGCCATCATCTTCCTTTGAGCAGAAGGACGAATGCCACGAAAAGGTCAACAGGAGGCAGGTTGCCGGGCGGGCAGACCGCAAGTTTTTATTACGCATATAATGCCAGCGATTTGCAGAAGGGAGAAAGAGGATGAGAGTTAAAGTTAAAGTGGGTGGATCACAGAGGTCTGCATCATTTTTATACTTTTAATTTTTTATGCCGGTGACACAGTGACATGAAATGTCAACGAGCTGCAAAACAAACAGCACAAGCAAGAAAGTCCTGGACAAGGACCAGGATAAATATGATGAGCGTCCGTTGGGGATGATGTCCTGCTAGTTGACGCCGACGCCGACGCCGCTGCCGACTGAGCAGCGCAGCATGAAAAATGCTGAAAAACGTAGCATACATTTGGGAGTCGTTGGCTTGCAGCTTTCCACTCGTTTCGCCGCTCGCTTTTCCCGCCTCTATCTCTGTCGAGAATTTGCGAGTTTGTGCGATAATAACATATGTAAGTTGCCTCCCCGCACACAGGGCATGCATATGTGAGCATGTCGGTTTTAAACTCAGCCCCATAAGCTGCTCCCATTTATGCTTCCAAAGCTTTTCCACCAAAAAAAAAATGAAATACAGAAAAAAACTGAATTTAAAGCCGTCGCTCAGACGGGGATCAGAACTTTAAATGAACTTAACAAACTGTGAGCGTGTATTTAACGCAGCCAAACATGAAAAAGGTTCTTGGGTGCGCGATTACGTGCCTGTGTAGGTGTGCCCCTTTTAGGTTTATGCAAGTGTGCGCCTTATATGTATTATATCCTCAAGATACATTACAGTTAATCGGCGTCAAGTCAATTAAGGATACGGCAAAGTTTGCCTGGGCCCTTTTTGGGACGAGTCCTTACGGAAAATGTATGAGTTATTATACACTTGCAGAGGGTAAAGTGACTTACAGAAAATGTTTTTAGGTTTATTGAATGGAAAGCCATAACTATCGGGCTTTCGATAGGAGTCATTATCAATAGTATCGATACTATTAAAAATGTGTATTCTTTGACAAAAAATGATGACGCCCAAGAAAAAAATTTCTGAAATATTGATAATATCGATGGTGGCGATTTTCTTCTTATTTTTTTAGAAACTATCCCTTTTGTACAAAAATGTATAATCTCGTTCATCTCTATTCGTTTAAGCTAAGTGACTACTGAACCCTTGATATATTCATTATTTCTCATACCTTGCCTTCTGGCCAACTATGCGTTTACCACTTTTCTACTTTGTATCCATTCCATCCATTCAACTAGTTCGGATTTCTGGGCCATATCTCACACCTTGACAGATGCAAAGCGATCCATCTTCGGCATTCGACCTGCACATATGCAATGGGTTTTATGAAACCATTAGCAGAACGGGGCAAACTTTAAGATACATTCATCTTGCGGGAGGCATTTTAAAAAGAAACTTAGCACCAAACTGGTTTGGCTCGGCAACGATTCCTTGGCCCATATAAATCACATCCCGGCACATCGGCACAGACACAAACTCACATCCACATCCGCATCCACAGTTTAGTCAGTTCATTCAAGTGTCGTTTATCGCTTTTGCTATTTTGGCAGCGCCTTCCGTAAAACTGCTTTTGGCCATAAATATGCCAATTTGGCAGAGCGACCCCTATACTCCCGTCCCTTAACAAGGTGATTTCCCGGTACTCGAGCGATCACCCCCGAAAAAAGCAGAAACCATCCAGTCAGTCAGTCAACCAGAGTCAGTCAGAACAATAAAAACGAAATTTATTACTCAAAGTTTATGGCATAGCAATAAATGTATCTTTTCTGCTGAGCATCCCAGTATCTGTATCCATAAATATGCACCCATTCGCACCTAAGTGCGGCGAGCGGGGGTGCCACATGTGGCACAGGCCACCCATCGCCCACGTTGAAATTATTATGTTGCCCCGACACCATCACCATCACCATCCCCATCCCCATCCCCATCCCCCCTTTCAACCCTTGATTCAAATCCCATAAAGTTGTCGAGTGGCTGTTGCTGTGATAGTTCGTTTCTCTTCTGCTGGCCATTTTCATGTTGGTCGGAGCTGTTTGGCAATTGCCGCATCATTAATCTTACTCACGGAAACGGCGCTCGGGTCAAAGTTTTGAGTTTGGGTAATTTATCTTCGACTTGCCGCAATTATGTGCCAGACTGGGTGGGGTGGAAAAAACTAGACAACTTTCCACCTTATGCTGACACCTCCGTTAATTCCAGTCCCGCCGGCAATCAGCAGAACGCACCTGAACTTGAAACAGGATGCCCAGGACTCCCGGGAGCCTCTCTCATCCGCGGGTAGAGATTTCCAAGGACTCTCTATCTCCCGCTCGAAAGGGTTGCTCTAATAATTCTTTGCCTAAATTATTTAGCAGCAATTTCGCGCCCGCGGCACTAAAATTAAATTGAAGTGTTTACGGAAAACACATGAATTGCTTATGAACGACAAGCGCCAAACTATCCAAGGCCGTAGGGGGGCGGGTCGAAAGGGGCGGGGTTACGGTTCGAGGCCTCAGGCGTGTCATGTTGTGTGGTGGGCGTGGTCGGTGCTCCGATGTGTGCGGCAGGGCTTTGGATATATGTATTCCATATTCCATGCTTATCAAGCAAATGACAGTGCACAATGGAAACAGAAAGTACAGGCCGACAAACGAGTGATGACCAAGCAACCCCATCGCAAATGCACAGTGGCTTAAGGTGACATATATCAAATTTTCTGAAAACTAAGGGACCGATCTGGAAACTCTGCGAAAGTCAGCAAGTCGCAGAACCCAAATATGGAACTTAAAGAACTGAATAAAAAAATCCCCTAAAGGTCTTGAGTGATACATTTTGTTAGCCACAACTTTCAATATAAATCCGTCAAAATAAAATTTATTTGGAAATAACGAATAGTATAATATAATAATACCCCTTTCTAAAAATTATAAAAATATTTTTCAAATATTTCAAAAAACTCAGTTTGGAATTGTAAAAGAAAAAAGTTGGTTTTCCTAATTGTTCGATTTTTCTTTATACCTAATTTGTATTTTTCCTATATTTTTTGTAAGGCTTTCGTGGGATTAATGTGAGCTTCCTTGAAGGACCTTTATTCCTTGCTTTGGGCCACTGTTTCGGGCTGTTGTTGTTATTCTCCGGGCACACAGCCGCACAATTAATTGCGTAAACAAAACGCGACGGACGGGCGGGCATGAGCATTGAATTATTCAAATCATCTATAATTACAGCTGGCAACTCGCTCGATTGCCTGCTCCCCTCGCCCTGCGCCCTGCGCCACGCCCCCTTCATTTCAGCCCAACGCATTTATCAATTAAATGCGAACGCAGCAGCAGCAGCAAATCCAGCAATTGCAACAATAATACAGGCAGCAGTAGCTGCGGCAATGAGGACATTGCTGGGCCAGCAATTAAATTATTAAAAGTTTGTCATAAATAAAGTGAGGCACTTGACAATTATTAAAATGAATTACATTCGAGCGGGGCAGTGGGGGGCGGGGGAGGGAGCCTAAATGATTGGCCCCAGGATCGATTGGGGGCCGGGGCACAGAAAGGATTGACTAAGGGAGAAGCCAAAACGATATATACGAGCTTTTAAATTTATGCCCTGCCTTTATGGCTCTTCCCTGTGCGTGTGTGTGTGTGTGTGTTTGAGTGGAATTGCCGACCTCTGGGTTTATGAAATGCCAAGCGGCTGTTTTCATTCTTATTTTTTCAACTGTTTAATCTCAATTACCAGTGCGAAATATGCAATAAATCTGTTATTGTTTGCTTTTATAACCGATATGCAGGGTATGCTGAGCGGATTCGGTATCCGATTTTACAGAGAAAACTCAGCAAAAATGTTGAAATGGAAAACTTGAAAGCCTGGTTATTTCCTCTATGTATTATTCCATAATTGGGGAATTTATTTTAAAACATTTTTAAAATTTAAATAAAGTTATTTAAGTAAATCTACCATTTCTAATAAAAATATCAAAAATACTGTAAACCTATAATTATAATTTAAAAAGAAAAGTAATAAGATAATAGTTTAATTAAAAATACAATTTTTTTTCTTTCTAGATCATTTTTTAATTATAACAAAGTCGATAGTTGTCTCCAAATTTTACTACAATTTCTCTAATTTTCCGATATTTCTTGGTGATTATATAAAAGACGGTATGAAAAGATCGATCATTTAAGATTATCTTGGGTCTGTTGTTGCTGCATGTGTCATGGTGTGTCAGCGGCGTTTTATGCCGTTCTTTCAAGTGCCCCCGACACAGTTGTTGCAAATGGCAAATGGCGGGCGTACCGCCGTGCTTCTGCTCCCGATTTGCTACCTTACCCAAGCCCCGTTTTTTATTTCTTGCTTCATGTGTGGAGCAATAAAAACACAAATAATGGCAGGAGTCGGGTAAAAAGAGAGGAAATGTGTGTGTTCAGGGGACTGTGAGGAAACAAAACATACGCAATTTGTGCTGCGTTTGGGGATTGTTGCTGGATTGTTACATTTCTGTTTTCGGCTTGTTGTTGTGTTTGGTTTATGCGCTCCTTTATTTTATTTTTTGCTTTGGTTTTTGCCCTTTTTATTTGCCTGTTGGGTTTGTTAGGCTGAATTTAAGCCTTTAAGCACATAATTTCAATTGCTGTACATAACACAAAACGGATTAATTTTGATTTTGACGTATGACTCGTGTGTGAGTGTGTGTGTGTGCACGTGGCATTTGAAATCTGTGATTTTGAGTGCAAATTACCCGGAGCCATGAATGCCGCACGCAGATTTCTACCATGCTCCGCAGCCCAAGCCTTTGGCAATCAAAATGCAAAATGGAAACTGGCAGGAAAATCCAAAACCAAAACCCAACCAGAAAAATGCTCAAACGCATCTCCACAACTCAAAGGATTAGTGAAAGAAGCCGGGCCTTAGATTTTCGATTCACAATTTGAAAGGTAAAATGTTGCCCGAAGTAAAATATGTGTTCATGTGAAAGTAAACGAGGTCATGCCATTTTTTCCAAACGAAACGTTTCCTTTCCAACTGCAAAACGAGCAAATTGTTTGGCTAAGCTTTCAGTTAAGTCTTTAGGTGAGTTATTTTGCAATGCTAAATTTCAATTGAAATTAAAGCTACAATCCATTTATAGATAATGAATTAATATTTTTAGCTATTTCTTTTCCTACGATTTTGAAAGATTGTAAACATTTAAGTTAAAAGTTTCAAAGTATGTTTTCTGGACCTAATTAATTACACTAAATGAAAGAGCTGCGGAAATCATAAGTCAGCTGTATATTTATCTGCGGTTTTATTGCTCCTTGAAGCATCATCATCCACTCCAACCGCAAAAGCCACTTCCACCATACTTTTCCATATATATACAGGTATATATGTAGAGCAAGAAATCAGGTTGGCGACACTTCGCTAACTGAATGGCTTCATTAGGAAATTAAGGCGGCAGGGGCTGAAAAACATGGAAAAGAGAAAATGAGCGGCAAAATCCTCGGTCGTCCCAGTTGAAATTTATGAATTTTTGGCATGATTCAAGCTAATCACGTTGCTGCCATTACCCAAAATTATTTCACATATAAGCCGGCGAACGGGAAGGAAGGCAAAAACATTATTTAAATATCTTAATGCGTTAAATTTACGAGTCCTGGCCATGTGAATGGCCACGCACCAACTACACGGTGTGTGTTCAGATGTGTGCACGTGGTGTGGGCGGGAGTGGGATATTCAAATTCGGTCAGGTGTATAATTAAATTGGAAATTGTGAGCGCACGCACAGGCGGAATATTTGGGATTTGGAGTATTTAAACGACTTGGCCCATCGTCGCCTTATTATGCCGGCCACTTGACCGCCACTTAGAGTCTGGCCAAAAGGTCAAAGTGTAAAACTTTCACTGGAATGGTAGGAGATCTTGAAACCATCCTGATACCATTGCTTTTTGCTAATTTATAAAGCTCTGCGAGGGTAAAAATAATATTATAAACACAATAATCTCATCTTTTAACTGGACTATGAGTTTGCTTCGAGTGTTGAATCATTTGGGCAAGGTTTTCGAGGTGAGGTGAGACCCCTGAGACTTTGGCATTCCAGTGCTCGCAGAGCCATCCTTCATTCTTGGCCAATTTGACGGCCAGCCACCAACATCCCGATGAAATGTGTGCCAATGACTCCCCAGGGTTCGGGACCCCCATGGAAATGCGGCAGATGATATTCAGGATGGTGGCGTCGTTATAAACCTAATGAATGCATTAAAGTTGCAGGATGCGATGAATGTAAGCTCATCAGAGGAGGGCCTCAAGGGATTTAAGTGGAAGTGGAAATTGGAGAAACTTTCAGAGGTGTCCTGTGTAGAACTTAAAACACTACAAATGTAAGTCCTGCGATTATGTACATTGATATGATACATCGTAAATGGATTATAAGCCCAAAATCGATTGCAGTAAAATATATAAAATTATTTATGGGTAGGTAGCTGAAATGAATATTTATCTGAATAACTCTTTGCTCTAAACAAACGTATTTTCCTATTTATTTTGGGAAAAGTGCACACATTGAGTATAAGTTTGTTCTGGGAGGAGGTGCCCAGCATTTCAATGCCCGCATGCAAGTGAGTGTGTCACGTTGCGAGGCGCTTTTCTGATTAAATGCGAAAATTTAATTGCCTGGACTGCGACACGTGGCGTATAATTAATGACGTGAGTCAGAGAGACTCGAATCGCAACGCGGCTGAGGAGGAGAACTCAAACCGAGAGCGAACTCCAACCGAACATCAACTGAATAAGTCATAAGGTTTTGGCTTTGCAATGGGCGACGGGGAGCGGAGGGGCCTTCAACATCCGTAGGACACAAATAAGCCATATCATTCGCATTTCGTGTATTGACTGGCAGTTAACATGGCTTGGCAAAAAGTCTGCAACGACTTGTGCAATTGTCCTCCGTGCATACCGAAATCCCCCGTCCCAAGTACAATTGCAACTGTCATACGCACGAAATACCCCGGGGGGATTGGCAGGGGCAAGTTGTTGGCAGAAATTGAGGTGGAGAGTCCTCTCCACAGCGCACATACATGCATGGCTATGGTATATACTATATGTATTTGGCAACAATTTATAAGGGCAATACGTGCAGGGCATATGCCCGGGTTGGGTTAGGTTAGACTTCCTGTCGAGGACAACTATGCGAGGTCCACGCGTGTGCATACCAATGTCCCGAGCCAAAGAACCCGAGGGCCCAAGGATATGAGCGGACCAGTCCTTTGGCAGGGCAATGCAATCCGGGCAATCGCAGCAAACATTTCAAGAACGAGGACGCCGAGCAGTGGGAAGGAGGACCTCGGAACCTCCAGCAAACAAGGCAACTACTGAAAAACGGAAGGAAACGAGTGGCAACGGATAGCTTCGGGCCAGGAGCAGCTGCAAATACCCTAGGACTTTTTACACACTGCCTTTCAAATGACCCCGCAATTAATTCAACTCCTCATAAAATCCATTTGAAACCCTGTTAAATGCATTTAATAAAAAAATAAGTAAAAAATATTTACGTATGAAAGATAATGGGATTGTGTTGTATAACTATGCTACAATCCGTTTTGAAGGGGGAAATAAATCCCTTAATACTCAGGCAGTTATTTTTAAACAAATTAATAGGAGGTTTACCTTGAATGCCCTTTGTTAACTTACATAACAATGCACAGTCAATAGTTGCTAATTAGGGAAAATCCTTATTGCATGATATAACTGTTATGTAATTGGAAAAGGAGTTAGGAACTTTCAACTTAAACTTTTACAGACCAAAGAAATTTCGAAATCACATATTTCCAGCAGATAATTTTATTATTAAGCCCCGAATAGGCAAAAGGGTATCGAAAGAAAACGGAAGTTACGACTGAATTCAACTTGGAGTTTTTAGAATTGCTCGCTCTGCGCCGTCATGTCTTGTGCCCCTTCTTCTAGCCCGATTTCCCTTCGGCCCCGGGTATTACCAATTCGATAATAAATATTACAAGCTAGACAACAAAAGAAGAAGAAAAAGCATATCTGTATGTGTGTGTGTGTCTGCGTATTGAAAACGAATTCAACAAGAAAACGAGAAAGTTGCTTGCACAAAACGAGCGAAAAACAAATTAAATTCGGTTTGTCGTTCTCATTTTTCCCCCCACCACTCCAAGTTTTTCCTCTGCAACACAAATTTTTTTAGCAATTACGTGGCGGGGGGTGAGAGTAGGGGGAAGGGGAGGAGGATTTTGTGAAGGCTGCACGAAGTCAACGATTTGCATAAGTTGGGCGTGGCATTGCCGGGGCGTTGTCGCATTGATTACAAGCGTGAAAATGAATTTCGATTATGCGATGAAGGCAAGGACGAGGGTTCGTTGACAATGTTTTCGTTGCTTTTTGCTTTTTGCATTTTGCCCAGGACTCATTGTCAGTCGACTGGCGCCGCTAGGTATGCTATGATTTCAGCATTGCTCTGCTATCGGTGGGTTGGGGTCGAGTTGATCAGGTTAAATTCGCTTGACTGGCCGGGCCACATGTAATTTGCGCAATGCATACGGAAATGTAATCAAAGGCAATGCTGGAAATCTAGCACATACAATTTGCCGTCGATAAATATCTGAGAGCCCAGCAAAAAGCAAATGCATACACGATGATTGCACTTCGGGTGCCAAGGCCAATGATCAAATTCGGTTTCGTTTATTTAGCCAATTTAATGTGAAATAAGAAAATATGTTTGCTTTTGCTAGTTGGCAAAAATATTTCATTTATTTTATTGATTTATCGGCGAGCAAAAATGTTTTAAGTTATCTTTGGGCAAATAATAAAAAAAAAAGAAAAATTCCAGGGATTTTTCCACGTCGATTAAACAATTAAAATAAAAATACCAATTGCAATATAGAAATTTAAAACTTCAAAAATTTATAATTTATAATCCCAGCCGCAATGACTAATACACATACATTCTTATTTGAAAGATATTAAGGATGAGAAGCGTTTTTCTTATTCCATTCATCACTCGCGAATCCACTTATGGCTTTTCCCCTTCCGGTATTATTTATTTTTTGATCTATTCTTGTTGTTGCTGGATTCGCAGTCGTCTTGAAAAATGTACTTTTTATGCTTCATTACGTGGCGTCTTCCTGTTGTCAGTTTTTCTTTACATTTCGTTTAACATTTGTCACTTTTATAGCCGCATGTGTGTGAGTCTGTCAGTCCGTCCGAGTGTGAATGTGAGTGTGTGGGCGCTGGAAAATGTCTCGCAGCTGCCCATCTTCATTTCGGTATGTTTTTCCTTTCTTTTTCATTTTTCCTTTCCTTTTTTCACGTTGTTGTGTCGCTCTAGTTGTTGCTGTTGATATTGTTGCTGTCGTTTCATCAACAGCTGCTGCTGCACACGAAAAAAAAATTTAAACTTAATTCTTATTTTTTCTTTAAGCAAAAACCTCATAACAAGGCCTTGAACAATGCTTAATTTTCCCAAGACGGCTCAGGAAATTACATTTGTAGGTTTTTATTGAACCTAGGTTTGGCTTTGAATTTTATTATTTCCATATTTCTGATTTAGGATCGCATCATATAAATATTGTTGTTTACTTTTCTCTGAGTGGTACTAGCAAAGAGATTCCCCAAACACTTTGGCCCAGCCTCTTTACAACTTGATTTAAGGTTCAGTGGATATGGCGCCCATGTCGTCTTGCCTCTCGCTCCCGCAAACCCCCCTCCGCCACCCATTTGGCAACATTCTCGCTTTCTCATGTGTTTGTCTCCTGACAAATGTCATGTTCAAATTGCAGACTGAACTTTTGACTTTTGACAACGACAGAGAATCAACGACGCGATTTCTTGATAGATATGAAGTGGATTTCCCAAGGAGTCAAGGTCGAACATAAGTGAAGAGTAGCAATAAAGGCATATACCTACGCTTAAATGTTCTATTGATTTTTCAAAGTATTCACCTTTAAATTATTCCTCAGTGGCACATATTTAAAAAAGCATTTATAACAAACAAATTGGCCGGATTGCACTATTTGACTTTAATTATCAATTAATTTTCGAGCTTTATGCAATTTTAATGTATGTAATCCGGTCTGTTCATAATAAATACCTAAATCCGAAATAACGCTTTCGTTTGGGTGAGATGGAATAAAACACAATGCTAAAATATGCTAGAACTCACAGTGTATATATTTTTAAATTTTTCTAATAAACCCCTTAAAAAAATTGTAGTCTTATAAAAAATAGATGTATAATTAATTCTTGCCCTATTAATCGCCATGTCATTTTGACTGTAATAAGACGATTGGCTGTCCCATTTACGTGTCACACTTGGTCCTTTTGTTTCGATAAATACATTGATCTATCACCGGATGTTCCGGGGGCAAAACCCTGGGCATTAGGGCTCAATCACATTAGCGTGTTAAACTACTTAACATGGTGAAAGACAAACCTACACAACCTGAGCTTCTGCCGGAGGAAGATTGCTTGGATATGGGCGTAATGCCCGAGAACAGATTGAAGGGGCGTGCCACACATTACAACTGATTGAATTAATCAGCTTCATTATTTCACTAGTATTTGGGGGATTTAATGCATTTGCAAGCCATGTTTCAATTAGGCCACATCGAAGGGCTTTGACT
Organism: Drosophila mimetica; assembly: GCA_037075245.1. Lineage (NCBI taxonomy): Eukaryota > Metazoa > Arthropoda > Insecta > Diptera > Drosophilidae > Drosophila > Drosophila mimetica. The sequence continues at coordinate 446,854 of JBAMCH010000007.1, forward strand.
CCCAGCAACATAAATTGTCGAACCGAACCGAATCGAATCGAGTCGAATGGTATTGAACTGAATGGCACGGCTTGGAAAGGAATGTTTAATGTATATGTATAAAGAAAGGAGCTTCAAGCTTGAATGCGGGAATTTATGTGGCTACGTGCAGGGCATTTGCCAGTCGAAAGAAGATGTCCCACCGCCCTTTGCAAAATGGACAGCCCAGAAGGAAGCCCCTGGAAGTAGGCATATTTAATGACACCACGAGGAGGAGGCCACATAGCCCATTATTGGAATTGGTTATCCGTAACAAAAGGCGAGCAGGTAAACAAAACTAACTAGCAAACAAACGTGCAAACAAACATGGACAAGTTAACAAAACATTTTACCTTTTTGCACAATACACCGCATACTTGAGCAAAATGCTTTTAAAATATACACATAATATTAAGCAAACAGCATGAAGTATTGATATTTATTTGGGAGTTTAATCAAAAAGTTTTCATTTCATATTTTTCGAATGATTCACCGAGGATTACAATTCGAGTGGTGATGATGATGATTTCGCAATCAATGTCCCAAAAGTGCCGAAGCCCCGACAGGTGACAAGCTTACACATATGTATGGATATATCTACAAGATACTTGGCACAATGAGGAAGACAACAGAGGAAGATATATTACGTACGTCCCAGGCATCCTCACTTATCCCACACACACGAATATTGTATTATTTTCAATAAGCAGGCGACGTATTGATAACAAAGCTTTGAAATATATACAAGGGTCCCTCCTCCTCGTCACCCCGCTGCTCCGCTGCCCCGATCCTTGATTTCAATGGCTGGAAAATATTGAATATGTCCCTGCTCCCGAGCCCCCACCTTCCACACAAAAGGAGATGACAGGACGAGGTAGCATCGAAGCGCAAAGCATTTTGTGCCAAAAAAGAAAGGAGAAATATTGTATGGTCATGTCATTGTATTTGTATGGTATAAGTTATAAATGTATGCAGCGATGTGGGGATTAGACTGCTGCTGGAAGTTGGATTTCTATTATGTTCCCCACTCTTAGGCAGAGATGATGCCAGAATGATGATATGAGTGCAATGGCAGAGGAACCGCAAAACCAACAGAGAGAGAAAAGCATTTAAAAATGGCAGACAGCAAAAGATGCAAATGAGAATCGGTTTCTGATGCTCCAGCAACTGCTGCTTCCACACTCGAAAGTTAACATGCATACCCCCGAGGACCACACACCCCTCGCTCCCCCGGCCAAAGTCAGTCAATCACTCCTGCTTCGATTACAGCAGAAGGAGTGACATTTTTAGTTGCACCAGCCACCAGATGAAAAAAGTACCCGCAAAATGAATGAAAAGCCAAGATGGGAAAGGGAAAATCCCGACTATACACCCCCTTTTCATGCAGCGTCTGCTGCTGTCACATAATCCCCTTTTTCAATAAGATTTAAATTTGCATTTGACACATATTGGACGAGGGCACCGACAACAGCCCAATCCTGCAAAGTCCTGGCCAACACACCAACACCTCAGAAAACCCAGAAGTAGACTATATGCATATATCTGCACATAAATATTCCTTTAAGTGCCTGTGTACGTTAAAACATTTGTGGCAATACGAGTGACGCACCAAGGATAACATGACCCATAAATGTTTGTCATCTGGAATTGGTTGAAAAGCACATATGATCTTTAAGCCGTGTCACTCCCATACTTTCTAAAGATTTTTGGAATAAGAAAACAGTTTTTTCACAAATACTATTCCATTTGGGCTTTTTTCTTGCCTTATTTTTCTGTCACAGTTTCAAAACAGTGCCTTGCAGTTCCTGTAATTTTGCTTTATATTTTTATGGCTGCCCTTCAATTTTATTATTTTTAAACGGAAATACTCGTAGGTAGATTCTAAGAAACCTATTAACTTGCGTAATTGATTCGAAGAATCTAAATACCCGCTGGGTGGTTTAAATTAAATGAAAATTGAAGCATTTATATTGTTGGCCTCTCCTCGGAAAATGCTTGGACTACATATTGATTTCAAAAATATTTAGATCCAACACATCTAATATCTCTGACCCAATAAAAGCGACATGATTTGCCAACTGCTTGCGATTCATACACAAATATTGACTGCTCCTGCCAGCAAAACCATAAGCAGATCTTAAATATTCCGCTCTTTTCAGAGGCCCCCTCCCACTTAACCCACCGCATTAGCATAGGCTCCACAACAGAACATATATTTAACCTCGGTGAATGCATATAACACAGGAGAATGCAAGAACGGCATGGGCGTGGGCTGCAAGGGGGTTTCGTGGGGACAGGTGACAGCTTTGGGCGGAAAAAGGGTCGCCGTCAGAGGTTGAAATAGTGCAAGAGGTAGTTTACAATGGAGGAAACTGCGCGTCATTAGCATAGCTAAGGGAATTGTTTTAGTTGGTTTCAGTTCGTTTGGTGGGCTGGTTTCACTGGATTGGATGGTTTGGTTTCGGACCCGGTGAATGGATGGGTGTGGCACTCAGGGGGCCGAGGGGGGCGTTCGCCAACATGGCTGACATGTTATGTGATTTGATTTGGATTCCCGTTCCCCTCACTCTTTTCATTCCCCACCACTTCTGTGCAGGCCTGGTCTGCGGCAATTGGGGGTAAGTACGTTTTGGTTTGGAAACCTCATTAGTTTGACATTCCAATATGTCAGATTGCGGCTACTGGCAACTGCGGCAAAACCAATAAAAGAGCGCCAGCGAAAACCGAGCGAACTGAAAGCATCAAAACAAACGGCAAATGTTACTTGGTAATCAATTATGAAGCTTTTATCTGTACCGCTACGCATTGTGAATGTTTTATAATTGTTTCTTATTTGTAATTTAATTGAAAAAGTGAACTTCAATTAAAAACTTTCGACTGTTTTCTGTACTTCTTATTATTATAATCCCAATAATTTATCCCAAAATTGTTAATATAAAGCTTTAATTGTGATTTACCAGCTAATTCAATAAAATATACTTAATATGTAAAGTATTATCATTGATATATTTTGCCGTCATACTTCAAAATACTTTTCGAATATTATCCCTGATAAGAGATTTTGTAATTCCATTATCTCAGCCTGTTTCAAATTATTTTTGTACCTCGTTTTAAGCAGACTCCATGTTTAACCCCTTTAAACTAATACGCTGCCATTAGTACCAATTACCCTGCGACACAAAACCCGATCCCACGACTAACAATGCATAATATGGCATTATCATCCTCCATTTACGCTCTATCTAATTGCATCTCATCTAGCGTTTCAATTCCCGTTGCCTTTCTCTGTCAATAAGCCGGCAGTTTCTCAATGGCCAGACACCCACTTACTCCCTCCGACATATGCTCATCCATTTATCATAGTCGCTATAGCGATTGTGTCGGATTCCTCCTTCGTTTCGGGCGGGTATCGTCCTTAGCTCGCTTCATTAAAAAGTAAGCCCTTTTAAATTGGCCCCTTTCCTACTCCATTTTTGCCCAGAACCATCCGGCCAACAACCAATTGACATTCATAGAAAGCAACGAGACTGCGTTCTTTTCTCCGTTCTCCGTTCTCTCCACTAGTTTCCCCTCCATATTCAATTTTTTCCCTTTTTCGGATCCTTCTCAAATCGTTTTGGCCTGTTCATCTTTTTCCCGGCTGGCTGTGTCTGTGGGGATGTGGATGTGGATGTGTTTGCCTTTCAATTTGCTGACTGCTGCGTGTGTGCCCAGTTAGAGAAACATAATCGGGCAATACTTTTCCAGCTATTTGCGTGGCAAATATTTTTGCGGAGCCCGGAGAAAAACCAACGAGCCATCGGAGCGAAGGCAGCAACAAAATTGTCAAAGGGTTCCTCGCATGTGGAGATGGGATTTTCCATGTGCGTCCTGGTTTTTGGTTTAGATTCTGGCTCTGGCTTTGGGCCTGTTTGTCATCAGCTCCATATCTGCCGGCCAATTTACATTTACGAGCCGGCAGTCGGGGGCCAGCCGTCAAATATGTTAAATAACGAACTATTTTGCATTTTTATTTTATTTTTTTTTCGCCACGGCCCATATTGAACATGGTACATGGCAAAGTGGAGCAGCGGCAAGGGGTTCGACCAGGGTTTTCCAGGGAAGAATGCCTTGAACGCCGAGAATTTGTGTGCGGCTTTCAATGAGGAATGTGTGTGAGCCGCTCCGTCTGTTTCTGCTTTTGTGTCTGCCTTTGGTGTCCTCCTCCCCGGTCTGTTTACACAACCATGTCAATTTAAATCTATGTCAAAACACACGACTTAGTTGAGGTTTATTTATGTCGGTCTGTCCCAGACCCCGCATTTCCCTACTACCCTCCTTGGCAATTCAATAAAAAAATATAAAAAACGGAAAGCGGTTTTTTCCACTTTTTTATTTGCATTTCCGAGTCACGTAAATGGATCTTCGGCACTATCTGGATAATATTCGATTTCCACGCGCTCCCCATTTCAATGCCCTTCGCTTTGTGCCAATACCTTTTAAATTGGTTTGGCTGACAACGCCTCTCCCAATAAATATCTAATTTCCGTCATATGTGTGTTCATACATTGTGTACGAATTAAAGTGGAAAGTGCCCTCTTTTTTTCCCGTAGCTGCCCTTTAAGTGGGGGCGTGGCTGGGCTTAAGCCCATCAAGCGTATGATTAGCGTCAATCAGTGAAATCGTGGACGTTTAATTAAAAATCAATCAGTTGCTGTGACATAAAACCGAATGGTTCGATAAACAGTTTATGTACGTGGCTAAGGTTCGGGTTGGTCCGTTAGGAAAATCGGGATTTTAGCTTGAATAGAACGAAATATTCTCGGTAAAATAGGGGGTGTGGCCGAGCGGGCGATACATTGAAAATTTTGTAGTGGACATCAATCATTTTGTTGCACGGACTAGGCAAAGTTTCGTGTTAATCAGGAAAACACCCATAGCATGATAGATTGACTTTGTATTTGGTGTGTGCCTAAGGTTAGGTCCTAGTAATTAGGGGTCTGGGCTGGACTGGAAATTGTAGACGTCAGGAAATTGTCAGTGGTTTGACTTTCAACTTCAACTTGTTGGCCTACGAAGCTTTATTTTCCACATTTTGTTGGTATATTTTCGGAGATAATGTTTCACATTCTAAGTAATTTATTTAAAAAACTCATAGTATAATGAAGATTTTTCATTAAAAGCAGTAGATACCTAATTATTTGAAATCAAATTCACATTAAAAATTTAAATAAATAACACCACGTTTATAGATAGCTTTGGGCGGTCATTTGATTTATTAAGCTCATTACACTTTATTGGAAAAATCGCACCAAAAGTCGATCAGTCAATCAGCCAGCCAGTCCGTAAGGCTGCCAAATAATTTAATCGACAGCATGAAATGTATATTGTACATTGTGTGTTCTACGAACCGGGGTTCATAATGAGTTGATTAAAAACCTGGGAAACTTTCTGTGCCCGGAGACCCCGGTCAAGGTAAATTAACTTGGAGTGCCAAGTGGGTGTGGGTAAATAGAGTGGACCTTGTTTATGATTGCTTTCACGCCTGTCTGGTCATTAACCTAGGAACAACTTTGGCCCGAAAAAACACATTTGCGGTCCCCGCATCTCTTACATTTTTTTTTTTGCATTTTTATTAGTCCACAAATAAAACTTTTTTTGTTTGTCTACCCATGATGAGGGTCGGACAGTGGTTGGTGGGGGGTTACGGGGGACAGAGGTCCTAAAGCATAAACAGATCAATAAAACAAGACGAAGAAGAAAAGCCGGGACGACAGCCGCAAAACTACCAAGGAATCCCGACCAAAAAACCCAAGAAACAACAGCGGCAACTGGCGCAGTTCCCATGCAAATTTCTCCCAGACTTATGTACAACGCCCCTCGGAGACCCCAGAGACCCCATAGAACCCATAGAGCCCATGAAACCCCTAGAACCCAGAGGCACCTCGAGGACGACACTCTCCACTGCCATTAACTGTTGCCCGTCTATTTGTTTGTACAAATAATGTGTAAGCAGGCATATTTTTGTCAACGAGGCTAATTTCTGTCACAGATTTACGTGACAATGGCCCAGGCAAGAAGCCAGAGCCCAGAAACGCTTGGAAAGCCAAAGAAATCCGCAACAACACGCATACACGGAATAAAAACACAACAATTACAAAACAGGTTTCATCAAAGGGGATGGGTGGTTGGCAAGTGGGTGGGTTTTTGGGCCAAGTCTGGCAGTTTTTGGTCGAAATATTTTCGTTTCTTCTGCTGTCAGTGAGGCTCGTCGTCGTCGTAGTCGTCGTTTTGCGGGCAGTCCGTAAAAGCCATAAAAAGAAAAATATACCAAGCAGCAGGAAAAACAAAAAAGAGGCCCAAAACAAAACTGAGCCGTGAAGAACCAGCGTCGAAAAAAAACTGGGTTAGCTTGGGTACTTCCCCCCATCTTTCCCCCGCCCCCATGCCATTGTTGATTTTCGTTGTTTCTTTTTTTTAGCACCTATGCACTGTTTTTGCTCTTTCTGAACGATGCGCCCTGCTCCTGTCCGTCTTGGTTATTGTTGTCCAAGAAACTCAATGTGTGACACATATGCAGTCGCCACTCCTCGTGCCACAAAAACACCCACCTCCCCACCCACTGCAGCTGCAACACTCGTTCCCCAGATTTCTCCGGTTCGTTCCACTTTTCCTTGCCATCGTCTTGAAGAGCAAAGAATCGGATTGAAGAGCGCTGTTTATGGGAAAAGTTTCGACTTTTAAAACAATGTGGATTCCCACACAATCGTCTTTCAAAAAGTCATTTTGGTTTTTCTTTGGTATCAGGATAGTTAGCAATTGAAATAGTTCCGGTTATTGATTATTATAATATGTACTTGTTAATTTAAGAACTGAGTAGATTATCACAAAAAAAAATAGTGTAATAAAAAGTTTATAGCCTAATATCAAATCTGATGAATATAAACATAAATATTTATATAAGACATTGATGCTATACTTAAAAAGTATTGCTTATAAAATAAAACAAAAATCGTTTCAAATGCTATACATTTCCATACTGAAAATATATTTTAGGTCTTTCAGTTTAAAAGGTATCAAGTTTCCCCCCTGCAATTGATTAAACAAATTTCAGGGGTTTACTAGCTGTTAAATTTTTAACAGCTCGTAAGAATGTTAGTATTCCTCCACTCATAGCTGTCCAATGAAATCCTAAGCCATTCCCCATCGAATTTTGCCCCAAGTCCTCGGATGGCAATGCAAATACCGAGTGAGATGCCCAGGATGCCTCAACCGGTCAAGTCAGCTGGATGCACTGACCTCTCATCAGAATCGTTGATTGACGCTGATATGTTTGCCACATTTAATTGGGAGTGTGGGCGGGGTGCTTCCACCCCCGCCTTACACCACCCACACCCACCCCCCGCCGAGGTTGTTTATTGGCTGACAAGTGCTGCACATCCGGGCTGCGTTTGCGGAAATGAGCAAATGACTAATGACTGACCAGAGCGAACTCGAAGGCACCCGAGGCGACGAGTGACCCTTGCCCACTCTGTTTTCTGTTTTCAACTCGGTTCTCTGCTTTCTGTTTCTTGTTTACTGTGCGCTTCAATTAAAGCATCTTGCAGGAAATTGAACTTTTAGTCAAGTGGCTGGTGGGCGGGTGGCTGAGTGGGTGGTGGCCCCGAGAAGGAGACGACTGCCTCATCAATCTGTTACGTACTTGACTTGTGGGTGGGTTCTTCGTGGGTCGGCGGCTGTTCAGAGCTTGAAAGGCGTATCCGTATCCAGTTGTTGCATGTGCCTAAGTTACTTTTCCTCCTCCGTTTGCTTGCCACTTGCCACTTGAGTTTTGATTACTGATCACTTCACTGTGCAATCACCGCTTGATTACATTTATCTCATAACAGCACTTCTTCTGAAATCTCAACCAATCGATCCAGAGAGATAATACTTCTCTTGGCTTGTAAAGCCTATCTATTTGTGGTCACCATGTCGCGATTTACGATAGGCCGGCTTGGTGCGAGATGTTGCCGCTACACCAGCAACACCATAGTACGGATAAAGCCGATCCAAGAAGCGGGAGGTACTCTACTCCACCGATGCTCACGCGCCAAATAACCAACGTGCACTGGCACATCCGTGCCACATTATGCGCATTTTATGGCACTTCTGGCGACCTCGACACTCGCCTCGTTTTTTAGATCACACGAAGAGCCAGATGGCCAGCGAGCAACATGCAATACGGAAATTGTTGTCCTAGGCGCAACAGACCCAATGCCGAAGTGCCCCCGAAACCACACAGAACGAACAGTCACTTGGGAGAGCTGGGGAACCCGAAGAACCCCGATTCCCGGAGAGTCTGCGCGTGCGCCTGACCCGGAATTAATTTGCCACCTGGCAATGCCTGACTGTCCGGCGGAGTATTCAAAGAAACTCTAGACCGGACAGTGATTTGATGGGGGCCCCAAGCAGAAGATGGATGGCGGGGTGTTATGGATAGAGATGAACCGGCCGGATTCAAGTTCAGGTCGCCCTTTGACCACAAAATACCGGCTGGTAGCTAATAAACTCCAGCAGCAACCAAATTTGTTGTTCGAATTTATTGTGGAGCATTCTTTGCTACGAACCCAAAAACTAAGACTGACAAATGGCCACGCACACTGGCAATTTGCAAGTTCCTGTCGGGCAGTTTAGAGCACTCAGCTAACCCCAAAAGTTTTATATGCCTCCCCAAAAACCAGCTCCTTGTGCTCTTCTGTTTTTAATATACAATATTAGCCGGTAGTGATGTTTCAATTAATTTTTAAGGTGCCCCCCACTGCCCAGCTCCTGCAGAAAGCCAAGGAGCCCAGAGATGGTTAAAGATATAGATGGGAGCGGGGTCTTCAAGATGCAGAAGGGGGCGGCCAGAACCGCATGCTAAGATATGATGGCAGATGCCAAGCCGGATGAATAAATGGCTTGGATGCAAAGTTTAAATTTTTCATAGTTGGGTGGCTCGGTTCGCTTCGGTTGGGCTTGCTTTTTAAGGGGGGACCTTTTCTGAATCTACCTCATCTTCGTCTTCTTGTGGTTTCCATTGGTCAAACTAGGGAGCAATTGGACTTTAAGCTGCGGCGGTAGATAATTGCACTTCGTTGATACTTCGTTTTGGTCTAAAACACTTTTATTCTGTCTTGTAAAAACACATTAGTTGGATGCGTATTTTTTTGGCCATTTTAATTAATGAATATATTATAACATTTATATTATTTCGTTTTGCTATTTGCACATTTTAACGCCTTCTTCGCAGAATCCCGATTCTGATTTTATGAATTCTAAAAATATTTAAAGTATATAAGTACCTTAGGTGATTTTTCAACCTAATAAATTAAACATACGGGGAAGATTTTTCATTTTCCGTCGGCATTTCTCATTTTCCAGGGCACAAACGCTGGAACCCTCAAAGAAGCATTTTCCGTCATAGTTGCAGGTTGGCAAGATGCACTCTCCGCACTTCTTTGTGCAATTCAGGCCCCATCCAGAACCGACCAATATGAAAACTGATCTTTGCAAAGAACGATTGGTCAGAAACCCAACAAGTCGATGGCTATGCCTTACCCAGAAAAGAAATAATAAATAACTTCATAATCCAAGCAGATACTCGAAACTGTTTTTTTCAATACTGCAATAAGTATATTCAAAAAGGCAATTGGTTAAGCCTTAATGCATTTCAGAGGCGTAAAATACAAATTATTTGCAATATTTAAAAAAATTCTATTAGACCTAATTCACTCATCGGTTGCGAACAATTTTCCATTGTAGTTTTTTATAAATTCATTCTTTACTGGTAGTGCAGAGGATGTAATCATTGGAACACAAGGTTTTGAACGCCTTGGATAGTTTTGTTTTAGGCAATATCCATTCTTCGTTTTAATAAACTCTGTACAAATGCCTCTTTTAATGTAATATTCATTTCAGCTATTCAAGAGTACTCACTCGGTTTATTGTAGGCTTTACGCAATCATTTTTCAACTGTAACCGAACAATTGTTCTCTGCTTCAAAGTAACAGAATTTATCAAAGGAACACGACATGTCGTACACATCTGTTGGGCATTTTTTAATGAAACGGTACGCCTTCTTGTTGCCCAGAGTTATGGCAACTAAGCAGGAATAGGATTCCATTGAAAAATAATTCAAGTTATTTATACCTTACCTAAAATAAGTATTAGGAATAACCTCATGTTGAACGATGGAGATCTGTTTTAAAAGTGCCAGGAATGTCAATAAGTTAAGTTTAAGTTTATTATGGGCTTTGCGCAAGCATGTCTTTATTTGTAGAATACAATCGGTGCCTCAAAATAACACATTTTATCCTACGAGCATGACGGTTCGTACTCGTCTGGTGGACAATTCTTAATGCATTTTATAGCAAGCTTATTAGCCAGAGTGACAGCAGCTGATCGGAAATCACTTGGAAAATCATTTAGGAAAAATGTAACTTACCACAAAGAAGAAAAACAAATAACCTCATGTTGTTCTTCTAAGCTCAGGCATAGAAATAGAAAGAAAGAAAAAATCTATAAATGTAACGGATCGATTCAATTTACTCGGACTATAACTAACCGTTTTACTATAATAGTATAAGAAATGTATTTACATAAGAAGCAAATACTTAGCCAATAAGCTTTTCCATTTTCTGGAGAATGTTTATGGTAATTTAATTTAAACCGTATCGGCTAATCCCAAAAAATACATTTACAAATGTCTTTCGTGGCGCTCAACGTTCAACGTTCAACGCGCTGTACACTTAACAAACAATTTTCAGTCAATTGTGTCAGTACATTCCCCATTTCGATTCAATACGTACTGTAGTTCAGAGTAGTTCTACTCGGTTCTGCTGGGCTCTGCTCATCCTGATCCCCATCCTCATCCGCATCCGCATCCTCCTTCATCTTGTTCTTGTTGTGGTTTAATGGATTTGCAGTTTGCAGTTCCTTAACAATTCCATGTTATTTTCGCTTTTTTGCGTTTCCTTTCTCGCGCTTGCCCTTTTCGTGTTGGAGTTGAATTCTCGCAATCTCCCCCTTTTATTTTTTGTACTTGGTTCGGTTTTTTCTGGTCCCATTTTTGTAGTATTTTTGTATTTTTTGTATTTTGGTAATTGCTTGCCATTGTTGGTGCTGAAGCGATTGCAGGGCGAACTTTCCCCAGTGGAGTTGGCAATTGTTGAGCATTGTGCGACTAAAGTAAACTCTTTAAATATCCCCCGGCTGAGAGCTCCATCCCTGCAGTTATCAATCGAAGACAAATCAAGGAAAAGTTTTTTTACTCTGAATCTGGGGTAGGGGGAAAATCTGTGCCTTCAAATTAACTCGTACCCAACACGTATCTAATTTCATTTTCACTACATGTGTGGCACATAAAAAACTAATTCAAAGCGCTCAATATAATTTATATCCTATCTGGACAGCAAACAAACAAAAGGGACTGGAGAGAAGGACAAGCAGGAAAGGACGAAAGGAAACGCCAGGGGACCTGGGAAATGGGACCAGGACCAGAGGATGCTCAATCGCACACAGCAATCAGCCCAAAAAGGCAAGCGAAATTTTTTGTAATTTTGATGACCCCAAAAGACGCATCAATTCCGAAGGGCAGATCTCCGAACAAAGGACCCCAATACACACCCAATAAGGGAGGGCGGCCAAAGCAAACTTATTTAAAGATGTAAGCGCAATAAAATAAAATAATAAAAATACAACTTTTCACCCATCCTCAGAGCTCAGCCAAGCGTCCTTGAAGGGAGGGGGATTCGGGGGAGGCGGGTCGCTCTTCTCCGACTATAAACTGTTCCAAGTTATCTAAAGTGTTAAATCACCTGATGCCGTCAGCATGAAATTTACGCACATAAATCTTTCGGGGCAAGCCCAAGTCCGAAACTGAGAATGGGCCCACAAAAAAACATAAACCAAACATAAGCAGGACCCTTAAACCAATGAAAAAACAGGACACGAACAACAACTCAAAAAGCTAGAAAAGCGAGTGTTGCTCGACGTGTTCTTTGCGTTTGGAAGAGTCAAAGAGGCTAATTTTTTATTTAATAATTATGTTAAAAAAAATCAGTACCTTAAGACAGGGCTTATAGAAAATATTTAAATTAATTGCATTATTTTTTTTTTTTTAATTTTTCAGAAACATGTTTATACTTGATGGATTAATATAGTTTAAAAATCCTTTGGTAACAATCCATTATATATTATGTCGGTTGTAAATTAAAGACTAGTCTAGGAAGTTCTCGAGCACATCTCTTTTTGCAGTTTTCTAAAAGGGTTGCCCAAGCAGGCCGTTGACAGTCTAAGGTCCCAGACTAAACCACCTTTTTAAACCCATTCCTTCCCCCAATCACCCGAGCCATCTTCCCCCGCGGCGAGAAATAAAACGTGTGCAAGTGCGTGGGGCTCGACCTTTGAGTTAGTTTGTGTATATTTTATGGCTTTATAAAAACGCTCTGACCTGTCGAAGTTGAGCGGGGTCAGCGATGAGATGCGGGGTTCGAAGTGTCTGGATTTTTTATTCGAGGCTGGGGCTATCATACGCCCATTGATTGATGCGGCTGATTGGACTTTGAGGGGATTCCCAATTGTTCGGGGTTCAACCGGAAGTTGCGATCGCAGCGGAAGCTGTTTAAATAGTTGGGCCCACTCAGAAGCAACTTTAGCCGCCGATTCGCTCTGAAGCTATAGGTATACTTGTGATGTTTTTAACGACAAAAGCGTTAAACTTTTTCCCCTTTCACCTGGATTAGAGGGCTCACAGGGGGTTGTCGCATCAGTGGCAGCATCACAAACTGGAAAATCAACAAACGACGCAGTAAAACAGTTGCAAAGGCAGCAAAAAAGGGAAAAAATAAAATAACAGCAGTAACTGGCATAATAATACAAACAAAAGCAGAGAAAAAAAAGCAGGTAAACGATGCGCATTGCGGTGGGTGGCGAAAAAACCGTGGGGAGTTGGCAAGTTGAATGCTTTGGCAAACGGTTAATGTAATGAAAATGGCAGCGACAATAAAAACAGCATTCGATGTGTGCAGGAATATATAGTTTTTCCGTTCGAGCCCCAGACAATTGGTACAAGTTGTTTTCTTTCTTTCTGCTATTTCAGGGACACTTGTGGGATAATGCTTCAGATTGGCCACAGCATCAACACCTGTTTATTGTTATCGGAATTACTCACGGTTGAGTAAACTTTCTGAAATGATTTTATTGAATTTCTTGCTTTTACTTAGAGCAGTTTTAATGGCAAGTTCACAAAACCTTAAATCTGATTTTCTAGAATTTAGATAATAAATAATATATTACATTTTTAGCAAATATTTTTGAGTCCCTTTAAGACTAAGAGTACCAGTTATTGAATAGCATTTCAATTATATTTATCCGACTAGCCAAAGCGATCGTTACAAGTTTGCTTCCGTCCACAGAGCCAACAGAAAGCACGTCGGCAGAGCTCCTTTAAAGGCTAAAAGATTTCGCCTCAGTTGTTCTGGTTCAGCTATCTTGTTTGGAATGTTACCCCAGAGGCCTTCAACCAAACTGAAATTGAACGGAGAGGAATAAAAGAAGCGGAGCCAAGTTGGCTGTGAATTACCTTGGAAAACTTGCCGACAAGTTTGTGCATTTGCCCCTGGAAAAACCCCCTTTCGGCCCCCCGGTGAACTCAATGATCCCCCAACTGTGTGCAACAAGGTAGAGCCAATAATGAAAAACTACTTCAACATGCAATAAAGCAAAGTGGCAGGTTTTTCGAAAGCAGAATACGAATAATAATGAATTAATTGATTACAGTTAAATGGGAATAGCTACCAGCCAAAGCTTGTTCCACAGCTGATGGCCCGGGGGTGTGGATCTACTACCAAATACCACAGAGCACAGAAAATTCTTTCGAAAGCGGAACAAACAGTCGACGAGAAAAACAAATTAAAGCGCACACATCAAGGGTATAATGGCACGAAAGCCCCCAAAATGAACTTTTCCTAATTAAAGGTATTTCGATATATAGAACTAGAAATATACATCGGCTCTTCCTCTAATTCCCCTCCTGTGGCACTTGCGTGAATGGAAATAGAAGAGGCAGCCTAATTAAAATTTAATTGCACATCTAAATGAAATTTACAACAAACAAGTGGGGAAGGCTCACCCACGCAGACAAACAAACAAACGAACAAGAGTGCTCATTGAGCGAATGTGCACAAGATAGACAGCCAAATATCACGCATACGCAACATTGTTCACAAATAATGAATCCTATTTGGCGTGAGTGACGGAAAAAACAGCAGTCATCTGATGAAATCTATAAATAGTGCTTAAGTGTGCTTATGACTCGGGTTCAAGTTGGGTCTCAGTTGATAAGGATCAGTATGGGAATGATGGGAAAAGAAAATTAATTATTTACAACATTTTATTGTAATTATTAGCACTCTTTTAAATATACCTCTCATAAAAAAAGGGCATTGAAAAACATAGAAATGTTGGGTATTTTTGTATCATCAGTTAAGTAAAATATTAAATATTATTTTATTTTTTGTAAAATTGTAAAACTTGAAATTGCTAATAAACATTAGGTTAGGGAAAATCTACCCCAGTTAAAATAGTTTCAGTATTACTTTTGAAAGATTGCGCTACATGTTTCAAGGCAAAAATGAAAATAATTCAGGAGCTATAATTAAGCGGCTTCACCTAGCAATTCAATAGGCGTCGCTCCTGCTATTATTAGATTTTAAATTCAATTGCATAATGCAACAACCGGCTGGCTGCCGAATGGCAAACAACTCTTCGCCACGCCCACAAATATGTGCACATTAAGCAGGCAAATGAACAAACCATTTGGCTAAAATATTTTTCCAACACAAAATCTAACCAACAACACAACACGGACGCAGCAGTCGTAGTTCATAGAAAACTCTCTGCCAAAAACTATTCTTTACATAATTTATACAAAATTTCGCACTAATTGCAATAGTTAATGCAGATTTCAACCGCATTTGAATTTGTACGTGCCTCGTCGCCCACCCACGCAGCCCAGACCGCAAAATATCTCATTTACATACAACGCAGAAGGACATGCCACTGCATGCCGCACCCTTCCATCCTGGCGCCCATCCTTTTCGAGAGTCCTGTGCTCTGCTGACCAAAGGCGAACAGCTGTGGACCGCTCATGTGAATTGCATGAAGTGCCGCCACGTGCACCTCTCGTCCGGCAAATCCCGCTCCCGTTTCCGCTCCCGATCCGCCGTTTCACACTCCCACTTCCCGACACCCACTCCCCGGGAGCCCCTGCTCCATCAGCGAGTCCAGTGGCCAGTGAACCAAATAGTTACACGAACAACCGCAATTGATTTTCGAGGGCTGCGGGGCTGCGGAGCGTGGCATATCATGTTTGCCGAATAACTGCACTTTTACCACTTTATTAAATTACATGTTTTCCCCGGAAAACAATGAAATTAAAACTACTCGAACAGCGTAAACGCAAGACACATGTAATAAATTTAGATTCGTATCGGAATGGGTTAAGGGGAGTGGAAACAACCTTGTAGATTTTACAGATATTTTTTAGACTACATTGCAGTTTTCCATTGTCAAGTCGTTTTCTTGATTTCTTGGTAGGCAATATTTTTACATCCATAAGCAAACACAAAAAGTAAAGAGCTTTTTACTGTAGTGCTGCCAAAATTTTTTAGCTTTTTTTAGATTATGATTCATAATAAATGAATACACTCTTTTCTTAGCAAGCCTTTGAGTTAATTGTCCTTCGCAATCGATTTCTATTCAAATATGCCAGACATACCGACCGATAAGTGTATTAAGTGCTTTATTAAATGCATGTGATAATCTTAATTGAAATTGCACAATCGTTTTTGGCCACAGACACTTGGCAGTCGGCTTTTGGACAGTTGAGCTGCTGCTGCTGTTGCTTTTGCTTTTGCTGTTAAGCAGCCAATTAGTTGGACAACAGAACGGAACCGGAAGTGGAAGTGGAATGGGCATAAAACGCAGCCGGAACGGAAATCAGGCCGCTTCGGGTCACAAGCGAGCTGTATGCTGGGCATATAGACACACTTGGCAGGGAAATTGATTACGATTGCGAGAGGCGAAGGGTGAAGGGCGAAGCGGGTAAATCACTGGGCTAAATAGACAGCCAAAAAGACGTCCGACGTTTTTGGTCAGTTACAGTTACACATCAATTGGCAAACAGATGCACTCGCACAACTGGCCAGGGCAGACAATCAGACAGTCAGACGGACAGTAATCGTCTGGGGACATGTTGCTCTTGTTGGAATAAACATCCAACAGCCAACAGCCGGCAGCCAGACAGAAGATATGAGCTGGGAGTATCGGGGCGGGCCAGAAGGGGCAATCAAGATTATTATTGTTTGGGGCAGCCGCTCACTTGCTTACTTGCAGCACCCGTTTCGCACACTTTAACTTCAACTCGTTCACATTTATGTCACTCCATCTGAGCCCTCGCAGCCCCATCCACTCGAGACCCCGAAGAACAAACAGAACATTCGCTGGAATTGCTGGGCGTGGCTGGCTTGAAGGACCATTCAAATGCATTGTTGGTGTTTGTGTTGGTGTCGCTAAAGCGATAGTTAAACAGAAAAACCAAAAACAGTTTTTCATGTTTTAATAGTGCTTGTTTGCATTAACAATTAGAAAGTGGGCGGCTATAAAAGCTAAAAATTGCATATGAACACCAGTTTGCTTACCCATTAGTTATTTGAAGTCATGTGAGAATAATTTATTTCAAAATCTCTAATAATTAGGTTTCATTATAAGCATTTAAGATTCATGTCGGCACCGTAATATAAACATTTTAAGCCTAATCATATTAGATTTGCCCAAGTTCTTAAACCAATTATTTGATTCCGCTTCTCAAACAGCAAGGAGATTATCTTAAAGTGGTCGAAAAGCCACTATGATGTTAGGAACGTGAGTGCCTTTTTTCTAGAGTAAATAAAAAAAGGAAATTATTCCTTAGGTCGAACATGCCCCACATCATTTTATAATTTTTTCAAACAGCCTGATCCATTGTTTTCCCTGTTTTGTGGGCGATTTTAGCTTTTTGCATGCAATACTTGTGTTTGGTCAACCGCCCACATAGACTTATGTGAAATGTAACGAAATACAAACATTTTTATCCCCCTTCTCGCAAGCATTGGTGTATATGAAAACCTTTGTGTGCAGGACACTCTCGGATATAATGCAGTCCAACTGAAAATATGGAGTACATACTTGTGTACAACATGGTTTTCCATTTGAGGCCTTTGAATAATTAATGCCACTCAAAATGTTTGTTTCCCCATTGATATATCTTATGTGTCACAGCGCTATAACACCACATCCACTTCGTGTACGTTCGTGCAGGGAAAGTAACCCTTTTCATCACACCAATTTAAAGGACTTTTGCCCCAAAATGTTTCATTAATATGGATATGTTAATAAAAGTGTATTTTACATGACAAAATGAAGGTGCCTTCTAAATTATTTTGACTTTAAGAAGAAGGATTCATCTGCTTTATTATTTTTAATTACTCACTGTTCTTAAAACTAACTTTGTGTTATCGCTTTGAGAGGGTATAAGAATGCCTTGCTGTCCACTCACTTATGCATTGTTGCGGCAAACTTTAATTGTCCATTTGTTTAGTTTATGCTGCCTTTGATCATTGGACCTATCTGCAGGACAATTCAATTTATGCGAGATACTTACATTTTATGCCGCTGTCGATAGCTGACAATGGACCGCATAAACAGTGAGTGCGATACAAAGAGAGTGGAATGGAGAAAAAATGGTTAAGTGTTCTTGTAGTATATAAAGTATAATCTCTGGATGTTGCTCTCTCTCGGTTCCATGACAAATCGTCCTTATCACTGGGGCCATATAAACATACAAAACCAGGGGAGCAATTCACACGCACCAACAATGCGGACGAAAAGCTGATAAAGATGTTTTTCTAGCTGCTTTCGGTGTTGTCTTTGCTTTTTTTATGACTTCAATTAACTCCGCTCTGCCGTGTCCTTGGATATCCTGAATATCCTGGCCATCCCGAGCTGTGGATGAGAGGATTTGCGTTCATAATTTTTTATCTGCCCAGCTTAAGTTGTCCGCGTTGTTGTTTTCCACATTGTTGGCCCTTGTTGTTCCAGTTGTTCTTGCTGTTGTTGTTGTCTTTGGCATGCATCATTAGTTAGCTTAATGTACTGTATGGATATCGCAGTGGCACAACCACGCCCTTTAAGGACCAGGTGCCCAGTCCAACTTCTGAAGTGGGATGTCGAATGAAAGTGGGACGGGGAACGAGTGGCTGTGGGATGGTGCTGGTCATCAGCAAGAACAATAACGCCGGCGTAGCCATGGATATAGATAGCAATCACGATTCGCACACACTCTCAGCATATCCACACACACACAAACACACATACGGCAATACACAAGAGAGAAATTTGCCGCTGAAGAAAAACGGCAATCAATTGCCAAAATAGAATCGTCTTAACGTCTCACTGCTTTTCGAGCCCGTTGTGCACAGTGATCATTCGATTAACACGTTTCTGCTGATTTTAGATTTTTAATGAATTTAAAACTCTTTTATTATAATCCCTTTCAAGCTGACTTGTATTTTAAGTTATTTCCGACCGATTCACATAGCTTTCTTCTTGAACAAGGTGCAGCAAAGAACGCTTAAAAATACTTTTTTTAATTATCTATATTCGAATCTTTTATTTATTCTGTCTTCCTTTATTTTAAAATATTTCAAAAAGTATTCCAAATCGTCTTAATAAGTAAATTGAATCCAAATAATGGTCACAAATGCTCGCTGGAAAGTATGCAATGATTTTTATTTGTTGTGTTTCAATGTTCCACTTTTTTGAAATTTTATTCCTTTCGTTGTTGCCAACGAATGGCTCCTGTATTTATCCGGGAAAGATAATCGCAACTAGAACGGCCATTTAGACGGGAGCCCCCTGCTTACGACTTTTGCAGAGCCTAGTAGTTCAGTTCCATGGCAGCACTCCACCTCGATTACCTATACTCCTCCGCAGAGACCCCCCCACCCCCGCTTCTAGTTTCCCATTTCGCGGGCGGCCTTTGTGTGTTTGACGTTTATGTTAACATGTGTGTTGTCTGCCGGCGCGTGTCTCTGCGGTGGGTTTTGCCTGTGTGGGTGCGAGTGGTCGTTGTGTGCGTGCCGGGCCATGTGTGTGGGTGGGTGGCTGAGCATCTGCGGCGTGCCAGGAGCCCAAGGTCTGGGATCTGGGATCTGGAGCTCGAACCGGAGTTTCCCATCTCGTCCCTCCCTACGACCGAGCCACTCGCCATCCGGCTTATGCTGCGTCTCTCGCGCGGCAAAATCGCTTTTGTGTGCGTCGCACAGTGGAGCAAATTGTGCGGAAAATCGGATAAACAATTATTTGTGGATGATTGTCATAATTAGCGAGGGTGAGAATAGGAATAAAAGGTTTACACAATTATTATTTTGTTTTCACTTAAGAAATTTCTAAAAAATTAAAATACATTTTGGAAATGATTATTAAGAATTTTTTTCACATTTTTATTAAAAATAATTATCCGTTTGTTAAATAAGTGGGTTTATGTAGATGGTTATTTTCTAAATTTAGTAGGACTTTTGCGAATCTCTTTTAGAGGTTCATGTCGCCCTGCATATTTACAGACTACGAAAATTAACAATATTTTGATAATCCCAATATCTTTGCTTAATCCTGTCCACTGTGCTTTTATGGCCTTTGTTTAACTTTGCTCCTTACTGATGCTTGTTGCTGTCTTTTGTTGTTGTTTTGTTTTGGTTACCAGTTGAAAAAGCGGGAAGATACCAGTAAGGGGGTTTTGGGCAGGGGTCGCACCCTGATACAAGGATACAAGGACGAGGGTTGCGGGTTGGGGGAATAACCATAAAAAAGCGCTCGAGGTTGTTAAATTGACAACGTTAAACACTTTGTTTGGCATTTTCTGCATTATTAGGCCAACTGCCGCCGCTTGTCGCTGTAATTGATGCCAGAACCCCGTCAGCCCCGTCCCTGTCGCCATCTCGATCCCCATCGAAACAGTGATTTAAATGGCTCAAAAGTTAAGTTTTCGTAATGCGTAAGCGGCTTAGAGGGGTCCTCCATATATGAGAACGATTGGGCCAAAGCCCTTTCGACGACACAAAGGGGCGGCTCGCAAGCTCGCAATCTGTGCGAACAAACATTTCAGTGTTACGGCCTCGTCAGTTGATTTCACTGTCAATTTAAAATGACATTATTATATTGAAAAGTTTTTAATCCCTTTAAGTGGCTGCCACTGAGCGGAAGGATTGAAATGAGATGAGTTGACTGGATCAAAGCGATGAAGCGCGGCGGGGAGAGCGGTGAAAGAGGGATTGCTATTTTATGCATAAAATTCGATTAAATGCCAGAAAGGTTAAGAACAAAAATCTCTGACTCTGACATCCTGCGCATCCTGATGCGCTACTTTATCCTTAAATTAGGCACGAGCGCACGTAAATCTGTTGAATGTCATGTCAAAAGGGCAAAAAGCCAAAGCTCGTAAAGTCTGCCACTTCCTTTTCCTTTCTCTTATATATTTTTTTTGGTTTTATGACAAAAGGCAAAAAGGATTATACACCAACCATCCAACCGGCCCCACCAAACTTCTCTCAAGCAAATCGCATAAAATGCAAAAACGTATTAAAATTGACAATAAAGCGAATTTTTTATGTTTATGTGCAGAGGGAAAGAGACTCGGGCCCAGGATAAGGGGAATCGTTTAAATTTTTTAAAATGCCGAACCACTTTAAAGCTCGTTATGCATTTTTTATGCCGCCTCAAAGGGCCGAACAAGCGGAAAAATAAGCATGAGCACAAGCGAAACCAAAGGAATATAAGGCAAGTAAGGTTCTGTTTATTTGCCACTTAATTTGCCTCAGTCTGTTTGCAGCTTTGTTCCGCTCCTGCCACCCAGCCAGCCAGCTACCGCCGCCACCACCCACTGCAGCTCCACTCGAGTACAAAATATCTGCTCAGCTGCAACTTATGAGGCACCTGCTCCGATCCCCGACCCCCTTTCCATATGCATAAGCACGACGCCCTAACATCCTCCATCTTCAGCCATTCCCAGTTCAAGTTTTCGCCTTTTCGTGCAGCTCCTAGGGATCTACTCTATGGTGCATAGTTTTCTTCGAGGAAAGGTGTGAAAAACAAAGTACGACGTATTTAATAAGGAAATATGTTTAGCTAATTTCACTGATCACTAATTTTCTTTACTAAAATACGAGTATATTGCTCTTTTAATTACCTTACGAAATATTGTTATCATAAATATATAAAAATATTCAAGAGCAATGGGATTAAAGTTACAATAGGATCAGCAACTGACGACATCCAAAAAGAAAAGAAAGGTAAATACTATTAATATTTTTTATTTTAACCCAGAAATATATGTAAGCATTTACAAAAAGCTCAATCAAATGTGAACTCTATAATTCATAAATGTTATGATAATTTTTTACAATAGGAAAACGCTCATTATTTTTTCACGGCCTGTAATCAAATTAAAACACTAAATTACATTTGAATGCATGCAAATATCTGGCGTAAATGCAAATCTACCGCCGTTATGATGATAATTTTTTTTACCATCCACATTCACTTGCAAAGTGCTTTGAAAAAATTTGCACTTTGTAAATACACGGCGCTCACTTCGGTATTCATTTATAATTTATTCATTGTAACACTTGTTTAAATTTAATTTTTTCCGACTGAACCCTAGAGCATTTATGCATCGGCGTTGCTCTTGCAGGTTTTTGCCAATTTTTCACCCTTCTTTTTGTGTCGGAGTTATTACAGAAAGTTGGGAAGCATAAAAATTTCTTACTACTTGTCTGCAACGAACCGTAAAAACTTATGACTTGTCTGTTGGACGCACACAGCCACATAGGTGGGTAAAGCACCCCTATACTACGCCGTAGACGGGGAGGGGGCCGGAAACTGACCTGGGAGACGCGGTGCGGAGATCTATATCCGCTTTGTCTGCCTGGAACAGACCTTGGATGTTGTTGCACTTTGTTGTTTGTTTGTTTGTGCCGGTAATATTTCCTTAAATCGAGTAAACAAGTGGAGTTCAACAAAGCGGAAACGGAAGCACAATGCGTAGCTTTCGCACACACACACACTAGAAGCACACGCGAGTATGAGTGTTGCTTCCTGCATGTGAGGAAAAAGGAGCTTCCCAAATGCGAGGGATATTGTCTCAAAATATGGCGGCAAATATATTTTCGCTCAGCTGCAACAACATACAAACTGAGGAAAGGAGCGCTCCTTGCTTAGACGTCTTTTTGTTTTTCTTGGAAATTGCTGTTAAAAATAACAAAAGCCCGTCGTGAGTTCCTCTTGCTTGCTTGCCAAGTTACATCCTTCCTTTCGCTGTTGTTTATCTTAGTCCCACCTCCAAGAACTGCTCCATATCATCCTCCACCCCCACCATCGACCTCACTTACCCACTCAATTGAAATCGAGACACAAAGCGGCAATTGTATTTATTTGCACTGCTAAATGGCATAATCGAAGGCAACTCGGGTCAAGGACTGCCAAATGTTCCTGGGGCCTTGGATTCCCCAGGGATTCCCAGATTCGACAGGCTTTGTTGTCGTGTTGTCTCAATTGCAATGGATCTCGGCCTGGTTTTAACTCCCCATTTCAGGCACTTGAGATTGACACGCTTTGGGTTTGTGCAAGCAAATCAGGGGATCTCGAATCGATTGTTAATTCCAAATATTTTTATTATTTATTTATATTCTGCGGAATTCTTAGCTTACTTATTTATCAAAGCTCCTCCAATGGATTCCTGGAACATTCGAAATGTATTTACCTACCAATCGCCATTGAGCAAAAGCTTTAATGCAGTAAAATGTTATTTACTTTCGCTCTCCAATTAGTGATTATCAATAAACAAATAGCATCTTAGATGGCTCTTAGCCCCAAAATGGTTGACAGATTTCAGGGATGCTTCGCCCCTTGATGTTGACGAAGAAACCGAGGAATATCTTCAAAGTAATGCTAGGTAAAGTTAAAAAGGGAACATTTATTAAATTCCACTTAACTTCCTTCGCCGGTCTTTAGTCACTCCCCCCACTCCGCTCACTATACTTTACTCAGCTGGGGGAAAATTCCCAGGGAAAAGAGCAGGGAAAGCTAACTAAGAAGTTTGAGCTGCTGTTGATGTTTTCGCTGGCATATTTCTCGTGCCTTTTCATCTCTTCAAAACTGCCAACATAGCTGGTCGGTCTCCAAAGGGACGAAGTTCAAGAGTTTGCCAGCAATAACTTTGAATAGGAGAGACACATCTTTGTAGCTACCAAATTGTTTGTCATCAAATTATGTATATGGTCGATTGTTTCCTTCTTTTTTTCGGTGAGGCCAAAACCACGGCGACAGGGTGGAAAACAAAAAACGGGCATCATTAAAATGCTGTTACCGAGCCTTTGGTCTCCGGATTCTGGACTCTGGACTGTGCTCTGTGGACTCTGGACTTTGGGCAATGCCATGGCTTGACCCCGAAAACTCTTCTGTGTCGACAGAGGCCAACCGCAACCAAGATTGTTCAGGCATATACCCTTTTTTAATTTGCAACATGTCATTGGCAGAAAGACAAGTAAAAGGGACGAGGAAGTGGGGGGAGGAGGGATGA
Source organism: Drosophila mimetica (assembly GCA_037075245.1). Lineage (NCBI taxonomy): Eukaryota > Metazoa > Arthropoda > Insecta > Diptera > Drosophilidae > Drosophila > Drosophila mimetica. The sequence goes on from JBAMCH010000007.1 coordinate 470,549, forward strand.
GGGGCATATCCCCTGCCACGCCCCCCGTCAGCTCACGCTTTGTTGCGCCTTTTGTTGCTGGGCCTTCTCTTGGTTTTTCCCAACGCTCCTTTTTTGCGCTTTGGCCAAATAACCCAAGCAAAAACAGAATTAGCAGCAACGCCGACGACAGCGACGGGAAAAACACAAGATGAAGCGCAGGCAAAACAGGACACGGCCGAAATTCACGGCGAGGGGTGGACTAAAAGTTATGAAGGGACAATTGAAAGGCAAAAAAATATGTATGATTTTTCAAAATATTATTTATGCTAAGAAAGAAATTAACTAAGAGGTGTCACTAAAATCAAAAAGAATTTTAAAATCAAATTAAAAAAGTTTGAAAATACGCAGCAATGTATTTTAAAATAAGCACCTTTTGAAGCCTGGAAATCTTTGTACATTTAATTTAATAGAGACGACTAGAACTAGGCCATGCCTTCTTTTAGTGGGAGTTTTTCATTGCCGATATTTGCATGATTTATTTCCCAAGTTTCCATTTTGTAATCAATACTCGAAAACAAATCTTTCAGTCGACCTACGATGGTCACCGCAAAAACATATACAGTGTGATAGACGATGGGAAATGACCAAAAAAAAAAAAAAAAAAAAGGCAAGAGAGAAAGCTACGAGGTTTGGGGGAAAAAGGGAAAACAAAAGGAGGGAGGAGGAGGGAAGATTTGGGAGCAAGTGGGATAGCAGATACAATGTCATACAAATGACCCATATTAAATTTATTACGGCACCGGGAACAGCACAATGAAATTCAATAGCCAGAAGAGAAGAGAAACCCTAATGGCAAGCAAAACAAATCAGCAACGCCTAAACCGGCAGACTTATGTACGTATAAAAGCACATATATATTGTGCTATATATAGGAAGTGGTTATTGGTACAGGGAGGGGAAGGCGGGGAATGCAAATCAGCTTAAAGTCGATTTTTTGGGTAAACTTTTTCCTCTCACTTTACCTTTTTTCGATTATATTTTGCTTCCGTTACTTTTTGGTTACTCCTGGCCGGCTTCCCAAATTGATTTATAATCCTGTCTCGAATTTCCCCCTTTTCTTTAAGTACCTATTGTGGCGTATTTTTAAAGAAAGTTTTGTCTCACAGCGCACAGCACTCAGATTTTAATGAAATATTTCAATTACTTTGCGATTAATTGGGAAAACATTTTCCACAGCATATTCAAGGTGAAGCGTCGCAGCAATTCGTGACTCAGTGGCATCGAATTTTCTTTTTGTTTACCTGCGACATGTGCACGAAGCCCATTATCCTGCAGCTAATTAAGAAACGTGAGACAAATGACAAGCGACCGAATAAAGTGTGGTATGCGACAGCCTCAAAAGAGACATGTACGAATAAAAATGAAGGACAGCACTACCTCCACAGGATATTGATGAAATGTTGCACGCCGAGATTAGAAATACTCTGTGTATGGGCTAAATATTAAAAAAATATCCCCAAGAATATATATATCCCCAAATATAAGGACTTTTACTAAGCTCTTTCGTAAAAAGAAAGACAATTCATATAACACTACTATACTTTTCTAAATTAAAACTCAAGTATCTTAGCCAAAGTTCAAAAATACCCCGCTTTACCCTAATGTGAAGAAAAATAAAACACATAATCCAAGAAACACATACCCGGCAAATACATAAGTACTTACATACACACACAACCAAGGCGTGCTGGGCTTAAGACTGTAGCAAGAAATTTATTAATTATCAACTGGCCGAGGTTGAGATTGTGGATATTCTGCCACTTTAGCCCGGAAGGGTCGAAGGAGGAGAGGGTCCTCGGTCCCGAATAAACACCCACCCAAACACACAGACAATCACAGCAAAGTCCTGATTGGCATTTAAAGCTCTTTAGGATAGCTCTCCATGCCATCCATCGAATCGAAGGATCTGGGGGGGAGTGGAAAGGAATCGAGGAGGCTGACAGCAAAAATCGAAGTGGAGTGACTACATTGAGCCTCAGCTGAGCTGCTTAACGCTGCCAGAGTTCTGACATAATCCATGCAATTGTAAATTTAATAAGGCCAGAAGAAAGGGGGCAAGCGGGAGGCGTGGCATTGGGGATTTGTTGTCGTGGTGTTCTCGGTGGCAGTGAGACAGAGAGGAGTCAAGCCAATTAAGCGATCCAAGGAGCTGTGGTCATGGGCTTTAAGAAATTAGCCGAGAAAACTCTCAAGTGCCCAAGTGCACTGGCATCGTCCTTGCGTTTTCAAAGCCAAGAGGTTGAAATCTTAAACCAATTCCCCTTATGCGGATTCCCTTACTGCAGGAGTTATGGAAAATAAGCCAAAAACCGATTTAAAAATCCCAAAGATTAGGTAAAACGGGCAGGTTACTAATGTCTTTCTTTTGCTTCTTTACATGACCATTCGAAATCCATTACTTTTGGAAATATATCTCTTAAATGTACATTAAAAGCCGAAATATTTTATTTTAAGGAAGTCACACGCAAACATTTAATATCAAGTAACCTGGGTTATTTCCGTCAGTTACTTCCAAGTGAATTACTTATCAACTCTGACAGTTAATATAAAAATCCTTTCAGAAACCCACTGAAATCTTTAAATACTTTTATTGTTAGCAAAAACAGCAAGATGAGTTCAGAAGTCGTAAGTGCCGTATGCTTAAAACTAGTGGAGTTCAGTGTGATGGACAATTCGGAGGAATCGGCTCGGAACTACGCAAAGGATTTGCTCGCGAATATGGATCTGTTTTGGCGTGGCAAACTGGTTGATGGTCTTCTTCTCTATTTGACGAAGCCAGCATTCTCTAAAGAGCCCCGGAAATGTGTCAAGTCCTTGAGGGTCTTTCACGAGCTAACTACCCACTGCACCGGAGTGGATTTAATCCATCTGGCATTGGGCACAAATATACTCGCTTTGCTGAAGGAGATCCTCGAAACACCAACGAAACGGGAACTCATTACCCGCACTTCTCTTTCCTTGATCAGCAACTTCACTTTGGCTGGGTGGCGCGTACGTGATGCCATTATGCACACGGGAATACTCAAGGCACTGCTGCAGCTGATGAATGCCCACCGAAAGGAGCCGCACAAGTACAACGCTCTCTTGGCTCAGATCCTGTGGTTGCTACATCAGCTGCTCAGCTACAAAATGCCGGGTCCCAAGAAGAGCGTGATCGTAGGTATAGCTATTGCCCTATCGAAGCTCCTAGTTCCCAATAGAGATGTGCTCATATTACTGCCCCTTTTGAGACTCGCCCGCTTGGTCTCTGAAGATAACTCTGTTATGCTGTCGGCCATGATTCACTCCCGCCTGCTCAACAGTGTGGCTCCCTTCGTCCTGAGCCCTTTGATAGAAATCAGGCGAGAGGCCATCTTTGTTCTTGCCAACACCTGCTTGCAGTCCCGCAAGGGAAGGCGGCATCTACGATACCGCTTTCCCAAGCGCATTATCTTCTATATCAACGACCTGTTCCTTTCGGGACCCGTGGAGATCAGAGTCCTGACCCATCAGCTGCTGCGAGGGATCATTGATCATGAGTGGATGAAAACGGATATGATGCTGCGCCTTATTCCCAAGGTCATTCGGTGCGCCAGTGGGCGGGAAGAGGAGGAGGAAGTGCGAAGGGCCGCAGAATGGACTCTGGCCAGCCTGGCTATGCACTTGGGACCGAAAAACTTTCCAATTTTCATGCGCTTCGGTGGCTACCATGTACTCTGCCGGATGCTGAGAACCAACCTACCGGTTCAACTTTTACGAAATGTCCTGTGTGTCCTTCTAAAACTCATCGAATGCTATCGCGCCCTGAAGCCCTTTTTGATTGGTGTGATGTGGCAGTGTGACGCTTGGCCCGTTCTACAGAAGCTACTCGAAAGTAAAAGCGCTGCTGTCAAAACTCTTGCCACTTTACTGTGTCTTCATCGAGAGAGGGATGTATGCTCCTAATTAGCAATGTTTTGGTTTTCATTTTCATTTAATACTTAAAACTCTTTGTACTTTTAAAAAAATATTCATGGTTTTTAGCTGAATAAAATATATGTGCGTAATAGGAGCCAGAATATTTAATGTTGATTGTCAACCTTATTACCAATTTAATATCTCCAAACTTTATTTCAATAAATTTATGGACAATTCAAAGTCTACCTGTTTAAATGAAATTTATTTATAAAGATTTGGGTAGGCATAAAAAGGCTTTTATCCTTCACACTGTCACGTGGAACCCTTATTAAAACGCTTCCGAATTTTAAGTCAAACAACGCACACATTTGCAGTTATTTTAGGCTGCAAGCGATTCAATTATTATTACACACGCTAATTGAATGGCTACCAATCTATGCTAATACATATATTATTTATGCATTTTTCCGAAAATTTGTTTTCCTTCCCATTGTTGTTGGTGTGCGCTGGCGAGAGGCGAAAACCATAAAAGTTGCTCCACTGCTGCCGCTTTTACCATTTCAATTTGTTTGTTGATTTTTTTGTGTGTTTCAACTTTTTTTTCGTTGTGGTTGCTGTGCGAATTTACATTTTCGTTTTTGCGCAAAAATTTCACAAACTAATTGTATGTAAATATGTCAAATGTATGTCGTCAACACCTGCATATTTGTGTGTGCGTGCGGCGGCAATGGGGTGTGTTTGTATTGCATATTGACAATTTCATAAATGCGGTAACATTTTCAATTAAATATGCGCAGCTCTGGCAAACACAGCTGCACAAATCGCCACACACACGCACGCTTGTGAGTTTTTCTGCCACGCCCACACAGAAAATCCCCGCCCCCTGGTACACCCCATCAATCCTTGGAAAGTCGATTGATGCGATATGTACAATGTACATATGTGCAGGTGTGCAGCTTTTTGGTCGGTTACAAATTGCAAATCAATCAATAAATAATTGAAATGAAAATCATTTTGCTGGTTTCAACTTATCTTCTGCAGACTCTTACTCTGCATTCGCCCCTGTGCGTTTCGTTTCGATTCGGTTTGGTTTGGTTTGGATGGTTTGACTACGTATGCAAATGGGCGAAATTGTGTACATCTATCACTGGGATCGCATCAGAGCCCAAATCGAAATGGCCCAGACAGAACTGTGGAACTGGAACTGGAACCGGGCGGAAAGGTGACAGACAGACCAGGAGCAGGGAATAAATTGCGAGTCCTTTTCCAGGTGTGTGAGATTAGTGATGAACTAAGCTGTGCGAATATTTCTTATTTCCCAATCACGCAAAACATTGCTAAAATTTAGTACTCATAGTTATTGAAACTGCATTGCTTAAGTGTAATAAAATCCGTAATAAAATAAAAAAAATAAAATAATATTGTATCTTAATATTCTATCTTTCAATTTCGTTAAAATGGAAAATTTCGATTCATGGTTGTCAAAGCATTGACTAGAATAAATAGACTTATCTAATAGATTTTCACTAGCAGATAACGCACATCTCTAAGGTATTTGAGTTCTTGTTTAATTTTGATTGTCTTCTATTACAGTTTTGTATTTTAATTGTATAACTAAAACAGTTATTTATTTTGTGCAAAAACCAATTTCATAAAATTCATTCTGGCTTTTTATTTTATTGGAAATAATGCTGATAACCGATTTGGCGCCTTACCAAGCCAAAATGTTTGTCATTTTCAATTTGAAATTCTGTCAAAATCTCTCTATGTGAGGGGGGGGGGGGGGGGGGGTTAAGTGGGTGGGAGGTTGTGGGTGCCACTTGGCTCAACTTGTGTGCCGGGGGAAAATTCGCTTAGCCAGCCACTCCAGTGAGCTGCTGCATCTACGGGTTAAATTTAATTTCCAAAAAGTTCCCATTTTGTTATTCCTTTTTCTTGCCGCTTTTGTTGTACCTCTCCGGTTTTTTTCATATACATTTTTTTTTTGTTATCCGCGACGCTTCGTTTTTGTCGTTATGCCAAAATCCCGCACAAATCCTTTGAGCTAGCACACGAACAGCTGCTTTTGGCCAGGGAGTCATATTGTTGTTGCCTCGCCGCTTTTGTTGTTTTAAGCGTTGCTGCTTTGGTTGCAGATTTACGCACCAACAAATCGTTGAATTTTATTTTTCAGCAGAGTAGCAGGAGGAGTGGGAAGAGGGGCTGCCCAAAGGACGCGACATTTTCAATTTCGCCTGTGCACTTTGGCTCTCCATGCACAGACCATCGATCCGATCTTGATTGCATTTCGTAAATACAAACAGCAGTAGGCTAGACAAAACGCACACACATAGCGCAATATCCACCCGCTGCGGCGACAATTCAATCAATTTGGACACCTGTCAGGAGGGCTCAGGTGACAATTCTCAGCAGGTCTCTGCTACTTGTTTATTTGTCTTGAACTAACTTAAATATTTTGCTTCAAAGCTGTTCACTTTCAATGCGATGACTGCTCATAATCAATTAATTTCTCCTGACAACAATTCGGATTTTGTGCCGCAAGAAGCTTCTGAATATGCATGATTGATAAAGCGTTAAAGTGCTAACTGATGGCTTTTCTGTTTTGATTTTCACCTAATGACCAAAAAATCGACATCCCTGAGATTTGAAGCCAACGTGGCGGATGATTAATTTTATCGGCTTTAAATCGTTTAAATCGGTAAAATCTGTTTTCCTTCCCTTGACAAATTTTATTAAAATGGTGAACAAAATGTAAAATAAGTACAAGTACAAATTTCGTTTTCTTTCAAAACTAAAAGAAATGCATTTCGAGTTGGCTTTAAAGTTCATCACTCATACGCACTGTTTCCTCTGTTCAAAAAGTTATTTTAATCGTATTGGTCTTCTATTTTCAAGCCAAGTATTCCAGCGAAATACCAAATACTACTTCTTTTCGACAAAATACTGTAATACATGTCGTATGAGTAATTTTTAAGGAATTTTTAGGACCATTTATACGTATATTTGGCTGATTGTAAATGACTTTCATCAACTGGCCTATTTAAGTAATTTATTCTGTAGTAACAGTAATTTCAAGGACCGTCCATGGGGGCCCGAAACCTTTTTAATTTCTAAATAAACTTTGCGGCTGAGCCAGGGTAGCCGTGTTGGCGATGGCGTGTCAAGAGCAGGTTTCTGCCACCAGGAGCTGGATCAGGAGTGGGAAAAGGAGCAGGCGCAGAAGCAGCCTCCTCTGCGGGCCATCACACAGAGCCTTGCAATCTAAATAAAGCTGAAGCCGAAAAATAACCCCGAAAAACCCTTGAACCGAACTTTTCCCACTTTCCCACTTGCAGCGGCGCAAATGAAGTGCCACATGAGCGCATTGCGAGTGCGGGTGTAAAGGCAAGTGCAAGTGCATTTGAGCGAGTGCGAGGGCGAGTGTGATTGTGCAAGTGTTTTTATTAAAACCGAATGACAAAGTTTTCCCTCGAACAGAAGCTGCCGTTTCCACCAGTTTTCCAGTCAGCCCAGCCAGCAAGAGAGCCCAAAACCCAACAACGTCAACAACAGCCAAAAGCTAATTTACACTTTTGTTGTTTCGGCTACTTTATAGACGGTACGTGTGTGTGTATGTGTGTATAACGCCATAATGGAAAAACTATTTTGCGAGGAACAAATGTTGTCAAAAAATTTGTGAATGCTAAAAAACAGTCAAGTGACTGTGTGAATAAAGGAGGCGGGGCGCTGCGGTTCATGGGAAAAGCGGAGAAACTAAAATAAAAAAAATTATAAAAATGGAAAACGGAATGGAAAAAAAAAACAAATCAAATGTGTGAACTTTAACACTATTTACCGCCCCAAAGAGTGTGCAGCGGAAAAAGTTTATTCATTTAGCTGAACGAGCGCAGACGGCAACAGCCATCCGCCAATCCAGTGCCACGCCCCCTTCAACTCCTTCCACTTGAATATGTTCGAAGCATTTCGAGCTAATTTTGCTCACAAGTGCGCTCAATTTAAATTACGTTTGCGCCGTGTAAGCTCATTAGACTTGATACTTTGATATGGATACCAACATAATCAGTTCCGATTTTAATACTCATTACTCACTTACCCCTTGATTATTACATTTTCTTTTACTTTAACATTTTTTAATTTGTTTATATTATTATTTATGGCTTATTTATTTTCTTTTACTTTGATTATCACATTTTCTTTTAATTTAACATTTTTTAATTTGTTTATATTATTATTTATGGCTTATTTAATTACCGATAATTGACCGATTGGAATAGAACTCTCTCACTCACACACACACACACACGCGAACAGGACAACTGGTATTGGTGAGGGAGCACCTGCCAAACTGGCAAAACGAAATGTGCAAAGATCAGCATAAATCTTGGTTGTTCCAATAAACTACCATATGCACCGAAGTCCCCGCACTTTGAACTTCACTTTTCACCACTTTTGCCCTGTTTTAACGACCGAATTAATAGTTAAAACGCAACTTTTCTTTACCGACGAACAAAACACGAGCACACGATTAAAAATGGCCGAAGACAATCGATACACGATAAATCGATCTCTACCAGCCTTGTTGCCTATCGAAAAGCTGACTGCTATAAATCTCATCAAGACCGTTACAAATTCAATTCAAAATTTAAAAAAGTGATTTTTTTTCGCTGTGATTATACGTCGATTTCTATGCTTAGTAGATTTGTCGTTAATATTATTACTAGGTGTAAGTCCTTGATATTATTGGCGGACTCATATCATATCATATCTCATATCTAAGGATCTATTCCACATTCATCTGCACCCCTAAGTATGTTGGCACGAAAACATGTCTGTGACACTGGTCGTGTAGTTGGCACCCTGTCAGCGGTGAAAAATGTATGTGGATGTCAGTGAAAAAGAAAACTAGCCACCTACCACGAGAATGAAAGCAGGGAGAATGCTACAAGCCAGCCTGCTGTCCAGGAAAATGGCTAGAAAAAAGCGCGAAAATCTGTGGCGAGTCAATGTGGGTGACCAACTCTTTTTGCCACTTTTTTCCCACCAAACTAAATTGGTTAAGGTGTGGGAGGTGGTGGTGTTCATAGTTATTCTGTGGTGGCTCTAGTTGTCCTGATTCAACTCGCTTGGGTTAATTGTTTTTATTTCGCTAACTCGTCGCGAGAAGCGTGAAAAAATTCAACGAAACGAAACCCAAACCACCGCAGAGCTTTGAATAACTTTCAGCTGCCGCAAAATATTGGCTTAACGTGCCGGGCGTTATATTTTCGGTTTGCATAGAAAAAAAACAGTGGCCAACAAAGGGAATACAAGTAAAAACGGAAAGAAAAAGACCCGTGGCTAAGCTGGAATATGCGGCGTGGCCAAAAGAGCAGGTCGGCAAAAAACCTGCCAAACCTCCCAAGTTCATTTGCAGTTTTTCTCCGCTGAGCCAAGTACAACACAAATAATGTTTAGGCTTCTTCTTTTGGGGGAAAAAGCAACGCGAAGGCAGATATTTCGGTGGAGTTGGCAAAAAGTTATGAATGGAGCGAATGTGAATGATGAATGATGTGCAACTCCAGACTGATCCAAGGCCAATAGCTTCCGTGAATGATGAATGTAAAAGCTGTGACATAAAAAGTGTCTTACGGCAGTTTTAAAGCCGTACAAATTCGGTGGGAGTCAAAAAACCTGAGGCCGAGTTCCAAAAAAAAGTCGGATAAGCCTCAGGAATTTTAATTAAAATTTGTGGTCTCACTCACATAACTGCAATATTTTTGGAGGTTTTTTTTCGATCAGAACTGTACCCTATGCCCTATGTAACCTATATTGTTCTGATGATATCGGATCAATTTGTATCGGATCGTGTTGCTAACTAAATATTATGGGTAGTTCAAACAAAAACACGTGGCTATGAAAACCAATATCAGTTAAAGTAGTCCTTTTAATCTTTTCAACAACTTACCCCTTTATTGACTTAAATGTATTTATTTTGAGGCCTTTTGTTTGGCTGCCTGTTGTTTTTGGTTGTTCAGCGCAATTACACAGTCGCCTATGTAGTTAAACCCTTTTTATTTTTATTTTCTTGTGTTTCCCCGGCATTTTCTCGTTTTTCAACTTCTCCATTGCAACGGCAACAATTGCTGTTTGCTGCTTTCTGTTCCTGTGGTTCTTGTTGCTGCTGTCCACATTTCTCCCCTAGAGCCCATGCATTCCCTATAAATTTTTTACGATTTTATGCAATTGTATAGTTTGCGAAAAGTTTGTTGCAGCCATTTTTCGGTGCCGCCGTCGTGGCATTGTTTTTAACAAAAACAACAATGGCGACTACAATGCACCAGTCGACCCAGAGCGACACGCCCACTGGCCGTCCTGACGCCCTGCCGCCCTTACCACCCCTCCTTAACCATGCCCCTTTTAACCATGGGACGCCGCAAAACGCGCCGAACAAATGAACTCGAATGTCCTTTATATGCGTTCAGTGTTTATTGTGCCATTTTCTAGGCTCTGCGCTAGAAAACTTGGCAACAATTTGTTGTAGCTTCTGTTTTTCATTCTCCTCGGAATGGGCTGGCTGGGAAAAAGAATGCCAGTGCATCTTCAAGGCCCCAGTGGCGGCCCAGCGCAGACCAACATCGATCCGTTTCGCAAAGGCTTTTGGATTAAATTCTACATAATTCATGGCTATTCTTGCGTCCGAAAAAACACATAACAGAATTCTAGACTTTAATGCGGCCAAGTCCTAGATGAGTTCGGCCGGAAGTTGGAAGTTGGCGGAAAACTTTGTGACACATTGTATCCCTGCTTGTTTGCTGACAAAAAGTGCCAGCTTGAAAGGCTACACTTTTTTGCTGATTGAAATAGTCTGACTTGTTTTGATTTAAAAAAAAAGAAACAAGTTTTTGTGATTTAAAAGGTTTTAAGTATTTAAATTCTTCTTTAGGATAATTAGTTTATTTTAAAAGATTAAAAAAAAATAAAATAAATTAATAAAAATTCTAGTTTATAATAGTTTGACAAGGAATAGAAAATTCGATAAAAAACATTCTAAAGTATGGAAAAACAAATATTAACTTGAAAAAAAAATCGTCAACTTTCTGACTCACATTTTTAATTTAAGTAAAAGCTGTAGACCCCTGATCTTTTCACTTCTTCACTGTAAAATACGCATATATTGTTTGGCATTAAAAAAATACAGAATTCTGCCCCATCCATCAATTAAATATTTCGCTTGTTCAGCTATGGGCCGATGGGGGGTACTGCATTTTTTTTAAAGCTTTATTAAGCAACTGCAATGCATCCGATGTGGACTATATTGGCAGTGCCAGCCGCCAACTCCCCCAAATCCCCTCGAAACCCCCTCCCCTTTTATCCAGTTGTCGCGGCTTCCTTTCATAGACAAATATTGCACTGGCAGATGCCCTGCAGCCGACCTTCTGCACTTTCCTCGTGAACAGGCACGTACTTTTATACCCTTGCAGGGGATATTGCAGTTTCATTCGGATGCTTTGTAATGCAGCGAAGCAGACAGCTGTGACCCTATAAATGTCAAAGAAGCCGGATTATTTATTACTTAACCAGGTTTTTTATAATGTTAGTTATTATGTGCATGGATGAAAATAAACGTAATTATTTATTTTTTTTTAAACAGTCTTCTGAACTCAGCGCTCAATAGTTAATACTTAGCTCAATACTAAAACAGAGCTTATATACTTTCTAATTTTAGGAATCAACTGATCACAAACTAATGAAGCTACATCATCCAAAGTGGTTCCCAATATTCTAAAAAGTATTTCAATATTATTTAATTTTTCATTTAAATTATAAGTAATATATTAAAAACTATACAATTTGAAACTTGTAAAATACAGTGGGCCAAATAAGCAGAGATCATCGCTAGATGGTATTCTAGGGTTTTACGACCGAAAAGGAACAGGCACTCTTAATGCAAGGGTATTAAAACTCTGCCTTTCCGAGGGCAGCCTACTCCGTCGCTTTTTTAATGTCGCTTTCAACGATCTGCGGAGCCTCACATGCCACCGCACTCAGTCCCCGTTTTCCGAGGACTCACCTCCCCTTTACACAGCATGGAAATGTCGCGGCTTTTGCTTTCCCCTGCTTTTATTTCAGCTGATTTTTTTATTATGGCTCTTTTTGTTTTGCCGCGCCGCCGTTGTATTGCCGCTGTGTTGCTGGCCGGTGGTGGTCAGTTACGGGCCACGATGGCCGCGGAGAACGGTCGGTTTATATTGAAAAATTTGAATGCTAGTAAAAAGTTTTAATTGTCGCCGCCACGGCTGTCACATGTTGGCCTGCACGGCGGGGTCATTTAAAAATGCAGCCGCCACCGATGCCTGTTATTGTTAACAATATTTTTCAATACAATTTTCCCTTGATTAAAATATGCAATGCACTTGTTTTCCGCCGGGGCATTCAGCCAATCTATGCCGGCTTAAAGGCAGTCCCTTAAAAGTTGCAAGACGCATTCAAATGGGTTTATTTATATATTTTTACAAATAAATCAGCAAGTCTTATTGCCCCAATAAGTTTTTGCTATCCTGCGCCAGTTTCATGTTCCCAAAAATAAAAAATTTCGCGCCCTTTTCGTTTACTTTGTGCATTTATAATTTACACTCCTCGCCTTGTCTTGCTTGTTGTTTATCTCCCGGCTCGAAAAGTTCGAACTGGCTAAAAGTTTTTAATGAGCAACGACGTTGGACGTCATCGTCTTAGCCTCCCCCTTCCCCCTTGGTCCCCGAAAGCCCCACCAAATTGCACGCGGAATTTTCTTGCTGAAATTTGTTGTGCATCTTCGCGAAATGTTGATGTGAAATCGTGACAGAAAGTTGGGTGGCTTAGTGCGGGGGACAAACAATTATCAAAAGCTTTAAGTTTCCCCAGAAATGTTATATTTTAATCAAAAGCTTATCCAATTACGTTTCCAGCCAGGAACTTGGCCAACCTTGATTAAGTAGGAGTACTATTTTTTTTACAATCTACTCTTTTATAATGACACAATGGAAAATTCTATTTGTTAACAATTGCATCCTTATTTCCTATTTATTATTAAAATGTGTAGGTTACAAAATTGCTTTCGAGGATCAAAAAAGAAGAATTCGATCCCTGCTCAATCAGTAGACTAAATTATTTTAAACTTAAAAAATTCTTTAAAAAGGTTAAATCTTTCTCAATACAGCAAAGTAGAAAAGGATGGAAAAAGTAATCACTTGTTTGTATCAATATATTTTACTAGCCATACATACAATCAGCTTATGATGTACGTTCCATTCAAGTCTTCGCCTTTATTTGAATCTCTCACGATGATTTTCCGTACTTTTCCCCCTGACTTCACATTTAATCATTCGGTTTCCAAACGGCTGGCAGGCAGCCCGTATTTATTATGGATGTGGGCGCTGCATGTTAATCTCTTAAAGTGCGAGTCCGCATCCTTTCTGGCGGCGGACGGAGCAGTGCATTCAATTCCAAGTGCAGGTCAAGTGGCCGCCAAAGAAAAAGCCGCAACGTGAGCACATGGACATGGAAAACAAACCGCTCTCCTTTCGCTTCGAGGAGGCTGCTCTTTTTAGTCCGTTTTTAGTACAGCCGCAGCTGCGCAGGCGCAAGGAGTGAGAATATCGGAGTGGGTTTGCGGTCTGTGAGTTTTGGCCACTTTGGGGGGATTACTGGCTCTTGGGGACTCCCGCCGTCCGCCGTCCGCAGTCTTTGGTCTTCACTTTGGCGGAAATTTGCGGCATTTGTTCAAGGTGACGGCTGGACCTTTGTTCGCCGTGAGCGCATGCAAATCTGTCAACAAATTGGCGGCGATTAGGCGCCAACTGTTAGACACTCCCGACGACTACGCTCTGCAACTCCCCATCTCCCCGTTTGCCGGTCAACAATTTAGACATAATTTGAAAGCCTCGCTCCGTTCCACACGCAATGTCGCTTACGCAATGGCCACACATCCAAATTATGCATAATGGCATTGGCCGCCGACCAGTGGGCCGTGGGCTGTGGGCCAGGTAAGCCGCCAGGTGTGATGGCTAGGGACCCTCGCCACCCACCATAAATTGGCATTAGTTTCGGGCGCGGTGGCCATTTTTGGCTGCAACGTCGCCGGTGGCAGCCATCGGCAGCTTAATAACTTTTATGCGTGTTTGCATATCGCTCATGCATCGAATTTGATGAAAAATACGCGTCCGTACGGGGAACTCCTTTCGCCCAAATGCACCACAGGGAATGGCGAACAATTTGCCAGGAAAAAATGTGGTCCAAAGAGAGTGCGATTGGGGAATTCGATTAAAAATTGTAACCAATGGATTTCGATAGAGTTGATTGGTGTCCGCCAGCGCCGGCAATCACTTTAATCTCAATCCGCCCACTAGATCCATTTCTTTTATCGATTTTAGAGTGGATTTATATCTCCATCCAAGGCTAATAAAACGCCAGACGAAGCACTTTTTAGAGGCGTCTGAATAATGTGGTGTATGCCGCATTATTCAGATTATAATGTGAGTGATATTTATCACCGGGCTGCAGCGCACTCTGTCAACCAGCTCGTGATGAAGTGAACGCTATGGGGGTGTATGTAAAGCGGAATATGTTAAACAACTCCGGGTGTTTGACACTTTATGATGGGTACATGTAATGCAGCATATATTAATCGACTCGCAGGTGTTGGTGATAAACTGATAAACAGTCGGGCGTAAATGTATTTATTTTATATGGTTCATTTGGTTGCCGGATCTAGCCGGCATCGGGAATTCGTTTACTCTACATATGGATTGGTCGTACGGCAAAATAAATATTGAATATACATCGAATTATATTATCATATTGTTGGAATTGAAGAAGTCTACTTCTCGGGCACATTGCACTGCTGGCAGCTCTCCATTTGGGCCGTGTAGTCCTCGATTTGGATGGTGGTCTCGAAGAAGTTGTACCGCAAGTGAACCGCCGAGGTGGCCGCATCCAGGATCATCTTCGGATTCGCATTTTCAGCTGTTTTTGGGAAGAGAAGCAGAAACGATTAGGCGATTTGGTATCAGAGGGATAACGATAATGGGGTTGGAAGGGGGGCCAACTCCAGTGCTGGCTCTATCAAAATTGTCCACGCTTAAAAAGCCATTTCAAAAATAATTAAGCTAATTGCTCACTGTCTGCCCATGGACATGGCCATGAAACAGTGCCGAGGGGGGGCGGCTTAAAACAACAACAAATCCATTGGGATAATTACCCTCCATGCCCAAAAGCGCGATGCCACCCACCCGAGCACCCAAACACAGCCATCCACCCATTCGGACAAACACATGCATCAGGGCAAAGGCCACCCAACGACCTTTCTGGTCTGATTCGGTTTGGTCTGGTCTCTGGCTCTGGCTCTGGCGCTGGCCTGTCCTGCTCTGTTTTGGCCAGGCTAAAAAGGCCGAGAGCCGGGGGCAGCTACTTACCAATGGCCAAATGGGCAGATAGCGCCACTTTATTAATGCTCAGCGCCCAGATGCGCAAATTGTGCACCCGCTCAACGCCCTCGATGCCTTGGAATATCTGCAGCACCTCCGCGTAGTGCATATAGTTCGGAGTCCCCTCCATCAGCACCTGCGGGGAAAGAGGGAAAGTGTTTACAAGCAATCCGATAAATCAGTGCTAAGTAGTGGGCTCAAATAAAATAGGTGCCATCATATGCAATACTTCAAGAAGGTTTTATAGCATGATCATCTCACAGAGGACTAAATGCTTTCTATTTGTTTTGTCAAATAAATAAATTATTGTAAAGCTAAATGTATTTGAAAAGGTTAAGAAACTATATCAAACAACTATTTTACGATTTTATTCTTAATTTTAAAATATGTATGTAAGATATAATAGGGATGGGACTCCTTTAAGTCCACAATCTCCCACTCACCAGCAGGGCATCCTTCATGATCGTGAACGTGGTGAAGAGCACAATGATGGAGAACACAAACGTGCAGATGGGGTCCACGATGGAGTACTCTGGCCAGAAGTAGATCACCCCGGCAGCGACGAACACACCGACGCTCTGGATGACGTCGCCAATCACGTGGATGAGGGCCGCCCTCACATTCATATTGACAGCTTCGCGGCCCACGGGTCCGCCATGGTGATGTGACCCGGGTGCCGTCTCCGCAAGAACGGCTGCGATTTCCAGATCCAAGGCGGGATCCACCAGCTTCGCATTTTGGTAGGAGAAGGTCGGAAGTCCGCCCCCAGGCAACTCGGCATCCTCGGGCGCAAAGGCCACGCCGCCCTCAATGCGCTGGGTGGGCGACTCGGAGCAGGGCGTGGACGTGGCGTGGGCGTGGGAGGATATGGCGGCGGGTTGCTTCTTCGGCTTCTTGGGGGCGCCTCCGTGGCTGTGACCATGCCCGCCGCCTCCTCCACCCAGACCATGCGAGTGGCCGTGCTGCAGCTGGACGCCCATTCTGTGAGAGAAATTGGAAACGTTATCACAAATATTTAATATGCTTGAAAATGTTGCAAGCTATTTTGTGCCGGTTGTGTGGAGCTACTGCCCCCGTGCCCCCAAAAAAACCCATCCCTGTCTGGCCACAGTATGAAAACAAAAACGCACCCAAAATGTTTCTCTTTTTTTGGGTGTGTTTTCCTTGCTGGGAAATAGGATGGCAAAGGGGGGAACAGGGGAGGGGTTTTTCCAACGGTATGCGGGCAACGCTTTTGCATTGTTTGGCATTTTATTTCAGCATTTTAATGCACCAACAACAGTCGCACCGCACAGTCAAACAAACACACAAACACTCAGGTCACGGACAGTGGAGCCGAATGGCAAGGCAAGTCCCCAAATGGAATTAAACTGCAGGAAGCGACGATCTTTAAATGAAATTTAAAGCGGGAATTGTCAGTTGCCAGAGATTACTGTGCGTTTCAATTTTGCGAAGTGACATTGCCTATATGGATAAAACACAGAATGGTTTTTCTGAATAACTCTACAATTTAACTACCGAAAGAATTTTAAACTATTTCCCGGAACAGTAAGAGTAAAAGGGTAACATAATGTTATATACTTCTTCTACTAAAAAATTGAAATAAAATAAAATATTTTAATTTCTTTTCTTTTATCACTTTTCGATTTGAGGTAATACATTTTTTAACTGGACTCACATTATTGTCAGAATTACCTTTTTCAGTCCTAAAAATTGTATTTTCTAATGGAACAGGAAAAAAGCTAAGAAAGTAAATAAATATTTCCATTAATATCCCCTATAAATTCCGAATTTATGCCTTCATAACCAATTTGTATTACAACAAAGAATTGCTTATAAAAATATAAATAACACTAAATTACAAGTTGCGTTAAACTTTTTCTTTATCGCCCATATTTTTTGCAAACCCTTTAACTGGACTTTATAGGTTGCGCAGTCATTTCCATAAATCAATTACACTTTTCTTTTGAAAATAAATAATTTTAGGCACTGTACAGTGTGCCCCGTCCACCGTTTTCGTGCCCCTACTTCTGAAGTGGATGCCCCATCCTGAATTCTGAATCCTGCGTTCAGTGTTCACTGCTCACTGTCCACTGTTCTCTGTTTTGCTGCTCTGTGTACCGGAAGGTGTGTGTGCGGGGGATCCTCCGGGTCCCCGACCATCCAAACTAACCGCTCCTGTCCGATGGTTCCGAGCGACCCCAGGCCCATCTGGGCTGCTCCAGTTCAGTACGTCCGGAGGACACATTGCCGCATGCAAATACAAATGTATTGTCGAAAATGGCAACCGGTTGACCAGGCCAGGCAATGCCCATTCCCCACTCCCCACTCACCACTCCCCGTTCCGCAAAACGCCCCCTCCTCAACTCACGGCATGGATCGGCAGTTAATAGCTCGGCACATTGACTTTTTATTCATTTTAAATGCTCCGACATTGCAGATTTATGGCTTTTCTATTTGGGGAAAAAGGCCATGGTCGACCAACCGACCGACATGCCAACGGACTTTCGGCTCTTTCTGTCCGTCGGCTGCCGCCGGCTGCACTTAGCCGGCTTTTTGGGAAACAATGCAGTGCCGGGCATCAATAAATAAACTCGCATAAATTACGCACAGCCATTGGCAGGAGCAAACACAAAGCACAAAGTGAGCAGCCACAGAGCGGAACCGTCTCCCATCCGCCATCCACTATCATCTACTACCATCTAACCATCCCTGTAGAACAATGAAGCTCCGCTGCTGCCACGTCGATCGACTAATTGGCGCACTCAATTGATGACTCAAAGACATTTTGGTGGTCTTAAAAAGACTTTACGCTGGGTGGTAAAAGCAAAGTTCATTGCATTGATATAGCTTAATTTATTTAACAACGTGACGGTTACGTTCTTTAAAGATACATTCTGATAAAATATCAGAGCAGCGAAATTGGACCACAATAAATTAATTTAATTAAAGAAATATTTAGCTAACTTTTTACCATTGGGAATATCTTAAATAAACCACATTAAATTTTTTGATGGAAAATAAACATTTTTAATAAACAAAATTATTAAACATTAGGTGTTTTATAAATTTTAATGACCACAGAATGACGTGAAATATGTACTTTATGGTAGTCAAAAAATATATTCCCATTCTTACCTTTTAATATTAATTTTGAAAACAAAAAATTAAATTTTAAGATTTAGGAGTTGCAAATGGTCTTTTAAAAATTACTCATACGACACGTATGACAGAAGTTAGTCGAAAAAATCACTGTCCCATTTCTAAACTTGACAACTTATGAATATCGTTAAAATATTTAGTTGCAAATAAGGATAGCACAAAAGCTAATCGAATCTAAGAAATAAATTTTTAATCGAAAGCAACAGTGCGTATGAGTGATAAAATTTAAGGCCAATTCGCAGACCCTGAAATATCATATTGGGCACCATTTTTTCATACAAATGTAAGACCGCCCTAATGTTCATTACACATTACATATGTTTTTAAAAAAAAACCGTATATTCCATTTAATTTATTACAGTTAGTTTTAAATCAATTAATGAATGTTATAAAGTTTAGACAAGATTCAAATTTCGGCTATTTCATATCTTTGAAGTTTTCATAAAAAATATAAAAAAAAGAAGATAAGAAAAGGTTGTTGGTATCCTATTGCGATTTAATGTTTAATATTTAAAAAAATCCCAATCTCATAACTGGCTCCCTGTGGCTCTCGCAATACCTATTTTTAAGAAACTTTTTTCGGGGAAATTTACTGCGACTGTCTCAGAGTCAGCACTAGTCAAATAAATACCAGCTCTGGGTGTAAAATGCGCGTTACGATGAGTGCAATAAATGTGTCCCGTTGTCGTTATCCCTGGTTATCCTGGCGCTGGCACTCCGCTCCCTGGCTACTTGGCTCCTTGGACCGACAGCTTAACGAGCTGCTCATCCGGGTGACAGACCAGAGCGAGACCAAGATCAGGACACCAGAGCTCCTGCTCCTGCTCCCCACATGCCGCAAGACATCCTTAGTGGCTGCAAAATCCTGGCAACAGTCACATACGCGACCAAAGCTAAAGCCAAAGCTGAGGCCAAAGCCAAAGGAAAGCCAAGGCGAGCTGAGTCAAGATATGCGCTAATATTTATGTTCCTGTCAATTAAATCAGGACATGGCATATACGGAGCTCCTTCCCCTCGGTCCTGGGGCTCTGTGCTGGGTCGCAGGACCCGAGTCCCGGCCACTGGTTCCTCTCTCCTAGTTCCCGACTCCCGACTCCTGGTGTTGTCATGGCTGCTGTCGTTTGTTGGCCACTAACGAGGCGAGTAAAGATGCCGCAAAATCAAGGGGAAATGCTTCATTGCGCGCTACAAATTACAGCGCCACAGTTGGAACAACAACAATGCCGGGTTGGCGGGGGAAATGGTGAAGAGGGGGAACATGTGGGGGGCAGGGAGCTCTGCTGATGGCTGGGGAATGTCGCTAACATTGGCATTTTTTGCGCTCGAGGACACACAACGCAGGAGGGGATCGGGGAGGACGACGAGGAGGAGGAGGAGAAGCACCCGTGGTAATGCCTCGGCAATCGGATGTTCAAAGTCGAAAAGCGTATGTGCTCGGCATGGAATCCCTGGCGCCAACGTGGACCGCCATCACTGACCACGTGGCCACTGGCTGGTTAGGAGCGAAAAAGTCAGAAGTGGGGCTTTAGTCCCAGCAATGCCTGATGTTTTGGTTAGTGCAAAGTGATGATGAGTTGGAAAAACATCATAGGTAAGTTTCGTTTTAGTTTTGTTTTGTTTAGGAACGAATGACATGATATTTGATTTTTCAAGTTGGAAAACCTTCCTAATTTAGCAAAATTATTTTTCAAAATCCATATTTTTCAAGATAAATTTATTACCGAAATCTTAATTTTAATGTTTTTGAAATGTGCAGCTAAAAATTAAGAAACTATGAAAATTCTTTTCTAAGGAAAAATAGAGCTTTAATAAAAGAGGTTTAAAACTGAAAGACTAGATGACACATAAACATGTATTTATGGACTCTCAAGCGAGTGCTGAGCAAGAATAAGAAAATATAAATATTTATGGGTCATTGAGGGGTAATGAAATCGGTGTTTCTTCTGATTTCTATTTTTATATAGGAAAAAGCTGATTTTGCACCACTGACACCGGGAAAACTCGAGCTTGGAACTGGTGCTCTGTACATTTTATTTAGTGCCCATCAACGCGATGCCCCACACGAAGGAAAGGAAGAAGCGCCTCTCCTTCTTCATCCCCGTTTATATTTATTTCCACCCTGTTTTTCTCTCCTGGCGTCTCCTATTTTTTTTGCTGTTTGACAAATTATGGCCACATTTGGCCTGGTAACTTCTCCGAACCGAACTAGCTGCGCCATCACAGCGTGGTCTTAAGAAATTGAAAATGAAATTGAGTTGTCAGGCTAACAAGCTTTTGGCCAGCTTCGGTCTCAAGTGGCTGGCCAGAATGGAGGAAACTGGAGGACAGCAGACGACCAGGCTCAATATTCACATAGTGAGCACTAACCATAAACAAGAAGCTAAAATATATCAAGTGGAAGAAGTGAATTCACTAAAGAAGTTCTAGGAAATATTAAAGAAAAAACAATTGTTTAAGGCCTGGAGAATTATGGCAAACACTTAAAATTGCAACTAAAAAGTACTGTTAATTACAATGTTCAGCAGAATCCAAAATCGAAATATTTGAACAAGAACAAAAGAAAATAAAATCCTGGTTTATTTCCACTATCAAAAGAAATTAAACTGAAATTGCCAGATTTATCTTGGTTTTTTTTTATTCACTGACTACAGTTGAATTTTAGTGAACGATAACCATTTCTTATCTAGATGTAACTAGATCCCTTACAATATTTAATTTGATTTAAATTTAGATTGCACTTTTCACGTTCCATTGCCACAAAAACACGCTCTGCTTCGTATCAAATTTATTTGATTGTTTTAAGGAAATTTCGTTGTGCATTCATCCATCTGTCCTAACTGCCATTCCCATTGCTGAGCGCCTTCATCTCCGCACTCTGCTTGTAATTGCTTTAGCACCTCGCTGCCCCAGAATTTCCCACCGCCTTTCCCACCAGAATAAACCTCTCATATTTCACTGGCATTTGCTCTCGCTAATGTCCCACTTGCAGTTTAAGGTCATGCCTTATGGGAGTTGGTACAGTAGGCCCTCTAAATAGGGGTTTTCGGAGATCTAATATTGTTATTTAGAGGCATTTACTGATTAGATCCTTGGCATCGATTATTATGCAATTAACAAGTTAACTTAAATTATTATCATATTTTACATTTTGGTTTTTATCTTCCTCTTTATTAAAGAAGATACTCGTAAAAAATGAAGTAAAATCCTTACAGGATAAATATTGGAATTTGATTGCAGAGATTTTATTATTTGACCTTACATTTTTATAGTTTTCATCAATTTTATAAGTTAAGAGATTGATTTATTAGATTCAAATAAATTCTAAATGAATTTGAGGATCTTAACCGCGGTTCATTGGGTGTTCTATTACCGTACTTCGGTGCTTTCACTCTCTCCTCTTAGATTTCTCGTTCTGTTTCTCCATTTGCCCGCTTTTGGCCCTAATGGGCGTTTTAACGATGTGAAGTCGACGGACGTCGTTGCCGCCACTCAAAAGTTAACCCAACAACAACACACACAAAGCGAATCCGGAAAATTCAGTGCGTATATGTACGAGTATATGTAGGTATGTGTGTGCGCAGCGCTTCCCAGCTATTTTCGGCATTGTGCTAATTGAACTAAAAACTCGCAAAAAATAAAATCCAGAGAGTGCTCAACAACTAAATGAAACTAAGTAAAAAGCCTTCAATAACAACGAGAGCAAACCGGACTCTGGAAATAGTTGAAACTTGGCTGCGAACTCGTTTGCCCGAATCGCATAACGGTAAAAGGTGGCCATTTAATTCCGTTGTTCGAACACAGGTCAAAGGTGCACTTAGAAAAAAATGGTATTCATTTCGTAGATATAAGAATTGAAAAAACCGATAAGTTCTCAAAATGTTATCAATGATTTCTTAAAAAAACATGTTTAGAAAGTGTCCTATATTCCGATTAGAAATTTAATATTTTAATGTAGGAAAAATATTTTTCTATGTCGAAAGAATCAGCAGGAAGGGCACCGTTGACTTGACTTAACTTCCTACTTTTATGGCAGCTTCCAAAGATGGCCCCGGCCACGCCCCCCACCTCGCGTTTCGCCCATCTGCACCAAGTCCGGCCATCTTCTTCTCCTTCTTGGCCATATCTGTAAGCCAGGAGAGTTGCTTCTGCTGCACGTTTTTCACAATCAATTCACGTAATCAAACAATTCAAGTGGCAAACACTGAAAATGCCAACGTCAACTGGAAAATTTTTACGCTACCGCCTGACTACCAACAACAAAAACAGCAACAACAGCTGCAGCAACACTCGTGCAGGAAAATAGGTGAGGTAAGGTGGGCGTAGATTGGGGTGGTGGGTGGTTAGAAGAGGGGGGGGGGGG
The DNA here is from genome assembly GCA_037075245.1 of Drosophila mimetica. Taxonomy (NCBI): domain Eukaryota; kingdom Metazoa; phylum Arthropoda; class Insecta; order Diptera; family Drosophilidae; genus Drosophila; species Drosophila mimetica. The sequence goes on from JBAMCH010000007.1 coordinate 493,409, forward strand.
GGATGGTGTTGCAAGCATAACGTGTGTGTGAGCTCGGCATTGAACGTTGCGATTTATGCGCCAAAAACTATGCTTCGACAGCCACATGAATGAGCATCAATAGGAGGGGGGAGAAGCTGGCGGTGGTGGAAGAGGGGGACGTGGCAGGTCTTACGGGGGAGGGGGGAGAGGCAGATGCTTGCAGGTTTTGCACTCGACGAAATCAAAACAAGCGAAGCGATTAGTAAATAATTGCACGAACATAGAATGCCCTTCAGCGAACACTTAATTTCAAAGTAGATTTAAGTCAGATTTAAAGGGTTAACAAAAATTCAATTGTAATATCATTGTAATCACATTAAATTCAAACACAAAATTCTAAAAAAAATAATTTGCTTACTCATAGATGATCGTTTTGTCAGTAGTAGTGAAATGCGGGTCTATTAAAGTAAATAAAAAATAAACCGAGTGGAACTATGGTTTCTAAGAATATATTAAACTAACAACGATTAGTATAAAGCTTTAATTAAAAGGCATATTTTTCAAGTAAGTAATAACAACAAATTGAGTCCCTACATTACTTCATTGGCCATTGGGTGTTCCTCGCAAACACATACAAAAAATCAATTGAAAAATAGCAATTAAATTTAAAGCGTTTAACTTTGTCGGCCTGCGTTTATTTTTAGCTTCCCAAAGAAATTCAACGGCTAGAGAAGGAGACTCCCCACTGGCCGCCGTTTGGAGCATTATCGAAACCCTCTTCGATGGCACGTTACCCCATCCCGCCTAGAGAATTTTCCACCATTGGGGCTGGCCAACACAAACACCAGCAAACTCCTCGTCGACGCCGCTTTTGGCTTTTGTTGACGCAGGAAGAAAAGTAGAAAAAATAGAAAAGGAGGAGGTAAAAATGGAACGAGAAGAAATTCTAAACTTGTGGAAAAAGTTGTCGCTAAAATGTGGAGAAAGTTGCCGCAACACAACTGGTGGATACGTATGGGAATGCCAACCTGGAACCGGAGTTGTTGGCCTGGGATCGGGAGACGTTTGGAGTGTGCACCGTGTTGACCCATTTGGTGGCCCATGCCCGGGACAAGTTGATTGCGGCAATTGCAATTGGAAAACTGCCCAGGGGAAAACAGGGGAAAAACTTTGCAGTCGCACGGGCGGGCAGATAGACAACTCCAGCATATCAGCAATCAAAGATCTGCATATCAGAGGAAGTGTTCGCAGAACATCGATAGATGTTATCTATCGTACCTACTACTATCTTAAAAATTACTTCTTAAATGAATTAAATAATACTTTGCTATATCCTACAACCATTGATAACCAACCCAGAATTTAAGGGGTAAAATAATCGTATACTCACATGACATTCACCAAGATGGCCAGGCCCGAGGTGATCAGCATGATCTTGGCATTCACCTCGTAGTCGCCGCTTATGAGCCGTCCGATGGCCAGCCAAACCAAGATGCCCGTGATGACCCAGATCATGAAGACGGAGGCCATGGCGCCAATAACCTCGGCCCGATACCAGCCGAAGGACATCCTGTCAAAGATAAGAAGGGAGTCAGAGTGAGCTTAATTAGTGTGAAGGCAGGTCAAGATAATAGCGAGGCTGCGAGGGGAGGGAGGAGTGAAGACACTTGCCACACGATAACGTTGGCCAAAACTTTGTTAGTTTGGCAGGGGTATAACTTTGCCAACTAACAAACTATGTATTATATGCATACAATTATTGCACCTTAAATGCTCCCGCATAATTTCAGAGTTTCTAGTAGCCTCTAGAAATTGTTCCATTTTTAGTTAAACTTTTAATGGTTTTCTCGTAAGGATTGGTCGAATTTCTAAATTTAAACACATAAACTAGAACTTTTTTAAAACATTACTTAGTTCCTTTTTAAAAATATTTGAAATAGGTTCTATTTAAATCACATATTATTAAAATATTTAATTTAAAAAATCTTATAAAACATTATTACCTAAAAGGTTTTTTTAATTGTTATAATTAATCCAATTAAAATATAAATAAATTTGTAAAATTTTACAATACAAATTTTATCTTTAACAAACCATAAGTCGCCCTCAATAAAAAGATTTATGCTTTATGAAACCCCAAGGCAAAAGGGGATGTCAAAAGCTGAACTTCTCGGCCGCAAAGCGAAACGCAAATTGCTGATGACATGAAGAGTGGCCAAAGTGTGGGGTAGTTAAAAATTAACATGAGTTGATAAATGTGACCAAAATTTGTCAAATGCCATTTTAATTTGAGTTCGTTTTGGGGGCGCGGCTCTCGCCCCCCGGATGATAATTTTTGGGGTGGCGCGAGGGAGCGGGGTGTGCTCCTGTATTTCCCTAATGTAATGAGCGTTTTGCATGTGCGCCCCTCTGCTTATTTTTCGTGTATTATTTTATTTCGTTTTTTGTTGGGTCAAAGTCAACACCTGAACGGCGGCGGCGGCGGCGACCGAGTCGAGGGTCGTTCAATTAAAGCCCAACCCAGAGCAGAAAACAAGCCAAGCCACATTGGAACGAGCCAGAAACAGAAACCAGGACCCACCGGTAACCGACAGGTGGGGAAAGGGAAGGGGAAGGGGAGGGGTCTGACTACCACTCTCGTTATAAAATTGAAATAATGGCAAAAGGCAACAATTTTGCCAGCCTGCTAACTAATGCGATGCCAGAAGGCAGCAGGCAGCTACAGCAACGAATGTCTCGCCATAATAATACAATTTAATTTCCAGCAAACATCCGTCGTATCCTCCACTCCTCAAACCCTAAAAAGACCCCCTCCCCCCAACAGTGTGTCAATGTATATATGTGTATATACAAATACGAATATATATACGCAAGTTGGAGCCTTGCAGTTGGCGTTGCAAGTGCAGCCATTTGCTTAATGACCGCCTGCTGCTGGCGGCCCACCCCCTCGTCCCCCGTCCCTCGTCCTTTGGCCCTTTCATTCCCCTACGGAGGAGCAGCAACATCGCTACCTCAATGGCGGTTCCGGGCACTATGGGACCGGGAGCGATAATTAAAAGAAAGTAGCCAAAACACTTAATTGGGATTAGCGATAATGAAATACGGCAGTGTGTTAGCCAAACAAACTTTTTGGCAGACAACAAAATTAAATAAAGTGAAAGCTAATTAAAGCAAAGAAATATTACATACAAAAATAGGTAAATCTATTTATATTTTTTATGATTTAAGCTAAGCTTTCCTTTTTTCCTTTTATGAAAAACAAACTTCTATACGTATCATAAAGAAGAGTTGACTTTTTTAAGTGTCTCAAAAATCTACAAAAATAAAACCGAGCCGGTAGAATAAAAATTAAAAATGAATGAAATTAAATTTAAAAATTAAATAATTAAGATTTAGAAATGATGGCTACTGAAGAAAGTATTTCAGGCCAAGACTTAAAAGTGCTTCAAGAAAGTTGAGGTTTAATTAACGCTCTGATGCTGCTACAATTTGCCTCAATCGCTATCACGTAAAGTACCGCAGGTTATAATTGAATCACTCCCACTGTACCGTGCTTAGTTTTCCCGTCGCTCTTGCATTTCGTTTTCTGCGTTTGCCTTTGCAATTGTGCAAATGTGTTTTGTTTTGATAAATTAGGCTTGTCAACTCGGCAACGCCAGTCTCGAGCGCCAAAATGGGTGCTGCGGTGGGTGGGGGAGTGGGATCTGGAGCCAAAAATAAGGTAGAAGGCTGCGAACCGCACTGAAACCAAGCCCGTCCAAAAGGACCAGGCCCAAAGAGAGAGGCATTCAGCCAGACTCAGACTGGGGCTGCTGCAACATGCAGCAGCAGCAGCAGCAGCAACAGCAACGGCAGCAACATGCAGCAACAAGAGCAACTGGAACTGAAACAACAGCAACCGAAACAGAGGCAACATCAACGCACAGGAGACGAAGAAGCAGTAGCAGAAGCAGAAGGAGACCCAGAGCCTGAGCCCGAGAGTCCTGGTGGCATGAGCGAAATTTACAAAATTACCATGCAACACGCTTGAAATTGCAAAAGTTTTTCATTATTCACTTTGTGGCTGCAGTCGAGTCGTCGAGTGAGTGAGATTTTTGCATGAATGAGCAGAACGTGCCGTTTGCCTCCCTCCTTTTCTAGTTGAGCCCAAGATGGATGCTGTAGCGGTGAAGGGGGAGGGGCCTTTTCAATGGCGGTGGCAGGGGGAGGTTGCTTCCAAAGACCAATTGAAAAATGTGCAACGGCCGAATGTACAGTGCGCAGCAGCAACAGCAGCCAACTGTGCTGCCAAAAACGACAAAAATTACTATACAAAATTGGATTAAAAATGATCATGTCATTGCAGATCATTATTAGGTTTTACAAATATTCGATCTACTGTTAACTTTTCAGTATTTTATGTAATTTAATAGCTGTTAAAACAAAATAATATTTCTAAACTGTACACAATTTAAGATCCTAAGATCTTAAGATCAGTTCTTTTAAAATATGACAACCCCTTGGTAGTCATTTTATATGGATACCTTAGAAATATTTCTAAAGTGCGAGAATGTTACCATGAGGATTTAGGATTACTTATCTATTTTGCTATAAAACAGATTAATAGGCAGCACTGCTAGAAATATAGCAATAGCAACAACAGCAGCCACAGACGCTGGAGGAAGGCACTGAAAATTTGGAAACAGGCTTTTCGCCTAATTAGACGATGGCGAATGGGAAATGCAGGCAGCGGCGGAGGATATGGAAAATAGCCAAGTCGAGCGACAGAAATTATGGTGGAAGAGCAGCCATATAAGAGTGGAATATAAATTGCAGGGCAATGCAGATACTCTCGTTAGAAGGGGCACTATCTCGAAGATGTGCTATGCCTAAGAATAATATTTAAAATCCCTACTATATTTTTTTAGTTTTTATCTACCCCACTAGAATATTATATCTAGAAACAATTCTCAGTTACTAAATTTACAAATATTTATAAAGAATATTTAAGAGTAAATCAAATTACATTATGTACATTTAATTGGGGAGTTGGTACCTAAAACTATTTAGTATAATATTACCGGAGTCCTTTTAAAATGACATTACCCCACTTCTAGTTAGGATATTAAAGAAATAGTTCTATGTTATTTCCCTGAGCAGGGCGCACACGAACCATTGCAGGGGAGTTGGCAGCTCACCAACGACAAAAAGAAATGCGGAAAAGATTGAAACTTTACGTTTTATTGATTTCCCTACCCGACGACGGGGAGGACAAGGACTTTTGGCAGGAGTAGTGTCTTCATTTGGATCGGGGAGATGGGAAGTACTTACCGCTGCGTAGATGGGCGTCCGGCAATCCAGATGGCAAACAACGAGATCATAAAACTGGCGAAATCGGTGAGCAAATGTGCGGCGTCCGTTGCGATGGCCAGACTGTTCGATAGGACGCCACCTGTTTTTCAGGTCGGGCGAAAGTAAATAAATGTGCAAAAAATTAACTCGGCAATCTGTGGGACTTGTGGATGTTGATTGGGGTGACAATCCCCCCCGGCTTTACTCGGAAAAACATTAAAAGGGAGGAGCTGGCTCCCCCCTCTGACTCCCTATTTTCCATTATCAAGCATTTCGATTTGAAAGCGAAAGAAGAGTGCAAAGCGAGGGGCGCAAAAATAAAATCCTTTCCTGGGAACTGGGAATTGGTAGCCCCCTTGGTCCTCCAGGTACTTCGTCCTTCGTCCTTTCACCGACCGAACATTGTAGGTAATTGCAAAGCGATTAACGGCAACAGCCGTCGAAGCCCCGACGACATCGTCGCCACTCGAAAATTAAATGTTTATTGTATAACCAACCCCGGTGCTGCCCCCACAATGTCATAAACGGAGGAGGGTTGACGGCAGACAGTAAGCCCTTCCGGTCGCCATATTGTTGCACTTCCGGTCCTCAGTTTTTAATCGTCTCGTCGTCGTCTCCGTGTCCTTTTCCTTACTCCCCGCATTGTTTGACTTTGCTTTTTTGCCCTTTTTCTTTCGCTTTTCACTCTTTACGTTTTGTTTATTTGTTGGCTCAGATTCTCAGAGGTGAGCAAAATTAGTTTGGGAATTGAGAGGTAGACAGAAGAAAAAATTGAACAAAAAAGAAAAAATTGAAAAAAAAAGACTCCTTTCTAGGGTTGAACTCTGAATGGATGTTGCCCCTCTATGAATATTAACTCGACTCACCCACGATTTCCGCAATCATGAAAACCAAGCACAAAATGCTGGCAATGATCAGTTTTCGACGCGCCTTCACGTCCACGCCCTCGCTGCGGGCACGATGGCAATGATCCCGGACTGAAAGTAAAAAATGCGTCATTAATTATTTAATAAAAAAAAAAATAACATAAAATAAGTTATACACAAAGTACATTTATAAACACTACCTAGAAATAAGTTATAAGATATGATGATATTCAGATAAGTAGTGCATTACAACAAATAGTTTCCTTAATTGGATTTACAAGTTGTCTGCCTGTAAGTCGAGCAACGATGAATAACATGAGCAAAGCGGTTTTCCTTACAATTTCCGCCTTCCTTCAATGAGCTCAATTATTCGTTATTGTTAACACAAGGTCTTAACACACTCGCTGCTTGAATAAATTCCATGATGCTCTTAAGCCCCGCTTAAGACTGTAAACCCTGTTTTTTTTTACTTTGCAAAAGTGTTAAATTAACAATGTGCCACTGCACACATGCATTGGACTGCCTTCGGGGAATAAGTTCTCCCTTCGCCCATCTGTTATGCCGCGAGCATGCAATACATATTTACAAAACAGGCATTTAAATTTATTTAACATGGTACGTGAATAATGACCACCATCGCAGCTCCTGATCCTGCTACTTGCCTGCCACGCCCCTCCCATATGGCTGCGCTATATGGCCCATTTCCGGGGGTTTCTCCGCTTGTTTTTTATGTTACTCTCACCCCTGCTCCTTTTTCTGGCTTTATTCATTTTGGGTGTCAGTGGCAGGCGAAAGTTGGTAGTTGGTAGTTGCTTGGCTGCCTTGGCTGGCTGGTTGGCTGCTCTTGGTCGGCTAGGAGCAGTCTATTAAATACTTTATTGCATTTGTCGCAGCCGTATTTCATGCTTTGTCATTTCCGCTGCATTTTCTTTGCACTTGCTTCTGGTCGCCCACCCACTCCCCGCTTTCCCTCGCAGTGCAGCTTTCCATTGTCCGGAGCGGGAAAATCTACAGGAGCTGCGAACATACATGTGCATATGCTCCGCTGGTTTGGCTGTGGTGCAAGTGGAAGCCATAGAGATGAGCTCGTGCTGCCATTAATTGGGAGGACATTAATTAAGCCCCAACTTCTGTAAACTAATATTTTAGATTCTCTAAAATAAATATATTTTTAGGGCCTAAATAAAATGCATTAACTCAACAAGTTCAAGATCTCTATACTAAAAATTCCCGTTAAGTTTTGATGACATTAATCGGCAGCATTAATTTATAGATTTTTTATAATTTATGGTTTTCCGTGCCTGTCAGCCAGCATGTGGCGCCTCTCATCTCTGACATGGTGGCGTTGCGAACGCGGTTTCTTCATTTGAATCCAGCACAAGGCCACCGACGCCTGGCCTGCGTCTGCTTCCTGCTCGTCCTCCTGATCCTCCGCCTCCTTCACCCCCACATGCTGGTCCGCACTCACACAATGGCAGTAACATTGCCGGCAGCCAAATTAAATTCCTGTGCATAACCAAGGCTCTGGAGGAGCGACTGCAACTGCAACTGCGACGAGCGACGATTGTGGCACGTGGAAATTTCACCTATTAGACCCGCATCCAGTGCCCCACCTCCTGGTGGAGGAGCCTCTGCCGCCAGCTGATGCATAAGAATCGTCATACTTGCAATTTAAACAACTCCGATCCATCTGCATCTTTAATTGGTCGCCTTGGACCGTTCCGTTCCGTTCGCCTTGTTTGTTTGCGCAATGCGGAAAGTATGTTGGGTTCCCGGGGAACTGAGGTTAATGTCGGATACGAGGCGGCTGGGCGGATGGGTGGATGCTGGATGTGTGCTCTCTCTCCTTCGCTTTCCTCACATCCATATCTGGTTCTGGTTCTGATTCTGCCATGGCAACAATTCTGCCGTGTACTCGTACTTATAAATAATTAATGGAGCCAGGGCGAAGAGCAAGTGCAGGCGCACACAAGCATTAATTGGATAGAAATAAATACGCGACAAAAGGCATTCCATTATGTGCAAATATCAATGACAATAACCCGACAGGTGCCAAGAACGTTCGTCAACCGAGATCTAAAGATGATCCAACAGCCGTTGGCTATAGAAACACACACATATTCTCTAATTGTGGCGGAATTACACTCGGAAAAAATACGTGGAATAATGTGAGGTTCAAAATAATATTCTGCTGGTGTCCATACTATTACTGAAAATATTATTTAAAATTTTACGTTACTCTTTCACTTAAATACAATTTTTAATATATCTTTAATCTGACTGAAATTATAACACCTAAACAATTGTTAAAAAATATACATTTCCTCTTGCCTCTTAAAAATCAGGATAGTTCCTTTGTCAAAGTTTTACAACATTTTTGTACAAGTGTTTCGTCAAATTAAACGCTGACACTTAAAACATTATAGTATTATCAGATTTCTAATGGAACTTACGATATCGAATCATTACATTTCGAGCTCGATTTTAGTTTCAGAAGTTATCATAAGATATTATTAGAATACTACGCTTGTTATGTTAATAATAACTGCACAGATATGATATATGTAGCCCCCTCATATCGTCTTTCGTCCTAATTAGCAAGCTACCATTGCTTAGTTCCGCATCCCTGAGCTTCGGCACATCCATAACCGGAGCACGCGGCGATAACAATGAGGAGGTCCACCCGAGGGAACAATGAACACGGCCCTATATCTGCTCGAACTGCTTAGTATTCGTATTGCAGCATTTGCAAATGGTCCCATCTGGAGCGCGTTTAACGAACGACTAACTACGGGCCGGCGCAAATCAAAGCAGCTGCAACGAAATGCACTTGGCTAGTCAAGCCATCTAATGGGAGTTAGTAACTCAGGCTATGATTGAATGCACCGAGCGCCCCCAAGACGATTGCATAATATATATCTATCTAGCTATATGTCGGTGTGTGCCAATATACGACAGAAGCTCTCAGAAGCGGATCCACCTCGTCTAGACGCCAGTTAATTTCATTTCGGGAGAAGCTCGCTCGTCTGCCAATAAATCGAATCATCACCAAAAAAGGAGAAATAACTAGGGATTCTTTATGGGAAATGCGCGACCAACGGATGCCCAGTACTGTGGGGTTTTTTAACTAAGTAGTATGCTAGTGTAGAAAATATTTGAATTATATTTACACGTGCCTACAAAGTACAAACAAATCAAAATAATTAGAAAAAAAAATAAAGAAAAATTACAGATTGCGGATGATCTTTTAAAATATAATTATAAAAGATGTAGCTACTTTTACACCCAAATAAAAAGTAGAGCAAATCGTTATTTTCAACCCAAAACAGCCAGTATTTTGCTCGAAGCAATCGTTGAATGTATAAAATAATAATTTTGTAGTTCCGTAGATATGCTTTTAGATTGTTGACTATTGACTATATTATTGACTATATTACTGTCTTAAAAAGTACTGAGACTGAACGGTTGTCTGAATGGTAGTCATGATTATACCCCTTCGGTCTGATCAGTACAGGGTATCTGCCAAGTGTAAAAAATGTAGCACCTAGCAGACTCCGCAGAGGAAATTAAAATATAAACTTGGCCATTGCCGCATCGACTTCTCGGGCTCTGACCCTACGTAGTAGACATATTCTCGGCGGGGGAATATGGAAAAAATGATCCAAACATTTATTTGGTCCATCGACGCTGTCGTACGTAAATTATGGCGAGCGTTACACTGGCTCCTCTGGCGATTTATGACATATGGCCGGAGTGGGAGGGGTGGTGGGACTGGGATGCGGTGTGTCAGCAAAGAGCATAAATTTTGATTATACCACAGATGTTGCGGGTGGGGGGAGGGGGGAGTGGAGATTGGACCGTGGCCGGCCCAGTTCCACCATAATTTGGTTTGCCAACCTCGAGAATCATCATCAGCTGATTGATGACAGAGGGGCAGGAAAAGTGGGTGGAAAAGCTTTCGAGTAGGTGGTAAGTTGTTTGCTCACCATATTCGTGCAGCATTTCCAAGCGGCATTTATCCGGGGAAGTCGCCGCTGCCTTCCCATACAGCCGGGCATCATTCATTTCCGACGATTTCCGTGCCGTCTGCCAATTAGCGAGCATTTACCCGATATTACAGCTCCTCAGTCACCCACACTTTGGAATGTATGACAGTAAATTGCACAGAGTTTTCGATTTTCCAAAAAAACAAATATCAAGAAAAACACAACCAACGAATAACGCTTAAGAACAATCAAACGGAGTCGTCATACATATAGAGAGCACGAAAATAACAATGTGAAAACTAATTTGGTTGAATTTCGTAGTTGTTGTCGATTTTGATTTGTTTGCATTTGACTTTTAGTGCAAAATGCCGCTGCCTGCTGCGTTTTCTTGATAATTTATGAATGACTGCAAATTGCTGCGAGGTAGTCCGCCCTGATTGAAAGCGACACGAAAGTGCCCCGCAGTTTGTCACAGTCACCTTGTCGCCCGGCCCCCCTTGGCCGCCCCAGAAGTCCCCCCTTCAACCCCTTCGCCACTCACCTTCGACGTTGTTGGAGCGCCCGTGTAAACAAAAAATTTGCGCAGGTGTTGAGGGCGTTGCCGGGTGATTGTTGTTGCCATTGCCAATGGATCCGTTGCCACCTGCCTGTCCCTGCTCCAGCAGGTGAAACGAAGGAGCTGTGCCATAGTTGCTCCGCCGCGTGCGATCCGAGTTGCGCCTGCAGAAAAAAAAGGGGGTTCAGTCGATGGAATAGTCATGATCGTCGAAGGAAACAACGGTTAGCAACAAGAAAATTAATTTTTAAAATATTAAAATGAATAAAAATAAAAATCAAAAAATAAGCCATGGGAAAGTTAATTTAGATAACATTAAAATTATTAAAAATAAAAATCAAAAAATTAAACCAAATTAAAAATAAAAAATAATACTTAAAAATAAAGATTAATAAGGATTAATGTCGTTACTCCTTAAGGTCCTAATCCCTATTTTTGATTATTATTTTTTTCATCAAAAATAATGATTATTACGGTCCGTGCTGATGACATTGGCTTTTTTTAAGTAACTTACATTTACTTAAAAAAAAAGGTAAAAATACAATATTAATTATATCAAAATATTTTTTTTAACATACTTTTTTCTATCTGCCCACCACAATCGAATTCAAAAACAAGAGGGAACGCTATAGTCGAGTGCCTCGACTATCAAATACCCGTTACTCAGCTAAAGTCAGCAGTCTCAAGCAGGGCAAACCAAGCAGCCGCTTCAAAAAATTTAAAAAATTTCTTCTACATTTCGGTAGGCGTTAATAACCCAAACAAAATTGCGTTTACACTTTTGCTCTAGCTTTAAAACTATGGGCGCCACAGCTTTTCGCGGTTTGTGGGCGTTGGGGGGGGGGGGGGTTTCCAACTTTGGTATATCAATATGTATTGATGAAACGAATACACATTGCTTTTCCCGTTAATATAGCTTCAAAACTGTGGGTGCCACAGTTTTTCGCGGTTTGTGGGCGTTAGAGGAGGCGTGGCATATCGGCGTGAAAAACTTGCGCTGCGTATTAACCCCTAGAATCTGCATGCCAAATCCCAATCTTCTAGCTTTTATAGTTTCCGAGATCTCAGCGTTCATATAGACGGGTGCCACTGTTTTTCGCGGTTTGTGGGCGTTAGAGGGGAGGGGGGTTTCCCATTTTGGTCTATCAATATGTATTGATAAACCAAATACACAATTTTTTTCCCGTTAATATAGCTTCAAAACTGTGGGTGCCACAGTTTTTCGCGGTTTGTGGGCGTTAGAGGGGGCGTGGCACATCGGCGTGAAAAACTTGCGCTGCGTATTAACCCCTAGAATCTGCATGCCAAATCCCAATCTTCTAGCTTTTATAGTTTCCGAGATCTCAGCGTTCATACTGAACGGGTCACAGTTTTTCGCGGTTTGTGGGCGTTAGAGAGGGCGTGGCACATCGGCGTGAAAAACTTGCGCTGCGTATTAACCCCCAGAATCTGCATGCCAAATCTCAATCTTCTAGCTTTTATAGTTTCCAAGATCTCAGCGTTCATACAGACGGACGGACGGACAGACGGACGGACAGACGGACAGACGGACAGACGGACAGACGGACATGGCTAGATCGACTCGGCTAGTGATCCTGATCAAGAATATATATACTTTATATGGTCGGAAACGCTTCCTTCTGCCTGTTACATACTTTTGCACGAATCTAATATACCCTTTTACTCTACGAGTAACGGGTATAATGAGCTGAGAACAATTTAAGCTATTTCACAACTAATTCTTTAATTAAAATGTGCCATTCGTTAGCTTTTTAGAGAAGTTTCTATAGAAATGTACTTGTTTTCCACGGTAAACAAGAGAAAGAAACTCGGAAAGAATGAGAAGTAAATGCAGCCGCAGCAGAAAAACTTTTTTGGGGAAACTTCAACTCGAAAAACCCCAACAGAGAATTAAAACGTAGCGTTGCCGGTGCCAACAAAACACTGCGGCATTTAAGCAGACACAATGTACCGTCGTCGGCTATGCGACCCCCAAGCCCCGAAAAGCACCCCTGAAAGCCCTCTCAAAACCCCACCAAACCGTCCATCAGCAGGCAGTTCCCACTGTAATGAGCTGATGCTTCGGAAAGCGAGGCGAAACGCTCGAAAAGGGTTTTTCTGATAGGTGCTAAAATGAAAAGTGCTGCGAAAAATTCAATTTGAAGTTTTGTTACTTAACGCAAACTACGATGACTACTTAAAGGCCACGCCCACTTCGCTGTCGCCCACTCCGCCTTCATCAGCAGCACGTGTGAGTGTGTGCGTGTGATGTGCCCGTTGATAAGTTTTCCACGTGTGTGTGAGTGGGTGTTGGTGGGTGTGCCAGAGCAAGTGCGCGTAATTTTTACTACGAAAAGTGCAAATGGCGCTAAACTACTTGCTCTGCAACTTTCCAACGCAATTGCACAAAAGGAAAAAATACGGGAAAAAAAAGTATAGCAAAATACGTTAGCTCCCTCCCACTTTAAGCTTTCTATCCAACTTTTTTCGAGGCCTCTGCGCACCTAGAAAATCCCAAGACCCCGAGAAACGTCAGTTGTCGTTGGTCCCACGCGGTCCGCTCTTACGCCTATTTAACAAATCAGCAGCTCATTTGGCGCTTTATGTTAATTTCGCCCAAAAGAGATTTTATTTTCGGCCAACTTTTTGCACAGCGCAAACTTTTGGGAAGGAAGTCAGGCGATAAACTCACTTGGCAATCGGTGTATCCTCGTTCTTGGACATTATTTCCTTAATATTATTGTACTTATTCTTTAACAATTAGAGACACACACAGCACGTTACAACACAAGATGCGACCGACAAGTGTTTCCTATGCATGCGATCCCATATGCTCCACTGCTCCAGAGGCTGTGAGTGATAAGATCCGAGCAAATAGCAGATAAGCCCGATTAAACTTACAACTTTCAGATCGGAGAGAGCCGAGTGCAATGCATGTGTTTGTTCTTCGAGCGGGAGATGAGGTGGATCAAACTGGAAGGTAAGCAAAGCAAAAAAAAGGTACACATAAAAAAAAAATAATAATAATAATTATAATAATATTATTCTCATTTTAAAAAAGAATTATTTCTTAGACTTTTGAGACTAGACCTTTTTAAACCTTTTTGATCAGTCTACTCAAATAATATTAGATGTTATAGACCAAGAATTAGATCTTATATTGTACTATTGATACTACACAAAACTTTTGCTAGCACCTAAATTTTAAATTTTTAATTGATTTAATCTTGTTCATAGAGATAGAATGAACCCTAACATTATTTATAAATTTTTTTGCGTGCAAAGGCAAAGGAAAAGAGACGTAAAGATGCCCATTCTTATCAGCAGGGTCTGTCAACTGTGAATATAGCACACGGTCCGTTCAATGATGGTAACGTGCGGTAAGACAGCCAACGGGACTTGTTTGCTTTTTGAGAGAAGGCTTACCAGGCCGGTAGATAAGCATATGAATGGAAAAAGCCTTCGCGCGAAGTTAGAACTTGGCGCTTTACGGAGTGTTGCCAGATGAATAAAAAAAGATTAGAATAAAATATACTAACTTTTGGTATCAATAGAAGTTGCTTAAAATTAAAATTATTGTCCAAACAGCACTTAATGTAATATTACCCAATTTAAATTTTAAAAGATATTTTAGAAAATGTAAACAAAATCACTTTAAAGGGACATCTGCAAAAAAACGGTAACGCCGAGAGCTCACCACCAGCCGATAGACCGTTACGACTGGCACATCGCTAGAACCAGAAGGCGATGTTTTAAAAAATCAATATGAAGGCCACAACGTGCGGGAGTTCGTGAAAGTTTAGCAAGCGTTATTAGTCAATGATGTCGGGGCGTTGTGCACTCGAATTGATAGCAAATAATACGCCAGGACTGCCGCCGCGGCAGTGACAAGATGGCCAACTGATAGGCTCAAAAGGAGTGCGCGAGACCAGAAAAAAGCGAGCCAAAAGCACAACCAACCAACCAGTCACCAAGTGATGGCCTCCTCCACATCCTCTGCGCGTGTGAACAACAAAGCAGCCGCAGCCACAGCCGCCACCGCCGCCGCGCCAGTTTCCTCCTCCTCGTCCGCTCCCGTTTCCGCTTCCGGTTCCACCGCAGCTCCTTCCCCCAATCCCACTCCGCCAGCTGTGACGTTAAGCGACCTGATTGGCCAGCAGCTGAAGCATCTGAAGCCCGATGAGCTGCTCTATAAGGATGAACTGCAGCTACTCCTGCTCCTAACGCCCGTGCAGCGCCAGAAACTGAGCCGCGATCTGGAGGATGTCGAACTGGGGGCCAGCACTTCGGCGGCGCCACTTTCCCGTCCCGAAAACGCGGAGGAGGATGAGGATCTGATTGGGGCGGTGGGCGGACTGGGGATTTCGTCCCCAACCACGACCAAGGAGCCGCTACTGGATTTTAGGTGAACAAAACGATGGTGGTTACGACTGTGGTTATTAACCCATATTGAGTTACTGATTACAAAGAAGACATACAATTTTCAACAATTTTGGTAAAAGTGATTGGTATTTCAAATATTATTAATGCGATGTAAATTGAAATTGGGTTCTGTACACTTTTTAAATACTATATATTTAGGAACCTTCCATTAAATAGTTTTCATATTAAAGGTATATACAAATATTTAAAATGTTTCTGGAAAAAAAATTGTTGATCATACTAATGAAAATGTTTATAGACTAGACTATATTTGTTTTTATTTGTATTTACCTAATTTTACAAACCGCCCTCAAACTTGATTGCCCAACATATTTCAAACATATTCAAAACGCATGGTCGCTTTGTCGACCACTGGGCCTAATATGGGTTAAGTGCCAGGGGCGGCTTTTCAAGCCATTATGCAAATCCATAATTACCCCATGAAATTAATTTAATTTGTGGGAGGTGATTTTGCCCCCCGCACACTGGGCTACAATTGCAAATTTGAGGCCTTATTAAAACAGATATTTTACTGTTAATAGTTGTAAATTGCTAATGATAAAAAAAAGACCGCCAAAACTTGAGCAAATTCTTACTTTTAAATAAGGTCTAATTAATGTAAATGTTGCATATTAAAAAAAAAACAATTTTTCCATTTGTTACAAGATTGTAAACCGGCAACCCAGTGTAAGCCAAGCGATTGCATGCATTCGTACGTTTAGGTTAAGGAGCATTGTTTGCTGTCGAACTCGGAATTTGGGTCACTTCGTTTTGACATTTGCCGTGAATAATTAACCAACCACCCACTTTGATTTTCCCTTTCTTTTGCCAATCCGAAAGCACAGGTCACACGTACTCAAATGGTTTCAACATCTGCGCCACCAGACGGGCCACTTCAAGTCGGAGGAGGAGTCGCGACGCCTGCGGGAGGCTGGCAACGATTCGTACCGCAAGGAGCGGCATCCGCTCAAGGCCAGCGATCTCTTCACGGAGGCCATCTTCCTGGCCCCCTGCAGGAACACCCTGGCAGCAGCCCTGGCCCACGCAAATCGATCCCTGGTCCTCTTCGATTGCGGCCTTTATGCGGTAAGAAGTCTACCCCCTAAAGTCTCCAAATGTATATCTAAAAGTTATACGATCTTTTTGTAAATCGAACTATATGAAGAATAGAAAATTAGGAAGAAGACGTACCATTATTATTTAATAATAATATGATATGGTGTTAAAGTTTCCTGATAAATCAATCATACGACACGTATGACAGTTAGAATTTAGTAGAAATATAGCTTTGTACCATTTCTACCCCTGTTAAATTATGAATTTCTTTAATAATCGGGCTAAAAACGACTCTTTTCAAAAGAGAATGCTACTCCATCAGGATTAAAATTAATTTTTGATGGAAGTAAACAGTGCGTATGAGTGATAAACTTTTTTTTGTATTCCTAACTTTATGGTACAATAGAGTTCAATACCTGAATATCTTTTTAATGAACTTTCAAATGATCCCTATTAGGAATCCTACGACGACTGCCTATGCGCCCTGGACCTCGGCTATCCGGAGGAGTACTTGCCATTGATTAAGCTGCGTCAAGCCGCCTGTGCCTTAAAATTGCGCAACTTTGCGCTCTGCGAGGAGCATCTGCACGAGCTCCTGCACATTGAACTGAACCAGGTGTTCGAAGCGAGGACCCACGAGCTCTGGCACCAGTGCGAGGTGCTCAAGGTGGAGCGCTTCGAGATGGCCGTTCAAACGGGCGATGATCTGGATACCAACGATTCGAAGGCCTTCGAAATGTAAGAAATTGTGGATACTATAAATTACTAATCACTAATTCCATCCCATTTAATTATATTTCCAGAGCCTGGTTGGACAACTCATCGTCGCTGCACACCACCCGGGCGGTGGCCAAGAACGCTCTGATCTTCGAGTCCGAGGCGGTGGCCACAGTGCCGAGTGGCAACTGCCGGGTGTGCGACTACTGCGGGATCACCCAGTTTATACCCTTTCCCTGCATTTACTGCTCCAACCGGCTCGTGGTCTACTGCTCCCGCCAGTGCCGCTTTAAGCATGCCGCCATCCATGCGGTGGAGTGCTTTGGGCACCAGATCGAGCTCTTCGAGTCCTTTGGCGAGGTCTTCGGGATGCCGCGACTCCTGCAGCTGGCCTTCCGCATGCTGATCACCGGGCTGCCGGAGATGCTGGCCCACTGCCGGAAGAAGCCGACGCTGAGCAAGCTCTGGTCGGCCATCAATGGCGGGCTGCAGGAGCGGCAGGATATCGCCTACAGCGCCGTTCTGCGTTTGGAGAGATTAAGGGAGGAGCGTCCCACGGACACGGTGATTGCCCTGGCCCTGGCGGCTCACATCCTCTCCATTTACCTGAGCAAGTGCACCGTGTTCTTCGACCAGCTGGAGAAGAGTCTGCCCACGGCTTCCCGGATGTCCAGTGCCGAATGGGAGCTGCTCTGTGCCGCCCTACTGATGCGTCACATTGGCCAGTTGCGCCACAGGTCCCTCACCGCCTGCCGATCCTTCGTTCTGCCCGCTGATCCACACGTCTTCTCGCCGCTCAACGAATTCCAGCTTTGGGCTGCACCCATGCGCCTCCAGGAGGGCCACCTGCATCTGCTGGCCGGCGAGGTGGCCGTCGTCTCGTACGCCGTCTACCCGGATACCTTGAGTTTGTGCCGCCACAGCTGCTCCTCCACCATCTGCGCCAAGTTCTCCGGCCGCAAGGTGACCGCTCTGGCACTTTTGGATCTGCCGGCGGGAGCAGGGATCTACAACTGCTTTGCAGGGGGCAATTTCCAGCAACTGAGGCGGGAGGAGCGCAGCAAACAACTCCAGGACCGCGGCATCAGGTGTCATTGCAAGGAATGCCAGCTATCGCACTCGGATGATCAGTTCGTAAGTCGAATTTAATTTTGATTAAGTGTTTTTTAAAATACATTTTACTATGTTAAACCTTGAAGCGCTATGAGAAACTCCAGAAAATCTAAGAATTGTTGTTTTTACTTAACTTTGCAGCACAAGTTTCATCGCTACCGTTGTGATAACCCAAAGTGCATGGAAATCTTCACACCCAACGCGCTGCCGCATGCCCCCAATCTGCGTTGGTGGCTCTCGGAGGAGTACACCCAGCCGGAGTGCAATGGCGCCGAGCTGATCCTGTGTCCCCACTGCGGAGAGTCCCAGAAACTGGAGTGGTTCTGGGCCTTCACCACGTCCCTGATCGACTGTGAGTTGATCGAGGAGCGCTGCAAGCTGTACGCGGCCATCGAGCGAGCGGAGAACCAACTGATGGACCTGCACGAGTGCAAGGTGGCTCTGGCCAGGCTCCTCCTGGAGCAGTGCCTCATGGTGCACCGTGGTAAGTAGTCGGAAATGAAGAGCTTCAGCAATTTGTATGATTTTTGGTCATTCACCAGCTCACACGTTTCTCTCTTGGTTGCGCACCTTTTCCACTACTCGAACTTCCATTTCATTTTATTCACCCCCTTTATAAGGATTTCACATCACCAGGTAGTTGAAGACATTTAAAAAACTTTAAAATATTTTCTATTCCTTAATCTACTAGTCGCTTCTTAGAGCATTATTATCTTTCGCCTCAGTAAAAAAACTAGCTATATAAAAATTAATCTGTTAGAGCAAAATATTTTGTAATCTACGACAGACAGAGCTTTAAAATCATTATTTTAGTTTTGCTGTATTTTAAAGTTTCAGGGATTATATATTAGCAAGGAGATTTTTTCATTTATTCAGCTAAGACATACTGTATTATCCTACTTTTGAGTTCGCTTAAAAATTATAGATACATATCACATAAAAAAAGGCTGGCTAGTTAGAATACATTTATTAAAGTTACACTGGAATTCTTAAAAAATATTTCCTGTTTATTCTCTACTTCCGCAATCTTGTAAACTATCACTTTTGATCTTTCTCTGACTGCTTCTCCGTCCTCTAAAAACTTAACTCCGGCAACCAATAGAGGGCGCCACCGTGCTGGACGACTGGGAGTTCAACAAACTGGGGTCCATTCTGCGATCCGTACTGCCCACAGTGATGGCCCAGTACGGCGGACAGTCGATCGAGTATGTA
The DNA here is from genome assembly GCA_037075245.1 of Drosophila mimetica. Lineage (NCBI taxonomy): Eukaryota > Metazoa > Arthropoda > Insecta > Diptera > Drosophilidae > Drosophila > Drosophila mimetica. Next base: position 512,629 of record JBAMCH010000007.1, read on the forward strand.
AAGTACTTCGCCTACTTCTGGGATGTGATGGCCCTGAGCAATTACAAGTGCAACGATCGGGAGCTAATGCAAATGCTAAACGCTTTGGAGTTCATCGCCGATGAGTTCAAGGATATATTCATCAACTACTACGAGGATTATATTGCGCCCAAATTTGCTGAAGAGTCCTATGGCAGTGTCGTAGATACGCAAGTTTAGATGTGAAACAGAAGGAAATCGAAACAATGAAGCGAGCAAAGTTAAATAAACTTAGATATATTTTACTCTGTAGCGAAATGAAAAACACCCACAAAAAATTCTAGGAAAATTGTATTGTTGACCCATACAAAAACAACCATAAATGCATATATACTTTGTGCTATTATTAAAAAAAATGGTGCTGAGATATTAAATTGTACGAAACGAATGTTACATTCATTTAGGTGATTAAGTCAAGGCAAATAGCGTGCGAGAGAAATCAAAAACGATCATATTTAGTAGAGAATCATATCATGCACACATTATGTTCATATCACACCTAGGAAATGATTAATTAACTGATTGATTATATATAGCAAATGACTTTTTCATTATGCATTGCGAGCAATATTTATGAATTAACAAAAAGCTATAAAGGGCGAACCCTTTTGGAGTGCCCACTGTATAGTCATCCTTAAAATCATTGAAATTTAGTGGAATTTGAACTTTGGATCCCGGAGATTTATCCAGTGAGCATTACCAAAACGGGGAACTTAATCGGTAGATAGGCCGAAGCAAATCTAAGTGTAAGCATTAATTTAGCTTCTGAGAAGCTTCTACCTAAGTGTAGCCACTGATCTCGATTGTTTGCCAGGAACACGACAAATTGTTTTATCCACAAAAACCCCTTACTCAATCACTTACATACATATGTATTTGCTTGCCATCGGGCAGCCTGACTGTAAGCTTTTAATGCTTAAAAATCAGATAGGAATCAAACGCAATCACTGCAGAAACCAAAAAATAAAAGAAGACAACAAATGAACAATTTAAATTAATGAATATTCGAATTGTATGAACGAACAAGTGTTTTTCAAACCTCGCCTTAATTTTTTAAAATGTTTTGAAATACGGTAAAGATAACGAAGATACAAAACCAAAAGCAACACGCACTGATACAGCATAGGCCAGGCAGAATTCACACCGACACGCCCACACACACGGACACACAATCAGACACGCGAATCTATATAAATAAATAAATACAAATTACAAACAAGATACTCAAACAACTTCTAGCAGCTATAAACAAATGCAATAAATTCTTTTTAACAACAAACAAATCTTGTGTTTTGAAATCCCTTTTATATAAGATTTTTCAGGATAAATGATTTTATTCTTCTGCTTTTATCCCAGATTTTATTTGGTTTCTTGAATTAAAGGTTTTATAAATTAATGAACCAACATTTCCTATATGGCATAAATATATTTATTAAAAACAAAAATAGTTTCTTTCCTAATGCTTTACCTTTAGTGCAACAATTTCATGCTTTTGATTATTTCTTGGAAAAAAAGCTCATGATGCCGGCTTGCTTCGTTTTGGGCGCATCCTTTCCAGCTTTGCCGGCTGAAGGCGGCGATTTCTTTTTGCTGGCGGGTGCTGCCGCCTTTGGCGAAACCTTTTTCTTGACTGGTTGGGCTTTCACCGGTTTCCTCTGCGTGATGACAAAACCATCTTCGTCCAGGTATGTTTCGTTGGCCGCCTCAGTTTCCATTTCCTCGTCGACTGCGACTACTTCTTGTTCGGCGGCCTTTTTAGGCGGCTTCTCCTCGTCCTCGGAATCGCTGATGCGTCGCCGCTTGGAGGTCGAGGGCTTCTCCTGATCGGATTCGTTGTCCGAACCAATCACCTTGCGTCGCAGCTTGTCTATCTTCTCCTCCTCGTCGGAAGATTCGGCGCTCTCCTCATCGAAAAGTTGAATAGAGGTATTGGCCGTTGATTTTTTGGTGGAACTGGGAGGTGATTTCTTCGTGGGTACTTCCTTTTTAATTGGAGCGGGTGCATCTTTCTTAGATGTCTCTTCTTTTTTGGTTGGCGACTTCTTCTCTCCCGGTGGCTGTTTCTTGAAAAAGTTATCCATCGTGCCTGCAGCCGGTTTGCTTGGTGTGGCCTTTACATCCTTTGGTTTACTGGCTGCTGCTGTGAAAAAGCTATTGATGCTGCCCTTTTTGGCCACCGCAGGCTTGGTTTTGGAGGCCTGCTCCTTGGGCGAGGTCTTTTTGGACTCCGGAGAGGGTTTTTTATCGGCATCTGACTTTGAGGCCTCCGTTTTCAGCGAAGATTTGGATGGTTCCACCTTAACTGAAGACTTGGAGGCTTCTGATTTGATAACCGCTGCCTTGGAGTCCTCAGTTTTGGCGCCATTGGTGACTGGTGCTCCATTCGTATTAGGGACCGACTTTCCCGCTCCCGGACGCTGCTCAACCTTGGCCAACTTGATCTCCATATGCTGCATGGGCTTAAAACTGGCCGCCGGCGACTTGGTGCCACCTGCGATCTTTACACTGTAAAGCTGGGACTCGGCATCCTGGACCTTGGCCAGCCAATCCTTCAGCTTGCTCTCGAGCACAACAGAGTAGAGATCAAGATCTGATGACTTTCGCCTGCCGTGTACCAAAAACCTCTTCTCGAACTTTGTCGTCGGCTCCTGGCTTTTGATGTAGGCCTCCAGGGCATCGTTCACCTCCTTGTAGGACAGCTTGTACTCCTCCAGGAGGTCGGTGACCAGCACACAGCGATCGAAATCGATCATGCAGTCGGCGAGAGCCTTTTTAAGCGACATTTTTGCAAATTGTTTGCACCAAAATACCGCGAAAACAAAATGCTGTGCTTAGGGGCTGCCAACTTTTAAGAATTAGAGATGGCAAACTGTCAATGACAAAATCGATAACAAAACTATCGCGATGAAACTATCGCGATTCTATAACATAGCTAGGGGATTCCCAAATCTTTTCAAATTCAAAAAATTCCAAAATTGCTGAATTGTGGCCAGCTGTTTATGAGGTATTAAATACAAATTAAATTTAATGGTGCCGTTGAGACGTATCACTAGTTCCCATTAAATCATTAAAACCTTTTTGGTCGTTCCCTGAGTTGCTAAAAATTTTCTGTTGAATTTTTAAAAATTCAGCAATTTAGTAGTTTAGGGAATACCCAGATTATGCGCTTTCAGCGGAAAACGAAGCCACCACTGATAGCCAGATTTGTCTTTAATGTAGTTAAGTTGGCATCTCCGCTGCCTATCGATAACAGCAGTTTGCCGCGAAGAAGCAGAAAGAAGTAAACAAGGATTGAATTGTGTAGTTTATCTTATTTATATTAATTACCGCCCTTACAATGCAAATAAAACCGAAAACGGAAAGTCAGCGGATCCAGGAGTAAGTAATTAATCGTCATAGGAATCCTCTAAAACTCTAAATTGTCGCCCACAGGCAGGCTGCAAATCAGGCGCAAATCACGCGAATTGAGGAGTTCATCAATGAAGTTCTGAAGGAGGAGCTGCGGCAGCTGGAAAAGTGCATTGGTCAGTTCAACGAGGAGATCATGGAGTATGTCCAGCTGAAGAACACCCTCCAGACCTTCGACTCCCATTTGCCCGAAGGCTACAAAACGCAGGTAAACATCGGCAGCAACATATTCATGCAGGCACGCGTCCGCAAAATGGACAGCATTCTGGTCAATGTGGGCAAGGATGTGTTCCTGGAGATGTCCATTCCGGAGGCGGAACGCTTCAGCGACACCCGCGCCAAAATCCTCACCAAGCAGTCCGATGTCCTGCGCGAGGAGAGCATTAAGAAAAGGGCTCAAATCAAAATGGCCCTGATAGCAATCAGCGAAAGAGCCAATCTAATCCAAGCCGATTAGGGAATAGGGGAAGAGGATTTCTATAGGATTACCAGATACAATAAACGCTTACCAGCTTTAAGCCTTCTTAAGCATTAAATCTACTAATATTATTATATGATTATGACCTTAGGGACTATAGGGACCTTTCTTAAGACACTAAAAGACCACTCAGCTACACAAGCACTTGGTTTTATTTATTTCCTACCACAATTTACAAAGATAATTTACAAATTACGCGCCTCGAAAATATTTGTTGGCCTAGGGATTTTGGGTGAAAACAAAGGTTGAAAGGGACGGAGGGAGGAGGCACGACAATCCTGCGATACCATGCCTTACGACAGATCGTCCGAGGATCCTGTGGGCTTCAACGTGGATTGGGCCACGGGGTGACCACGTATGTGACTGGCTGGGCGTCGAGAAGGCATGTTTAGAGTCCTATTCTGATTGGAAATACGCTGGGAGGTGCTGGTCAAGCTCCGCAGCCGCCTGTCCATCTGCGGGATTCACAGGGATGGTTAGTCATATGGAAAATACTATTACTACGCCAGCTACGTGTTTTTGGTGATCCAAAGATTATCCAATTAGGGAGAGTTGTAAAATGGCGATAAATATCAAAAAATAATAGTTTTTGAATATTTTTTGCAGTGTTAAGTTAATAATAATAAAACATGTTAACTTACATCGTTAGCCGTCTCGTAACTCATCCTTCCGCCCTTCTGCGGTGGACATCCCATCGAGGAGCTGGACGCATAGTTGACCGCCTGCTTAACCCGGTACATCTCCGCCTCTAGGAGCGTGTGATCGCGGAGGAGAGTTCGATAGTCTTCGGCCAGCGTCCGGTTCTCCTCCAGCAGCATTTGGATGTGATCCTCGGCCCCCTTGGCACACTTGCGCGTCGCATCGTCGGCCCTGACCTGGGCATCCCTCCACTTGCGAAAGGACTCGATGATCTGCCCCTGTTGCTGGTTGACCGCGGTCTCCTGACTACCGGGAAGAGAGAAGGTGGCAGCTGATCTTATATGGATGCACTCCATCCCCTGACGGACTACCTACTTCAGCCGGATCAGCATTTCCTGGTTATCGGTGCGCATGGCAAGCATCTCTGCACGCACAGAATCGGCGGTCTCCTCCAAGCGCTGTTTAGTGTCGCGGTATCTGGCATTCTCCTGAACTAGATGGCCCTGCAAGTCTCGAATCATCTGGCGCAGCCTGTCCAGCTCCAGATGTCCAGTCTTCTGCTGCTCCTGGAGTGCCCGCTCGCGTCCCGTTGAAACAGCCTCCTTCTCCTTCAGCGCGATCACCTCCTCCCGCAGCATTTTGCGCTGAAATAAATAGTCTTCATCTTCATTTGTTTCAAGAAAGCGTTCAAGGCAAAAACCCACCTCCGTTCTCAGCTCATCCTGCAACTGCTCCACCTGATCCAGTTTTGTCTGCAGGCTCTGCACTCTTTTCTTGGCCCCCTTGAGCTCCTGGGACTGATCCTCGAAGCTGCTCACCAGGCTTTCGTATTTGCTGCACAACTCCACGCGCTGCTCCTCTTGTTTATTCAGCAAAGTCGCTATTTCCCGCAACTGGCGAGACAGGTCACCTGAAAAAAGAGATTTTTAGTGGTAATATAAGTACATTTACTCAGGAAAATGTATTCAAATAATATCTGTGATATTTCGTCAACTCACTATTCTTCTTTTTGAGTTCGTGCATCTCCCCCTTAAGTCGATTGTTTTCGCTAAAGTCGGAGTAGCTCTTGATCATGGACTGCAGATGGTCAATCTGGTTATCCCGATCCTTTAAATTGTCCTGCAGTCCTTGGATTTGGCAGGCAAGGTGTTCGTTCTGTTGAAAAAAGAGGTAAAAAGAAGGGGAATTATTAAGAGAAGTTTCGAAAATATGTCTACTGTGTGTGGCCAACTTGTATTTCCAGTTCGCAGTTAATCCGCGAGCTGTCCACAAAGTGGAGCTCTGGTTCTGGGCAGGATTGGCTGGTCTGCTGTTGGTCCACCTGTTCGGTCAGCTCCTCGAGGTCCCGCTTGAACTCATCGATGATGCTGAGGTAATTGTCCCTGGTGGCCTGGAGGATTTCCGACTGCGTTTGGCAGTGGAGGAGCGTGTGCTCCAGCTGCTGGCGATGGGGGCAATCGGAGGAGCTGGCCTCTGCGTTCTACAAATTCAAATTTACAATGCAAGTGGGGCAGCTGGCTGTGTTCGATGTCGGGTCTTACCATGGCAAGTCAAAAATCTGTAACTAATTGCCTACAAATCCGCGCACGGAATCACCTGTCAGTTGTCAATTGTCGATTGCAGATACGAGTATATATCTCTGTGTTTAAATCGCTGTCGGTGTCGAATGCTAGGAAACGGAAGCGGAGCCTTCGTGTCGGCGGCCTCAGAAAAAATATATCTCGCATAACCCAGACGAATTTCGACTTCATTACCGTTTCATTTCATTTCAATAATATTGCTATTAAAAGTTTGTCACGAAAATAAAACCAATTCGAGCCGTAGGTGGCAAGGTTTCGGGTTTCAAAGTTTCTTCGCTTCTTTGGCACTTTGGCAACACACAAGTTTCGGTGGAGGGGACTCCCCCACGTTTTATAGATATTATTATTTGCACGGCCCGACTGTTTGACACGATTTGAAAGTAAAGTTGCAGAGCGGGTGGCAGCAAATAATATCGTCTGTCTGGCTCATTCGGATGGGTATAGTTATAGTTATTTATTGGGGGGTTGGGGAGAGCGTGGCTTGGCGCACTTAAAACACTTTTAAAGGCATATTATATTGGGGCGGGGGGCTTCGAACGAATTTGATAGCCCGGGAAATGTGAAAATCGATTAAGACGGGGGCAATGAATTGTTATGATTCCCTGCCTGTCATTAAACCCATTAAGGGCCCCCGTATTTCAGTTTTCCACACCTTTTCCACCGACTCAGTTTGCACATTTACAGTTTGCACTTCGTCCCCCCTCAAAAAACACTCGAAAACAATTTGCACTTTTGGCCAACTTTTCCTCGCGTTTTTGGAGCGGAAAAGTTCCTGGCTAATTGCACGCTTTTCCTTTCGTTTTTCGCGCCAAAGAAAACACAAATTCCAATAGGTTGACTGGGCGCGTGGGCCACTAATTAGGGGTCGTAAAGTGTCTGTTTTATGTGCGCGATATTCCCGAAGCCGATTCCTGGCGCTTCCTTGATTTGTTTCACGCGACTAAACAGCAACCGCCGACGGATGACAGGATTCTGAAGCGAACTACTTGCTTGGCTGGGGCTTCCTGCCGAGTTGTGTTTGATTTTGCGCCCAGCTGTGGGCCCAGGAGATGACCGCGTGAGGGGACTTGATAAAATTCAGATATCTATCCAATTTCATATTTTAAAAATTTTAAAATATACAGATGTAGTTCATTTTTCTACAACATAAAATGTATCTTTAATCTTAAAATTTTAAAATCGTGACCCAAAATTAGAATTTTAGAATTAGTATCAATATCTAATGTATATTTTCGAAATGTAGAATAATATGTTTTAAGAAAAATTCTTTTGATAAGTTAGCGGAATATAAGTTCGTTTTTGAAAAAGGTAATTCAGGCCAAAGCTAGGATTCGAACAACCTTTAATTAAAGATTAATACAATTTCATGATATGGGAGGTATAGGACTTAGGCTACCCGGGTTCCCACTCACGAGGATCACGAGCAGCTCTCGTCACTCGAATCCCTTATCCCTGCCGAATCCAATCCCCGCGGCTCTCATCGATATGCATATCACTGCTCGCCTGCCTCGCGTGTCGATTGTGGGTAAATAAATAACACGAAACCTATTTCCGATTCGCCAGTTCCTGGGGTGAAGGTAAATCTGGATGGAGATGGCGGGCAGGAGGCACTCCCTCTCCTTTGGCAATTGCAGTCGAACATACAGCCGAGTTTCCACAATAAACACATTCGCGAGCGATTTGTATTTGTCGAATGTAGACAAAACCCGAAGGGGGAGTGAAATGGATCTCTTACTTCTGGGCTCGGGTAAATAAATCAGAGGACTCGAATGGCAACAATATTTGTTGTCATTCCGGGTAGGACAGGTATGCATATAAGAAGTATATATGTGGCTTCCTTCCCGAAGGCGAATGTCATTTACCACATAAGAGAATGGTATGTGCAGTTCAAGACAGAGGCATGGTCCAAAATTTCAGAAATATATTATAGGAAAGGACAAGATTCACTTAAAATTATGTTTTAAGTAAGACTATTATTTCGGAAATCTGAGACTAATTAGTCTGAAATTTGTATCTTACATATAATTGTTCTAGTTTTACGGTATCCCTTTTCCACTGAGCTCCTGGCACATATATTTCGCCACATTGGATTTCAGTTGACTTGTGTACATAAACAAACAAGTTTTCTTCTTTTAGTTTTTGGCGGGAACCACTTCGATGATAAATAACTTTGCAACTTTGTCGAACTTTAAGCTACTCTTAACTACTTAACTTGGCTTAGCTTAGGCTAAATGTTTTAGGAGGGTCAACAAGTGACATAGTTACTTGGGGGTCCTCGGTTTTGTCGTTGTTATAGTTTTAGTTTTAGTTGTCGTTGGCTTAGTTGAAGGTTTAGTTGTCGACTTTGTTTTTGCCGTGGCTGCGGGGATTTTGGAGGCTTTGGTGGGCGGCTCCCTTGTTTGGGAAGGTGTTGTTTTCGTATCGCTTTTCTGCATTTGATATGACAACCGGGGTTATTGGAATCGCTTAATTGCGAGGTAATCGAAACCGTCAGATACTCACACATGCCACTTGTTTCCGCTCCTGCTGGGCTCTCTGCTCGAACATTTCCATGATGGCCATACAGAAGGGGTTTTCCCTAGAGGATTCTTCGTAAATTTCGTCGTAGGAGAATTCCACAGAACCCTATAGGAAGAGCAGTTGATTTTAGAAAATTAAGATTATAAGCTAAGAACTCACCAGTTTGCAAATCATTTCGGCGATCTCCTTTAGAACATCGGAATTCCTCTGATTGAAGCTGTTTTCCAATTCAATTCTGGCCTGCAGCTCTGAAATTTTGACTTTATCCGTGGTTATAGGGAAACGTCAACGTATCGTAGGATCAGGAATACACACTTTTCGACTCCGTATCCAGTCGCTGGTACTTCCCGTGCAATTCGCGGTTACTTTGGCCGAGGGTGTGCATCCGCCTTCGCAGGGCTTCCAGCATTTGGGTGTCAGGATCACTGGGCCCGGCGCTAATCGGGTTCAGGCAGGATTGGTCGATGTCCGACTGAAGGATCCTCAGATGACTACGGATGCACTCCAGTTTTTTCACGGTATCATCGCGTTCGGTTGACTGGAAAAGTAAGGGGTATGGGTGAAGTGAAACTAAACATAGGAGTACAGTAGATCCCCTCACCAACTTTTCGAAGAAGCAGGAGAGGCGTTTACGGCCAGATTCCATGGCCTGGTAGTCCTGTTTGTGGTTCAAATCGAAGAGCTCGTTGAGTTCGTTGTTGAGGAGTCGCAGCAGCTCGCTCTCCTGGGAGTCCTGAATTGAGAGATTATGCAGCAGGTCGTTGGTTATCATATCGCTAGCGGACTCCTCCACCTGACCCTGTTCCACCTCCTTGTTGGCACTGGTAGAGTTTCCCTCGCAGAGCGTGTTGTCCGACATGGTGGCAAAGCATTCAGTCATCTCCTGCAGCTGTTTTCGGGGTATTCGGGGTACAAATTAATTATTATCGAGAAATTTGAGAAGGGCTATTGGTTGAGTACACCGAGAATTTCCTACGAACTCGACATAATGCTAAAATGTAAGCTGATCGGGTTTTCAATCGGGCGCCACAGCAGACGATTAAACGATAAGGAAAATATTCCCATTAGTCTATTTATAAAACGAGTAACGTCACTAGCTCACCTGATAGCCCTACAAAGCTGTTTTTTTTTTACCATTAATTTAAATACTTATATTTTTCATTATTTGTTTTGTGTTAGATAACTAAATTAGTGCTTATAATTCGTATATAAACATTAATTACATATCTTAAATGGTTCTCACCTGCTGATTGAGCTGGGCTATGCACTGATCCTTGAGGAGCAGCTTCTGCCTGGCCGTGAGGATCACTTCATCCAAAGCGCCGATCTGAGACTTCAAGTGCAAGAGCTCGTCATGTTTGGCGGCCATCTCGTTCACCAAAGACTTCATGCACTCAGCCATCTGCAATAGAGTAAGACACCAGTCACAAATCAGGTAATGGCAACAAACTTAAAGATTTATTAAACCAAAATAAACTAATGAATTCAACGGGGAACAATATCATTTCATCTCCACGTTATATTGCGCTTGTACTTGGGGCACTTGCACTTGGTATCACCGCCGCCGCCTCCTTTATTTTCCTTCAAGGTTGAATGGCCTACCTTCTCGCTCTCGCTTTCCGGCACGGCCTGGTCCTCCGGCACGCCAAAAAGTTGGTTCGCGGTCAGGGTCTCCAGGGACAGGTGCTTCTTGTCCCACCTATTGTGGTTGTGGGCAGTCTGCACCAGCTTAATGAGTGCACAGAGATCCCTTCGCAGCTTCCGATTCTCCTCCAGCGCCTGCTGCTGCTCCCCTTGGACCGAATGAACGCAGGCCACGATCTTGCCGTAGGCCTCCTCCTCCAAGTCGGACATGTTGCCCAGGATCACGTTGTTCACATGGAGCAGGAACTCCACCCACTCTTGAAAAGTCACCAGACGCAGTTCCGAAGTATACTGGGGGTAAAGAAAAAAGAACTATTCAACTTGTACTTCTAAATTTTAATTAGTTTGTCTCAATAAGTCGTTTTAAAACATTCTTTCTAAAGAACTAAAAACCTTTCCTAAAAATATAATCCTAAAAACATAATAAATTATTTTCCGTATGATTACTTTGCATTTTTAGACAGTAAAGGTACATTCAAAAAATTCCTATTTAATTTTCTAATGGATTACCTATCCGCTCACCATTGCATCACCTCCCTTTGCGTCCAGGCAGTCAATCTCGTCCAATCGCTTGAGGAACATGTTGTTCAGCTCGAAGTTCACCTCGCCGGCGTCGCCAGTATCCCGATGCTTCTGGAGCAGACAGCGGAAGGAATCGGTGGATAAGGACTCCGTGCTGGCATTGCAGCTGGGCAGCTGGGAGGGAGTGGATTTGTCCAGCTGCTTGGTTGGCTGGGATCCCTGAGGCTTTGGCGAGGGTGATGGCGGTCTAGAGGTATTCAGACCCATGGACTTGGCGTCCAGGACGAAACCAGCTCGTCGCGAGCCCATGATATCGGTTCTAAGTGCGAAAACCACTTCCTCCTTCCGTTCCAACTGGTATCCGAGTTCTTATGCTGCCGATTTAAAGCTGATTTAGTCGGGGCTGGGGGATTAGCTTGTGTAATTAGACATGTGTATACGGTTTCCACATCGGAACGTTCACTTCGAGAGCGGCAATCTCAAGGCACTGCTGATCGAAAAGATCGGAGAGCTGGGAACCTCGAATGCAGTTCTCCTCCCCTTGAAGTGCACGCAAATCACTTGGCAAAAACAGACACAGACACCGAAAAAATGTAACACAGTTGTAAAGTTGTAAACTTATCAAAAACAACACACAAAAATGGGCGAAAAAATATAATATCTGATTCGAACCTTGGCGGCGACGTCAGCGCTGCGTTCATATCTTTTGTTTGTAGTCTTCTGACGTAGCAATGTAGTTTTGTTTATTTATATTTTTCTTGTTTTTTTGCGAGCTACACACACGCGTATTAAGTATACGGTTCCAGCTTGTTGCTTTTATTTCTTCCCCCCATACGATCCAATCCGAATTCCGCGAGTTTGGCATACAACGTTTCGCCTGAAACCGTCACTGAAAACTGAATCTCGATCGCCAACTAAAGCGAACTGAGCGGTTCGTAGTATCCGCTCCCCAGACAGCCCAGAGAACCTCTCTCTTTATCAAGGGGAACTCAAAACTCGACTCTCTGCTTATCAGTGCGTCGGATCGGATCGAATTGGATCGCTCCGTGTTTGCCCAAGAACTTAGCGGCGGTGAATTTCTGCTCCCGATATAACTTACCACATAACCCGCAAGTCATCGTTGTTTGCCCAAGTTGCGGTTTCGGCTCTGCCAATTTCATATAATTGTTAACTCATTCGGTGGGGTATTTGCCAATGGATAAGTTTGTTTGGCCGAATTGATAACTCCAATATGGGAACGCTCTTGGTGGCCGATAAGCTAAGCATTCAAAGAGGTTACACAATCTAGGGGGAAAAGTGCTAAGTGCTGGAATATTATTTCCTTAAAAACTAATAGATTTTGTTAAATTAAATTAATATAACAAAATTACGATAAAGATTGACAGTGATGAATCAAGTACTTCAATAGCTTCTCTCCCACATTCCCAACATCCAATTTATTTATTTAGTCCTAACACCAATTTAAAACAATATTTTTTTGTGGATAAAAAATGTTACCAAATTAGTTTTTATTTTACAGGTGAATAAAAGCATTCCATTAAAAATGTTTTTAAATCCTTTTTAAAAGATAGACAACAACTGTGTTAAGTGTTAACGCTCATTATACGTTTTATTTATATAGATTTTTCATACGTAAGAACAAAAATGTATTTACAATTTTTAGATCGCGTTTGCTTCCGTTTTTATGCGTTTGTTCGGCGTTCAATTGTTTTTCGTGTTGTACTCAAAATGAATTCTTTGTGTCCTACTTAATTCAAATCCATTACAGAACCGTGTTGCCTATATACTGGGAATTGATTCCACATATCAACTAATAGATAAAACAACTTTCATACAGATTATCGTAATCGTAATCACTTCACGTTAAACACTTGCTTTGGGCGTACACAAAAATAAAGATAGGAATAATAATCAATGCAATCTTTAAGTTCTGTTCACATCAATCTCAAAACGTGGCGTGAATGTTCTTAGCAGAGGGAATACGATTCGGATTTGGGTCAGACGTATAAATGTACATCAAACGCTCACTAAAATTAATAATTCATTTATAAATTTATTACTTTAGCTATATTTATAGTTATTAATATTCCTTTTTTGCTTAGATTTCTGTTGTTGCTTCTTTACCTTTTATACTCAGCTGCTTATAATTAGGGCTTGCATTATGCATTATTTCTCTTATCTTGCTTTACGTACGATTCTTGTGGGTGTGTGTGGTTGTGGTTCTGGCTCTGAATGGGGTGGTGCATGGGGTGTATGTGGTTTGGGCTCGGGCTTACTGCTATACACTTGTTATGCGCAAAGAAATGACCATAAACAGTAGTTAGAGAATATCAAGAATTATATTAGAGGCATAATAATTATGATGGTGCTGTATTCAGTAGCATTTTAAACTGTTCAATTTTGAATGTCAGGCTTACAAAAGGGGTTTGCGAACCGAAAATTTCACATTTCGGGGCGCACTAATGAATATATTTTTTTTTATGCATTGGGGGTATTTTGGCTGGCGGTCATCTATTAATCGTGGTCAAAAGTATCAATGCTGCTCGACAGCGCGCTGCAGGCTTTTGTGAGCTCCGAATTTTCGATTTCAGTGTGTAACAGCCCTGGCGATTTGAAGATGAGTGTGATCCGGATCCTGCTCAAGTTGCTCTTGCGGGCTCCGCGTGGTTCGCTTAGGCCAAGTAGTTGTAAACTTTGCGATCCTCGGGAGATCGTTGCAGATACTCGCGCTCGATGAGGCCCTCAATGCGTTTCTTGATAAACACGGGAGAGGGCAGGAAGCGCGACTTCAGCTGCGACGTCACGTCCGATACTAGCAAGTTGTGCTGGAAAGAACATACACATTTTATTGATATATATGTTAAGCAGATAACTCTCATATACTCACAGCCATGCGCTTGCGCGCCTTCATGATGCGCACAATGGCCGCCTCGATCTCGTGCTTACGGTCCTCGTCGACCTTACCGCGCGTTTCCTTGCGCTCTGGCTCCGATTCGCCCTTGGCTGCCACCGTCTGAATTTTAACCCTGAATTGTTGTGGAGTTCAAGTATTAGCCGCAGTTCAATTTTAGCTGTCAAAAACTGCTCACCTGTGGAACTTGGAGACAAAGGCATCGTTCACATAAAACTCATCCGTGGGCTCAATGTCCTTGGTTTTCGTCTTTGAATTGCGCACCAGCAATCGCTGAGCGGGTTTACCCATGGAGAACGACTGCAGAGCTCGGACCAGCTCCCTTTCCGGTATGTCCGTTTCCTGGTGGATGTCATCATAGGTTAGCACGTCGCGGTTGTTAAAAAGCAGCAGCACGCACATCTGTTTTGGAAAATGATATACACGTTTTAAATTATTGTAAACTTTAGAGTTACCCAAAAGGAAAGGATTTTAAAGTATATTAAAATGATCAACTTACCTGGTAGGTGGACACTTGCAGAATGTGCTTGCGTGTTGTGGTGGGCACTGCACATCCGTTTGAACTGGAGCTGGGTGCATCCTTATCCTTTTCACTTTCGGCAGCCTTGCGGCCATAAAACACAGCGTTGATATAGGCAGTTCCTGTCCAAATAAGTCGTTATAAATACAGAAACTGTACTAGGGTAAATTATTATAAATATATCTTACCCATTTGTGGCTGTAACGTCAGCTGACGTCCTGAGTGTTTATTCAGATAGAAGTTCTTGAAAATGTCGAAGGCTTCACGAGGTGCGGCGGGTATATTGCAGTTGGGTGTTGCTGTCTGTTGCGGAAATTCATAGGTTTACAATATTTCGAGGCTAACAAGACTTTTAAAACTTACCTGTGTGGGCCAGAAGCCAGTGGTTAGTATGCGTACCGTTAATTCCACACCGCCAAGGGATAAATTGTTATTATTTACATAGTTTTTAAACTCATCCATTATTGTATTGGAGACTGACATGTCTTTAAACATGCCCTCTAGTTTCGAAGTGAATTGACAGCCGCATTCAGTCTGGAATTACGATAATAATAATGAATATATATACTGAGCTACAAAGTTATTTAACTCACCTTTAGTTTGGATATCATGTTCTTCTCGAAATCATCAGAGACTGATTTGTTTAGCAGCAATCTCTTGGCTAAATGCGTCTTGTAATAGCGCTCAAAGACATCTTTCTCCAACAGAAAACGGAAGAGCACCATTGTCTTGTCCAAAATGGACTCGATTTCCTGCTCGCTCATCTATGGTAAAAAAGAGAAGGCTTTAATAAATGTCACAAAACTAGGATAATGGAACACTCACTCCCTTGCCGCCCTTCTTTAGTTTGTCATCGATGAATAGTGATAAATACTCCGGCGATTTGTTGTTAAGATTCAAGAAATGCTCAAAATCGGACGAGATGACGTTCTTGAAGATGCGATCGTTTGCAAACGAGTGCACCAGAAACTGGTCAAAGCGATCCTTGAGATCCAGCAAGTTCTGCACGAATGTTATGGGATTCGTGTTACCGTTTTCCTCCTCCTTGACCAACATGCGTCCCTGTTCTCGCAGATATGCCGACATGGTGTCCGCTATCACCTTGAGACCCTCCTCCTTCAGACGCGAGAAGAGCTTATATGTGCAGGCCAGGTCCTCGGTCTTTGAGTTCTTGATCATGTATACCACGCCCGAGTTCTCCATTTCGACAATGGGCCGCATGTGCTTTTTGATCAGTTCCTCCTCAACTACGCGCACAATGCGCGGCTCCGTGTCCTTGTCCAGATAAAGCGCTGCCCGTGAGGATTCCTCGGTAATGCGCGCCTCCACTTTCTTGATGTAAACGCCAGCGTTATTCTC
The DNA here is from genome assembly GCA_037075245.1 of Drosophila mimetica. Classification (NCBI taxonomy): domain Eukaryota; kingdom Metazoa; phylum Arthropoda; class Insecta; order Diptera; family Drosophilidae; genus Drosophila; species Drosophila mimetica. The sequence continues at coordinate 528,228 of JBAMCH010000007.1, forward strand.
GGCAAGAAAGTTCTGCGACTCGAATTTGTAAAACGCCGCCGACTGGGCAAGGAATGGCTTTTCAAAGTCCTCCTCGTAGACAGTGCGCGAGTTGATACCGAGTGTAATCAGCATGCTGCAAGCGTTTTTGATGGCCAGATGGTTAATGGCCTCGCCATGTCTCTCCTCCATCACCATCCCCAACAATTTCTCCCGCAGTGCCTTTTGGATCTCTGAATAGCGAACCACCTGGTAAATAAGTTGAGTTAAAGCTTCATCAAGAATATTTTATATATATGCTTTCCTCACCTGATCTCTGAACAAAATCAATCCCAGATTGTAAACGTTGTCCACCTCACGCTGCTGCACATAGACCCTGTCCATGTACATGAGTATGTCGCGTATCATTACCATGGATGTCTGGTGGTCCGTCCAGGCCTGGTTTAGCTTGGGCAGAAAGTTGCTGTGCAGTGCCTCCAACACGTCCGCCCGCACCTTGTGCTCCAGATGCTCTGAGACGACCTCCCGCAGGCCGTAGTACAGTCTGTTGCCGTGCTTGTGCAGCACCATGTTGTACGCATTGCGGTAGAGCTGCTCAAACGACAGCCCCGAGTTGTTCTTCTTCTGTATCTCCTGGATAGCGTTCTTCAAACTGGCCCAAATGGTCTCCACGTACTTCTCGTCCATAGAGGCCTGGAAAGAAATAATTTGATTTGATTAGTTGGCCCAGGACAATAGGTTTAATAATAGGTTATCAGGGATTAAAACCGAAACAAATATCAGAAAACATTTAGAATACTTTACTGAGGGTATTAAGTCCAATTTAATCTTACGAGTTCAGTGGTGTCGATTTCCCTTCCAGCGTTTATCTATTTAGTTACATTCAAACTTTCTCTATTTCGAGGTCTCTATAATATAACCGGTCTTGGAAGCAATAGATATTATTTCTCCTTGAATAGCTTTCTACAACTATAGATACTAGGATAATTTGTTATAAGTAACTAATGTCTATTCGTTATTATAATACTGAAAGTGGTTCCTAGAGAAAACTATTAACTTTTTAACTATTTAACCTTTATAGACTTTTGTTGGCTCGTGTTTTAAGTCCCTGTTTGGCATTTATCTAAAGGTAGGCTAACATTAAAGGCCGTTCGCTTGTATTCGGGCCGCCAGAGCGGAAACTTCCGTGCGATTTCTTTCATGCGCGCTTCCATATTTTCGGCGGTCAGTGGAGCGGCGGTTTGTGGAGCGGGAGGGGTAGGATTAGGTGTAGTTTTAACGGCAGCGGGAGCGGCAGGAACTAGTGCTGGCATGGGAATCGGCGTTGGCATTGGCGTGGGCACAGACGTGGAGGTAGACGGGAGATTCGAAGTAGTTCTGCTTTCCGCCCGCACTCTTCCACCTCCGGCGGCCTGGTGGTAAGCGACAGGAACTAGTGCTAGCATGGGAATCGGCGTTGGCATTGGCGTGGGCATAGACGTGGAGGTAGACGGGAGATTTGAAGTAGTTCTGCTTTCCGCCCGCACTCTTCCAGCTCCGGCGACCTGGTGGTAAGGACGCCGATGGACAGCACCTAATCCCTGCGAGGACATACGGTGCTGGGATTGCTGATGCTGCTGCTGTGCCAAGGAGACGGTGGGCACATTGATGTTCAAGTTTTGCGGCTGTTGCTGTCCAAGAACCGTGTGCCTAGCCATCCGGAAGGGCCCACCAGTGTCCACCAGATTTGCGCCATTGAAGTTATTGGAGCCGGCCACGACGCGATTGTGGTAGCGGCCATTGGCGTTAAGGTTGTTCAGTGGCTCCGGCTGCTGCTGGCGGGGATCGCGGCCGTGCATGAGATGGCTACGCTGATCCAGCTCACCAGTCCCGTTCCGGTGGTGGCTCCTCTGATCCTCGCTGAGCCTCGAAGAGCGACGAGATGTATGATGATGGTCCGCTGCTGAGGCAGGTGCCTTGCGGGACCGACTTTGGTTTGACGACCGAATGGTGACGACTTCTATGCTACATCCGCCGCGCGGTGGTGCTGCTCCTCATCCGCTCCTCCTCAGTGCTGCGTACTCCAACCAGGATTCTACTCGCGTTTCAGGTCTCGCCCTTCACCCAGCTTTCCACATAAGGGTGTTCACAGACTTTTTGTGTGTGCTGTTTAGGGAACAATAATTTCTCGAAAACTACGATTGAGTTCGTTGTAACTTAAAAACTAGAATGTGTTTGAAAATTCCCCTCGCCCCGTTCGTGTTTTGATGTTTGTGTATGTGTTTGGTTTGCCTTTCTTGCCTGACATTTTTTCAGAAGAAATTTTGGGGAGCTGTTGAAGGTGAAAGCTTTTGCCGGGGGGCAAAGTACGCGGCGTCCTCGCAACTATCTTATCGGAAAATTGTGCCTCTTCACGCCGCAATCGACAGATTTTTCAGGTAAACTGACATCTAAAGTCAATGCTATAAAACAGCAAGTGGAAGTCGTTACTTAATGTTTGTTGGGGTATTTAATACTTTGACGAAATGCGATTAGGAATGTGGAATGTAAGGCAAAACACTGAGGAGATTATAAATTTAAATGTTTGTGCCTATCAGTGTTTAAAAATACCCTTATATTAAGCAGTATCCGTATATAGAGTCAAACTGCAACAACTCAAACCTCTAGTTCCAAAAATAAATTCGAGCTGAACTACATTTCAATTACTTTATATACTACTCCACAAACCTGACCTTTACCTTAAGTATCATAAGTACGTTATTTAGTTCTAAATTTCAGGAAAGGTTAAGTTTAAGTAGGGGAAATATATGTAAGTTCCTATACGTACATTTTGGATTGAGATAATTAACTGAATCGTTTGTACAATAATTACAATAATCAAATTGATATTATCAAAACTGTAACACTAACATAAAAAGTCTTACAAAATGTTTATACTTTGTTGACATGGGGTAAATATGATTTTAGATCCTTATTTTTCGTGGATTTCCGTAATTCATTTTGGGTTCTTACCGGAAAGGCGCGTATACGCATTTTGCCCTCCTTCTTGGGAGGATTTCCCCGTAGATTCATGCTTTGCAAGCGTCGGCACTGCTCCTCCACTTTATTGGCGGTCCGGACGACTCCGGAGCAGGGAGCTGCAGGAAAAGCAGGTGCTTTTCCGACTTTTCCGATGGCGGTGGCTCCTTTCCTCGTGCGCAAACAATGTTCCCCAAAACGAGAGCACAATTCCTATGGTCTTGAGTCAATAATCCTGGAAGATAAAGAATACGGTTAGGGGATTAGTTGGCAGCCCAATTCGCTCGGGTTGTTTGTAGGATAATCCGAGTAGGGTGCTCCCAAGATAAGTTCACTACTTTTTTGTTTTAATTTGTGCAAACATTCCTCGCAAATGTTAGGGTGTCAAGCGCGATATGTACACACGCACAGACATACACCTGCATGAGTGTATGTATGTCTATTTGGGGAAGCGGCGGTTTTTATTCGCGAATATATTCGCAATCGCGAATATCCCGGGCTCCCCGGGGCGGCATCCCGATCGCCGAACTGCGCCGTCACTTCCTTTGTGGCCACATATATCGCCGATATCGGGATATATGCATATATATATATATGCCGATCTCTCCGCGTAAAAGAAACGGTGAAAAAAAACTCACACGGCGACAATATAATTGTTATGTACACATACGTGCAATTAATACAAGAACCGTTGTTTCACACGCACCGCCGACCGATGGATATATATCCAAAAGGGGTACTTTCAAATGCCAGACATTAGCCAGTCAATTCTTTTATTTTCAATTTGTTGCTTTCTTTATTTTTCCTTCTTCTATTTCACTTTGTCATGGAAAAGACGGGCTGTCAGTGTGTGCGCGTATGTGTGCCCGTCGCTCTGACGTGCACTTGTGTGTGTATGTTTTTGTACCTGGCCTGTCCAAGCGGTTTTCCTCGAAGTTTTTCCACGATTTTCACTTTTCTTAATTGTAATTCGCAGGTGCAGAATGCACTATTATTGATACTGCTTTTATTCTCTTCTATTTGTTGCTGTTTTCTGCATTTACTTTTTTTTTTTTTTTTTTTTTTGGGGTTTAAGTTTCCGCGACACCCGTGAATGCCGTGGGATTATTTGGCCGCCCTCGTGAACGTGGAAATTGCCAAGTAATATGTTTTAAATAATATGGTTTTTTTTAAGGCTGGGCTGTTATTTATATGCTTATTTTAATTTCTTCCAGAAAATGAATAATGTGTTGGTAAGCGTCTATATTTTCGTGTTTTAGGAACTGGTATACGTCTTGGTATTTTTCCAGGGATGGAAAGCGCTGTCTGGTAGAGTTGTATTTGGAACAGCTGAAAATGATGTGCGAAGCGTTGTCAAAAACATTGCAACTATCACATCTGTTATTGTTTACTACGTGCATTTTGTGAAGCGTATAATTGTCAAATGCGTTGCCGCTGAGTAGTCTGTTTATTATTTTAATGCTGTTTGGTTTTAGCTTGGAGCCTTGGTTGTTGAACCATGGTTTCTGCATTTACTTGCATTGCATATTGATTGTGTTCGAATTAGGGATGGGCGATATCGTTGTTTTGTTGTTGCACTTCGGGGCGAATGGCGATGCTTATCGATATCTGACGATAGTTCGATAGCTCTAACATTGTCCATCTCTAGAATATAGTGTTGCAAAACGGCAAAATGGCAGCCCAAAAGTATGCAATACTTCTAAAGATGCGCTAGATTTAAAAATGGATATTTATAACAAGTTATTTACTTGTTTACTTACTTATTTAATAGTAATAGTTAGAAATGTAACTATTTATATTTTCAAGTAACAAGTTTACTTGTAACAATAAGCACTATTAAGATATATCTTATCACATATTAAGATACAAAGTCCCGCTCATTTGTAAATCAGCAAGTGAAAGCTCAGTTTAACAACTAATTACCCTGCGGCAAGGTCTCGCAATCCGGATAATATTTTAATTATGACAACTTGCAACTGGCCAAAAAACAGATGTAAACGGATATCCACAGCGTTGGCTACCGCATGCGGCTTTCTTAATTGGCCAACGGAAACCACTACCTTTTGGCTGATAAGCAAATTGGTAAAAATGTACAACAGAATTGTGAGTTTAATTTGGGCATAAACCTTTGGGCCCGTGCGTGTAAATTATGCGCACTTTCACCGCTCCAGAGGATCGGATCCCTTGCTTCGGCTTCATTTGTCGTGCGTCGAAATTAATTAGTCGCACTTCAAGTTCCCTTTTTGCGTAGGTGTTCGGCGCCCATTGTCGTCATTTCAGGGGTATTTATTACCAGACTGTCTGTTTTGGCGGATGCACCGCGAATTCATTACACCATGGGCACATCAACGTGGATGTTGCACGCTGCGGGTGCAAAAAGATCGCAAAGTTGCTGAAAAATGAATGGTTAGCCGGGGAAAATAGTCGCGACCATATAGCCATTATAACCGCCATATAATCGTGCCGCATCGCAACCACTCATATTCACACCAGGCACTCCACTCGCTGCAACAAGGACAATAAATCATCCGAAAGGCAGCCGAGTGCAGACAAATTCACTGAAATTTAAATAAAAATCAAAACAAATGCTAGACAAAACACGAGTCCGGGAGTCGGGGTCCGTAAAAGGCGAAAAGAGCCTGAAAGGCAGCCGCATCAATATGGAGCATACACAGAGAGAAAAATTGGGTCTTTATATCAGATTTTGACATTTTGCCCAAAAACCAGTTTACAAAGGTAATTAAATAAATTAGGTAATTTCTCAAAAATTTTCAAATATTACTAAAGCATTTGAATATTTCTCTCTGTGCAGGCATCATATCCAACAACAGCAACACCAACTCAACGTCGGCATTATGAATAACTTTTAAATTTGAATGTGAAATAAACGCTTTGTCTAAGCGGGCTACCGTTAGCAACATGCTGCTCTTGCAACTGCAACTGTTTCTGCTGCTGCTGCCAGTGATTTATGCAGCAACATTTGATGAAATATAATACAAAAGGCGCACAGCAGCCGCTGCAACAACAAAGATAAATTGCCGCACGCTAAATTGTAAACTATATAAGGTTTAAATGCAAAGTGTGTTGTCCGTTGCACGTTGCATGTTGCATGTTGCTAGTGGCTGCCTGTTTACATAATGCCGGGCAACAAATGTTGCTTGGCTTTTATGACTTTATTTCGAAAAAGTGTTCGATTTTACTGAGTTTACGACTTTAAATCCATAAATATTTGAAAATGATATATCATAAAATACTCGTTCCTATTGAAACATTTAAAAACAAAATTATTTGGTCTATGTTTGACTAATTTACAGATCCGATTGGTTTTATTATTTCACAATTCATAGAAGCACAATTCTTTCTCAAAGTTTACTGGGCTTTAGTTGCTATTGCACAGTTTTGGTTTCGACAGATCCCGTCAAGGCGATGCACTCGATCTCCACGAGTGCGTCCATTGGCAGCCTAGCCACCTGGAAACAACTGCGAGCAGGGAAATCCTTGTTGAACACTGAAACGGCAGATAAGCAAACATAAAGCATACAGTTTTTGTTTTTTGGAAATACAGCAAGAATAATATGAGAATAGCTGTCATAAAGTGGGTTTACAGTGGGTAAACAATAAACAGGGCGATAAGGCGCTAACGATGCCGATTGCCTTATCAGGCGACATCGATCAAAAGGCCGGTACACAGTAGATATTGGCTATATAAGAACAATTATGAAATAATACTACAGTTATGGCAGATATAAATAGATTTTACAATCCTAAAATTAAATATAAAGTGTTGCACTGATATTTCTAGACATATTTATTAGAACAGTACTCACCTTTCTTGTAGACCTCATTGACGGCACCGAAATCGTTGAGATCCTTCAGGAAGACAGTGTTCTTCACCACCTTGTCCACTCCGGAGTCCGCTGCCTTGAGGACAGCCTGTAGATTTTCAAGGGCCTTTTCCGTTTGCTCTGTTGGTCCGCCGGGAACTAACTGCATGGTGTCCTTGTCCAGACCAAGACATCCAGAAACATACACCGTCCGGTCGGCCACAACAGCCTGGCTGCATGAATATTATTATTTTTAGGTGGTATTTATTGTTATTCTATTAGTATAAATAGTATATTCACTTGTAGGGAGCCACCGGCTTGGCAGCATTCACTGTGCTGATAAGTTTCCTCGCAATGGTCGACATTTTGATCTTGGATACTATATAGACACAAGGCGAAAATATGAACGACAAGTGCAGCTGTTAGAAGTGAACTGATCGAAAGCTTTAATTTTTGTTCAACAAGTGGTTCCTCTTATCAGCTCTTGCTTTTCACAAGCTCATTCGCTTTTTTCTCCCGCGCGAACAGGTGCTCTCAGCTGATTTTCTATACAGCTGTCTTTTGGAACTGTTATTATAATGTTAAGTGAGTAAATATAATATGGTATTTATTCTGTTAAAAATCTATAATAATATAATATTTCTACCTTGCTCTCTACAAGTTGATGGGATAATTTTTAATTTTTTTTAGCACAAATAAACATTTTTTTAAATAAATTAAGTCAGCAGCTTTAATATCTTAATTAACATTTTTTCTGCGGAATTAATAATTCCCGATCTCCGGAAATTTGGGTCGCACCCGCTTTCTCTAGCTGGCGGACTTTTTTGGCCAGCCGATATTTGATTTAACGCCATGAAAAATGCATGCCATGTCACTTAGCCACGCCCATCTGAGCCGCCCCGACTAATTATTTATTATTTGGCAATTGCTGTCTGTCAGTCGCTGTCAGAGCAAAAGGCCAAAAAGGCAAAGAGGCAAAAAGAAAGCCCGGCCGCCGAGTTCCCGTTTCAGAATCTTTACGCATGCCAAAAAGTACCGAAAGCAGAGGAACACTCTGTAATTATGTGGAGAAGATGCGGGATCCTGAAATGTGGCAAAGGGTCTTAATCCCAGACCGAATGCTGCACCCAACTGCAGCGAGCAGCGTAGGTGCAACCTCAGAGCAAAGAGAACACGCCCAGCAAAACGCCGCCTCAAGATTGATTGCAGACGCTTTGTTGTTGCTGTGGCTAAGGCACTGGGAAGAATATTGTTATAAAATATATAAAATATACAAAATAAAACATTTATAGTTTTGAAAATATTTAATGCTATTTAGAACAACCGAACTTATAATTATAAAATATAAATGTTATTTGTAAGTTAACAATATTTTCCCCAGTGATCGCAGTGCAGGCAACCCACGAAGCTGCAGCGAAATGCTGAAAGAAATTTCTTTCGGCTGCCTTCGCCCGAAGCATTTTGATGTCGCATTTTAGTGCATTAATTACTTTATGATCCACTTTATGGGCATAAAATATGCAAGTTTTAAGATCGCAGGAAAAGCAATTTCACAAGGGGCACATCTTCGTGGGTGTTGCGGGGTTCTTTTTCGGGGTTTATTTTTTCGGAGTCAACAAAATCAACATTGATATTAATTAGCCGCAGCCCGATATTGATTTATACACACAATTTACTTTGTTTAATGATGGCCCCTGGCCTGGGCAAACAATTTTACATTAAATGCTTTAATAAATAAAGCTCTAAATAAGCCAAACGGCCACGGGAAGATGCCATATAATTATTTGGCCAATAACAAATGGCCTCTGAGTTGCAGCACTCGAAAGGTGTGCATTAAGAAAGGGCCGGCCCAGAACCAGAACCAGATTTCGAACCCGATCTTGCGAACCCTTAAGGATCCCAGAACACCGGAGACCTGGGAACAAGTTGCTGGTTCCGCAATATTTATGGCACTTGTTGAAGGAGCTGCGAAGGCCCCAATCCTGAGACTGTGTCCATGTCGATGTGAGTGCCAACAGGTGCGGATTTTTCACCCAAATAATAACCGAGACTTTTTCTTGTTTTTTTGAGCTTAACTTAACCCAAAATCTTGGTCTTACTTTCAAGTTTTTTATCTCTATTATCAACTCTAACAAACAATAGTCTGTCATAGTATAAATAAAATCTTTGGAGATGAACCATAAAAGCAAAGAGCATTATATTGAACAAACTTGGGACTTTACTATTCTATCAAGAAAATATCGAACCGCACCTGAGTATGAAGGAGCCCCCGACCAACCAACGACCCAGCGAACTTTCCCTTTCCGCTTGACATACTCCTGGCGATGGGATGGCTCCCCATCATCTTGTGGCTGCCATTTTTTATTGGCTCGAATAACTTCATTTGTTTAAGGCTTTATTGGAGCGCCGCTGGCTAAAAGCGATGCTGGGACAGGTCTCTCCGCGGCGCAAATTACAACAATTTCTCAGGCGGCCAAGAGGGAGCTGCGCAGCTACTGCCACTTGCGCCGGCCTGGTTATTGGATACTCTATAATTTGCATGTGATTTTTATGGCTGCTCGATTTTCATGCTAAGTTATTTGATTTTAATTTGCTGCGTAATTGCCGGGCTCGACGTTGACTTGCGCTGGAGGAGCTCCTCCAATCTGGTAGCCACGTTGTCTAGGTCCACCTCCCAGCCCATTAAGTTGTAGATTTATGTTTATGGCACTATTGACGCGACTAATCCCAAACACGATGTTGGGCCCCTCAATTCCTCAGGAATAGAATGGAAGTCGTTTATCTAAAAGGGGGTGGAGCGAACCGACTCGAATCGAATCTCAAGGACGATCCGTGAAGAATCGCAGCCAGTAATTAGGAGGGTAATTGTAAGGGCCGCAGTGAATGAATCAAATTGGCAGTAAAATATGTTCGCCACTAAAGTTTTTGTGATTCAAATATATAACAATGTATGTAATTATTTTATTTATTTATTATTTTTCTATGGGGAAAGTTCTCCACCTGCTTTGGAATAACTTTAACCTTTTTTTTTCAATTTCTTGTTGAAAGTGACCATAAAAATATATTATTCTCCGATAATAAAAAAGTTTGGCTGCCTTTTGACGTCATAATAGTTTTTTTTTGAACATGCAGTAACTTTTTATATTATTTGAACATTTGTATTTAAATGTAGTGCCAATAAACCAAGACATAAACTATTCTTTATGTGAGTGCTATTACTTGTGAATTTCCCTGCCTCATTGCTACCTTTCCATTGGTGTTTTTCGGCCAGTCGAACCTCTCATATCCACGACGCCCACGTTGAAATATCTGTCAGGGGCAACTCTCGACTGCCTTTAATTGCCGCCTCTATTTTCTCTGGATCCATGGCCCAAACTCCACAGGATATGGCCAAAGTTGACATGCAACTGCCAAAACGATGCGATGAGGAAAATGTTACGGTCGCGCAAGTGAAAATTGCACTTTTAGTGTGTGTGCTTGCTTTATTTTTGTTAATTTGCAATGCAAAATAGCTGCACGATCCCGATCCACGGCACACGCCCTAAACGCCACAAATGAAAACTAATGATTTTCACTTTATAACTTCGACGGGAAGGGAGGAGGGAGGCTTAGAGTTTAGAGTTTTGAGCTTGCAGTTTGCAGTTTGCAGTTTGCCTCACGCAAAAGTCGCCGCACGGAAGCGAATGGGTTTTCGGGCTTTGGGCTTGAATGGAAAATTTGAAATTTAATCGCTGGCAATTAATTTGCTCCAAATGCAGTGAAAAGCGTTCCCCGGGGAGGGGAAGTGGGTGGGGCTAGGACTGGCGCCCCCACAGTTGCAGCAGCTGCACCGCCCGCTGAGCATCGAGGTGGGTCAGTCGCATGTCCACCTGTATCGATTGGGAGCAGCAGCCGCCACGGGAGCAGATGCACTGAAAACAATGTGGTAAACCTGCCTTGGGAATGGCATTTGTTGATTTTTTGGTAGTGATGTTCCAGTGACCCTAATCCTATTTTAAGTAGTGACGCAGACCCTCATTTACTAACTACCCACCTGCTGAGTTCGGTAAAACTAGTTACATTCAGCTAAAATATTATTTCACGATACATATTTGTCTAATAAGAATTATTTCATAGATGAACCAAGTATGTTTCTGGGTAAAATTTGTGTAAGTGATTTTCCTAGGTGCACCTCAGCTCCGTTGGGGCGGCGTCTGTGTGGTCCAAGGGGTCCATCGGGTCTCAAGTCTTGAGTCTTGAGTCTCCCCAGCTCGATGACAAACGAACGTTCGGCATCCAGCATTCGGCACCGGACATTCAACATTCGCATTCGGCATCCAGCATCCAGCATCCAACATCCAGTATCCAGCACTCGACATTTGGCAAGTGGTCAACCGCTCAACGTCGCAGTCGGTGGGCAGGAAAATTGAAAAATTAACAAGTATGAAATGTGCAATTAAAGTGGGCTAGACCCACAGTCCCCCACATTAGCCGTGGGTAATTCGAGTCGCCCGAGCAGCCCGTCTATGGGGCCCCCTTTGAAGGCTAGGAAAGTGAGGATGACAACGACATCGACAACGGTGTCTACACCTGAACTGCAGCTCCTCGAGAGCCAAAGAAGGGGCGAATTATTAATCTACTTTTAATTGCAGCCACCCGGAGGAGCAACTTGGCCCAGCTCCCTAGCACTAGGTACTTGTTGTGGCACTTGGCTCCACCCCGAAGATCAGCCCCGTTGATTAATGTGCGCCAATTGTGAAATAAATGCTTCCCTGCCCGATTCTCTGGCTGCTTGTTCCCGTCCCCCTTTTGCTGCCTAATTGAATTATTGGCAGGGGCAAATTTGTGGCAGACACATATTCATATACGTAAAGTGGGGCGTGGCAGCTGCCTCCTTATTGATCGCTGTTTGCTCAAAGGCGGAGTGCTTAAAGCAGAAAATATTATTGGGGCCGGAGACGCGTGCGAGATATGAAATCGGCCAAAGATGTTAATGGCTGGCACAATTTTTCAAGAATTTTAAACGAACTGCATGCAAGATGAAAGTTCAATATCAACTTTACATTATTCAAAAGTATAAATGATATGTAATAGATCTCAGGTTGATGGTTGAATTTTGGTTCTGCTGTAGTAAATATAAAAAACATGCTAAAGGCCTTAAGGAAATACTTGCTCCCAAAACAGCCACATCACGTGTGACCCACCTGGCCAGAAACCATTAGTCGTGGTACGAGGTACCACAGCCCATGAGATTGCATCACATGACCCAATTCGATCATATTTTCCAACACAAATATTGACTTATTTTGCCATTTTTCTGGGTTTTCACCCACTTTGCCTTTGGCCTCGACATGATCTCGGCGGGCAAAGTGGCACACTTGGAGTTGTTTCTGCCGTTTCCAACTGGGAAATGCAATTGCAGCAAATTGGCCAGCAACAAAAAAGCAGGCAACAGGCACAATAACCAACAAGGTACAACGAGGTCAGTCTAGGGCGATGGCGATGGCGAGGCGATGGCGTCGATGTCGATGGGCATGGGTCCATGGGATGCGAGTCGCCAGTTGCTCCTCTTGGCCATGTTCTCCCTAATGTCAACTCATATTGGCCGGGGTGAGTGGGAGGAGGGTGGTGCTGGTTTTGGCCTACTTGGTGGAAACAAGGAGACACACTGAGGAAAACTATTTTCAGTGCTAGAAAATGGGATGAGTTTTTCCTAGGGGTGCATAGAACGGAAAGGTACAGGGTTCCCTAACACCATATTACATTGTTTTCAGTGCCAAAATAGCAGATATTGTACCCACTATACTCGCATTGTTCGGAGGTGGTGTCACTGAGCAAAACAGACACGAACTTTGCATTTGGTCCTCTTCTGCTCAATTTGGCAGTCTTGCCAAAATGTTATAAACTTGACCATAAACAATTGAATGGGCCGCCGTTGAGGGACAGAACAAATGCATATTCCGGATGGATGCGAATACTCGAGTATTCAGGGCGTTGCCGGAGTTGCTGTTGGATTGTGGTCCCTGGTCATGATATAAACCGCCCAACTCCCCTCGATGGCCGATTGATAACACCCGAAATAAAAACAAAAGGAAACTCGAGGCCCCGAAGGCGACATGCATCTGCAGTTGTCCCCAGAGTATCCATATCCCCAGTCCTCCCGATTTCCCCCCAGCCTTAGCCTCTTGTAGCTGTCACTGGGTGCAGAAAAAAAAGAAAACGACTGCGAAAAAAATTCATTAAATTGAAAAAAGGGTACCAAGTGCAAAAGGTTACAGGTAGAGCCAGCACACAAAAAACCAAACGAACCGAAGAAAGGGATAAGAAATAAAAATCACAATAAACCAAATGAAGTAAGCTGGAAAATGATTGCATCCGTGGGGGAACTTTTCATGCTCTTACTGGGGAAGTTAAAGTATTATATTATTTTTTACTTATTATATTATTTACTTTAATATAAAAAATATTATTATTAATAATAATAAAAATATAACATGGTATTTTCTAATAAAAACAAAGGTATTAAGAAAAGTTAAGTAAACGAAGAAATTCCCTCTTAATATCACTTAAAGACTCCTAACCACAGAGTACAGGAATAGTGTACACTATACAACTTGGCCAAAACAACAACACCGGCAGCAGTAAGAGAAACACCAACGAAACCGAGAAATAAATCTGACAAAAGTTTTTCAGTCGCAGCTTTGACTTTAGAATGGCCCGATGTCCGATGATGAAGTGATTTCCAGGGGCGGGGGCGCTGGCTCTGGGGGATTCAGAGGGGTTCGTGGGCTTCGAGGGGGTAAAGGCAGCCCAACTTGAAGCCGGTGGAGCGACTTTAATGCGCACGCGCTGCCTGCCACTTAACGAGCGGAGGCCACAAGGAAAGAAAGCTCCTGCTGCCTTCGAGGGCGTTGTAAGATCTCTGCAAAAAAAACCTCGAAAAAGGGAAAAAGAGGTGACAAAGTCACGAAATTCTTGTCAATTTTCAACTACAGACCAATTTGTTTGTCTTCTCCCGGTTGGCAGAAAAACCTAAAGAGAAAAAAAAACACAGAAAAACCCCGAACCGCAAGGAAACCAGAAAAAAAGCATCGTGACAAATCAAGCTACCAAAATTGGAAGCCAACTCCGCCGCGGCTAGAAGAGTCCGCCGTTCGGTTGCCCCGGGGCAATCGACCCATATTAATAACTTTTTCCCAGCCCAATTCTTCTCCTCCTGCTGGCTCAGTTTTTCTCACATGGCCGATTTTGGCCGGCCATAAAGCCAAATGAAATCGTCTTGGCTAAGTGTTTTCCCCAGTTTCCCGACCATATATAGTCGATTGATTGCTCCACTAAGCGACGATTCGTCCATTCTTGCCCCACAGCGGCGAAACACTCTTGGATCTTCAATCTGGGATCGGCATCTATATATCTATCCCTCGGCCATATCAAACAAAGTAATTTGTGCAACACTTGTGGCACAATAAATTTCAATTACAAACGTTTTAAGGCACCTTTACTGCCACCAGAATTTGATGTTGATGCAATGGTTTTACTGCGCCAGTGTGGGAGGTGTGAATGGCTGTGGTTTGTGTAACCAAATATGGCTAAAACCTTTGCCAAAAGGCTGGGCAGCGCGTTTCTGTTAACTACAGTTTTCAGAAAAATGTGAAGTATTTTTTAGAAAGTCCCCAAGTGACCCCAAAGAGGCTTCCACTTTGCCGGTAACATGAAAAATTAATCATGTCAGGATGGGAATAAGATGTTGACAACGGGCCAGATCAAAAGCCGCATTGGAAACATTATGGCCGCATTGTGTGAGCTGGCTAACTGGCTGTTTGTCGGTTTGCCTGCTTGGCTGGCCAGGAAAATGCGTAACGAATTTATGGGCCCAGATGGGGATGACAAATCCACCAAATCCGATCCAATTCTGGGCACATATCACGGCGGCGACCACACCCGAGATCCCAATACCAATACCAATCGCAATCCCAGTCGGCCCACTTGATCCTGGCTGGAAAACTGCAAGCGCCACATGTTCGTGCCTTGTTTTGATTTACTCTGGCGGCTGGTTTATTTATAGACGCCTGCGAATGGGCTCCCTGTTGCGTCATTTCTGGGGGCGGCGGTGGGTGGCTTTACGACTCGCGACTCACAACTCTCGATCTCGAAACCACCCAAAACACCCAGCTGCCCCCCATAGAAAACCTTCTTGCTGTCGCTTTTTAATTTGGCAAATTTATACACACCACGCGGCCACAGAAGTTTGCCCAGTCGGCTGTTACTCCTCGGCAATTGGTTTATTGTGCCCAGAACAGTGGGAAGAAATGATAGGAAAAGCGATATTCAAATTGCAAGGAAAAATCAGCAAAATGAACGCGAGTTCTTTAGACATGATCTTCTCATCCCATATTATTATGCATATACAATAATTACCTTTACATAATAATGATTTCATTTATTTTGCCCCACTGTACTGCCAGTTGATTCATTCAGCCGAAAAACCGTTTCCAATCCGGACCACCCACTGTCTTAAATTTCAGCAAATCCACTTCGGAAACCGAGACCTGAGACTCTCGACTCGAACTGGGCATATATTTATCAAATTGTTCAGCGCAAAAGGAAATCGCAACAGATGCTAAACAAATGTCGGCTTAATTAATAGATTTATTGGCTTTGTCTTGCATATTACAGCGGCGAAAAATTGTTAACGAATTAATCCTTTCAAGGCGTGCAAATTGCGGGGCATTACTCATACGCCCCGATGTGCCCCCAAATCCACTAATGAGCAGCCACTGGCTGCTGGCTGCTGGCTGTTTGCCCTCCCTTGGGTCAATAAAAATGGGTAAAAACTGCATTGGCCGCATGGCCAAATATGGAAGTGCAGCTCACTGGGCGCATCTCTCGCGGATATTTAAAATTTATGTGAGCCGCCGAAAGGTTTTGTGCCAGTTCCAGTGAACAGCGAGCAGCGGACAAAAAGAGCAGCCATTCAGAGCCACCCGTAAGTCTCGTAGACTCTCGTGGACCAGGCCAAAACTGTGGGTCGCGTTCCGGCTGACTCTTCGACAGGCAACACATGTTCGGCCTGCGCCTTCGTTTTCTGGGCCCAGCTTGCGTTTATCATGCCACAGTAAACATGATGATGACGGTTTCTATGAGTATGGCTTCTACGCTGCACCAAAAAAAGCAAAGTTAGTTTTAAAAATCGTTGAATGTGCGAAGACCATTTATGCTATCATACAAATATTTATTGGGTAAATAAAAAGACTCAAGTTACATTTTTTCCAGTGCAGTTGCACTGTGCTACTGCTCTTTGGTCTAGGGACTCTGGCACTTCCACTTCAACTGCAACTGCTACTGTGCGCAAAACTGTCAAAAAGCGAGGGAACAACTGATGCTGGTCGCATGGCCTGAACTCCATGTGGGCTTGATTTAGTGCTACGTTCTCTGACTGCTGATGCCGCGGATGAAGATCAGGATGGCAACGGGAATGGGAATGGGGATCGGGATCGGAATCGGGATGAGGATGAGAACGAGGCTGGGAGGATTGCTGAGTTATGACTTGAACTTTGCTGCTTTGCTCTTGACTTCGGGCTACGGACCTTGATCCGAGTGGAATTTTTGCAGCCCAGCAGTTTGTGGGTCAATAACAATTCGAGTGTCAAAGCCAATACCCTCGATTTGGGGCTTTCATAACTATCAACTATCAATAACTAGCAATATAACTAACCGTATTGCTTATTATTTGCCAATTGAATAGGGCCTTATCAGTCAAAAAGGCTTCTTACTTAAGGACACTTGAAGCAAAGACTTGAGTATTTGAATAAGATATAAATGAAAGTAGGTACTCCCTAATTGTTCTTTTAAAAATATATTTTTAGATCCATATTTTCTGGTGGCTTTTATGTTTTTTCTGATTTTAAATAATTTTGTTTTGTTTCAAAAATAATTATACAAAAAAATTAAATAATAATTATAATAGTAAGGCTCTTATTATTCCTTACCAGCAAATCATTAAATGTCAATCTTAAAGGCGAGCAAATATTTTTGATATTGGCCACAAGTTATTGTATAATTTGTGAGTTTTGTAACTATAATTTACAATTTACGTGTTGTTATTACCTCGGAGCTTAGCCAATTGAGTGGGTTCTTATCATTCGATTGCGAATCACTACTTATCACTCAATTTTCCGCTTATAAAAAGTGAACCGATCGACTGTCGAATAGTCACAAGTCAATCGAATTCCACAATGAGTGCGTCTACGAAATTTTCACAAGTTTTCCTAGTTCTTTGGGCTTGCTGCCTGGCTGGAAGCTTAGCTGTAAAGCCCAGTCGTCAGGAAGCGGAGGAGGACATGTCCAAGTTCATGAGTGTCCTTCGGCAGGAGCAGTTAAGTGCCGGTTCCCCTCGGTTCAATGATGTGCTGGGCAACGCCAGGACTGTAATCGAGTACCAGGAGTATGGATTCATTGGGATCCGCAGCATCTTCCAGTGGATGACCAGTCCGAATCCTCGCAACGATGGCGTCTATAACTTCCTGCAGTTCTACACCGCCGAATCGAGTGGCTACATTGGATTGCAGAACTACGAAAAGAGCTCCAAGTACACGGTTCTGTTTTCCGTTTGGGATGCTACAGGTGCGACTGCAGGTTTTAATTTCGAATGCAGTACTTTTGGAGGAGAGGGCATTGGCTACAAGTGCTTCAACGGCACCTTCCCGCTGATCAGCAACGCCATCTACTTTCTGGATGTGCAGATCGAGGGTTCCACCTTCAGGGGATATATCTCGGAGCCGCAGGAGAATCTGGACAGTGTGACCAGCAACGAGGTGACCCGGCACTTGATTGGCGAGATCACCACGCCGCATGAAAAGCTGACCAATCTGATACCCTTCGGCTACTACAACGAGAACTACCGCGATAAGGACACCTGCCGCGAAGCCTTCGAGCTTGTGACGGTCAACCAGGCTCCTCATCAATACACCAAGCACGGCCATGCCAACACCAAGTTCACCGAGGCCTATCTCTACAATTCCGAATGCGAGGTGGAGAACATTTTGGTGGCCCTCACGGCGGACAAGAAGAGCACCATCTACTTCACCAGGCCCACTGCTCTGGATCTATAAAGTGAAGCATTTAATTAGTAACCAGATTGACAGTCCCTGCTTATTGGTTTACTTTGGTTACGATATCTTTCTGTTAAAGTTTTTTTTATTATTTTAAGCAAGAACGTAATGTGAAATTAATGTGAATAAATATTTATTAAATTATTAAAACTAAATTCTTAGAAATTTTCTTTTTAAACTTGGCTGATATGTAGGTATTACAAAATAATCTACTAATCTTGTATACAACATCTCTGCTTATCCCCAGCTCTCCCAACTTCCATAGATCATTGCTTTCTTACTAAAGCTCGGGCTCACTTGTTCTCCAGCTAAATCTGTTTTCAGGAAACTTATCTTGACCACACTTTGCAGTCAGCTCCTTTTTGCTAGTCCCATTTCTGCTCATTAAGACCGATCCTCTGGCTCAATGCGTTCTTATTTTTGCCTGTCCTACGCAGCCCGGCACTAACTTTTTATTGCCTGCGGAGGGCAGGCGAACAAAAAGTGTCCGAGGAGCGAAAAAAATAAATGAACTGTCCCATTGTCTTGTGGGATTTGGGATTAGGGTTCCTCAGAGGCTACGGCTTTAGCTTCTGGCTGGAAGTCTCGGGACTTCTGCGCCGATGGTGGGTGATAAATGTTGAGAGGCGAGCAGTGGCGGCACAGACTCCATTGAAATTAGTTATTCACGCGGATCGTTTAAGGCAATCCAACACCAGAAGGCACAAACTTGGTAGCTGCTCTACTGTTGTATTTATTTAGGCTACCCTGTAGTAAGAGAGGCGAAGGAGTATATAGAACTTTAGAAAATAAATGATGAAGTATTTAAAATGGATTATATTAATTTTATTAATATTAATATTTCCCTCATTTGAGAAAAAACTATATTGAATTCAAGAAAGAAAGAAGGCTCGAGTTTGTTTCTTAAAAGAAAGGAATCTTAAACAAAGATAATCAGCAAAGAACAAAGAATTTGAGAATTAGTTGGTATTGGCTTACTTTCAAAATGAAGATTATCGTTTTGAGAACAGTTTCAAAGCGTTCTAAGTGCCAGGTATCCGATAGTCGAAGTCCCCTTGAAAAGTCCACCCCTTTTTTGTTGGCCATTGCTCTTGGCCACGGCTTGTCAGTGATGGCTCCTCTCGGCTGCCGCTTTTGTTTTAATGATCGTGCCCGGGATGCTCATTTACCGCTGCAGTTGGCCAACTGAAAACTGCCAGACGACAAACGGGATGACTCCTTGGCTTTGTGTCTCTTATCAGTGCAACATTTTGCATGTTGGCCAGGAAAGCGCAGTGGCCACAGGCACGTCCTCCTCCTCGAGCCTGAGCATTTGTCACAGTCCCTATCCCTCCCCCGCCGCAAAGTAAGGCCCGAGCATACACACACTTACCACGTAACATGTGTCTTTTTATGTATGCTTTTAGCCAGTTTTATCGCCGGCTTTTGGCTACTGCGGCGCTCCACTCGACTCCTGAAATCCCCTCCTCTAATGGCTCATTTCCTCGAGCGGCCAACAACAACGGTAATTAACCTGTGCATGTTAATGAACTTCAAACTACAAACTCCTACTCCACAGCACTGTGCAAAAAATAGCATGATTATTATAAAAATTAATACAAAACAAGGTAAATATACTTATTTAGTCCCACTTGCCTTATAAAAATAGTAATAAAAACTGTAGAGATTAAAAATATTAAAAAGTTCAATATATTTCAGAATTTATCAAGTGATTATATCATATCATATCATATCTTTGGTTTTTATTTTTCTCGGTGCATTCCCGACCAACTGTCCAAAGTTTATGTAGATTTTTGTCTTCTCTCCTCACGTTGGCGCTAATGCAAATGTGAAAAGGCATTTTGTGAGCCAAAATGAGGTTGTTGTCGTGCCGCTGACAATCTAATTAGAATACAAAATGCTTTTAGAGGCAACTGCAGCTTTGGTTTTCGGCTCCTGTGCTCCTTGGCTTTCAGGTCTTCAGCGGGTCTTCAGTGGGTTTCAAGTTCATGGTGTTGACATATGTAGTGGGTAGTTTGGTAACCCCGTATATAAAGCCCTCCGCCCCCCAAACTCTGAGGCTGAATAACATTTTGACAGCACTCTCAATGAGATTTGATATCGCGGACTAGGACATTATTGTGATGAGATGGCTGGTCGGGAAAGTCAGAGTCATTTGATGGCCGCGATTGAGATGCAGCCATCGATGCACTGCGGGTTAAATCTGTCAACTTACATTCATAATGAGTGGAAAGTCGCGACAGGCAGGAAAAGTAATATGGCAGCCAGATTATCGAGGCCTTTAATGGAAAATTAATTCGGTTTAGTGTTTCGAGTGAATTGCCCATCAATTTCATTCAGGATTTGACCTTTTTGTTAGGAGATTTTATATGTTAAATGAATAAGATTTATTGAGCTGCAAATAGGAATAAGGAAATTTTAAAGGAGAGAGTAGACAGTGGATTAAATTTAACCAACAATATAAAAAATAATAATGAATAAAATACTATATTTTAAATGAAACCCGCTTGTTAGAGTAAAATTCAGATAATTCTTGGTTCAATTAATGTTAGTTACTTACAACTTCCTCGAAAGAAATTTCAACCTCGAAGGGAACATGCGTCACGTAGTTTACCCCGTCTGCTTCACCTTGTACAACAAGTTTCAACTTTGAACTTCTACAATCGATTCGATGTGCCCACTCATGCCTGCCCAAGTGGTTTTCTGTACCAGGAACTGACATCACATTGTATCTTGCGGGAAGGGGTATACATACCTTATACCATAAGGTAGATCACAGCACGTGCAGGGAGTCAACAAGGCAGACACACTCATATCGGGCTAATTAAGCGGACTTCAAATGAAAGCCAACAAAAGAAGAGATTCGATCGTGGGCCAAGCGACACCACCTGGAGCTGAGGTCTGGAGATGGAGCTATAGAGCCATAGAGCCATAGAGCACCCACAGAGATTGGAGCACCCATGGCACGCGATAATCAATCAAAAACCATTAAAGCCAAGCGTTTCAGCCGAGAGACAAAGACTATCAGTGCGGAGTAGAAAGCAATTCGCTGGAAAGAGGAGAAGGCGGAGAAAATGCGGGAGGTGTGGCAAAATCAAATATGCGTCAAGACAAGTTAAAGATCAAAATCAAGATCAAATAGAGCAGGAGAGAGAAGAAACGGTTGCAGCGCATGATTGACGGAATTAGAATAGGAAATCGTGAGCCCCTCTTTACGATTACGAGTATTATTAAATGACCCAATTGCGGCTAAACGGCTTTTTGTTTGGCCCAAGAAAAGTGAATGGAGAAGAATGTCGCCTGTCTGGGCTTCGGTTTCAGTTTCCACCTCGGCTCCCCGCTTTCTTCCCTGACTAAATGTCGCTCAGAGTTGGCAAATGCAAATTAAACCCCCAACAACCACATCGACTTCCCAGTGCAACTTTCTAAATGAAATTCCAATCGCACTAGGTCCAACTTCCCCCTCTCCCCCCTCTGAAAATCTCACTGCTTTTCCGCTCATGTGTGCGCAAAATTAAAGAAATAATTTCGAGTAAAAATATACCAGCTGATTGTCACCTGGCAGGCGAGCAAGAAATGTAGAGCCTTCATGGGTCTCTGACTAAATCAGAGCCTTGACATCTCGAACTCCTTTCTAAAAACGTTTCGGCTAATTTACATGTGCGACTGCAGATGGAAGATCTGGATTTAAAGAAAAATTACTCAATAAATGTGCCAATTTCATAATAATCATTTTAGCCAGCAGATTAAAAAATAAATTAAGTGTAGTTATTATTATAATAATTCCTAATTTTTTTAATGAGTCAATTGTAAACTTTCTTGTTTCGAAAAGATAAGAACAAACACTTTTCGCACTGTGCACAATTTATCTACCGACTGTCTCCCCAGTGGGCTCAATTAGAGACGCATTCGCAAATTGCCTAGCACTTTTATTGTCACCAATCGCGAGCCTCGAGGATTTGAGTGCGGTGGCATTTTGTCACGACGCCTGCGAAGATGTCTGGTCCCATCATCAGTCACTCCCGGACAGGTCCAAGTTCAGGTAATTGCCACCGACATGCCCGGGCAGCCCAGGCCCCACGGTCCCCGACCACTTGTAGGCATTTTGTTTGACTTGGATTATCGCTAAGTGCATGGGTTTAACATTCCGCGGATGTCCAGCTAAGCGACGGATTAAGCGGCACCACTTGTTGGGTGTTGTTCGCCTCGATCCCGACCTTGCATTACAAGGAATTATTGAGAGCGGGGTCTACTAGTCATGGGAAGAGTCAGGCTCACTGCAAACTTAATTGCATAATTTTTTTAAGTAATTTAGAAAATTTTGTAAGCCAGCTAAAAATACTACAAGCTCCAGAATTTGAACAGAAAAACAAATTTCGCTTATTCTAACCTTTCTCTGACGAGTTTGAAATTATTACCCAAACAACTCACTCTCCCTTCTGAACTTATTCAAAGTAATTCACCCACAGCCACAGTTTAAGGCCAATCTATTCAGCACATTCACACTGCGCTCTTGATCTCCGTGAACGGAGTGCCCGCATCCCATGCCAAGTGCCCATTAAACCGCATATATAAATCACCATTAATTTGACAGTGGATTTTTACATAACTCAGGCCAACAGGTGAAAGCGAAAAGCGCACAGCTGCCGGAGGACAGTGGAGAGATCATGGAGTGTCATGGAAAACTCGCCACTTGCACTGGTGGAAATTGACTGCTTCCCCGGGAGACCCTACTCCCGGTCCCAATCGCAGTCCAGTCCTCCTCCTCCTCCTGCGGAGGCTGGCATGCAAAATCGAATTGTGTGCTAATATTTGGCCAAAATGCAAAGAGCCCGCGGTTATCGCCGCACCACGAACATGACGAAGTGACTCCAGGTGGGGGGAGTTTTCAATGTTGCCGCAGCAGTAATAAAAATCATTACTTTCAAGCCCAAATTGGCAAATATGTGCAGGGGAGGAGGATGCGGGAATTTCGCCTGATCGACATGCAATGTCAGGGAAATGGCTGTCAAATGGGTAAAAGTTGGGGTCCACACTAAGAGAAATGAGGGGTATGGTATCAAGGGACTGCTTATGCTTATTTGAATTTATCCAAATATTTCAGTATTTATTTTTATGCATTTTTGTTATTGGTAAAATTGTTTTTGGTTTCTAGAGAGATGCCATAGAAGAAAGTTTACACATGACAAACGCTGGATGAATGTCTTTGAAAACTGTGCCATGAAAAAACATGGCTTTTGTTTTAGCCCTAAGCGCAGACAAGATGTCCCAGCTAAAAGCTTTTCCCGACCAAATTCCAGACCCCAATCCCCCTTCCTCCCCCCGCATGACGGGCACAATTTCCCAATTTATTTTGAGGAAAATAAAGAAATCTTTTACTTTCGCTGACGACGCACATTCTTCTTGCCGGTGAGGAAGGCAGCCGCCTCGAGATCCCGCCGCCAATCCTCCTTAGTGTATTGGTGCCGCCAGTGGCCTCCTTCCCACTGGGACACTGGATCCTTTCGCTGGTTGAGGGTCAGCGAGGTGCGGGACTTGGGCACCACGAGCATGTTGACCAGGTGCATCTGCATGTCGTAGTAGAGCTCCCTAGCGCCATAGCGATCCTCCGTCTCCGTCTGATCCAGCTCTGAAACGGAACTGCACTCGTGGGAGGAACTGCAGAGGATCAGGTGCGAGCTCGACTTGAAAGGGAGCGATACAGTGGATTGGGAATTAAAGGAGGAACTTAAATCCGGATGCCTGCTTCTAATAAGCTTCCTGTTCTGATCGATCAGGAGGGCCATCCACTCTTGCAGCGATATCATGCCAGTCTCCAGTCTGGCCAGGCGAGTCTCCAGCCTGGTCAGAACCATGCTGGGCGTCAGCTTTACCGGTTTTCCGTAGTCCGAAGCAAAGGACAACCGTACTCTTTGGGCCAGACTCTGAACGGCGGGATCTACAATGGACTCCTCAATCTTCCGTTCCTTGACTGGCACTTTCTCCCTTGACTTCGGTTTGGATTTGGGGATGGTGGTCAAAGGAGCTGGCGGAGGTGCTACTACACGGGGACCTTCGGCCAATCCCTCAGTGCGTCGGCTTGTCTCCAGAGGCATGGGGAGTGGGCAAGTGGTGGCCACTCCTCGTCCAGCTTCCCTGCTGTCGCCCACACACTCCACCTCTTGGCGATTTCCGGCCGGTGTTTGGTACTCACTCCCATTGGCAGCTATGTCCTCCATCAGATCCGATGAGAGCGGCACATATCGCTTCTTCTGGGAAGATTCCAAGGGGCACATCTTATTACTCTCCTTTTAACGTTTAATTTTGAACAATTCCAAAATACAAAATAACTTTTAATTGACAGCGAAAGTGATCTAGATTTTTGTTTTCCTTAGAATTTTTTTTAAAGCTGCTTTTAAAATATTGTCAACTGTTTTCACAAACATTAATATGCCCAAAAGACACTATATATTTTGGTCAAGAGGAATCCTTTTAAAAAATTGTCAAATGTAGGAAATTCGAAAATGCTTTTGTCAATGGAGCTCGAAAGAGTTACAGCCAAAAGTCGTTAGAGTTTTCACGTGAGCATTGCGTTGTATAAGGATAACCCTTCGATAACCAATTCCGCTCCTTATTTCAGGATGACATTAATTAACAAGTTCTGCTGTCGCTTCAGCTTACGAACCGGTGCCATGACAATTGCTTACTCAGGCCTCACTGTAGACATTTTGGAGTCTATGTGGGCCATATTCAGTAAAAAGCAGTTCTGTGGCGAAATTTTGGTCATCTGGATTATATCCGCCATCTGGAATATCCTTTCGGACATGGTTCTTTTAACCGCGATTTACAGGGTAAGCAGTCCATCGAAATGAATGTCTTGCTCATGAGCGTAGTACTTTCCTCCAGGAAAACCCTCACCTGCTGCCCTTCCATCTGGTCACCTGTTTGGCTGGCCTGGTGCTGGAAATGATCAGTCACATGGTGATTGCCGCCATTGGCTTGGCCGATACATATTTGGTGATCTATGCGTTCTTCAAGATTGGCTGTAAGTGCTCCCTTTCCCTTGGGTTACTTCCTCCCCTTCTCGTTCCCCTTTCCAATCCCCATCCTCCACAGATACTACTGCGGACATGGTGATCGTGCTGAGCTACTACCATTCGGAGGTCTAGTGGACCGCTCCGATTACCCATTAACCCAGGCGACCGGGGCGCAGCATGTAGCATTTGGTGGTGCTCGCGATTAGGCGCGAAAATTTATTTGGCAAAATGTTGCGCAATCGAGTGCCGTGCATAAATCGTGGCCAATTGTCACCAGCGGTTTGGAACTGGCAACCGAACTCCCAGCGACCTGCGTTTAATTATCGCCCCGCCAAGCGCCCGGCGAGCTACATGCGTGCTAATTGACCGGGCTGAGCTCCAATCCGATTCCGACTCCAAATCCCAGTTCCAGTCCGAGTGTCCAAATGATAACCGCGACGATGAAAACGCATGCTGAGCCAGATGAAAATTATGTTGCAATCGGCGAGCGTGCTGCCCGCTGGCTGGTCAACCGAACCACTGAATCTGAATCGCCGAAACCACCATCCATCCACGGGCCTTAATTAATTTCCTTGATTAATTGAAAATGCGCCTTGCTCGCATTATTTTCGTTTCTGACTTGTTTTCCTCTTTTCTGGGCCGTTGTGCGCATTTTTGGCAGTGCAAAGTTGAAGGCAATAAGAAAAATCGCCCCGGATTCGATTCGGTAGTATGTGATGGGCGTTGCCCTGGCCAACCCTTGGCCATTACTCTTGGCCAGGAACTGCGTTCCTTTCCTTTTCCTCGTCTGCGGTATTCGATTATGTCTGAAATTATGATCTCTTGAAGGGAGGATTCGTTGCTACATACTCGGAATGCCCTGTAAAATAAAAATAAATATATATTTACACATTTTCTAACAATATCACATAAGCAGGGAATGAATTATTCCAAGTAATGTAACTGCCTATCCCCCTGATTAAAATCTTAAAACATATATGTCTCTATACAAATCCATTGAGGTCATTGAACATAGGCAATTGCCATTCATCAGCGGCAAATCGAAGCCATAATCTTTGACCTTGTCAACCCACTGAGAGCAGCAAGTACATCAAGATAAATTAGGCCTCGATTGCGGATCCAGCATCGTACCCACAAACATTCGTCATTCCGGCTTTATAGCTATCCGCACAATAGAACCCAAAAGCGGGTACCAATACCCAGCAAGGGGCAACTAAGTTGCGTTGCAAGTTGCATCGTTCACCGAATATTCACTGATTTCATAAAATATTACGATAAATGTCGCTTTCAACGTTTATAAGCCAGACGGAAGGATTTTAGTACTTTATTGCTTATAACCGCAAAGCGACAGTAAATGCTCCTGCTTAAAGAAACAAAATGCAATCGCATCGCGAAGGGAATCGCGAAAATAAGGAAAACAAGAAAAATGAATTGTCTTCATTTTGTAATTTAATGGTATTTTATTGAATTTCTGATGCGCCTGGGCAGGGACAAGGCGGATTGCCCCCATCCTTGGCTCTTTTCGGATGGGTATGAGTATGGGGATTGGATCGGAATCGGATTCGGGAGATCCCATTCCATCCTGTTGACATTTAAAATATGGCCGCGTGTCAATGCGACTGCCCTACGCCCATTTTTAAGTCAGGTTTACATTTCGATTTCGGTTTCGATTTTTAATTCGCCACTCAGACACAGAGATCCCAGCGTAAATTCAATTTGAAGGTCCGAAGGCCCCGGCAGAAAAATGTGCTTTCACTTGACCCGCAATGCTGCGTAAATAAATTTTATCGCTCCGCTGACACGTGCGCGTAATATTTCATTAAATTTCAAAACTGCAGCAAAACAAAAAGTACGAAGGAAAAATGGAAGTAAAAATAAATATAATTGCGTTCGGTTCAAAACGGCAGCATAAACAAATCGGCGATTGCATCGTAACTTCGTTTTCAATTTGGCAAGTTTGACACTCGGCCAGTTAGTGAGTGTACCCCGCATTCCCCGCCAGGCATTCCGAGTGTCCACTAGTCCCAGTGCCACCTACGTTGGCCGAAAGTTAGTCCAGCTCCAGCTCCAGCCAAAGCTCCCAGTGGAGACTACCTGTCGCTGCCACCGCCGCCTGCCACTCACCTGCCGGCAGTGCGTGCTGCAGTTGCTCCTGTGCTCTGATTGCAACTGCCAATTGTGGCGAGCCAACTGCAAACAGCATGCCAATGTTTACGATGGCTCATAATTTGGCTTAGCCTTTGGATCAAGCCGAGAAAGTAGGAAAAACCATTGTTAATTTCCAATGTAAGTAAGTGTAAATGTTCCTTTTTAAGGGTAATTAACTTTTCATAGTTCAGGTGAATTTTAAAATTAGTTTTATAATTTTCTGGAATTTTTAATTAACATAACTCAGAAATCGTAGATGTGCATAACATTTGTGTGATTCATCACTAAGCATTATAAACTTCTTTTAGGCTCAGCATTGCTAGTACTTATGGTCCATTAAAATAGTTGTAAAATAGATTATTTATTGAATATATTTATTTTTAGAATTAGTGCAACTTTGAGAGTTTAGTATCTTTTGCAATTTAGCCAGGTGCTCGTAAATATGAAGACTTGACTAAGCAAACGCCCACAAAGTCGAGCTTAGACCCAAGAGTGATCTACGCCTATTGTGAATAATTTTTAAAGACTGCCAGAACCCATAAACATATGGCCATTATGCTGAACGCCTTGGCTAATGGCCCGCCTGCCACTAAGCCCTAACTCAAGTTGTATGTTCTGGCTCTTCCCCGGCCAAAGAGCTGCACTTCCAATGAGCTCGTAAAACTCACCAGAGCTTCTTTCGGTGCTTAGTGATGTCTTAGATGCAACTACAAGTGCTGCTCCCGCTGGTCATTAGGCGAGATGGCGGCACGCACACGGCGGATCTTCGACCACGGTCATTTGTACCGACGAACGGGGCGTCACTTAAGCCGATGCTAATTTCCATAATGCACGCCTTGATGGCGGCCAACAGGTCCCAAACTCTGCAAATAAACAGTGGGGGCTAGAATAATGGGTATAGGTGGGGAGTCTTAAAAATGCTTAGACTTGCCATTATATTTTAAAGATTTCCTTCTGTAAAATACATGTATTTTTTATTAATCATGAATAATTTGTGTATTTTCTTATGCTGGAAAATTGTTATGGTGTCAATTACTTTTTTCTCTGTTCAAGTTCCGAGTTTGCTATTTTTCTATCCTCCAACGTAAATTTTTTAAAGAAAATATATGACTAGGTAATCTTGAAAGTTTAGCTTTTGGAATGACCAAGTGAAACGTCAAGTGCGGGAGGGTAATATTCTGAAATACATAAAATGAGTATTTCGCAATCAAATGAAAGCCAAAATCCAATTTAAGATCACCTCCAGTTGACACCTCTCGCCGATCAGAGGCTCCCCGGCCTAGAGACTCCACTTGCTGTGGCCTGGGCTTTGACTTTGGCCCTGGCGATTTAATGGCTTCGCAATTGGCCTGACCCATCTCTTGGCCAACAGCCAGGTGATCGTGGCCA
Organism: Drosophila mimetica; assembly: GCA_037075245.1. Lineage (NCBI taxonomy): Eukaryota > Metazoa > Arthropoda > Insecta > Diptera > Drosophilidae > Drosophila > Drosophila mimetica. The sequence goes on from JBAMCH010000007.1 coordinate 556,671, forward strand.
GTGGACTGCGACTCGTGGAGCGGAGCATGGAGCCTTTTTCGCTGTCCCCGGCAACATGAGTATGATTTATTGTAGTTTATGTGGCCGGAGCAGCTTCTGCCCGCAGTTCGTGATGGCTTTGCTTGGCTTCGTTAGTCGCGGTCCTGGGATCTGGATGGTTCGGAATACCCTTTTAGTAGGTATTTTGAATACATTATGGATCAGGAATACCACGGTTTTTGGTTATAAATGTTCTTTAAACTATACTACATTCTTAAGTCGGAGAATATAAGGAATTCAAAATGTATTTGTCGAAGATAAGACTATTATCAGTTTTATCATTATCAAATTTTTATATATCAAATGTGTTATAAGATTATTTTAATTAATTAAGGATATTTGATTTTTAAAGGGTGTTGCTAAATACCTCTTCAAAGTCTTTCGTTTTTCGTGTGCTGATCCTGCACTTGGCCGTGCTTATGTGTATCATTTTTCTTGGCCGGCGGCTGGGATCCTACGTTATTGTATTTTTATATTATTTGTGCTTAATTTGCGGAGCCTACCTATTCGAAGGTAAGGAGCAGTGGGAGCTGTGCACCTGATCCACCGAGAGTTGTGACTTTTGTGGCCGCTGGACAAGTTCGTTGATTTGCGGCAGGCAAATGACCATATACTACTCAACTTTTTGTGGGCAGGAGCACTTGGGCTATTAGCCTGATACTCTTCCTCCTCCCCATGGTCTTCGCCGCTACTCCTCCTTTCCTTTTGTCAATTCCCAGAGACATTTGCCTGGCCAAAGAACGAGATTTATGTTAGGCTGGTGTCATTTTAAGTTAATGGGTTATACTCTTCTTTTTTGTGCCTTTTTTTTATAGATGAGTATTTTTTGTGCGTTTTATTTTTGCGCAGTTTTAATCTTTTTCCTACTTTTTCTCGCCAGCTGCAGGTGAATTTTCTTAAATTTATGACTGTAGCTTTTAAATTGCTTTATGGCAATTTCCGTGGCACCCACACAAGTCAGACATTAATTTATCAGAAACGTAATATACAGGTTTTCTTTGATTCTGAAATTGGTGATTGGTGAAAAAATATTTAATCTTTTTTATGTCTTTAGAACAGAGCATTTAAAATACTTTCTCATTTATGCTCTATGTTCCTATCTATTTTTACCAAAAAACTCCCAAGCTATATTACTGAGTTTTTATCCTGATTTTCATTTAAAAAGAAAGAAAAGAAAAGGAAATGAGAAATTTTAAATATGCTGTTATCGATTGTCTTATCGATTTTAAACTTTTCCAGACAGTGCTGGAAAGTGTTTTTTTACGGGGGTTTTTTGGCAAGTGCTGCAAAGCGACGTCCGTCACGTGGGTTATTTGTTTGAAGTTCCTGAATATTTCAGAAAAAGTTGTGTGTCTTATATTAAAATCCGGAGTGCTAGAGATGAAGCGCCATATTTCCAAGGTCATGGACGACAAGCGGGAGAAGGAGTCCTCCAGTCCATCCACTCCGACGACTCTCTACCAATCGCCATTGTCCTCGCCGGAATCCTCGCCCACAAATGGATTTCCCATCTTGTACGCGGATGTGGCGAAAAAGAACAAGCCCAATTTGGACATGTTTCTACCACCTCCACCGGCCCAAGTCACTCCTCCGCCGGAGTTCAGTATTTTGCGGGAGGACTTTCCGGCCCTACCGGGCACTACGAGCTTGCCCTCCTCAGCTCCAAGTTCCTCGGGTCTGGTCGACTGGACCGCCCTGTTGAGCGGGGGGGTCCATGTGGAACTGCCCGAATTCCGAGACGTAGTCTCACCCAGCGATACCAACTTCAATGATGGAGCCAGTGATGTTTACCTGCCGAAAGGTCCTGGCCTAGAGGAGCCCAGGGATGTGGAGTTTCCGCCCCAATACTACGGCTACGTGGCCAATCAATCCCACTTCGATGTGAGCCTGATCTTCAGCAAGCAGTTCCTGCACGAAGGTGTCCGGCAGAGGGCCCTAAATAAGGCCCACAAGATGGCCTCCACGCCCAGTAGCAGCGAGGCATTTCTTCCCCCACCTGGCTTTGAGAATTGCAAAATCTTTGCCAGCCTCAAGACCAACAGTGAGGGCGTGCCAGAGGGGGGAGTCAACCTGGAGCCAGGATCACCCCTGTACGACAGAGTGTGGCTGATGAATGCCCAAGGATCGCCTAGCTCCGCCGTCGAGGGTTCCTTTGGGATGCTGGGGCTGGCCCGAAAGCTTGGGGTAGTGCAGCGCAATCCCCTGCTAATGCCCCACCTGTTGGGCAATACCTTGCCGCAAAATATGGGGCCCGCAGGATCCACAAACAGTGTGCACTCCTCCTTTGCAGGGCCTTTCCAGGGAGCCCACCTGAATCCCCACGAGATTAGCTACAATATGCCACCGAACTATATAATGGAGGGAAGGTTGATTCTGCAGCATCCGAAAACGGAGGAGATGGAGGTGGAGCTGTTGTTCTTGTTCTTTTACACGTACACCGGCGACATGATGCAGATGCTGGCGGCGGCGGAGCTGGCGGAACGCGGCTGGCGCTATCACAAGTACGAGCGCTCCTGGATCAAGCGGCAGGCTGACAACCCGAACTACTCGTACAGGGGCTTCCAGGAGTCCGGGGAGTACAACTACTTCAACTGCTGCCAGTGGAAGATCCTGCCGCGTCACTTTGAGCTGGAGCCCGACCAGCTGGAGCGCACGCTGTCCAAGGAGGAGCTGTACGAGCTGCACGGATACCATCCCCAGATGACGGGCCTGTAGTAGCATCCCCCTAACCCAGTGATTCGGTGGCCCTTTGAATTTGTTTCCTCGCTGTCACTTCTTTTTTTATAAAAGCAAAGCTGTTTTTTGTTAACAAAGAATAAGACATGTTGGTAAATATAGCTGAGCGTTTTATTAAATTAGTTGTGGCGGTAATTAGACAACATGGGCATTAAAAGGTATGTTAATGTTTCAATAATATCAATTTGCTGTTGAATTTCTGTAAATTTATAAGCCGTTGTCTATATGTTTTATAGAGTACTAGCAATACCCGAAGCGACATTGTCCGCTACTATTAGCAAATCATTTCATGCTTTAAATAGTAACCTGATTTTTTATATTTCGGGATTTTGCTCGGATATTAATTAGAATTCTGAAATATGATAAGATCAGGTTATTACCACAGTAAACCCCACCTAATATTTTACCATAACCCCTAACCATAACTTACCTTTCCTTTACAGTGCCTTAACCCTACCTGTCTCTTACCCCCGGAACAATTTTTTAACACCGTAATGCTGTTTTCACTATTTCCTCGCCTATCCCCTAACCATCCGTACTCAGCCTTAACGCCGAAAAACTATTATTTTAACCAACTTTCTCTACCATAACACCATTTTTTTCTTTCCTTAGCCAACAGTTACCCCACTCTAGTCTTACATGAAAAAAAATATTTCCTTGCTTAATTAATTCCACTTAAACATTGCTTTTTCTGGTTTGTCACCTTAACCGACCTGATCCTCGCAAAAGTAAAAAAAAAAACTTACTTTACTCACATTCACCCTTTCTTTACATTACTTTTACCGTCACCCTAATCTGGGTAATAACGCCTTAACCGAAACTTTAACCCCGATTAACCTCACCTTATTCCCACATTAACTTTAATACTAAGGTCTTAATCTACCATTTTGGTCAGCTAAATTGCCAGCTAAAAGGAAAACCAGACATCGTGCTGCCAATTAACCCCAAGTAACCTTCAAAACTTAAAACAAAATATAAAAAATAACACTCAAATACCTATGGAACGCTGGTCAACATGGCTTAAGCGAAAAACGGATTTGAACGCAGGATCGGTAGGTTAAAAACATTTAGTGCCCCCATGTCGGTTGGGGCTCACCAGCTCGATTAAAATATTTCCGGAAATAAAAGAAAACTAAAACATGGCGTACCTAAAGCACTCTTTTGGGTTTAAACTGTGGGAGTAATTCGATCTAAAAGTCAAAATTTGGCAATTTTTAAGGTTTCTTGTGAGTCTTTTGGATACACATATTTCAAACAATTTCCTTCGTGCGCCCATCCTCTATAACAATTCTTTCAAAACTTGTGTTTAGATAATTTTACATACATATATGTATTTACATGCCGACTTGTCGATGTGTGTGTGTGTGTTTTCGTTTTTACGTGTAATTTTGACCACTGAAACTTTGGCCGCCTCTCTTGCGCTTCAAATGACTCTCTCTGCTTTTTACTCTCTCGCTCTGCTTCTGCTGACGTTGTTTTTGTCAGAGCTGTGTTCGGAATTCGTTCGTGAGTGCTGCTAACTGCCGAAGCATAGAAAAAACAAAAACAACGTGCTGCTAAAAAGGCCCCCCGCAACCCCCACAATCTTACAAAAAAAATTATATAAAATCAACCGTGGGTCCAAAAAAAAAAAAAAAATCCTTTCTAATTGTATGGCATAGCTCCACATTTTAAAACAAAAACGGATGCGATCGCATAATCGGTGCGGAAAAATTAATTAAGTGCCCCAACCGGAAGTCGGTTGGGGCTCATCTCCTGGGCTTTCGAAGATTTCCACAAACAAAGCTTAAAAACAAAATATCAACTTTTTTGGTTGAAAACTGTGGGAATGGTTGATGTTTTAATCAACCAATTTTGCATTTTTCGAGAGTCCTGGGAGTCCTTAGGAGCCGAATTTTAAAAAATCCTTTCTTAGTGCACACCTCCTCTAACACACGATTCAGACCCAATTTTTTCCAGATTTTTAGGTCTTATGGTTTGGGCTGGGGGAACATGACGCAAATCGACATCTACTCCTTTATAGTAATACTCGACTAGAGCATTAGCATTAGAGACCTCATATTTTCTTTATTTTTAAGAAATATTTATATTTATTTATAAAGGAAAGTCATTTCCTTAAGCAGCTCTATCTTGAAAATGCACCAGCAGATCGCGAACCACTCACGGATGACCAATCCAAGCCACCGGCAACATTGTCACCTTGCAGCTACCAACTGACCCACCGCCGAAAATCTAAGCCACCACACCCTCGACGAAAATGCCTTCGCACCGAAAACCACACAAAACCACTGAGTACTCGCTGCCACCTCTTAGCCAAGCCCCACAGATACGAGCAAAATCGCAGCGCTCATTAGCAAAATGGAGCAGAGGCAGACGGACATTCGGACACTCGGATACTTGGATACTTGGATACCTGAGTCGCAGCTTTCCGCCCAGGCACGATCTCTTGGCCAAGTGTCGCCGTCATTTAGCCCGCTAATTGCCACGTAAATTTGCAACCATTTTTGGCAGCTCATTAAATTTATTATTAAAACAAAGGCTGGAGCAAAGCCAAGTTAATTGCCATCAAATTGACATGCGAGCCAAGACGGCAGGAGACGGGCGACAACACCCGCCTGGAATGGCAGCTTGGGATTGGAGAGACTCGCCGGAGCTCGCAACTCTGCGCATGCGTATTAATTGCCATGGAAACTTCATAATTTCATGTGGAAAAATGTGAACGTTAGGCGTGCTCGCCTATATGTACTGACTGGATAGCCAACCGCAAGTACAATGTGTAATTTAGGCGAGGGAGACTTAAAAGATTGGAGTGGAGCCGGGTTTTTGGATCTGTCCACTTGGCGGCTTATTTATGGCACGGCCAAGTTTGATTGAAATGTGTTGTCTGAGGAATTGACAACTTGGGTGAGATTTGCACGGCTTACAGCTGGATCGGTCGCGGCGTTTGGATTCGCTGTTTTGGTTTAGACACTTGCAAAATTTCCCAAAGCCTCTAACATTTTGGATACAATTTAAATTGAATATTAAACATTTTGCACTTTAAATTTGTATAAAATGCATTACTTCCTCTAATTTATCTTTTTAAATTTTTTTTCTATAAAATAACATTTTTAAAATCTGGGTAAAGAAGCCAACCTCTATCCGGTAAAAAAAAGTAGCAAATAATTTTTTTTTTTAAATTTCGCTATTGAACAAATAAAAACTCTATTAAGAAATCTTAAAATTGAGGTGGTACAGAAAATATTCCCATTAATTAGTAGTTGGTTTTTTTGCAGTGTGGCTATCTGGAGCCAATTAAGCATGAATCATGCCCGAAAGACTCGTGGCAGGAGCGTTGTGCAACGATCGCTGATTAATAAGCCGCCCGCACATGGCTACCAGGAGTAGGCCGGGAATTAACCCCAGAGTCCCGATCCCGGAGAGCTCTCAGTGGCAGTATAATACGATCGCGAGGCATAACCCGGCGCACGCATGCGCAACTGCAATTACCGTTAGCCAGGCAGGAGGAGCGAGACAGGTAGGGTGTCAACACGGTCGTAACTTGCAATCAACTTAAGATGACTGTGGAAATGAAGCATTGACGCCTCGCACGTACCACATGTGTGTGTGAAGTCGGGAAGGAAGCCGCCGAGGAAAGTGCCAGAGCAGCCAAGGCAGCCACATCTCATCCCATGGTCCACTGGTGGGTCCACTGGTGGGCTGGCGGAATAAAAATAAATATAAAAAGGCGCTGCTGCAATCAGGTTTCTCCTTTTCTTTTCTTCTCTTGTCCACTCCACGAGTGGGTACCAAATTAGACACATTTTATTATTAAAATCCACTTGTGTTGAAATAAAACACGACTTTCTGTGTCGCACATAATGAAAATATATGGCAAGTTAATGCCAGCATTTATTTATCAGCACGAATGCACTGTGGGAAGATGGTGTTTATGGAAAACTATTTGTTGGAGATGTTGGTCAAGAACCTTAAAACATTTGCGTTTATTGATCCTTCTTAAGATATAATACCCAATTTAGTAGTGAGCTTAGTTGAATATAAAGATATACTGAAAATGAATTCTCAAGATGATTAAAATGTCGTACTAATAAAATATTTATTTTGAATAGTTTTTAGGACCTCTCCGAACCACTGCGTCCGTCACCAATGCCTTGGAAGAGCAATAGAACCTTCAGAACCCTTCTGGAGAATCTTTTTTTCGCGGTGGCTGCAACTTTAGAACGCCGACTTGGCAACAGCCTCTGGAGATGCAAGAGCGAAGATCAATGAACGCTGCGATCAAGGATTTTGTCATCGGGGGAGCGCTTTCATTCAAGTCACGTAGCCGTCTTTATGCATATATCAATCCGGCAAAGAACCTAGCGATGCTAATTGCCGGAGCCACAAGAGGCGTCTTCCTTTTGCTGGCCAATGCTGCTGGGCGAGGGCGAATTTGTAATTTTAATTAGTGGTCGTCCAGGGGGGAGATCTCCACCATCCCATCTCCCATTTGCATGCGAAGATCGCGTCAGGTATCTTTCGATTTTTTGGCTGGTATTTGCTTATTTATTGATTAATCTCTCGACTTTTTCGGCTGATGCCACAGCGGCCAGCGATCGGGTTCGTTGTCTCATTCATCAGAGACGTCTGACTGTCTGGCGACTTCGCTGGGCATTATGCCATAGCCAGACCCATGGATATAGATGTAGCCATAGCCCTGGCAGGGAGTTCAAAGACACAACGGGACATTCAACCTGGAATGGGAATGGGGGAAGCGACAAGGCCACGCCAACGACACCACGCTCCACACCCACGTGTGTCCAGCGGCTGGGGAGTCGTTGACCAGGAGGGTTGACTGAACTGGAGCTTCAACATGCAGTGCGAGAAAATAAAGGGTAGGTAAGTGTGGTCGGAAAAGTGCAAAGGTTAAACATAGGTTTAAATACACAAAGAATTGATTAACTTGTAGACTTAAATGTTTTTACTTAACATTTCTCCTATTAAATATTTATTAAAGGTTGTACTGCTTCACAAATGCTTCTATTTTTTAAAGATTTTAATATGTGAAGCCGTTCTAGGTATTTTATTTGTTATTTTTAAAAATTTATTTAGAATGAACTTTGATTTTTTCAGTGCTGAAAACGGAAAGCCATCCCGGGAAGAGCTGTTGTTGCTGCCTGCCCCAACAAACGGCAAATTGCAGCAGTGAGAACTATGGGCCTGATTTGCAATTCAGCAGTAGAACAACACAATGGAGCCCAGAGCATCAGCATCCGCATCGATCGCGGAACGGAACGGTGATCTGTGGTCGCAGATCGTCTTCCCGTAACAATTTCCCTTCTGCTTTATGCAGCATGCACGGAATTAACGGATTTTCAATCCAAACCGATCCGAAACAATCCAATCCGGCGATCCCTCCATAGCTTATAGCTGGCCAGTGAACTGCAGCGGAGAAATCGATCGGATCGAGAAAAGCGAGCAACACAAATGTAGGTGGTGTGCATATTAATAAAGCGAAAGTGCAAGAACCACAAAACAGCCGTTCATTGTGCTACAATGGAGTGCACCACCCCCACGGAACTATACCTCGGATACGCCCCTCGCATTTTCCCTTAGCATCTCCATCGCTCCATCGGCTGCATAATAAAGTTGCTACATTTCCAGGCGTTATATCTATACCGGCATCTCGATATCTCTGGCCGGCTTATCTAAGCATTTTACATTTTTCTGCACACACGCAAATTTGTCAAAACAAAATCTGTATTGAATTTGTCAAGGCATACGGTCCATGTACCCGAACCGCAAGGATATTATGTAAGTTTAATTAGCATAAATGTGATTGATCCCCCAGACTCGGCAAGTTTTCTCGTATTATTTGATTTTTATTGAATGAAATGCAAAAAAATGCAATTGCATTTTTCCGTTTTGTTTTTCCTTTGCAATGCTTTTTGTTGTTATGAATGCTGAACGTAACTATACTTGGAAAACTAAGCTCTAGAGACGAAATACCTACCCTACCATCGTTTATTGAATGAAATCTATTGGGTATCTCCAATAAGGTAGATGGAGTGATCTATTATGCTTATGATTTAAAGCTTCTTTCAAGTGTTGGTATAATATCATAACTATAAGCAACATGCTGCAATATAATCTTTTCTCAATGAATATAAATATACCTATATTTAATAGTTTTACCTATTCAAAACCTTTTTCATTCCGTTTCTCAATGAATGCGATTTGACAGCTTCCATTCAAAAAGCCTGCCGTTTAAATGGGAACAATGAACTTTCCATTGATCATTGACAACTCCACAGTCTGATGGGTATTGCAAATGTCCATAACTCTCTAAAGTCATCCATCTATTGTTCAAATTTCCATACCATGTCATGCACATATTTAATAGCCATTCTGCATATGACAAAATATGCAATACCCCTCGGTAAACCCAAAACCCAATCTTCGGTGCAGGTGAAATTTGCATGGTCATATCTATGCCTTTATACGAGGTCATGGGGGAGATGAACTTGTGGCCAGATATGAGAAAAGAACCGCAACTTGGTATTCCAGCGGCACATTATGCTAAATTAAGAATAATCCGAGCCTAACAAATCATTTGATAGTTAAATTTTGATCTCTGATCTGATTTTGTAATGGGGAAGATGGTTTCTTTAGATTCTAAAGATTAGAAGACGGCTATTAAAAACTTTTTTTAATTGTGTCTACATGTATTGAAGAGTATAAACCTAAACTGTTGTAATTTAACTTGTACTTTAATTCCTCATCAATTTAAAAATCCAATCTTTTTCAAACAATCATGATCAGTCCCCAACAAAGCTATGCGTAATCCGAATCTGTCAGCGAATCGTCTTCACAGCAAACCTGATGGCTCCTACGGCCTCATCAAAATCCTCATTAGAATCAATGTCAGCCTGGGGGACCAGATTCCCAAGTGAATATAAAAATTAATCAGGCAAAGGCTCCCCGCCGCAAAAGAGCGACAAATTAACGAAACGAGCCCGAAAACGGCAGCAGAACAAGCAATAAAATCAAACTCAAACTCAGGCCGAGCTGAAAAGTAACCACAACAATGCCACAAGTTGCAAATGCGAGTGGGGCAGCGAACAAATCTCCCCAGCGACAAAGCAAATGAGACCCACTGCGCATTGCACTGGAAAAATATTCGTATTAGTGTAATTTATTGTTATTCCTTAAAAATAGGTATTTATGAAAAAACAAAAACATTATAATATTGTATTAATTACCTATTACAATGTAATTTTTACACTTTCATTTATCCTTTTATATAATTTTTTTTTCTCTCTGTGTAAGGAGAAGGCAAAGAAGTTGCAGTCGGGCTCGAAGTAGGAGTTAAAGCTGAGTTGAGCTGGAGCAGCAGGCTAGTGGGACAGTTGGCCAAAACCGGCCGACGACGGAGTGAAGTCGGGTCTCTCGCACAGGCCAACGCTGTTGCAACATGTCAAAATAAATCAATTGATTGATCTTGTTTTATTTATGTCCAATTCAATTTCGATCAATGAGCAGCGCACACGAAGGCAGCATGTTAAGCGGCCCGGCCAAGATGCCCCAAGATCCCTGCCAGGCGAGGAGAAGGAGGCGGTGGAGTGGGAGTGGCCGGGGAGCTGCGGAATGGAGGAGGCCTGTTAGCCCGGCCGAGACCCAACTGGCGCTTAGCCCGCGGGGCGCGTGCGTAAAATTATGTGGCGAGCGGAAAGTGGCCCGAACTTCGATTTGGCCAGGAGTAGATAAGGCTCAAAAGGCGTATGCGATGCTACGGGGCGATAAGCCCGCTTGGTTTTTGCACCGATCGCGAAAAGCGAGCTGTACTTACGTGTTGATTATGTTTGCGTAGTAAATTAATTAGTGGAGTGGTAAAAGTAACAGCGATTGTGGATAGAGTTAAGTTAGAGAATGTTTAGATTAAGCAAATGGCGTTTATAGAAAAATGTACCAACTTTATGTTTAACGAGTGTTTCTTAAAGTTTATTCAAAATTTGTTAAATTGTAGAGTATATATAAATGAATATTTTCCAAATAGGTAGTATTCTTTTCTAAATTTATTTTTAATTCTAACTGCAATACTATTTAAAGTATTAAATTAAATTTCGATACAGCTTCTCGCTGTATCCCTTTACTTCTGAGCCATGCATTATGCATGACGGCTCCTCTAGCATTTTATCCCATGACAAAGATGGAGAAAGACGACCTTAATTGCCTCACATGTTCTGCCACCCACATATGTATGAACAATTGGCGTTTGGAAATAGTTTTCTCCGATCCGAGATCCCAGATCCAAAGCCCCCGAACCCGAGCCCAGATCGAGAGACCCTACCTTTTCGCTGAGGCAATCGAAAGTGCGGCGTGCATCTGTTCAGATTAATTGTCAGCTTTCTATGCGCGCGCAACTGTTTAGGCAGTTTCCCGTTTTCCCATTTCCATTTTCCATTTCCCCACAGCCGGTCTGCCGCATCACGTGTCACAATTAAAGGCAAGGAAAATTGATTGTGCAGAAGGTGAAGGGCTGCAATTTTTATGTTTTTTTGAACTTCCGTCGAGCACTTGAAGAAATAATTATAAATATGTTTATAAGACAAAAGAAGCTTCTTTAAAAATGAAACAAAAATATATAGCTTCTTAGAAATATAACAAACAAAATTCAAAAATGTTGAATTACATGATATTTTATCCGAAAACTATAAGAACTCTGTTTAAGAACGAGTGAAAAAATTTGGAGTAATTGTTAACTTGTCCCAGTGCACGGAAACAGACGTAGAACAGTCTTTACAGCGCTGAATGGCGGAGAAAGTGCATCAATTTCGGGTTTCCTCCTCTCGAAAAATGATAAATTAGCTTAGAAAAGTCACGAGTGTCAGGGCGTGAGTGCGCGAGAGAACTGGGGTTTGGAATAGAGTGGGTTACCCGTGCCTGCGTGTGTGGGGACTTGATTAATGCACTTGCACTCAGGCCCGACTCAAAACCTCAGATGGTACTACGTATGTATACCCGAACTATACTACATGTGGCACGCCTTGGACAACCCACGTCCCGACTCTAATAAAGTAATTTACTCCGCTAAATAGTTGCCGGCAGCCAATTTTAAACCCTCCTTTATATTTTCGGGGGCCTTTTAACAGGCTGCTGCTGGTCCCTCAGTCCGTCGGATTGCAAAATTAGCATTTTAATTGAAATGTCACGCCAAATGCCGACTGCCAAGTGCCTTTAGTTACACACAAGTATTTCCATTTTATTTCCCAGACACGACACGCACTTTTTCATATGGGCATTTACAAATTTTTAAACTGATGTTTTCATTAGCTTTTCGGCTGATGAATGGCATTTCGGTGAATTTGCCAAAAAAACTTGTTCGGCTTGTAAAACGGCAGACGGTGATTTAGATATGCTTATTCAACGCAGTTTTATTTATTTTTGCTTGGAGAATGGTAAATTGATGATGATGAATGACAAATGTCGAAACTGAAGCAATTTTAAGGTGCCGAAACTGAATCAATGTAAATGGAAAATTATAAACTTAAAAATAATTATATGCGAAAAATCTGAATTCTGGAATCTACGGATAATGTCGGTGAAGAAGGCGACCTTTTAACTTTGAATTCAATTTGTAACGTTCTTGCTGAGTTTTATGCCCGCCAGCTTTTTGATAGGAAAGATCGGCCATTTTTAATTGCCGTCATATTCTTTACGCAAAATTGCGCATACGCCTGGTGTTACTAATTGGGATTTGTTAAAGCTTTTTTCCACTGGGTGAACGTAATGGGGTTACAAAACTATTTTCCTTTTTTGTTGGTGTATATTTTTACAGTTTCCGGTCCCGGGCTCGTCTGTCCTTCGGTCGTTAAAACAGGGCAAATGTGGTGAAAATAATTTTATTTACATTTACATGTACCATTTTAACACACATTTCAAATTAAGTATTAAACAATCAAATTAATAATTTATTATTGATCTCAATGTCTACTATTAATGTGGTAACATCGAATTTAGTCGAATGTAAAATTTCTTGTTTTCCGGCTATGTTCCCAATTGGAAACATTTGTTTTATCTTGGACACCCACCTTTACGGCAATGCTGATTGGGATTTTCCCAGAGACATCCAATTCTTGTGATGAAAATGAAAGCCAATTGATTGGATATTTCATAAATAAGAAACACATCCCCCAAAAACGCAAATGGGGGAAAGTCAAATTCGGGCGAAAGGTGACAATCCTGGGAAACAAATTTGAAAGCCATCTATGTCGTCGTTTCCCTTTCTCCCCATCCTCTTCCCTCAGCCGCATCTCTAATCACTTTCCAGCTACCGCAGATGCACTTTCCTTTACCCCGACAACTAGATACTACAGCATGTGGCTGCCATAATTATTGTTTATAAATACAATGCTCACGTGTTGAGGCTAAATCTCCGCATTTCGCCCGCACACACCCCTCATGCAGATGAGTTATGACCGAACTTCCTGCAACTCTACTTCTCTTACACAGAGAAAAAAAAGTATTAAGTGGTGCTAAGTTTTTTAAAAAATTGGTAAGCCCAAGCTATTTTCAGCTTGATTTTTTTTATATTGATTTATAAATTTATTTTTCGAGCCGGTTTCTTTTTCAAAAAATATTCATATTAAAATGCATTGTATCTAGCATCAACAACTTAAACACATTTTTTCTCATTGTACATATGCCTGATTTAAATTCAACTTTATCTTGTAGCGCCGCCGTGTTTTGCTACTTGCCGCGTTAATAAATTTAGGCACTTTGTGCATAAATTATACCGATTGCATATTCATTTTGGGGTTATCATACGGTAGCAAATGCTTGGCAGTTCATAAGTGATAGGGTTTCGGCTTACCCGAAAGACTTCTGCCATGTAGATGGCATTATTTATGGAGTTACACGTGTTGTGATGGCACCCCAGGGGCCAAGTGGCGTTACAAGATACACAAATGTTCGTATTAGGGTTTGCAGTAAAAATTAGATTAATTTCAAAATTATTTGGGGAAGAAAGTGGAGCGACTTTCCAGTGGCTTTTCTAGCCTTTCATTTATAGCTATGATTGAATATCATTATACCCTCGAATATCATTTATCGCTTGATAGAAATATTTAACAGCAATAAATCAACGCCAAGTGCCAGCCGTGAGTTATTCTGAATTTATTCTATAGGCACTTCTTAAAATCGATTTGATGCGCCAAACCATAAAAATGAATTATGCCGTGTGTGTGGCACATGCCGTTTAGAATTATCATGTAGGTTCTATTGAAATTCTGGACAAATCGAGCGAGTGTCATTAGCATTTGAAAGTGGCCAGTTTTCTCCGCTAAAGAGCGGTTTCTTTGTCTCATTTCTGGCCCTTGTTTATTACATCAACAATTGTTGCAGGTGAGCCGAAGTGAGTCTTATACACATATGGCCATTGTTTACAGAAACCCAAAAATATAATATCAAAAGGTATAACTTTTATTTCTATTGTATGGCATTGTGGGTGAAAGTACCTCACAAGCGGCTTAGTACACTCAAAGAAGTTATATTTACTTTTATTGAAAATATGAAGTACCAACGTTGTTTAATTGCTATATAGAATTTACACTTCAAAGAATGCAGAATTCTAAGCGCCGCAATTTAAATATAAATTTCCCTGCGTTTTTCTAAAATATTCCTTAATTTATTTTAAATTTTTCCAAGTGTATTTTACTGCGGTGTCATTATTAACTCATTGAGTGGTTGTATAGGGAAAAATGTGTTAATTTGGCTGGCAAAACAATTGCCAAATTACATCATCGCCAATCCGAGAAATACGAATTTCAGCCTCATTTGAATATGCCTCCAAATGGCGTCGACGACTTCCGCCAAATGCGTTTTAGTGCAACTTTATTTCGATTGCGAAATTTGTACAATTGTGGCCACAAAACAAACAGGCACAACAAACCACTACAAAGGCCCATGTCCATATTTGCGTTATGTGTAGCGAGTACAACGCATTTGCGGCCAATTCCCCGATTCCAATTCCAATTCGGTATTTATAGCTTGACATTTGCGCCAACATGGGGCTGCCTATCCTATCCTATCCTATCCGAGCCCATACTATACTATATCCCCCCGATTTTCCGTTCCGTTCCGCTCACCTGGCTTATGTAGTTAACATGTGTTTACCTGCACCTGCACTGAACCAGCCCCCCAACCATCCCGCCCACTCCATAAAGTCCAAAATTTACAATGCCGGCCATTTTTGGGTCTTAGCCAAGATGAAGATGTCGTTGCCGCTCGTTGTTTTGGTCTGAAAGTGAAATGTTCAGCGTTTTGTGGGGCCTCAAGTGGTGGCTAAATACACCGAGCCGAGTCCGTTTTGACTCTGCTGCCAGGCTATAGAGGTCAACTGGCCGCTCGTGAGATTCTCGGAAGAGTCGGCTATAACATTGTACCGGGTTCAGAAAACAGTTCGCGCTTCAAGATGGCCATAAAGCACCAAACGGCCGGTGGAAGACAAGTTAAGAAGTCTTACATTTCGGATGATTAGTCAAAGCGGAAAACGAAATGCTCTTTTAAAACTTAGTAGCTTTATATAAAAAGTGGTAAGTAGTTTTAGGTTTCCAAAATGTAGAATTATATTTAAATTTATACTTACCTAAAAAGTGAAAAACAGTAGATTAAAATTCAATACTCTATAGCTTTATATCAATTTAATCCTAATCTATAAAGGTAAATATTTGTATAAATCGTAATCCTGAGATTTTTCGGCTTCCGAAACTTTTCCCGTTCCATTCTTTATTCTATGTACCCCAATCCCTCCACTCCAAACCCCAATGATAACACCCGAAAGAGCGACACGCACCATTTCAGAGTTCAAAAGGAAACAAGCTGCACGAAGCAGAAAGCCGAAAAACAAAGCGTGAAAAAAGTAAATTTCGGTTTACAAGCGTACAAATTAAAAATGCCCAAAGTCTGCGCTTTAATTAGTCAAACTCGCGCCAAAGCCACAAAAGTCGGTGATTTTGTTGGCGGTGGCGACGCACGAACCACCAGACGAGAAAAAATAAAGTTGGAGCCGCCAAAGTCGGAATCGGGGGGCCTATGGCTTGAATTCAGAGTCATGGCGACAACTTTGGTCAGCTTTTCTTGGGATGGGGGAGCAGGGGAGCTTCTTGGTATTCCAGGCGGGGGAATTGGCGTGCTGCTTGGACTTCCGCTGCATTGGATACAGAAAATACGAACGACACTTGTCCAACGGTTTTTAGGCTAATTTTTTAGTGGCCAAGTTTTGGAAATTAAACTGCCTACCGGCCGAGATTTATGCCCCAAGTCTAGGATGGCTTCTTAGTGGCTTTAGCACTTGCCCTGCCACACTTGGGGCCAAAACTACACTTTTACAACTAAATTTCCAAATAAACTTGCTTTTTACGACCGCCCCACCACTGCGATCTCAATCACATTTCCTGGTAACTTGTAAATGGAGTAACAAGTGGATATGCCTACTGCTCTCGTTTATATTTCAACTTTTTTGGATTTCAAATGCTTTATGGCTGCTTCTTTGAATTCACATTTCTCCCGGGCTGAGGCCGTGAAGAAAAAAATGAGATATTATGGAGTTCGTTTAAATTAATTGCCCCAGATGCGAGCAGAGATATCCGCGTTACGTGACAAGATCGCGAGAACAGGAGCCCCAGTCTCGAATTCTTTTTATTTTTGTTGAGGAAAGAGATGATTGCGATTGCATCTCTGCATTCTGTTTGAGGAGGAATCCTGAATGGGTTACTGAGAATGAAGGGTAATGTCCATGGGACTGGCGCCAATTGTGGGGAAAATGTTTTCAATGGGTTTTATTTGTATTTCATTCATCGATGGTATGCTTTCGATCTGATATCATAGAGCGATATAAGACATTGAAAAATTTAGGGGTTTTTTTTCACTGTTATGAAACTCAATCTGAAGGATTATATTTTGTTTTAATATCAGATTATTTCTTATTATTTATTCTGTTTTGTGTAATTTATTTATTTAAATAATAAATTATTATTAGTAATGAAATTAGAAAAAGATAATCGAATTGAATTGGGAATAAAGTAGACCACCAGCAGCGGGAACCAGGCCCGGGCCAGGTATTTGAAGGCCAGCTTCTCGAAATCTTTGGTCGAGCTCTCCGAATAGGAGCCCTTATCCTGGAAACTGATCCTCGGCAGCACGCCCAGAATCTTCTGATCGTGGTCGTAGTTAATATCGACCACCTTCTGGCGGCCACCTCGATTCCCAAGCCCACTACGCACGAGATGCGTATCATGAAGTTGGTCTCGTTGCCCAGCACATACAGCAGGATGGAAGCGATTTGCGGTTGTTCCAGAACTGGAAGTCGTTCTTTTGCTTGGCAGTATACAGCTGCCACTCAAATACCGTGATTATGTTTACTTCATTTATTTCGATATAATACATTTGTAATTCAGATTACACTTTTTCAAAAAGTTAACGCTTCTTCAGAACTTAAATTCTCAAAAAGAAATCAATTGGAAAATATAAAGAGCTATCCACCTGTGGTTCCCGCCAGGTAGATATCCATGGCCTCCTTGTTCAAGTGGACGAACTGGCGACGTCTTGGAATCGGTTGAATATGAGGCAACCGAGTGCCATTCACGGCATTGAGACTCAGATTCGAGTTGGGATCGTAGTCGTCATCATTGATCGAGGATGTGTCCCCCGAAGAACTTGGCGTGACCGCACGTCTTCCAGCCCGTTTGGCAGCCGCCATATAGTTTTTACCGGAGGCTTTTTGGGATGTCAAAAATATATCAAAATATCAATATATCGATGTTTATTGAAAAAAAAAATTTTATATATTGATATATTTTTAGTCAAATATCAAAATTTCGATAGTTTATTTTTCGATATTATTTACGCGGGCAAAATTTTGAAACTCAACTGAAAAAAAATATCAAAAATATTTCGATATTTTTGGCGATATATTAAATATCATATTAATATTTTTCTTAAGGAAAATATATGAGCGATACGATATTTTAAAAATATTTGACATCCCTATTGGCTTTAGAAAGCTTTTTTGACAGCTTCTGCTAGAGGTGGGGAAACATCGATGTATTACATTTTTTAGATAGATCGATGTTTTTGATGATAATCGATTTTTTTACCATTTTAGAGAAACCAAAAGGTATGTACGCGAATAATGTTTTTTTAATTAAAATTATTTACTGTATGAACATACTTTTAGATGTTAGGAGGGAAGCGCAGGTTTTCAAAACATCGATGTTTCATCGATATTCGTCAAATGTATCGATTTTAGTTTGATATCTATAGTTAACCTATCGAAAATCAAATTGTAACGTACCGTTTAGATGGAAAGAGATGACTTTCTTTATGGCAATATCATATCATATCATGAAATACGACCATGTGCATATACAGCTTACTATTTTCAGAAAGTCCTGATAACATGTTTTGAAATGAAAATAAATGATTAAGATCTACGGGGATATCTGTAAAAATCTGAAGAGCCAATTAATTAAAAAATTAAAAAGAGCTTTTAAATATAAAAGATAATGACATCAGTAAAAGTTCAAAGTGATTAAGAGGGCAGTGCAATATAAATTATTTAGAACTTGCAAAGTCGGTAAAAATGTGTGAAGATAAACAAAAAAGACGAAAGATTTATTTTTTACTCAACAAAAATAATCATAATTTTTGGTCCCTGAAATAAAGAAATTAAAATCTTATACTTATCTGAATATTTCTAGAGATTTTTGTTACGAATTCCTTTTGTTTTTTACAATTATCCTACCGATTAGCAAATTTCTTCGAGCTGTAGATCTCAACCCAAGATATCTGTAATGGAAACACCCTAAAAAGTATCGTTGTCTATAGAACTGCCTTCTCCGAATTACAGTAGCTACCTGTTGAGCCGAGACTGAAGCACTTGTTGTGTGGGCGTAGGCCGAACAATTTTTAAAATGAATTGCCGAGCGAGAGACGTGGTTCACACGCACTTTTGTAAGCGACAGAAATTCCACAATCTCTTGGCTTTGTTTTGGCGAAACAAATAATTACCCCGGCGAGGTGAATGATATTGCCCGGCATTCAATTCTCTATTATTTTTGCGCTCAGTGCGCTGGGAACACCCGGGTGGACAGGTACAACTCGCTAGTCGGTGAAAATACTCGAATTTCTATTGATTTGCCATTTGGGAGGAGAAAAGAAAGCCTTTGTTGTGCGTTGGCAGCGAGTGTGTGTGGCCCAGCGCAAATTGAAATTTCGGCTTAATTTCTTTTGGGCTGGAAAGCGGCTAAAATGCGACTCCATCGTTCCATTGTTTCCGCCCATTTGGGGTCAAGTGTGTGGCAAGTTCGCTGCTTAAGTCTTTCGTTTTCTGCCTCGGTTTCTGTGGCGGTGCCCGTTTTTCGCTTTTCTGTTTCTGTTCTGCTGTCAGCGGCTCATGTCAGCGAATTTGTTAAACAAACCGAAATGAAATTTCATTTTGGGCCTCGTTTAATTAGTGAAAATATGGCTGTGGCACAATTAAGGCGATGTTTTGCATTCGTCGGGGGATTAAATCAGTCCCATTCCATTTAGCGCTCGGACAGGCAGAAGGAGATGATCTCGTTGTTAAACTGCTAACTCATAATGCGAATGCCTCATCCTCAGCGGTCTGCCTCACTTAGTGCTTATTGTGTCTGCACGTCTGGGACGTGCCGACTGGCCCACTGAAGCTCCTCAATGGCCAGACGGATTTGCACGGCAAATGAAACGGGCCGAGAGAGATGCATAAAAGGCATTCAGCGGCACTGGGAAAATATTCAACAAATTTATAAAGGAATAATCATGCAGTTGGAGAAAAAATCCCTTTTCAATTAATAAATTCGAATATATTTTCCAATAAAGTAGTGATGAATTAACTTTATGGCTTAAGATTAAAATTAGAAAAAACCTTTAAAATTATAGTTTAATTCTGTATTTACCGTATCACTTTCTCAGTGCAAGTCACGTATTCGACCGTAAACAAATTTCGAGTAAATCCGTAACTGCAGCGTAAAAGAAGCCGAGGTGATTTTTTCTGTTTTTGTTTCTGTCATGTCATGGCCCAAATGGTCGACTGCTTCTCTTTTCTTTTTAACTGACTCCCCCGAAAGTGACACACTCGGCCGGTCTGGATTTTTGATTATTTTCGATGTTTTCTCATCGGGCCTCGCCATCTCTGCCCCCTCTTGCTGTATTATTTTTTGTATACTGGTATATTGGTATTTACCCCCCTTTGGGCTGAAGTGTCGTGCGACAAGTGCCGCAATTGAGTCGCTCGCCTCTCGGTACTTGTCAACAAAAATGGGGGGGGCAACCCCCTTCTCGGGGGAGGTGCTGACTGGGGACATGCCTGTCACCAAGTCACCGAGCTGGAGCATTGTCTGTACGTCGAACAGGTGAAGTTGGCTTTGTGTGCGGCTTTTGTCGTTCGGCTGCGCTGCTTTGTTTTTGGCAGTGAAATCGAGCAAAGCAAGATTTTCGTGGGTCTTGGCTCTGGCATCTTGATCTCCTCCTCGTTGGCTGGCGTTGATTTATGGCCAACAATTTAAGCAATTTCATTTTATTTTATATTTCTGGTTGCCTTTACGGCAATGGCTTAAATGTAATGTCAACTGTTTTGCATGTCATTTGAATCGAAGCGAGGGGTGGGGAGTGGGAAATGGCTGTACCTGTCACTTTGGCCACCGAGCTTCGAGTTGTATAGGAAATGATTGGCCAACAAAAAGAGTTATTTGCCATGGTGTGTCGCAGAGAAAGTGAAACAGCTTTTGATGGATATCTATCGGGAAAACAATGATATGTTAGATTAAGGTGGTTAAAATTGGGGGAATATTCACTTAGAATATTGATGTTTTAGTCTTGTGGTTTGTTTCCTTAAGGAGCGATGATTAGTGGCTTCTGGTTGCCTCACTCCGCACTACAAGGATTCTCGTTGAGTTTATCGCTTCATCCGCTTGGCCGCAGGAGGATCTCCTTCGAAGCCGCCAACGTTCATATCCTGGGGCGCAGGCTCGACGCCATCCGCATCTGCGGTTGGATCGACCACATCCGAGTCCAACCCGGAGTCGAATTCACTACTGGAAACCGAATCACTGCTATATTCTGATTCGCTGCTGGAGACGGTTTCAGTGCTGGAATCGGAGTCACTGCTGGAATCAGATTCACTGCTGGATTCGGAGTCACTGCTGGAATCGGATTCATTACAGGAGTCGCTGCTCGATTCGTCCGATGAGCTCTCGTCGAGCAGGTTGAAGATGACTTTATTTAGGGGCCCCGGCTTCATGATTCAGGCCCACCTGTATTTATCCGCAAACTTATAGCAAAATGTTTTGATTTTTTTTGCTGTGAAGTAAGTTTCAGCACAATTATTTTGCAATTCCAATGTCCTTTTTTATTGCAGCCGAGAAAAGACTGAAAAATATCGACTGTCCTGTCAATAAGTTGTCAACAACTGGAGTTGTATTTCTTTGACATATCGATAGTATAATCAAGAGAGAAAGTAAAACACCAATTAAAAATTTTAAATTTGTTGAAAACTCTAATTTTATTCTTTTGCCCACTTTCAATCCAGACTTTCAGCGGCAAAAATAATAGATTGTAAATGTGACCTAAAACGTAAACTTTGGCCCAAAGAGCTTTACATTTTCCAATTTTAAATCCGTCAATAAAGTGCAGATCTCAGCTCCACAAAAAGAACAATAAAACTTCTCTTTTTTACATTTTTCGCTTGATTTGTGCTCTCGAAAAAATTATGATAAAGATATAAAAGCCCCAAAAAATATCACGAACTGAAAATGCGTGGGAATAAATTTTGCGTGCGACTTGAAATTCGAATTTAAGGCAAAGAAACCGAAAAAAAAACAAAAAGAGAACCACAAAAGGAGGAGCGCGAGGAGAAAAACTGAAAAACTAATCGCGCAAATATAAATATGACAATAAAAAAGTGTTTAGTGGCCGAGGCAAAACCGTTTCGTCCAATTGGGCAACTGTAATAAATTATCGAAAAACACGAAATGCCCCGCTCCAAAGACCCAGTTGCGATCTATTAAAAGTAAACAACAAAAAGAGCGAAAATAACCAGAAATTTGCAAAAATTTGAGGCCACAGATTAGCATCGGAACGGACAAAATGTGGGTGGGGGGAAAACAGGTTCACACGCTAACCGAAGGCAGCAGGACCACCTCATCTGCAGGAAGTGTAACTGAAATGCTGAAATTGCAGGGGTTACTGCTCCTTGGACTCCGCCCTTTCTACCTGTCCTGTGGCAGCAACAAGTGAATGACAGGATAATCGTCCTGGGTACTGGGTACCTGTACCTGTTCAGCTCCTTTGTTCCCCCAGGTTTTGTGTTTTTTCCCCTGATGCTGCCTCCTTTTGGCATGTGAACAAACTCGCATAAAATCTCTTAATGTTTGCATTCTTATGCGGCTGTCGTCTCGTTTGATGCGTGATCTTGTTGATTATGCTGATGTCTGGAATTGAGATCGAGAATTTCGGTTCCCTGTTTCTCAGGCCCCATGGCAGGTTCACTGCCTCCATTCAGGTTCATCTCTTTTTTCCCCGCCCGACTTCCATTCGCCGAGTGTGAAATTTTTGCTTGTTTGGCATTCATGGAAATTGCCTATGCCTCGGAATTTTGTGGGAACAAGTGCAGCGGCATCGGTATCGGCAGAATCAACCACATTACGTGCTCTTTTTCATTCGGAGCCAGGGAAGAACCCCCGCAGACGGGAGCGTGTGAAATTCAAGTTTTTGGGAACGATTTTTTTTGGGTTTAAGGCTAAAGCGGTGTGGGAAGTTAGTGGGAAATACATGAACGAAAAGGATTTGTTTGTTTGTAAGGATATTTAAAGGGGAAAATATTGTTAATGCAATTTTAATGTGCTAAATTAAAGAAAAAAGAAGGAATTTAATTACTTGATATACCTATATATTAACCCGGTTTAATTTTTGAGCCATTTTATATTTGCTCTTGAGAACTGAAATTCTTATGAATTTTCAATTCACTTTTGTAGGGACATCAATCATCAAAATCGAACAGCTTTCCCCCATCGATAAAGCAACTTAAGCCCCGAATGCCCCTGACCATGTTACGCACCTTAAATGGAACTGCCCGCGTTCCATTTAATTAACATTCCAGCAACCTGCTCCTCGCCTTTGTTGTGGATCCGTCCTGATCCCGATACCGATTCTCGATACCACGATGCCCGATGTGTGTTTATGTGCCCTAAAGTGCTGTCACCTTAGTGCGGCACGCATCGTGATTTATGCTCTCGCAGCGAGAAAATTAAATAATAAAACTGAAAATCTGTAACAAAATGCTGAGGACCGCTGCTCTTATGGTCGCTGCACATGCGCAATAAATTCGGTTTTTATGACACCTGACAAAATACGCAGCAAAAGCAAAAGCAGCAGCAGCAGCAACTGCAACTCCAGGAGATGGGGCTCAAAATCGAGATGGAAGCGGCTGCTTCAGTGGAAAAATTGTTTAATGACTAATGGCATGGCTGGGTGCACTGAGAAAAATGTAGGGTGCCTAAGAAAGGAAATTGTTTCATGATTATTTCGAGAATTTTATGTTATATAAGTGAGGAGTGTTTAAAACCATTTGAATTTTTAAATTTTTTCTTGCTATTCCATATTTTAATAAATACTTTATTTATATTCCAATTAAATTGTATACCATCTTTTGTTTTCGTATTTTTATCAGTGTAAGTGACAGGCTGCTCGGGATGCTTGGTTTCGTTTATTGCCCTGTGTCTATTGAAGATTAATTTCATTTACACAACTTCATCGCCTTGCCGCCTCGGCTTCATCTTCGGCGTGGCTTAACACTTTGTTGCCCGCCTGGTTGCGTTTTGAAGTTAATAAAGTCATAAATTGTCTTACCGGGGGCTGGTCGCTCCACTGTTCCAGCTCTAATACGCAACAGTTGGATCCCCAGTCTGTAGCGTCGCAAATCGTTACGTGTCCATGTGTTTTTATGACTTCCTTTGTGAGTGCCCACTGTTGGCTTTTTAGATGGCATATGTTGCGGATTAGAAACGGATTCCCCAGAAAAGGAGGTTTAGACACTCGAATTTTACAATTCATCACCTTTTTGATCGACTTTAATTCAAGTCAAACACACCCGAATTTCAAAAGGGTCGAGGATTAAACCGAAACGTTGTGATAATTAAAATTAAAATTTAAAAATGCCTAAAAAAGTTAATAAATAAAAATAATAGTTTTTAATAATAGCTTTATTATTCAAAATCGTTGGTTGGGTTAATAACTGATTTAACTAAAGTAATTGGCATTTTAAAACACCGTCTTTCACGTGCCTCTAAACGTGAACAACTTCACTTCAATCATTAAGTAGAACGACGGAGACCTTCGAAAACGGGTTTATTTAAATGACTAGATAGATAACGAGAGTGCTCAATTATATGTAAATAAGCGGGAAGCAAGATGTCATTGTGGGCCCCATCAGGTTCCTTATCAGCGGACAGCTTAGCCCGGGCTCCAATCAATTCCGATTCCCCGAGGTTCCCATTCCCGGCTGAATGGAACACCGGTCCCGAAAGCCAATCGGCAAACAACAATTTGTTGGACTTTTATTTTTACGGCCGCGTATTGGCACAGCTGCTACTTCAGCGAAGAAGAGTCAGAGTCGTCTTTAAAAATATAACGATGACAGACACATATGTATATCCACGTCGGGTCGGAACAGAAAGCAGCGTTATGCAAAAAAGGTGCAACACATTTTCCTGCCCCACACAGAAACAACTCTTTGTGTGTTCCTGCTATACAAATACGATAGTGGTGCACCTATAAAAAAGAACCTAACGGATCGTCTGTGGTGGTGATATGATGGTGCTGCATGTGCCGGAATTCGCCTTCCTGTCCTTACTGGGTTGCAACTTGCAAGGTTCCCGGCACCACGGCCCTCTGTTCAAATACACCTTGCTTTCATCATAAAAAGTAGTATCTTCCGCTTGGAAAAGCGAGGAGTACACTGAAAAAATCGGTGCTTTTTAGTCCTTAAAAAAGAAATGTAAGAAAAAGTATTACAATGTTTTCATATTACCATCTTAATATCGATATAATCAATGAAGAATAGTTTTTCATTTTATATTTTAAAATCTATTTCAAATATTTTTTTAAGTGCTCTTAAGTGCCAACTTTTGGGGTGGTTTGCTCTTCGGATCGCTGGCCTGTTCCAGAACCAAACAAGAGTGGGAGAACTTTTCCTTCTCGTCTACCTGTCAAGTTTACGCCTGACAGGGTTTGATATTTTCCTCGAGTCTTCGCCAGCTGCTTCAGCGAGTCCTTGAAAAAGGGATATACGCCCGAGTTGAGGTTGCAACATGTAGCAAGTACTTAGGAGAGGGTGCATCGAATAGGGGTGGCTAGCTTTGCACCTCCGACAGGTGGTGATCCTGCGGATGGGCCCACTTTGAATTTGTTTATACATTAGGCCTTTATCAAACGGTTATCTGTGAATAGGAAGAGGTACAGTTCTAGTGGGTGCATTATGCTTACTAAGAATGTTATATTTTCCACCTCTTTGTATGCAAATAAATGTGAAACTAGATGGAAATCTACTCTATAAGCAGCTGTCCTTAGGCATGACTATAAATATTAATCATTTAAATTAATAAAATTATATCAGTTACTTCCAATTCCCAACCTATTTTATGACACAACTGAAAACTCATTCGTAAACCATGTACCCACGTGTAAGACTGATCAAAGGTTGACACTAGCTGAGTACTTTTCTATGCCAGGGTTTTCTTTTGATATTCCGAACCTCAATGCATTTATAATCGCACTAACCCTTTTGGAATGCCCACAATTACATGGAAATTAATGAAATGAATCCCCACCCCAGAAGCTTCCTAGCACGATCCTCGGTCATGTCGCCAAGGAAAAGTACGTGAGTGAGCAGACCTGAGGAACGGCTTCAATTGAAGTTCAATGAAATGTGTCGCCCGCGTGCGCTTTGGTTTTATTGCCAGCACTTAACATAATGAGCCGCACCGATAAAATCACGTTTCCTATCGCGCGGCGCATGCGCAATGTGCTCGATACTCGATTTCAGTGATTCCAGTGCGCATAAGCTTCCTGTCCCGCCGGATATTCCTTTGAGTGCCAGTGCCCCACTCCAGTTCCATTGTCATGCGTCTGCAGCAGTGCAGCACAAAAGTTCAAAGTGCACGGAGCGAGGGATCGGAATTAAGATCGGAATCGGGATCCAGATCCATTGAATATGCCAAGTGCAGCCGAACAAAGGACACACCACCTGTTTCCTTGGGCTTTTGTTGGGTTTACATATTGGGGATTTACGCGAAGAGGAAGTTCATTGAACTGGTAGCTGCTGCAATTGAAATCGTAACGCACGTGCAGGGGCACCACTAATTTGGGACTCAGAATAGACATATATAGTATGCTCTTAAATCTTGTTTTTTCATGATATTTAAATATTTAAATTGTATTTCAAATTAAAATAATAATAAATTTAATTTATATATTATTAAAAAATCCATGAATATATATATTAGGGCTTGTATTTCAAGTAGGCTTCGAAGAGCATATTGGAGCGCGAGTAGCGCCGGTCCTCCTCCATGAACTGCAGCACGTCCCTGATGCTCAGATGTTTGAATCGCAGGCCAAACGGTCTCTGAGCCGGAGGATGACCGGACACTGGACCGCTGGGAGCAGCTTCCGCTCCGGGAGCTTCCGCTGGACGCTTCCGTCCGCCGATGGCCATCATGGCGGTGTTATTCACCGACTCCAGACGCACCCCGTTTCTCTCCTTCTCGGCACTCTGCACTCGGTGCTTGCGATAAAATCCGGCATCGTCATCCGAAGATCCATAGTCGGCCATCTCCAGGTCGTTGAGGAACATCATCGTGGTCCTCATATCGTTCTTCATCTCACAACGCTGGTCGTTGTACAGATGGTATCCCGATCGATGTTCGCACAAGGCGATGGTCTTTTGGATCACGAATTTCATGTAGGTTTCCAAGGCGGCCAGTAAACCATCCAGGAGGACTTCGTTATCCACCAAGGAGGTCTGATCCGCCATGTTGGCCTGGGTCAAGTGTCTCACTAGCTTCTTCAGGACGCTAGTGCGCTCAAAGAACGAGACGCGCAGCTTCTTCTTGGCCAAGTTGCTGGACTTGGTCAGATCCTCAGACGGCAAGTCCGGCTGGAGAAAGTCCTTAATGATGAGCACTTGACCAGCGTACGGCTGGATGGGAACCTGAATGGGAATAGCCGACATTATCTTGGATATTATTAGTCAATTGGGAAGTTCGTCTGACACTGAATATTGTGGAGTGACAGCTGGAGGTTTATTCCAGGGCTGAAAACACTTTGTCCTAAAAGCTAATATTCAGTATTTTATGAAAAAGATAAATATGGTATGTTTATAATAAAAGATAAAATGTAAGACGAACTGTTCATAAATGTAATATAACAATTTATGATCTATATTTTTAATTTGTATGGCATTAGTTTCCCGTTTAGAGATTTTAAGAACCCATCAGCTGGACTCCTAAATTCCCCTACAGCCCTTATCCTTTGCCACCCAGCCAGGTGCTGCTGGTGCTGCCACGAGCCATCAGCAACACCTCCACGGAAACATATGCCGCTTGCCACATGCCCCGCTTGAGTGCACCCACCCCTTGTGGACACTGCTGACCGCAACATTTCCCTACACTGAAATAAACATGAATTCGGTTGTTATCGCTTAAGCAGCTTACAGAAAAACTACCTCAACAGTTGCATAGTTCAGGGTTGTCGCCGAAATCTGTTGACAATATTTTGGTGTTGTATAACCCCTTAATATTTGGGTTTACAGACTTACCCAAATATTAACCAAGACTGAATTCTACAATATCTCTATAATTTTTTCAAGTGCCTGCCATGGCCCACTAACTCGTCGTGGGCCAAGCACTTGTTCCCGTTCAATGGCTAGCAACAGGAGGAGGATGAGGAGAACAGGCGTAGGACACGTTATGCAAAGTGCACAGGAATGCAAGTGGGCCTTCTCGGGCGACTGGCGACGGGCGACGGGCACGAGCGCCTAATTATTCAAATGGAGGCGGTCTGATGGAATGCCCTGTGCGGCGCAGTCCGCAGTCCTAGACATAAAGCCCAAATGACCCGTCGCCAGTCGGGGTGAGCGGATATTAGTTAAAACAGCGGCGCGCGACAGTCGCCCGTTTGCAAGACTGTCCTGTCCCGCACATTTCCGTGCACCACTGCACTTCTGGCCCGAAAGATCATCGTGCTGGCTCACAAATAAGGGTGTGCTGGGCCGCATATTTAATTGCCGCCTTACCTGACGTTTCCAGGAGCAAGACGCGTGTTGTTTTGACGTCTCTCGGCCCCGCTAGAAATTTATTAGAAATGCATGGCGAGGTGTCTTTGTCGGCGAACCAGCTCAGCTCAGCGCAACTCCCGAACAGGTTCATTACGCGTGCCGGCGACACTCGGCGCGGCGTTGACCTAATTACCTGTTTATTTTTTAGTTTGTAAATTGCGTGCCCTCCCTACTTATAGGGGTAGCATACACCCATTACTGCGGGTGTCACTGAAGCCTAACTTCTCTGCAAGGTGCAATTCGGCGGAAGGACAGTACTGTGTATATTTTGTATTCCTATGGAACTGTACTACCTCTTGAGTGCCTAACTTTAATTACCTTTTCAAATACTACTTTTTGTTAAATAATAAACCATCTGAAGCTGCAATTCACAGTTTTCTGTGTTACATGCCACCCAACAGCAGTTGAAAATGCAGATTCCGCGCCTTGCATAATCCACACATGGCAGGGAAAACGGCCGCCTGCCATTTCCGAGGAGCAAAATGCATAAACTAAGCTAACAATTCAACTAAAATGCCAACCAGATAATAAAACTCAAATCGATTGAGGAGAAGTGGAAGCATTGGCCTTTCCGAAAGATGGAAATGGAAATAAAAATGCGAACACGACGCTGGGAGTCGTCGGGAGAAAGACTTGCAGCCGGGCAGGGCATTCAAGCGACCACCCACACGTTTCGGAATCGGAATCGGAGTTGGAGTTCGCCGTTTGGAGGTGGAGTTTGGAGCTGGATGCAGAGCATCCTCGCCGCCTGCGCAGTGTCAAATAGACAACGAAAACAACCACACAGAGAAAAAAGTCTGAGGAAATTAAACTAAAAGTTAAAATTTAATTACAAAATAAATAAAAAGTAAATAAAACCATAAAACTTTTATGAATTTCATCTGATTAAAAATTCAAAAAATTTAAAGGAAATTAAAAGGAAATTTAAAGGAAACGCAAAGAAGCTTCCCCTAATTTTCCAAGTGCAAAAGAGTTGCGTGGTAGAGCGCAGGCGTAGCCTCCGCGGGACGGACAGATGCAGTTGAGCCGCCTGGAGATGGAGGCATATTCCAGCGAATAAATATTATCATATGGAAATTTCGCTGCGGAGCAATTACGAATGCAGCCAAACGTTGTGGCAAGTGACCTGGGAGACGTCAATCCAGGCACAGGAAATCGAAGTCGCAACTCGACGGTTTTGACGATGATGTAGCACCGCCAGCTTTTATGCACTGCACACGGAGCTCCAGCTTCCCTTCCCCCGCCCCACGTAGCCCACCGCCATTTAGACCATGTTCATAGAGATCGCAGCGTGTCGCAGTCGTAGAAAGTTTGAATGGAGCATGCCAAGTTGGTAACAGGGGATACGTCCTAAGACGAACATTAAGGATTTATATCAACTGAAGAAAGAGTTAAATTCACAATTAATAATCATTAATATTATGCATAAAGAATTATAAATATTTATATACCTTTCAAAACATTTTTCTAATTTTATTTAAGTTATTTATTTACATAAAATTCTCTAATTTATTCCATGGCTTCCTGAAAATATTTCTTAAAGCTTTATATATTTTGTATTAATATGTGATTACTATTACGGTCAGATATTGCAGTATGTTCATCATAAAGTGGCTCTAAAATCTTGAAGGAACTCTTATCGAGTCCTCACTGTTCCCACTAGCAACCATATCCACTTCAGCGGCTTTGCGTACCTGTTGGAGTTGCGTTTTGGGGCGCAGCAAATGAAATTGCCAATTGTTGCGCTTTCGGTGGCAGTGGAAGTGGGGGCTACTGTTTGGGCCCTGCTTTGTTGCCTCGTTGCTGCTGCCACACACCTTGCAGCTGGAACGGAAGCGAGGCATCTCTGGGAGATATCCTCTGCTGCGGGTCGTCTTGCCACTTTCGGCGCTGGCTGCTGCCTTTTTAAGCCATTTTAATATGAGCGTTGCACATCTTGTGGGTGTGGCTGATTGGGCAGGCCAAAAAGCTACGGCAGCAAAGAGGCAGAAAACAAAAAATGGATGAGCTCGAGCCCAACCCGATGATCAATCTTGGCCATGGAAACGTTTTACGATGATGATGATGATGACGACGACGACGTGGACTTTGTGGCCGCTGATGGTTTTGATTGCAGCCACAGCCCAGCAGCATTTTCGCAGTTTGCTACTGGTTTTCCCCACCACTTAAGTGGGCGTGGGCATTTGAAAATGTTAGCCCCGTCTGTCAGAGGAGGAAGCGATCTATTTGGCTTATGGAAATGGCAGACGGGCCGCGGAAAATGTTTCAATTATCAGCCTTTTAGGTAGTAATTAATGCCAAAGTAATAGCAAGGTGAGTGGGATGAACACCTGCAGTGGGATTTATTTTTTTAGGAAGCGGAAGTAAATTGACACGCCTGCAAAAGGACACCTTCAACAGGATTGTTATTTTCCACTCCTAATTTATTTTTACAGCACACCGTTTCCGTTCCCAGAACACCCCATTGAGTTTGACATTGTCCTAGGAAACAGGTCACAGGAACTGCTTTGTTAGCAGTTTCTCTTTTGTCGCCAAAAAGCAACAAGTATGTTGGTTTTTGTAAATCTTCAAAAGAAATGTCTTTTATAAAATATCAATTTAAAGTGCCTTTAATTTAATGATTATTTTCAAGTTACTGATATATTTTATTTTAGAAGAAAAGTGGCATTTATTTTACATATAACTGGCTTGCAACAGTAAAAGTCTCATCACAGACTAAGAAGTCCATGCTCAGCCTTATAAATTATGCAAAATCATCCGCATTTACTAGATAAATAAATGTCCCCTCAATGCAAAGTGCAATAGAGAGCGAACAAAGTGATTCTTAGCCGGGCGGAAAGGTAAGCAAAAAGCCTGCAAATGCAAATTGCTGGTGGGAAGAAGAATAAGTGACTTGGAGGACGGAGTAAATTGGAGCGCTACTAGAGGATTCTCCCACAGCCCACTGGACTACTTTTGTCGGTCCGATGACAATAATGTTGTCTGCGCCTCGTTACGGCCAGCTAACCTCCAGTTCGAACCAAGCCGAGCCGAGCCTCACCTGATCTCGCCTCGAACCAATGCCATTGTCACCAAAAGACATGGCCATAACCATTTTCTTGGCCAACTGGGAGGAGGAGGAGACATCCCGCTGAGCTGGGCATTGTCTGCACGGGCAGATTTCCCAGAATTGACACCTTGCCTTTTGCTACAGTTTTCGTACTCTCCGCGCCAAGATGTCTGGCTTGTTCTGGTTAGGAAAAAATAACACAAGTACAAAAAGAACACAATCCTGCAGCACATTCATCATCCGGACAATTGTCTCTGCCTTCCAGGTGTTGCTCGGGAATTTCAATTTGCATAAATTTGGTGCGGATTTGCGTACAATAGAGTTAAGGGGATGCGAGTGCTGCACCCGTGATTATCGAGACCTTGCTCTTCGCAAATAAAGATGTTGCAGATCTGCCAGGGTAAAAGAACAATGATCGTTAGCAGATTTTTAAAATTCAGCTCAATTCCAGAGATAAAATAAAAAATAATTATTACGTTTCCAGAGACAAACACGAAAATGTTCACCTGCAAGGAAACGCAGGGCACCTCTTATTGCAGGTAAACATATTAAGATACCCAGAGTGCTCGCCATCGTTTCGTGGCCATCAATCTGTCCAAACAAAAATATTACCGAAACATATGTGTAAAAAAGGATAACCGAAGTTCTTATCTGATTATCTCAAGGGTTACCCAAACTAAAAAATACCAGACAGACACTTGTTAAGCAGCCACACAAAAAAAGAGAGCCATAGTTGAGTTATATGAGCAAATATTAACTCGACGACCGCAGGAAAACCAAATGTTAGATAAACCAAGTGTCACTTGGACACGCACACGTTGCTGGGCACCTGAATTTCAACCGTTTAACATTTACCATTCCCATTTCCAATCTTGTTGGGCGCTACCTACGAAAGGTGATCGTGATTTTCGATGACATGAGCGTATTTACCACAAAATGGGTTATTTGCTCAGTTATATTTGGTTGGGCCAGAGCCAGATGATGCTAGGTGCAGGTGCTAAACGATAAGATCTGTGCCGATATGGCAAAAGCATTTTCGTATTCGGTTTTTAGAGCTGTCTGTGGCTAGACCCTGGGCACTGAATAACCAACACAACCCGTCGCCGCTTGACAACATCGTTAGAAAGCCATACAATTTGGCTTAGCATTGTCCTGAATCAAAGGTCCTTTGTTCGACGTCTCTGGCTCGAAGTGAATCCTGGCGAGCGCCTTCCTGAACAGCATGCGACCTGGCATTTTACGCAGTTTTCCTTTCTAATGGCAGTGGTCTTTGTTTTCCTCATTGTTTTCCCAGTAGCAGTAGGTGGCGCATTAGCGCTGCCCCGATCCCGCCCTTCGATCAGGTGGGCTCCTGGTTGAAGAATCCTGAACATCTGTACTCCTGCACTGAGAAAAATATGCTCCTTAAATTGTACACTACTTTTAGAGTCTTTAAAGACGGAATAGGTAACTGATAAAATAGATTTTTACCTGGGATTGTATAAAATAAATTTCAATATACTCAAGCCAGTTAAAATACATATATAAAATATATATAAAAAATTGCAGTTAACCTCTTGAATATAAAAACAATTAGCCATCCATCAAAAGACGATGAAACCAGATTTAAGCCGTTCCAAAAAGATCGATGGCAAAATCAAATGGAGAAAGCGACTTCAATACTGATGAATATTCAAAGATATTTACCTTGCAAATATAATTACAAATCCCTTAGAAACCCGGCACAAGCCAGCAGGATCGAACAGATCTCTTCATACAATGGGCATTTGGCAAAAAAGAATCCTGTTCGAAGGACAGGTGATGAACATCTTTCTTTCTGATTCCAGCCATTGTTCTGCAAAAACAAGAGATACCAAAGTCAGGCGAAAAACGAACCTGTGCCTACGCCAGCCATATAGCGATGCCTATCTCCATGTCCGTCTATTATTCGCAAGGAGTTCTGGAGTGGGGTACTGAACTGAACCGAAGAAAGGAACTGCAAACAAAAGCGGGCTCAGGACAGCTGACAAATCCGAGAGGAGATGAAGCCATGTCGATGGTGGCTTGTGGAACACATGCCAGCTGCTTTGGTGAAGATCAGGATTTGGCAAGGTGCTCTGCTCGTCTTGATTACATCATCCTCGGCTAGGTGGTCCCGAAAAAATAAAAAACCTCTTAGACTCATAAGTAGAAACTGTCAGCATAAATCTGGCTTATATATAGTTTGTCATAATTTTCGGCGGAGAGATTTTCGACCCTCTTAATTGATTGGGAACGGAAGTGGCATCCATTCTCGACTGCCTTATACCTATTATTAATTGTCATAAATCTTGGATCAATAATAAGAAGTCGGGACCACGAATTTAGTGTTCAAGCTGCAAAGTTGCCAAGACATTTAACCCGTCATTAGGTGGGATTTACCGTGGGCTTCATGCTTCGTTAAAAATATAAAAATATCTAAGATTAAAATTAAAAAGAACCACAAAATGTGTGCGATTTAAAGTGTGAATATTGATTTCTTTTAACTAGTTTTTATTCATAATATTTTTCCTAACTACTTCACCAAATCGCCCCACTGTTCCAGTGTCTTTGATTTCACCCGTAAACTGATTCGATGCTCGCCTCGAATTGCTTTCGTCAAATTATATAATGATGCCAACACGGGTCGGTCTACTCGACGTGGCTCTGAACCAGGTCAGCAGGCACCACGCCCCTCACAGCCCTCGAAATCAGTCGAAAACGCACCTTTTGCGTGGGTGTGGCCCAGGCAGGCCAAATAAAAGTCGGTAATCCTTTGCGGACCATCGAATCCTTTTGTACCCGACCGTCAAGCCCTTTTCACCGGCCACTTGACAGTTTAACCAAAAATGCAAACCCAAACCGTTGAAATGAAGTTAAATAGTTTCTCGTTAAGAGGAAGGGAAGGCTGTGCGGCTGGGATGTTGAACCCTTTATGAGGCCTCTCTGACTGGAGCACCTGCCAAATGATTAATCATTTCGCCGCTATGCCCTCGACTGAAGTGCGTTAGTTTGTATTTTCCGCTTCTTAAATGCTAAAAGCTCATCAATTATCGCCCCGAAAGCCCAATGCATCTGCCTATTTTTGGGGATCGGTCTGTCAGTCCCCGGTCTTCAGAGTCTTCAACTCTTTTCTTCGAGGCGCCAAAGGTCGCACTTTCCTCTTTCATTTTCCCCTCTAATCATGTCCATCAATTTGATGGCTTGTAGGTGAAAATGCGAGTTGTCTCTTGGCTGCGGAATGGAGTAAAGTTTTATTTTATAGCGCAGCACGTGGGAGGTCTTCAGATCTTTCTCTCTCTGGGGATCGTAACTGGGTTGCAGATGTTGGGCTAAGTAAGGAGAAGTCTTGTGCGCGAGATAAAAAGCGAGTAAAAAATGGGTTACCTGATTTGACTGATCAAATGTGGTCAAGCTTTCCTGGCCACTCAACTATTTATTGAGCTTATGCCACTCAATGGCTTGATAAATTGTAAAATATTTACAAAATCGCATTCAAAACATAGGCATTCGAGATTTGAATACACCCACCAAGCGATTTCTCTTTTCATCATGAGTTTTCCTTTTGATTTTAAATACATATTCAGATAATAGGAAAAAGGACCTTCACCTTTCGCGTCTCCCCTGTGAGTTTATCCATTATCCTGGATTTCCGACTGGGACCAACGCACCGGCACACTTATCCACAGCCAAGCCAAAAATCCGA
This sequence comes from Drosophila mimetica, assembly GCA_037075245.1. Classification (NCBI taxonomy): domain Eukaryota; kingdom Metazoa; phylum Arthropoda; class Insecta; order Diptera; family Drosophilidae; genus Drosophila; species Drosophila mimetica. Next base: position 591,585 of record JBAMCH010000007.1, read on the forward strand.
ATCCACTTCAATCGCACGCGCAGATGTTTCCCCGGAAAACCATTCAGGATTCGATATTCAGGACTGCAGGATTTGTTCATTAGTGCGACGGCCACTCGAGGCACGCTGCATTTGAATAAATAAAATAAAAATAAGTAAATAGAATGGAAAGGAAACATGACAGGCGAAACGGGAGCTGGGGATCCGATTCCCCACGAAATGCCGAGATGGAGAAGCGTTGAGTAATTGAAAAGAACGGAGCGTGTGCCGGCCTGTTGGTATATAAATCAACGTGCCGCAGGATAATGCATCCCGAGTGCCCCGAGCACTAATTTGAATTGCACCCCGGCATCTGGAAGTACAATGTCTGGGTTTGAATGCAATAGGAGATCCCAGCCCGCGATCCGGGATCCTTTATGTCTGCCTGAAAGAACCGCACCTGGCTGTGATTTTAAGAGCCGAACGCAGCTACTTTACAAAGCAGGGGAGCAGGTTGAATACCGCATCCCAAAAATACAGAAGCGAAACCAGCTCCACGATCGAGCACTGTAAATTTTGGCCATAAGGCAGGGATTTTGGGATTAGTTTACTTCATAAACATATTAGCTTAAGTCAATTCAGATTGAGTGTGCCCGCTTTCTGAACCCACCTGAACCTGTGCCAAGTGTACCGTTGTCCCATATGGCTCTGCAACATCCAAGCGAGGTAAAACCCCCTGAAAAAATAATGTAACAAGAAGAAAACAGTTCCAGCTGGTGGCACGAGCTTAATGCTATCGTTATACATTTTTACAGGTTGAAACCAAAAACGATGGACTTGGTGGACTGCAGTTTCTGAGCTTGCCAATGGAGATGCACCGCAACAAATGAGGGAAAGTGTGATGAAAAGTAGTCTTGAAAACTACATGCAAAGGTTATACACTTAGAGAGCACAAGATAAGACAACGCCTAAATTTGTATATAACTTTCTATATTTTTTAAAATTTATTTTAACAAATAACAATTTCATAATCTCAGTAGAAGCGTTTTTCGTGTGTACATTTGGCGCGAATGGAGGTTAGGAGAGGAGGATCCGGGGAATCCAAAGACCAGGCACGCCAGCCAGGCTAACAGCCATTAGGCGGCTGCCACCGCCCTCCTCCGCCGCAATTTTTGCATATGATACTTTTCTTCGGTTAGAGCTCCGTCACCGCCTCCTGCTCATCGAGTGGGTCATGGCTCGGGGTTTGGGCCATGGTTTGGACCAGGTTATCGGCCGGTTTATGGTGGCATCGCGCGTCATGTTCATGCCGAATTCCCGCTCCGTATGTAATAATTTTCGCAGCCGCCGTGCCTCCCCAGCGTCATCATCATCGAGCACTTCTTATTTTTTTGGGGAGTGCATCATTATGCTCGTGGCATGCATTATACTTAACCGCTGTGCATGATGTTAATGTTGTTATAAAGTGCGGCTACTTGTTGGGCCAAAATGGGCTGGGACTCGACTTGTTGGTTGTTTTAAACTAGATATATAAAAAATAAATACCCGAAGAATGATAATGCTAAAAATATTTTAAGGAACCAATTTTAAAGGGACTCGCATTCAACATATAAAACATATAAATATTTGTTTGACAGTATTATGCTGACTTAAGGGCTTTATGTTTTCTCCGCAGTATTCGTTTTGTTTTCCGATAAGGAAATAAATTTCTCCTGGCGTAATTAAGTACTTGGCTCAGTTACAGGCTTGTATTCCTGTATATCTCGATCCTCCGACCACCTATAATTCAATAATTCAACAAACATAATTCAGACAATTCAATTGCTTCTCGTTTTTACGTTGTCCGGGTGGCATTAAAGGTTGTAAAATTTATTTACAACAGTCCGAGGTTCGCCCTGCGTTTCGTTAATCAAACATAATGTCCTGCAGCATCGATGCAGAGAAAACTTTCATTTGCGAAAACCTTAAACAAAAACCCCAAGGGGGCAACAACCCACACGCACTTTCGTTGGCTCTGTGGAATTGGGATTGCGATTGGAAACCAGAACTGAACCGATCTCAACTGAAGATCCCCACAGATCCGTGACAGAGTCTTCTGCTCTGGCAATAATAAAAACGCTCGATTGTAATTTTCCCTCTGCAATTATTGTCTCAGCTTTCAAATGCGGTAGGCCTCGAAAGTTTTCGAGATCCGAGCGTCTGGGCGACTGGGCCAAAAGTAATTTTCAATTTTAACAGCCAGAGCATAAAATATAAAGCACAACTTGCAGCACACACTTGTTAATGCCACACGTTGGGGCAAGTGATTCCTCTTGGTATGGATACACTCTAAGAAACTTATTTTATTTATGCAAAAAATTATATTATTTTAAAAAATCTCAAAAAAATATTATGATGCCTAATAAAGTAAGAAATTTGATTTTTACTGAGTATGATTTTTCTACCCTTTCCTTTGCATTTTTATAGGTATAGAAATTCCTTAAAAAAATTCTCAAGATTCTTGAATTGAATTTTTTTTTAGTGCTGACTTTTTGCTGCGTGTCCTGCAAAAAGAGGGAATTACAAAAGTTTTTCATGTCTTCAGACAAATCTCATTAAAGGCGTCGCGTCTTCGTGTTGAGCCCGCAAGGAGTCGAGTTCTCGGGTCGAAGAGTCCATGTCCATGTCCATGTACAAGTCCATCCAGAAATCGTGGCCCAGTCATCGGCCGGCTTGTGGTTGTGACCCTTTTTCCTTTTCCCTTTTTTTCCCGGCGAGAGGCGTTGCATTTAAAATGTCGTTAATAATTTGTTGCTCGCTCCAGAGCCACAGACGAAAACAGAAAACCCAACCAGTCCGGAACCCTGAAACTCAGAAAACCCTTTCTGGCCGCGCTGTATTTCAGCTTTTTAGAGCTTGTCGTAAAAAAGTTTTATTATTTTTGTTTCATTTTCATTGCCTCCAAAATAGGATTAGCCTGTTGCGGCTTGGCCTCTTTTTGCGTCATGTTTTTGTTGAATTTTGTGATTTTTTTGCTGCTTGTGTCTGGGATGTTGCAACATCCAAAAATCGCTTAAGTATCACCATTTTACACGCTTTCAAAATGTTATGGCAGGCTAAGAGGGATGCGTATTGGCTTCGATTCTGAAATTAAGTCTGCGGTTTACATATTTGGGTCACCTATTTCCAAGCTTCGTGATGGATTTTCGTCAGGATGGGGCGAAATAAATATGGAAATACAAAGGGAAGTAGGGATAACGAATTATAGTTTATGATTTTATTCATAAAACCTATTTTAATCTTGACTCTTAAAGAGGCTAAGTCACAAGGATCTTGAAATTTTCCATAACTGGTTCAAAGTTATTGCTTCTTATGTTCAGAATTTTTTTTCAAACTAAAATAACTGGAATATTTCCACTCTCACTTGATAGCGTAGAATTGCTCGCAATAAACCCGTTCGAGTGTGATTTAAGACTGGCAACAAACGCAAGCTAATTAACTTGCACAGCGGTCGGGAGGCTGGCACGTTGGCGGTGGGTGGTCCTCTTCCCGACCACTTTTACTCCGTCTGGAACTAGAACCCAGAACGAAGCCAGAAAAAAATTAGTTAACAAGATCATTAAATCTTTGTTAACAGCCTATCGAGCAGAGACAACCAAAACAGAGTCTCCGTCTCTCCGACTTCCAAGGGGAATTAGAGGAGACGTCATGGGCAGTTTGGCCATATAACCACGGCCAAGCCAACGACGTGCGATAAGATAACAGATGCCCAGACCCTCGGACTCGAAATGGTCCCAATACCGAGACTCAGACTCAAAATACCTGGATATGGCATGTAAATCGGAGTACGTGGCTTAGAGAGAACCAAGTGGCTAAAATTGCTGAATCAAGCACTGGCATTTTAGCAAAAAATAAATGTTTGATTTTTCTTAAGGAAAATTGAGGTGTTAAATGTTAAAAATAAAAATGGTTATAAGGTATTTTTTTATTTAAAAATTTTTAAACAATCATTTAAGACATCTTTTTGGCAAAACAAAATGTCTGCATAATTAAAAAGTCATTAACTTGGCGTAGAAAAATCCAAACGGACAGCACTGCCTGCCAAACTCGAACCTGTCTCTAGAATTGCAAATGTTTATCTATTAATTTATGCTGGCGGTTTTTGGGTTCCTCGTTTGGCAATCTCAGTGGGATCGCACTTGTGCCCGGATAGTCTGCTTCCTCGGAATTCCTGTTAGTTGCAAATACTGTGGAATGAGAGGATCTGCATCTGGATCTCCGAATCCGAATCCTCAAGCACAGCAGTCGCCCTGCGACAGGGACAAACGCTTGATAAGAACGCTAATTAAGTTAAATGCCAACAGCGTGTGGGTTCTACACAGAGGAAAAAAGTTACTGAAATTCCTCAGGTTAATTTTTTTGTAATTTTTCCATAGTTTTGTAAGTAACCTTTTTGTGTCTAAAAATTGTAATATTTTAAGATTGGTTAAACAATTATAAGAACACGATTTTTATTATAACTCATTTGTTTGTGAGAATATTTTTTAAGTGTAGCAGCAATTCCCGGTAAATAGTCACAAATTGGCACTGGTGTCCTGCGTGATTTTCTTTGGTTCCCAATGATTTATGTCCTGCAATTGGAATTGAGGGGGGTGGGGTAAACACCTCTTATCTTATCTCTCGAGTGAACACTTTCGCTGTGTTTGTTTGTTTTCGTGTTGTTGCCACACATCTGCCACTTGATGTTGTGTACGTCTGTGTGCGGGTGTTTGTGTGTGGCATTTCCACTTAAGGACCTCAACACGCTCCTTATTGCTCGCATGTTTTCTTCTACATGGATCCTATCCCTCCCACAAATCCCGAAAAATCATAAATACATACATAGATTTAAATCGCTTCTTTGGCGCCTCGAAGAATTTGGAGACCGAAGAGAAAATATCAAGAGCGCTACCGCAACAAAGTGGAATCGAAACAAAGCGGAAAGAGTATACGGGTTAAAGAGCACGATATTTTAGAGCTCTTTGCCTGCAAAGAGATTCATATTTTATGTTTTGACTCATCTCTTTCTAAAAGTATTTGTTTTTTGATAAAGTATCTAAAGATATTGTAATATAAACAAAATTATTGTTCTATAAATTGGTCCTTCAATAATTTAAGGAACTAATTCGTAGAAATATCTAAATATTTAACATTCTAATTTCATTTATGGATGTAATTGGTAATATAAATATTTTAACTAGACATACACGTGTGTATTTAACGGTGAAATATAATAATAATATATTGGGTGTACCTGTAAAATGTCCTTCAAAAGTTGTTTTCAAGACAACTGGCATTTCCCTATTAATAAACTATCATAGGTAATTTGTATCTTTGCTAACTTACCTCACTCCTTTCGGGGTAACAAAAAACGGTTCATTAATGCCTAATACTACCTGGTCTGCGACATAAGATCCTTTGGCATTGTGTTAACCTGTACCTGCCTGTTTTTTGCGTTCAGTTATCAGGTCGACTAATGATGCACCTGATAATGATAATGAGGCAAAAGGATCGCTAATCCTACAAAAGTTAGGAATTCCCAAATTTTCTTAGTAAATTCTTAGGTAAGATCGGCTTTTATCCTTATTGCGCATTGAACTCGGACTTAAAGAGAGTAGTGCGCAGCTGCAGAGAGCGCAACGCACACAGGTAACGATTTTAGATTATATAGTCCACACCAGTGCAATTATAACGGCATCGCTTCGTTTGGGGCTTCGATTGGTGCAAGTGTACGAAGTCGGCACGTGAGGCATTCGTACATAAACAAGACGAAACCTGTTTTCCCGCCGAGCACTGCGATTGGTCGACACGCAGCTACCTGCATGAACATGCACGCTCTTGCTGCACGGAGAGTTCTCTCGCGAGCTCCTCTCTTCCGGCAGCTTCGTGCGCAGAGCCGAGGATAGCCGAACCGCAGGGCGGTATAAAAAGGCCGCACCACCGCCAAACTCGCTCAGTTCTTCTCAGACGCTAACCGATTGACTTAACCAGCTCTCCCCTAAACTGAATATAACCGAAAGCATAACAACCGATACATATTCAACCTAACGGAAACACGCGTTTTATATCTCTGTGTTCTCGACCGAAATATTTGTGCCTGTGTGAACATGAGGACACACTAGAAAAAGTGACACGAAAAATCAAGAACTTTTTCCAACCATTCTTATAAACAATTTACAAAAGACAACAAAATGCATTCCGTGGAAGACATGTTGGTGGAGAAAAACTACAGCAAGTGCCCGCTGAAAAAGCGCCCGGTCAACTACCAATTCGAGGCGCCACAAAACAACACACCCAACGAGCCGCAGGACCTGTGCGTGAAGAAAATGGAAATTCTGGAGGATAATCCCTCCGAGGAGCTGATCAACGTCAGCGATTGCTGCGAGGACGAGGGTGTGGATGTGGACCATACGGATGATGAGCATATCGACGAAGAGGAGGACGAGGATGTTGACGTGGACGTGGACTCGGATCCCAATCAAAACCAGGCTGCGGCCTTAGCTGCTGCGGCTGCCGTGGCCGCCGCTGCTGCCGCCTCCGTCGTAGTGCCCACGCCCACTTACCCCAAGTATCCCTGGAACTTCCACATGTCACCGTACACCGCTGAATTCTACAGGACCATCAATCAGCCGGCTGGTCATCAGATTTCCCCACTGCGTGGCGACCTCATTGCGCCCAGCTCGCCGAGTGATTCGCTGGGCTCCCTGTCGCCGCCACCACATCACTATCTCCATGGTCGCGCCAGCTCCGTTTCGCCGCCCATGAGATCGGAAATAATCCACAGGCCCATTGGCGTGAGGCAGCATCGTTTCCTGCCCTATCCCCAGATGGCCGGCTATCCCAGTCTGGGCTACCCCCATCATCACCACGCTCCCATTTCGCCGGCCTACTCGGAGAACTCCTACTACTCCTCCATGCGATCGATGACTCCCGAGTCCAGCTGCAGCTCCTCGGTGCCCGAGGACTTGTCCCTGAAACACAAGAACCTGAACATGAACCTGAAGAGCCAGCAGCCCGGGGAACTTCCGGCCGCAAAGACAGGGGAATCCTCTCCTGCTCTGCCCAGCCCGATCAAGAAGGACAAGAGCCAGCCGCCGCGTTACCAGTGCCCGGACTGCCAGAAATCCTACTCCACCTTCTCGGGGCTGACCAAGCACCAGCAGTTCCACTGTCCCGCCGCTGAGGGCAACCAGGTGAAGAAGTCCTTCAGCTGCAAGGACTGCGACAAGACCTACGTCTCCCTGGGAGCTCTCAAGATGCACATTCGCACCCACACCCTGCCCTGCAAGTGCAATCTGTGCGGAAAGGCCTTCTCGCGACCATGGCTCCTCCAGGGACACATTCGCACGCACACAGGAGAGAAGCCCTTCAGCTGCCAGCATTGCCACAGGGCGTTCGCCGATCGCTCGAACCTGCGAGCCCATCTGCAGACCCACTCGGACATCAAGAAGTACTCCTGCACCAGTTGCTCCAAGACCTTTTCAAGGATGTCGCTCCTTACCAAACACTCTGAGGGCGGATGTCCTGGCGGCAACGCGGGAGGATCCCCCAGCAGCAGCGAACTCAACTATGCCGGCTATGCCGAGCCCTAAGGCGATCTGCAATGCGATATATACACGCTATATAGCTGAGATCCCAGCCATGTTCCACCAAAAATTAGTTCCTAGCTCTCTTAGGCGGCTCCAAGTTCCCGAACAAATCCCAGTGCAGACACACAACTTCAAGCAGAATTTCACTTGTTTTTATTTTCTAGTCAGCATTTTCTCCGCACGAAAAGAGAAAATTAAAAATTACATTTTAATTTGTACCCCCACTTTTGAAACCACCCAAATTTGATTAATTCAAACCATTTTAGAGTGTGTGCCCATATCCTAACGATGAACTTTGTAAAGTATTCTACGATTTATCCTGTACATAATGTATTATGTCTAACTGTAGACTTTAAGCTGACAAACAAATGAAACGCCAGACAATCGTAAGCAAGACATATACAACATCTCTCTATTTTATACGATAGTATTTTTAGCCTAGCTGTAGACCGTAAAATATTTTTGATATGACCCCTACTTTTTCGCATATACATTGAAAATGTTCTACTTTAACCTAAGTGAAGATAAGCGACCAACAAATATTTTGATACGAAAATGTTTTGTAATTCTAAGTAATTTATTGCATCAAGCGAAGAAAGAAGAAAATACATTTTATTTACATACGAAAAGAACTTGAAACTGATTTTATTTTTGCTTGTGGGTTGGGACTCTTTTATTACAGGATTTCTTGTTTCAGAGATAACGTTGATGTTTAAATACTCAAAAAAAGGGTGTCTTTTCCTGGAGTTTTAAGAACATAAAGAAGCAAGTTTTAACTATTAGTCACATTAAAGTATATCTAATAAACTTCGGAAATCTCCGAATAAAAATTTACAGTTATTAAATTCTTAAAAGAAAGAATGAAAAAAGGAAGCTTTTTTTTTTAAGGATTGAAAAATCAATTAACCAATTAATTTTGTAACTAAATTTTCGACAATTTCAGCTCTGTGGTGTTTATGAAATTTTTGTATTTTAGAAATACATTCCTAAATTTCTTCACTCGTTTTGATAAATAAAAAGTATTTATTTATTATAGGTTTAACTACATTTTAAACTCAATAATTATTCCATTTCTACTTCCGCCTTAAAGTTCAATGGAATCTAGAATAATCGTGAGTGGTCTTCCGAAGCTCCCCACATATTTCCCACATTCTGATTTTTTGGGTCATGCTCTTTTTCCGAACAAATAAACAAATCGAAGCGAGTGGATCGGGGAAATGAGAGCCCCAATCATCCATTCGCGACATTTTATGGCCTGCCCAGCAAAAGGCGCACTTTATATGCCAAGCTGATCATAAATTATATTTAAATTTCGGTACACGTACGACGAGTACAAAATGGCAGTCACTAAATCAAAAGCCAAGCTTCAAGCCCCAGTAGGTCCGCGCCCCCAACCGAAAGTCGTCTTATTAGACATGAGCCATGAGCCGCCGATCTTAATGAGAGAGCAGTGAAAATAGAGTCTCCGCCTGGTTTATTGGAGATCGCCAAGTGTGATCGATGCATCCCAGTATCCAGCCAAGCGGAAAAGCGCGGGGAAATCATAATCATAATCGTCGTCGCAAAGGTATCGTTCGGGTGACAGAGCATACGAAATTATGGGTGCGTCCTCTGAAGCCAAACGAAACGAAACGAAACTCATTATCGAGATCAATCGATCCAAAGGCCCAGAAAGAGCTCACACATGTGTGTGGCGATGGGGATGGGGACTGGGGATCCCGATCCCGCCGATCCAGTCGATCCACGATCGTCGGCATCAGCGATCGACGACCACGACAATTGTTGCCAAATTAGATCATCAGGCAGCTAGAAAAGCAGCGAAGCCCAAACAGCAACAGCAGCAACAAGTCTCATTCGAGTTTCACGTGTGTACACTGAAAACAGGATCTAAACATTTACAACGAGGCACAAAAAAGAAATCTAATAATTTTTAACATTACTTTACATTTATAGTATCTCTGAAAAATATAAAGAACCTAAACCTGCATACTTTTCGAAAATTTTGTTTATATTTTAGCAAACTATATTTTTTCTAAGTGCATAGAGAGATCCAAGCCCAATCCGCTAGATCGGGCCAACGTAAAAATATACGAAAATTAATATGCACGCATTTCGTGGCTCCACTTCCTTCACAACCGCTTGCTCCAGTCTCGGGTTACCAGATCCACAGGGTCCAACATCCCAGATCCCAGATCCCAGCCCCCGAAAACCGAATCCAAAACCCAGCTCGTTGATCGCTGCTCCCAAAACGACGATCGTTCGTGCCAGCTTTCTTGCTAAACAATTTGCAAACGATTTCTAATAAGCGTCTTAAATTGTAACAAAATAGACGCGCATTTAGGGCCTTTTGTGTGCCTTCGGTTTTGGCTTTCTGGCTCTCGATAACCAAGATCGAGGGAATAAAAATGAAATAAAAAATGGCCGAAAACATGGACAGCAACAAAACGGGAGGGTAACTGCCTCGCTTGACCCTCTCGCTACCCAAAAATAATCCAGGGAAAAAAGCAACCCATTGGGTTTTTATTTTTGATTATTTTATTTTATTTTATTTGTGCCAAATTTCGCGCTTGATCGGTGCATTTTTGTTGTTACCAGCTATTCGACTGTGGGTAGCGGGTCCAGTTGGGGTTACCATGATGAAGATCTTTGGGTTAGGCCGTCGACAATTTGACTGATTTTAGGGACCCCGGCTTGTGGTGACTTATTTATGGCAAATGAATATTATGCCTTGAGTTTGTGCTGTGGGAAAATGCTCTATGGATGAATCTGGGGAGGGTTCAATGAACTGGGATAGAAAGATTAGGGTTTATAATTTTTTAAAAATTCTTTAGATGGATGGGTTTATTATTTATTCTTTTATTGGCTTTATAAGATGTAGAGAAAAAATTAAAAACCATTTTTTGTATAATAAGTCATAATTTTTTAAAACAAAATTACTTTGTATTACTTAAAATTCCAAATACCCTCTCTTAACGCTGCTATACCTCCTCCTCAGTGTACTGAAAAAGTATACTTTTCATCATCCATTTCAATTCGTTAACAATAAACCAATATCGCTTTCCTGACGTTTTCGCAACCGCAGCTGTCTGTCTGGCATTCCACCTTTAGGGGTAACCCCATAGCTCCCCATTCCCCTGCGAGCCTTCTCCTCTTGGTGTCACTGATAAAACCGGAGGATTTTGGCCAGGGAAAAAGAGTGAGCTGCACCATAATAAAGCAGCTAAAAGTCAAACGACAACGCAAAAAGGTAAACAGATCGAAGCTTTATGAATATGCAAAGATAAACAAAGCGAAGGAGCCTCCCCCTTTCAGCCACCCACCAACCTGCGTCACCCTTTTGTCTATTGAAAACAACAAAAACAAAAACACTTTTTGAATTTCAAATTTTTTAACGAGCCAAAATGAAAAACTTTCCAAACAAAAGGCAAAATACACACACAAATATAGACGATCGATCCAGAGCAGAAAGAGATGGCTGGAGAGTGGGAACGGTGGGGTGAGAGGGTGAGGGGGATGGAGACCAAGCGACAAAAAGCGCAAAATGAAATGAAATTTAGCGTAAAAATGGAGATCTTTTGTCTGCGATAAACGTGAGCGTTTTGTTTGTCACGACGAGACGAAGTGTGCTTTTTTGCGCGATCGCCGGAGTCCGATTTGGATTTAAAATCGAAAAATAACCCCTTTTGTGTCGTATGATAAGGGTGGAAAATATTTAGGAAGATTTTAAAATGAAAATATTTAAGTTTTATACATTGTGCACTTAGTAACCCCATAGTGACCCTGTGAATACAACGATATACAACTATGACAAAGCTTGAATTGGGAGACATTAACTTTTCAGGTAAGAATTGATTATTTTTAAGTCTAAGCAAACTTAATTTAGGTAGAATATTTTCATTATGACTTTAAAAATTGCAGCTTACCAAAGTTAATTAAAATCAATTCCTTAAAATACGGTTTTTCTCAAAAATGGCTTGTTCAGGAATTTGTTAAATATTCATAAACGCATTCGTGATAAATTATAAAAAATTTTCCAGTTGAATACATACATATGTAAATAGTAACGGCATGGAGTACCGTAATATTAATATCTAAGTAAATTACTCGAAAGCCATGGAGAAAAGCTGTCATAAAGCGAATCTCATTGTTTCGAAGATAAGAGACAGATGCACGAAATTCAGAAATGGGCCCTGCTGTCTCTTTCTCGCTCACTCTCCTTCCCCAAGCCCCCCTTTTCTTTGACAATTTCAACTAATTTGTGTGAGCGAACAACAACAGCGCAAGTGTTTTCAGCTATTTTGTTGTTTTTTTTTCTCGTTGGGGCTGACTTTGTTTCCAGTGGGAGAAAGAGAGATGGAGAGATGATGGGGCCAAGTTGAGTGTGTGTGCCAGTGCGAGTGTAATAGTGAGTGCGTGAGTTGCAACACAACGATATCATCTTCAAATGCGAAAGAGGGAGAGCGAAATAGGCGACTTAGGTTCAAAGTTGTTGTTGCTCTGGCCAATTAGTTAGTGGCTCTGCGTGCTCCAAAAGTGGCCGGAAAGGGGGGTAGGGAGGTTGTGTGTGGGGTGTGGGTAGTGGCAGGAGGTGAGAGGGAGACAGAGCATAGACCAAGCTCAACAATTGCGGCAGGCAAAACAGCAGTTAACGCGTTTTATTGTCTGTTTGCAAGTGGCCACTGCTGGGGTCTCTCTGCCCCTTTCCCACCTCTTTCTTACTCACGCCTTCCAAGCTTATTTGGATAAGAGAAATGCCTTGCTTTTAGCTTTATTTTGGGTTTTTAGCGGGGAAACAGTACTTACTTTTCTAATAAAAATAACTACGTCAACATTTTTACAAGCATAAAATTTCTAGAATTCTTCTGTTTCTGTTAATTTAATAATATAAAGGTAATACCATGTGTCTTCAATAAAAAACTCTCAAAAGCTTTTAAAAACTATAATACTTTGTTAGTTTTATATAAGTTGTTAGTATGTTTTAGGTAATATAGTACGACTTTACTGGTCGGAACATAATTTTTAAAAGAAATCACTAAAATATTTGTATATCCTGATCCTGAAAAGTTTTTTAAAAAACATCGATTTAAAAAAAAAAATTTAATTGACAGAAAAAAGCTGAGTTAGCAGTTCAGTTCTGTTCCTCCCTCTGCCTCCCACCTGCAGAGTTTTCTTTTACTCTCTTGTGTGCGTTAGCGTTTTCAAGGTAGTTAGAGGAGAGGGCAGCATCATGTCGTTGATCATTAGCGTAGATGGTGTTATTATTTGCACGTTTTGTGTGAAATGCAATGGCTCTCACCCACCGCCAGCCCCCTACCATCCCCATCTCTTTCTGCGAATGCGTTTGCTCGATCAACATGAATAGATTATAGGCTATGGGCTTTAAGCCAGGCCTAAGCTTAAACCATTTGGCGTGCCTTTTGCTAGTGGCTTAGAATAAATGAATCTTCGTTAAAGTTTGCAGCTGGCAATTAAAACGAAAAACCCACTTTCTTCCACACTTACGGTTGCAGTGGGTGGAGATCGCACTGACCTCAAGTAAGTGGCTTTCAATGATCTTTGGTTCCGAAGACATTAATTAAGTTGTGACCCAATTGGGCTTTAATATTAAAAAAATGAGTGTGAGGCTACTGGTTGTGGGTTTTATTTTTTACTAAGTGTACAACAGCATTCTTATGGATAGTCCTTTTCACAGTATAAAATTCAAATTCTCTTGTATCCCCTATAATCCTGTGGGAATCGCGCTTCATTTGTCTCATTTCCATATCTCCGACTTCCTCTAAGAAGACCCCCACCTGGCTACCTTCCTCCTCTTCCTCCGGCAATTGACCCCCATGTCAGTGGCTCATCAAAACTACAAAAAATAGGATACAAAAAATGTGATCCTGCTCCCACACAAAACTCCAGACTTCGAAACAAGGTGCAGTGAACTTATCATCGGCCTCAACCGAAATAGTATTCATATGCTAAAGATCCCAATGCTCTACTTCCTTGCAGGCACATCGGATCAAATTACCAAAAAAAGAGACAAGAGATGGATCTACAAAAAAAAAATCAAAATCAAAGCAGGAAAAAGAACCTGTTTCTTGGGTTTTCCCCGCCCCCGACAATGATTTTCCCTGGACGTGAGCATGCATAAAGATGAGGGGATTCGGGATCCAGATTACATATGCTGGGAAAGAACGCTGACAAGCGGGCATCATCAGGAAAATCGAACTCTCCTTGGGGTCATGGGAATCTCGGGTCTGAAAATCGGAAGTGGAAACCGTTGGAAAATCACGGCAGGATATCGACAGGGGAAGCCCAGAAATCTTTGCCCTGTCATGTTTATTTATAATTTATGTTAATTTTCCATTTTCATTTCAACATAACAGGACTATGGTTTTGATTAATAGAACACACCTTGAAACGGGGAGCTACGTGTGAACTTCAGTTGGGAGAATTTCTCGCATCTCGAAATATGATGAATGTACTGTTGGGGTCCCAATTTTCTGCCCCTCTTGACACATTCGATTCTTTTTGCCGCTGGCGGCCACTTAAAATATATTTCCTAACAATCGACTCGGCACATGTCCAAATTGATGCCCTGGGGCATTGCTACCAAAAATGGTCTCATTTTGCGTATGTTAAATTCAAATTGTTATGATCCGTAAATGTCAAAAAGAGACAGAGCAGCAGGCTAAAAAATGCACAGAAAAAATAACATTAAAATTCGGTAACTATTTGCTTACACTGCGCTTAAATACGTACCGTAAATATTAGTGTAAAAATTGTGTGGCGAATTTTTGTGTTATATTATCTTGAGTCCCTTTACTAAAAATCTATTTGCCCTAATATCTAGAAATTAAAATGAGTAAAGGACAATTTTTGCTATAAACCAGAACATTTATTTAGCTCTAAATGTTGGTATTAGATAATAAAAACAATATTTTGTTTCAAGTTATATCATATTATTTTTACACATCGGTATTACATTCCTCTCTCTGCACTTATGCCTTAATATATGTAGAAACAATTGCAGACTATTTTCCTATGTATATCTGGCCAGTCTTTTGCAATTCAAATGCTTTCCTATGATTCATGATCGCTGCGCTATGGTTGTTGTTCCTGTTGTGGTACTACATTTTGTGGTCTTCAAGGTCCATTGCTCTAAGTGCCTTCCAAAAACCGCAAGATCAAGACTGGTCTTCCACCCAACAAACCCACTCACCTGACGTCCCATCCTCGAACTTAAAGCCATCCAGCCATCTAGCCATCCATCGGTTGTAGATCAGCCAGAGGGCCAGAGGTTTCTCTTTGGCGGCAAAACGCTGAACTTTCTTCGCATCGAAATCGAATGAAATGGAATGGAATGAAATGAAATGCTCCTTAAGCTTAATTGTCTCAGGTTTTTGTCTTTTCTTCAATTTTTTACTCATTTACCGGCCGGGTTCGAGGTGAGCTGACTTTGGCCCACAGGTATTCAAATGCTATGAAAATATGTCTGGTATTTCTGTGAACAGTGGGACGAAAACGGGAAGTTAAGAAACTAAATTAAAACCTGAACTTCTCAGATGTACAATAAATGTATTTAAATAGTTTAGTACTACGAAGAATTTTGTATGTTTATAGAAAAATGGATTTACTCTAAATTATAATAAAATCACTTAAAGAAGTATACAAAATGTATCATACTACCAAATCGACCCACTGTGATCTTTGAAAAATAGAGCTCCCATATTTACATTGGCTTTGAGTTCATTTGAATTCAGAACAATAAACAAAAACCGGGGGCAAGAGATTTCAAACAATTCATATATATTTCTTTTTTCATTTCTCTAAAAAGCCGGGCTTGAAATTGGTTTCGATTGTTTATGCATTTTGTAGCACACACAGTTGCCCCCCCGCCACCTATAAGTGAGGAGGGTGGAGTGAGGGGGGAGAATTCTAAAAGCCAAAAGCCTTCCACTCCATCAACATGAAAAGTGAGCTCGAGCCAAATTCAAGATATTCCGCTGAGTGGGCCACAGTGGCACATCGGCAACAAAAACAAAACAGATTTCGAAAGATGCAGCAACAGCTGCCGAGTGTGATGGCTCGATGGGCACACTGGGAGAAAAACTCGTTTAAGAATTTATATAATAACTATTCAACTAAGCCACAAAATAAACTGGTTATATTTATAGGTAAAGTTTTAGGAACACATTTGAACATTTTCCAAGTTCTAAATTCTTGGAGGCCGAAATATTTCTCCCAGTGCAGAGGATGCCTAGAGCTTCGCTTCAACCTGGCCAAGCAAGGGGGCCTCTGGGGAGGGGGCAGCACCCCCGCTAGGCCGACAGCTGCTCTGGCTTTCGAATAAAAAGCTGAGCTGCAGCCGCGGAGATGCGGAGACTTTTGCTTGGGAGGCAGCTTCCATAATTTCCATGCCAGTTGTCATAATCAAAAGCGTTATCTGGTAGCTAACAGCCGCATAAATTTCAAGTGGCCGGGGAAGAGTCTTCGCTGCCACCAAGTGGCAGACTCCACCGACTCCAAGTGGATTTGCGGTTGGCTTTGGCCGCATCAACACATTGGTAATTACGAATGTGGATCGCTCTGGTGTTTGGAGCCGGCATATTGCCAGCCATTGGCTTCCCCGCAATAATGACAATAAAGAAATTATAACAATAACAAACTAATAGCGAAGTGAGGTGGCTGCAGAGGGGGGTTGGCCGTCGAGTGGAGGAGCAACTTTCGCCTATCCGATTACCTGGAGTCGGGGCCTAGCCCACGGCATCTGCGATGGGGTTTTGGGTTCGGGTTACCTGCGAGGAAGCCTAGACCGGTGGCCCTTTTATCATAACCGTCTTTATCAACATGCATTTTCCTGATTTTCCCTAATCGCTTTTCTATTTGCATATTTATAATAGACTAGCAATACCCGAAGCGACGTTGTCCGCTACTATTAGCAAATCATTTCATGCTTTAGATAGTAACCTGATTTTTTTATATTTCGGGATTTTGCTCGGATATTAATTAGAATTCTGAAATATGATAAGATCAGGTTATTACCACAGTAAACCCCACCTAATATTTTACCATAACCCCTAACCATAACTTACCTTTCCTTTACAGTGCCTTAACCCTACCTGTCTCTTACCCCCGGAACAATTTTTTAACACCGTAATGCTGTTTTCACTATTTCCTCGCCTATCCCCTAACCATCCGTACTCAGCCTTAACGCCGAAAAACTATTATTTTAACCAACTTTCTCTACCATAACACCAATTTTTTCTTTCCTTAGCCAACAGTTACCCCACTCTAGTCTTACATGAAAAAAATATTTCCTTGCTTAATTAATTCCACTTAAACATTGCTTTTTCTGGTTTGTCACCTTAACCGACCTGATCCTCGCAAAAGTAAAAAAAAAAACTTACTTTACTCACATTCACCCTTTCTTTACATTACTTTTACCGTCACCCTAATCTGGGTAATAACGCCTTAACCGAAACTTTAACCCCGATTAACCTCACCTTATTCCCACATTAACTTTAATATTAAGGTTTTAATCTACCATTTTGTGTCAGCTAAATTGCCAGCTAAACGGAAAACCAGACAGCGTGCTGCCAATTAACCCCAAATAACCTTCAAAACTTAAAACAAAATATAAAAAATAACACTCAAATACCTATGGAACGTTGGTCAACATGGCTTAAGCGAAAAACGGATTTGAACGCAGGATCGGTAGGTTAAAAACATTTAGTGCCTCCATGTCGGTTGGGGCTCACCAGCTCGATCAAAATATTTCCGGAAATAAAAGAAAACTAAAACATGGCGCACCTAAATCACTCTTTTTAGGTTTAAACTGTGGGAGTATTTCGATCTAAAAGTCAACATTTTGCAATTTTTAAGGCTTCTTGTGAGTCTTTTGGATACACATCTTTCAAACAATTTCCTTCGTGCGCCCGTCCTCTATAACAATTCTTTCAAAACTTGTGTTTAGATAATTTTACATACATATATGTATTTACATGCCGACTTGTCGATGTGTGTGTGTGTGTTTTCGTTTTTACGTGTAATTTTGACCACTGAAACTTTGCCGCCTCTCTTGCGCTTCAAATGACTCTCTCTGCTCTTTACTCTTTCGCTCTGCTTCTGCTGACGTTGTTTTTGTCAGAGCTGTGTTCGGAATTCGTTCGTGAGTGCTGCTAACTGCCGAAGCATAGAAAAAACAAAAACAACGTGCTGCTAAAAAGGCCCCCCGCAACCCCCACAATCTTACAAAAAAAATTATATAAAATCAACCGTGGGTCCAAAAAAAAAAAAAAAAACCTTTCTAATTGTATGGCATAGCTCCACATTTTAAAACAAAAACGGATGCGATCGCATAATCGGTGCGGAAAAATTAATTAAGTGCCCCAACCGGAAGTCGGTTGGGGCTCATCTTCTGGGCTTTCGAAAATTTCCACAAACAAAGCTTAAAAAAAAATATCAACTTTTTTGGTTGAAAACTGTGGGAATGGTTGATGTTTTAATCAACCAATTTTGCATTTTTCGAGAGTCCTGGGAGTCCTTAGGAGCCGAATTTTAAAAAATCCTTTCTTAGTGCACACCTCCTCTAACACACGATTCAGACCCAATTTTTTCCAGATTTTTAGGTCTTATGGTTTGGGCTGGGGGAACATGACGCAAATCGACATCTACTCCTTTATAGTAATACTCGATAATTTTAGTTATTGGTTAGGACAAGTATAGTTTACTTTTTTTTTACTAGTAAGAGGTTTCCCTAAAAAATAGGATCGAAACTGCTCGTGCTTCCATTGATTTCTTTTTGTCAAAGCCCAAGTAATTGAAATTTAGGCGAAGGCTGGGCACGCGTGATTTCTTTTTTCACTCCTTCAATCTTTTAGGGAAATGGAAATGCCGGCGAAATGTCCATTTTGGTGTTTTCCTTCGCAGCGATATTTCCTTAAAAGATCTTTTGCCATTGGCGCATGGAGAATTGTAAGTGAAAAGTTCAAATGTCAGGCAAACAAAGGAGACAAAAAAAAAGAAAACGAAATCGGGCAGACAAAAGGTAAAAGTAGGGAATGAATTGGCAAGCGATTTTTTATGCAAATCATAAATCCAGCCATAATGGAGACACCCAGACACAGCCAGAAACAGAAACTCCAGGCAATCGCAATATGAACCACAAATTGATTGGGAAGCAATGACGGCGCATTTGACTGATTGACTGGCTGAACGACTGACTGATGGACAGATCGGGCTAAATTTTGCACACTTTCCCAGCCGAGAAGTCCAGAAATAATTAACAATTCGTAGAGAGCTAATGCCAACACGGTTTAATTTCATTCCGCACAATAGAAAGCTTCGGGTGGTGGGGCTAGCTTATTACTGAAACTGAAACCACCTTCAGTCCCTTGGCCTCCTAAGCCACCCAAACCCCATTTACAGGCAGAAAAATATTCAGTTAGTTACAAAATTACTAAACAAATCATAAGGGAGTTAAGTGGACCATATATTATTTTCTGAAAGAGTACCAAAAAGAATTTTATTTTATTAAAGAGTACGAAAAAGATATTTCAATTATAAAAAAGGATATCTATCTATATTTTGGTTTCCTATATTTTTGTACTTTTTAGTGGGCTTTGCTGTCAAATCTTTTTCTTCAAGTGCGCCCTTAAGACCTGTTTTCGCGGTTGACCTGGCCCAAAGCCAGCAAGTGGGCTTCAATAGAAATTAGCAAATGTGTCGCATCATTAGCCACAAGTTGTGGAGTTGCGGAGTTTCAGCGATTCAGCGTTTGTGTCTCTGATGAAGACCCTCAAGTGAGTAGTATTCCCCCCGACGCCCCGACATCTTTCTCCCATTTTTCTACCATTTTTTGCGGTCTGAGGCGCCGGATTAGCTGCATTGAGAGGATGCGGGTCCGATGTTGTCTGCGGTCCGTTCGAAAATTTCACCTGAGGTCTGTTGATGTGTGTTATATAACCCCGATTTTTGGGTTGGGTAGGTGTTAGAGCCTGCTGATGGCCCAGTGATTTATTGCGTTATGACAGTGGGCTAAAAGAGTTTGATTTTCGGGGCTAAGTGTGTTTGCCTTGGCAAATGAAAGTGGGTGAGTGGCGGTTTCAATTAGAGCTGTTTCCTCATTTCCATAAATTCCCTTTTTTTGTTTCTCTGCAAAAATCCACCCACTACCGATCTGCAGCCTTTCCAAGCGATAAATCTCGCCTCTCTCTCTGTGAGCTATTTGATCAAATATATTTTCACACTTGCCACATATATCAAGGTACGAAATTTGCACTACAAATGATTTCAACACCGAAAGGCCGCCGGAGGAAGTGCCTGGGCGAATGCTGAGTTATGGGAAACACCAAGCGCAATGTTCTACAAATTTTCTGCTGCCCAAGAATCGAGGCGAAAATCCTCAAAAAACTCGGGGCATAAATCTCCTGACGCCTTTCTTCTGGACGGCAGTAAAGGCAGTAAAAACAAAATGCTGCATAATTTCGTGGCAGCTCGCCCGCCTTTCCTCTCAAATGGATTACAATAATAATTTTTCATATGCAGATTTTTGCGGTACTCCCCGAACAAGTTGCCAGCCGAAGCCATGAATAATATTTCATCACGGGCAGGAGGCTCGGGCGATCCTGTCTAGCCTACGCCCGTCTTCTTTCCTCCTGAAGGGTATGCTATATGGTATAGTAGTCGAGTGGGCAACGCTTTGTTTGATGCACTTGAAGGCAACTCAGCGACGCCAATGCCAATGCCAATATGTTGCAGCAAATTTGCATCATTGCCCCTCGCGATCCACCCACTTCGAAGTGCACTCGAAGAAATAAAGCTTACTTGTCCATTCAAAATTCATTACCACAAATATTCTCCAGGTAAAAAGAAATACAGGAACAAAATATTTCTTACTGCAATTTATCCCTTAAAAAACTGAGAAAAGTTTAATTTCTTATTAACACAAAAAACGCAAACAAAAAGCATTAACATTCCAAGTGTATTGTGGGCAAGCGTTATCAACGCAAACGTTGGCAGCTCAAGAATTATTATGCTTTCCGCTAAATATAATAAAAACAAACCACAGACGGAGGAGTCCGCGACTCTCCGATTGATGGACTTTAAGTCAAAGTCAAGTTGGAGTTCAAGTTCTGGACCGCGACGTAGCCGAAGACGAAGGCGAAGTTGAAGACCTGGAGCCGTCGTTCTTCTTCTGCATAATGCAAGTCGAGATCAAGGCAGGCCTCATCATCATATTGCCAATAACGCAATGCAATAGATTTATTGAATTATTGCTTTGGCCGTGGCAGGTACATGGACTCCAGACTCCAACTCCATCCTCCACTCCACGGCACTCCAGTCCACTTTGCTGCACTCCACTTCGGGGTTCGGGCTTGGATTTTGGTATGGGGTATGGAAAAATGCTTTTCGAGTGGGTGATAAATTCAAAGAGTCGGTCGCAGAGTCATTATTCCAAGCGGCCATAAAAGAAAGCTTTCCCGAGTGCTTGACGTCTGAGGCAATTGGGCAGGAAAATGCAGGAAATTGAAGGAAACCTCCGGTCTCAGTTCCAATCGCCTTGATAAGTCCAATTAAAGTTGCCAGAAAAATGGGAGGCCTTTTTTCCCGCTGCATTTTGGCTCAATCATAAGCAAATAATCAAGCCATAAATTTGACCGTTCAGTTGGCAGCAGTTTGATTTTCTTTTGACATATTTTTGAAAGTAAAACTTGGGAAATACTCACAAGTAATTTGCAATTACCTTCTGCGCCTTGAGAGACTTTTTCGATGATTAACTGCTTTGACCTGGCGTTGTTCTAGATTCTGACAGTTGAATTGGATTGGATATAGGTGAATATGTTATCTCAAGACTCGACTGCTTATAAAAGGGCATAACTGGGAATGAAAAGTATCAACAATGAACTTCAATAACATAAGAGATTGTATTGAGCTTTGAGATTACTATATAATATTTATTTTTGATTAATTTCAAAGTACTTTTTAATTAAAAATTAAATAATGAATGGCTAAGTATACAAAAAATTAATACTTTAATGCGGTGATTTCCCATGGCTTTCAATTAAATTAAAGAAGACTCTCTCTAACAGAACCTGAAGGAGTTGATTTATTATCAGGTGTGGGGGGTTCTTGGCAGCCAAACAGGTTGTGTGTCTAATTCCGCAACGCGACAGGTTGGACATTCGAAATTAAACGACCGCTGGAGTGGTAAATTACGCCGGACAGTAGCCGTGGCGATCTTCAACTTCATTAGAGGGACTCCGATATTGTTTGAATGGCACCGCCAAGAGCGGCATAATTGGACCCCCGACTCACTTCACTTTCCCACTATGACAGGGCAATAATAATTGTGCTCCGGAGATTTCGAATTTTCGACTTTTACGGTAGCATTTGGCTTGCCAGTTCACACAAAAAGCAATCCAATCCGAAAAGTGGAGCAAGTGTGAGTCACTTTTGTTTGATACAGTGGCCTGCTCTCGATCCGCAATTAGCCGCAGCTTTGTTATCACTCATTTGCATTATAAACCCACTCGAAATGTGCTAATTCCGTTTATTTTTTGGGGATTGTATTTGTGACCTGACCGCAATGGAGTCATTTGTTTATGAGGAGATTTCTTATTTTAAAGATTTTTAAAGTTCTTACTAAAAAAAAAAACTACGAATTTAAAGAGGTATTACATTATATTTTTTGATTTCATATTTATTTAGATAAACAAAATATTATTTATGGATATCAAGCGAGACTGCTATTAAACTTGCAGTTACCAATTGCAATTTCAATTAATTTGTGTAATAAAATCACTGGCATTCGTCGGCGCGCTGAGTGAAACTGTTTGGGCAACAAATTGACAGGTACAAATGCCTTTGCGACCCGGGTTCGTGGCCTGTTTATGATATTTTAATAAGATCGGACGTACGGCCATTTGTTGGCAATTGGCAGTTTAGTTAGTTTGGGCCGCGCAAATGTGCAGGCACAGTTAGTTATACACGACTCTCTGGTATAGACTATATATAATAATAGTCGCCGGCGCAACAATCGAGTGAGATATTTAGATTAACAGGTTGTTTTCATTACGATTCGTGCTTTTTAACAAGCAAAACGTGCACTTTCTCCGCACGCAGAGCCAATAATTTCCGAATCGCTTGCTCCACTCCACTTTTTACAGACACAGCGACTCCAAACTCCGAATCGGATCCCCAGACTCCTACTCCTCCTGGGCCATTGGATCCGATCCAATCCGATCCGAGATGCTGGAACAATAGGCCATAGTAACCAGGTACTGCACTGAGACAAATCAGAACACTTTCTAAAGTTTTCTTTGTGCTGTTAAAAAATTCAATGCTATAATTTTATGTTGGCCCAAATAAATTTCGTATATCTTCAAAATACATAAGGGACTTAAACATTGGATTCTATACAAATAATATTAAAACTAACTATAACATGGTGATGATTTTTCCTCACTGCATTAGCCACTTGGGATCTCAGCGGTCGCCAAACATCGGCATTAACATTAACATTGACTTTACACGACTTGCGGGCGATCTGGCATTGGTAGCTTCATATTTTTATTGTTGTTTGCGCATCGCGCATAAAGAATGTTTGCATTTTGGGATCGTGTCTGCGTCCTTAAGATTCCCCTTTGGTTACTTCTCTGCGTCATCCTTGGCTCAGTATTATTATTATTTTTTGTAGGGGGCTTCTGATAAAACGCATTTTTGAACGAAATGGATTTCAATGGGGTATAATACTTTACAGTGAATTGTGTAGAAACAGGAACGTTGGTAAACCCTATTACAAGGTTTTATTTTATTTGTTAACATTTAATTTATTCGACTTTAGAGAATTACCCTTTTAAAAATAATTAATAATACAATTTAAAACTAATCTACTGGGTGTTTTGGAAAACTTAATTATGAGAGATTATTTATACCTTACCCTTGCCTTAAGAATTATTCCAGGACCTCTTTAGAGTATATAATCTTCGCCTTATCGATGGCATCTCCTGCTTTCCAGTTGCTTATGCAAATGATGCTCCCTTGTCTGGGTCACGTTTATATGGGCTGAACGTTGTAAAGTGTCAATTTCGCAGATGCGCAATTCCCCGGGAGATATATCAAAGCCCAGAACGTGCAGCTTATGTCATAATCTCGGACAAAAAGGTGGCAGGCCAGAGGTAGAATCTCTAGCCGGTGGCTTGGTGTTAATGTGCCATGCAGCTTGGATTTTCCCACATTTTGGTAGCTAGTTTGCCCCGGCCATTGACCATATTTATGGGCATTTGTTTGGGATGGCTACCGGTTGTTTCGTTCGGCACTTGTTGCCCAGCCCGTCGACTAGAACAATGGGATAGTTTGCATGTTCAATTTCCACCATTTCCACCAGGACCTGCATAATGAGGAGCTGGCTGGCTGGCTGGAGAAATGCGAATCTTTCCCAGCCAAAAGCCAAAATCACGACCCCGCCAACGAGCGAACAAGAGCCGCCAATGAGGTAGCTAAATGAGCGGCGCGGCTGGAAAGTTAACAAATTGCTGCTTTATTACCAACATCTCACTTAAACAAAGGCAGCCGTGAAGCTACCAACTGATAGATGTGGCCAACAGCCAGAGCAGAAAGACCAAAGAGCTCCAAACGAAAGTCAACCCATTAGGATAACTATCGCGTGAGAGAGAACCAGGCGGGTGTGGGCCTACAGATCTGGCCTTAAACAGGGCCCACAGATCCTGACTCGCCGATGCGCAGCTAAGTGGGCTAAAGTAATGGGGCAACCGTACCACTACCAAAAGCGGGGGCCACAACGCCGCCCGATCTCCGCCAGAGTTTGGAGCGATTGCCGGCGCGCATGCGCAATAAACAAACACGCCATGTTACCGTTGTCTGCCGCGCAGCACTGTGGAAAATAATTCAGCATTTTAGGGAATACTATAGAAAAGCATGAAGAAAATTAAACATTTATTTTTAAGGACTTCCTTTTTTATCTTACTTATTTTGGGTTAAAGTTTAGTTATATGATAAATTTATATAAAGCGTAAAAATATAAGTAAATTATTTATACTCAAATATTAAATGGTAAACCGTTACTAACACTTTTCTCCGCTCTCGATCCCATGGTAAACTCTTTCCTGGCGTTGGAAGCTTTATTGTTTTTGGCTCTGCTGGCTTTCAGTTGGTGTCAGTTGGTGGGAGTTGCGCTTGCCAGAAATGAAATAATAATTATTATTAACTATTAGTGTTGCTTGGTAGTAGCCACAGCCAAAAAAAGAGGAAATAGCTGAGAGAGAGAGAGAAGCGGGGGAAAAAAAGACGAAGCCGAGATGGAGAAGCGCCTTCGCGTTTGGGCCAATTGCCACCAGTTTGCCAGTTTGGAGCCGCTTTTGATTGTTTATGACCTTAAGTTGTCGTGCCGCAGTGAAAAGGTCATCATTAGCCATGGCATGGCAGCCAGGCTCTGGGTTAGTTAGGCTCCAGGTCCGCTGGTCCTCCTGCAGCTCCGATCCCCCCAAACTACTCCATATACTCTGTGTTTTTTAGGAGGAGGCGGCGTCTAATTTGTGGCCGCCGCTCAACTTCTGTTCGCGTTTTGCCACGGATGGCGGCATTTTCCTTTACTTCTGTGGCCGAAGATCTCCTTCGCGACTGGCTTTGATTTTTATGATGTTTTAATTTGTTGCACGTTGCAGTAAATTTGCTTTATGGCTGTTTAATTTTATTGCCGGACGGGAACAGGTTCAAATTGAGCTTTGATTGGAATAGGTTTCAGTTGGGGTTAATATGCCAAAAGACCCCTTAAAATCTGTGATTTATATAATATGGAAAGAGGCGCTCATAATCTTTGGGCTTCGGACCTGCAATTGAGCTTAACAATTTTTAGTTTTTATGATTTTCAATTTGTGTCTTTGACTATCTGGGGGAAGTCTTTGAGTTATTTTTGGGGTCATAATGCTATTGTAATAGTAGTTTGAATTAAATGTACTAAGATGTACATTCTTTATTAAGCAGTATGAATATATTATTCACTACCTAGTTTTAAGCATTTAACAATTGTATTCTTATATATACTTATTCCCTGCAAACTATATAATACAATAATGCTCTCTTCCCAAAGATCAAAAAGAATTTCAATATAATGCCACAAACTCATTTTAATGGACTTGTCACTGGTCAATGCCGCCATTAATTATATTTAAGCTGATTTCAGTCCTCCGAGCAACGAGTAAAAATAATAAAAAAAAAGTAAAAAAACGACAAAAAAGCGGTACTCATGTCGTTGACAAATACCCGAGGCACGTCACTCAATTTTAACCTGTTGCATGTGCCGGGTCTCTTGGAACACACCTATAAACAAATGATCCAATTGTCTTCTGCATGACTTAATAATTTCAATTCTTCTGAAACAAATTTTTCGAACGAATCGAAACGAGAGGGGCCAAAGGAGAAAAACAAAATTAAGCGTGACGAAATCTTTTTGATGTGGGAAATGTCGCTTTGAGTCAAACCGACAAGTGTGTCCAGCAGCCGAAGATATAGAATAACAATATCTCTATGAGGGGGAATTTGAGACGCACAAGTTGGGCATGTTGCTGGGATTAGCCTGAAAGCATTTTCTCAATTTTTGATTTTAATCCTTATACGGTTTTATTTCGGGTCCCTCGTCTTTTGGCCATTCGTTTGAAGTTTTGTTGGTAAATATTTTTTTAAATGTTGTTTTGGATTTCTGTTAATTGGCGGCGACATGTGTTTGTAGATGGGGATGGATAGGGTCATAACTTGGCCGTAATTCTGTTGCCGCTGTGGTCACTCAAGTGTTCATTTGTGTATGAGGAAGTATCTAGTCGGGGGGATTTGTTCGAGGCGGCCCAACTTCAAATGGCTTCGGAGCTTCGGGATATTGAATAGTATAATTTTGGGTCTGGGTCCGTTAGGTGATCCGCTTTTGAGGTCGCCACAGCCCTGATGATGTGTTGCTGGGATTTCGTCAAGCCAGAGTAATCAAACAAGTGATGGGAAAGTTTTTTCCAACCGGATTATAATTGATGAATAATTGTGGTGATGGAGGCAAAGCTACAAAGTCCTATTAAAGCTGCCCTTATTTCATATGCGGTTGATCTTGTTTAAGTTTAATAATACATTATGGTTATGTAACACGGATTGGACAGTAGGATATTCCATTTATGAATGTTTATTTTACGTAGGCTCCATTAGAAGCATTAAATCATTTAAGCCAGCCTGCGGCAGGTTTCCGTTCAAAAGCTCCAACCTCATTCCCTTCCTTCAGCGTTTCAGACAATCCCCAGTCAAGTTCTCCATTTGCCGGTGGATTGTTATGACTAATAAAATGTTAACATGCAAAACATTCGCGATAAAAAAAGAAACCAACAACGAAAAAATGTCAAAAGCCAGCGAGTTTTGTTTGTTTCTTTTTTCATTTGCTCGTATTTTTGATTACGGGCCCACACGTCGCTGTTTCACTGTTCCTGTCCGGAAAGCCAGTTCTTCTTGTGTGAAAGATCAATGGTCAACTGGCCAGTGTTGTGATTGCGTCTGTCGACCACCTCGCCCGATCCGCACCTGCCCCCCACCAGATCCCGATCCCCACCTGCCGCATGATTCATTGGCCTGAGTTACGAGGCTGTGCTAATTCTTTGGCACTTTGCCTTTGATTTCGGGCTTTCGCGGGGCGCGTGCCTGTTATCAGTGGTTCAGAGTTTCAGAGTCCAGAGTTATTCCGCACAACGGTTATTGACAGCTCCTGGAAAAGGGAGAATCGGAGAAATCCCAGTGGATTCCAACCTCAGTCAAAATGTTTCATCAATTTTAAAGCCGTACACTTTAATTTTGAATATACATGTTTATGTTTTCTTGCTTTATTTATATTTTTAGTAGTTCACAACTTATAGCCTACTATGAAAATAATAATATCTAGTACATTAGAAAAATAAAGACTTTCTTGAAGTTCGGACAACTTTTAAGCGATTTTTTGTTCATAACAATTTTGTATTACAGTATTATAAATATTCCATAAATGACCTGTTTACTGTATGCATCATTTAAAATAGTAATATTTTTTTCCCGTGTGCAGCTACTGAAATGGAGGAGAAGTGAAACCCCAATGGATTTTACTTTGTATGTTTTCTCGGGGATATTGCCCAACAGAAGGCATTTCGGGGCAGCTCGGGTTACTGCCCATTTCCAGGTCCGTCGCTTTCACCTCAATCTCTCGGCTTTTTGGTCTATTCAAAAAGGGCCGCCAAAAGCTTCGTCTGGGTTTTCCCTATCAATTAAACTCATTACTTCGCCCGTTGCAGCGGCCGACTCAATTAAAACTCATTAAACCATTTACCATATTCATAAAATAACAATAAGGCGAAAAAAGCACCACGCCGCCCAGTTGCATGATGGCCATTCGAAATGCAGCCCAAAAGATTATAGGAAAATATATATACCCAAGCCCCTAATGCATTTGTCATGAACCTGCCTGGGTCAAAAAAAGACCCTCTTTGGCAGCTTCAAACACAAATCGACCGACGATATCCGAGACATTCGACCTGCTCTCCATTGTGCACATGATGATGAGGCTGGGACCCGCGACGGCGGAGATTTTTCCGACCGGGGAGATTCCAGATTCCAGAGACCTCAACCCCGTTGGCGGCCATGGCTGCAAGTACACGCTAATGGTCAACAACTACCAAGGCAATCGAGGGCAAATATCGACTTGAAGGGTTCGAAGAGGTGATATCCGGGCTTTGGAATGTCATGGAGTTTTTGGGTGTTACCTCCATTGAATCCATAATCGTAAAACATTTTGTTGCTATTTTTATTTTTCTTATCATAGATTACTTTTCGTGCCAAATAGGAACAAAAAAAATCATAGTTTTATAGTTTATGTTTTCTTATTAGTTTATAGTTTTAGGTTACAACTATATGTTTATAGTTTTTAGATAGTGTTCTCTAGTGTTTTAGGGAGCAACGGGTATTATGTAGTAAAGTTAAAATATTTTTGCTGCATATTCCATCGAATATACCCTTCATATACCCTAGAAAAATGCAACAAGTATGCTAACTGCAACAAACTGGCCGGCGCACGCTGCCAACATTATAAAGAAATTGTAATAACAATAATGGCTCAATAATTTATTGATAAACCCCGAGAGTCGAAGTCGCCGCTTGAAATTGTAGGCAGGTCACCTTAATTCTATCCATGTAGACAGATACTTGTGGCCAGATATTGGAAGGTATATATGTGAATGTTTGTGTTTGTGGACAACGGTACTTGATTTGATTTTTTTGGTAACTTCATTTCATGCGGAGAGCGCAGAGAAGAGAGCGCGTAGTGGTAAGACAAAACGCAAAAAAAATCGTTTAGCCAAGAATCGTGACTCCCACATTTTAACCCTTAACCCCGGCCACGAGCGAATGAAGTTAACTTTTTTTTATATTTTTTGGGGCCCCGCAGTTCAAGCCACCGCCACAAGCCAAAAGCTAGAGTGAGAGGGGAGATAAACCCCACAGTTTGCCTGATTTTTGGTGGCTTTCTTTGGGCGCATGAAAATATAAACGAAAATAAAACAGTGGGTTTCGGATTTGTGTATCAACAACAATAATACAATTTATTACCTTTACCCTTTTTTTGTTTTTGCAAATTCTTGCTCTCAAAATGACAATAAATCATATACAGTTTTGCTTCGGTTTTTGTATTGCGGAAAGAGAGTTTTCTTATATAAGGGGCTTTGGTTGGGGCACTTGCAACTTTGCGGCACGAGTCGGTGCATTGTGTGGTTGCAAGGATGTGCAAGTGGTGGGGTTTTTAAATGTTTAAGAGACCCAAAATGTGGTAGTTTTATCTGATTGAAATGGCACACAATGTAGGGCGAAATATAAGGCAATATGGTAAAAGAAACTAAATTTACAATAACATTTTTAAATGTGTAATAATAATTTTTTTGGGTTTTTTGGAGTTTAACTTATTCTGTACTTGACCCCTTCTGCTCTGATGTCACCCCGTTTTTCCCAACCCACTTTTGTCCAACATTCCCGCATACAACCCCTGGCAAAAAGTCGGGCACTTCAAAAGTATCCCTTGCAGCACTTGTTGCAGCTCTTCATCCTGTCCCCTCGCCGAGTCCCCCAACACGCCAAGGTGTAAATGAAAGTCAGATTTACGCAATTTGCCTCCAGACCTTGTAGTGGGGTTTTTATGGGGGACTCCAAGGGGAAGCGACCATCGTCACGGGGTCCCTCATTTTTATGGGTAGCAGCGACATGCAAATTGTGTAGGTAACATTTTTGATCGTGTTCTAATTTACAAGCGAGTGGAACCGAAAGGAACCAAATTCGAAGCCAATCACGTCAGCGTTTGGCAAAGAGAAGGAAGCCGGCTAAAAAAGGTGGCCAGAGCAGGAGGGTGGACGAAAAGAGGGGATCGCACAGGTTACGTGCTTGTAAATTCAAATTTGGCTGCGTTGTTGGCCAGCCAGTTGTTTTTTGTGGTTCATTGAGCCGTGTTCCGTGCATAAATTAATGAAATATGAAAAGGAGCTGGCTCACTTCGGTTTCCTCTGGACCGCACACAATGTCCAACATGGTTTATTAATTCAATTTGCGCCCAAATTAACGTGTAAGTGGTTAATATTGAGTTACTGCACTTACCACACGGCAACGTCAACCGACAAAAATCAAGGGAATATATAAAGGAATGAAATTAAGAATATTTAGGTGGCGACTTTTAAAATACCCTTGGGAAGGACTCATATTAGAGCTAGTGACTATGAATAACACTAGATTATATAAACCCATTTTTTCGTCCTTAAAGTAGGATTTTAAACGCATCATTAAGACGACGAAGCGGGATTAAAACAAAAATTAAAGTATTTTTATTATTTGTATTTTTACAATTAAGGAGTTTTTGGTGTTTATTTTTTTCAGTTTAATTAGTAAATAATAGAAACTGTTCAAAAACATTGAACACCCTCTGCAAGAGTACAAACATAAGAAGTATACAAAATCAAGAGCAAGAGCAACAGGAGAGTTTCCTTTTTGGCCCGTTGCGTGTGCCACTGCCATCGTCTTGGGCATTTGGCTTGGGATTTTAGCCACGATTTGGGTTTGGTTTTTTCAGCTCCCGACATGCGTTTTTGATATGAGCATTTAGATTATTGCCCTGGTGTGGCAATAAAATGCGCGGAAAACGATAGCCAGACACGGATTTCGATGCCTAATGTGGAGCACTTGAATTACGATTGCGTTTGCGATACACTCGGTGGTTTTGCATCTGGCTTTCGAAAACGGTCGTTCGTGGTGGAATCGTATCGAAATCAATCAAATGGAATATTGACAGGTCGCTGCCGCTTAAGCCGTTGGCATTTTTACCTTATCGCCTGGGCTCCGAGTGTCGCCCCCCGTATCTTTTTGCCCATCTGGCGGCAATTTTGGTGCCCAAGTTAAGCACTCGCTTAACGCCCCCATAAGCTCTGACTAATTGGCAAGGAAATCGCAATCGCTTTTCCGAGAAATATTATAAAAGCCTTCAAATGGCCGAATGTTTCTTTTCCTCGTTTTGGGTTTGGCTACGCAATCGCTGAAATTGTGACAAATTTAAAAACATTTTCCAATATTATTTATCGCGTGGTGTACGCATGTTGAATGCGCAATTCACGCAGGCAGTTGCTGTTTACTTAGTTTGGGGGATTTGTTCAAAATCGAACGCGAAAATCGACAACAAGCATTTTGTCTAGCCTGCCATGTTCGATTTGGCCTCAACTTACTTTGTTTTTGGGGCAAGCTATATTCGTGGGGAAGTGGGAGTTGCGATTGCGGTTTCGGTCAATGGCAACGTGAAAAGTAGTATGCAAATTAAATCGATCAAATATTATTAGCCATGTGTTTAGTCTGGAGTATCACAAATAAATTATATTTATTTTGTGTTTCTGTGTTCTGAAAGTCAAAATTCTGAATTTAATATTTCAATTACAATTGATAATAAATTTTAAAAATTCAAAAATGACTAGTTTGCCAAGTAAAATATATATTTCTCATAAACACAGTTATCTCATTGATTTATTGACCTTCTGAGACCATCTCGTATCTTGCGAAGCGTTTGACAATTTTTTATTTTGACATATCCCACAATTTGACAGTCCCGACCATTAGTCGCTATCACTAGCGACCGTCATGACTGGGCCATTGGACCATTAGCCACTTCTCTGGGCAACCCTGACATCTGCCAAGCCCCTGCGAAGTCAGTCTAGTTTAGCATTTGATTCATGGGGGGCCAGCACCACCCGCGCCTGGCCAATCAGCAAATCATTAACAACTAATTAAATTATATAAAAGAGCCATTAATTAAGCCTTAAACTCAAGGCGGCCGAGAATAGATTTGCCAGCGTTTCCCTTTCACTTTACAAGGAAACAGAAACAGAAACAGAATCCGAGATCAACAAGCGGCGAACAAATAATGACAAGAACTTTGCGCTAAACTTTTGCACTTTGACACCCAACTGTGAACCCGAACCCGGCCCACTCCCCATCTCAATAAACCTTATTTTTCCTTTTCAGAGGCACGCTTTGTGCGGCGGCAGTTGTAAATATTTAATAACTACATTAATAACAGCTATGACAACGGCAGCAACAGAAATAACAACAATAATAACACGCGCTGCAATTTGCCAGAGCAGCAATAAAAAAACTACCGTTTTTGGCCACGTTTGCTCAACTCAAAGTCGGGCCTGAAACTCAGACTCTCTGACTCGACCACATGGAATGAATGAATGTCATTAATTTGACAACAGAAACCGTTAAATCAGCAATTCAATCACCTGGTCAGAAGCGGATTTCCACACCAAGAGAAAATCTGGGTATTGCTTTAAAATATATTTACATTTCCAGGTTATGGCAAAGTAAGTGTGACCATGGCGCAGCATAAATCAGAAATTATGTAATGTGACCTGGATTTAAAAAACGATTCATTTTTTGGACATACTTAGGCCAGTAAATATTAAAATTTTAATTGTAGAACAGTGTGATTTTAGATTAAACAATTTCCGTTTTGATTTTTTCTCTGCACCTCCAAGTGGTGCGACAAAGATACGGTTCTCTCGCTAGAATATCACTCTGCTCTTCAAACTCCTTTTATTTCGAGACGGCGTGAGTCTTAAATTACCAACCTTGCCACAATTTCAATGCGCATTCGCATTCGAATTTGTTTGCGGTAATTGGCCTCTGAGTTCGCCATTTCAGTGGCTCATAAGGGGGTGATGGTGCAGGTCGGTGGGTGGCTCACTGTGGGTCGGGGTCCAGCTGTTGGTGGTGGCTACTGAAACCGCCGCACCCACCAAACGATACGAAGAAATCCAAATAGCAAATCGAACCGGTACAGTGTACAGTGACTTGGGGGTGGCATTAAATGTTTTGACAATTACTTCTTGCCCTGCAGTTAATTGCTCAACAGAAAATATGGTGCTCACATTTCGCTAATGATATAATAATGCTTGGTTAAATGTTTGAAGTGGTTAAAAAATGTTTATTACTTTAGTTTTTACTACCAACTTTTTATTACCAACTTAATCAACATTTTATGAATTTTACCAAACCACGAAATCGGATTCAATGATTTTAATTACATAATCAGAAGCAAATGATAGTTTGACCTTTCTGAAAGATACAAGTATTTATTTATGCAACCAGGATGTGCTAGGACTTTGAATATCCTATCAGTTTATAAACGGTATGTATATCTACAAAAATAAATGTTCGATTTCTTTTTAATAACACGATAAACTTTCCAAAAAACATTTATGTTAATATATTTTGACATAGCTTTTAACCACTGTGCGAGGCAGTTCGCCTTTTGCCGTTCAACTTCTGTGGCTGCTGCTACAGGTGTCTCTGGTCTCCAGTCTCCGATCTCCGGTCTCCGGGTTGGCGTTCTCCCCGATTCTCCCCCGTGTCAATGACAGTTCAATGTGCCTGGTTGATGGTTGTTTCTGCGATCGTTGTTGCCGGTCTGGCAACAGTTGTCGCACATGCAAATCGTGACTGTTGTCCATCACAGTTCTCCAGTTTGCCAGTTCTCCGGAGTTTCAGAGCCTCGGAGTTGCCAAACTTGCCAGTCAGTCAGTCAGTTTGTCAGTCAGTCGTCGGCTGTGTAATTTTTTGCCTGTGCTCTGTTGATTTTTTGGTAGTTGCACATGAGGCTCGAGTGATTTGTTTAAGACGTTTTGATTGATTATTGGTGCGCATGCGCCAAAGCGACGACAAAGCGGACGAAATCCCTGCATGGTCCTTTTTAAAACATTTCTTTTAATGACGAACTCGAAAAAATATGATTTTAAATGTAAAATTGTTTTTATATTTCAATAATTCTGTTTTAAATTATTAGATATTATACATTTCTATTAATTCCGATTCTTAATGGGATATTATTTCAGGAACCATTAATAAGTAATACTGATCCAAAATTGATCTGTTTTCCTTGAGTGTTGCCACATCTTTGTTATGACCCAGTCATGCGCCAAAAAAGAGCCGCTTTTATTAATTATTCTGACCCAGAAATCTTTTGAATCTGAGTATCGGAAATCTGAGAACAGAAACTGAAACCAGAAACGCGAACAACGCCGGGGTATGAGTTTTATATTTTCGAGCTCGGCGCGCGTTTGTTGTCAGTTTCGGTTTGAAATATTTACCACCTGTGATGAATAACGTTACATTTGCGTTGATTGTTTTTTATCCGTGATTTATCGAGAAGTTCGAGTACCAGCAGCACCTCCATCGATGGCCATGCCCACATAATGCTGATTACTCAGGTGTCTGGGGTGCGTGTTTTCTGATTTTCGGATCTCCTCCTTCTCGAGGCCCGTGTACCGTTAATTAATTTGCAAGTCTTTGGCTCGTCGCCGTCTTTGTTGTTAACTCTGTTTTGGTTGCGGTATGTGTATGTTTTAGCCGGAATTTGTAGTGCAAAGTGCACACCGGGTGGCATTCGTCAGAGGATTGGATTTGTGGAAATGGGTTTATGCGGGACACAGATTGCGTGAAGAAGATATAATCAAAATTTTTAAAAAATATGCTAGCGGTTCGATCTCTTTCAAAAGTAAAATGTTAACAATTTTTTCATTATATATATTTTTGAAGCTTTGCTAAAACGAATAAAACACGTTTTCATGATGTCTAAAATATAATTTAGTTGGTTAAATAAAATAACGGCCTCTTGGGCGTTTTTGTTAATCGCAGTTAATTAAATAAAATGGCTACTTCTTGGGCTTGTTGGCCAATCTAAGCTTTGATATGTTGGGAGTGGCTCCGTGGGAGATATTAGGGGTTATCATGGTGGCCCTGGAGGTGGGCGGTGCCCTTGGAATGTTCGAGGGAGCTGGCGATGGCAAGGTGGGCTCATCATCGGATTTGGGCCTTGGTTTCGACTTGTTGGTTTTGGTAGCTTGGAATTTCTGCTTTGGGGGCTTCCGTTTAACACTGGAATTGGGGCGATTCGACCTACTTTTCACTTCTTGGGCCAAGGTGTCCTTCAGCAAGGATGCAGTGGGAACCGCTGCCGATGGTGATGGCAAATTGGTTGAATTCACAGTCATTCCATGGGCGCTGATTGATCGGCTCAGGGCCTCTGCCTCCTGATTGGCCTCCTGCTGGCCATCCCGCATCAGGGCGTTGATCCTCTCCCGCTGCAAGCGCTCCTGCACCATGCGATTTTGTTGGATGGACCGGATGTGCTCGAACTCCTGCCAGAAGTTGAAGCTGATCTCCGCCGAGTTGCGGGTAATCTCGCTACGGAGCTCCTGGGCCAAACTCCTATCCCGCGGGATTTCATCCCTGTTGATTATTCGCGACATAAGAAAAGCAGTTAGGTTGTCGCTGAAAAGTGAAATATGTGGCTGGAATTTTGAATGAAGCTCGTCTGGTTCTCAACTTGAAGAATATATCCTAGCCAATGTGAATGTAATATTTATTCAGTCGATTAAATAGTCTTACATGTAAAATTGTTTATTATTTGTTAAATATTTAATTGCATCTTATTGTTAGTGTTCAATATTTATATTTGCTTTTCTTAAAAATGCAGTTATCTTAGTTCTTAGCCAAAGCTTGCATGTGTGTTATTCGAAATCAAAATAAATCAATAGATACTTTGAAAATATTACATTCTAATATTACAACCGCAACCGCAACCGCAACCTCTCAACTATCCGGGTTCCAAAGCACCAGCACCAGACACTCACTTGTCTGCAGGTTGAAATGCCGTTTTCGACAAACAAACAAAACACGGCACTCGAACATGACGTTCGTTGTTGTCGGGACGCGATTTTGATCGATGTGCGTTTTCTAATTGCTGCCAACTTTCTTCTTAATTGTGGCAAGAAAAATGAGGCCCGTATCGAAATGGCATGAAAAGCACAACGAAAAACAGCACCTGGTGGTGGGGGAGAAATTGTCTTGACGTGAAGAATATTTGTGTGGCTTTTTGGGGTTCTCCAGGGGTTCTCCCCCCTTCTCCCGCGATCAATCATGTGTAGTGCGATAGAAGCCCGAAAACTTGGCCCAATTGTTAAGGCAAACAATAAGGCGATACGATCGCCCTGGCCAGCTCCATTTAACTCACAACGAAAACAAAATTGCAGGCTTTCGGGGGATCGTTTTTGTTTTTTCTGTTTTTTTTTTGGGCGTAGGATATCATCGTTGATCTTTCTGGATCCCCTGCTGTGCACTTGTCGAAGCCAAGAGTTCAATGCGCGGCTACCAGCTCACAATTTATCCTTTATGGCTTTTGTTTCTGCAGAAGTGAAAACAAAAGATTGTCATCGTCGTCGGGAAAAGGGTGAGGTGCATACTTTGCATATTTCCAGGCACTCTAATTGGGTGAAAGTGCCCTCTCCTCCTCGGCTTAGAAAGTGTGACACTGGGTGATGTTGCCTCCCATCATCGTCATCGGCATCAGCAGCATCCGAGCCAACAGTCGTCGCTCAGAGAGTCGCCTGTCAAATCAATATCTATGGCTATAGCTTATACCTGTGGCCGCGCTATATAACATACATCACCCGCATATATAGGCATCGCCAGCAATCAGGCGGACAACAAAAGCCGGGGCCGGCTCAGAAATATTCCCAGGCCAGGAAAACTAGAACTCAAAATCATACATCACAAGCAATTACCGGCTAAAATGCGCCAGAGTAAGCCCCCTACGACCGATAGTTGCAGCAACTTGCCAGCAAAAGTCTGCGACTAACCTTGGTCGCTAGTTAAAGCCCGCAAAAAAAAAACAAAAAAAAAATCGAATAGTGGGCAGCTATTATTACTGTTGTGAATACCCTAAGAATTGGGAGGCTATGTTGCCTAATGGATGGGGGTTGTTAACTAAAAGAGCGATTGAAAACATAAACAAGATGTATATATTTATATTTTATAGTGTTTTAAAATAAATCCTTTTATGGTTAAGTATTAATTATGTTAATTTGAAATGGTTTAATTAATTAATTTGAAGTGTTAAGATGATTCGATGTAACATAAATCACATTATATTGGTTAAACAAATCTTATTCATTAATTTTATTTATATTAAAATTCAAATATAAATGCTATGGAAAAAATGCCAATAAAAATCAGTGAGAGCATTGCCTCTTCTGTACCCAAACATAGGGCTCGGCTTATGCCCCGCGCCCTTTCCCCATCTCGACCCCTTGCTGTTGTTGTGTATGCTGGGCATGCATCATCATACCATCATCCCATTATCACATACCACAGGCCGAGCCAAGGCAAGTCGGTCCTGGTCCAGGTGAGTATAGAGCAGGCCACGAGGATCGGATCGGGATTGGCATTGGGATTGGGCTCCTCCTTGGCTTTGACCGACTGAGGCGGCACTTGAATGCCTGGCATGAAATAAATCGCGTGTTTATTGTGCCAGCGGCGATGGCAGCAGCGCTCTCGACGATCGCTTCAATGTTGCACATGGAAAATTGAACGCAATAGAATGCCACTAATCGATCGGGCACCGAAGAACTGGATGCGGTGGATAGTGGACGGTGGATGGTGGATGCCCCCAGCTAAAGGCAGAAAAAATGAAATGTTTCAAGTTCAAATGCAAGGTGCGGACTGAAGTGAAGTGAAGTGAAGGAGTGCCAAGCGACTGGCGCAAGCAATCTCGAAATAATCTAAACGATTTGGCGAAAATCACGTCGAGCATCGTCGGCATCGGCATCCACCTGTTACGTCGAGCTCATTTTTAATGCCCCCAAAACGAAGGAGTTTGGAGTTACGGAGTTTCGAGCCTGAAAGGAGGCAACGGCAAACGGCCGGCCGGCATCGAGAGCAAATTGCAAAAGTCAAATTCAACGAATGCCGGCGCACAGTTTGGCATAATAATGAAGGCGCAATCAACTGGACGGCTGGCCAGCGGCTGCTGCTGATCCTCCAGAATAAGCTGAAAGACTCCTTACACAAGGAGAAATGTGGGGCCAGGGATTGTTAGAAAATATGCGGAGTATTTTAAACATTTACCTAATTGATGGGAACTCTTTTTAATAACCACCAAAAATGCTGAGACTTTTGTTAAAGAGAAAAGTGTGGTATTGTTGCAATGGGATTATAGGTGAACTAATAAGAATGTATATTAAAATAAATAAACAAAAAAAGCAAAAAAAAACATTTTTTTAATTAAATGCAAAGACCTAGACAACGAGGGCATTTTAGTTAACAATGTGGGTTATTGTATTTATGTAGTTTTTAAATCTTATTATCTTATCTTATCTTATTGCTTCATTTATCAAAAAAATGTATGAAGATTCAAAACATAAAAACATTTTCATTTAATACGGACCTCAAACTTTCTCCAAGTGTAGGTGAGAATGTTCAAGACGAGGCCAGGTGAGGGTGCATTGCACAGATTAAACATTATTTCTGTTTTCTTCATTTTGGGTTTATCTACCAATACAATGCATAATTTCTCGCTGCTGGCCTGGACTTGGGATCTGAAATCCCCGAGTCTTTTTGCTGTGGGTCCCGGTTGCCCGGCCCGTTGTGGTGTTATTCTAAACGGCTTTTAGACAAAAGCATCAGCCGGGTTGCCCAAGTTCACCTCACGCTGCCAATCAATCAATCACGGCCAAGAAGCCTAGTCATCTGAGCATCTGCCGACTATCCACAATCCACTCTTCGAGCCTGGTCAAGTGTAATGGTTTTGTCATGATGCAGCATTTAAGCTGCCGCCGCTGATTGATGCGGCAAGAAGTGGCCGAAAGAGTGGCGAGTTAGGAATTTCACACCATCAAATCACCTCGACTGCGGGTAGATATCTATGGAAATTTTCTGCCGTACACTTGTCAGTCATTTCACTCCGTTAGTTGCTAGGCCGAGACGAATTGAGATTTCGAATTGGAATTCAAAGAGGTTTTTAACCATCTCAGTGAAGAAAATCCCACAATTAAGACGAGTGTTATCCCGTAATTAATGGATCATTTTAAATGAAAGACAAACTAACTACAGTTTAAATATATGTTATGTGTCACTGTGTTATATTTTACCTCAAGTAAATTAATGGATTTTAATTTTTTATTATTAATAAATATTTTCTAAGTGCCTAAAAACAGGTGTTGCCCACATCCATGTTCCCCTAATAAAACCATCAGCATACTGCCATTTCCAAATGAGCCTTACTAACATCCGTCTTAAAAACCTCTTATGCGCAAAATTAGTTCAACTTTTTCTTTCAAATCGCATCAGAGTTCGGTTAGCCAAGACACTAAAACGATTTATATTCGTAATTAATGATTGATTCGCTTTTGATTTGCAAGCAGTTTTCGAATGAGGAAAGAGCATAAAACACTGGCCGTTAAATCTCAATGCCACCTGCAAGGCGGCGTCGTCGTCGGCATATCAAATCAGCAAAATCAAAACAAAATTAATTGACGACAATTGTGGCGAACGAGCTAAATGTGTGGCAACCACACTAAAACTGCGGCAACCAGAGCAGCAACAGTAATTATAGCAACAACGAGACTGCAACATCGACAGACGTCAATTGTCTAATCAACAAATTTAGTCAATAAATCGTAATTAATTAACGTTCGATTGGCAGGCGGCTAAAAGAGTTTTCAATTTTTGCATTCAAATCGACAGAGTCCAAAAATTCAAATTCAAATTTGAAAAGGAACACAAAGGCAGCAGGAAAAAAACAAATCAAGCACAAAGCGAAATCCATATTCGTGCATTGCGACTAATTTTTATTGCCGGCAAAAATTGGCAACAGCTAATCAGCGAAGCATACGCCCCACGAGACCAAAATACAAAATCCGGAGCCAGAAAAAAGGGGTGTGGCTGGCAGGTGGCCATGTTGTTGGCTATTTGATAACATCGTTGCAATGTGTTTATTGTCCAAAAAGTGACTACACAATCCGACAAAAATCGAGCACAAAATCGGAGCAACCTTTTTTACTTCGCCTCTCACAGTTGCAATCGAAAGACTTAGACAACGAACTTGGCTGAAACTGAAAGACTTAGACAACGAACTTGGCTGCAACCGAAAGACTTAGACAACGAACTTGGCTAGTCTTGGTCGGTGGTATGAAGCCTAATGATTTTATTTATTGATTTGGATTTAGCATTATACAATATACACAAAATTAAGTACATTTTAATAATTGTTTGGTTTGTACTGTTTTAGTTAAAAAAAAGGTATTTCCGTTGCCAAGTGAAAATCTCCCATCATATTAGCCATTTCAGCGGTTGCCTTGAGCCTCTTATATCATAGCTACAATTATTTGGTAAGAACTTTTAATTAATAACACTTAATGCTCATGATAGATGCCCGACGGACTTATAGCTCACTCTCATTCACCCCGCATTCGGGCTGATCAGCTAGATCAAAAGAGCCTCCCTGCTTGAAAAAAACCGCAGCCCGCAACCATTTTTGGCAGTTAATCAAATTAATTGCTTAGAAAATCAACATGTTGGTTTCGGCCGAAAGCAGTCGAATCAGCCAAACAGATTCGGTAACAATGACAAATAACGAATTATGAATAGATATGAGTACTACTCACATGCACATTCAAGGCCCCCGAAAAATAGATGGGAATGGTGCAGCAAAGAGCTGATTTCTTGCCTGCTTCCTTTTATTTGTATCCACACACTGGCAATCCGTTGGATATTCACATATATATATTTCTTTTGGTTCATATTCTTGGAAGAGCATTATTTAACTCTGGACTAAAAACGAAAATTGGCCAAAAGCGAGGCATATAAATCACCGAGCACACACGAATCTTTATTTATTTTTTGCGGCGCTTTTCGGGGTAGAATCATTGACAGCGCGGCGGAAGCATTCATTGTTTCCCAATCTCTCGATCCCCTTCTTGGTATTTTATTAAGCCCCACACAAATCAAAAACAAACCAAAACGATCCGAATCGAAACACAGAGCCAAAAGTATTCGGCACAAACGAAAAAAAGAAGCAAGGCAAAGGAAGCCTGACTCATGAATTTGGATGCTTAATTCCCCTTAAAGTTGTGTCTTCTGCTGCAGCTTTTTGCGGCCTTTCATATCGCAGCCAAATGCGATTAGCTGGGCAAACAAGTGTTAACGTTTTGCTGCCGGCGGGTGCACTGATTGCCTCCACTCCTTCGAGGTGAGAAATCGGCAGAAAGACCAGAAACCATGGCACACTGCTAACTGAGTTTTTCCGTTGCCATTTTTGGGTAGCATCTTTGTTTCACTAATGCCTTTGTTTTTGCTTATTTTGTGGCATTGTGCAAGATTCGGCGGCTCTTTCTTAGCTTTGCCCTCACTTTTGGGAAACCCATTACGGCTCGAAGGTGTTGCATAATCCTCTAAAGACCACTAATGCACGGCCAGGTTCTTCTTTAACCGAAATGTAAACGTTAGTATTCATAACTGAACTAGGTTGCGAATATATTTAATAATATTCGGAATCTTTTGAGAAGGTACATAAAAGTAAGAACATAACATATATTTTTTTTGAATTTCTACAATTTATTAAAGTCGGTTAACTTCGTTTAACATAATCATTTAAGTGTGACTTTTTTGAACATTGAATTTTCCATTTTCCGCCCACGCTTACACTTGTTATTACCGCACTTAGCCGGTCGAGAGCTTCGGTTGGCGTTTTCAACAAATTTTCTCATTGTTTTGCATATGCAGCGGATTGGATTCCTCCTGCCGCATGCAGTTACTATATATAAGCACTAGTATCTGGCGGATCGCATGTAGCAACAACACACAACAAACTTTGTGAGGCAAACATGTGCTAACAAAACATTGATCATTGTTCAACATGTAAATTCACTAATTTGGCAACGAAAAACAGCCAGC
Source organism: Drosophila mimetica (assembly GCA_037075245.1). Classification (NCBI taxonomy): domain Eukaryota; kingdom Metazoa; phylum Arthropoda; class Insecta; order Diptera; family Drosophilidae; genus Drosophila; species Drosophila mimetica. The sequence continues at coordinate 633,461 of JBAMCH010000007.1, forward strand.
GGCTATAAATGGTAACAACAGCGACAGAGACTCTAGGCAAGTCCGTCCTTATGGCCCGGCCATAACAATTTTTGCATACGACAAACAAAACGAAATGAATTCGTCGTCGTCATCGCTGCACAGCAAGAAAGTTGGGATGGGTATAAAAAAAAAAGAAGTCAGCAGAACTTAATTTAAAAAAAAAATAAATTTTAATTGATTAAAATCTAAAAAGAAATAGATTCGTTAACAAAATATGTTTTTAATTATTAATTTAATAAATTTAAAATATAAATATAAAAAAATAATATAAGAACTAATTTTTCCCTGTGTGGCTTTGGTTTTCCTCCTCCTTTGGGCAAATAAAAATAAAAATACGCATTTGCATAAAAATCGAGTGAATAAAATACAGAATGCGTAGAGTGCACCGAGTGACTAGAAATCAGAACGAAACGAGGAGAAATCCGCAGAGCTGCGAACTTATTAAAGAATCGCGGAGCGGGCCACTTGGAGCTCGGAGTTCTGGAGACTGGGGAGTTTGCCTGGCGGGGATGGGGATCTCCATCCTGCCTCCCCCGAGTTTCTGCACTTGACAAGGATCAAGGTTGCCCCTGCTTGCCTACCATTACTGCCTCGCCCTTGTCGCCTTTTTTGGGGAGTCTCGTCTCGGGCATTGGGCCTCCAAATGGAAATTGCTTTATGGCTTGTATATGCAGATTGGGGCATGCTCTTGCTGCTGCCGTTGCCGTGGCAGCAACCTGTTGCAGCTCTTATTTTTATTAATACTTTTCCCTTGCGCTCGGAGACTGGGAGCCTGGAAATTTATGCGCAAGCGCGCGCGGCTGATTCTTATTTTTTCGCCTTTAACAAGGCCTTGGCTACAAAACTTCTCGGCCGCCTTCTTGGGGATTTTCTGCTGAAAATTCAATTTGCTACAAAATGTGCGCCGCTTTTTGCATATCTTCCAGCAAAATTCGTGATTTACAATTTTCGTTTCGTTTTCCAGCGCTCCGCAGTCCCCACAAGCCGCATCCTTTCGGGCTCATTTGCGGTGATCTGGCAGCGAAATGAGGCGATGACATCGTGTCACGAAACGCACTGTACATAGAAAAACACGGAAATCTATGGACCCCTTTGCATAAAATCTTCTAACAAAGTGAGTATTGAACATATCCAAAATAAATTGAATACATAATAAATATTAATAAAATAGGGTATCCTTTTAAAGTAATAGCAATATTCAAATATTTAAACAAAAAATAAAAAATTCCCCAGTGTGAATTAAATCATATCTAAAAATGTGATTTTTGTTCTTTCACATTTGGGATGGAATGGAATTTTTATTTTAAATTTGATTAATCCAGTTTAAGGACCCTCACGCTGCCATACCTCTGTTCCACTTCAAGACCTTCCTCCTGTGTCGATTTAATTTTTTTTCATTTGCCTTTTTGCCTTGCGGTCCGTTTTGGAGTTGGAGCTTGAGTTTGGACTCGTAGCCGGAGTTTTTTGAGTCTTTGGAGGTTCACCTGTTTATGCCAGATTCCTGGCATGCGATTAAAATCACCTGCGCGAGCTTTTGCGCCCACGCAGTCTTGAAGTCTTGGACCCAGAGTCGCAGCTTCGGGTTAAATTGGGATGGGGATGGGATGGGATGGGTCTTCATGGCCGCCTGGCTTTGCTTGATTTCTGTTCGGTTCGGTTCGGTTTCCTTCTTATTGCCTTCCTCGATTTTCTGGCTGCGCCCAGTATTTCGTATTTTGCTCCGTTCGGTCCGCTTCATTTATTATGCACTTGGCTTTTATTTCATTTTAGTTTCGTTTTTGTGGCTCGCTGTTTATTCAAACTAATTTAATTTGTGCGCGGCTTGGGTGCTCGCCCGCAGGTAAAAATCTTGGCAGGTTGCTGTGTTATTTTGGCGTTTCACGCACTTGGCGCATGTTGCAGTCACGCCTTTTGTTGCCAGCCTCCTCTGACCACCGATCACTGACCACTGTGTCGACTGTCCACTTGCAATTCCAGAAAAGAAACCCCAAGCCACACGCAAAAAGTTGTTAAAATGCAAATTAAATTAGAGCCAAACTGATCGAGAGGAGGGTGTGTGGGCTGACAAGTGGGGTGTGGTTTGGGTTCACTTAGTTTTTAGGGATATGTGCAGATCACAATGACAAGAAACAATGCGGCCAGCATTTTAAGGATAGCATTGAGAGGCCCCAGATGTGGTAGGATATTTATTTGGTTCAGCTGTTCACCAGGGAAAGTACAAGTAGCTTTTAAAGTGCAAAGGAAATATAATCGTTTCGTAAATTGTCGAGTAATGCTTCCTCTCGGAGGAAACGTCTTCTTCGGAATATCAGAGTATCTTCCGTAACAACGGGGGATAGTTCCCAGTTCATTTCCACGTCACCTGGTCCGTTACTTTCCTTATGCCGAGTGGGAGGTCAAGGCTCTCATGCTTATGATAGATAGATATGCCCGGGTACGTAATCAATTAATAACGGACCCCTGGCATGGCCAGCATTTTAATGCCACGCCAGACACAATCGGCACAAAAGTGCCAACATGTCCATTGTGTGAGCTGTGTTCTATTTGGCATCCTGGTGCTGCCGTGGAAAAACAGCAGCAGGCCGAGCAGAAACCATGACACGGCATTTGTGCACTGAGATAAAAGTACTTCGATTTGTAATGCAAAAATAAATTCTAATCACTTATTATTTTTAAATAAATCAGAACTTATTAGTGCAGTATCTTTTTCTGAAATATTTATCTAGCTATGAAAGATTTCATTTCTGTAAATTTAAATTTTAAGAAAATATTGTATCCCAACTTTCTGCCAGTGCAGACAGTCTGTCAGCCACTCGTTGAGCCGTGGTCAAAGTTTACCATCAAATTGCTAAAATAGCAAATAATGAAGCTGACAGCAGTGGCACCAGTTATGGCAAGAGTTCGTATCCAGGGGATGATCCGGCTGCTAAGCCGAAGGGAGGCGGCAATTAAAACGGGGCGAACCGAGACCAACCCAACCCAACCCCTCGCGAAGTGGAATAAACTCTGTTGTTACAGCAGCCGGGACACAAGCAACACTTTGCGAGTCGTGGGAAAGTGCTCGTAGAGGGGAGAAAGAAAGATACGCCACTCGGCGGTTTGACGCAGGCAAAGAGATACAGATACATTTGTATCTGCGGCCGACAGCGAGCGTCTGCTGGCCATCAATTTCGGGTACTTTCGATAGTGGTGGCAGTGGGCTGGCGGGTGCGTGCAAGGCTTTAATTTCTCAATGCCCTTTCAGGTCCTTTCTGGTACTTATCGTTCATGCATCCCCGTGTCCCTTCGGGCCACGGGCCACTTGAGTTTTACAATCGAATGTTCTGCGTTGTCAATGGCCTGCGGTGTGTGTGGGAATCGCTGACGTGTTCCTGTGAAGCCCAGCATATGCTTTTCCTTCCCCTAAAGTAAAAGCCGAGCATCACCCTTAGAAATTGGGTATGGAAAATTGGACATTTGCTAGCCAAATCTGGCTGTCTTTTGGGGATTTTCATATTTGATTTGTAACTCTTGAACTTTACAGATGATCTGATGAAAATTCGCCAACTTCTGACACTTAAAATATATTTAATATATAAAATATTAATTTTAAAAAGTCTTATTTTTAGAAAATATTTGAATAAGTGGGTATGCATATTTTTTTCAGAATTTTCAGACTATTTGAAAGCAAGAAAAAAGCGAAGGCTAAGTAATTCTGCGAGGATGGGAATGTTAGGAATTTTGTATTAAACCGTTCTAGGTACGAATACTTTAGATATTTCTATCCACCTTTTTTCTGTTTTCCCTCAGCCTTTCACCGCCCTCCTCCAGAGGACAGTTCTTGCTTTTAATGGCCGTGTGCGCACACTATCAATTTGAGCGACCAGTGGCATCTTCAATTTTTATGCATATTTGCACTGTGCCGGTCACGTGCCGCAGATTCCAGATTCTTTGTCGCCGTCCTGTACCTGTCACAATCACACTTTGCGGCATGCTGCAGCATTGCAAATAATATAAATTAATATTTCTCCCCCGAATCGTCACCCTTGGGTTTTCGGACTCTTGTGCATTTTATTTGAGGTTTTGTCTGTTTACCAGATTTCAGATTTGCCGATGAGATTGCCAAAAGTTGAACGGAAAATTCAAGGGAGGTTTTGGGCCAGAAGGAAAGCGGGTACACTGAACGTTTGGTGTGGGAAAATGATTTCTGTGATGTCTGTGGACTTTGCAGGAACAGGAATATTATAGTAATTGCGCTGAATAATTGGATGTTTGATTGATGGATGTGGAAAAAGAATATCCTATGTAATATATGAGGTTATTTAAACATTGTTTTACGAAAAGGAACACACTAATTGGGTGGAAAACTTTGATGACTATTATGGCTGGAAAATTATATTACCTTTTTGATGTTAAACATTTTTAATTTATAAATAAATAAATAATTTGAATATAAATATTTTCTATGCCTAAACTGTTTTATCTAAATAAAAATACTATTTATTGCCTAAACACTTATTTAATTTCTTTCCGTGTGGGCTGTCAAATATTTTGGCAAATCCTTTTACCGCCCCCATACCCACTTCCCGTGCAAATCGAAGCAAAACAAATGGCGCTCATTTCCGCTTTTATTTTAACGTCTTCAAGACACGTGTCGTCGTCATCAGCCGGTTTGCCGGTCGTCTGCCGCCTTGCAAAATTGCCAACTAATAAAAGTGCAGATTTGTCAAGGATTTCGATGAGGCACAAAAAGCAAAAATAATCGTGAGTCGTCGAAGGGTGCGGACAGATAAAAGGCCAATTTAGGTGGCACTTTCTGCCCAAGGAAGGCACAGGGAGTGATTGCGGGGTACGGACTGTCAAAAGCCAGTTGATGAGTCGCATTATTGCAAATTGTCTGTGGGTGTCAACGACAGGCAAGCGACAAAATGAGCACTTGATAGGGATAGTGGGGAACCCTTCGAAGATTAGACTAAATACAACCGTGTTGAGAAAACACTCAAAGAAAAATTAAAAGTTATAGTCAAAGATTTATCAAGAATTTTTAGAATAGTAAAAAATATGTGGTTAAAGAAATATGAAAGAAATAATAAATAAATACAATTTAAATAGGTATTTTGTTTTTGAATTATAAAGTAATATATTTTTCCTATGTGTAAATGGCGATGAAGGTGGAACCTATAGTTCCAAGTCCATTCTGGACCAAGAGAGTTATGGACCAGACTCGGTTGCGATGCCGTCGAGGGCATAAACAAAGGCATTAGACAACGTCCGTAGGCCCAGGCCAGCCAAAGTTGATTGGTGTCAGCCATAAAGTTCGCCTCGCGTCTTTCCGCATCCTGTTCCGCATCTTGGCCCATCTGGTCTGGACGCACAGTGTTGTCTACTTAACGGCAACTGTATTAAAATAGTAAGGCAAAGTTGGTGAAGAAAGTCTCATTGGGTGTGAAAAGGATACAAGAATCTTAGCCATTTAGACATACATGCATTTGACAACTTTTTTTCCTTATATTCTAATTATTGTTGAATAATTTTTTAGCTAGTAAATAGCCTAGTCGGCTGAACTGTTGGCCAAGGTGGCGCCAAAGGCTTTGATGTGCGGCGACTCTCGTTCCTTCGTTAGACACGCAGGCGTTGATGGACATCTTGGACTTTCTGGTCGTCTGGTCGGCCGGCTGAAAAGTGTCGCCTGGCCGCCAAGTCGCCGGCGTTTTTGGCCTGTCCCGAAAAAAAGAGTCAAAGGAGCGACCGGCGTCAAATGGTGCTTAGCGTCACCCACTCTCGGGGACCTGAGATCTGAAAACTCTGGACCAGGGCACAACTCCTGGCTCCCCATCTCCAACCCCATCCATTTGCCATCTCATTTGCATGCAAATGTGCGCGGGTGTTGGCCCAGCACAAAGCTATTGTCTTTCCAGTATGCAAAAAATATGCAAAGCTTAAATTTATGAGAAATTAAAGTAAATTTATTGCATTGCATTCGCCTGTCTTTTTTGGTGGGGCGAAAATCTGCGATCGCTGGGCGACGGGCGGCGGAGAAAGGAAAACACTTTCTGCGGCTGTCCCTTATTTTTACAGACTTTTTCCACACTGATTGTGTGATCGATGGAGCTCATATGCATGTTGTTGATAACTTTCTCTCACCGCACGATAGTCAAGTACAACAATCTCATAACCTTTGATCCGTCAAATGTCAGTTTGAAAACAACTAGGAGTTTTGGGGTCAGATTTTTCATTATTATTTATGGAACTTTTCGTGGTGGTAAATAGAATTCAAAATATGTGTGGGTATATTCAAAAAATATACGAAAGCTTATTATGAATTTTGTATAGAACCTATCGTTAGCCTTTGGTGTCCGAGCAAAGTGCATAATTTGGCAGACCTTTAACTATGCTTCCGAATGATCTATTCCAAATATAATATCGGACTTTCCATACGTTAACGGGGCCAATCGTTGGGGCCACACCCACCGGCTAATCAGCACACAGACAAATCATAAACTGCACCCAACCCCCTTCGAACACCTGATGCAATTTGCCAACTCCAATCCCCCTCCGAGCTGATTTTTTCGGGGGAAAAACAACGAGTGCAATCACAATTGCTTGGCAATTTCACACTTTCAATCGACAATCGACAGCCACCGGCGGGCATACGACTCTGCGAGTTCGAACTCGGATGCCGAGCATTACCCAAAATAGCCGGCCAATATGTGGGGCAAAAAGCGGGCCACCACTGTGCAATTAACACCTCAGCGGCTGACTAAAATTATATACACGGCTTTATGAGTTGTCCGCGGATCGAAGTTAGAGCCGCGCTGCCAAGTGTTTTTCCTTCTAATTAATAAATACAAAGTTCGGCTTTTTTTTCTCCTTTCGGCCAGCATGCAAATAATATAAAATTTTATGGCCCCATACACGGCTATGCACTTTAATTTGTGGTCGCAGTCGTATTTTGCCCGCCGAATATTTCTTTTTCACCTGCAGCCAAAATCCAGCGTCGATTTTTATGGACTTTATGGATCCCGTTGCTGCGCCCCATAATTCAGCTCACTCAATAATAATTTTTTGCCATTTACCTTGCCCATTTCAGAGAGTTGACAATAATTCAGTGGCAGTCGCCGTTTTTATTGATCGCCTCTTGCGGCTTTCGGAGGCCCGCTAATTGATTTTCAATTAATTTATTGTAAACATTTTCGCGCGACACCTCTTATTTAGTGCATAATTAAATGTGGCTGACAAAAATTGCATTGCTTGCATTTTTAAATGATTTATATCAGTGGGACAATAAATCAGACGCTCAAAAGCCAGCTATAAAAATTAATCACAATGGTCACACTTTTTGGCCACAAATCTGAGTGCGGTTCAGAGTTGGCCACGTGAGTCGGGGAGCTTTGAGGTACTATATAGATCTAAAATGAGGGAACTTTGGTACAATATAAATATTATAAGACATTTATTCTAATGTTAAGTTTTAATAAGGTAGCGCTTCTAATCTTATTGTTAGTTAATGCCTTTTAGAAAAGTTCTTGGCATAAATCTCTGGTAATGAGGGTAGGTTTCAACAAAATAAGCTTATCTAATTCGCACTGGGAATAAATCTAATTAACGTGATTTGTAGCTTCACTAACTTAATGGGCTTCCGTTAAAGCTTAAATCACGATCACATCACTGCAAAATAGCAATCACTGCATTAGGTAATCATGCATAGCCTTTTATTTATTTATTATTTTGCTTTGGTCACTGCATATCCTTTCGCTTCGATGTTTCTCGTTTCGCGGACTGGACTACTGCCCCCGAGGCGGTCGGTTCAGAATCATGGGGAATGGGGTACCATTGTCAGACGACTCCGCTCCACTCACTTTGGCATATTAGTTTCAATTCATTTTAGTGTCCCGCTCCGACTGTCCGACGTCCTGTGTCCGATTTCTGTGGCTTTGTTTGGTCGCGACGGGCGCCGCATTTGCGAAGTGTTGCCAGTCAATTGACAGTCCAACTGACAGAGCCGCCTGCAGGCCGTCGTCCGACGTCCAACTGGAGAGCAGAGTCGACTGCTCAGCTCCAGGACTTTTATGGTCGTCTGGACGGGGCATTGGGGCTTATAAGTTATCTCTGCTCGCCTCCGACGAGTGCTGCCCAGTTGGCTGTGTGTTAGATATGTCTGTCTAAGGATAAAACTTAACACTAATTTAATTTGTTGATTTGTATACAATAAAATATTAATTATAAGAAATTAAGGGGATTTTTAATACAGAGAGGGATGTATCCTTTTATTATATAAACATATTTTTCTGCCCTTAAAAATATTTTAAAATTATATTTAGTTACTAGTAACTCTTAGTTAGTTTTATTACTCTTAAAATATAAACAGCTCTTTCCATTTTTTTTATTTATTTCTTTGTATCATATTATCAACAATATTTTAAAGATAAACCACATTTAGCTATTTCAACAAATTGATTTAGCCATTTTCATAGCCATCACTGCCTTCAAGTTCGATTTGGAGCGTCTGTGGCGCACTTGCCGTTGCCATTTGAAAATGAAAAGTGACTCGGACTTGGATTCGGATTCGGATTCGGACTCTAACTGGGGGACTCGCGGTCGCATAAATGTGTTTCTATATGGCCGGCTTATTACCTAATTTCATTGGGCCCGGTGCATTGACAGGCGTTTGCTCATTCGCCTCGCCGACCAGCTTGGTCGATTGGCTCGAATTGACTTTGGCATTTTAAGTGCCTTTTTTGCGGCTTTTGGCATTTGGCCAAGAGCCAAGGGTTAGAGGATGTTTGTTGTTCATGCGTGCGCCTTGTGCTCGCTTCGTGCTCTCGGGCCAGAGAAAGTTATTCCGGTGTTTTGGACAGCGGGAATATCAATCACTTAAGGCAGACGGGAATTCAGCTGGGAGAGCTGGCTTAAAAAGGAGACTCTGTGGGGAGTCGCGGATGGTTTTATAAAACCCGGAAATGTGTAAGTTACTAAATGCACAGGGAAACGTATAATAACTAGGATATTTCACTATGGATTTTTTAAAAATATCTTCAATCCTTTGCTAAGAACTTATCCCTTGACCAATTTCCATAGGCAGTTCCATTAGCCCGTCCTCGGCTGGCAGGAGACCCCAAAAGGTTAAGCCCATGCTAATACGGTTTTCAAGCGGGCATCATTAAAATGCCGCGCATTTAGCCAACAAGCTAAGAAAGCGGCTAAAATGCTCAAATTAATTCATTTTAATAAATCGTAAATCGCAGAGATCGTGGGCCAGCCAAACGGAGCAGCAACCGAATCGATTCTTCCGCATAGCAAATCCGCCGAATGGCAAACAAATTTAACAAAGACCAAAAACGCTCGCACATGGATACGAATTTGGAGGCTGTGCATCCCACATTTGTATGGGGAGCAGGCCAAAAGCGCAGTCGTAATTCGGTTACAGATTTATGTAGATTTGGAGCATGATGAGCGAAATGCAATGGAATGGAGTGGGGTGGAGTGGAGTGGGGTGGAGTGGAGTGGGGTGGAGTGGAGTGGATTTTGGAGGAGGTCAAAGTGAATCACGCTCCTGGCCGCCATGACCATTAAGAGATATGTGGAACGTGCAGCGGCATGCGAAATTAATTTCAAATGGCGAGGCAACCCCGAAAGTCATTGCCAGATTGCCCGGCACCTGGCTGCCTCCTGCCTCCTGCCAATTAGCGTAATTATTAAAGATTCTATAAGCGAAGGAGGCTGGCATCGGTGGAATGGAGTGGAATTCCCTGCCCGCCACTTGGGTGCAATAAAAATTGCAATTTTCATAATTGCCACCGAGCAGATGGTGCAAAAAATGTCGCCTAATTGGCTTCCATTGGCCAGCGAGCGATAAGCGTTCTTCTGGCAGAACAATGGCCAGGATTTTAGCCGAACGGCGGCAACAGGTTAAGTCGCATTCGAGAACCAGAGTTATTCCGCCGACTCTCCCACTCTCCAGGGTTTTGTGACAATATTTCTGCCGCTGCTGCTGTTGCTGCTTTGCTGCGTTGCAGCCGCAAAAGCTCTTCTATATCATTTATCAGATGTAAGTTTTCCTTCCATTGACTTTGGCATTGCCATTGGATTTTTCCTATAAGAATGCTCAGCAAGGGGTATTTTGGTTATTCCACCGTGTTTGCTCTAACTTGGATGTTAATCTCTTTTAAAAAGCATAATAATTTAAAATATATTTTTATTTACATAATATGATTTTTGGAAACATTTTTTGTTTTGCTAATAATTCGTTAGTTGATAAATTTTTAATAATAATATTAATAGAAGGGTATTCCATCTTCTTATACCACCAGTGATGATAGCAATCCCCCGACTTCTCCTCGCCACAATGCCCGTTTATTGCCGTTGTTTTGCACTGTGTTAACATGATCTTTTATTACTTCTACTGCTCGACAGTGCTTCGCTTGGTTTTCCTTGGTTTCGCTGGGTCGGGATCTTGCGGTTTGCTTTGCCGGCTGGAAGTTGAGTTTATTTACCGCTAATAATGGTCATTTGAGTTGATATTCCGATGATGTCGTGGCTGTGATAAGACGACTTTAGCTTCCAAAGGAGCAGCAAATGTGTGAGCAGCGCAGGAAAAGAGAGAAAAAGCCAAACAAAATATTTATATGGGAAACAAGGTTTGATTCAATTTGGCTGGAAATTTGTAAAACGCGATTTTTGAATTTGTTTGGCAAATTTGCGGCTTAATTGACAAAACACACCGGCGAGACATGCGACTGACCAACGACCAACGGGACCAGCGGCGTTTCGGTGTAGTCGAATGGTCAAAAATAAAAACACAGCCGCCAAGGAGAACAAAACTGCTCAGTCCGTGGATAACTAATAAAATCATATATGCAACAAATAGCGGCAGACAAGCTGCAGACCCCAATGAGTCATTCTCAGAAACTACAGAAAATCCAAAGCAAAAAAAACGTGTGTATATGAAAAAGCGAACTTTGCGCCCCAGACAGCTGTGCAGACTTTTTGGCCAAAGTGGTGCAAGGGGGAGGGGTGTTTGTCTGGTGCTACGGGGCGTGTTGTTAGCGTTATTTCACTTTATTTTTCTGTTAACAAACATGCTGAGCTCTTAGCCAAAACAACAGCCACGGCTTCAACTATGAAACAGAAACGACATGCAAAGTGTGGATGACGTTGAAATGCAGTATAAAAGGTTAAAACTGCATAAAAACTCTTTTAGTTTTGTGCTCTGTGGGTCAATGAATCAGCGATTACCTAAATTGTGAAGTTAGAAACTGATTGGCGACTTAATTCAAAGAATTTGTTTTATTTTGGGCTTTAACGAAGTTGCCTTAATATTATTTTTAAAGTCTAAGTACACTTGATATAAGAACACCTATTTTTACTTTTCTTTATGTTCCCGAATATAAATTGCCTAATAATAAACCACTTTAGTTTTAATAGCAGTACATTTATCAAAAAATCTAGAAAAGCACAAGCACATTTTCTCGCAATCTCATTTTGGATTTGCCATTTATAATTTTGATACCATTTCATCCAGCCACCAGCACTCCCTCGACCACTCGATTGTATCGGTGCCCGTGTAACACATGGAAAATCGCCAGGCATTAGGCTAATGCAGAGCCAGCAGAGCATTTTTCACTTAGCCAAGTGTCCCTTATTGTACGAGTATCTAGGGGTATGTAAAGTGTCCCCCATAGGTAGTAAAAATTGCGCCTATTAATTTATGACATAATAATTTTCAAAGCGCAAACAAAGCCGCTCGTAAAATGCAGCTCGGCCACAGACAATGGTATGCATTTATGAGTAGAGTGCAGCCGAAGGAACCCACATGACCACAAAGTGCACTTCAATTAAATATTATATTTTATTTTCAGTAAGCTTATTAACTGAGTATCTCTAACTAAACAAGATTTTCTATTACTCGAAGGCATTTCGTGAAAATAATTTGTATCAACAGTTCGGAACAGAGACTATTCTCAAAAATATATTGTTCTTTCATATTTAGCTATGTTCAAAATTGCTTTCTAGCTTTTTCCCGAGTGTATTTTTACCCACCCGAGGGGGAGGCAAAAATCACGGCGACAAAAGTTGAAAGACCCGACAAAAGGAGGGCGCCAGGCAGTTACGGTTTCCTCGATTTCCAAGTGTCCAAGTCCAATGCAGCTGTCACAGACTGACTGCCACTGTGTCGTGTGGCCAAATGAAATCGCGAGTGCCAGAAATGAGCGGGAAATACGTATGGCACTCCATATCGCATTATCTGGCATCATAATTATCCCGCTGGTGCGACTGTGACTCACGATCTCGGCTGTGTCGGCGCAACAATGAAAAATCACTTGCAATTTTGTTTATCAATTTGTGAAAATTATAAAAAATATGCATACGTTGAATATTTTGGCAAAATCATTTGTAAGAGGCCCCCGCTGGATTCGCATTCGCATTCGCTGTCGCCCACGCTTCCCGCTCTCGGCGACGATGTGGCAACGCCACGAGCAGCACCACCCGCACCACCAGCACCGCATTTGCTGCACCACAATTTCGGTGCTGTGTGGGTGCCGGGCCCGGTGACTCTTGGGCGCCAATAAAGCTCTGCCAACTGTTTATGCAACTGTTTGAATAATCTCCATTTCGCGACTGGTCGGCAAGGGTTAAACGGTTTCGTTGTCGATCTTGTAAGTCCAAAGTGTTGTGGAACCAACAATAAAGGTATCGGAAATGGTTGCTTACCTGAATCTAATACTAAAAAATAACGAAATTAATTTTAATTAAATTAATTTAATTTTTAAAAATGGCATAACTTGGGAAGCATGTTCTCTAATATTTTTGGTACTAACATTTGTTGATAAATTATAATAAAAAATAATATATAATTTCCCTTTCATCCAATTTAACTAATATACTCATATGGAATTCTCTTATTAAACCCTATGCCTTTAGAAAGGGCATTTCAAATTTGTATTTAAGCCTGTGAAATTTTTAGCTTACAAATGCCATTCGATACACTTGACGCCGTTCACTGAAATTAAATATATAGATAGCCAAACACTTAATATCTGCAAGAAAAATGCGTCGTGAGTCAAGTTTGGGATTTCTTGCTCCTGCAGGAATGATTCGCTGTCCTCAGTCCAGTGGCATCCCCCCACTCTCGACTCCCGGAGAAGTGGAAAAACCATTCGAACACAACTTCTTCGGTTTGTTTGGCTGCTGCAGCAAACAAATATTCGTGATTCCTGATAAGCATCACTTTTGGCCATCGTCGTAGTCGTCTGCAGCGTTGACTCCTTTTTACCTTTTACCCACCTCGGCTTCTTTCTCCCGAGGGGCTGCTGAGTGCCAAATGCCGCTAAAATGCGGAAAGCTAATCAAAAACGCGTTGGCCTGAGACGCCGACTGGCGGTCCTGAAAAAATCGAATTCAAACGAAATGTTTCCAAAGCCAAGTTCAATTGCCAAACAAATTCGCGTGAATGAGCCGGGGCCACAAAACACGGCAACAACAACAGCCACGTCGGACACTTGGAGGAAATAATCAGCGAATTTCGTAATCGCATTCTTCCAAGTAGAAATAGCGCTAAATAATAAAAGTCATTACTTAACTAAGTTAATGAAATTGTAGAAAGGATTCCCTTGACATTTTTAAATATTTTTAATATTCACATTCAGTTATACATTGATTAATAACGACTCTCGTCATTTTTTTGCAGTGTTCTGGCTTAGCTGCTGGTATTTAGTTGGCAGGCAAATTTGGGAAAACAGTTGGGGGAGGGGGAGGGACGGGCGATCGGGGGCGGCGAGTTGGGGGAAAACATTAACCGTTTTGTTCGCCTGGCTGTTGTTGCTGCGGCCGCTTGTTGCTGGCGGGAGTGCTCCGTGTGACTTATGTGCGACATTAGCGCGACGTTCTTTGCTTAATTACGTAAAGTTTTTCGGGGCCGCCTTGCCTTACCATGCCCGACTTGACTTGACTCAACTCCCTGGCTGCTGGGCTGTTGTTTTCTGCCTTGTTGCTGGCTGCTTTTTGTTGTCGCTGTGTAAGACAAGTTCGTGTCCCGAGTCTTTCGTTTTGGCGCTTGTTCTGCACTGCAGTTGCAACAGGTTGTACATTGAAATTAAAGAATCTGTTGTGTGTTCATTTGCGGGCAGATATTTGGGATACATTTTAGCGGTACCTGACAGCGCTCGGCCATATCTCAATTTCCCAAGAACTCTTAAGAATTTCCTCATTTACATGTATCCATTCTGCTAAGTGTGTGCTCCACTTGGCCGCAAGCGCACAGAGATTCTCAGCGAAATTCCCAGAGATCATTAGGGGCCCTAATTAGCCCGGCTTTATCAATCATACGCCGAGTGAGCCGCAGCGAATGCAAGGTGCCTTCGAGAGTACATTCAATTGCCAAAAAGCAGAACACACGCTTTTCTCACGCTCTATTAAAACACCATCAATCAGGTCGAACAAATGAAAGACGAAACTGTTTTTCGGTATTACAAGAAACGGTCTGAACTAATTTCAATATTCTACACAGCGGCGGAGTTCAAAGTGATTTTTGGGAAAGGCCGACAAGTGCTGCATGTACTTTACATGGAAACGCTCGGCAAAAAAGCTAATTAAAATCCATTTAAAAGTTACAAACTTAAAATTAACATAAGCCTGTGCTCTCTATAATATGGCTATTGTCTGGCGGCGATTGGCAATTTTTCATTGTGAAAATCGTACAACATAATCCAAATGAGGCATAGACGGACCATTATTCATGGCAGAGTTGACAACTTGGCCGTTTTCTAGCTGGTCTAAAATTCCTAAAATACCTATAAAAATGATTTAAGCTTAGTACGAGTGTTGTATAAAAAACTGTATTAGTGTATCTTTTAAATATATATTAAAAATTCAGTTTGCCAATTCGGCTATTTCCTTCTATTATTTATTTAATTACGATTATTTTTACACAAATTAATTTAAAATATTTCTGATGTACTGCACTCAGCACTGCCATTTAGCAGCTGTGAGGTGATTTGAAATGAGCAGAAGCTATGACTTAATAGGCCCAACTTCGGCTCTGAGTCTGGGCCACCCAGTTGAGAGTGGCAAGAGCCGAAAGAGCCAAAAGCCGAGAGTCGGGACTCGCGAGACGGGACTGTGAAGCCAATAAAGGCGCCGTTGGTGGTCAAACTGTTGCAGAGTCGCCTCGCCTGGCCGAGACAAGATCATTAAGGTGGCATATAACATGGCACTAAAAGACACAACAGACACTTGCCGCCATCATCGTCATAGCAGTCCTCATCATCATCATCGTTGTATCGCACCGCATCGCATTGGGGCGAAAAGCGCGAAAAGTACCTGTTTCGCATTGGGGATCGCATCGGATAGGCATAGCCTCCGGGCTAGTTAGCGCAGCTCCCAGTTCTCAAATCCCAGTTAGATGTTTTCCACCAACTGGCGCTGACACTTTTGATTGAATTCCCAGCAGCGTGTGCGTGTGTTCGGCCAGTCACTCGGAGCTGGAGTTTCGAGTCCAACTGCAACTGCGATTGTAATCAACGCGCCGCGATCAATCAGCAAGTCTCTCGGCAAGTCGATGCTCTAACACTGGATACTGGACACTGGCGTACCGCATCCACTCAAATCAATCCATCAAACGTATCAATCATGATGACAAGCTTGAGTCCAGTCGCTCACAGTCGGTGCACTGAAATAAATGGTTAGAAAATAAGACAAATATGAAATGATAGAAATATAAATCATGAAAATATTTTAAATAGTAAAATAAAATTAATTAAATTATTTTAATTACATTTAATGATATTGTATTTCAATTTCAAAAACCAGGTAGAAATAAATACGAAAATATTTTTCAATCCTTTTTTTATATTTTTGTATAAAGAGGTTTTTTCCTCCAAACTACTTCAAATTTAAATCCATTGTTTTAATTTATTTTTAAAGGGATTACAATTTTCTCAGTGGCAATTTTTCGAACCTGCCTGTGAAGACACTTTTGCTCGTGACGCTCCGTGCTCTCTGCGGCCTCTTCGTCCATTAAATTTGAATAATCTTAGTTTTTCTCCTTGCGTGCCCAGGATGGGACCATCAGATGATGAAGATGATGCCGAGGATAGAGGATGGCGGATGGTGGATCCAAGACGGGGCGGCAGTGCTCCACTAAACGCCACTTGGCCACTGGGCGGGCTGAATGTCCCGGCTGACTGACTGACGGACTGATGGAGCCAGAGCCAGAGCCACAGCCACAGCTGAAGCCAAAGTCAGCTCCCCGGGCCATCGTCTGATTTGAAATTCTAAAGTGATTTTGATTACTTGAGGTGTTGATGTTTTGACGTTGTACGTTGATTAGATACTCGTAGCTGGCGAGCTTGTTAGATGCATGTCAGATGCGGAGATCCTGTTCCTCGTCTTTGGGCCGCCACGGGGTTGATTATAATTTAATTATAAGCAATCTGTAACAAGTTAATGGGGGCAAACTGCATTCATTTTCGCAGGCAGGTGTGAAATGGCTTTATTAGCTTTAACTGCCGCTGATGGCGGGCAGGGGTCTAATAATAGTAATAGCTCCTGATGTCTGCCTGCTGGGCGAAGACTTATTCCACGATCTCTGGTGGATTCAGTGGCACTTAGCTGAAGGAATCTTTTTGTTGAAGGTCCCAAAGATCACGGGGAATTATTTTCAAAGCAGAATTAATAAAAATGAATTTGTAACTAGTGTGTGTTTCAAATAATAATGTGTTATTATGTTATTAAAATATATATTTATTAATTTGTAAAATTAATATTGATTTTCTATTTATTTATTAACTAAACTGTTTGAAAAATATTAAATTACATTATTTTGTAATTCTTGATTCAGATTTACTTCATTAGTCAATTCTAAAACTTAACCAATCGGTTTGACTTATTTAGTTACTAATAACCAGAGTAGAGAACCCACCATTATTTCCCTATTAAGACAAAAGACAAAGTTGGACAGGTCTGCACTCCTCATTCAGAGTGGTCTTTAAACTGCCTTACTTTTTACAGATTGATCCATTAACCCTTTCATTAGTCAAAGTTTATGCTCTTTTACACGGTGATTTATGAGCTTGGAAATGGAAGATCTAAAAGCCACCGCCATCGATTTGTCTTTCACAGCCCAGAAACAATTCAATCTGGGAAGTTATCATCAGTTTGGATAAGTGAAGACCACCGAGCTCGAGGAGGTTCTTAAGTTTCGGCGCAGTTTCCATACGGAAATCATGTCACGGTCACTTGTCAGTCAAGCTCTCAATTCCCGAGCTCCATATTTGTTTATTTTCGCTTGGCATTCTGATTTATTCTAATGTCTTCGCACTCGAGATTTTTGTTTATTCGCCCGAAAGAGTTCGTCCCATTTTTGGGGATGTGTCAACAGTTTGGCTTTGGCTTTTCGGTTTTTAATTGCGCTGACAAGTCGCATGTGTGGGCCGAACTTCTAAGTACGCCCAGCAATTGTTTATAATACTTTTTGTTTTTATTAGTGCCAAGTGTTTGCGTTTCGTAATTGGAACGTCGAGAAAAAATGTCAAGAGGGTTTTTCGAAATGGGTTCCCCCCCGCTGCCCAAAGACTCAAAACTGCCCACTAAGCATATTCTCTTGGCGGTCTCGAAAAAATTGAAATTTCAATTTCGGTTTCATAGAATTCCCTGAGTAATCCAACGCGGGTTCCACCTGTACCTGCATAAAAGTAAAAATAAACGCAATCGTGAACCTGCCGCTGCGGCCGAGAAAAGAACCGAGAACGGAGGGCAGGGTCATGGCATAATATTATTACCCAACATTAAACGAAAACGCTCCTAAACAAAGTAGGAGGGTAAAAATAAAGGCCAAGTGCAGGCGAAGGGCGAGGCGAATCAACGAGATCGGTGCACGTTCGGGACCCCGTTCCTGATTCAGATTCCCTGGGACCACCTCATCCACCGCCAAACCACAACAAAGAGCCACGGCAACAGGTACTTGCCACTCGCCTTCGGGCCAGGCCAAGATGCGAACCAATAATCCACGCACACACCACTCACACACACAGTACACACACAATGCGATGCGGTCGAACCGGCGGAGGAGATTCTGTGGAACGCAGAGGTCTCGGCTGAGAATCAGAAACGACTTCGTGCCCCAGCTTTGCACTGTGAGAAATAAAATATATTTTGTAGACTGCTTGAAATATTATTGCTGTAAATGTTATTATTATAATTTAGTTTGTTATTGAATAATTTATTATTTTTTGAATATTTTACAATCACAATTAAAATAATGTAATGCTTAAAATGGTTTAACATTACTCTGGAACTAACCACCTTGGTTAACTATACCTCCTGAGCTTTAAAGATTTACCCCAAGCCCGACTTGTTTCTCTGTGCACAGACTCCAAGGGCGCAACGGGCAATTCTCGCGAAATGGAATTATAAAAGAATGCCTCCTTGCCTGGGTCGAGGTCTTAGTCTCGGTCTCCAGTCTTCTCAATCTCCCCAGCACTCCGAGTGCGATTCTCCGAGGCAGGCGCGTTTTAACGAGTTAAAAAACCAACCGGACAGGCCAGTGTGTTTGTGTGTAGGAGAGCCCCCGAAAGAAATGAATTTAAAATAAATAAAAGCTGAAAAAGAACAAAAGGGCCCTGGCTAAGTGATGAGGGTGAGGGTGCTGTCGACGGCGGTCACTTGGCGAGACCCCAAAGAACCAGACGCTCCTCCATTCCGATCTGTTCTGGCCAGCTGAGGAGAAGTCCAGCCACAATGAGCCCGCAAATGAATGCGTAGACTCAAGTGGGAGCCTCTCTGTAAAGTGCAGATGAGTCAGGAAAGAGAATGCGTAATACACTTTGTAATTTACAGATTCTATATGATATAATATCTTTCGATTATTATTTATTATACCAGAAAGACTTGAAATATTTCTGATTATAATTTTTAAATATAGGATGTGACAGAACATTAATTATTGAAAAACCTTAAAAAGTGTTTGAAATTTTTAAAAATAATTTTTTTAATAAAATGGAAAAGTAGTAAAAGTGAAATACCCCTCAATAGAGTATCAAACAAAATTACCCGAAATGCGAGCGACCGCAGACCCGCAGCAACAAGTGTACAAGTGGCATCGCCAGTCGGCGGAGGAGGGCGTCCAGAAGAATTGAAGTACTGAAGAGGCCCGGAGACCGGAGAATTGCGATCATTGATCGCGGCAATCGCCAGAACCAAGTGGAAAGCGGGGAATGGGGGCTCAGAAGACCGACGACGACGGTGAGAAGGCGATCCGATCGATGGATGAGTTCGGCGGGATGAGGCTTTATGGTGGCAATTGTACTTGGCCGGCGATGATCATCAGCGGATGGCGGCTCAATTGTTGTTGTCGGCGATGGTGCTCCTTCTCCTCTTGTTGTTTCTGCCCGTACATTTGTGCAACTCATTGTTCCAAGTGCGAGCGAGCGAGGAAGTGCGATGATCATCTTCAACACCTTCGACAGGTTACAAAACAAAAGTGGCAACATTATTGAACATCCCTACTCACACTCCAAGAAAATATTTGCAGAGATGTAATTACTTTTAAATAATGAAGTAACTAGAAACTAAGCCAGATATCCACAATTTTTAGAAAACAGAAAATGTATCATAATTTTTGAAAAATGAATATATAAATATCTAAAAAAAAATGATACCTATTCTCAACTACATTTTAGAATGTAATAAAATGGGCAGTAATATATTTTACAGTGCGTGCCAGCTCCTCCGGCACATCCCCACCTTATCGGTCAAAAAGAGATATATGCGTACGTGGTTTGGGCTTTCGGCTGCAGATTACGTACACCAGCTTCCCATCTACTGAGCTCCTCTAAGTCGGTAGTTAGTGCTTGATGTATGTAATTCGTGTTGCGCCCGCATCGCAGCTACCTGGGGATAAGTCTTTGACTCCGAAATGCAACCTGGCTGGGCTGGGGAATATTTCATAAAGCGATGCGGCAATCTTTATGGGTTCATCGGAAAGGTGATCATCGCCGGAGACGGAGACGAATAGAAATGCAACCTGTTGGCTAACTCGAGAATGCCTCAAATTGTTGGGAACTCAGCATTAGTATGCACTTACATAACTACGTTAAACGTGAAGAACAGCATAATTTCTGCTCGAAATTAGTGTAGAATATTTTATCAAAAGTAAATTAAGAAAAAACATAAATTTTAGGTATTTAATTTTAATTTATCTTAAATATAAAATTGGAAATCTTCCTATTAGAAAGATTCTGAAAGAAGGATCCCAGTTATTTTCCACTAGCTGGAAAATTTTAAACTGGCCAACTTTTTCGATTAACCGACAAGATAGTGCAGGTAAATAAGTCCGGATTATTATCGCCCGAAGAGTTCCTTCCTCTTTGGAGTAAGTTTACTTCCTAAATCTCCTCGCTATCTATAGAAAGCATCTCATAACTTTTAAAATTTTGCCTTGACTGTCAGGCTTGGAAGTTCTCCTGCAACCTTGCCGACCGGAATTGCCAACCTGCTCGGATGCATAAGGAAGAAATTAAGTTTCTTTAAGTCTTTCCTCTTCGGGGGAATTTTAATGATAATTTCCTCTTCACGAATTTATGGCATTTTAATTAAAACTGCCCAAAGAGCCCGGCCTGCAGAGGCTAAAAATCGTTTCGTGGCCGTTTCAAAATACAAGTTTTAGCCACGTAAATTTGCTGGGTTTAAAGGCCGTCCGATGGTGTGGCTTCGTGTTGTGCATGAACTTTTGGCGCGGACTGTCAATGCTATAATCCTGGCCATAAACCTGCGACTCGGTCTCCGCATATAAACGTCAATTTGGCCAATTACCCAGGGGCCTGGACCCAGTCGGTGTGAGCCTGCACCACAACAAGTGCATTGTGTGCCGGACTTTCGATTTCTTGGCCTTTCCGTCGTCTTGCCACTTGTTGCTGCCTTGATTAATGCGGCAGCAGCTCGTGCTCAGACAGAGACTCAAAAGCCCGACTGGTTATTAATTCTAAAGGTTCTCCCTTTGTTGGGTGTTTCCGCCATACACCCGATACGAGGAGAAGAGAGGGTATTTCTGGGGTACTTGCGACCCAAGAAAGTTCAGGTTCTAGCTAGGATAAATAATGCTGATAAATATTTTATTGAATATCAGTAATATTAAAGGGAATTTCTAGAGTTAGGCAACTATACTGCTATGAAAGAGGGGCATTAAAACTCATTTAAAAAAGCCATACAAGTTAAAAATAAATTATATTGCACCTAAACACATAAATATAACTCAAATTAAATTTACACTAATCGTAAATAAGGTGGCTACTGCGTACATCGTATTCGATTCTCCTCGGCATCCGCACTTGATTCTTTTATTCTGTCGCTGTGGATCCCTCCACTCTACTCGACTGCCCGAAAAGGCAACGTTTGTCGCCCTGGCCGCAACACTCAACAGGTTGCTGTTAATGAACGCCCGCGCAGGAGAAGAATCAGACGGCCGAAGGAGTTCGAGTTCACTTCAATGCATAGGTGTTCCAGGGGACATACAGGGGTGCTCTGGAACCCAGAGGTGGGGCTGTACTCCAGTCGAGGTTCCTTGTCGGCGGTGCCAACGCAAATGGTTAGCAATTACTTTATGTGTTCGCCTGCCAACTGATTACAAGTCCCTCGGCTGCACCTTTCTGCATTCTGCGTCCATGGGGCCGACGTGTGCGGTAAAATGCACGAATGCGTTCAATATAATGAAATTCATTTGTTGAATGTCCGTCCGTCCGGGTGGAGCTCCTCCCCTTCACTCCTTTCCTTAACCCGCTAACTTTGGCTAATTTTGCAATAATTGTTGAATTAAGTTTTTTAATTAAATAGAACTAGCTTAATTAGATATTAAATTTATTTATTTTATATGTTCTGTATTATTGAAGTAAGCTAGGTATTTTTTTTAAGTTCTAGCACGCTTTCAATTTTAGATATTTACCAGGAAGAAATTTGAAATATTTTTCTTGGGGTCCACCCGCTTCGATTCGGTCACAAAGGGGTTAAGGTCTGGTGTTGGGTGCCGCTGCTTTTCAGTTCTCAATTCTCGGCTTCTCTCAGCCGCTAACCTTGAATTTTTGTTTCCAGAGATCTCCAGCATCTCGAGTGGAAACAAGAATTCTGCCGCTGCTGGCTTTTTACTTTTCGCATTTTAGCTTTAGTTGCGACTCCTCCGCTGCTGTCAGACGGCGAAAAAACTTGTTACACCGCAAAATTATATATACACAAATATATGGCCAAGTGTGTGCTGCGCGAAATAAGCGAAAAAACGTCCACAGACGCCCTCGTCTCTGTCTGAATTTGAGTCTGAGACTGAGACTGAGTCTGGTACTCGTACTCCTGCTCCACTTGATCTTGATCCGTCTGGCTGATTCATAGGCTCTGCCCAAAAGCTGCCAGCGCGTTGATTAAACGTTCTCCGCGGAGCACCACTGGCAATATGCTGTTGATATTATTAATAAACATAAATTTCTGTTTAAACAGTTGTTAAATAATCGTTTTCAGGGCCCGTATTGACAGACAGACAGGCCCAAGTTGGTAAGGAAGTTGGCTGAACCAGAGTAAACAGTCAAAGAGTCTCAAGGATATGGCCATATTTTACTTGCTTGATCTGTAGGTGCAGCTGGGATAAGTTAAAAACAAATTAAGAGTAAATATATCCCTTTTTAAGTTCAATATGATATTAATTAATTCAAGATCATTATGGAAGGCACAAGTGTGGAGAATAATCATTCATGGAATATCTTATACTCAAACCCACGCCAGTTAATTTCTTCATTTCAAGAACAACCCATTAGCAATCATCATCGTGTAGAAACAGAAGGAATTGAATAGAGCGCCGCCTGAATGTCTGCGAAATTAAACACTTTAAACGTAATAATCATTAAGTTATTTATCTTTATTAATAAGCGGGAAATTGGCACGCACACGACATCGCGAAGGGATCTCAAAGACAAGTTCCAAAGACAGAGGAAGATTCTGCGAAGATTCTGCCTCTGGTTCTCCTCTCCTCGGATGCCTAGAATGTTTACAATTTGAGCTACGTAAATGGACACATAAAATGTGAGGCCAGATGGTGATGGGCAAGACCCTTTCGAGGGGGACTACTGCACTCACTCGATCATCATCATCATCTTGTGGATGATGATAAAAATCAGCAAAGTGCGGAAGACTAGCTTCCAACAGTCCGATGAGCAAGATGCGGACGACACTTGATATGGCAATAAATCAAGCAATCTGCTTAATTAATGTGCATCTTAGAACATTTAGATGCAATTTATTTTAATGCGATAATTTATTAATTTATTGACTTTTAATAAAGGGTTACCAGTGGCAGTTATTGCCTTTTGAACACTGTGGGAAAAATATGTAATATAATTTTAAAATATTTCCAAAAACGTAGACCCTGACTTTCAACCCTAAAAAAAGCTGTATTTCATACGAATATAAAATTCCATTAATTATTATATTAATTATTTTTAAATCAAGTTACAGCAAAAAGGAATTTTAGTTAAAAATTGAAGTTCAGGGTTTAGGGTAAAGTGGCTTTCAAGTTTATTACTCATACGCACTGTTGCCTTCGATTAAAAAGTTATTTACCATCAGAAAAATTTATTTGTATTAATATTCATCTAATCTCAAGATCAATTACAAGTTACCTAAGCGATAATGGTCCGATTTTTGCCAGTGCAGCTTAATTTAAATTAGCCCGGCTGAGGATTCCGGTCCGCTGGCTAGGATTCGAGTCTCCTACAATGGCCTCGCCGGCTGAAGATTTACGAGCTGACAGGCGTAAAAACTGTTAAGTAAGTTGACAAAAGTGCCAGAGACAAGCTTCTGGTTTGCAGGAGCAGCTTTTCCCCTCCGCCTGCCATTGCCCCTCTGCAAGCAATTCCACCTGTCCTCGTCTGTTTTCGCATGGCATTCCTCGGCGTATCTTAATTGACGTGCACATTTCGCTATCGCATAATGTGAAAATGCTGCTGGCTCTGGGCTCTAGGAATCTCCAGAGCTGCTGTCGCGGCTCATGATTTACGACTTGTGGTCCAGAGTGCCGGCGCCCCCTCGAGCTCCCCTCCCTGCTAATTTCTTAACACAATTTTAATGTTATCATTAGGAGGCAAGTGCGTCAACACACTCGCTCATCCACAGAGTTTATGGTCAACTGGTCGGGCCATTTATGGGTGAAAGGTGTTTGCCGATGTTTGGCTTGTTCTCGGGTGTCGCGCCGTTTGAAGTTTGATTTATTTTATGTCATGGGAGGTGGAGGGGGAGTACGTTCGGGAGGACCAGCAGGACATGCCGAGTGTTGATTAGTGGCTGTCAATGCGCAGTGTTCTCATCTCCCGTAGATAATGCATATTTATGAGGTGGCAGCCAGAGGCCGTTGGACTCAGCGGGCTCTACAGGTGATCGAGCCTTCGAATTTAAGTACTCTGCTTAAAATCTATTTTTACGAGGCCTGATCTAAATTAATTTTAGGGTCGTAAGTGTGATTTTTAACCTGACGATTTGTGATAAAATCCTTAATGGGGCCCTAAATCTATTTTCAATGTAAAGTGATTAAGGTTTTATACGATTATTTCGGGTTGTAATTAAATTCCTTGTTCTGAACTATGTAAATTTCTTTCCCATAGCCCTTAAAAAAAGCTTTAAAAAATAATTACTGAACAATTACGACATAATAAATAGTACTTTAATTAACTTTAATGTCACTATATGAATTCAAATTTGCAAATAGATTTTTGTTGTGATCACATTTCTATCCCAAATTTAAAGGACCACTCTTTTTCGTGTATTCAAATAGGAGACCAATATAAATTACCCCTTTAGACAACTTGTGTGTGTAATTACAAATCCACTTCCTAGTTTCTCCGCCCGTTTCGCTCCTTAAGGGCATTGCTCTGCCGGCATGTTAACAAGTGTAGTTGGTAGTCCGTAGTACCTGTTTAACCAGACGAAAACAGCAACGGCAACAGCAACATCAGCTGCAACTGCAACGGCAACATGCGACATCGGCAAAGACGACAAGACGACCCACAGTCGGACACACTCATACACCGACCCGGGAGAAACAGAAATATGGCACATGCCGCCATGTGTAATTGTAATTTCTCCCGTCCGGACCACATTGCGCCCAATCCCAGTCCTAGTGCCCAATTCCGATCCCGATCCTCTGCCCCCTTTGGTGTGGTATCTCTCTATTTCCAAGGTGTCAACGCGCATGCGCGCCCGAGTTGTCAGCACATTAATTTCATTTGCATTTCCGCTCGGCGCTGGTTTCGCATTACGAACGCGCGCAGGCTGGAAAAACTAGTGCGAGATTTTCCAAGCGTTGCCCACTTTTGGCCGCGGCTCGTGCCATGGCCCACTCTTAACGTGGCCAAGATGCAGTGCGAAAAATCACTGAAAGATTCTAGTTTTTGTTAATTTTAAAAATCTTTATTTTTTTAATTTTTAATAGTATGCTTATGCAACAGTAGTTTAATATATTTTTTACTATTTTACTAACTTATAAATTAGTTTGAAAAGTTTATTTTGCCATTTTTTTCTTATGCAGCTTGTTATCCTAAATATTATTGTTAATATAATATTTATTTTTTGTAATTGCTATCACTTAAATCTAATTTAATTTAATTATTTTTAGGTCTTGCAAGTTTTTTGCAGTGTAGCGGCTGCATGGCTATCTCCACCTGGCTTCTTTGCACTGAACATGAATCACACACGCATTTCTGCCTCTGCCGGAGCTGTTGTTGTTGTTGATTATTTACATAGTTTTGCTATTACTACAAATTTTTATTTGCCAAGCACACAGGAGACACAGTTCGTCGTGGCTAAAGCCGTGTTGTTGTGCTGTTCGCCATTGGCCGCCGCGTCATCTGTCGCCTGCTTCTCTGGGCTCACTGTTTAATTGTGGCTTAAAGTGGTAATAAACAAGCTTCGGCGGTGGAAGAATATTAATAGCCCATGTTATTGATGGCAATTGCTCGTTGATTTTGGCGTAATTAAGTCGTTGTCAATGTGTGAGGCGTGTGTGTGTGCCTAGTTGAAGCAATTAAAGTCGCTAATTTATGCACGGCATCTTTTGGTATTTTTATGGCCAATTATACTCGCACAAGCAAGTGCAGTTCGCCCCGAGGCGGATATGAGCCATTTTTAAATGCATCAAGAGTTAAGACTTGAGTTATCGGTATATTGCTTGCTCAACTAAAGTTGACACTATTGAAACTGGGTGTTTAGTATTTAATTTGAAAATGTTTCGACTTTTAAATCATTTTTTTAAACATACTAATCGATTAATAATCCTCGATTATTTGTATTTTCGTTAAAGGGAAAATTTACATATGATTTGCTTTGTTTTTTTTTTATAAACACATTTTTTCTTATAAATTGTTGCTCTACTTTTATCCGTTTACGGTAAATTTTTAAAATTTAAACCCTTTGTGCTTGTAATTTTTACTAGGAAGTGCAGCTTTTCCTTTTACAGCGAAAACAAACAAACGTCCTAATCGCTGCATCACCTAATCCCAACATGACATTAGCTAATGACCACCTTCTCCACCCTCCCAACCCCCTCTGCCCCTTGGGCACACATTTGGCCAAGATGGTGGTGCTGCCCACCGCCTGACATTTGATGGCTTCGTGATGCGCGTCGTCGCCGCCAAACATCAAACGTGGATCGTCAAACGCCCAACAACAAAGAGTTTCTCTACGAATATGGCCAGCAGGCAGCTCTCTCTTTCTATCTCCTACAGAGATATTTAAGAGGGATCACAAACTATAACTATTTCAAATTATTTGAAAGTCGAATCAATGATTTGAAAACGAAACAAATACGAATCAGTAAATATTTGACCAGTACAATTATTTTTTATATAATATTTTTATTTTTATAATATTTAGTTATAGTTTTTCTCAGTGTACTCTTACTCTGGCTCTTTCTTTTGAAATCTACGAGTCTTATCAGCTTCCAAATGCAGCAAAGGCTTACAAATTAGCGCGCTGCCAACTGTCTAAAATGGCCCAAAAGGCAGCCCCCAAGTCAAATGACACTAACAACAACAATAAACTACTGTTGACACAGTGTTTTTGTTGTTATTGCGCTTGTTGCCATTTTGCTCCAGTCCGTTCAATGGGTTAAATAAAACTGGAGATGAGAGCGTGATATACATATAATAAAATAATAATAAATAATATGTAATATCTACTTATGATCCCATTAAATTCCAGTTATCTAGGAGAAGCAAATTTGTAATAGATATTGGAATATTTAAGACCAAAAGTCTTGAAAAAATATATTTTGCAGTTCTTGATGGGACTGTAATTTTTGGTTTGGCTGTACGGAATCGTTACGCGTAAATGGAAAAGGTTCGACTGTCAATGGTTTTTGACAAGATAATTTGATTCAAATTATTCCTTGTTGTGCATCTCTATTCTCTCCCGATGTTTGCTGGCCCTCACGAGGAAAGACTCACCACTGCGGATGGTCGGAACCAATCCTCCTACAACAAATACAATGGAGCACTTGTGACTCTGCAGAATGGCGCTGCGTGGGGGTGAGTGTCGGTGATTGTCCATGGGTTTTCCACTGCGGGTCTGCGAGTGTGTCGACTTCGGTGGGTACTTTATGGCCACGCAGCTCCAGCCGGCCCAAAGAGAGTTTGTCCCCAGGTTCGGACTCCGAACGGCCATCCACCACCATCCACTCGGACTCTAGCTCGAGTCCAGCTCCTGCGCTCCTGTCAGCCAGTCGTATGTATTCATTTCCAAAGGGAATAACTTATGTACGCTCTGGGCACAATAAATTCTTGCACTGCAAATGTCAATTAGGCCGTTGATTTTCTCTCCTTTTTTTCGCTGCTTTTTTTTATTTCGTTCGATTTTTCTGGCCAGGGGAGAGCGTGAAAAATCTAATTGGCTTGGTGGGTATTTGTTTTCGCGAGGCCCCTTGAATTGATTTGTATTCGATGCACCTAACGAAAAGTAGGTCTTCCAAGAAGATATAATATTTTCAAAAACAACGCTGCTAGTACGCAGATAAAAATAATTTAAATAAGTTTAAAAGGTGATAAGAAATATTTGACTTGATCAAAAAATTAAAAAATCCTTCTCGTATTAAAAATATTTTTAACAATATCTATGTAAATGAAAATTCAAAAACCGTGATTTTCCAAACAGTAGAGTTCCCTGTTTTATCGCAATACAATTTCCAAATTAAATTCCACTGATTATTATGGATTTTTTTGGGTGCAGTCTGAGCCGCATTTGAATTTACACTTGCTGGTGGAAGGAGGCGAAGGAGGTTCGTTGGCTGCCGACTGCCACTTAGCTGTGAAATGATGACATAAAAGAACATATGCCCTGACACATCAATGGCGTTGAAGGTGGAGGCGACTAATAGGCACAAAAGCGTAACCGGAGGAGCTGCGACTGTTTCGCTCGTTTGTTTGCTTATTGACAGCTTCTTACGCACGAGAGTGTGGCCACAAGTGCCATTGGCAAGTGTACAATGGCCACTGGCCACTGGCCAAGTGCGTCCTCAGCCGCCGTCTCGCGGTCGTCTTGCTCGTCGTCTCCTTGGGCAAAGATCGCAGAAAAAATCAAAAATAATTGCCAAGGCACCGACAAGCAGCGCAAGATGCGTTTGGTGTGATTATATTGGCTTTTTGATACGTTGGCCAAAGGGCCAAGAAACAGTGGCAACAGCGACCGACATTGACAGGTCAATATTGATGGAAACAAGATTTATATGACAACGCTGGCTATATTTTCAAATTTAATGAGCCGGTCGGTCGGGTCGGTCCAAGTGGCCATAAGGAAGTGCTGCCGGTAGTGAGGCTGATGGACCTGGTCGTGGCACATCCACATCCACGTCGCATCTCATCTGAGCCCAGATGGGGATGCATGTGGCTGTGGCTGCGGCTGTGGACGCGGAGAAGTGTCGAGTAACTCGCTTAAATGATGTGCTAATAAGGCGCACATAACTTCGCAAAAGATGATGGGTCCCTGTCCGCGGCGGCTTCTGATGGGATTCAATAAATGCGAACAGGTGCGGTCAAATAAATAGTGCTGTATGATAAATGGAAAAAGATGTTTACATTTTCGAGATACAATTGCTCTCTTGGTTCGAATTTTGATTGAAATATTATAGGTTCTCCAAAAGGTATGCAGTGATTTTTTTTATTTTTTCTAACTGACCACATAATAACCCTATCTTTACATTAAATATTATATTTTATATATTAAAATATACATTTTTAAAATCTTGTTATATGTTTCATTGCTATGAACGCAATTGTATGAGTAAATCTTACATGGTTTTGCTTGGGGATTTCACGCGCTGACTTATTTGGAGTCCTGCGTTGCGCTAAAATTATGGCAAATATGATGTGAATTTCTGACTTTCATCGAACGTCCCTAAAGAGTGGGCTGCTAATGAGTTGCGTAAAACGCCAGTAAATATGGGTCAAGTATGGGGTTTATAAAATGGAATTATAACTTAAAAGATACTAAAAACGCAATTAGGACATCCTTGACCTCTGGCTCGCGTATCTGCCTTCGGACAGTCGGAGTTATTTTTTTCATAACCAGAAAAGCTAGCACCTACGGCTCTTACACCCACACCCATTGAAATGGCCAGACGTCAACATTCCTTTGTAGCTCCATTATCGCTGCACGTCATCGCGTATGGAAGTGGACGGAAGTGCGGGGGATGGGGATGGGATACCCCCTCCACCGAGACTCCACCGCCCGTCGTCACTTGTCTGATATATCACCTGTACTTCGTACCAGCAGGAACTATAACCAACCACATCGAGTGCCCCTGCAAACCAAATTGGAACAATGCTCGGCTGGCCAGAGGAAAATCTCGCGATCCGGGCCCTCAGACAATTGTCACACTTCAGACTCAGACTCAGACTCACATTCGAATTCAGACTCAGATTCGGGTTCTTGGTTTTGGATTCGGATTCAGATTCAGATTCGGACTGGGCCTCAAAGTCAGCGAGCTTGAGGCTTTTGGCGCTGGCGTCTTTTGGAGCGAATCAAATGCATTAATCCAATTTACGCATGCCGGGCCCAGACGCAGCCTGTGCTTCACTGTCCTGGACGTGCACAGTAAGAAAAAATGAGAAATAATTTCATATAATATATGATCTAACCTCTTAAAAAAATAGCTTAAGTGATAAAAATGCCTTGAAAAAGAAGTTTTACTTTGAAAGCTTTAAAAATTAGAAAAAAAATATTTAAAAAAATTCTAGTAAGTCTCTATTACATTATAATAATTTCTCCGGGTGTACTATCTTTGTTCGTCTGGGGCCACTTGCTCCAGAATGTAGACAACAAGTAACTCGCCTGATGACGGCCCCCGCTGAAGCTGTCAGAAGGAATGCGTTCCATAAGAGCAGAGGACAAAAAAAGAGGAAAATACGAGTGTGTATATGTAAAACACTTTGCCAATCCCCAAAGCGTTGGATTCGCAGATTTCTGTGTAAATTTGCAGATTTTGTTCGGCTTTTCCTTTCCTTTTTGCCCATTTTTTTGCTGCACTTTTGAAAAGTTGGCAGCACAATTTAAGAGCCAGGCAATCAAGGAGGCGCAATCTGTGGAAGAGTTCGCAAGTGCAGGCGACCGTTGACAATTTTATTTATTTACAGTTGCCAACTGTCTATATAAATTGAGACCGTTGACCGGTCCAAAAGCCTCCACCTGCCCCTCCCTCTCCGCCTCCTTCCCTCCCAAGGACCCAAAGAGATCAGCCAGCGGGCTGGACAATGTCAACATAGTTGCAATTAATTTGTAACCGATTATCATCTTCAGGTGCCAAATAAACTTCTCAACGTGTTGAGTGTCCTCTCCGTATCGGTTTTTCTCCGGTTTTTTGTTTGTTCTCCTTTTCCACTACTCCTTGATTTTTTCCTCGTTTTTTACTTGTTTTGCATGTTCCTGGCGTCTGCTTTATGTGCAACATGCTCACATAAACAAGATCAATCCGCTGCTGGTTGGTCTCAATGTGGTGCGATATTCTCTGGACATAAAGCAAGGAATAACTTCATGAGTCCCCCAATAGAGGTGGGTGGCGATGGTCGTGATTCTCAGGGGTTTGCTGAGATTCTAGAGGAATATTTACAATTTTACTGAGATGAAAAGGGAGACTTTCTTCTCCGGATGCACTTAAATTTTAAGAGTTGTAGATATAAAAACCAAACAAATTTAATTCCCTGTATAAGGTGTTTTACCTTGTAATCAGTCATATCTTCAATTATAATTGTACCTACTATATTTTGATAAAATTTTTCAAAATTCGTGTCACGAGCTCATCCACAGAGCTCCCAGGGTGACAGGTTGCCATTTGGATGCGCGGGTCGCTCGCGTTGCTCTTTCGCTTTTTCCGGCTATTCCGGCGATCGCCTCGGTTGCCAACACTTGACGGATTTAATTATTTCGACTCTCCAGGCCCAATCTCCGGCCTCTCCAGCTCCCAAAGTATCCACTCTGAGTCTGCACTTGGCCCCGAAGGAGTTGCGTGTCGCCTGCGGGCATTCCACATGCATCATGTCCAATCGTAATGAGAAAATATGGCATTTGTGATACAATAAAGTGTGCTTCGCACTTATGTTACACCAACATACGGCTGCCAGTGCCCGAGTGCCAATGAAGTGGGGCTCAAGTTGAGGCTGAAGTTGGCCTCCGACATTAACCCTTTATTGCCACGAAATGGTGTAGTGTTGATGAAGATTAAAGTTAGCTAATGTTTAAAGCAAATATAAATTATTTTCATTTTTAATAAAATATTTACGCTGTTAGCAATCAACCGAAAATTATAGAAAAAAGTATATAGGCTTAGACCATCAACTATGAATTTAAATATTAATTTGATATTTTTAATTGGGGCTTCAATGGGTTAACTTGCGGCAATGGAGATTGTACTTGCTGCTGCTGGCATTTTGCATGCGCCTGAATTATGTTGACAACTGTCTGTAGCGTCTCATTGCTCCGTCTGCTACTCACTCATTATGCCAGGGCGACAGGAGTTGGCCCAGTCGGTTTTCAGTTCTCAGTTTTGGCCAGCCTCCTTGGGCCGCGTATCATATCGCCGGCTCATGCAACATGCAACTGCAACTAGCTGCGGTTTGGCAATTGCCATGTCTTCCTCGAGAGCTGCTGAGACTGAAGCTGGTCTAATGCCTACGCCATTTATTAAATGTCTCCACGGTGCGACAATAACTTTATCAGCCTCAACAGAAGAAGCTGCTCTGGCACGAGACAACTGCAAGTACACCGAAAACAATTATCCATTTTTAGTAGTCACTTTAAATAATCTCCGGATAAAACCCAATTACTTCGCAAAGGTTTATTATATTTCGTTTTGCAGTATTTGTCAGGGAATACAAATACCTTTTTTCGTTTTCATAATAATTTACATTTCGAATATTTCTTTCTCTGTGCTTCTGACCACGAGTCAAGTCAAGTCAAGGCGAAGAAGATGACTTTGCATGTCCAAAACGGTGTGCTCTGGTTACTCCACTGGATGCCAAGTGCACAGCATATTAACCCACTGAAGGCCAATGCAAAGTGTTTGACTCTTGACTTAATTTAGAGAGGAAAGCGCTAATTAAAATGTTTTTTTAAAAATTGTATGAATATATGAACTAAATAGATGTTCAAGTTTTATTTGTTGCCCTCCATATTTTTCTTAGTAATTAATTTAAGTATATTTCTCTTAGGAAAACTCGATTTTCCCAGGGTGTTAAGTGCACATCAGGTGCAAGCCAGCCATAGATGGCGATGGCGAGAAGAAGAGCTGAGCTACATCCACTTTACCAGCTCATTAAAAGCCATTGCACCCACTTGCAGTCGCAGATTCTCCGCTTTTTGCATTGCGTGTGCATTGCCCTCGGGTTAGAGCGAAAACGAAAAAGAAACTCTGACTCCGAGATGTCGATTGCCATGTGTCGGCCTCTAAAATAAAAAGCTGGCCCAGAGCGTCGGCCATTTTGTGGGCTGATTCGACTTGTAAATTTGTCGCCTTTTTTCTCGATTTACACAAATTAGCCGATTCACATTTTGTGCATGAATTCTAAACGAGTTATTTGAGGTTGGCAAACCTGTCGGGGAATAATTTTGAGCCCCGCTCGAATTAAAAACCCAATGGAGCCGCGATAATATTATTTTTGAGATCACCTAATGAGAAATTCGTGTTTCATTTTTCGGCTCAACAGAAATGCCGAGGCATGCAAATTTGTGTGTTTTTCGTTGAGCACACACATAAAAATAAATAAGTCGCCAGCGGCTCAAAGTGCCATAAATTCTAAGAGTTTATGGTCGGGTCAATATTTGCGTTAAGCCAGAATCCTGCAGTCGTTTTACAAATTTGACAAAATAATTTCCAGAGGCAGGCAACAAAGTTGCCCCTTGCTCGTGTCGTCTCAGCCATTAAAGTGGCCGTAAATATCGAGGCGCTTTTAATTAGTCGCCAATCTCAGTCCAGTTTCTGTCGGGTTTTGTCGGATAAAAATACCGACGAATCAGGTGTTGCTGCTGCTGGAGAAATTCGAAATTTGTCTGATTCGAAATCGAAATATTCAAATCAGCATCGGTGTTTCTTCTCAATGCCAGTTAGTTTTCTGGTGGCTAATGGCGTCTAATTTGCCTAATTTATGCATGGCAGCCACCGGCCGATTCAACTTGTTTTCCGCCTCAATCAGTTTTGTCATCGAGCCATCATAAAATTTGTATAATTTTTACGGTCCTATAAAGTGACAGTCATCGGTTTTTAGTTGGACACATCCACTTGATAAGGTCGCTTGTCTCCTTGATTTGCTCGCTCGCATTTGTATTATAATTTCCCCCTCGCTCTATATTTTTGGTTTTTCAATTTTCCCAACTCATTTTCCCCCTCGAGTTGATTGTTTTTTAATGAAGCTTCGGTGGGGAATGTGTAACGAAATTTGTGGATGGGTTTAATTGGTTACAGCATTTAGATGCGATAATTATAGGATTTCTTCGAATATTTATCCAAATATGGGGGCTTTATGAGTCGGTAGATCTTGGATCTCTAGTTTGTAGTTGATTAAAATTGGAGCAAGGGTGTAGGAAAATGTGAATGAAGTTTTGGTGCGAGGTAACTTGGGAAGACTTGAATGAATATTGGGATAAAGATTGTAAATATGTTATATTAAGTTGAATTTATAAAGATAATATAAAATAAGAAATCAGGAAATTAAATTATAGTAAAAGCTAAATATTAGAAAATTATTGGAAGTCTATGAGAAAGTATTTCCCCAGGCTTCACTTTCCCCCGTTCCGAAATCCTTTCGAAACCCACAAATTTCCTAGACTCGCCTCTCCTTCAGCCCATGTCCGAATCGCTTTAGACCGCCTGATCGCTAAATCCCAAATGACAGGCGAGCTCAAAACAAATGTTAACCTCCTGTTTCTGCCCCCGAAAAGTGTGTCCAACTTGTCGGAGCTTCCTGCTGTTACCGCTCTCCATTGGCCATCCGCCGCCCCTTCATCAATTTAATTGAAACGCCCACGTCATAAACTTGGAGGCAGTTGGTTGGCAGTCGGATGTCTGATGTCTGCCCGTCTCTGGGCCCCCATTGCGTGTTCAAATGTTTGCCATTTGCACCCACGCCCACTTAAAGCAAACTCCTAACTCCTGGCCCCCAAAACACATCTGCATGTATACAATGTACGGACAAATGCAAGCGGCCACTAAATTTCGGGCAAAATTATTGTTATTACACCGAAATCGTTTATTATTAATTTTAATGTATGGACAGGGCGACTTGTGTTGCGTGACGCTCCCCACGGCGACTGGCCTGTGCATCCGAAAATAAGCCAAATCCGCTGCAAATGCGTCACGTGACTCATCCGGCCAGCCGAGGAAAAAATGAGACGCAGACAGGAGTCGTCCTTTGCTTCCTGGATTGTTTTTGAACACGTTTTTTATCGGTGCACTGGAATATTGACCCCAAATGAAGTCCTTAAACTAAAAACTTTAAAAAATATTAAAGGAATTTTATTGTACTTTGCACTTATTGAGGATACTTAAATTTGAAAGAAAAAATATAAGTATTTCAAAAATAAACAAATTTTCAAACACAGAATGCTTTCTCTAAGTGTGCCAGTTTTTTGCTGGATCTATTATTTTCCAAAGGACGTGCCCAACTGGGTGCAGCTCCTGCCCAGGTAACGAAATCCAGCAGGGAAGAGGAAAGGGGAAAAGGAGACACGCGTCGAATTCCGAATCCTCCCCTGCATCGAGTGGAACTTTTTGTGCCTAATTGAAATGGCGAGGAAACTTTGTTCTGTGTTGTTTCCATTTTTTCAATGTTGTTGCTCACCTTCTGACACGCTCGTGGCTCATTAATTATAGCTCCCGCACTGAGTGGGTTGCTAACAGGTAGTAAACTGGCAGAAAACCAAAGTAGAAAATGTGTGAAAATGTGAAATGTGATCACAATATGAATAAGATCAACAATTGGTTATACATACTAAAGACTGTCAATATTTAAGGACTACAACTTTTATTTCTTTTAACTAAATTAAAACACAAAGTACATGGTAATACTTTCTCGCTAAAATGCACTCCCAAAGTTTTCCTCAGTGCAGCTAAGGATAGGGTTGCACAGCAGATGGGGGTGTGTTGGGTTGGGTTTTATGTAAATTTGTGACAACCGTAAAAAGCTGAGCCGGCATTAAATGCATGGCAATGTAATTTCCAGCTTATTGGTGCTGCAGCTTGCATCATTGATGCACTTCGAGGCGGCCAGATGACTCTCTTCCGGATGAACTTGAGGGTGGAATGAGCGACGCAGGACCTTCCACTCACGGCCAGGTCCTTCCCCGCCCGGCACAAAGTACTTAATCATTCTGCACGCTAAATTAATCAAGTGGCTAGAGAGTTTAGTCTGGCGCTCCGTTTTTAATTTGTACAGCTCATGGAATATTCAGCAGCATATGGCTGCTCGGTCGTAGACGACGGGTCATGCAATCCTTGCTCCTTGAGGCTGCATAAAATTAGTCAAAAACAAGTCGGAAATTAAAAATCAACCTGGGCTGTCATGTGGCCACAATAGCGGGCGGTACAAGAGATCCTTTGAACTTGGCCTGTCAGGACCTCTAGAACAGCGGCCATGATTAATCGGCCTCATCTGTTGTTTACCATTTCTCCATTTCCCCGCTAATGGGCGTGAAGCCGTAAACAATTTCTCCCGATTTCGTTATGCTTGCCTCAATAATACAAAAAAAGCAGGTCACTTTTCACTGAGGTACTAAAATTATATAAGCAATTTTTATATTACGATTTTATAAGAACTCCTAAAGCTTTAATTTATTTAATGAAAAAGTTATTATTGCACTATTCAAGTTAACTTACATTTATTTTAGTATTTTATCCTTTACCTTTAAAAGTACATCATTTGCTCTGTACCCTAGACAACAGGTTCAGTTTTAGCTTCAGGGAGTGAATCCCCAGCCGAAGGAATTTTAAATCATGGCGACAATTTGGAGAGATCCGAAAACGGTAAGCAAATTGGCACGGACTTGTTAGCCCGGCTCGCTGGCATTTCAGGCATCTTAAGTACGCCCACCAGAACATGTAAATAGAGTTTCGGTATCGGCGGCGGAGAAGGGGAGCCCGGTATGCAATTTGCTCGTTTGACACTTGAAATATGTGGCAACAATACGCGAGGAGGAACTGGAAATTTTGCGCATTTCGCGTTTCGCATTCGCAATTGCAACTCGCCATCGAAATGGCCATGTCTGCGGCTTTATAGGCAAATGTCAGCCAACAACCTCGTCGCAGGCGGTGACAATGACAGGTGAAGGGGTGTTCCGGGGTGCTCCGGGGTGCTCCAGGGGGATTTCGATGGACATCGGGCTAACTGGCGACGACAAGTGGACAAGCCAGCTCCTAGCTGCGAGCTGCCTCTGGATCAGCCTGTCTATCTGTCGGTCTGTCTGGCAGCCACTGATCGCCAGGATGAACTCTGAACCCGTACGAAATATGCGGCCAACTTGTTTCCAATGCACGCCCCGAGGACCAGGCAGCAACGCCCCCAACTCGCCGCGGTTGCGAGTGCTGCATCTGGATGGGAACCACCCTCTGGAAGCGGAGGAGTCCCTCGACTTTCGGGCAAAGAAAGCAACCGGGGAATTATTTTAGTGAATAAATAAAATTAATTTTATCACTGGGAATGTGATAGCATTAATCTTTTATTGTCAATAAAACATAATTAAAAAACTGAAATAAACTTGAAATTCACTTTAAAATTAATTTAAAATTACACAATTTTAAGTAAATTAATTGTAGTAATAACTATTGTTTAAAATATAATGTTTACATTTTATTGAAGCTATTTTTTTGGAGTTTAAAGTTTTCAAAAACGTTTATCATTATGTGAAACCTTTTTAACTTTTTTCCAGAAAAAGAAGAGTATTTTGTATTCCAGCTAACTATTTTTGTGCCCACTTCCCTTACCGCCTAAGTTCTTATTTGGATGCTACTATCAACGCTGAGTGAATTTGTATGTTCACAGTTCTAAAGAGCGGGCGCGAAAGTGAACACGGTCTGTGCAAAGGGGGTGTTTGGCAGCGGAAGGGGGAGCAGGGGCAGAAGCGGCGGTCAGGCTCGGCTCCTTTGGACCGACTTGCTCCTTCGCCTTTACAATAGCTCAAGAATACCGCTATCATTATTCTTTAAGCCGCGAAGCCGGCGGACCAACTCCTGGGCTCAGCCGGCAGCCACACTGTTAAAAAGTTATACTAGTTTATTTTCCATTCGATAATTAAAGATTCATATCCAGAATTACTCTTCATTAAAACTGGTTTTGAATTGTATTTTGCTTTAAAATTGGGTGATAAATATTTAGGAATGCAAAATTCCTATTATTATTAACTACAGGTTATAGTAGAGTTACACATTTTCTATTTATTTTTTCAGCGTGCAGCGACTGTAACCTCTGCCATCAGCAACCCCCCATCCAGTAACCCCATCCCCTGGGCCCGACCTCCTCTGGATTCTCATTTTAATGAACCGCCGTTCTATTTTTCGCTGATCTTTCGCCACTAATAGGAACGTGTTCACGTCGTCGTTGTTGTCGTCGGCTTTAGTGGCTGTGTGGCTGTTCTGCCTTTAGATTTAGCCTTAACTCCAGCTTGAGCCTGCTTCCTACCAGTGAAGTCGGAGCGCAAGGAGGAGGGGAAGTGGCTGCTCCTTTGGGCTGCAGACAACAAACTGGAAGCCAACGGCAGCTTAAAATCTATGAGGACGCCTTACAAACTATGCTTAAGTGATTGTCAAGTTAGGCTTTTAATTTATCATCCATAGACAAGGCGAGAGTTGTCGGCAGCAGACTCGCCGGTTGGGGGCTAAGTAGAGGTTACGCTCGGGTTAGGCTACTTTTTTCCTCGCTGCCCATGGATTTCTATAGCAAGTGCTTGGAGTATGCACTATTTGTGGGTAAGGATGTAAAGCAGGAGGGAAGATTGGGAAAATATTTTTATAATTAAAAGTAAATAATGTTAGATATTTTATTTATATTTATATATTTTTTTATTTACCTATCTTTCTGTTTTGAACAGGTTAAATAAGTGTAAATAAAATACTCCCAAAAATGTATAAAAAAGGTTAATGGGTATCCCCTAGTCGAGTTATCTCCCCCAAAGAACTTGGCTCTTTTTTTGTATCGACCAAGTGTTTGCATTGCATAATCTTTGTTCTCGGCCTGCTGCTTGGGTGTCCTCGCGGATGGCCTCTTCTCTATAGCGTTCCACATTCCGGCATAATTGATTTTAAAGCGACTCTGGGCTAATAAATCGTAACTTTATCGCTTTTCGTTGTAAAATGCTGCAGCCTCGTCGGGGGGATCTCCCTTCCTGACCTCTCGACTCCTCTGGTGGCTCCCACTTGATAGCACTTGCTGCTCCCGCTTTTCTTTTCCAGCCTGGCAGAGCGGCGATTGTCTAATATATAATGATAGCGAAATACTGGAAAAGCTTTTCACATTTTCAGCCCTCCAAGGAGCGGGGGTGTTCGCCTGACTTTACATTATCCAAGCCAAAATGCTGCACTTGACGACGCCGAACAAATTTTTAGCTCGTTTATGGTCAAATGGCATGGCACCAGATCCAGACACACCGGCTGCAGCTCTACCTGGTTCGCCAATTATCCGTACAAGCTGCGGCTGCGAGCTGTTTTCCACACCCCCGACATCGCGACTTTTGAGATCCCGGCGACTTTACAAGTTACTTTAACTTGCGCGAATGTCCGGCTCTCCTGGCAGCTCGCTTGTTGCCTTTGTCGCCTGCCTTTGTTGCTGGTTGGCTTCTTTTCTCCTCCTTTATTTTGTGTTTTTGTTGCCAGTTTTTGCTGCCGCTATCTTGGCCAGCTTGTCCCAAGACTTTTATCCTATGCGTCTGCATTATCTGCCGTTCTTGTTCTGGGTTCTGTTCTCTCCTGCCTCCGCACTCGACGATCTGTCGTCCCGCGCCTCCTGCGCCGCGTGTTTGCTGTTGTATTTTATCGCAAAAATACTACTTGAGTAGCTTTATGGCCCATGTTGGCCAATAAAAAGCTGACAAAACAATATTCCCCTGCCCCTGGCTGTGTGCAAATTTTTCCAGGGACTCCGGAGAAACAAGAAGAATAGAGGCCACCAAACGAGCGCACAAAATCTGCATACAAGCTAATTTTGGGCTGCCTGCTTCCCAGAAACCGATCGTGTGGATAGGTACTTGGACTAGGGTATACACCCAATAGAGTTAAGGTATCTTAATCATTGGAGTCCCATTATATGTATAAACTAAGACCGTGAAACAGTTGGCATTTAAGTGAATATAGGTGTTTTAGATAATGTTCTATGAATGTACTCAATTATCAAATAATATTAAACTAATATTATTAATCTCATTTCATGCAAAGCCAAGTTACAGGGTTCGCAAATGGTCCAACTACTCCCATAAATATTATTTCCCCTAAAAAACACCGCTAGAAGCTTAAAATCGGTTCCCTATCGCTCGCCCGGTCAGATCTTTTATTAATTTAATATGCACGCCCGTTGTGCCAATAAAGTTGCTACATTTTACGCTGGCTCCCCCGATCATCCGAATTCAAATCGAAATCCACATCCACCTCCGCCTTCTCCGAGCCCCAAAGGCGTGGCAGCTGGGTAGCTGTAGCCCAGATTCTGCCGATCGGGCGGCTTAAATCAAATGGATACAGAAAACTTCTCAATGCTTTTCGGCTGGATGGGATTTTCGGCTGAAAAGGTAAAAAGGCGCCGGTGTGGGAGAGATTCGGACTTGGATTCAGATTCAGATTCAGGGGTCTGAGAACAGGAAATATAATTTAACTTGACTCGAAAACGCGGCATGTGGTAATTAAAAGGGCAGAGCAGGTACCTATGCGGTGGGCGTGGCACCACGGTAGCTATTAGTTCGAGGAGATTACCCTGATTTCATTCGAGGCTGTTGCCACAAATCAAATGACTTAGGCACCGAACTCGATCGCCCCACCGAAACACAAAAAAAAAACAGTTCCCACCGAGTTGCGCTCGCCGATTTCTTGTTGTTGTAGTTATGTCAATGCTAAAACCGAATGACACAATAAAATTAATATACAACGAAAACAGCGATGCGAACCCAAATCTAAGACCATAAATAAGCCAAACCGTCGAGGGAGGGTAGCGAAAAATAAATATGAAACAGCGCTGTTAACAAGTTCACCAACAGCAGCAGCCAAAAAGAGCAGGTAACAAATGCGGCAAATAACTGTCGAGGTTGGAGAAAATGGGGACCTCTCCTGGCTTCAATAGATGCCCCCAATCCCTTCCGAATTCACCCTGATACCCCCTATCGGGTATCGGACTTTCAAAGTCCACTTATTGCTGATACACTTTAAAATTAGTCGAAAACACAACCTTTCATTACGGACAATTTAACATAGTTTTGAAAACAAAATTTTGAAGAAACAAGTTAAGCTATTTCCTCTACGAAATTTTATA
Source organism: Drosophila mimetica (assembly GCA_037075245.1). Classification (NCBI taxonomy): domain Eukaryota; kingdom Metazoa; phylum Arthropoda; class Insecta; order Diptera; family Drosophilidae; genus Drosophila; species Drosophila mimetica. The sequence continues at coordinate 674,464 of JBAMCH010000007.1, forward strand.
AAAATATTTTATTAAATTCTTTCTTAAGTAAATTTATTTCATTTTAATTCAGTAAAATGTATATATTATATATTTTTATTGGCATTATAATTTTAATATAATTGAATACTATTTTGTTTTTATAAATGTGTGCATAAGTTCTTTTAAAATTCTATAAGATTTTTCTGCATGTACCCACTTTGCTGCCAAAAAGATCAAACGCAAGACATGTTAGCGGCAGCTTTTGATAATTTTTTCCAAGTCCAAGTCCCCACATTTCTCATATTCAGCTTGTTCTTGTTTTTTGGCTGGTCTTCTGTTTACTTTATTTATGTTTGCGTTTGTGTTTTTATTTTTTTATTTTGTTTCGGAGGCCACTCTTTTTTGCGCAACTGGCGCTCACCACAGTCGAGGATCTGCGGCTCGTCGGCATCATTAAATTAAAACGAAATTTAAACAATTTCACTGAAAATTATACACACACTGCGAAGAGGCCGAGAAGTCGGAGCCAAAAGTCGGAGAGACCGAAAGACAACCTGTCCTGGGCTGTCAGTCATCGGCAGAGGGACAGGTTGATTACTGTTAAAATTATCACTGATTGTGATAAGCGATAACTGTGGGCACGTCATGATGATGATGATGACGATGCCGATGACGCCGAAGTGGGGATGAGATTTCTGTTTCTGTTTCGGTTTCGGTTGTTTTGGGGCATCGGCTTCCAGTCCTCTGGTTATTTGCTCTTGGCTCGCATAACGAATTGTTACAAGCCCAAATGGAGCGGCTCGTTAGTCCAACAAGTTAATGTGCATCGGCCGGAGTCGCCTCTGTGATATGTTAATAAGCATCTGCCACATTGGCCACTTGATTCGTGTTTTTTCCCACTCGTAGGCATACAAATTATAAAATTTGTTCGACTGGCGGGAGAGGATTTGGCGCATCAGAGGCGAAACAAGTGTTTGCAACACCTACAACACAAAGGCAGCGGCGCAGGTAGGTGAAAGTCAGGTGAGGAATGGAATGCAGCGTGGGAAATGCAAATCACAGGGCAGAGGATCTTTAGATACCTAAAGAAAATTATCTCAAATGATGGGCGATTGGGTCTGAAAGACTTTTCAGCTACAGCTCAACCTGATTTCCGTACATATTTTCTTATTAAATAAATAATTCCACACATTAAAAACTTTAATATGACTTTTCATAAATATATCTCTAGTTCTCACACTTTATCTACTGCGATTCATAACCAAGTTCAAACGAACTCGGCTTGACTCACTGGTCTACATAAATTAACACAATCCGAAACCGAAATATGGCGGCCAATAAACCGTTTTAGTGTCTTCGGAATCGAAAACAAAGTACCCACCAATGAGACTTAATCTCTGCAACGAAGAGTCGTTAAAATTAAAATAAGAAAATGCGTCAAGCAAACAAAAATTATCAACAATATAACACAAAGAAAACCTTAACACCGAAAATAAAATCGAAGCCAAAGCGGCAGCCATCATTAAACTCCGAAACGCTATAAAAATTCAAATAAAAAATTTAAATTATTGATTAAGATCGACGAAACAAAATATTAAAACAACACAATATAAGTAGCCACATAAAATGAGACGGATAAGAAACTGGAACAAAGAGAGGAGTCAAAATAAGACCAAGTGGGAAATGTACGGTGGTTGAGAGGGGAAAACTATGTCGTTAGTCAAATACTCTTTCATATCATATAATTAATAAATCTTTTTCTTTTTAATGATTTAAAATATTCTATTTTGGCTACCAACATTATGTAATAGATATTTAATTTCAAATCTGCATTCTTCTTTCTCTTATTTTCCTCAAAACCAACGGACTCCACCAGAAAGGGTATTTCATCTGAGGGAGTGACAATATTAATTTATTTAATTTATTTTAATTGCCTTCGGTGGCTCTCAGATAAAAGCCGCCAGTCGAAGGAGTGGGGGATGAGGCTGTGATGGCATTCATAAAGCCATGGAAAATTCTCCGTCAGCTGGGATCAGCTCGGGCTCATTTGATTGAGCGATACTTTACGAGGACGGGTTGGCATTGTTCAATCGCGGTTGGATGGCCGGAAAGCTATTAAAAGCGATCCCATTGATGTGCGTTAGGGATTTTGTTTTGGGGCTTTGCGTCTTTTGATTCGCTGTGGGGGGATTAGAAGCGGTCAAGATGCGTCACATGGGTCGTATGAGTGATTTTTTCGGGAATTCAAAACTGAGTCGCGGGGGCTTCTACGAATCGCGGGGCATTAGTCATTGAACCGAGTGCTGGCTCATTGTTTTCCCTAACTCTTCCAACCTAGTTGGCTAGTCTGCCCACCAGTTCGCTCCACGGGCAGCCCACTTAGTGCAGACTACATTTGCATATGAGTTCATTTAGCAGTTTCAAGAACTATCCTCCTTCCACCAGAAAACCCAGCAACCTCCTTCTGTTTAAGCCGGGAAACGTGTGCTAATTTACATGAGAAGAAAGATCGCATCGCTCCACATCCTCATCGACATCTCTGTTGCACCCAAAAACCCAAAAAAATATAAATAGAGGAGGCAGCTCTGGAAATTAAATCAAAAGCGCGATACGCCAACGTGGCCCACAGAGGCCAACAAAGCGGCCCACTCCACTCCGCACAGATGAGGATGATGATGATGGAGATCCCAGATCCCCGATCCCCGATCCCAGCTCCCACTCCTTGGTTCCCTCTTGGCGATGGCACAAGTGCAGATTGCCAGCATTAGATGAAATATTTATATTGTCTATATGAATTGAGCCTACGTCGGCGGTTAGCCCGGCAGTCAGGCAAAAGTTCATTTCTCGCAGCAGGATGCCAATGTCTTCCGATGGTCCAGAGGCATGCAGGGAAAATGGTTTAGCGAGAACGAGATGCTCTTTAAAATGTACTAGAACTTGTTTGTTATGGAAAAGGTATTAAAAACAGAACAAATATGTTGGCCATATATTATTTTATATTTTTAAATTTAAAGAAATAAAAGTTTTTTTTATTGCAAAACTGTTTAGATTTTTATTTCAACAAATATAAGGAATATGTAATATATTTGGTTTGCTCTTATCTTAAAGATAACTCCAATTCTTTTAATAAATTTCCACCACACCAAAATCAATGGAGGGCAGTCGCATACCCTGCAGATACCCTGGACCATGGATGTGGGGTATGAAAATATCAGGTAGCGGTAGCACACACAAGTGTCCAGGCAAACGAGACGCGGAGATATGGCGACCATTTCAGCAGTCACGTTTTATTTAAATATATGCGCGTGCGGGCAGCTGCTCGTCTTTTTTTTTGGTTTTTCAGCCCAGGGTTTCGGGGTTTTTAGGCGGGACGATAGCGAGTGGCGATGACTTGTCTCTTGTCCATCCTGTTGGCGGTGGCTACTGTTTTCCACGGCTTTCCGATATGAAAAAGTGGCTCAAATACGGTTCGCAGACCTTTTCCACCGCCCCGGGAAAACTGGAATTGACAATTCCCTTGGAATGGAAAACAGTCAGTCGATAATCGCTGGTTGCGGGCGACAAGTGTGTGTGCTGAGAAAATTATGACTCAGGATCTTTAATTGCAATTCCAATTGCAATTGCATTTCGTGTACAGAAATTTGAAATTTCAATTACCCGAAGATCACGCGCAATCAGCAGCACTTCGCAGTGCAGTTGTTGCTGTCTAGGTCGTTTTCCTGGGATGATTAACCATTTCGGAGGCGACGAGGCTGCTCTTCCTGGTGCATCGTATCGCATCGCGTGATGCTGCTGCTGGGCTCCTGCTCTTGGCCACTTTATTCCAGCCACTCAGCAGCTGCCAAAAACCAAATTGCAATTGTTTCGCTGCCGAGTTCCATAGGGATTGCTGGGTAGCAATGACTTTGCTGGAAGGTTAATGCTGATATTGGAAACTAAACGGGAATATATAGAGTTAATATTAGAAATTTTAAATGTTATTCAGCCATGTTGTTAACTGAGTCTAAATGATAAAGACCTTTAATTATATATCTTAAAAATACTTAATCCGTAATCCCTAGTAATTGTAGTGCAATCCCCAATTCGCCTTTGCCCAGCATAAATTTGCCTACCTTCTCGAGGTATAGTTTATTTGCCAAGCCGCTTTTTGACACAGTAGTTAGCTGGGCATGATAATAATGGGGCCTGGGAGAGGGCTAAAAACAGGTAGCTGAGGCAGCCTGAGCTCTCCGCCACTCGGCAACTGCAGTCTCCCATTACATTTATTATTTATTAATAGCGTAATTTATTGTTTCATGGCATTCATGTGAACTTCATGAGCCACTGCACCACCTCGAGAGCCACCGATCGCCACCGTTCGCCACCTCCCACTCCCGATTCCACTCCCACCACATCTTCTTATTGAATTAAACGACGACAGGCACGTTGGCCGGCAACTATGAGCCACCAGCCAACCAATCGATTGCCAAACGGGGCATTAGGTCGTCGCCAATTGTTAGACGAAAAATTGGCGCTACTTTGGCGCGACGCTGCCTTCATCTAAGTCTACACTCAGAAAAACCGGTAGGTTGTTGTAATTTCCATGCAGTCTACTAAAATAATTAAAATAATATTTTGAATTTATGTAGTAATAAAACCTATATATTTAGTTAGTTTTTTAGTTACATAAAAAGGTATTTCTTATTTAATTTTAAGTTTTTAAATATATAGTGACATATATTGACTCATTATTAATGAGTGTCTGCAAATATTGTTAATTGAAACCTTTTGTATCCAGTTGATTTGTTCTGTTTGCGATTGGTTTTCAGGCCAATTTACTTTCGAGTGTAATCTTACTCCCTGTAAGTTCCTCCGCCACCGCTCTTAAATTGCAGCAAAGATTCTTAAAGTTAATGGCCCTTCATAAATTTTGTTATGAAATATGTGCGCATTGGTTTAATATGCCGAGCCGGCAGAGAGCCAGCCAACCAACTAACCAAGTGGAACGCCAGTCGAAGACGCGGCGCGATGATGGTGTTCGGTTTTCCCTGGAGAAAAGTTCTCAGCGCAGCACACCGGAGTGCCGGGGCTTTTTCCCCATGCCGGGCAGGGAAAACCTGGCAAGTGGCATGACAATAAAAATTTACGATTGCTTTTATGGATTTACGAGGTTTTTGTACTTGAGCTTCTGCCATTCGCCGCTCGTTGCCTCCTGCACGCGCTATAATTTGACGCTAATGAGTGTCAAAGTTGATAGTTTGATTTTGGCAAATGGTATAATTGGTCATGGCCAGCCGGAGGGCATAGTAAGCGGTAAGCTTTCTTCTGGAAAATGGAGAAGTTCCGCCCACTCGCCTGAAGAATGCCGAATGCCGAATGCCTCTTGGAGGGAATGCCAATTAATCACAGAATGGCGGCAGTAAAGCCAATGATTTAATGCATTCTAAATTGGCAGTAAAATTAATTAAAAAAACTTCTTCATTCGGAGGGAGATATGCCATAAATTATGTGGTTGTTTTATGTGATCACGACTTTTTTTTGGGTATTCACTATTTTAGTTTAATATTTTATAGATCCTCGAAATAGTTTTCTCCTTAGAATTAAATAGTTTTACATTTTAAGCTTAGACATTAAAGAAATATTGCTTGGTATTGAGTAGCAATATTGCTGAAGCCTTTAAGAGGAAATTCAATAAAAATTGCATTGCTTAATGGTAGCTCCCATTACCCTTGGTCAACGCGGATAATGTCCAGTTGATCCCCTGATATTCATTACCCCCGATTTGTTATCGGCATCTGGACTCGACACTTTCCGCATTCTATCTCCAATTAACCGAGCTGCGGACCGCACTTTCCACCCAATCAAGAGTCTGGCGGAATCGTACAGATCGCAATAAGCAGCTGCTGCCTATATCATCGCAGTCGCTTTCACTCCTCGCAAAACCAAAGCTCGAAATCAATTTTATGACTTGGCCGAAAAGTGTTCTCCCCTGCTGAACTCTGGCCCGGCATAAAGCAAATTTTCACGCAAACCCCAAGCCCCAAGACCCATAAACCCCAAACCGAAAACCGACAGGAAAAAAGGAAAAAATCAAGGAAAAAACCAAAACCCATCCACCGACTGCATAATTTCACCGACTGCCGCTGGAATTGGTCGAGTGCCTGCCCATTGTCGACGCAACTTTCATTGAATTAAACCCTAAAAATATGAAGCTTATCACAAATCAAGAAGCATTGGAACTTCATCACCTACTTTGAATGCTGGCTACCGCAGACGCGGATCGCCAGTCCGATTTGGAGTCCCCGATTTTGGCGGTTCGGAGACTCAGAGACTCGGAGCTTCGGGACTTCAGGTTTGACCCACTTACACGGGCAGACTGAAAATGCAATATACGAAAATATGTGCCGGGAAGAAGCCGCCAAAAACAATTTACCAATTTATGTTGAACTGCGGCGAGGCGATCTGATCCGATACCCTTTGGTATCGCATCGTTTCGCTTCTCCAACTTCGAGGCCCAGGTCTTCGGGAGAAGCTTACACACTCGTTGACTCCGGACTCCCCGACTGGCAAATCACTAAATTTATATGTTTTCTGATTCAAAATATTTATTGCCAAACCGCGCACAAATCCAGAGGAGTTGCCCCAAAAAGGGCACCAAAGTGTTTGGTTTTGCCTGGGTTTGTCTGTGTTTTCGTCGGCTCTGCGACTCAGGAAAGGAAGTCCCGAAGACGCTGCTGCGCTCAAATTGCCTGAAAAATGGGAGGAGGACATTAAAATTCACCAAATGTATTTATTACGGCACCAAAACCACCGCAGCAAGCCAGAAAGTGATGCCCACATAAAGGACGGCGGTCTGACTAAGTACACTGATCGGAAAAGGAGATATAAATTAAGTATTTTAGTATTTAGATGAAATGTATACTTAATGTTTTTATTTATATTTAAATAATTAAGAGAAATATTAAATCTGGATCAATAAATATATTAATATGCAACATTATCCGGTATACTTACTCTACTATTTTAACTATTATTACTTCCTCTTTCAATCAACTTAATTATAGTACTAAATACCCCTTTCTTCGGGTGTACTTTTGGCTCTGGGGTCTCTGGATCTTACACTTGGCTTGGCGGCATGTTTGCAGATTGATTTGATGCGCCTTCGAGGGACCCGAGACACTTGCCAGACCGGCCAAGAAAAGGAGGGAACAGGCTGAAATCAATTGTATACCTGTGTGTATTTATGTGTGTTTGCGGAGAAGCATTTAGTGAGCAATCAAAGGAGTCGGGGGAACAGGCCATATCCACACCACGGCTAGTGGATCGTAGTGCTAGTCCTGGACTTACATAGGCAGCAAAAATTTATTTGCGCTGCCCCTGCAGCTGAATTATTTTATTTAAACCGACGAATTCAATTAGAGACAGTGACTTGGTTTTTGCGCCTCCAGTTGGACGGATGAGGATCAAGGGGCTGGGGAGATCGGCGGATTCATTGAATTTGCGTTGGCGCTCAGGGCGAGTCCTATAAGAAAAGGTTCGGGTGCGGCATCAACTTCTCCACACGCAACTTTATACAGGGGAAAAACAAAATTTTAATGTTTGCTTTACAAGAAAATGGTACACTTTTATAATTATAAAATAATTTATCTGATTTTTATTTTTATTATATTTTTTTCTCTTGGTATTCTTGTATTTTTTTTTTAATTTTCTTAGAAATAGATTGCTTTAAATTAAAAAAAACCCCAAACCTTTCTGTGTACCGGAAAACCCACTCCTCCCTTCGAGACAAGTGGAACAGGATGACGCCTGGCCTTTTGTTTTTGTTAGTTCCTTTAATTTGATTTAATTATATGCGCAAGTGATTGCTCTTCTCTCCCCTGAAAATTTATCTGGGGGCGTGGAGCATTTCTTCGGCTGTGCCCAGATTTTATTTTTACTTTGTGGGGCTGACACAATATTTCCACCTCCCGAAAATGTGACGTATTTTGGGTTCGGTGCTCGCCTGAAAAATCACCGCTTTCGACTCTCATTGTGTGTGACGATCGTTTTGCTATTGTTGCCAGCTCCGAAGCTCTGAAACTCTGCGATCTTCAGGAGTGGCTTGTTAAATTTCACTTGCATGTCGGGGCAGGCTAATCCCCACCTCCCATTTTCCCTCTTCCAAATCAAGGTGTTGGGCGTCGATTTATGCGCTTTTCACTTGTCCCGCGCGTTGGCGAGATTTTTGGCTCAGGAGGTGGAGCTCTGGGTTGAGGAAAAGTTCAAAATCGGGCGAGAGAAAGATCGGAATCGTAAAGAAAAAATGATGGGAAATATACGGGTCTAGAAGTTTGATTTAGCGTGGATGGGAAAGAATGTTAGCCATACATAATTATTTGTTAGTAATTGATATAAATTGGGCGCTCTTAAATGTTGAGGTCAAATAATGTTTTCTATTTCAATGAAATACGACACAATAATTACCCGTAATTTAAACTTATAAATTAAATGCTAATGGAAAAAAACTTGATATATTGATGGCAGTCTAGACAAATGACTTGGGTTATTTGTCAGCAATTGAACACATCAAACTGGGTGCAGTGAAAACTATGCCAATTAGATCTTATCGCCGGACATTTCCCAACCAGAAAGGCAACAAGCTCTTTTGACATTTCGCTGCCGTGGTGGAAGATCAACACGATTCCCAAACAGCAGCCCGGAATGATTTATCACCGGCTCAGAGCAATCAACATACAAAACCATAACAGATCATGCACCAGCCGAAAAGAAACAAATACACAAATACCAGAAAAGGCCACTTTAACCACATAACCCTGTTTGTCTGCGCTTGAAACAAAATCTGAGAGCAGAAACCAAAAAAAAAGACCAATCGCACAAACGACGACGACAGGTGATTAATTGTTTCAAACGCGTAGACGTTACTTAACGCTCCGTCAGTCGGCGAGTTTCGGGCTACAGGTTCAACCTCAAACTCAAACTCAAACTCCAGCTCGTAATGTCAAAATCTCCTCCGATTGTGAGCTACCCATATATGGTCCATGGATGTAGTGAGTGTGTGTGTTTTTGCGGCCAAGTGTCGAGGCGAGTGCGAGAACAAAACAAGTTGCATGTCTCAATGAATGAATAGCCGAATAGTTTGAATCACCCAAGCACCTGAAATTCGAAACAAAACAAAAAGCCAAATGCTCGTAACTCGTGAGCAATGACAGCGGTTGAAGTCATGTTTCTGACAGGCCTAGAGAGGAGTTCGTGCAGATAGGATCGATTACTTTATAGAGCTTGGGGATATATTTAAAGAAGGAAATAACAAGAAAGAAGGAGTGAGGTTAGCAAATAAATGGGAATAAACAAGGAGTTTATAGATACTTCCCATTTAAAGAATATTGTTTCTTGTTCTGTCATCATTACGATTTCATTTGTTGCAAAATCTTAAATGTTTACTTGCAAAATTCCTCCAAATCGTAATTCAGATTCGGTGAGTGTTTTAAAAAATCCTTAAAATCCTATAAGCTATTCCCTATATCACGCACCCATCTCTAGCCCTTCTGGGCCGCACTTTGGCGTGCGTCGTGGCTCACCCAAAAAGCCAAGAGGCAAACACAGAAAGAAAAAAATATACGTACGAACTTGAGCTTTGTGCTGGTGTCTGATGTCTGGCCATATGATCCACTGATTGCTTGATTATTATTTTGATTAATTAGCCAAGATTTGGCTAGTTCAAACTGCACGGCCCACGCCCGGAGCTAAAAATCTATCCATTGTGTGGCGACTGCCTCTCAGGTTGATACTTACTCCGAAAGACCTGGGTATTCTATGATTGATTGAAGTTTTCTTTGATAACAGCTTACAATTGAGAAATTATTTACATGAGCTATAATTAAACTTGTTTGTTGTTGCCTGTCATTTGGATTTGGACGTGGATTGGTATTGCGACTGAGACTGGGACTTTGAGTGAGATTGAGACTGAGTCTGGGCTCTGAAGTCTGGTTTATTGAACCGCAATTGAACCACATCGACGGATGGTGTGGATTGTGTGGGTCTGTGGCCGCTGGCAAGTGATGTTACCTCTATAAATAATCAGGAAATTGCTTTAGGGCCTGCCAGATGCTGTGAGTTGATTAGCCAGACCATATAGTGTGTTTAGTGAGTGAGTTTGCAAATCGAAAGACGCAAATTGGAAATGAGGAAAGCTCCGCGCGCCTTGAAGATGGGTTGGGCTGGCAAGTGATATGGCCCAAATCAGCCTCTATATCGACAAATTCCATTACAACAATCCCCTTAATTTGGCAACACTTTCGGCTGAAATTGTGTCAACGCGGTGCGCGACTCATCCTCTAACTCGGCACCCAGTCACGATCCATTAGAAAGCTGGCCAAATACTATATAATCTTAATGCGGGCAACCTGAAGAAACGAATACAGAAAAAAACACAGAAATTCGACGGATGCGTGTCTCTGCCACTGATTTAATTCGGAAAGCGAATGAGACACGACTCTGGCCGAGCATTTGTCCGGCTTTAAGGCCTGATAGCCAAAGTTAAAGCCAGAGGCACAGCCAAAGGCTCTTCACTTGCCAGCCGAGGGGAACATGCAAAGGGACAGCGGCGACGTCGGAGACAATTCCATATTTGGCCAAATTCAAATGCCATTAACACGTACGCCATTTGTCGGACTCTCAGAAGAGGATGAGTGCGAGAGGTGGGGTTGCACTGGGGGAAAAGTCTTTTCAATTGGTGCGTAACTTAAATAACTTTACATCAGTTACAATATATATGTATTAATATTGACTTTACACTTTAAGGATGTTCCACCCTCGTAATACACTATAATGAATTCCCATGTAAGGTAGAATTCTTAGTCCTTGAATTATATTAAACCAAGTTTTAATTTCCCCAAGTGCATTTCCCAACCCGGGGTTCATTTGTCCACCGTTTCCGCGTTGCCTTCGTGTCGAAAGCCGGCCAGCACGCATTTCCCCTCACTGCCAAAAAGCGTTCGACATTTAACACTTGTAAATTTCTTTCGCCGGCCGACTTGAACTTTTCTGGCGGCGTTTCGTGTTTGTACCGAATGGAGCTGGAGCTGCGAGTCCTCCCGGCTCCGATTGGGGGATTGCATGGTAACCTGTCGTGATTCTTATTTTAATTTGCTTTGACTTGTGCGCCTTTTTCGGGAGGTTTCTCGGCTTCGGCGGCTCTCCTCCATCGCCATTTGCCGACTTGACTTTCCTCGCCGACAGTTATTAGGCCTAAATGCAGAAGCGATGCGGCGATGTTCGGCTCATTAGCAGCGGGCCAAAAAGGTTTCTGCATTGGCAATTATCGTGCACCATTTGCTGACGAACTTGGCCAAAAGGCCGCCAAAAACAGTTAAGAACATCTTTATGGATAATTCTAAGGAAAATACTGTAAATTATTGGAGTAATTGTAAAGAAAATATTTATTCTTAAATTATAATCAATTTCCAATATATTTTAAAGACTTTTAAAAAATATATAATAATAACTAGGAATGCTCAGATTAAACCGTTACCTTTTTTGAAAGCGAAACAATTACCAAAAGCCTGAGTTTGTCCCGCCCAAAAGTCGAGCCGAGAACATCTATCTAGGTTATAACTTGGCGCAAAGTTGGCCGAATCCGAGACATAAATTTCCAAACTTATCTACGCCGGCGGATCGTGAGCTTGTTGCCTGGTTTTTGGGGGCTAGCAGCCCGTAGTTCGCAGTTTGCAGTTCGCGGCTCGGAGCTGACTACATCTGACAAGTGTTAATTGAATTCATGTCGCTGGTAATCATAATAATAATAACAATATCATGTTGTGCTCTCGGATCGGATCCCTCTCGACTCTCGGCTCTGGAGCGCCCCGAGACATGCGCTTGCCGAGCTTTTGATGTCGGCTCTCGATGTCTTTCCATCCATTCCGTCCATTCTGTCTGCCCGGCATCGTTATAAATTACTCAATTAATGTCAGCGTTTATGTCAGAGCTCCGCCATATAGTCGAGCCGAACTGAGCTGAACTGAAACGATCCGATCCTGGCCCAAAGCCTGGGTCCCCAACCAGAAGATAGGCACATGCAGATAGTACACATAGATATGACATGATAATGGGGCATGTTTAGTGGCTGTCGTCGGTTTAATTAAAAACGGCTTTATGCATAAAACAAAAAGGCACCCAGGCTGGCTGACAAGTTGCGCAACTTGACACTTTGCCGCGTTGCTGGAGTTGCTAGAGTTACCGGAGTGGCGGATGGACTTGGACGGCGGACGACGGGCTGTTCCCGAGCCCTTTGCGGCAAGTTCGTTGCCTAAGTCTTTTGTTTTGCTCGTCGCCAGTCGACACAAAAAACGTGCAAAATATGATTTTTTCGCTCGCTTTTATTTTTTTTTATTTTTTCCCTTCCATCTTAATTTTTTTTTGGTGGTTTTCATTTGCAACTACTGCTGCTGAAAGCAAAATGTCAATTTTGTGACTGGATGGCTTTTGTCTCTTTTGACGCCCTCTCAATGGCGACGACGGCGGCGGGTCGAACACCCACGCCCTCGCCTCCTCCTTGATTTTATTGCACATGATCCACGCTTCTAAAATACCCTTTTCGAAAACTGAAAATAATTTTACTATTAATTCAAAACATATAATATTTCTCCTTAATTTAAAAAAGTTCTTAAAATTTTCATTTTTTTATTTAAATATACGATTTAAAAATTAATCTTTTTACAAAGAATTCAAAAAACATGAATTTAGATATTTGGTAAATTTACCCATATATCTTAAGGTTTAATACATCTAAAAAGTCTCTTTTTAAGAGAGCATTTGAACTTCCTATGACTGGCATTCATGTGCTCCACAGATACTGGAAACTAATACGCGGCACGGGCATAATTAAATATTTTGCCTATCGCCTTTTGTGTGTTGTAATAAGATAAATCCGATTTGAGCTGTCTGCGGCAAGTGAGCAAAACAACAGGTTGCTCTGCAGCAAACCGAATGTGCGGGTTGAACGCCCAATGGAGAACTAAAAGCGAGGCGCTAAGAGAACAATGTGTCATAGCTATATTCGTGGTATTTAAAAGAACTCTGAGTCTGTTATTTTTTCTGCTTGTATATATCTTTTTCGAGCACTTAGCGCGCGCTGACAAGTTGACGCTTTGCGTGGAGCTCGGATTTTGCCTCATGGGGTTTCGGGGTTTTTGAGTCTTTTGATATGCGCTGTCTGTCGCCTGTTGACGGATTTCTGCCTTTTGGTCCGGCTTTTGGCTTTTGGCCCGGTGTGGGTGGCCCACACATATGGCCGAGAGCAAAACCAGAGCTCGGTGCAATTGCTTAGCCGCTGGCGCCTCGGTGCCACATGTATAGCCCATATAGACCGATTCGAACCGGAGTCCACATTAAGTTTTCAAATGGCTTTTTTCTCGCTGCGGCGGCTAGATTAAGCTTATTTCCGTATTGAAGTTTCAGCTCTGCTCGGCTGTTGCGGTTTTGAATTAATTAGCCGCCGCGAAAACAAAAGTCCCGGCCAGTTCTTTAGCATATTACGAGTGCAAAAGCCGAGCTTTATGGTTCTCAGTGTGCTTTGTTGTGCGGTCGAAGCCACAACGCCAACGCACTCGAATTTGAATTTCATATCTCCAACCGAATCCGAAATCCCAGCGAGACAATGGTAATTATTAATAATGCAAATAATTATATCGATTCCATTTCAGGGGCGTTGTCTGCATGTGATTTGTTCAAAAGGTTCTCATTTCTTGTGTCGAATTCGTTCCTCGGTTCGCTTTGATCGGCTGGCTGGAAGTGTGGGAAAAAAGTTCTCATTTGGCTTTTGCCACTTGATGCTTTTTTTCTGGGTTCTGTGTCGGTTTTCGCTTCGGTTTTTTGTTATGGCTAATTTGCCTGCGCTGCATTTTGGTTTCCTTTTGATTAATTTGACGTCGACGAGTGCACGGCATCGGATTTATGACTTGGCCAAGACGTATTTTCGGCCAGTTCCGCCGAAGTGCTGAAGTGTTGTGTGTGTGGCATGAGTTATGGACAGTCGGGATTGTCTTGCTCGTGGCTAATCATAGCTGTCAGCCAACCCACTGCCCACCCCTCCTCCACACATGCAGTATTTGGCTGGGAGCGATGGAACCCGGCTAGAACTGGGGCTCAAGAAGGCATGATGATAGGAGTACCTATGTACAATTTTGTATAACAATTACAAAAATAAAAACATATTTATTTTGCGGTTAAAAATTAAATATTAAAAATGATTCCCCCCCTTTAAACACCCAACCTATTCCATTAAGTTCAATCTCCAATCCACATTGCCCAATATGGCTAATCTAAGCGAGAGCCTAAATCGATTGCCAAAAGTCAGGCACGAGTGACTTGGCCTAAACGTTTTGTGTGTTGGCAGTATTTCAGAAACATTGGCGATTAGATCTTAATACAGAAAATGGCGTTTACTCAGCACACGATCAGCGCACTGAGCTGGGAACAATCATAATTAAATATTAATTTACACTCGGCGCGTTAAGCAAACAACACGTACAGCTTAGTGGCCATAACAACAACACTATTACCTGTAGCCGATAAAGCAACAACAATGAACATTGTCTATATACGTACAGCTGCGGCGCCTGGTAATATTCCATAATTTGTTTCAAGTGCCGATTGAAATTATTAAATATTAATGGCCAACGAGTCGGGAAAAACGTGTCTCGAATATCTGAATTTAAATAATAATAATTTTGATCGGAAAAATGCATTTAAAAATGCATTTCGAGGCGAACTTGGGGCGATCGAAGATTAATTAAACTGCCATGGCGAGGAAGCCGGGCCCAAAATTAGAAAAAGAACAGGGCGTGTGCTGTGCCGGCCAACTGGAAAATAAAAACTTGGCCCGCACCACCGACTGCCAATTAAGCCAACTCTGCACGTAGCCGCAATAAACGAAACTCGAGCAAAGTGAAAAACACATTTTTCGGTTGTTTTTCGGTCTTTGATTTTATATATTTTTACCTTTTTGTATTTCTGCGGCCCATAAATTAGCGCTCTAAACGATTGCCTGGCACTTGTCACCAGGCCCCCGTCTAATTTAACCTTTGACCAAATGCCGCTACCACAGAACCGCATGCGTTCCAAGAGGGGCGTGGCACTTGGGGCCGCCGCCAAAACGGCAGCACGCGTACTCAAAATCAAAATAAAAAGTAGCCGTGGCTTTAGAAAAAATCAGGCTGTCCCCCGTTCTGGCGAGTGCTGTCTGGCAAATGCAATATGACTTTCAAGTGGCAGCTCTATGGCGTGGTTTCCTAATAGACCGAAAAGCTACCGCTTGGCCAGGCGATGTCGGAAGTATGTGGTTGAAAGACGAATCGGGAGATGCCCTTTCGGAATATTAAAACTTTGTCAAATTGGAATTTTTCTATAAGCTATAGTACAATTTGATTAAGTAGTAAATAAGTAATCTAATTGTTTGAAAGCCCTTTGTTCTACTTTCCTTTCAATTCAATTGGAAGCAAGTATATATTTATAAAAAATAATTATAATAACCCAATATAATTATTACTATTACTTTCCGATTAATACAGTTTATTTATTGTATAAGTCAAAGTATTTAAAAACATAAATATATATATATGAATGTAAGGTATTGCTATTTTAAATTTTTTTGTTTATTAAGAACTTTAAAAGGAGCAAAACATTGCTTAAAACTTCCAGATAAAAATCGTATAAAAATTATCCTGAGCGAAAATAGCTTTACCAAATCCACCCAGAGTTCTGTAACTCCCAAGCTCTAGTGAGGGTAAGCAACTTATGAACAAAAAGTAAACTGGAAGTTGTAGAGTGTTAGAAACTGCGTGGACGGCATTTATAATAATGCGAGTGAGTTGAGCGGGTCGCCGGATAATCCAGATGGGGACTGGGATGCAGGGTGGGTGGGGCTCTTTTCGCTTTATAAAGTAAGGTGCGGCTGGGCTGCAGAGCGGAAAAGCGGCAACTGGAAAACGCGTTTAATTGAGCTTGCCTGCCTGCAACGTGGCTGCCCACTAGCGCCATCTAGCTGCGTGCGGCTGCACCAAAAGCCGGCTTTGTGCACTTTTTTATTTCGCCTTAAAAAAACCGAAAACGAAAACAAAAATCGATGATTCATCGCTTGGTTTGTTGTTTTGAGTGGATTTCGCCAACTGCACAGGCCCACAAAAATACTAGACTGTTGGCGCTTGCCGCCTGCTGCTGTTGTTGATGTTGCTAGTTGCTCGTTGCTCGTTGTTGTGTTGCTGGTTGCTGTGTTGCCGGTGACGCAGTCGCAGTTGCAGTTGCAATTGCAGCTGCGCCAATTCTCCTCCGGTTTGCCGTTTGCATTTCGGCGCTTTACGTTCAAAACAATTATTATTCTGGCAATTAATTTTGATTTAAGCACCGATTTTCAATACATTTCTATACATATAAATGGCTTCATATATACAGACGGTTTTCGTACATTTTTGTAACCCCCATTGAGTCTCATTGACGGTTGAATGTCTCGATTTCTGTGGATTTTCATTTCGAGTGCTGCGATAAATAAGCGACACCTACAAAGCTTTTCCGAGATTGCATCTTTTGGTTTTGCGATGCGATTCGATAGATAAATTCAGAGATATGGCAAAGACGGTAGTATTTGAAGAGTGGTAGCTCAAATATATGGAAAATATAGTTACCTAGTTCCTCTTCAAAAAGGTAAATAAATTCTCTATTTTGAGAAAGATAAGTAACACTCTGTTTTCTTTTTGGTTTTTTTATTCATTAAAAAAATTAAAATTAAATACATGCAAGTAAATGGCTACCTTCACCATATTTACAAGGCTTAAATCATAAAGATTAAATTAAAATAAATTATAAGATTAAATTATAAGTTGGTATGTGGTATACGTATATGTGGGGGGGTTTATTCTCTGGCACCGTTTTGATTTGTACACGAATGAGTTTTAACAACGATTTATAATACAAGGAATTGTCAACGAAAACAATCTAGGACTAAGCTCTCTCAACTGCGATATGCGTATTGGAATAATTTAGCAATAACTAGGATAAATAAATATTTAGAGACCCTAAGAGGCAATATAATTGCCCTGACTAATTTTTGGCACTGAATCTTTTCCCTGACTTTGGCTAAACTGACTTAGTTTAAATGGCTATGGGCTAATAGGTTTTCGGTTAATAGATGACTGCTGGGGGGTTGGGAATGGAGTAGTCCCCGACCTCCTCCTCCTCGCCGTTGCTGCTGCCCACACTGCCGGCGTAGTAGACCTGGTGGGGATGCGGATTGTGGTTCTCCTCGTAGCCCTGGAGGTGCTGCTGCAGCTGCTGCTGGTCAAAGCCACCTCCCGAGCCACTCGGTCCTCCGTTTTGCTCGCTCTGGCAGCCACTTTGCAGGTGCTTGGCCAGCAGGGACATGCGCGAGAAGGACTTTGTGCAGGTGGGGCAGGAGTACTTCTTCACATCCGAGTGGGTCTGCATGTGGGCCCTCAGATTGGATCTGTCTGCAAAGGCGCGATTGCAGTGCTGGCAGCTGAAGGGCTTCTCCCCCGTGTGAGTGCGAATGTGACCCTGCAGCAGCCAAGGTCGCGAGAAGGCCTTGCCGCAAATGGGGCACTTGCAGGGGAGGGTGTGAGTGCGAATGTGCATCTTCAGGGCACCCAAGGACACGTAGGTCTTGTCGCAATTCTTGCAGCTAAACACCTTCTTCACCTGGTTGCCCTCGGCCGAGGGGCAATGGAACTGCTGGTGCTTCGACAGTCCGGAGTAGGTGGAGTAGCTCTTCCCGCAATCCTGGCAATGGTATCGCGGCACTCCCACCGGCTTCTGCATGCTCTGCGCCGACGCCGCGTTGGCTGCTTGGATCAAGGCCGAGGCCTGGTCTGTGCAGAACTCGGTTTGGTCCACTATGGCTCCCGATCCTCCGGGCTGACTCCTGATGATCTTGTACTCGGTGCTCTCGTACGCGTGCGTTTGCTGATGCTTCACCAGCCCGGCGTAGGTGGCGTAGCACTTGTTGCACTGCTGGCACTGGTAGTACAGGTCGTTGCTGCTCTTGATCTTCAGCTGGTTGAGGTCCTGGTTCTCCCGGTCCTCCTGGTCCAAGTCCTGCGGAGGGGGAGGCGCCATGTGCTGCATGCTGAGCAGGGCTCTGGCCACGTTCTGCAGGTTCATATTCTCGCTCAGCACTCGCCGCTGGCTCACCGAAAGGTCTTCGGGTTCGGCGAGAGGAGTGGGTGGTGGATAGTACATCTGGGGCGGAGGAACTGGAACCATCTCTTCCTTGATCGTCTGCATTTTCATACAATCCTCATACTCGGCTATGCTTTTGAGCAGATTATTGTTGTAGTTTCGCAGGGGAAAGTGCTCCTCTTCCGCGGGCTCCACTTTCACGATCGTGCTTGGGTTAGCTTCTCTGGCGTAGGGTAGCGGAATTTGCTGTTCTGGGATTTCCGGTTCCGGTTCCATAACCTCCTCCTCCGGCGGCAATTCGAACTCTCCGTAGCCCAGGCGAGCCAGACTCTTGGCGATTTCCTCGCGGGTGAAAACATCGGGAAAAGCACGTGCTATCTCTCGGGTTTCCTCCCAAATCCGCCGAGCCAGCTGCTCCTTGGTCTGACTCATGGCCGCATCGAAGCGGCGTCTTAGCTCAGTGGGCACCGTCTGGGGTTCCGGTTCCGGTTCAGCTTTTGCCATCCAATGGGACTCCAAGGGCACAGCAGCCGAGGCCACACTCAAGTCGACGGGTCCTTCATCTGCAGAAATCAATATAAAGTTAGTACTTGCCGGCACTTCATCTTGTAAGTCCTGAAAACCCACCATGACTTAAGTGATCCTCTGGGCAGGACTCCTCCACCATTATCGGACGCTTCTTGAGCGGACAGCGGCTGTACTTGAGTTTATCCATAATTGTGTTTCGCTAAGTATTCCTTATGATCACTAGTATCCAATCAACGATCTATGCTTTGTATTTAATACCGATCCTTGAACTTAAATCACTGCTCACTCATTTGCTTTTTGTCACACGCGTCTCGATCGCTTGGAGTTCCTTGCTCGAATGATGCAAGCCGGCAAGGATCGGTTCGGTTTTATAGACTCCCCGATCAACCCCCTGGCAGGATGACGATCGAGCAACCCCCTGGCAAAAAGGATCTTGGTGGCTACCTACTTCCGATGTCCCTGGATGCCGGGATTCTGTAAATCCACCCCGAACCACCAACCACGAGCCAAAAGATCCATTCAGCGATCGAGCCACAGCTACAGCTGTGCGTTCATTGAACGCAGATACAGCTGCAGATCGGGCAATACGGGGGTACCCTTACCTTATAGAGAGTGTAGGTTGGAGGGGGAAGAATCTGGAGAGGAGAGGAACAAATCAGTGTGTAAAAAGCGAGCACGTGCCACAGGGCTCTCTCTCCCTCTCTCGGCGATCGCCACCAGCTGCCTCTCTGGTTTTAGCTCGTATTTCCCCTGACTTTCGATGGTATGAGTGAGCGGCAGCTGGTGGCGAGCTTACTATATACCCACCCGATCAAGTTTATTTATAAACCTCTTTCGGGTCCGCCTCACACGATCGCTTCCCTATATACAAAGCCCATAGGTGGCCTCTCTCTTCGGGAGCAGGTGAGCTTGCTCTTTGGAGCCCCCTTAAGAGAAGCTTCGTGATGGAGACCCCACAAATCTCCACACTCTTCTGCTCTTTTGGGGCACTCTTGTTCCAACTCTCAATCGTCCCATAAATTTAAGAGATCGCTTGCTGGGGTCTTTAGAGGATCTTTTAGCTATCGCTTTGGCTAAGCTGCTTATTGGCTTTTCCTATTAAGTTCAGTTTGACTCAAGTGATCACATTTTCCGCTGACTGAACTCTACAAGTGATCGTTGAGTGACACGATTTTCCAGATCTTTGATTTAAGTAAGTAATCTCCGAAATTTCGAAACGAATCAATATCAAACACCTTCAAAAAAGATTTTCGATCCTCATTTTTAAAATTTTGCAGAGCATTAGCCTTGTGAGAAATTTTTTTAAAACAAATAAAGTCATTTTTTGTCTTTCTTTTACATAAAATATTTAACAAAGTTTTATTGAATAAAATATTTTTAAGAATACATCAACATCAAGAATTTACTTAAACTAAAATTGAACTAAAAAAATAAATAAATAAAGGCTTTGTGAAGCAGAGTAGAGTCAATACAGCCGTAACCCTTTTTCGGATAATTTTTTTATATATTGGAAAAGCAAAGCTGCTCCTTTATTAAAAAAAATCGTCCCGCTGTTTCATTCGCATAACAAAGCCAAAAACCTTCAAAGAAAATCAGCACTTAGCTTTCCAATTGATCTTTATCGAAGCCATCCTCTCCGGCGGGCAGCTGTGTAGGATCAGCACGTGACATTGGCTCCGCCATTAAATCGAGCCGAACAACAATGCAATGTACCCACTCAGACGTCCACAAAAATAGTAATCACCGGGACAAACAGCGCGCAGATCTAAGGTAAATCAACCTTTCCCGGAGCATTGTTCCGGTCGTGGTCCTCCTCCTCCTCCTCGCAAATAGGTGCACTCGGCAGGAATAAACCCCTAACGGCCATGAAATTTCAATTCCCCGATATTAAAGAATTTCGCCATCTGGCAGAAACCTCCAATCCACCCCAAAACGGGCATGTGTCGAGGCAGTTACCTGGCTTTTTTCTGTACGGTCGGGAACTGAGTGCCTTGGAATGCGCCAAAAGAGAGAGGTTCGTGCAAATCTACCTGGCGCAGTTGTCCCACCCCAAAGTCCACATCCCCATCCACAGCATCACCAGACAACCTTCGGCGGAATAACGCCGGTGAAGGTATAAATGGTTTGGTGGTGGAACTGCAGTTTGGACGTTACTTTCCGGGCCAACCCCCCGTCTTACAAAGAGCGTCTTGCAAGGAGTCGCACCCCCCGAGCCTCGGTTCCCGATTCCCACATCTGCCGACTGTGACACGTACCACAAGGAACTGATTTCATGTCTTGGTCCTGATTATCCCAATACCACGGGCATTTGGCGCCAAAATCCTGTAACGAACCGGTGTGCTCAGCTGGGCGAGATCTATTTTTGTATACGTGATCATTGTAACGTTAACAATAAGAAATGATCGCTGATAGTTTATTGAAAAGTGAATTTGAATGTTAATTAACTGCAGTTGAAATTGTAAAGCCATTAATGGATCTTTAATGTTTAGTTGGCAGATTATGTGTAATGATTTTTCAGTCCTTAGAATTTATATTCGATCATTATTCATTAATTTAGATTGAAAAAATTGAATACATTTTGAATAAAACGAATTTTTTCCAGAGCTCTTTTAGTTAATTTTTATGTTTTTATTAAAATGTGTTTGCCTATAATATATTACGAATTTAGAATTCTATAAATTAATGAAGTTGTGACCAATATAAGTTATACCTATTAATTTGAAAATATTTATAAAGAATTAAATAATTTTAAAATAATACTTCTTGCTGGTTTCTTTTGTAGATCATTGGCTTACACAAAAAATTAAATCAAAATAAGTTCGGCACTTTTTTTATCCCTATTTGATTTGAATTATTTTTTAAAGACGTCTTAAAACGTTCTAAATTACCAAAAAATACTTATTTTGATCTAAAAGGGCTACACCTTTTCCCAATGCCTCCTGCCGTGAAGTACTATTCGAATCTATCTATAATCCATCACCTTTACCCTTCGCCACAGCTCAATCCATTTTGGCTATACAGTTTCATCTGCCGATAGTCATTTAATGGAATTTTCACCTTCTGCATGGTCAGCACAACAAGACTTTTGCCGCAGCAACATTGTGGTGCAGTGTCATCAAACCCTGGCGTAAAATCGAGGAAAAGCTAACTGCACATCACCTGGCAGGTAAACCGCAAAGGCTAACTGTCCCACACAGATTTCCACTGCTCCACAGCTGAGTGCCTCACTTCAAAGTGTCAAACGGCCGCACAGAGTCGCATAATGAAGTGCAAAATGTCATTAATTTGCCGCCGTCAAGGTGGCAAAGGCAGAGGCAGAGGTAGAGGCGAGTATCTGGGGATCGGGGTATCCGAGTATCTGGGTATCTGTGGATGCAGCTGCGCTCGGGAGCGGACAAAAGAAAGTCGGGCGTACAAGAAAATAACCCAGCAGAAATGCAGAAATCCAAAACGAATCCGATCCAGGCCGATCCGCTTGTCCCGCAGCCGCCACACGCCGACTTTTGTCTCACATTGTCACGAGCTGAAGGTTTTTCAAGCCACTGAGCAGACAATGCGGGAGAAACACAGGAAAAGTACAAGAAAAATGCGACGCAGACCGCGCTGCAATCACAACAAGATCTTAGAACTATTGGCGCCTGATATGGCGGGGGAAGTCCGAGTTGGAGTCCAGATCCCAGCTCCAGCTCCAGGTCAGTGAGCATAAACGCCGCTTTTGAAATCCGATATTATTATCTGGCCGAAGAGCACGGTAACGGTAATTATAATCGAATAAAAGCAGACAACAGTCCGAAGCTTCCGACGCCGCATAAATTAGTCGCAGCGACTGGGGAGCTCGAGACTAAGAAGTAGAAGCTACGTCTATAATTCAAACTAATTTGTTTTATTGACAGCGTGTGCGCTTCGCGTTCTGCGCGATAAGAGACCCTCCACGAACACACTCACAAATTGGTCAATTATGTGGGGTCTACGACTAAACCCCGGTCCTCGGGGCTCTAAGGCGTGTTTCATTAGTCCAAGTGACAATAAATTAAGTTTCGACTTCATCGCCGCTAATTAAAATGCGCTCTTGAGATATTAATCTGCTGAGAAGAAACTTGGTTACTAGTCTTTGTGGTCAACGAACACGGAAAAGAAAGGTTTGAATCATAGATTTCATAATTTTATTTCGTCGATGATGTCCTTTAATTTATACTAATTTGTGAATAAAAAATGAAATACTATCTTTTGACAAAGATTTAAATTTAATTTTAAATAAATTTTAAAAATGTTTTAAGACTATTTTTCTCTTTGTGCATCTATAAACTTCGTTTTTTGGACCACCCGCTTGGCATTGGAAAGATAGATCGATCCGCTGATCGGTAGCTTTGGCGCTCTCATCTCCAACTAATAATCAGCAGCGAGCTTGTGATTTTATTTTCATAAATGAATCACGATAATAAATTGTTTATGTTTCTTCGGTTCTTCATGGGAAAAAAAGATTAGCATCAGCGTTTATGTAAATGCACTGTTGAGACATCATAAAAATGGAATATTGGCCGCTTTATTAGTTGCCAACCGAATGAATTTGGCAAAAGCTGAATCACTTGCAAATATGTGTTCCATCTCGAGATAATTTCGTGGGGTGCTTAATTTAATGTGCTTATCAATGGCAAACATCCTTTGCGGTTATTTCGGTTTCGATGAATTTGAAGGGCAGACTGAAGTTCAAGTTCGCTATCTCTTGGTTGGGATTATACAATAAAGATAATACTTAACAACATCACATGTTTGTATATCTTAAGAATATTATTTTCTTGAAAACATCAATAACTAAAGGAGTTTGTTTTAAAAACCTTTCAATAGCGGTTTTATTTAAATTAAAAAAATGTGTTTCTCATATATTAAAGTAGCTTGTTTGGGGTTTTATATCTTTTGAAGTGAAAACCCTATAGATTCAATTGAATTTATTAGCGGTATCGAATGTAATGGCCCAACCACACCTATTTATTTAGCTGAAGAGGAACCCCAAGTATGCAGGCCAATCAATTAAGACCCATTGAGTACCTAATACGGAATATAACTATTCCATTATGGAGTGCGAATGTTCCCATGACCGAAAGCAATTTACACTTGCAGAGGCGGTGAGAAAGGCGGACGGGGGAGGAGAGGACCTCAGCAGGATGGGTGGATGGATGGTCAGGATCAGGTCCACGGCTTCTCCCTGCAGGATTCTGGCCGATAAATAACTTACCCACGCTCAGCGAATACGGGTTCCGGTTGGATTTCGCTGCAGGACTAAGGGATGATCCCTGGGCAGGAGTTATTTGTTATTGGAATCACGTGACAAGTTGCTGGCAGCAGGACGAGGAGGGGGTTGCCGCCGCCACTGGGAACCCGAAACAGAAATCATCCCACGGGATTCAATTTATGCGTGTTTGAATGTTTTTGATTGCGCGTTGCTAATTCAAATAAAATTCGACTGCTCCTGCAGTTTTCCCCGATTCACTTCTCATTTTTTTGTGGTGACCGGGAAGGAGTCAAGTTGCGTGCTGGTGGTTCAGGCGGAGTGATGGTGGTTGAGGTGGTTCAGCTGGTGCTGCTGCTGCAATTTCAGCCTCATTTGCTTTTGTTTTCGTGCTTTGTGGGCTCACTCGCCTTTGTAATCCAAGTTGCTTGGGGGTGCATCAATTTAGCTGACAGCTTTCGCATTTTTTTCTGTTTTTTATTTTATTCCCCCGCCATAATGAAGTCAAAAACCTTTGTTTGCCCGAGGGATTCGTAATTAAACAAATTAAGTGCAGCGGCGAAAGCTCTTGGGATGCGTCCCATATTTTCTGGCAAAAAAATCGGTGGAAAAAAAGGTGGAAAATCGGCAGCAAATGTCGCACTAATTATTACAAATGATTTTCGATTTATATTTTATGCTAATTCGGGACGCAACAGCATATTCGAGCTGTCGGCATTGTATTTACATAAATTTGAGCTATGAAAATGTTTGAAATTATTGCCGCTATATGGGCAGGGAATTTCCACCTGAACCGAAGCCCAGAAGTCGGTCTATAAATATAAGTCGGGGGCCGTATAATTGATTTATGGCCAATGGATTGCCGCACGCCCAAGATCTCCAAAATGAGCCGAGGGGTCGCAGTGGCTCCTAAATTTAGACGCAGCTAAAACAACTAATTTAGGCGGATTCTCGGGCAGCGTGTTCTTCAGTTTTGTCACGTTCATGGGCAAATGTTTGGCATGATCATGGGACCGAACTTCTTGCTTTCTCCCCCCGGGAACGTGTCCGTTTGTTTGTTTTCGGGGAGTGAGCGTCTGTCGCTGGCACTGTCACAATTGACACTGACAATGCGGCAGGTACACGATCCCACCTCATTCGGAGCCATCCCCGTCCACATACCATCCCATGCAGTCCCATCGGATCCCGGGGATCCGTTCCGGAGACGTGCCGTTAAGTTGTCAGTGGGTGGGACTTCGATTTCCATGTCTGCCAGCTCCAGTTCCAGTTGCACTTCCAGAGGAAAGACGCAGCGAAAGATTAATTGAACGTGCGCCGGCGAGTTATTAATCTTCTCGAGCTTAGGAGCCCGCTATGCAGTGAGAACAAATCTTAGAACATGCTACCAATAGAAGAGGTTCAAAAAACTGTTGAAAACATTTTAAATTTATAAACTAAAATTCAGATCAGATCTGTTCTGGTCTTTAAGGGGTTCCAAAATTCACAAGAAAAATATTTTATTTGTTAAAAATGTATACACAAATAAATAAATAAAATTAAAAAAAACTTTTTACTAAACATTTAATATTATCCTAGTTTTCCCCAGTGCAACCGATATTATTTCTCCGTGTGCCACTGGCCATTGTTTCTAAAATATTGTGTGCACTTCCCTGGCTGCGGTGTCAGCTAATGGGACCCGCCACTTGAGCCTTGATTATCCGTCCACATATATGTATTTGGATACGTGCAGCTGCCGCTCTCTCCGCTTTCGGTCTCCGTTTTTTCGTTCGCTGGGACCCCTAATTTGTTTATGACTCTGATAATGCAATTTTTTACTTGCAACGATCGGGGGCAGCAATAACATAAATATATTCACTGATCTGCTGGGAGCAATTACCGGGTGAGCCATATTTTGTCACTTTTTTTGGGCCGGGTGAAAGTTGAGGCATTTTTATGGCAGAACATAATTTGGATACTGCCAGATAGCCCAGATCGCAGACAGAGGATCGCCGGATTTCTATTTCATGGGATTCGATATCCGTTCGATCTTGATTCGACCTGCTTATGTAGGTTGGGTTGGGTTTATTCTTGCAATCCGAAATCGAACAATGCCCAGTCATAGAGCTCGCTCCCCACACCCCAAAAATCAAAAAAGACTGACAATATTGCGTAGCGATGAGCACATGCCAGAGAACTTGCCACAAAAACTGCGCAGCTGCTCGGCGATTTCGGTTTGATGATTTCACCAGGCAACGCAATCTAGTCCCAACCCCTCCCAATTCACCCAAAACAAGAAGGAAGGTGGCTCCTTAAGACCGAACCCAAAAATACCCTCACAGTATTTTTAATTCTGTAAATAATATGTACTGTACTTAAAGAATTAAAGAATAATTTTTGGAAACCCAAAAGTTTTATTTTAACTTAACCAAGCGTTACAAATTGAATAACAATTTCATGCTACCCCTTGTAAGGAAAGGGGCATAAAAAAGTAACGTCTTCGTCGGGAACTCGCCACTCACAATAGACGCAAACCCCTGATCGAAAATGGCGCACTCGAAGTTATAACACCTTGAGTCGCAAATCCAAAGATAGCTAGCGAAAGGAATCACCACCGAACTTGGGAACCGGATTGTCACGGGGGAAGTTTTCGATTTCTGTGGAAGAGAACACCTGGATGCGAATAGGCGGGCTCTAAGGTGCACGGCCAGCGACAGAGAGGCGCAAGTTTCTACTATTTTGACGCACCGGTGTCTGCCACAGAAAATCACAAGGGGTGATTGATACACTGTGAAAATATTGACCTTCTTTAAAATAAAGATTTGCTCCGGTTACTATTGAATACTTTGGAAAACTTAAAATCAGTTGGTTTTAAGGAGTATTACTCTACGAAAATTGAGGAATAGTATCTTCTTGGATCATTTTAATATTACATTTATACATTTTTTCACATTTCTTCCTGTGTAAAGCGTATGAATGTGTCATGGGCAAACACATAATATCATATCAGTTCGGCTTCCTTTGGCAAATGCTTATGCAAATAAGCCAGAAACTGAACGATCCGGACGAACACTTGCGTCATCCGCAGTTCATAAACATTCAATTGGATCGGAGTGGTTAGGATCGCATCGGTTCGAAAATAAAAAGGGTTGTCAGAGGAAGTGCACACCTTGCTCCATTAGCATAGAATTAACCCCGCCAACAGCGCGATTGAGATTCCCACAGTGCCGCGGACTTGTTTATTAACATGTGACAATTATGCTAAATGCATTAACCCTTACCCTCACCCAACCCTTAGCCTTGTTATGATTTTCACTTTTCCGAGACTGCAACTCGAGATATCATCCCAAACCGGATGCAATCAAGGATCAAGGGCAAGAACTCGAGGAACTCCAAGAATATGCAAATTTTATTTGCCACCGACCGTGTAAATTACACTTGGACATGCCGCGATCCGGATAACACCTGGGCATCGGAAGGAAGAGGTTCCTGAGTTCTCGAGTTCTAGAAAGGTGAAACGGGAAGTTGGGACCTCATTAATGCCGAGATGTTTCCCACAGTACTTAGTCGCTTTTTATGGGGACACTCTCAGGTAACTTCCTCTGGAGAGATCATTCTAAATATATGCACTTCGAGTTGAATCCAGCGACCATCGGCTTTATGTACTTATTTTAATATTCTGGTTTTAATTAATCCTGATCACGAAGTTTGGAGACAAATTCCTTTTTGTATTTATCTCACTTTTAATTGATAAGTTTATATAAAATTTTTTTAGATTTTTAAAATTAATATCTAAAACTCAGTACATTAGTTTTTGTAATCACATTTCGGTTAAAATTTATAGAGGCTGCTTATAGCCATTTTTCTCCCTTTTCTTCTTTGGTTAAATTACTAAAATTCACGCTGCCTTGGCCATTTTAGAGGCTGCTCTTAGCCTTTCTTCTTTTCTTCTTCCGGTAAATTAAAACAAATTCCCGCTGGTTTGGCAACTGAAATTAAACAGGATGGGCTTTCGTTTGTCGATGCGCTCGGAGAAGTCCACCAACACAGATCTGATGGAGGGACCGACTCCCCGCCATTCCTTGCTGTCCGGAAGGTATAAGCAGAGTTTCGCCTACTTGACACTGAGGACTCGCATGCCGGGAATTATGCAGCAGGTCATCATGAGGGTGTTGGGAGATGTGCCGGAACTGGTTGATAAGTACGGGGAGGAGGTGCGCAAGGATGTCAAGCAGATAGTGGATGCCATTGAGCGATTGAAGATGGAGCTGAACCGGGATCGGCAATTCCTGCTGTTCCACGGCGCCGAGCCGGATAAAGCCGAGTGGAATGCCTTTCTAACCGAGATGCCACGCCCCAAGAGGTTCTTCTTTCGCGCCTGTTGGCTGCACTCCGAGTGCTACCTGTACCGGCGGATCTTCTCCTTCTTCGAGAACAGCCGCTTCCTGCAGCACTTCGACTGCTTCGATCATCTGAAGCAGGAGGATCTGATGATCAGCGACGGGGCCATGAGGGCCCTGGCCAGAGCCACCAGGAGCTTGCCCAAAAGCTACGATGTCTTTAGCAAGCTCTTGAGGATCAATCTGTGGGGCAATCACTTTGAGATGCAGCTGGGAGCCTTTGAGTTCGGAGAGGAAGACAACCAGAACGATCTAAATGTGCTCGTTCAGGTGGCCGACATCGATAGGATCCTCCTCGTAAATGACTCTGCGCTGATTTGGAATTGTCTTATGAAGCCGTCGACGAAGGGGAATGTGCATCGCATAGTGGATTTCATATGTGACAATGGGGGCTTTGAGTTCTTCACCGACATGCTGTTGCTGGAATATATGGTGGACAATAAGCTGGCCACCCAGGTGCGGGTGCACGTCAAGGTAGGGGATAGAAAGAAATGATAGATCGATAAACAAATATCAGAAAATATCGTAGTTTGACAAATCGAAAATATCGATATGTTTTGTATATCGTCTAATTTTTCTGTACTTTAAAAATAAGTTATTTATGGCCTTTTTATATTTAATTTAGGATTATTTAGGATTTTCTTGATTTATCGGTGATATCGAAACGAGTATCGATTAACTGATACCATATCGATTTATCAACATTTTCTTCCCTTTATATGACTAGGCCATTCCCTGGTACATATCCGATGTTACGCGGGCGGATGTCGACTGGACTCTCGACTATCTGATCCATAACAAGGACGAGTGTCTTTCGGCGGTGGGGAAAAGGTGGGAGCACCTGATGAGCTCCGAGAAGATTGTCATTGCACCCACATCATATTTTTGGACAGGACCTCAGCCCTACTTCGTGATGGTGGAGTCGGATCTGGAGCTTTATCGCTTGCTGACCACATCCAGATTGGCCATCTTCAAGGGGGATCTTAACTACCGAAAGCTGATGGGCGATTATATTTGGGATTCGGCGGAGGAGTTCATCACCTGCCTGCGGGGCTTTCGACCCACTAATATTTGTGCTCTGCGCACCGTCAAATGCGAGGTGGTTTGCGGCCTACCCGAGGGCATGGCCGACGCCCTCTTAATGTCCGATCAAAACTGGATGATCTCCGGGAAATACGGTGTTATCCAGTACACCGACTCCCTGAAATGTGGATGCGCTCTGCCCGGCCAGGACGGTTCCGATCTTGATAATCCGGGAACGGCACTGGTGGTGCCCGAATCTCAGAGGTCTACGCTGCGGCTAGCTCCCAGCACCTAAATGAGTGCGAATTTGTCAGTCGTAGAAAATCGAATGGCCTCGTTACACCCACGCGGAATCGAACTTGCTGCCCGAAAACGCCCAAGGATTGTTTAAGCCCGGCTTTCTGGCCAATTGCCGCCTGACTAATGCTGTTGGTTTTATGGATGGGGCGCACATGCGCACCCATTTGTCCCGACGACTACCAATTTGGAAATGGAAAGTTGCCACAGTGCCTAAACGGCCTACGGCAAGAATTCAAGGCAGCGGAAAAAATATGAAAATTAAAGATGTGCTGATTAAATTGATTGTTTTTCAAGATCAAATTTGTCACATTGTAAAAGTGGGACTTTAACTTCGGGTATGGTTTAAGATATTTTTATTATTTTTTAAGTAGTTTGTAAAGTAAGCATCAATAAATTTGAATAAATTTAACTGCTTAATTTAAATGTGAGTTAAAGTCATTCCCTAGAATCGGCCACATCAAATTGGTTGTGCATTGTTTCCATTTTTCATGACTGGACTTTCCCCTTAGTTAGGCAATAATTTCCATTGTTCGCAACATCTTTTGTGAAGTAAATATTATTTCTCTTATCAGGATAAATTAAGGAAATTTCCCAGGCTCACTTTCCCAAAACTTTTTCAGCCCATTGCACCTCAATAAGTGTTATATCGATGGAGGTCCTCGATTGTTGCATTTGATCGGTATCAAGCAGAGCTTTCCCAGAAGTTCGAGAACACAGCCGAAAGTAGCGACTAATTGCTGGAATTGCTCCTTTGAATCCGGCTCAATCAAATTACTTGATTGCCCCTTTCCAAGTGAGCAAATCTGCGAAGGCAGCGATCTAGAAATATCATAAAGGAAATAAACTAAAATGAACATTCTCACAGAAATTAGGAAGTATACTTTGAAAAGAGCAACATGAGGCCGCCGAATTCCGGTGCACATTTTCCGCCGTAGATCAGGTACAGTTTCCGAAAAATCACTGGCGATTAATCACCAGTATAGCAATGTTTGAGAACTCGACTGATTTATTTTCCCACCAAAAACCGAAAGCCACCCTGCCGTCGGACGGGATTTACTTTTACTGCGCAGCTGCAGGACAACACGTAGTTTACGCTGTGCAGCTTCAGCAGCAACAGCCTGCTGCTGGGTGGCCTTTCATGTAGGGTGGGTTGTGTGTAGGGTTTGTCCTTGAAGGCACCCGGTGTTTGGTGTTTGGTGTTTGGTGCTTGGTGCTCGGCAAATGGCAAATGGTACCCGACACCAGGTTGCTTCCGAGCGACGCCTCTTCAGAGCCGGTGCTTTTGTCTCACTTGGCTTTCGGGGGTTGCAAAACTTTTCCCACCATTTCGACGTCCCTTGATTTCCACCCCACCCGAAAATCGGGGTGAGTGGATTTGGATAGTGCGCAGGTATGCGTCAGAGGACCAGCTGCCCCGGCATGCAGATGAATCCTCCGAAGCTTTAGCCACACTCAATTAGGAATAAAACTGTTTTGTAAATCTACAGATATTTTTTATAAAGAATAAATGAACCATGAAAAATGTACTTTTTCCTTCAATAGCTAATATAAATAATTCTCAACCATCAATCCCAGTTTTTAACTGGTTCTTTTTAAAACGTTAGATTCAATTAGTCATACAAGATACAATCCTCTACTTTGTGTATATTAAATAACTTTCTGACGTATCAATCACTCTATTTATCCTAGTCGAAATGCAAACCTTTACTATACCCAGAAGTGCTGTAATGTTTGTCAGCCGATCGAGTGAGTCACGCATGAGTCCAGCTATTAAGTAATACAAACTTTCGAGCAAATTGTTTGCCAAAGTGGAAGTGCTCGATTTACGGTTCACTCAGTCTAGTTTATAGCCAAAGTGATAAGCAGGAAGTACTCGCGACGACAATACAATACCAACCGTTCAGCCATTAGCGGGAGCCACCTGAATTATGGGCAAATTAAATCGAACTCAATTCGCGGGCAATTATCTGGGGGATCGGGTATCGGGGATGGGGGGTCAGGAACTTTAAGGGGGGCCCCGAAAAAGCAGTTGACATAAACCTTTCGCCGGCAGCTCCTCCGCCAAAGGCGCTGACAAGTGGTTGGGTTGTGCGGTTGTGCGGCAAAAAGGTCAACATTTCGTAATCAGCTTAGTGGCTTTTGTATGCACGTAACCATAACCATGCCCCATGTCATCCTATATTTCACAGGAACCGCGAGGGGATCAAAGGGGATCGCAGGGGGATACCCAGACTGTCAACCCGCCAGCGGCACAAGATTGTGGTTGTTCGCCAACTGACCAAGTGGTCTTTCGTTGCCCAAAAAGAAAAAAACGGCAAAAATAGCATAAAACAGCGACTATCACCCGCTAACATTCAAATTCAAATTTTCTTAGGCCCACCGACAAAAATTAGCCGCCGACTTGGGCGCTAATCTGGTTTTAAACTGAGTTTGGGCCTCAGTCCTGTCTGCAGTCGCGATGCGGGTGTGTTCCACTCCACGCAGAGTTCCACGGCTTTTTTTGGTCACTCCAGGCAGTGCTGCCTACTAGAGGCCACAAAAATAGCTAAATGTAATAGCTATAAATTAAATAATATGTTAAATCACTTAAAAGAGGGTTTAGCTTATAATTTTTATTATAAATTTAAATATGCATAAACTACTTGGAAAAATATGAAGATCCATCTGAATATGAAACAAAAATGATTACAAAGAAAATTAATAAATTGTTATACGCGCTTTATGCTTCACCTTCAATTACGAAAACATTGCTCTAAAAAACTTAATATCTTTCACATTTAAGTCTTTAAAATATATCCATTATAGCTTTTAAAAAAGTAGCCAAGTAGTCAAAGCCTGCACGCTTGTTGGCCAGTTATTATAGCCTTTTGCCTCGCCTCATGTCCAGCAACCAGTTTACAGGCGGGGTGTGCGAGTGTGTGTGTGGGGCACCCGCACCTGGCCAACTGCCCAACTTAAGACTTTCGGCCGAGTCCAACTGCCCAGCTGCCAGCCGATGATTCCCTTTCCCTTTCCCTGCCTCGAAGTATGCACCCTAGTCTGAACCATCCTATACTCGGCCTTTTCACCTCTCCCAAACGATCCTGCCTAGGGGCTGTTAGCCGAGAAAGATCCAATTTATTGGGCTTAAAATGCCTTACAACAAGTTGGGTGTTTAAAGAAGCAAGAACGACTCATAAAAGCTTTGCCCACCAAAGATTTACAAAACTTGTTTCTAAATTCTTACCTAAACATTTAAATTATATTTACATTTTCATAAGATTTTACTAAATATAAAATATAAATTAAATGCTTTAAACTTTTCTAAAAATCTTTCAAAATAAATAAATGATAACACATTTTTAAATGGAGTCTAAAAGCGATTCAAAATTGTTGTATTTTTCTTATGAATATACAGCTCTCTCTATCAATCACAAAAGCAATCTAAGCTGCCATAGTTTCTCCTTGTGTTACCCATGGTAAACTTTTGGACTGCGATCACCTGCAAAATAAATAAGCAAAAGCCTGCAGCAGAAAACAGCAATTGATTTTTTAGCGATCTTCACACCGGTCGTTATCCATTTAAATGCAAATATCCCGGAATTAATGTATTCATTTTACACTCAGCTATTTGCTAATTTTGCTATGGCTGCCGTTGATTGGGCAAGTGGAATATTCCCCGGAAAATGCCACTAAAAAGACTTTTAAGCTTAATGGTTATTGGTCTAGAGACATGTAGATATGAAAATATGGGTTTATGGGGGAATAAAGTTAAGAGGGCGCAATGTGAGAAATAAAATAACCAACATTTGGGTTTATATGGTAACTACAGCAAAACACTGCTCACTAAGATTTGGGAAATTAACACCGAGTCCTGGGCGACACTTTGACTGAAGATTGATGGTCCAGAGAAACGCCTTTCCATTTTGAATGGAAATCCAGAGCCAAAACAGGTTGCCAAACGCCAGTTTGGCATTCACAGAGGCCCACAGCCAAATAAAAATACCCCAAGTGCGCTGTAATTCGTCTACTCAACGCCAGAGTCTGATTTGCTGATTAGCAACACTCTTTCCGTCATATTCTGAAACCCAATTACAACGCCACTGACAAGACAAACGGCCAAACAGTTGCGACTGCAGTTCCCCAGTCTTTTGGCCACGTGAACACCCTTATGCAAAAACAAATCAAAACAGCATAAAAAGTCGTAAATCTGTGGCGAAAACAAAAAAACGAGCGGTCTTAGAGCATGTGCCACACAGCCGAAAAGCCAAGCAGGCGAAAAAAAAGTGTGGCTAAAACCCTGGCCAAAACCAAGACACTTGGCCACTCGAGACGGCGGCTGCTGTGATAAAATATGAGACAGTGGGGCAGACAGTCAACGGTTTTGCTTTTTCGGCGCTGCAAATGCGAAACGTGGGGCAGGCAATGATTCAGTACAAAAGCAGCCAAAGGAAAGAAGTCCGTCGAGACACTCGAATATATATGACCCACCGGACAGACGTCCGAGCACTAGACGCCACCTAGCGCACGAGTGGGGAAACCAACCTGTCAGCCGAAGATATAAAACCGCGATTAGAGATGCGAGGAGCTCAATAAAATCGCGATAAAATGGTATAATTTCAATTAATATTTTTAAAAGTTTATACAGCTTAAAACTAGCTAATAAATATTTTTAAAATATTTCGAGATGCTCATCTAGACCCAAATCTGATTTTATATTTATGGTTCGTAAGGGTAAGAGTTCACAGCCCATTTAATTTAGCTTCATTTAAATAAATAAATACAATAATAAATACAAATACCTTAAATAATTAATACATCAAATAGTAAGTAATATTAGCATTCAATTTCTATAAATTAATCCCGTGTCACGCTGCCTCCGCCATCGCGTCTCTCTTCATATGCAGAGTGGGTTCCTTTTTGCAAATGTCATGCTTTTGTTGCTATTTCCAATATTTATTTATTTGCCAGCCAGTGCGCCGATGCATTAGAGGCAATAAAATAAATAAAAATTGAAATTGACCACGTCAGAGAATTTTGGCATTCATAATGCATGAGTTTTGATTTCTTGGCGACGTTGCCGTTGGCCAAATATAAAAAAAAGTGAAAAAGGTTCAGCGCGAAAAATCACTTAACTTTTGCATTGAATGCGGGATAGCGGGATTTATGTTAACTACTCGACTTGTTATAATTGGTATATTAAATGATTTAACAGTCTGCCAGTGCTCGCAGCCCAAACAGAAATCAATTCGCACCGAGAGAGGGTGTATGCAGCATGGGACTTGGGACTGGGGACCCGGGAATGGAACTCTGACTTCGAATCCGACTCGACTCTGCACATTCGCCAGTGGAACTGGCTTAATATTATTTATGAGCCGAGTGCTCGCCATATCACGTAATAATCACGCACATAAATGGCCAGTTAAATGCTGGCCAGACCTCTCGGGCCAGTTGCATTTCATATTTCATTTTCATCCCGCTTGATATTTGCAAAACATGCGCGAGAGTGGGGCAAATAAAAAATTAAGTAATAGATTTTGTCGCGGCGATAACGTAAAAGTGCTAAAATATTTCAAAATGCGTCAAACCTAATTTATAGATAATTTTTATTGAACAGCGACGAATTGAACGCGGATTAGACCACCAAACGAGGGACTCTGTGTGAGTATTGAGTTTATAGGATCACTGGTCTGACTAGAGATATGTGATATTTTTTAAGGCTTGAGTGATGTTGGATTTAAAAGTATATAGTATATAAAAATATTTTTGTAGAATTTTTTTTTAAATTTCAAAGTAATTATAAACGCCTAGGTACATTCATTGCTCACCCCATCTGAGGAAAACTCATCCAATAGTCTGCCGAACAGATCGCTTGTCAATTGCAAGAAAAAGCACAACAACATCAAACAATTACAAGAAAATTGCCAGCGATTGATGTCCATGGAACGTCATACCGATATCCAATAGCCAAGATCGCATATCCATGGCATGTCCGAGGGAAAAACATGCCGTGACTGCCAGGCAGACTCGGACTCGAGCTCGAATTCAGAGTCAGGGCTGACAGTTGAATCACCTTCATTTTTAATGGAGACAAGTGTCAGTAATTTATGCACAATGGCCCCGGCAGTGCGGAGAGGAAGATGCTGCACAAACAAGCGCAGAAATTGATGCACAAGTTAAACAAATTAAAATCGATTGTCGGCCAACCAGGCTCTATGGCTCTCTGACTCTGTGGCTCTGTGGCTCTTCGGCTAGCCAGTGAACCTGAGCTTGGGTCTCGGGGTCAATGCGAATTGTGTGAAAATGACCGCTGCCCGCGAGTCTCTGAGTGTAAGCGATCTTGGCACTT
Organism: Drosophila mimetica; assembly: GCA_037075245.1. Classification (NCBI taxonomy): domain Eukaryota; kingdom Metazoa; phylum Arthropoda; class Insecta; order Diptera; family Drosophilidae; genus Drosophila; species Drosophila mimetica. The sequence goes on from JBAMCH010000007.1 coordinate 710,372, forward strand.
CATTATTCACGCGCGTGCTTCGTTCAAGGCTCGCGGCTCTCGTCTCTCGGCTTTTGGCTGGAATCTGGACCCTGGCTCTAAGTCGTCGGGCCCTGGCGGAAATGTCAATAGCAAATCACTTAATTTGTATGGCAATTTTCGCCATTCGACCGCTAGGAGAAAGAAAACGTGCTGGGGAAAATTGTGGCCAGCGCTCACGATGGTGCAAATTCGATCAAATAATGTACAAACATTATGGTGGATTATCCTAGGTGGTGTTTCTTTTGTGGTTCCTAAGCTGTGATCGTTTGTCGTTCGACAGTTAAACTGCCTTGGAGACGGGTACTCGCCGTGACCTCTCTCGGGACAGGGTCAATGAGGTCAACCAAGTGGGAGTTAGGAGTGCAACAAAGTTGCGAAATCGTCTTGCTACAAGCATGCTTAGCTGAATTCTTGAGAAGTGCAGAGAGAAGCGCTCACGTAAAAACATTTCACTTAGTACTGAAACAAAATCTAAATATATTCGTCTTAAACATGGATTCTCTACCTTTTTGATATGTTTACAGAAATTCGTTCCCCTAAAATATGGATATCTGTATGTATATTCTTACAAGCCCCGCTTGACCTATGACAGAGTACTTGGCTTGATGTCAGGTCATCTAATGAGCTCCACAATGGAAGCCACAGGCAGTAAAAACCAAGCATAATGAGCTTTCGATGGAATACAATGGTGCGGCTAAGGGCGCAGCCTCATCGATGGCCCCGGACAAAAGCTCTGCGATCCACCCCCAGCTGGCCACATGTCAACCCTGTCTTCTGGCCGCCAGCTGACACACCCACATCCCAATTCCAATACCAATTGCACTCCCAATCCACGGCCACGTCCAATGAAGACGCGTGTCGCTGGTCAGCCCACAATGGAGTTGGAAATTTAGACGGAACGATGGAGTTTTGCGATAGCAGAGCGCGTGTCACACAACAACAAGTCAAACCGGAAAGCAGACGATCCCCGGAGAAGGAGTACCAGGACCTGCATACCGCCCGAATTGAAGGTGGAAAACTGCAGAAGGTCGCAACGGAACAAAACGGAACGTGCAAAGTGTGGGTCACGTGTCGCATATTAAGCACTGAACGCTGCTCAAAACGTATGTCAAATGTCCGGGCCATCGGCAGCGAGGGGTTAAGCCTGGATGGCTGGAGGGGTTAAGCCAACAGGGCGAGGGTGTTCAGGCAGCCGTGACGCCCACTTGCAACCCTCTCACCCTTAGGGGCAAACTGCCAAACTCACCCTCCCACTCGTTGACTTTCAACTGTGTGGCCAGCGAGCAATTACGTGAAGCAGTGAAGACACACTGAAAAATTTAAAAAGTAAGTATGTATATAATATCTGCCTTAAAAATATTAGTAATGTTTTATATTTAATTCCTGGGAATTCCCATTATATACAAATTATTATAACAGACACTTTGTATCACAAACTACTTTATGTTCAGTTCCTATCATTTTTTAAACCATATTAAAATATTTTATTGCCTACTTTTATGGCACTTATCTCTTATTTCATCAATATATTACGTAATTATTCAACATTTAATTTTCTCTCTGTGGAATGACGTCAAGTAAGTAATATCATCAGCGTTTGTCGCTCATTAATGGATCGAACAGAGAAGAACGCGGGGTGCAGAACCACCCCTGAGTCCCTTGCAACTTGCCATTTAATTTGGCTTAATTTAATTTTTGCTGGTGGCTACCAGAAACGGCAGGAGCAGCATCAAAAAGAATTTGGCAAATTCACAGCGATTGTGATTTGACAATTGTGGGAATCTTTGTTGCGACAATATGGCAACTGTCCCTTTATTCCACCCCAGATTGCATTGTATTTGGTACTACTAGGATTTCACCGACTTCCTATTGAAGCATGTGCATTGATGCATGGCCATTTTATGTGGGAACACCATTAGAAGAACACACATCATCGATGGGTCGCAATAATTGATATCTGTTTAGTCACTGTTTGATCGGTGTTTAGTGATCACCCACCCCAAAGAGGGCGAAATAAAAGGTCGCCCGGCGTTAGCCGTTAATTGTTTTTGGGTCAACTGAGAACACATATGTACCCAGAATAGGTCATGCATAGATTGAAGTGCATTTTCCAGTGGGAAATTCGTTGAGGTCCCAGCGTGGGAATCGAAAATCGATGGACTTGCTCTAATGGAACCTTTTATGACTTACTCATTGATTTGAGGTGTGATCATAACCGGCAAAGTGTGACTGTGAACATGGGAAAGTACAGAAGAATTATTAAAAAGGAAGTTAATAGGTTCAGCATAGTGATTCCAATGATTTCTCTATTACGATGAGAACCTTGAAACGCATTCCAATTGGATTGGGTTCTTATGGGAACTTATTAGCCTTCCAACTGGTTGAATTTTTAAATTCTTACAAGAAATATCTAGGAAAATAGGATTCTTATTCATTGTTTAATATTACTGTATAAATTAATAGACAATTAGATATATACAATTTTACTGGGTAGAGATGATTTTAAACTTTTAGCAAAATTTAGACAATCTTCATGACTGTCCATCAAAAAATTGATCAATCAAAGTGCTTCTCTGAACATGCTTGACCATTTCTTAACCCCAAAGCCATTTTATTTTCTGCTGGCCAGCCTGAATCCATAAAATTAGCACTAAATATCGCTCGCTGCTTGGGCTCATTAAAGGCCGAATCTATGCATGCAATTTGCGACTAATGTCTTAAACCCTAAGCCGAAAAAAACATGGGAGGGCCAGGGCCACGGCCAGCAAACCAGCGAACTAGCCAGCCAGCCAACTAGCCAGTCCGTCAGTTAAATGGCCCATCTGAAAGCCGAGACCATTACAGGCCATTACAAAAAGGAGTTCGAGCGACGAAGAAATGTTAAAAGCAAGTCCAAACTAATTTCAAGCACCCTCAGGTGATGAAGACAATTAAATATTCGTGATTTAACGATCACTTTGCAATGCTCCAAACTGTCAGGCGGCGAACTCGGCTCGGGCTGGCTGAAAGACGTTCCACAAATCCAAACCCAAATCCCATTCCGCCAAATGTAAATGACTTCGAGACGGACGATGGAGCCCTAGCGAAAAATTTCTACCGGCCAAGATAAAGATCACACAGTGGACCTGGCCAAAAAGAACTAAAGCAGCCTCTTTTCTCCCTCGTTTTTGTTTTGTTTTTTTTTTTCTTTTTCGGTTCCGTGCTCATCACGAATTTTCCAACGGGCCAAGAGGAGTTTGGCCGAAACAGGTTATGGCCAGTTTGCAGCTTTTTGTTGTTGCCAATTTGCCTATCAACAAGCGATCGATTAAGTACGCCTACCAAGCGAAGCAGTTCGGGATTTCGGATTTGGGGATTTGGGAAGCCAAACGTTACGTTTGCTTTTGCTATATAGCCAATATTGGTCACAAAGTCAAAATGTTAATAATGCAGTTGGTCGGCAGCTGAGTCTCTGGTAACTGTAAGGCGGGTTCTCTAGCTTCGCTGGCGGATTCTGATTTTCTAGACGACCCACCCACCCACAAGTAGAGAGTGGTCAAGTTCAGGCTGCCGATGCTGCGGCAGCTGATTCCAATCAGGTGTAATAATTCTTATTGGCAACGCTTCGTCGGGAAGACTTTCTTTTAATATGCCCCGACGACTGGAGACTGAAGACTGCAATGCCAGCTGGCTGGCGATGGTCTCGTGATTCGGAGGGGGTTAGAAACAGTTCTTGAGATGTCATCAAGATTAATTTATTTTATTTTTTTTTTATTTCTGAATATTTCCTGAATTTTTTATTTTATTTAATAAGTTAGTTAGATTTTTAATGTCAATAAAATACATTTTTTAAATTGTTCTAAAACATTAATTGGGAGCTTCGGTACACACAACTTTGGCCTCGATTTAATCAAATACACATTGCTAAAATTGTAGGTTTATTATGCATGTATGCTTACTTGCCATTAATTTAACTTAAGGTGACTGTTTACATTTTAAAGGCTCATAAAGATGGCCAATATTCTTTATGACTACTCGAATGGATTTTAATTACCCAAAGAACCTGAACCTGCAGCACGATGGTCACGAGCCCATCTCCTTAGCCCGCCGTTTACTGTTAGACGCAGAAGAGTTTGAATTGGAGTTCTCTCTTTCTCTCTGCGCACTTCACGATTTTTGATTGATCGTGCATACTAAACTATAAATCCATCGTGATACATTGGGGCGATCAGGCGAGCCAGTCAGTTGGCTGCTCGAAGTTGCTGGGCTGGAATGGGAAATGGTTTTGGGGTTCGGATAGGCAACTAGAGGGGGTTTCCGAGAGCTGCGACAGACCCATTTTCGTATTAGCAGAGCACACATATCGAGGGGCCCTGCTAATTTTTGGCATCAATCAGGAATCGGAAATCAGAGGCAGCGGCTAATGCAGGCCGTTAATCGTTTCGTCTCTCACTCGACTGCACTTTGCCTAATTTTGGGTGCGTTTTTATCGCACACAGCTGCTGGAAGAGTTTTATTGGGCATAAATATCTTTGGGGTACAACTAATTAGTGGGTGTTTCCAGCAGGCAAGGTGTCCCGTAGTCCCATCTCATCTCTCAAGCGAATCGGATTCGGCGGGGTTGGGAGCAATGATGTTAAATCAATTCCCCCAGCGATGTCGCCGCACTTAACTTTCCCCCTTTTCCAGATAGGTATTTTTGGCGCTGCGTTCGGGAAAATTATTGAAATTTTTATATAGCGTCAGTGGGCTTTGCGTCGTCTATTTCGATGTCTGGCCTGGCATTAAATGCGATTAAATTGATTCCCCAGCAAATGCCATCAAATCGCCGCGTTTGACTTTGATTTTAACATCTCCGCCATCGCCGGGGGCTTTGTCACCTTTCGTCTGTCTGCTCCCCAAAAATTTGGGGTATTTGGGGGAGCGAGTCGAACTCGAACTCCCTGCCATTGACGTATTGTACCGTGCAAGTTTTACTGCACTTTGAGAGTGAATCTGCGGCCGTCGTAAAAGTTGTTTTTATTCTTTTAGTATCCATGCACCGACTACAAAATCCCCCATTTTATGTCTGTTGCAACTAAGCCAATTTCAGCGATTATGGGCCATCATCGGTGTGTTTGCAGCTAACAAAACATAACATATCGCCGGAGATACAGGGAGATATCACTTGGCCCGGCTAAGCCCCGATGAAAACATGACGTTTATGTCCTCTGAGAATGGAAGATGGTGGGCCGCCCATTCTTGGAAATTATATTGAAAATACGATCTGATGGGAGCTTTTAGATCGCTGATCTCTGCTTCAAAAATGGGATTGAAAATAAGTCTTTAGAAAAGAGGTATAAAGCATCTAACAAAACCATTGTTTTAAAGAGGATTTTGTTTTAATTATAGGCTTAAACTCATTTATATTTACTTTTTGAAAGTATCTTCTCTTACTATTATTGTATCTGATGATTGTTTCTGAAAATATAGAATCCTTTTTTATTTAAATACTTCCCTAATAAATTTTAGGATATTTTATTTCCTTTAAGTTTGTAAATCTTCTAAAATCTATTCAAAGCTCCAAGTAGAGAACTTCTTCCCCTTTCATACCTCCGAATACCTCTTCTTCCATATTTTAATCATCCACCCGTTGTCGCCTCTTTTCCCTGCATTTTCCTACGAAAATCTTCCATCTGCTGGCTTTCCACTGACAGGCTCATTTGTTGCTGGTGAGCCTTGTCTCCCCAAGTTTACGCCGTAGTTTCCAAAATCCGGGCCTCATTAGCCCGACCAGATCAGTGATAGCTGCCAACAAGTGTTGGTTGCTCCCTATCCCAAACTCCCGATGACAATAGCTTTCAAATGTTTCTAATTAAAAAACCGAAGGAGAAGAGAACACAATGCCAAGGTACAAGATCGCCCGAGATCATGATGATGGGCTATTTTTGGTGCCAGCATATCCAGCGTATCCGTATATCCAGCTGCCGGAAAACTCGCTACTCGGGGCGCTTAACTCGCCGTGAAGTGTAATGTAACCGATTTTTCCCTCTAATCATAAGCATTTGGCGATGATTTAGTGCCGCCCAGGCTGCGACACGTGTTCCGGGAATCGAGGGGAGTGCGGGCACTCGATTCCACGGGTCGGCATCCTTTTCAAGTTGATTTTTCACACGCCGCTCGGCCCATTTCCACGTGAGATATTTCGATGGGGCGTTCAGAACGCCGCTCTCCTCCCGCCGCAGGGCATTATAATAATGTTTAGCTCGGGCCCATTTTTTGGGGTTTTCCATAATTCAATAACTCACTTTGCTGCATTTGGGGGATACTCGTAATTTTCTGGGCGCCCCCAAGTCGACATTAATTGAGTTGCTCTAATACTAACCGTATATTTAGTACAGTGGGCGCTGGGATATTATAATGTTTATAAGGAGAAGGTGGAAAATGAAGCATGTTCTTTTTTACCCCTTCTTTTTTAACATACTTGTGTCCCCACTTATTTCTATTTATTATAATCAGTAGTATACTATAATTCCTTTTTATAAAAGGACAACAAAAATGTCCAAATTTAGGCGTACAGTTAATAACTCAATATTGCTTCATACTTTTAAAAGCTAAAACTTCCATTCCCAAATAACCACTGTATTTAGTGGTACCTCCTTATCAACCCCACGCAATTGCAATTGCCAACGAGTTGACTGGTTAATTCTGTTTGCTTTCGGCGGCGCCTGGTTAAATTAACCCTTACCCGGAGTCTGGTGGCACACTTACGCCCTAAACAGCGACATAATTACCACGGCACTTCACACAGTTAATTGCCAGACCCGACTAGGCATATATATATATATGTACCTATATATAGTACACCCCCATTTTACCATCCAGTGTGAAAGGGTTCCGTTTATTGTTTCCATTTGGCTGCCGGCGGGGTGGAGAATCGCCTCCATATGAACCGATGGTCCGTGTTTTTGTTGATTTTAGCAACTTTATTGACGCTTAACACGTCGAGTGGTCGCGAGGGGTGCTGCTGGTTCATAAATGAGTTACCAACAGATGTTTACATCATTTGTATTGTGTCCATAAATGTTGTTAGCCCTCTAGGATGATTTTAAATGAGGCTGTGGAGGGCATACGAATGTCAGTTGGGCTATTAAACTACCGAAATACCTAGCGAATTTAATCTCTTCTAAACTTGTTTGTTTTATTATCTGCACTCGATCGCCAGAACCAGAATCGCAAGTTCTCACGTTGCTTTTGGCCAAGGCAAAGCAATTAAAATAAACCAATAATCGATTGCATTTAGCAGACCTAGCCCAGCCAAAACGTGCATTTAATTGAGGCTGGTAGCAGATTATATAAAATTATATTTTAAATCAAACAGCAACCGGCCAAAAAAAACCAAAATATAACCCACTGCCAAACAATTTAAGCCACCCACTCGAAGCGAAGGACGTGGCAGTTGCAACTGCGGCGCCAGCGGCCAGATTATAACGATCTCTCCGTCTCCGAACCCCAGAAAAGCTCAAGAAATCACCAGACAGCCAGCCAGAAAAGCAGAAACAATACCCAGTTCGATCGAAACTGTGCGACAGTCGGAAACATAACCCGCGGGCGACTCACAGTTAAATGAAATTGAAATGGCCACACAATTATATTTTTTGAAAAAACGTTTTTCTATCGATTTTCTAGAATGGTATAGCGACCAAGTGCTCACAGCATTCGCCAGCTGATCGAGCGATCGAGACGATAGGAAGTGGCTTGCAGTTCCGAACTTCCTCAACCCAAAAAAACAAAAACTTACCCCAATATGATTTGTCGCCCATTTAGCGGATTATGATGCCGCCGCCGATGATGCAACAAAGCTGGCCAAAAACAATGGCCACTGAGCACGTGCAGACCTTGCCATAATTTACCAATCCACTAACTTTGAACGCCGGCAACTAGGCGGCAAACGGACATCTTTAAAGTTGAATGCAGAATGCCCTTAGAAATATTTCTGGAAACAAAAAATTTTTCTTTGGAGTTAATGAGGTTATTTTAAAATTGAAAACATAAAATAGAAAAAAACTTTCTGCTTATGAATAACACGGTTTTCAAATAAGGTAAATTTACTGCAAAAAATATTTCTATATATAATTATAATTACAGCTCTTTAAATCATTCCTGATAAGAGGAAATTGATAAAATTAAGGGCGAATATGTTAAATAAGATCATACAGTTAAACAAAAATTTTTAGGTATTATTATATATATTTAAATTAATTTTCAGTATTCAGTGGCATACCACTTTAGGATAGAGTATTATTATCTCAGCCACTAGATGGACAATCATCGGTTTTGGGTAATTTCGCGAACGCCTTTCCTATCTGCAACTCTTTTGCAGCATCTTGCATTATTATTGCGCTTATTATTATTATTATTTTGATGGGGTCTCCTTTGCGCCTTTGTGCTTGCCTTGTTGTTGCGGTTCCAAGCCAAAGTTAGTATTAGCGGTGGTCAGAAAACCGGCGAGTCTGCATTTGCATCTGCATCTGCATCCGAGGCATCTGATGCCCGAATGGCTCTGGGGTTGGGTGTCAAAGTTCAATCAAATGAATGGCACCCACAACGTTTAATGTCTTTGATGGTTTTATTAGTCGATTGCCGCCGACAGATCGCCAAAGCAGCTCAGCTCCACTGACTCATTAGCCATTGTTGTGATGAAGTTGTTGGCGGATTTTCAGTTTACTTTGCTTTTGGCCAGCCAGCTGCGATTTCGCCAACTGATTACTGGGATCTGCAGCAAGACTTTATTTTTATTGCATTTACCGCTGTGCAATTTGCGGCCGGCCACAAAAAGTTCAAGGTTCCGAAATTAAAAAGTAGCCCAGCGAGGCGATTGAATCGATCGATGATGGGACGCCAAGGTTAATACGCATCCTGGGGCGATCCGCATTTCATTGGTGGGTGGGTGGATCGGGCGAATGTGGGTTGAGGTCACTGAATGGACAATGGTAATTCTATTTGGTCAAGAGGTTCAGAGGTCTTGAACGTGCTTATAATAAACATTATTCTGGTTAAAATGTATTAAAAACTAACACCCAACTTTAATTAAAGATCATATTTTAGCTTAAAAATCCAATAAAATATTTATTGGCACTTCAGGGAAACCACAAATGTTTTGCGGACCATTAGGTTTCCAACTTTAATCCCCAACGAAACCGCACAATATACACATTTCCAATGTTATTTATAAGTCCTTACAGCTGTAGATTTTCCATTTCTTCGACTTGGGTGACAAACAACCCTTCCTTCTCCGTACTTCCGATATTTTCCTAGCCCAGGAATAGCGCACTTCCTTCGCAGGCGGAACAGGTGTGAGGTAGGTGGCTCAAATCACAAACGCGTGTCCGACTTGTGCCTGTGTGCTCGTCTCCGATTTTGGGTCTTTAGTCTGGGATATATCGGTGACAACAACAAGAACAGCATCCACTCGAGTGACACCTTTTCGACCAATGCATCTGCACAATTACGAGCGGGGCCAAAGTATCGGATTTCTGGAGAACGCAGAGCCACCAGCAGAAAACGGAAAACCGAGGACCGAACATCGAACACCGAAAACCGAGTACCGAAAACAGAAACTCCTTTCTTTTATATGCGCCACTGACAAACGGCACATTGCACATGTCCATGTCCATGTCGCCGTGTTTATGTCCATGTCCTGAGCCCTGGATGCGACTTGGAAGACTTCGGAAAAAGGGTCGGGGCACTGGGACACTGGAACACAATGCTGCGGAGCTACAATCACAATCCCAATCAGTCACCCCCATCAGAAAGGCAGCCTCTGAAACAAAAGGCGTGTGTGCATGGGTGCCTAGAGATCGCATCGTGAGGAGTACAATTTTATTAGTAACATAAGGTCCTGAAAAGGTACTAAAAATAAAAAAGGTAGTATGGAAATGATATACCTATACTTAAAGAAGTCGATAAACATTGTACATCAAGTTATTTACATTGTAAGTCAATTAAAATGTTTAATAAATCCTTTTAAATATATATTTCCTAAAGGGATGGGAGTTAAGCGGTTTTTCTTCAAGGGAAAATGTTAAAGATGCGATAGTCTAAGGAACTCAAACGCCATGTCCCAAGTACCATCCCTATCTCAGTCCTCGCCTTAGGTGCGGGTGTTTCGCCTTGGACCCGGTATTGATTTCATGTTGACGCTGCAATATTTCTCTTAATGAAAACAAACAATGAGACGCTGATGCGGAGGCCACGGGCCAGAATGCAGGCAGCTGGCTCGCAGGCAGGAGGTTGCTGGCTGGATGGCTGGCAGGCTTACAAAGTGCGTGTTATTAATATTATTGGCCCACAGGCTGCTCCCGGCTATTGGCCACACAGGGCGACCGGCAGGGGCCAGTTGACCAGTTGAGCAGTCGCCAGAATGCCCAGTTCCCAGTTCCCCAGTTGGCCACTTGGCAACTCCGAATGGCCGAGAGATGTGTGCTGCCAGATAATTGCGGCGGGCAGGTCGTGCCAAATTCCACACGACGGAAGACAAGACCATCGAGATGGAGCTGTGGAGTCGGGGCCAATTTAAAACCAATTTAAAGTTTAATGAATTCATAAAGAAATCAGTGACTGCACTTTCAAAACATAATCTGCCGACATTCCGCCTTCTCCTCATGGCGTGCCAAATCTCATAATCAGTCAATAACTTTTGCCGCCTGCAAGCACGTGGCCCTGCACTTGAAAAAAGGAGGTGTAATTGTTGTATTAATTTTATTAATTTTTTTTTTATTAGAATAAAGATTTATAATTTAAGAGTAAAGTATATGATTATACAAAAATTTCCCAGTAACCTATATAATACATGGAACTGAAACTCAAAAACAATTCTTTTAAAATAGTGTTTTTCACCAATCGTTCTATTATTAAATTTAGTTACCTTTATTTCACTGTTTCCTCTTTAACAATTAAGAATTTTTCCCTAGTGTGAGTCCTCCGACATCGCCACGAACTTGGATTTCCACTTGGCCGTATTTTATGGGCAATCGAAGTGAAATCAATGGCAGTGCCTGCATGCCATTAACACGAAAGTCGCCTCGATTGCGAAATCGCTTGAGGCCATCGCGAGGGGAGTGGAGGCCGTCTCCAGAGAATCCCGGATGGACGAAAGACCCAGCCCCATCCCCATTCCCATTCGCATCCACAGATCCGACTCCACTCGCAGTGCCAGTCTTTGATTCGTTAAACAAATTTTATTATTGAGCAGATTTCCGAAGCATGACAGTTATTAATTGCAAATATCGCTTAATTCATCGCTTCAAAACGACAACACATCGCATTGCATAGTTGGGGCCAATCCCCCAAACAACCTGTAATCACGACACGATTCAGGCCAGGATCACGGCGAGGGGATGGGTCTCGGGGCTCCAGAGTTATGGCCAGGTTGGTCCCCGGCAACCGTGGCTCTGATTTCGCCGGGCGGGCGGATGGGGAATCGAGGATGTAATTTACATGGTTGCATTCCATTGACACTGATCATCAGTTAATTTGTTTCTTTATTGCCCGTATGGCTAAAAGTGAATGCGAGTCGTTTGTTTTCGGCAGTGGGACACTTCTTATCCACCGCGATCGGCTCGAAAAGAAGTGAAGGTAAAATTCAGCACGGACTGATTGAAAGATGGCAATGAGTTATGGCTTAAAATCCGATCAAATTGCACTGGGATCGAGACCCCCGAAAAGCCGAAGCCGAAAAACAAACCGAATGGCTAAAACAAACTGAAACGAAACCCCGAATTAATACTAATTGGACTGTCACAATCCATTTGGCAGGCTAAATACCAGTTGTGCCACATGTTTCCATTGGATGTTGGATGCAGTTTCAATTTGGGATAGAAACACAAACCACCCACCGCATGATCAAATCATTAGTGAAGGTTTTAGGGCACTTGATCGATCGGCCGACTCGTTAGGCCCCCAAATAAATGCACTTAGCGATCGAAAACAAGACAAATATTTCCACAACCGAGAGAGACCTGGCCAGAGATTGATTGTGTTGACTGATGGTGTGTTGCGGATCGATCCCCGATCCACAATTGGCCATATTTCCCTCGCCGCAACCAGTGGCAACTGCAACCTCCGACTTGCAGATATCGTGATGGCCCCGTTTTATTGATGGATTAAGGGCGATTACGCGATCGCTGTCCGGATTCAAGTTAGCATAGACAAAATGTGGCCAAAAGGGCCAACAGCGGAAAGCTCTCGTTGTTTGCTGAAGACCATAAACACAAACCCCGAGATCCGAAGATGCCGAGGATAGGACAAGTACTCTCGAGGGAATATTGCGCAATCGATAATCATGACATCGGCGGGGCCCGCGAATTGAGCTGTCATGTCAGACGGCAGTTAATCAATGCGGCCCAGCGGAAAATGCATAATCAAATTAACTGCCAGAAGAGAAGTCCGAGTCAGGACAATGTTGCCAATGTAGGCCACAGCGGAACGAGCAAGACGATTGTTGTCTAGCAATCCCGCGACCTAGAAAACAGGGTACCAGGGGTGTTATGAACCCTGGGAGGAGGTTTTCGATGGATACCAAGTGGGTTCAAGAATGAGAGCTTAGAGATTTAAAAACTATATTAAGTCATTCAGAACTTTTAATACTGACATTATAGATCAATAAACAATGGTTGAATATTTAAATTATTATCTTAATATTTAAAATATTTATTCGTATCTTAATGATCCTGAGATCGAGAAACAGTACTTAAATATTTTTTATTTAGAGGGCTAAGCTCTTAAGTACTCTGTCTAGAATATTCTGATTTACAGTGAGAGCCTCCTATTCGAATCTGCGATCTCTAAGATTGACTCGTTTTAGCGCTCCGCTTGGGGCGGCAAGTGATTTGATTGCTGGCCATTGCCCGCGGTCGGGTTGCGGATAGGATTCGGGTTGGGATTGGGTCCCCGGCCCCCGATCGGGGTTGGGGTTGGGGTCCGACTGACTCAGTTCAAACAAGTTGCTGGCGGGAGTTATGAAATAATGCATTATAATTTGCGGGCAATTGGCTGGATGGGAGATGCACCTTGTGGTATGGGCATGTTTGTTTCTGCCCCCTTTTCCACCCGCTTTTTTTGGCTCCCTCTTTGTTTTGCATAATTGTGGGAAACAACCAGCGGGTTTACGTTTTGTTTTTTTGGCCATTTCAGCTGGACTTGCTAAGTAGGCTAAGGTTCGTTATGGCATGCCTGGCCACTGACTCAGTCCCTCCGAAATCCGAACCCCTTCATTCTGCCTTCTGGTATTTGATAAATTGTGCTCCTGCTATCGAGGGCTATCGGAACGGCGAAGTGCAGGCAGCTATCGAAGGCGATCGCCGTTGAATCGCAGTGATTAATTCGGAGTCCCAGAACGGAGATGACTGAGATGATGACGGGGGAACAGGTTTCCACAGCACTTGGCGCCTGTTGCACAGGAATAAATATGAATAGGTTTTTATGATTTCTTCGTTATAAAATAGTGGAAATAATAATAATAAAATGAGAACAAATTTTTAAGGATATGAATTAATTTTCCTACAATCAAACATGGCTGAGTAATATGCGACTTTTAATCAAGTGATTAATACGCCATTTAATAATCAATTTTTCAGTGTAACAGTCCTTTTTCCCGTCGCTCCACTCTTCACTCATCAGCACACACCCAGTTCTGTCGCCTCTGCAAACGATCCCATCCCATCGGATCCCATCCCATCCGATCCGATTCGATCCAGACCGGACCGATCCTCATTAGCCTTGCGCGCCTTGCTCTGTCGCTCGCTAATCAATTGTCGCCGTATTAAGGTCGCACTCCACTGCCTTTTTTAGTCGCTATCAGCACTGCCATCCCATTTTGGCGCTTCATTTAAATCATAAAACAAAGTGCGAGACGAGATTTATGATGTTACCTGTGCGACTCGGCAATGCGCTGCATTTAGGGAAAAGAAATAAATTGAGTCAATAAAAGCTATTTTTTCTAAATAGGCATCCTATCAGAACTAAGAATCTATGCGATTCTCAAAAAAGTTACTTGGCTTGAACTCCAAAAGCTGAATGTTAGATGCCCTAAATCTAAAGAACTCTTTTAAGTTATTTAGGTAAAATATATTTTGTACTTAATATGGAAAATACTAGGTAAAAACCGAAAGGACTGATAAGCTGGATGCTCTACAGCGATTCCCCAGATTCACTCAAGTGGATGGCAGCTTGCATTTTTGGTCGCCTTTGCTTTGCCATTGCTTTTGCTTTTGCTAAATGTGACACTGAGGCTACTGTTCGTAATGGTGTTGGCATTAAAATGGATTACACATCGAAAGCGGCTGCCTGAAATTAAGCAAAGTATCTCAACTGAACCGAGCTGAGCTGAGCTTTCGCCCGGCGTGGCATGGCCCACTCCCCAATTGGCACCTGTGTTTTCGGATCCCGATCCCCGATTGGAGTTGGAGTGGCAACCAGTGACTGGACGGGACTGGTTTGGCGGAACACACATATAAATATGCATAAACCGAGGCTGGCACATGGAAAAAAGGTGTTCCTTGTTGGTGCGTCTCTGTCTGCGTCTCGGTGCCTTAGTGCAAAGCGGCATTTATTCACGGCATTTCGATTTCAATTACGATACAAATTGTCATTAATGTTGGAAAGTTGTTTTCGCAATCGTCGGGCGGAAGATCGACGGAGATCGAGGGAGGTTAGCCATGATTTTGATGGAGTGGATAGGCTTAGAATATATATGCGGCCAGGCTAGCGCGACTTTAAACTGAACCTGTGTCACATTTGATTGACTTTGGAGCAATCGCAGTTCGGGTTCATAAAGCAAAAAGCTATACAACCCCCCATCCCCATGCCCCGGGTATCCATTAAATGCTCATAAACCACAATTATAATTTCCATATCTGTTGCGCTTGTGCACCCAAAAACCACACCTCAGATTTACTTGACTTGCCACACGAAATACGAGTGTGTGCCAAGAATTCTTACTCATAAATAAAACAATTTTTAATTTCCCATAATTTTCGACCCGCAGTGCGCCGCGAATTTCTCGTGCGGGGAGTGTGTCCGTTTCGAACAAATATATAGAACGATCGATGATGAAACCCCGATTCCCGAACCCCTAAACGGCACTGAAAGAAATAATATTCCTTATAAATATTTAACTTGTTCCTAAATTTATTGAATCAGCTTAATAGTAATAATAGTTAATAGTAAATTTATAAAAATAATATAATTATTTATATTTATTTAATTTAATTTTAAATCTAAAAAGGGGATGATTTGTTTTCAGTGCTAGCCAAGCTCGACTAACCTGCGACGATGTCTTGAGGCCAACCCAAAAGAACTTCCGCGACGAGCGGCAAACACGGGTCACCGTTATGCCTCAGTGACACCCCCACCCACCCATATCTGACCCCCTTCCACGACCGATCTGATCTGAACGGGGTCCTCCATATGCATATACCCATACCCAAACATACTACATACTACACCTTGAGTCAACGAATCGAACGGACAGCGCCTTAAAATTTTATTTGGATTTGGTGGCTGCGCTGTCAACGTTCCAGCATTGCGTACTTGTTAAAATATGTTTTCGATGATCGCACACGCGTGCACTGAAGAAATTAAGGAGGTTCAAACGAAGAATAGTCATTACAAAAATATTTCTTCATTACAAAATATGAATGATGTTAAATCAATGTATTATTTTATTGCCTTGAGTCCATAAGGATCACTGTTAATATTTTTAAGACACCTCCTTGTATTTCAGATTGTGTTAAACTTTTTAATTCCTTTCGATTTTTCCAAGTGCCGTCACACATTTGTTTGTTTGCCATTTGTAGCGCTGTGTGTGTTTTGTTCATTTCGAAAGCGTTGCCCAGAAGATGACAGCGGCGACTTGGAGGTGGACTTGGATCGACGATCGGTGCGTTATTGAAGCGAAACAAGTGTTTAGTCACCCAAACAGAGCGACGCAGGTAAAATGGGTGCTCCTTCACCGGGTAACCCCTCCTCCCCCGCCACCTTGGAAACCCCCTAGAAGATCTCCTCCTTGGACTCAAGTCAAGTTTTGTGGAGCGCACCCCAAAAAGCTGTCATCCGACTGCGTGGCGTGCCTTATTTGGTTAGGCTTCATTGAAGGTGCACCTTTGTTACGCTCAATGAGCGATATGTTTGCCGTCTTTAGGAGGTAGCCCATCCACTTCGATGACGATCCCCCCTCCGTCGGAATAAAGTTCTATACGTCTGTTCGTAGCATGTGCCTGGTCAGTTTCGTTGCTTGAGACATGTTTAAATATGGGTGGGGCAAAATAGAGCTCGCTTTCCGGGAATTCGGGACATAATTAATGCTTGTGCGGTTTCCGGTCAGCAGATTCATTTAAATTAGAGACCACCAAACGCTGTAAAATGTATGCAAATTGGTCATTAACAAAGAAATCAAATCAAGTCCAAGTAAATTTGAATTTTTAAGACTTTACATTCATTTAATGGAGTTATAGGTCATAAATGAAGTTAATCCTTAAGATATGGGATTATTGAGATGCAAATCTGGATAGTTTAGGAAGTTTTTAAAGTAGGAAAATCTTGGTTTGAATAAAACGATGTTGTACTTTAAAGAATATGTATAACAGATTTCCATGAACCATATTTTATATCAAATGATTTGTCTAAATCCTATAAACATCTAATACATTAAAATTCTCTTTGCTTAAGCCATCTGTAGATTCTATTTTGGAGACCCCCTTCCCAGGGAGATGCCCTTTCCTAACAGGCTCACCCGCAAGATCAATGGTCTGCGATCAACTTAAGATTTACGATCGCTTTTCATAATTTATGTCACATTCTAAAAGGCAAACCATACCATTTCCAAATACCCAGGCCATATAATTATGGAGCCCCACTCTTCTTCAATTGCAAAATGATCGGCAGCTGGCCACCCCGCTCCACAATATCTATCTATCCGATCGATCTGGCTAAGCGCATCTCCGCCGTAAACCTTATGACATTTTTATGTTAATGCAACTTTGACTCGGGTTGTGCTGCTCCCCTGGATTTTTCCTACCGAATGGCGCCCGCCTCGATTTTATTACCTTCTAAATGTTGCGTTAAGTCCGCCATTAAACGATCGACGCCTGTGCCGTATGTTTACAGATTTGTCGTCATAATTGCTTTTTAATGCCTTATCTATCGGTCCGGTCTGTCTGCCTATCTGTCTGTCTGTCCCCATATCTTTCTGGGGCTGTGGCATCATCATTAGGAGGGCCATTTAATTGTCTCAAATGAATTGCTGTCGCAAGCGGAGCTTTTCGGCTACCCAAGGTTACACGGGAAACAATTTTATCAATTTATCAATTTTAATAATAATATTCAGAACCTTTCACACCATTTTGTAATCAATTGAAAAGTAAATAAAGTTTGAAATGAATTATTCTTAAATATTTATTATCGTTTTGCAACAAATTGATACGATTTAATCTGGTAAGAGATCATATGAATATAATTTATTAGAATAACTTTACATATGAATATTGCATCACAGAAGACTATTTCTCTCAGTGCTTAGCTTCCTTATCATTCAATCGCTATGAATTTACGCATTCGATGGTCTTTTCTGGGTGTGTGGGAAATCATTTGTGAGTCCGATGGGGGGCCTCCCAGATTTATCAGCGCGATGAGTAATGGTCAAATGTGAGGATCAAACGCACACAGCTGCCAGTCCTTTATGTTAATTCCAGGCCTAAATTATCTCAAGCCTCTATAAACCGAGGATTTGCGGCTATTCCAGATATCCAGGCATTGCCGACGTTTCCCTAACATATCGTGACACCTCTTAACCCCATCGAGCGCTACCATAAATCACCGAGTATAAAATTCAATCCGCTTAAATTGCTTAATTATTGGCCGGGTCTTGGGCGTTAAATTTACCTACATAAAAATACGTCATTCCGGCTGTGGTAATTCACTCATATTAATTTCAATTACACACGCCGCACAATGCAATTATGCGTCCGGGAAAGCGTGGGGGGGATGGGGAGGGGGGTCCACTGCACTGTCATGTAAACCGAAAATCTGGCAATTTATGTGATCAGCGGCTGCGATTTCAATCAGCGAAAAAGTCGCGCGCGGCGATACCCAGAGTTAAGTTTAAAAAAAGACAAAATTACTCAACACCTTCCCAGAGAATTGCACTTGCCAAAATTTAGTTGTGATATGGAATATTCCTTAGAAAAAAATAAAAAAAAGGATGTGCCAGCATCTATGTTTTTCTCTAGGTTTCAATAACTTTTTAAAAGAAATCTAGTGAGTAAGCTAGATAATCCATCATATGATCAAAGTTATAACATATATTTTCAGTAAAATGTCTGCTTGCCAAATAATTTTTAATTTAATTTAAAAATAATAAGGCCTTATTTTAATATTATTGTTTCAGAACGGTGTTAAAAATAATACCGTCTTCATTTCAGAAAAAATTTAAATTAAAAATAAAATAAACCAATAATTATTAAAAAAGCTAAGGTCTCGAAAATGTTAATTAAACCAAAACAGGTACTTTTAAAGAATTATAAATAATTTCTTTGAGTGTAGCCTGAACAGAGCTGCGCTGGACGGATCTGTGGCTGCAGGGCGAGTTTCTGGTCGCCGTCTAAGCGCGTTTCAAATTTCTTGTCCCGCGACTCGGCAGCGGCAAAGAGGCTAAGAAAAAAGGCGACTGCAACGGCACACGGCAGAAACTTTAATTAAAGAACACCATAAAAGTGTCGCCCGTGCGATCGTAATTATGAATTTAATCTCAATTAAAGCGTTTATCTTGATTTTGCATGTGGCCAGGCCGGGTCCGATGTGAATGGGATTTGGATTGGTGCTGGGACTGTGCGACCGGGTCTCCTCCTGCGTCTCCTTCTCCGTCTCTGGGCAACGTTCCTACGACTACATGGCCAAAATGGTTGCCACTATCGGAAAAGCCGGCGCCCGGCTTTTATTTGCTTGGACATGTGCAAACACCTTTGTTGCATTTAGCAGATAAACATTTTTCTATTTTCCCGTGGCTGCCGCAGCCAGTTATCAATTGGTCAAAGTTTTTATCTGCGCGTTGCGCGTTTCAATTTGTCTTGAATCGATTAACTTGTTGCTGATAATGGATCTGAGTTTAATGGGAGGAATCTTCTTCAACAGGTAAATAAATAAATGAATTTTTATTGAATTTTTTTATTATTAATTCTTCGTACTTTTTCTTAGTTCAGAGAAGTTTTAACTTATCTTAAATACACCAGCAATTAATTATAAAAATTCCCCAAATCTCAAGTTTTTTTCCGATGCTCCCTAGTATTTCCCATTGGTTTTCTCTTTCGCATGTCTGCAGTTCCGCTTCGACTTGCATTTGAATTTGATTAGTTATATGCCAACTTAAGCATAAAATATGATCCCTGGCCAAGAGTTAACGGGCTCCAATTGGCTTTGACTTGGCCCGAGATCATTTATCAAAAGAATGTCCCGACGCACACGAGACACCTACTCAGAAAGAGAGGGAAGACCGCGAAAGAGTGAGAGAGGGCGACAGCTGCAGAGCTGCTCAAACAAACGATTATTGGCTTGTAATTTCCGACTATTAGTAACATTTTGCGATGACAACAAGCGCGGCTTGGGCGATCAGAGGCGTGGGCGAAAAGCAATAGGAGGTCGTTCTTTATCAGATCCCTCTCTGGCGATTTTTCGCCCCGTCCCTGAAAGGAACTGAACTCTGGAGATGACTACTTAGCTAATTTATAGCCTAGTCAAAAATATGTAACTTAGATAAACTAGATCCTCTTAAGTTTTAAAGATATTAAAAATAGTCTTAACAGTATTTTAAAAATCTTCTTTCCTTAACCCCTTTAACTTTAAATATTTTTAAAAGTTTTGCTAGTATTCATTTATTCCTTAAACACTGTTGTATGATTTTTAAAAACCCTAGATTTTTTGCAAACAATGTTTTTTAATTTTCATATTCTGTCTAATGTATTATTATTATTTTTAGGAATAAACTATAAAAGCAAATTTGTTTAAGTCTTATTATTTTTGTCTATGTCTAAGCTACTTGTAGTTATGATTTCTTGAGAAACTTTGTTGTAATCTATATTTCTAATTCGCATCACTGTTGTACGAAAACCTGCCATTTGGAAGAACTCCTCGGCAAGCTGTGCAAATTTGACGGCAAAAATCAATTTGGAAACGATTTCGGAGGAGACGTGGGCGTCGCCCGCGAAAAGGAAACGCCAATATGACACGCTCAGCGGAGGAGGAGCAACTTGACTGACTGGGCCAGGTCTCATGTTACTACAAGCCGGGCCAAGACTGAAAGCCACAGCCATAGCCATAGCCAAAGCCAGAGCCTAAGCCATGAGCATTAACCAGCTATCGACGACGCTGACGGATGGCCAAAAGTCCGAGGAGTCGCAGCCGGCGGAAGATAAGCGCCGCCAAAGACAAATGCGTCTTGTGGGTTCAGAAAATCGCTGAGATTATTACGATTTTTCATAATAAATTGTGGCAAATCAGGCGCTCTGGCATTATAAGGCATCATTAACAACGACAACGACAACAAAGTCGCAGCGGGCGAGGTCTCGATCCTACCTTGCCCCTCACCATCCTGTAAGGACCCTCTTCTGAGGCGCAAGCTAACACTGTGTAGGCCCAAAGCGTTAACAAGTCGGGCCTATGACGTTGCAGGAGACGCGAGCTTCGAAAGCAAAGGCACCTGGAAAAATTCTTAGATTTTAAGAAATAATTCTGAAGCAATCTTAAGTGCATTTTTTAAATCCGCCTGTAAATGTTTCCTAAAAAATATATATTCACTCTTTAAAAATGTAGTAATATTTTTTTAATTGTTGAATGATTTCCAAACATGAAATTACAATTTGTTAAATTTGTTTTTGAGTGTTTTGGGCCAACAAGTGGGAAGTGCTTTCCGTTCCGTTTCGCCCCATCCCCATCCGATCAGGTCCGGTTCAGTTCGGTCCGGTGCGTTGTGATCCAGTGTGGTGCAGTGTGGTGCGGTCCGGCCAAAGATCAAGCCAGCACCACCAAAGTTGGCGCAGTGCGTGGCGCTCGTCGGCCTCCTGCGAGTTTCCTTTGAAGTCCGATGCGATGCCAGCGAGCGGCCAAAGTCGTTTATGAGCAGAATGTGTACGCGTTGATGACGCTGATCTGTGTGCAGCAACAACAATAACCAGAGCGTCGCATGTGCGCAACATCATCCACATCTATTGGAGCAGAAGGAGTAAAACCCACCTAGGAACCCACTGCAGCGAACTCCACTGAACCCAACCCAAGAAAGGATGCACTCAAAGAAAAAGTTAGCTCTAACATTTGCTCAACGACATGGGTGGGATTAATGAAATGAATGTTATTGGGATTTTATTTACTTACTTATCGCTTTGCAGTAGTTCTTGTCATCTTAAAAATTTGCTTGTTTAAACATATACTTTAATCCTAAAAACATTACCTTCATTATATTTGATAAATAAATGCATTTTCTAGGAATAAACGCATTTTTCTTTTAGTGTATGGCCAAAGAAAAGTCCAAAACGAGCCGGCCATGTGCCGCATTTACTTGTCAATTTGTTTTTTGGTCAACGTTTAAATAATGAACTCATATTTGCAACTCTCGGGCCGAGAGACTCGACTCTGTGGCTGTGTTGCTGCACATGCGGCGCATGTCATGTTGCATTATGGTCGGCCAGTTGCCACATGGTCGCTGTTCAATGTCCCCCCAGAAAGGGGGTTGACCAGCCGCGAGGGAGATGGCCAGGGGGTGGGAGTCGCACTTGCTGTAACTTAATTCCAGGAAGGCTTTTGACCGACCGCGCGACTAGGAAATGCCAACTCCCGAGCTCCAGAGGGTGGCCAACTCAGTGGAGAAAAGGAGTTCGTACGTAATGCGGTAAGGTGGTTGAGCTGGTGAACTGGGTGTGGTTCCAATAGCTCTGCGTCCATCCGACAATCGAAAGTGCATGTGGGAGTCGAAAAGGAGAAGGCCTCGGGGCGAGGTGTGTAAGGTGGATGGGTGGGAAGCTAACAGGGAAATGAACTCCAGAGTGTATTAGGAAAATTCGCTTCTTGGCCATTTAAGGGTTACAGGTTTTCATTTGGAACAATGTATATAAACTTGTACTACTTACACTTTAAATAATTTTTTGTTATATCATTTATTGTGTATTGGTTGTTTGTTTTTCCTTGTCGCCAGTTTCATTCACTTTTCCCACATGACAATTAATCTACTGCCCGATTATTGGCGGTGATAACGAGACTCCGGCATTGAACTATATGGGAGGGACTCTATAGGGACAACACCCATTGCCCGGGGGCAATGGAAGTGAGAACTCCATTCGAGTGGCGATACTATCGGGCGTCACCGGCGACGCCATCTCTGACAGATTCGACGTCTCTCTCGGCTGGCTGGCAGCAAAACTCCACTGCATTCTCATAATTTTTATGCAAACTGGCTGAAATAAAGAAATCACTTCGGGGGCGTTGGTGCATTGGAGCATTGGAGCATTGGAGCAGTGGAGCATTTTCAATTTCAATTTGCTAATGCGCGAGGAGGCTTGGACTTGGACTTGGGGCTGAATCTGGGGATTGGGGTCTCGGTTCTGGGCTTGGCCACTTGTTTGCATCAATTTAAATTTTAATTGAAAATGCGCCGGGTCTTGGAAATGCTAAGAACAGAGCAGAAACAGCACGCGAATCCGAGTCGGAACAGAAAAGACAGAAGACTGGCGCCAGTTGTCGGCCGACTCATGTGGGTGGCTATATAACTTCGATTCGAGCTGATTTACGGCAGTTGGTTCCGTTTAGCAATGGTTTCTGCCTGCAGGTTAATGCAAATTGCCAGGGCTAAACAAACGAGTGCTAATTAATTAAGCTTTTCATATGTAAATCATAAGCCTAAAGTGCTCTTATTTTCTGGTTTTCATTCAGACTACTAAAAGATTACTAAAAATTATTCTGGCAATTAAAACTGGTATCTTATGAATATATGAAATTATATTATAAAGAATTATAAATAGACTTGGATTTAAAATTCATATGTCAAGAAAACTCAACCATATTTTCTTACTTAAGTATATCTTAAAAATCATTTTAAACATGTGGTCAATACCATCATTGTATATTTTTGTAATAAATAAAGAAAGACTTTTTTAATTTACGGAGTTCGTAGGTATATGTAAAAAAAATGCACAACCCTTTTTTAATTTTAGATTATGACTCCCTCTTTGATTAATCGCGGTCGGATTCAGTCTAACCGCTTATCAAAACACCATCAGAATGTTCTGAAATATGCGGCCGCAGGAGGACCAAACAAGGAATAATATCCCGGACACACCCAATAAATTTCGAAGAATGCTCAATCCTTTTAGCATTTCCATTTCCAAAAACTCGATCGCGGGGGTTGCAACTGCACATCGAAAACATCAGAACATCCGAACATCAGAAGTGTAGCGCACAGGATAATGAACCCCCGATTATGGCCAGAAAGTGAAGCGAATGAATTCATTAGGGAAAACTGCTGGTTGGCCGACCGCCGCTGACCCCTTGGTCGAAAAGGGGCATTTGGCCAACTGTTGTGGGCTCTCCGGCCCCGAGAAATTGATGAAAAGTGAGTGAGTCCGGCGCAGCACACGAGCGGCACACGAAGGACTTGAGCGTGTCGTGTTAATTGCCACTAACTATCCTCTGCGATGGAGAATGTAAAGCGGGTCGGGAGCGGTGAGCCTTATCGACATTGTTTGCGGGGCGGACAGCCAAACAGCCCGCCATATGGTGCTTGTGCCTCCCGAAGATGTATCTATTTTGGGCAGTGCTGGAATTAATTACGAGCTGACCAAAATGTGATCGGCGGACTGCCTGTGCCCATTATGGGTTAGGATTAGTGCTGAAAACGAGCTATAAAAATAGCTAAACCTATCTTATTATTTTGTTAAGGAAAAATTACTTACTTATTTGTATCTCTGCAAATACATTTATGAAATTTCATTAAAATGATGGCTCATTACTGCGAAACCCAGATTAATTGTAAAATATTTTATCTTATAATATCTATACCTACATTTTTTTTTTAGTTGTAGAAAAGAATGCATCTCTCAGATGTTGGCGAAAATTAAAACCATATTTTTAGTAGAACAAAATAATAATAACGATATAATAATAATAATACTAAATAACTTAATTAAAATAATACAAAGCTATATTTGTCCAGAAAATAGCCAAGTCAACAGCTCTGACATCTTCTACGGCAGACGGGCCGCTGAATGAGAGAAGTCCTGCCACCTGATGTCTGATTTGATGGCCAAAAGGAGCAAATGACGGCGAGCATTGGACCCTCGGGAATGGAATTTACGGTTTCACTTTCAGCGTTCAAATCAGAACAGGTAAGCGCGGTCCTCCGATAAGCAGACGGTTCCAACCGACAGTTGTGCGTCTCGCCCAGAGATAAAGTTAATTGCCCGGCGTTTACAATCTGCTAGTTTATGGAGTGTTGCCAACACTTCTGTATCATTCTATCGCCGGCTCGTTAAATACACTCCAGAATGCTATCGATAGCGGAAACGGAAGAAAGTCTTTCTCCTCATGCATATTTCAGCAGATCGTACTGCATGCGTCATTCTATTGAGGGTCCATCTCATAGGTCCCCCAGTTCATTTGCATTTCTAGCTAGCTATCGTCTATCATCACATGTGCTCCAAAGTCCGTCACGTGAATCAGTCTTCTTACAAAATACCACAGCATATATTTTCAAAGATTTTAAACCATTTTGTGGTTATTCAAGTATTAAAAATGTTAATCATTAAAATATTTGTTATGATCCCATCTGATCAGGTCTCAATTACAGACTAGAACAGTTTAAACGGCGTCATTTTTTCGAGTAAAAATTACAACATTTTACGGCAGGGTTAAGCAAACTGCTGAGTGTGGGCAATGAACTCTGTTTTGAAATACCGACTTATTCCGATTTTTAAGGGTCATATGGACTGTTTCTAACAAAAAAGTAGGCCCAGCTGAATGAAGCTGAGGAAAGTCGCATGCATAAATCATTTTTCGGCATAGGCTGAGCAGTATCGGCTTGAAGCTACCGAAAAAAGGGAGCCGGCTATTTTTGGACACCGAGTCGCATCTTCTGTAAACTTTTCGGAGGGGTACTTGCGGGTGGAGTGGACCTCCCCAATATATATGGTATATTTGTAAATGCTACCGCATCGATTTGCGTGCGATGTGTGTCAAGTAGATGCAATCGCTGGGAGAGGTGATGGGACCGGGACCGGATTGGATCGGAGATTGGAGATCGGAGTGGGTTGGAATCGATTTGCCTGCAAATTAAAGAATCGGATATGACAGGAGGCATCGGATGTGCGGGGGGCAGAGCTACTTTCTACCCTTTTTGACTGTACTTTATGCAATATTTATACCTGGATCGTGGCTCTTGGGAAATTCAAATTGCAGATGAGCCACCGATGATCGCAGATGTCGAGCAGGAAGTGAAGGTAATTTTTGTGGGGCATATAAGGCGGCTAATTAAGCGGAAGACACGAGAAATCATAACCGCAATTAACCGTTTTCGCGAACATGTCATTGCAAGAAGGCAATCTCCCGATCCCTCGATTCTCGATCCCTAATCCCAATTCCGATCGCCGGGACGAGATGATGGGCCAGCAAACACAGAGCGACATGTCAACTATAACCACCCATCGATCGGGCTTGTCGACAACTCAGAAGACTACAACCATCCGACGACAAGTAACAACATTTATCAACGCTCGCCGATCTACAGCAGTCCAGGTCCAGGCACGAAGCCCACGAGGGGGTTAAGAGGCGGCGATGGTGAGCCAGGGTTAAGGGGATCTGGGGTGCTGGGTGATCTGCCTGCCTCATCATCAAGTTGATGGCCACAGGAGTCTTCAGTCCGCAGTCTCTTGACTGCACTTAGCGACTACTAACGCCAGGTTTCGCCGGTCATGTAACTCAAGAATGCACGGCGAGAAATAGCTGTTAAGTTTAGAAAATATGCGATTGTAGGGCTTTCGTAGTTAAGTGAAAAGAATAAAGGATATTTATTTAAAAGAATCATCGACAAAATTTTAAAGCTAATTAAAATAAGATAGTTTGAAAAACTCTTGAAAAATATTGCATAAATATTTTTGAACGCGTTATAAAACACCCTACAATAATTCGAAATCAAAAATAAAAAAATTTTAACTTTCTGAAACCGAAGCTTGCACAAAATCTAATTTTGAATTCAAAGATAAGTTTTATTTCAATTTAGAGGAAGTATATATTTAAGAGGCCCCTAGTTTTTTGAGTGTGGAATAGAACCTATGCGGTCTGCGACTGGCTTTACAGTTAAGGTCGCTGATCGCTGACAGGTTGCCATCCGCGATTCGCGATCCGCAGGCCGGTGTCGAATGCTGGGCACGATCATTTGCATGTGGCCTGGC
Source organism: Drosophila mimetica (assembly GCA_037075245.1). NCBI lineage: Eukaryota > Metazoa > Arthropoda > Insecta > Diptera > Drosophilidae > Drosophila > Drosophila mimetica. Next base: position 736,834 of record JBAMCH010000007.1, read on the forward strand.
ATAAAGCATAAAGTTGAGCTCTGGATGACGGGATGGTGGATGGTGGATGCTGGATGGCTCCATGGATGGACAGTTGTCGTGGCTGGGCTGTCAGCCGACGGCGCAATTTCTCTCCGGGATTTGATTTATGCCATGCGATCGCACATCGCTCACTTGTCGGAGCTGGGATTTTCGGGGACCGCTGAGGGGCTGGCTGAAGATCTGCCGATCATATCTACTGCTCCACATCAGCGCAGCGATTAAGCAATATGTTTTTTCTTTCGGATCATACTGATCCGACTTACCCACACTTACACCCGCTTATCTGGCATCTCTCGGCCGCTTACGAAATCCGATTCCCAATCGAAATCGAAAATCGCTAGCCGACTTCGGATGGCGATGTGTGTGCGAGAGTAGAGTACCAAGATTAATGTTGATGCTTTTTCAATTACAACTCTGGCAGCATACAAATTTGGAGTAAAACGTAATCGCTCGTAATCTCAGACGTCCTAAACGACGACTTGGTCCACGATTCCTGCTCTGCACCGCCAGTGCACCACTCTCCTCGGCAGCTCCTCGAATGCAGGCTTTTCCACTGACTGACTGCCTAAGTGGCTGCTGGCTGCTGAATGTTGGATGCTGGATGCTGGATGCCTGAGCTCGGATTGGATTTCCTAATGTTTGTTTTGCATGAGCTTTTTGTCTTGCCTTCGCGCTGGCATTTCTTTTTTTACATACCCTTACTGGGGGTATTTAGATTTTATTCAGACGCATATAAAACAACCTAGAAGCTCAACAATATTAATGTTTAAATTTTACTACAATTAAACAAATAAATTAAATAAATTATTTTAAATCCTAATCCAATTATATTATTGATAAAAGGGTACAATGCTCTTTGGTTTCAAACCCTAAACTAACTTTTTCTAGTTTTTGTTAGCGCTCTGTGACATGCGCCGCTCGCTGATTGCCAGGCCAGCTCCTCCTGCTCCTCCTGCTCCTCCTCGAACTCCTTCAGCTCCTCCAGATCCTCTTCTGCCCCCCGGATTTCTTGGCAATTACAAATGCCGCAGCTTGTATCTCGGCCCGCCATCGATTTGTATGGCATGGAATGGGCCACGGAATCGAAATCGGAATCGCATCCACATTGCAGTCTTCGGATATGTGGCTTCCATCGATCGCATCTCGTTTGCTTTGTCAATTGCAATTTGTTATCGCGTTGCCGGACTAATGGGGAGTAAGTCCCCGATCTCAGGTGGCTGTGGGATATGGGCTCTCTGATCTGCGATCTGGAGTCTGGAATCGATTCCCTGAGCGGAGATTTGCATTCAGCCAAGCGGAAAAGAGCGGCTGACTTTTGTGGTCTATGATTTCTTTGGCTTCTTTTTAAGCGCTGATTAGCCGCAGGACAATGGCAAAAAAGGATGCCGCAGCAACAAAGGGCGGTAGAGATCACAAAAGCAGCAGTCCCAGTAGGTCACTGGGTGAGGAAATCTCGGGCAGACAATCGGGCGACAGGTACAGCGATCCTTGGACTCGGTCTATGGCATTGTCTTGGCCGCAAGGTGTTTCCCTTCCTTGCACAGCTGATGAGACCAGTTACATCTGCACTGCCGTTTTTTGCAATTGCACAAGAAACGCGCTCTGATTACCGAGGAACTGGAATGATTGCTCTTTGTCTCCAGGCTGGTTCCTTCTGGGAATAGGCTTTTGTGGGCCCTCTTATTTATGGCCAAAAGGTGTTGCTGTTGCAGCAAAATGTCGCTAATGGTTTGTCCCACATTGCTGTTCTCCAGTCACACGTTTTAGGGGATTCAGTTAAATAATGAAATTACTCATACAATGTAACCTGCACTATTTAGAAAGATCAAAAAATATCTAGAATAATAAAATTATATATTTTCTTTTTTTCAAGACGAGTTTAAAATCCAAATATTTTAAGATTAAAAAATAATGTCATTTATAAAGTTGTTCCTAATAAGTCTCATTTTATTTTGGGTTCGAATATAATAATAATAACACATCTGAATATTAAATGTCTGTACTAGTGGATTAACAATACGTGCCTAAGCTGAGGTTTCCACCCATATATCGAGGTTGTTGCTTCATACCTGTCCAACATAAAGTCTTATCACCCTACGGCTCTAATCAAATAGTCAGATAAACCTCGTCGGGGTTTCGGTTCGGGGCATGCTTCGCTGGTAATCCAATCCAATCAGGACCTGAACTACCGTCTGCCATGTCAATCAGGACTCGATAAGCAGCCGTCGCTACGTTTATCACCTGCACTTGGTCCTTTGGTGTCCTTTGCTATCCTTTTGGGACTTGGAACGCATGCGCCGAGATCCGTTTGGCAAACACAACATGCTGGCAAAGGATTGCAGAAAAGGAAACGTGGAACGAAACGTCGGCGGTGTCAGCTAATTAAATATTTGCATTGGCGAAAGGTGCAAAAAAATGCCGACTGATATGAATTGATGGAGTATTAATATTGGGGGCGGGTTGAGAGGAAGTCCCCGAAATGGAAAGTGTATGACAAATCGGTTCCCTGTTTGCACATGCCAAAGGTGTTTTCTCCGGGAATTCGATATTGCTATTGTTGTGATTTCTGGATTTTCGAGAGGGTTGGCGGAAATTGTCACAAAATATGGGCATGAACAGTCCCCAAGATGCGGATGTTTGGTTTCCTGTTAATTATTGTGTATTAGAAGGTCCATAGAAATGTATTTGGAAGATTTTCGAGGCAAACTTGTTTCCAATGACTGAAAACTATTTGCTTTAGAGTTCTAAATTTAATTTAATTTTATTGCGACTATTTTACCTTCATTGCTAACTTCAATAAATTAAAGTTTGTTTTTTCTGTAACCACAATCCCTGTGAATTTGTAAAGAGAATATAATTTGTAAAAGAATAAGTACCATATAAATTTCTGTTTTAATTTTGTATGTTTTATTTTTGTAAAAATATTCATTCTCTTAAAACTAGGAATAATCTTAACAACAGTTCTCTTAACAGTAGTGAGAATACTTAAATTAGGATAATAATTAAATGAGTAGATTTGGTCAAATGCTGCGTTTCGTGACAATGAAGCAATATACATGAACTTAGGAGCTAGGAATACTAGAACTGAAATAAATATGATAATAGTAGCACCAAAACCGAATCGACTTAGTGTAATCTAGACTTGGTTATTGTCTGTTTGGTCTTCGCCAGCGGAATGTTTTAGTTCGTTAGTTATTGCTGAAGGATTCTCCCAGGTTCCTGAGAATCCTACGCAATGGTGATGGTGCAGTTGGAGCTGGAGTGCTTGTTCAGGAGCGACATCCTCGAGAAGGATTTGTGGCACACCTGGCAGGCGTACTTCTTGACGTCCACGTGGGTCTGCTGGTGGGCTCGCAGGTTCGAGCGGTCGGCAAAGGATCGCGGGCAGTCGGGGCACTGGAAGGGCTTCTCGCCCGTGTGGGTGCGGATGTGTCCCTGGAGCAGCCAGGGGCGCGAGAAGGCCTTGCCGCAAATGGGGCACTTGCAGGGCAGCGTGTGGGTGCGGATGTGCATCTTGAGGGCGCCGATGGTGGTGTACAGCTTGCCACACTCCTCGCAGGAGTGCGTCTTCTTCTCCTGGTTGCACTCGGCGGCGGGGCAGTGGAACTGGCGGTGCTTGGACAGCCCCATCGAGGTGGAGTACATCTTCTGGCACTCGTCGCACTTGAAGCGGTAGTTCTTGGCGTGGTTGGCGGCCACGGCGGCGGAGGAGGAGCTCAGGGCCGGAGCGTATCCCGAGGAGTACCCCGACGAGTTGCTGGTCACACTGGCGGCACTGCTGGACTTGGCCTCGTCGAAGAGGTGGAACAGAGCCGGCAGCGGGATGTCATTCCTCACGGACAGATCCTCCGGCTCCGAGCCAGTCTCCAGATCCGAGCCCGGGCTGGAGGGTGGGGTCATCTGCTGGTAGCTGTAGACCGACTGGGGCGAGGCCATCGAGCTGGCGGGCGAGGGGAAGGCGGCCAAGTGGGGCTGATAGCTGCTCCACAGGGCGGAGATGGGATTGCAGCCAGCGGCCATCACGAAGGCGGACTGGAAGGGATTGACGGTGGGTGCGGAGGTGGTATAGCCAGTGGTTGCCGCTGTCAGTCCACGCATGTGGATGTCGGTGGGCTGGTAATCCTGTTCCTCCACCGGAGGCGACAGCAGGCAGGAGTTAGGGCTGGAGTTGTAGCTGGAGATCCTTTCCGGGGACTTGGAGAGATTCAGCACGTAGTCGCGTTTGGGCTCGGGCTGTTGGTAATCCAATGGCGACTCCTCTTCTCGTCCCCTCTTCAGGGAGAGATCCTGGGGCTGATCCTGGGCAAACTGCGAGTCCTTGGTCAAAGCCAAGGCCTCCGTTTGCGGCAAACGCTCCTCCACAAAGACGATGGGGCGCTTCTTCAGCGGGCAGCTCTTGTAGTTGGCGGCCATTTTGTAGGATTTACGATTTAGTTTTAGTTTCCGGTAATGATAGAGATCGGTTTAAAGATCGGTGAGGCGTTCGAGATGCGATTTGTTAGGGGTTTCGAGTTCGGATTCGAGTTATAGATCGGTAGTTGCGTTCTCAACGAGAGCTGAGGTGGCTGTGACAGGTCGACTGTCGAGCACGCTCTTTTATACCCGGAACTCCATGCCGCTGCCGCCGCCGACGTCGCTGCCACCATTTGGTGGTGGTTCTTCTTCAAAACAACAAAAACACACTCACACGTGTGCGTCGCTACCTAGCGACAACAACAACAGCACTTTCCCATACCCTTATTGCGTATTTCCCTCACTTCCCTGCTCTACCTGCCCTCTCTCGCTCTCTATATTCCTCTCTCTCTGGGAAGAGCAGGCGCAGGCGCACCCTCATAGGGAAAAGGATCCCTAACCGATGCGATCCCCCTATAAGTTATGACAGCTCTGCTGGCTCTCCAATTTCCACAACCCACCCGTAATAACTCTGCAGGTTTGGGAAACTCTAAAATACAAGTTACACTATCGCTTCCCTACCTCCTCACCACCCTAAGTAATTTTCTATTTTTAAGCACGAGTCAAATTGGACTCCTAGTATGTTATTTTGGGGTGGTTTCTGCACTTAGATCGAGTGCCAGTGCTACGAGTACATCTGCCGTGGCCCTACATTCAGAGGGGGAGTTCAAACCTGGGCGACACGGACTGACAAAACTGACACCTTCGCAAAGAGGTGTTCCAAAAATAACACTACTGATAATGAGCCGAATTCCGAGCACCAAGTGTCAACTCTGGGGTGCACTCTACGCTGACTTATGGATCATCTCCAGTGGCTCATTGCCAGCGATCGATCGGAGTTCGGGTGGGGATTTTTTGCTGGGATAACGGAACCATTTCATATCCAGAACCAGGAACTGACGGTTAGTGTTTAGTCTCCTGCGAGCTTACCTTTGCTCTTCGAGATTGTACTGTTCCCACGATTGTTCCTAAAGCTATAAACATTTTAAGGATGTTTTTTACAAACATGAGAAAACAATTACAACTTCCAAACTAAAAGTATCAAATAGCCAGTATTTGTAAGAAAATTGTTAAGGATATTTTTCACAAACATGAGAAAACAATTACAAGTTACAAAATAAAAGTATCAAATTGCCATTATTTTTAAGAAACTAGTATATTAGTAGCTATCATCAATTATTTTCCAATAATATAATTGTTTTTAAAAAATATTTTTAAGAACTAAAACCTAACTATTACCAATTAATTTTTTATACTTTTCAAGTTCCAAACTAAAAGTGTCAAATAGCCATTACTTGTAAGAAACTAGTATATTAGTAGCTATCATCAATTATTTTCGAATAATTACATTATAATATAATTGTTTTTAAAAAATATGTTAAAGAATTAAAACCTTACCATTACCAACTAATCCTTTATAATTTTCAATAGTTTTCTTAATTTGTTTCTTAAAAATAACAAGCATGAACTAAACGAACTGTAGAAATCAAATACCTTTTAGGGTTTTCATTTTTTTAACCCTTTTATGAAATAGCTTTTTTATATACTACTACTTTCCAATTTAAAATACCAAACAAAGCCGCATAGCATCCAACAGGGTCCAGAACATTTCCCACCTCCCCTGATCTTTGACTCGTTGCCTCATCGCGCACACACAACTATCCCACCGAGCACCTCCAGACTTTTACGCCACCCCTCCAACTATGTGCGCTGGGAAAGTTTCCCAACTCAACTCCCACTGCCGCATGGAGGAAAAACAGACAAGCCCGCATAGCCAAGTCCGATTTCCCAGGATGTCACGAAAAAACCAGGCGCGGTGGTAAAATGGGAAAAAATCCAAAGCAAACCCAAAAGTTTTGATAAACCCAGGAGGTGACAAAAAATTCCAGCGCGGAATTCCAATTCCCCGCTCGCGATCCTTCGATTCCTCGATCCTGCGACCAATGGCGTGAGGGAATATGGGAAATGTTCGAGCCAATAACCCAGCCGCATTTCCATTTCGTATTTCCCTGCCACGGATTTCCCTCCCGACAACTCTCCGGATGTGGATCAGAGTGCGGATTTAAAGTAATTTCCCAGCTTATCCAATTACGCAGTCAGCGAAACTCAAGCAAAACAACAGCGGCGAGTGGGAAAACTGGCTGGGGGTTTTTTCTATATAGGATATATCCTACCTGGTGGGTCATCCCGGATTCCTTCGGTTATTACGTGTGTTATTCCGCGCAACCATGGCATCCATGACACATCCAGGCACACACATCCCATACCTAATGATCACCGCGCAGAAATCCTTAGCCACGGAATGGCCCGCAGGACATCGCGGATAACCCGGCGTTCGTCATTCATTCCGCGGGAAAATCCGCACTTGTCGTCCGCACACATCCGCTGAAGTACCTGACTCGCGAAAATCCCTGCCTGGGTTGGTCCGCTCATTAGCATTAGGTAGATGATTGGGCGGCCAGTGCTTCCCGCTTCATTCATTAACTCAATATTTTGGGGAAAACCCTTTCGGGGTTCCTGCCTTTTTCCCTCGACTCGTTTGGGATTTCTGCAGGTGCTCAGCTGCTTTCCGATTTTATTGTTGTTTCTTGACTGATTTTCGCTGACAATGGGCCCGTCCCATTTTTGCACCTTGTCCTGGGCCCATTTGTTGTATAGCTGACAATAAAGGGAGAACACAAGGATCTGCAGAACAGAATTCGTTCACATTGTGAGGAGAGGAGCCAGTAAAATACAGCAAAAAGAATTGGGTCGAAAAGGAGAACCAGATATGCCAAGAGAAAGGGGGGTGCAGAAAGAAAATGTAAAAGAATGTTGAGAATATGTAATATATTAAAAAAAAATATTTATTATAAATCTGAGAACATTTACTAAAAATTAAATTATCTTCATAAATGACAAATCATTGTAATCGCTTGATCTCGAGGATTTTCTTCCCCCCAAGAATCCCATAACTGTTTTTACAGCTTTCAAGTCTGAGTTGTTTCAACCTCAAGCTCCCCCCTTTTTACAGACCAATGGTTCCATCATAACCTAACAGTATCTCCAGCTCACCTGGCCCAGAGCACCTTTTGCCAAAAAAAACAGATACGAAGAGGAGAAAGAAAAAAGAAAGGAACGAACATTAAGGATACCACCAAGGAAAACAAACTATGGCCCAAGATATACGATGTGTGATCTCGTTGACAATGAATTGTTGATTACTGTGCTACCCCCAGGTCATGCACTCTCTCTCTCTATTTTTTGGCACGAAACAAAGGAGCTGCGATCCATAAATCGAAGATCGGAGAAGCAGGGAAAATCACTGCCACGGGCTGTGTTTGTGTGGACCGGGTGCGTTGCACAATCAATAGGTTTGCGACACAATGGAGTAAATGTTTTGAGAAGCCAGCGAAAGGAATTGCTTCCCGGAATCCTCCGGCGATGCCGGCGTATCAATGTCCTTTAGCCAGAAGAAATCAAAAAGTTGGATCACCTGGCCGTATCTGTCGGCGATTATGTGCGGGTTCCATCCAACAGCTACCTGTGTCCCATTGTCTGCGCCAAATTGTGAATGACCCCCGACCCCAGAGCCTGAAAATCCAGACAGACCCCAAAAAGAAGCTCTATTGTCGCAAGTCCTGCACTTGTGGCAGCTGCCTTGACTTTGGGTTCGATTCCCCCTTGCTTTTCTTCTTTCTACGTCCCTTGCCGGTTTTCGCGCCTATTCACGCTTCGTTATCCTGTCAATGGAGCAATGCCGGCATTACTCTCTCTCTGTTGTCAGCGTCCTGTCATCCAAAGGTTGTCCCCAACTCTCCATTATCCTTCGGCGACTAAGCTGATTAGGCCACATCGCGTGTGTCCTGCTTGTTGGCCACACTAAACACTCTGTTTAGCCTATTACACGTGTCCCCTAAATGGAGTGTGTAAATATTATTTAATTCTGTTGCGGTGATTATGGGTTACGTGTAAAAAGGGAGCGTTTTTTGTCTGGATAAATGGTCAATAGGGGTGGGATGTGATTATGGATACAATGATAATGATTTCCGCTTGAAAATACTTCCGAAATCGAATGTTTAAAGAATATACGGTATCTAAATCTAGCCTAAGAGTATTGTAAAATCGTAGAAATATCTTTTTGTTTTTGTATTTATCTAACTCAACATTATATAAAAGATGATTTCGCGATATCCCATTTAATCAAGGTAAAGTTCCATTAGGAAGTCCTTTTTATATCCGCTTTAAATCCTTGATATATTGGACATTTCTGCCCCTCTGCCGCCACACACCAAGTTATGTGAGGTCAGGCCGGTGAAACTCCCCTATTAACAGGATTTCCAACACCTTTTGGCAGGACCTCAGTGCCCAAGAAGGATGCTTCTTAGACACAGACTGCAAAAAAAACCCGCTAAAGAAGAAATCATTGCACCGGGCGGGCGGGTGAACGGCCAATAACAATGCGGCCGAGGAAACCCAAAGGACATCTGCAGGCAGGCAGGAGCATTCAGTGCTCGGAAATCAGGGATCACAGACTCACAAATCGGTGCTGGAAATAATGTCAACTCGAGGGTGGCGCGTTGGTGGCTTGGCATTGACAGCTGCCGCTCAGCCCCGAAACTCGGATTCGTCTCCTTTGGCGCGTCTTCGTCTTTAGGCCCTTAGCTTGGGTTTTCAGTTTTCCGCTTTAGGTTTTTGGCAAGACGTGCATCTGTTTGCCCTCAGCCCAAAAAATCGAGTTTCGATTCGGACGTTGACTTGCATCTGCGGGCGCACAATGGCGAGTGATGAGGAGGGGAATTTATCAAGTACACCTGGGAAAATATGGGAATAGTTGCGAATTACCTTTTACACCTAGATATTCTTACGAACTTAAAACATTTATAACAACATATATTGGGAATATAAGAAATATGATTTAATTTATCCAACCGAAGTGGGAATTATCCTTGAAATTTTATTTGCCTTCTGTAAAGTGCAAAAGCTAAAAATATTGATACCAAAATATATATTATTTTCCTCACACCATCCTCAACCTATCTATAGGTTTATAAATTTCTTAACTTCATTACCTCAAATAAACCATCCCAATTTAATTTAAAGAACATACTGATTTTTCTGAGTGCACAGAAGAGCCACATTCATGATCATCATCCGAATACGAGTAATCACAGTCGGGGCACAGGACACAACAATAGTGCACCGTTCGAGATTTTCAGCATTATTTTTTTGGCGGCAGGCCCTGGGCCCAAGGGGTCCTACCTGAGCCACATCCTTTGTCGACTCCTGGCCTGCCCTTTGATTCCGCACTCTGAATTCTGGATTTCATTGCCCGGCTGGAGGCTGTCGGGAATTTGAATTGGACTTCTGGGGTAATGCAACCGCAATTGTTTCGCCCCTTTGTTATCGCTGGCGTTTTGGCATGTGCAGGGATTCTGGAAGAGAGTCGGGCAAATGAGTTCAGTTCCGATTTCTTTTGTCCATCGTTTATGCAGATGCATATTCCTCGACGTATAGAAGGTTGCATCACAGCTGCCCGAGAACACTGGCCTCCTAACGGGGCCACTGAAGATCGGAAGATGGAAAGCGGAACCGTTTCAGAGATCGGTGGAATAGTTTGTATGCAAATTGTAATGGTAGTGATCATCTGCCCGGATTCACTGTTTACTTAATAGTTATTGTTTCGGTTTGAATAGAAAACCCCCATTTTTTTCTAAAAAAAATTATAATGAGAATTAATTTAATTTTCTTAACAATATATAACATGAAGAAAAATATAATTTAATATATAAGCTAGAAGTCGAGTCCCTCCTTCTATCATGTTTCCCACTGGAGATTCCAGTTGCCCTGTGATTTCCCGGGAAAACATCCTCCGAGCAAACATCCCGAATTCGTGGGAAACCCCTGACCAGTTCGCGTCCTTCGCAGGAACGGCCAATCCTTTCAGGGCACTCGCATAATGTGCCCACATTAACACCAAATCAATCTGACCCCAACTCAATCATTTATAAGCGACAACAATTAACGTGGAAATGAAGATTTCACTGGAAATCCCGCAAACAATGTGCCCCGAACTTACAATTACAAATTACAGGAAGGTTCGCCTGCAACCATTTCCATTGACAAATGGATCTGCGATAATATTCTCGGGAGTGAGAGCAATCAATCGAGTGCAACACGTTCTAACGATTTACATGTCAAGTTGACGAGAGTTGTCCTGGAAAACAATGAACTGGCGCTTCGTGTGTGTCCAGGTGTCCCCCTCATACCGTTTATATGTCTGACCATCGATTTCGGCTTCGATCGGGGTTTCACTTTCATTTGTCACTGCTGTCTGACACCTTGTTATGTGGAGATATTCATCGAGGGCCCGAAGACTCCCCCTTTTCTCGGTCGCGCTAAACAAACACAGTTGCGGCAGTTTCAAAATTTCGATTATGCTCGCGTGATAATTATGCATGCAATCGTAATCGTAAGCTTCCCTTTCTGGAATACGTAGTATGAAATGGTTGTGGGTCTGGTTCTGGTTTCGTTTGGTTTTATCGGCGGACGACAATCGGTCTCATTGTTTCCGTTTCCCACCGTCTGCCTTTTGTAGGAATTGCGTCTTTGGAAAGACCCCCATACCCATACCCATACCCATTTCCATTCCCAACCCAATCCAGATCCGAAGTTGTCCAGCTGCGGCAGTAAATTTTATGGTTAACTACGGTCCGACATTTGTGCTATTTAACCTTTTTGTGCATGGGAGCTTCGGGCCAAAGATTACCGATCCACGTGCGACTTTTTTTGCTCTGGAACTCTGGTTCTGTATGCTAATGGCTTTGTGGAGGGGAGGCAAACAAAACCAAGTACTCTTCACTCACAACCTGTAGTTGGAAAATAGAGTTTGAATGGCCCATGATTGGGTTCCTTGAAAATCTATCAGAAATTAAGGATGTAGGTGGCACTTTTTATTTAAATTTTTTTTCAATTAGTAAGCCATGAGAGACAAGTTTCAGATATTTTTCTTATACATTTTACTCGCCTTCAAGTCACAGAAAACTCAATTGTATAGCAAAAGCGGAAATCTAAAAATTCTACCAATTTAGTTTTCAGTTCCTTCGTTTCGGCCAGAGATTCTGAGATAATGGAGGAGTACTCACGGGAGCCGTGTCCCCATCGCATTGTCGACGACTGCGGCGGAGCTTTCGCCATGGGCTGCATTGGAGGCGGTGTCTTCCAGGGACTCAAGGGCTTCCGGAATGCACCACAGGGCATCGGGCGAAGATTCGCGGGGAGTATGGCGGCCATGAAGGCCAGAGCGCCGGTGATTGGAGGCAGTTTCGCCGCCTGGGGAGCCGTATTCAGCATCTGCGACTGCAGCCTGGTCCATCTGCGCAAGAAGGAGGATCCCTGGAACTCCATAGTGAGTGGAGCGGTGACCGGTGGCGTCCTGGCCTCCCGCAACGGAGTGGCCGCCATGGCGGGAAGTGCTATCATCGGGGGCGTCCTGCTCTCCATGATCGAGGGTGTGGGCATCCTGTTCACCCGCATCTCGGCGGATCAGTTCCGAAATCCTACTCCACCGACCATTAACGAGGCCCCCGCAGGATTCGGCGACATGGACTCTTCTTCTGGCTTTGGATTCCCCGGCGGACAGCCCGCCAATGTCCCTAGCTAAATTTGATTCATTTGCCTCTGGCTATTGGTCCACAAAGCATGTTGTACAATTTTTTATTTTTAAACAAGCCAGATTTCATCATGCTGGACTTGGCAAAAAATGTGTTACAACTTTATTCCAATCAAAAAAAATTGTTGAATGCGAAATAAACTACTCTCAAAATTTCAGTTATTGAACAGTCTTAGAATTAAACCTATTTACAAATTGGAGTAGGCTTTTCCATAACTTATTTATAGGGAACAAGCATAATATTTAAAAGACCTGAACAAGGAAAAGAATGTTATCCCGGATTATTTAGTTTATAGAACTTTTTAATTAGTTTGTAATAACTACTATATCATTTAACAGTTTTCTACCTCCCGAAAAGAAACAACTTTGTTGTTTATAAAATAAAACCGCTCCTAGGTAATTGGTCAATCCTTGTTAAAGACGTCTAATTATCGCTTCCCATTTGTCACGGTTTGTGGCACTTTCATATTCAAGACTGCCTCAACAGGTAGTTAGGTGTCTCGTTTCACACTTGCCTGAATCCACGAGAAAAACACCTGACACGTGTCATAGGTCAGCGTGAGATATTGGCAAATGTTTACCTGTACCCATTTCTACCTGCCGCTGCTGCGCCGGCGCATGAAGTCAAGTGTCCGTTGCTCAGGGGTCAGGGGGTGTGCCCTCTTTACAACCTGTCCACTCGAGATGACCGCGGTGTTCCGTTCCATTAGCATTAGTCGGTGCTGAGTGGCACTGGCCGACGACAAGCGGCCACATGTCCCGCTCTCAGTCGGAAAATCAGCAAATCGGACAGTCTCGAATCAGAGTTTTCCCCCGCAAGGCAAAAAACCAAGGGCGAGGGCGATTTCCCAGCTCACACATGGAGAAACGAGGACGTTGTGGGAACAGCGAATGTGCGGGAAGTCGAGCCCAGTTATAAAATCGTGGGAAAACGCCGCCTACCAGGGAATCCCTCCGTAGGATGGAAATGGAAATTTCTTCACAACATATGTAACTTTGGCTCGTGTGTTTTTCTTCTTTTTTTCGCGAGCGCCGATTCCTTGAGATTTCCTCGCCTTGAGGAATTCCGCAACAAAACATTTGGACACGCCTGGCGCTACGGGAAAAGCACAGGATGTTGCAGGATGTGTGGGAATCGGGAATCGGAAATCCAAGGACTCGCACCTACTCAGTAGTACGTGCTTCGGTTCGGTCCTTTTGGCACATGTGTGACCAACTGGACTGGCCTGTCCAGAGTCCTGTTTGTTTTCCCAGCTCCGCAGTTGGAGTTCCATGTTGTGCCATGTGTGAGAGGGCCGGAGAACTCCCTCATGGGAAAACGGAGAGCCCAGCGAAGTCGAAGGTAGTACCGAAAGGTGAGAGAAAACTACACATGGGACTTCGCAGGAACACCATAGTTTCGCCAGTTATCACACTTACACGGTAAACAAATTTCTACGAAAATATAATTCCCTTTTGGGAATAAAATATCCTTAAAATGATTTTACTCCAATTATTATTAAATTATTTACATATGATATCTAATATCTACAGGATTTAAAACCTATTTGTTTTGCAAATAAGTAAAGTCATATTTAAAAGGATCTGAAACGGATCTGCAAATATTTTTCACTGTGCAGATAAGGCTCTTGGCCAAGTCCTCAAATAGTTCACACCTTCGCCTGGACAGGCTTGAGATTGGTATTGAAAACAGGACCTAAAGCGGGGCATGTGGCCAGCACATGTTTGGCGTTGGCCAACAAAACACCTCAATGCGAGAAATCAACCCGAATGGAGGATTTTTCGCATGCTGCGCCCGTATGGCGCTAAACGCGAGCCATTTGCCAGAGACTTAAAGGAAGGAAAGGAGACACTATGGGTTGCAGTGGGAAAAATAACTATGCCTATCTCATAACAAGTTTAGGTGAGTACAGTCAAAAACATTTACCTAGGAATATTTTTATAAACTTCTCTGTGTGTTTTAATCTCAAGCGAACCTTGGCACATGTCAATGTCAAACGTTGAACCGCTGGCGAATTGAGTCGAGGCGCATTAAAGGCATTTTACCGACTTGTTGGCACCTTTCGAGCTCTCTGCATTAGAGGATTTGCATTTCCAGTAGAATTTCGTATTTCGTATTCCAGAAATCAGGCGCCAAAAATCTCATGCATATATGACACACATTTCGAGTGGGACTGGGACAAGTCTGCAGGCAGACCAATGCATTGATAATGCGACTTGATTTTAGAATTCCTAAAAGCTGCATAAATTGGGCTCCAGCCCCCAGAAAACTGGGGCTGAGTTCACAACAAGTTCAAGGGTGCTACACAGTACATTTATGGGTTGACAATAACAGAGGAATAGCTTATATTTTATGGTATACAATAAAAACATTTTTTTTGTATATTTTATTAGTCCAACTTAAGGAGTTGGTCGTTTTTGAGTTTATACAAATTTGGTTTTAATATAGAAAATATTTTTAAAACCTTAGTTTTGTTCTGACTGTACTTTTTCCGACTTGGAATTTCATGGCACTCAAAATCGGGGAATTAGACACAAAAATGTGTGCACTGCAATGGTTTGCAAGGCAATGACTCTTCTCATGTGGCATGATCTTCGGATTGTCCGACTCCATTTGCATTATTTCAACCGCATCGATAATCGCTTTCAATTTTCAACTACCGCTTACTATGCATGCGGTCATTTGCATGTTTTCGGCTGATGAAACCGATGAAATCATCATCGGCCAGCGCAGCTGTCGAAAGTTCTTCGTCTTCCTATGCGGGAAAACTGCATCCACCGAGGGCTACGTGATCTGGGATCCGTGATCCACCATCGGCTCTGCTGACCTTATCCCAGAAAACTCGACTGAGATTCATTAAAATAGCCATGTTTACCCCTCGATCAAAGGGAATGCAAATCAAAATTCTTTGAAATCCGTCTGAGAAAGGTTCAGGTGATAAGACTTGCATATATGGGGTAAGAGTTCTGCATTGTCAAACAATTTCTTGGAATTTCCCGTTGACGATGTGGTAGGTTAGTATTAAAAACCCCAGCGAATCGAAAGTGGAGTGTGCGGAGCATTGACCCAAATGAAGGTAACTTTAAGCGAGTGAATTAAGCGGTATCTTTATATTAAAGCGTAAACTTCAACGCATGAATCGATCCTAAATACTTGATTGTTGACCCTAATAAAATAATAAATGTAATATGTTTTAACTCTCGTTAACAAAGTGCTGGTACCTTAGTTCCGTAAGATCATCGTCCCGTTTCGGAAACCCCCACTATATTATGCAATTTCCTCGATAAATCAGTTATGTTTCCCCTTCCCTCATTAGCCGATTTGTTGGCCCAAACTCCTTATCCGTACTTTTTGGCCAAGGGCTCAACTTTGCGCTTTTCCAAGTCATTAGGCCGAATTAAACGTGGCAAAGCGGAACGCAGAATCGAAGGCAAATGGCAAATTATTCACTGTCAGGCAGGCGCAAACGAAAACGCAGAATGCAAATGCTGAGCGGCGGAAAAGGCTGTAAATGTGCTGGAAAAGTGCAACGGCGGGCAAACAATTGCAGCTACTAAGTACGAAAATATTATTGCCAAATGGTCGCGCCATCGATTTCGGCCGGCTGATAAGGCGGCAAGTCGGGCTCTCGAGCTCTGAGTATCGGGTATCGAGTGGAAATCCATTGTAAGTGCGGCTTTTTTTCAAGGCGAGTAGCTTCAGGTCCTAAACGCCGTCAATTGTTGACTTTAATTTGTTTTATTGGCGAACGACGACCGACGGGCGAAGGAGCGACGATGTCGATAACGCTAACTAAGCGGGTCAGGGCTGCCGGGTTATTGTCTATCGAGGAGCGTGGCTGGGGGTTCCCGCTCTGCGGACTCTTATGGCTACACACGGCGTATACGCAACCTGAGCAACCTGGGCATTTGCATAACAAGGCGTTCGGCGACAAGTCTTGATACCTTTAATGCCTTTAGGAAGTCACTCGTCGCATTCCCGACCTGAAAAAAAGCGGAGAACTAAGCAAACAACACATATCTGTTTACAATAACAAAGGGGTAGGAAGATCGTGGTTGGGGCTTTCGGTTTGAGGCCCAGTTCGCGTCTGGGTCTCCCCAACTATCCGCACAATAGACAGGTCCCATAATAATTGTGCAGTGTGCTGCATGGATCCACTTATCTTTTATGTAAATTACCTGCCATAACAATTTCAGACTGCCGTCTACTGTTACAGTTCGAAAAGTCGGGAAGTCGAATCAAAGGAGAAGCACTTATATATATAAATGCGAGCACAATGCAAATTATTGTCGAAATGCTTAATGACAAACTGTTGATGCCACGTCACGAACTCCGCTTGGCCAGGTTGCCGACTTTTCTCCAATTCTATGTGCCTCTGCACAAGTCCCCAGTCAGTCGGTTCACGAGTTTGTAACGGATTTAATGTCATAAGCGGGCATATCAGGTTCATCCGGCATCCGCAGGTCGCCTTAGAAAGTGCCACGCTGGAGATGGATGCTCCCTATCTATTTAGATTCGGCGCTGCTTTTTTCTGATTTTTTTTCTGATGGTTTTATACGATTTGTAGCCTAGGACAAGATTGATATTAAAGCTAGTAGTCTTTAAAAGTACTAATATATTTTGATAACAGTACTATCTATTTCGGAATTGCTTACAAACTTCTGTTGTTTAAATATTTGTTTAAAAATGTAAACCTTTTATATTTATCAATTATTCGTTATGGGTAAATAAATATGAAAGTAAGCATTACATTTTCGAAACCCAGACAATAATACAATATATATTATAAATAATTAAAATGATTAAAATACTACTGATTATCGCAATCCTTATTTATTAATGCTATCTGATAAATCAATTAAATCACAAACAACTCAATTCTAGCCACTTGTTGAACAATCCCCAATCTTGAACGCTTCCCATGGCATATCTCAAGTAGCACTCCACCTAATCAGTTTTTTTATCAACCCACCCACTCACACTGACAACCTGCCCAGCTTTTCCCACGCACTCTTATTAGCGGGCGTATAAAGAAAATTCCATCGATCGATGGCCTTCGGTATCCAGGGAACAGGAGCGGAGCTCAGTTGTATGACCTACCGCAACATCGGGACGCCAAGGATACCAAGGATTCCAAGGATGCCGACGATGCCGAACATTCCAAGGATATGTGCGAACCAGCAGCCGACTGCGCACGCTTATGTTGGCCTGGAACTTTTGGCATTCTTATCATTTCCCAGGAGGCGTGTGAAAATCGATGTCGGCCAGCGGAAAGTGCGTGACGTAATTGGGGAAACCACAGGAGCCGCGCTCTTCCTGGGTGCCCGTTAGCTGATAGTTGGCCAGCGGAGTCGGAGCCGGAGATGGGGATGCACTGCCACTCATTTCGCGGATAGGGGAGCATCTCTGCGGGCCCCTCTCCCCCCTTTGCAGCGAGTGTCACACGTCCACCCACCTAGCAGAAATTATGACAGCTGGAGGTTCCAACTCACGGATGATACCCTCGAGTTCGCAAGTCATTTGGGGCTTTATGGTAGCCTTGGTAAAGGTGAAATCATGTTTTAAAGTTAACGTACAGTTACCAGAATTATTCAGTAAAGGGATAAAATATTTAATTTACTTATCTAGAGCCTTGAAAATAAATAATTCAAACTTATATCTATCACTAGAGGTAGAATATACAAAGTAATAATAATATTTTAACCACACTTCCACTTCAATGTGGCAACAGAAAGTCGACTACCTCCCACCCCCATTAAATCATCGAAAATCGGGAATACGCGGAATCACCTCCTCTGGGATCCTGCGCTTCTGTTTCGCTCTCTACACCATCCGCAACTCGTATCCCTGTTGCGTGTCTGTGTGTGTCCTGGCAGTGCCACGCCCCCTCTGGGAGAGTGCCTCCCCCACTTAGGCATTAGTTGAATATTTCCGCGTGCGTGTGTTGCTTTTTTCGGGACATTCGGCGGCTAGTGGGCTTCAGTTTGGGGGTGGTTGTGGGGATGCTGGGAAATTCCATCCATTAGTTTAGTATGCGTGATGCTGTTGCCCGCTTTGGTTGCCTGTTAGCCTAAAATGCGTGTTGCTGTGATAATGTGATGTGTGCTGCGCGTGTGTGTGCGGGGCAATAGAGAGAATGGGGGTGGCAAAATGTGGGCGGGAAAGTTTTGGCGGAAAAATGAGAGGTGTTCCAGCATGCCGGGTCATTGCCTTCGCTTTCCGCCGCTTCTGATCGCCCGTTACATTTGAGAAGTAAAATCTACGCTATGTCGTGCACTTGAGCCAATCTTCTCTATAAAAAATATATAAAATTTAAATCCCAGCTAACATTTATTTGAGGCGAAGGCAAAAAAAGCCGGCAAATAGGATTATCCAAAGGAGTCGGCTTCCGGGCTCGCAACGGAGTGGGTGGGGCTGGATGGGTGGGTGGCTGCTGCTCAAGTGAGCAACTCCGAATCCACCACTCAAACCACATGCGAGTTTTTATATATTTAGTTTTCAAAAAATTCCTGCGAAACACGCACACAAGTGAAAATGTTGAATTTTGGCGCCTTCGTCGACCAGGCAAACAGGAAACGAAAAGGACGCAGGACATTCCATTCTGATGAGTTCCAGAGAGCGAGAGAGGGTTGCCATAACAACGGCAGCTGCGCGGTCTCTCTCTGTCTCTCTCCCCATCTCTCTCTCGAGGTCCTTGCTCGCATTTGCTGTGTCTCAAGGACCCTTCAGGATACTATTTCACCCTGACCTTGCTTTCACTCTCGCTTCGCAACTCTCTGGCCATCTCGCTCTTCGGAATGCGCAACCGGAAACGTCGCCTTCGTCCTTTTGCTGTTCGCCGGTTAAACAGGATGCTTTTTGCGTTTGATTTCAGGGACAAATATAATGATTGATGGACCCGGTTGCTATGGCGAAAATCCCAATGCGTGAGGGAATGTGTGCCGTGTGTCTGTGTGTGTGTGAGCTGCCGAGAGAACAGCTGATGCGGGCGGAAAACCCCCGTTCGGTGGGTGGGAAAACTCACGGGTGAGCCGAGGTCCCAGCTGACAGCCAGGGAATCCCCTCTAGCATCCTGAGAGCCAACTTGTTACCTAAATTTCTGTGTGGAATTTTATTCGAAGAAATGGTAATTTTATATTTCCAGAATAATAATTATAGATACCTAATTATAAAACGAATGTTATGGGGTTTAATTTAATTTATTTTTATTTTATTATATTTACTACACAGTTTTGCACAGATTAGTTATAAAAAGACCCTTAGTTTCCAGGGAATCGGCAGCAATAATAATCCTAAGCGACAAGTGGCCAAGTGATTAGGTAACCCCATATCCTGTGGCGTTTTATTCGCCGCCATCTGAAGCCGATTAGCTGCCCCCACATGACCCAGCAGCGACCCAAATAATTGTAATTTATATGCCAAATGCATGAAAATAAAATCGAAACTGTAATAAATGACTGACCGGCATTAATGAAAACTGAATAACCAAAAATTCGCTGCTGGCCGGTGGAAACGGAGCTGAGACTAATGTGAAATGCCTCGAAGAGATTGGGCCAGATAACCAGATTCCGTTTTCTGTTTTCCAGTTGCCAAATGTTTCTCTGTTTCTTACTTATTTGCGATATTATGGCACACGCCCTCGCAGCGGCCACGCCCACTTGGCAGCACCTCCGCCTCCATTCTCTTTATTAGAGTGGAGGCAGCGAAGAATTCTGCTGGGGAGGCAGCCCTGGTTTATCTATCACCCACCTGGAAAGGTCAAAGTTGGGGGGTTCCCCCGCCCCCGCCCCCATTGAGATCCCCTCGGCCGACAATCCCTGGTGATCTGCACGTTTCGCTCATTTGGCTAACGTGATAATAAAGTGCAAATAATATGCCTCACACAGTCCAAGTCGAAAACGAAAATTTCAGACAATTGTTGGCCCAGCCAGGCCAACAAGTCTCTCGGTGATCTTGCAACTGCGATATCTGCTGCTGTGCTGTTGCTGTTGCTGCTTTTATTGCTGCTGCTGCTGCTGCTGCTGCCGCAGCCTGTTGCAAGTTTTCCGCAATCGATGCAACAGCAACAACACCAGCAACAGCAACATGGCATTATCGCTGATGGAAATGCACCTGACGCTGGCTATCACGGGTTTTTGCCAGCAGTTTGTGGTATTTGCACGACTTCGGCTGGGGCGTTGGTTGGGTTGCCACCAAAGCGAAACCGAACTGAATCGCAGTTCAAGCTGGCCAACAAAGCGGGCTCCATTCTAACGCACTGGCAGCCACGTAAGGTTGTGGGCAGCAGCAGCGGCACTTGGGGAAAATAAATATATTTAGTATTTAATGTATATCAGTAGGATGAATATAAAGTCTGCTTACGATTATAATTACCTAGCTTTAAATTTAATATTTAAATTAATAAAAAAAAGCTGCTTTCTAGTGGTAAATACTTTGCAAAATAAATTATTAGCGGAATAATAAGTTATCAAAGAAGTTAAAACAAACATTTATAACCCTTGAAAGCCACATTACTACGACCTACATCTCTTCGGGTTGTGAAAGCTTGAATTTCCTGATTTATACACCGCATTTAATCTCAGTGCAAGTGCAACAACCGGAGCCAGAGCAAAGTGCAACGCCAACCCGATTCTCTGTGTTCGCCCGCAGGCTCGTCTCTCGACATTTGGAAAAGGCTCCAGCTCCAGCGCTGCCTTCGACTGCAGCTCGTTATGCGGCAATTACTCGACAAACAATTTTTACCTTTAGCCCCAAGTTCAAATTTCAAAATCAAAATCAGCAGCGGCAGCAGAAAACCTGGACCTGTAGCCAGGTAATTGGGCTCCTCTCCCCGACTCTCGTAAGATTTCCATTTCCCATGGGTAACCTGTTGGAGCGACCGTCCACGGAGCAGCTGTAATCACTCACTCAATCCGAGGGATCTGCACTGGAAAACATAATGAGCTTCATCCGTACAGAAACTCGTAAAAAAATGATAACACGAATTCTTCAGAACAAGAACTAATATTTTTTGTACATGCGGAAACAGTATTTACCGAATAATAAACGTGAATTCTTTAGAACAAGAGGATCAGATATTAGATAGATCAGATAATATTATAGATATTATATGAAGCAGCTGTACTCAATCCGCGAATTCTTCAGAACAAGAACTAGCCTTTTTACAAGCTGAAACCATATTTATGGAATAATAAACGCAAATTCTTAGGAACAGGAGGATTAATTTAGTTTATTTTATTTTATTTTATCTATCTAATCCAAATTGTTTCAGATATTAGATAGATCAGATATTATTACAGATAATATAAACAGACCAATTTTCTCTCTGTGTACCTGCAACTGGGGGTAAACCGACTCGAGCGGTCCAAGGTGTTAGCCAGTCAGTTTGTCAGTCTGCCAGAGTTCGCATAGGGACACGAACTTCAAATCAAAGCCGGGCTAAGTGCCGGTTTGTGGCCCACAAAGGGATTGCAGTGCCGTGCAGATTTGCATGTGGCAAGCCGAGAGCTCTTGGAATGCGGCGAGCCACATAAATAGTTATAGATTGTTGCGCTTTTTCGGCAGCCTTGCCGGCATCACACAGGTTGGTTGCCTTCCGAAGGGCAGACAACTTAATTGAGATCCACCGCAAAACGGCTGCCGGTGCAGCGGAGGTTTTTCAGTTTTCCAGTTGCAGAGGCAGGGAAATCGAGAATTTGGGTTGCCAGCGGAATGTGTGCTTCCCATGGCCAGCAGACCTAAAATATTCAAGTGGAGTTCTTGCAAAGAGAGGGGGGAAGGGTATAGCTAGGAGGGGTACTAAATAATAATTCTAAGATATTTATCTATTCTAATAAATATTTTTATACAATTAAATTGGAATTTTAAAGTACAACACTTTATAATATTTTTTAAAAAACGCTTTCTAGCCACAGTATTCAAAACAATTATTTTAATAAATTCTGGAACCATAGATTTTGAGTAATGGAACTTACCTCTTATATCGAGAAGACTTACACACTTCCCCAGAAATCCAGGCCTCCACTAAGCGATCTTGGCTACAGGATTTTACTGGAACAATAACATAATTTGTGCTCGATCTCGACACCCCCTCCTCCCAAACAGCCGCCCCCAAATGTGGCGAAAATTGGCCATAAAGCGGGCAATTAGCAAGCATTTCCACGCACTGCACGCGTTCGCGATGCTCGCTGATGGCCAAAACGTGAGCGAGGCGTGAGCATAAATACGATGGAAAATGGCAGTAATTAACGAGAGTGGAAATCGGATTCGGAATGGAAATGGGAATCCGAGCTGCGGCGGCCGTTTTCATAAACATAAAAAGCCAATTTCAATAACATTTTCCATGCGGTGTGCTCGGTGGTGCAACACGAAACGGCGGCAGCAGCAACATCAGATGTGCTTGTGTTGCTCTTGCAGCAGCAACAGTTGCTGTTGCTACAAATTTGTTGCTGCTAGAATATCGTTTATTGAAACATTAATTGCCCATGTGAAAATCACTGGTGTGCGGAGTGAGTTTGCATTTTCCAGCTGCTCCTCCGCCGCCTGAGACACTTGTTTTTGCTTTGCAGCTCGGGGTCGTTGAATGTTGCCCTCCGCTAGCTTCCTTTTCCACTGCGATAATTGAAATTTGATGTTGGACATTTGTTTGCGCCATATCTGCTGATGTTGCGGGGTCACTAACAAGTTTGGGGAATTCGGGAAGTAATGCTTGACTATTAAACTAAATAGATAAAAATATAAAATAAAATGTATTAAAAATATAAAATATTATAATTATAAATGTTTTACCAATCCAATTGCTCCCCGACAGTTTGGCGCATTCTCATTGACAATTTGTTGGGCCCATGCTAATGTTTGGGGTCTTGACAATCGACAATTGAAATGCCTTCAATTGCACTTCACAGCTTAATCACGGCGAACAGCCAAGTCAGCAATTGTAACACCTACACTGCAACACACAAAACGATTGACAACCTGAACTGTCAACGCATTGAAAATCGCTTGAGTGACTGCCATGGGTGGCCACGCCCCTTTACCCTCCCAGAAAGCACTGAAAACAATTATATCGGAAAAGGGAATTGCACTTTATAAGTATTTTCGTGTGGTTTCTTCAAGATCATAGGGGCATTTCCCTCTTTTTGATAAGACTTAAATTATTTTTAGGTGTTTTTTTTACACAAATTGTACAAAAAAAGGGAAAATATATATTTTTTGTGCAGTGTGGCCTGTCGACGCCGGTGGCAAACGAGGGAGAGCGAGAAAACATGTCCACACAACAAGGAAAAATAAAAGAGTTTCCATAATGAAAATGTCAACCCGTTGGCGGGAGTGCAAAGTCCATTTTGTTTCAAGGGGAGAAGGGGCAATAAATAGGAGAATAATACGGCAGCAAAGGTAGACAATAGTTCACAGACTGCAACTGCAACTGCGAAATATCACGCGTGATTCATCGGCTGCAGCAGCAGCGGCAGCAACAACCATTGCAGCAAATGCATCGCCCACGCACGCACAAATGCATATGCAAATGCGTTTTTTATGCTTGTTAAGAGCAACGCCTGCGTCGCCCAATGGAAATGGTGAACTTTTCTTATTTATTAAGCCAGCCAAGTCGTAATTATGCAAAACGGGCCAAGAGCTACACAAATATGTTGCTGATGGGAGCAGAGCAAAGGGTACATAGATGTTGCCTAGGAGCTGCACTGATACATAAATGGGTGAGGGAACATAGATATGTCTTCTTTTGAAATGGAAAAAGATAAATTAAATATGAAAAAAATATATAAACAATTAACTGATCCCAAAACTTAACTATAAAAATAGAATAATAGTAAGACTAGGCTACTTCCGATCGATTTCCCATCAAAGTGATAGACAAAAAGGACGGCAAGTCAGATTTAACTCAGAGATTTGATTACACAATTGCCGAATATTTGTCAAGAGCGAGAAACGACTTAACTGCGGCTGTACTTGAACTC
Organism: Drosophila mimetica; assembly: GCA_037075245.1. Lineage (NCBI taxonomy): Eukaryota > Metazoa > Arthropoda > Insecta > Diptera > Drosophilidae > Drosophila > Drosophila mimetica. The sequence goes on from JBAMCH010000007.1 coordinate 760,934, forward strand.
CGCACTCGATAGCTTAGCAGCCAAAGTGCAAACCGCCAACAAGCAACAGCCACCAGCAACATGCAACAACCGACAACTAGCAGCAACACCAGGCACTCAGACAACCGAAATCGCAGTCAGCAGCCCAGATCAGCGAAATAGCAGACAGCAACACGGTTTGTGGCATTCAAAAGCGATTTGCACCATCCGATCATCGAGATAAGCATTAAGAATCTTTGACAGAAATTGGTTACCTTTGAGATACTATAGGTGAATATTACTCTTTGGGGTATAGGGACTATATTGATGAGTTGGAAAAGTATAAACAAAATATAAATATTACTTTTTTTTAATGTTTGAGCTTTCCAAAAAATTTATCTTTTATATCTTTAGTTCATAGATAACCTGGAATTGGGAAAATCTATGTGGAAGGGTATGTGATTTATCCTGGGTTTCTGGAACCTTTGGCTTTTAGGGTGCCGCTGGCGCCGATTGGCAATCGCTGGCTGGAGGGATGCCGACCCAGTCGACCCGCTTTCTGAGCTCCCGGCTCAAAGGGCCTCAGCCCTGACAGTAGCACCCACTTTGGCTGCAATTTTTGGCATCTCCGGCTACGACAATTTGGCAATCATTTGCATATCGATGAGGCGATCGGTGCAGCTTTTCTTTGGCAGGGGAACGTGTTGGCATTTTGCACAGGCTCCATCTGCAGCAGATTTTCCAACTCAATTAGAAGCCCCAGAGTTGTTTTCTCGTTGTTTACCCCAAAGACGTTGTTATGCGTTGCATAATGAAATCGAAACCGAAGACGGGAGGGTTCAATGTTTTGTTTTCGAAATGGGCTCTGGAAATCCTTGAACAGTGTCATCGCCCGCAGGCCGACTAATTTACAAAATAGTCAGAATTCTTCCGCAATAGAAGGAGAAGAAGAAAACAAAGGTCTGCGGAATGGAGATTACCCATTTAAGAGGCGAAATCGAAATCCACTGCCCGAGACGTGTCTCCTTGCCGCGTGAAGTCAACGCACTGCGGAGGCTCATGAATTTTACTACAACTGCCGCTTTACGCACTTTTATCTGAGTCTGAATATTTTCGGGCTGATATTCCGTCTTCCTCTTCTCTCTGCTGAATTTTAAACCCATTTATTTATGTGATGGCTATCGGAATTTGTGCGTAAACTAGGGAATTATCAGAGATTCAAGGGGAAAAGACGAATCTTTTAGAGTTCGTTTTAAACATGGAATACAAAATACGTTTTGTAGGTTTAAACCTTACTTTAACTTTAAAATGAAAAGAAGAAATATTTTCGATATTTGCTTATAATTTAGTTGCGAAATTCCACCTGTGGAATTGATATTTGAAAACAGTGAATTTTCCAAAATAACGGCCATTTTAAACAAAGACTGCTTGCTTCAGACACTTTCCACCAAGCAGGTAGTCCAAGCAGTCCGAATGTAAAATAAAGCAGTGTATGTAAAATAGCTAGTTATGGCGGGAAAACCGCTAAATAAACAGGGCGACCTGTGCAAAAAGCCCATTCTGGCGTGAAATTAGCTAAGTTGGCAGCACTGTCGTTTTATAAACACGTTGCTTGCAATTTTTTAAGCGGCGATTTGAATTAAAAAATTGTTTTAAACAACTGGCAGGACCTTAAGAAATCGGAAATGGTGAGTACGAGATGGGGGCCCCACCGGGCGCCCCCTCGATGAGTCACCGGAAGTGCCACGGTGACAAGCCGGCTGATGCAATTTTCCGCCGGATGAGCACAGTCCAGATGCAAATTCCATGGTAATTTCCCCGTTTCCCGTCCAAAACAGGCCACCAGCGAGCGCAAGGGCACCTTCAAGGTGGAGTATCTGCAGAAGATCGAGCAGGAGGTGCAGCAGCGATGGGAGACGGAGCGCGTCCACGAGTCGGACGCCCCGACGGCGCCCAAGAAGCGGCAGGCGGAGAAGTTCTTCGTCACCTTCCCCTTCCCCTACATGAACGGGCGCCTGCACCTGGGCCACACCTTCTCGCTGTCCAAGGCGGAGTACTCGGTGCGCTACCACCGCCTCAAGGGACGCCGCGTGCTCTGGCCCTTCGGCTTCCACTGCACCGGCATGCCCATCAAGGCGTGCGCCGACAAGCTGACCCGCGAGATAGAGACGTTCGGCTACCCGCCCAAGTTCCCCGACACCCAGGAGGCGGCCCCTGCTCCCGTTGAGTCCGCCGCCTCCGAGGTGCCCAAGGACAAGTCGAAGGGCAAGAAGAGCAAGGCGGTGGCCAAGACGGGAGCGGCCAAGTACCAGTGGCAGATCATGCAGAGCCTGGGGCTCAAGGACGAGGAGATCAAGGACTTCGCCAACGCCGAGCACTGGCTCAACTACTTCCCACCGCTGGCGGTGCAGGATCTGAAGAGGATCGGCGTGCACGTCGACTGGCGACGCACCTTCATCACCACCGACGCGAATCCCTACTTCGACTCCTTTGTGCGCTGGCAGTTCAACCACCTGAAGGAGCGCGGCAAGATCATGTACGGCAAGAGGTACACCATCTACTCGCCCAAGGACGGGCAGCCCTGCATGGACCACGACCGCTCGTCGGGCGAGGGAGTGGGTCCCCAGGAGTACACGCTCATCAAGATGAAGGTGCTGGAGACGCCGAAGGCTCTGAGGTGCGATTGGCTTTACACACTGTAATCTTTCGCTGTATAACTATCTGACTTTCTGATCCCACAGCTCCATCAAGCAGACCATCTACATGGTGGCCGCCACACTGCGTCCGGAGACCATGTACGGCCAGACCAACTGCTGGCTGCACCCGGACATCAAGTACATCGCCTGGCAGACGAGCAGGAACAACGAGGTGTGGATCAGCACGCGCAGGGCAGCCAGGAACATGACCTACCAGGGATTCACGGCCGTCGAGGGAGATGTCAAGGTTCTGGCCGAGGTAACTGGCCAGGATCTGCTGGGAGTGGCCCTCTCGGCCCCTCTCACCCCGCACAAGGTCGTCTACACGCTGCCCATGCTGAGCATCAAGGAGGACAAGGGCACGGGCGTGGTCACTTCGGTGCCCTCCGATTCCCCCGACGACTACGCTGCTTTGGTGGATCTGCAGAAGAAGGAGGCCTTCCGCCAGAAGTACGGACTGAAGGACGAGATGGTGCTGCCCTACGAACCCATCCCCATCATTGAGGTGCCCACACTGGGCAAGCTAAGTGCCGTCCACGCTTATGAAACGCTCAAGATCCAGTCGCAGAACGACAAGGATAAGTTGGCCGAGGCCAAGGAGATGTGCTACCTCAAGAGTAAGTGCAAATATGTAAACTTACAAGAGATCATACCACTAAATGTGCTCTTTATGCTGTAGGTTTCTATGATGGCGTTATGTTGGTGGGCGAATTCGCCGGCCGCAAGATTCAGGATGTGAAGAAGGATCTGCAGAAGCGCTTGGTCGACGCCAACGAGGCGGATATCTACTACGAGCCGGAGAAGACCATCATGTCCCGTTCGGCCGACGAGTGCGTGGTGGCTCTGTGCAACCAATGGTACCTCAACTACGGAGAGCCCGTGTGGCAGGCACAGGCCACCAAGATCCTGCAGGACATGGAGACCTTCCACGAGGAGGCGCGCAACAACTTCGAGGCCTGCTTGAACTGGCTGCACGAGTACGCCTGCTCCAGGACCTACGGCCTGGGAACCAAGCTGCCCTGGGACGACAAGTGGCTGATTGAATCCCTCTCGGACTCCACCATATACATGGCCTTCTATACGGTGGTTCACCTTCTGCAGGGCGGCACCTTCCGCGGCGAGAAGCCAGGACCTTTTGGCATCAAGCCCTCCGACGTGACTGGCGAGATCTGGGACTACATCTTCTTTAAGGAAACCCCGCTGCCCAAGAAGACTGCCATTAAACAGGAGCATCTTGCCGTTCTGCGTCGCGAGTTCGAGTACTGGTATCCTATGGATCTCCGCGTCTCTGGCAAGGATCTCATCCAGAACCACTTGACCTTCTGTCTCTACAATCACGCTGCCATTTGGCCAAACGACGAGAACAAGTGGCCCAAGGGAATGCGTGTCAATGGTCACCTGTTGCTCAACTCAGCCAAGATGTCGAAATCCGATGGAAACTTCCTCACTCTCACCGAGGCAGTGGACAAGTTCTCAGCCGATGGCATGCGTCTTTGCTTGGCCGATGCCGGTGACAGTGTGGAGGACGCCAATTTCGTGGAGAGCACTGCGGATGCGGGCATCCTGCGTCTGTACACCTTCATTGAGTGGGTCAAGGAGCAGCTGGACAACAGGAGCAGTCTGCGAAAGGGCAAGGATAAGACCTTCAACGATCAGGTGTTCCTGAGCGAACTCAACCTGAAGACGCAGCAAACTGACGAGAACTACCGCAAGATGTTGTTCAAGGAGGCGCTGAGGAGTGGCTTCTACGAACTCCAATTGGCCAGGGATAAGTACAGGGAGCTGTGTGGCGCCCAAGGAATGCACGAGGATCTGGTGCTGGAGTTCATCCGCCGACAAGCTCTTCTGGTTTCCCCGATTTGCCCGCATATGGCGGAGCATGTTTGGGGACTGCTGGGCAACAAGGAGTCCATTGTGCACGCACGCTGGCCAGAAGTGGGAACCATCAACGAGGTGGACATCCTGTGCTCGGAGTATCTCATGGAAGCCGCTCACTCGTTCCGTCTGAACCTCAAGAACTTGCTGCAAGTGAAGGGCAAGGCTGGCAAAGATAAGTCTGCTGTCGCTCCGCCAGAGAAACCGAATCGAGGACTTATTTGGGTTGCCAAGACCTATCCTCCGTGGCAGTGCTGCGTGCTGGACACCATGAAGGAGTTGTTCAACAAGACGCAATCCCTGCCGGATAACAAGGTTATCGCTGCCACACTGCAACAGAAGGCAGAGCTGAAGAAGTTCATGAAGCGCGTGATGCCCTTCGCCCAGATGATTCGCGAGAAGGTTGAGTCTGGCAAGGGTGTGGCTGCCCTGGCCGTCACCTTGGAGTTCGACGAGCGCCAGGTGCTGATCAGTAATCTGGAGTACCTGAAGAACACACTGGATGTGAGTGCATTGTTGGATTATTTCATTGCCTTCAATAAACTCTTGTTTTGTTTTAGCTGGATGTCCTGGAAATTAAGTACACCGATGACCCCTCGGCGCCGGAGAAAACGCGTGAGGAAGTTCGTCCTGGCTCGCCCTTCATCAGCTTCTCTGTGGCGCCCAATGTGAGCGTAGAGCTGACGAATCCCATCGAGCGTTCGTCGCTGTTCCAGGTCAACACCGTCATTTCCGAGGGCGACACCGTGCAGTCGCTGCGCGAAAAGCTGGCGAAGATCATTGGGCTGAAAGCGGACACGGCTAACCTGAAGATCTGGCGCTACGAGGATCCCGTTCTCGGACCCCGGAAGATACCCAACTTTGAGGATTACAAAGCGGGAAAGTCTGTGCTCGCCGAGGGAAACTTTGTCCTGGATGTGGCGTCCAAGAAGGTGAGCCTGGAGCAGGCCGGCAAACTGACCGAAGTGGGAAGGAACCTGATCTATGTGGTGGATTAAATCGAACAGCATCACAAGCCTAATTAATTTATTCATAGAATGAAATTGAAACCTTGTAAAACTAAACTCTTGGCTATTAAATGTACTGTGAGTCGCTTGTGCCCAATTCAAGTAAAAGTTAAACCTACAAACATGTATGCCTATAATGAACTTGAAACCTTGTATAAAAGCCTTGATTGGTGTACACCAAGTGACCCAAATCAGCTACTTGCTTGTAAAACTTTGTAATTAAAGATAAACGAGGTGTCTTTCGAAGAGAGAGTGCGTCCAATGCCACCCTTAATGTAGTCTATATAATGTGTCAGTTGGATGATAAGCCTCACTGTGGTTTCCCAGCAGGTCTTCTGCCCACTGGGTGGCTATCGCTAATCCAAGAAAAGAAGAACAAAGATTAGCTATATAAGGCTATGCTCTGTTTTAAGACTCAGTATACTTGGCTTTCTTCTCAAACAACCATGTTGACTCTTCGCTTGTTCCTTCTGCTGCAGTGCAGCCTTTTGGTTCTGGGGGGCGTTTGCTTAATACCGCAGCCCATTAAGAGACAGCGGTCGCTAAGGAATATTTTGGGAAAACCCTGGACACTCTCCCCCCGCTTGGATGGGCGAATTGTGGGTGGCCATCGCATAAATATCACCGATGCCCCTCATCAGGTTTCGCTGCAAACTTCGTCCCACATTTGCGGAGGCTCAATAATATCGGAGGAGTGGATCTTAACTGCTGCCCATTGTACATAGTAAGTAAAAATTAAAAAAAAAGTTTTTTTGTTGAAAAACTTACCACTTTCTAAAATGTATTTTAGTGGAAAAACAGCGGATAGGCTGAAAATTCGCCTGGGCACCAGTGAGTTTGCACGCAGTGGCCAACTGCTGCGGGTCCAGAAGATCGTCCAGCACTCGCAGTTCAACTACACCAACGTGGATTACGACTTCTCGCTGCTCCAGCTGGCGCATCCCATCAAATTCGACGAGACCAAGAAGGCCATCAAGCTGCCCGAGGCTCAAATGAAGTTCATGGATGGGGAGACGTGCTTTGTAAGCGGATGGGGCAACACCCAGAACCTGCTGGAGTCCCGGGAGTGGCTGCGCCAGGTGGAGGTGCCCCTGGTCAACCAGGAGCTCTGCAGCGAGAAGTACAAGCAGTATGGAGAAGTCACCGAGAGGATGATCTGTGCCGGTTTTCTCGAGGGCGGAAAGGATGCGTGCCAAGGCGACTCCGGCGGCCCCATGGTCAGCGAATCGGGAGAGCTGGTGGGCGTGGTCAGTTGGGGCTACGGCTGCGCCAAGCCCGACTATCCGGGTGTCTACTCCCGCGTGAGTTTCGCCAGGGATTGGATCAAGGAGCACAGTGGTGTTTGAATTATTACATCATTCAAAGTAAACTTCATTTGGCAAGACATTAAAAATAAATTAGTTTCAACAAATATTACTTATTTATTATGATTTATCATTGGGTTGTAAGCTGTTCTGAGCTCTGAGTGGGATCTTTATAATATTATCTTTTTATTATAAAAAATGTAAAGTAAAATTCTGAATAATTAATATTATAGTTACCAAATCTCTAAAACATTTAGGAGTAGTATCATATTTGTGTTAGCTTCCACAGCACTTAAAAATATGAATAAATACATCCATTAACACACCCCCATTTTAATATGCAAATGAAATGAACACATTATCTCCCGGATATCATATCTGGCTAAATGTGGCCAACAACTCCGCACAGATCATTTCACAATGTGCCCTTCGGACGGGAGGATTCCCACACGTTGCCAGCACACAGCCAACTTGCCAGACACGCGACATCTGCTGCTTCTCGCACACTTTGCCGGCGCATGTCGCGTTGTTAAGAGCATGTTCGGGTGCCTGTTTAAGGACACGGGTCCTTCGGGACTTCGGAGGGGCCCAGCATCTGTGACTCGCATCTAATTGTTTCGCCCTTCATTTGGGGGCCTTATCAGCCAGCTATCGCCGTTGCTGGGCTCGGTTCATGTGTTACATGCGGCGTATACGCAATTACTTGCATTACGTATACGCCGTCGGGACAACTTTGTAGGCAGCATGAACAATTGCAAGGCAATCAGTTGTCGTGGCTTATTTTTTCTGTTGACCGGACTCCCCACCCTTTATTGTGTTTGCCTACAGATAAATTAACTTGGAAAATTAACATTAGACGTTGCATAATCTGTACATATGTGCAAAGTGATCGCACAACTTACGTTGTTTTTACTGGAAAGTTTACTGAAGTGGGCTGATTACTATGGTGTTTCGTCACTGTTGTCACTTTCCTTTTTTCTTGCTTTAATTTTCAACATTGTTAAATAAATGTCGAAGTTAAACTAAAGTGACATACAATAATTGATTAAGCAATCACAGAGTTGGCTAAGGGAACTTTATAAATACCTGGAAAATATATTTCTACACTTTAGATTTTCCCTGTCATTTATTTATTTATAAAATAATAAAAAGGAAGTATTTTATTTTTAAGTTCATAACAGTATCTTTAAATTTTAATAAACTATCATAACTTTAATTATCGAAAGTAACTAACTGTAGTTAGGGCTATTAAGGAACTTTATGGCCTGCACTCCAGAAGCATGTTGAATAACATTTCGACCAAATGCGATGGCCTTTGTTGTGAGTGAGTGACTTTGTGGCTTGAGAGTGCCACCTAGTTCATTCCTAGCGCCGCTGGCCGAGCAAAAGTGCGCTCGAAGCCACCGTTTCCAGTTGATTTGCAGCAGCGATTCGGTGACGACGTGCCGAGCAAAACCGCCAAGTAAATATACACGTAAATAGCCTGCGGTATACGAGTGCAATGAGAACAGTGCGTATACGCCGCGGGTGCCCGTGTCAGCAACAAATTGTTGATTCCGTTCCCAAAAGGATTATTCAACAGATCATCTGCGGCACTCAGAGCCGAACAAAGTCACCCTGACGAAGCCTACGACCGAGTCGATTGAAGGCGAAATTCAGCTGGGTAAAAACGTTTAGCCATGCACTGAAAAAAAACAGTTTTCTAGGAATTACATTTCATTGAAATTAAATGTGTTTGACAGTGAAAAAAAATGTTTAAAAATTCCGATGATGCTTATAATAAAAATCTGAGTTAATAATTCAATTTTGTATAATTTGTAAAATATTTTTAATTACAAAAATTATTTAATTGCATTTCAAACTTACAATATAATTTTTTTCAAACTTTTTAAAACAGTTATGAACTTTTTGTGATATTTCTCAGATCCTTTGTATTTTTATTAAATTTTTTTCAAATGGCTACACCTTTTTTTTGAGTGCACTGAATAGCTCTGACTGTTGCTGTTGTTCCCAGAGTGTTCTCCGTATTTTCCGTCGCTGGTTATTCATGGTTATCGAACATTCGCCACCGCCGGTTGGCAAATAAACGTGCGGCACGTTGCGAATACACGTGAGTCGGGTTCGCTGAGAGCTTTCGACCCGCCTCTCTCAGTCACACAAACGTGGCCTGTGTGAGTGGGTGGCCCGTTCAGTGTGTGTGAGTGTGTATCTGTGAGTTGCATTTTGTATCTGACTTCGGTGAGCGAGCGAAAACTCAGATCGCATTCAGCATTGTGCGTTCCAAGCAAGCGGTTCGTTGAGCGGTTCAAAATTTATCTCTGAACTAAATCTCTCTAAAATAAACAATACTTAAAAGCATACATTTATTAATATAATATTATCTAAAATCGCGATATTATTTTTAACGAAATACATCTAACAATAAATTTAATTTAAAAACTGTGCACACAATATATATAGTATTTCTAAAAGTGCTAAGGTACAGCATTTGAGAGAGTGCTTACTCACCGCTGTTTCTCTGAGTGTCTCGCCTAGATTGCAATCGAAAAAAGTGCAAAATAATTGTTATTGTTGAAGTGGTTGTTGTTGTGTTTTACATAAGTCAAGACATGCAACAAAAGTGTTAAGAATTTTTAGTGCAGTGCTGACAGAAAAGCAAAGTTCACAAAGTGTTAAATAAACATGTGAACACTGCAAAAAATTCGCAGAGTGCTCACAAATTCATATATATAATACAAAATTCTTAAAACTACTTTCAGATAATAGAAAAAATATATTTTTACTTTGAATGTAAAAACTAGAACTTGATCTAGTCCACAAAGAAACCCAACAAGTGCTTAGAAAAGCTCACAAACATTTATAAACAATCAATTTAAAAAGTTGACAGCTGAGAAAACATCATATTAACATAAATCAACAAAATTAAATACCCGAAATTGGTAAGTAAACGAAAAGATATACAAAACATATTATTTAGTAGATAATCTAGAGATAAAACTTGGCCTAGACAGGAATATTTAAATTGACCCCTTTAAAAAGTAGACGCTTTAAAAAAGCTCGTGAAAAATACAGCTTTTAGCGGCGCGTTATTTAAAAATTTGAATAACTTTATTTTACGTTCAGACTTCATTCAAATTTTAAAGCGACAACAATTTAGGGGCAATTTAGACCAGCTCTTATGTAAATCACTCTCATTGAAGGGAAAAAAGAGGCTTGGCCTTCCTTCGATGTTCTGTCATTGACAGGATAACAAAATTATTCCGGGAATTTCCCCGTGAAAACTGGCAACTGACAGATTTCATCGCCGGGCTCAGATGTTGAGTGTGTTTTTGCAATCTGTTTATCTAGGATTTTAACGACCCTCAGGCCCCCACATTTATTGGCATTGCAAATTCCATTTCTTAAATATTTATTTGAGATATATCTTCGCTTTCCGTTTCAAATGCAAATTCGCCCTCGCCTCAATGAATTTCCTTTTTGCGAAAGAATGAAAAATGTTCTCACTCTCTCAAAAAAATGCACATATCATTTTGTAGTTCTCGCCTTGCGTTTTATGTAAGTTGTGTCTTTGATTTCATAACCAGTCAGCGGAAATGGTATTGGGGTTGCTATAAGTCCACCACAGATTCATAGATGGGGTATGGTATGAATATTGTTGTATTATAAGTTGTGCAGATTATGATTTAAAAATTAGGAAAATATATTCGGATTTATTTACCAGATGTTTCTTATCAGATGGAATTTATTTCGTTGTTAAGAACCCTTAACTCTTTATTAGCACACTTTTCAAATAATAAATAAATATTATTATAATATATATAAATATAATATTTTACACCCAAAATGTGCATTATAATTTTATATTATTAGAGATTGCTTAAATATTTTCAATACTTCCCTGGGTGAATTTCCGTTGTTGGCCCTTTAACGTGTTAATTAACGTGTTCGCTCAAAAGAGGGGAACAAAACACGAATGCAGCTCAACTGCACTCGACAAATATAGCGCGGAAACATTCAAAGTCAGCAACCTGGAAGCCGCACAAAATCCCGGTAACCCACTGCGCCATCCTGCATCCCGATTCATGTCCTATAAATATCGCCACGGGGGGCTTTCTATCCGAATGCAGCATTTGTTCCTCCGCAGTTCGAATCCACTGGCTTTGTCCTCCAACTGTGTTGTTTACACAATCAGCAGCCCGAATGTCTGCAAGTGAGTCACATGCGGCCACCGGGTGCCGCAGTCGCCTGTTGAGGATTTACCTGGTTATGTGAATGGCGGAGGTTGGGATTGGCATTGAGGGTTCCCCCCTTTTGGGCCGGAATGGCAATGGCCCTTCTAACCCACTTTCTCCTTCCCTTTCATGCCTTTCGGCTAAGTGTGGCTTCTTGGAATTTTCGGGGCTCGTCTGGTAGGCATTTTTCTTGATTCGATTCACAGCGGGTGGTAAATGGGGGACACGCTGTTTGGACACGTGGATGAGGTGATGTGCGCCGGATTTAAATGGGAGTTTATTCTGATTTCATCCCCGAGTGGCTGCAATTGCAGCACATTGCACTGACTGCGCCCTTGATGGTCACATGGGATCTGAATTTGTTTGGAATTGCTTATATTTATTTTTGGAGCGCCACTTTCGTTTGCATAAAGCCGCTGAAGGACAATTAATAATTCCGACGATTAACTTATTTGTAAACAGCAGTCGGGTTCAAGGAGCTACTGACCTTTTCCTATTTTTAGCTAATTGTTTTTAAATATGGTTGTGAAAAATTGGAACAAAGTATGTTGAATTTAATAGAGCACTTGTTCAAAAAAAAGTTGTATACCAAAGTTAAAAATTAGAAACTAATTTTAATAATGAATCAAATATTAAATACAATATTCTATAGTAAATTAATGAATAATTAAATGAGTTTTAGATTTTTATTGAGTAATTACTATATTTTATTAAAATTAGGTTTTAGAAAATTTATTTTATATACTTAATAATTTTTATTTATTTGCAGCGTCTGTGCAAACTCGAAAGGGGTACTTCAATGACTGGATTCGACAATGAGCAGAGGTAGGCAGCTCAAGCATCACATCTGGAATAATCAAAACTTTATTGAGTAAAATCGGTTATGGACTGGTTACTAGCAACCCCGCAGTTGTACAGCGCCTTCTCCTCTTTGGGTTGCCTAGAGGGGGACACCTATGTGGTCAACCCAAATGCATTGGGTAAGTTGTAATTAGGTAATATGGAACCAGAACTTGAAATTAAATATCTTCTCTTTTTCTAGCCATTCTGGAGGAGATCAACTACAAACTCACCTATGAGGACCAGACACTTCGCACCTTCCGCCGAGCCATTGGATTTGGCCAGAATGTGCGCTCCGATCTGATTCCGTTGCTGGAAAACGCCAAGGACGATGCGGTCCTGGAGTCGGTGATCAGGATCCTGGTCAACCTGACGGTGCCGGTGGAGTGCCTGTTCTCCGTGGACGTGATGTACCGCACGGACGTGGGACGCCACACCATCTTCGAGCTGAACAAGCTGCTCTACACCAGCAAGGAGGCCTTCACCGAGGCGAGGAGCACCAAGAGCGTGGTGGAGTACATGAAGCACATCCTGGAGTCGGACCCCAAGCTGTCGCCGCACAAATGCGACCAGATCAACAACTGTCTGCTGCTGCTGAGGAACATCCTCCACATCCCCGAGACCCATGCCCACTGTGTCATGCCCATGATGCAGTCGATGCCCCACGGCATCTCCATGCAGAATACGATCCTGTGGAATCTGTTCATTCAGAGCATCGACAAATTACTCCTCTATCTGATGACCTGTCCGCAGAGAGCCTTTTGGGGAGTGACCATGGTGCAGTTGATCGCTCTGATCTACAAGGATCAGCACGTGAGCACTCTGCAGAAGCTCCTAAATCTCTGGTTCGAAGCCTCTCTGTCGGAGAGTTCTGAGGATAACGAGAGTAATACCTCGCCGCCGAAGCAGGGCAGTGGCGACTCCAGCCCCATGCTGACCTCGGATCCCACCTCCGATTCCTCGGACAACGGCAGCAACGGACGGGGCATGGGCAGTGGGTGCGGCATGCTGCGCGAGGGAACGGCGGCCACCTTGCAGGAGGTGAGTCGGAAGGGCCAGGAGTACCAGAACGCCATGGCCAGGGTGCCGGCCGACAAGGCCGATGGCTTCGAGGAGGCCAGCGACATGACTGGCAACGACAGCGAGCTGCCGGGATCCCCGGAGCAATCGCAGCCCACCGGGGAGTCCATGGACGACGGCGACTACGAGGATCAGCAGCAAATCCAAATCCAGCGGGACGAAGAAGGCGACGAGAACGAAGATGAGGTTAGTCATTCAGTAATTAATATTAATAATTGATTGACTTTCAAATTATTTGTTATCAGGACGAAGTGGAAGAAGAGGAATATCTGCAACTGAGCGAGGCCCCTGAACCCCTGAACTTAACCCAACAACCAGCTGACAAGGTCAACAACACTACCAACCCATCGGCCAGTCCCCCAAGTGGCTGCCTGGGAAACGAGCCCTTCAAGCCACCGCCTCCTCTGCCCGTCAGAGCCTCCACCTCGGCCCAAGCTCAAATGCACCAGTTCAACGAATCGTCTTACAAGTCCCACGTGTCGGCGGTCAAACTCGGCCAGAAGTCCCCCCACGCCGGCCAACTTCAGCTGACCAAGGGAAAGTGCTGTCCCCAGAAGAGGGAGTGCCCCTCCTCGCAGTCGGAGCTATCGGATTGCGGTTACGGGACCCAGGTGGAGAACCAGGAGTCCATCTCCACCTCCAGCAACGACGATGACGGGCCGCAGGGCAAGCCGCAGCACCAGAAGCCTCCGTGTAACACGAAACCAAGGAACAAACCTCGCACTATTATGTCACCCATGGACAAGAAAGAGCTGAGGCGCAAAAAACTGGTCAAGCGCAGCAAGAGTAGTCTGTAAGTTCTAGAAAATATCCAAAGCATATGAATTTCCTCATTGTTATATAATCTTGAACAACACAGCATCAACATGAAGGGTCTGGTGCAGCACACACCCACCGACGATGATATTTCCAATCTGCTGAAGGAATTCACCGTGGACTTCCTCCTCAAGGGCTACAGCTACCTGGTGGAGGAGCTCCACATGCAACTTCTCTCCAATGCGGTAGGTGGATATTACTAAATAATATTGAATAAATGCCTAATATTCTTTTACGTTATGTTGTTTAATGACCAAAATTTACTAACATGAGACAGAACAAGGTGAACTTTTACTTTCAAAAACATGAAAACTACCAAATCATTTTAATTTTATGGTATGCTAGTGTTCTTGTATTCATAGATGAGAGCTTAAGAAACTTAAAACTATAAAATTTAAAGTAGATAAAATCTTATAAAGTATTTCCATCATAGACTTGTATAGGAATGTAAAGACTATTTTCTGACTTTATTTGTTTTCTATTCAGAAGGTGCCCATTGATACGTCGCACTTTTTCTGGCTGGTCACCTACTTCCTGAAGTTTGCCGCCCAACTGGAGTTGGATATGGAGCACATCGACACCATACTGACCTACGATGTGCTGAGCTACTTGACCTACGAGGGCGTGTCCCTCTGTGAGCAACTGGAACTCAATGCCCGACAGGAGGGAAGTGACCTGAAGCCCTACTTGAGGCGGATGCACCTGGTGGTGACGGCCATCAGGGAGTTCCTGCAGGCCATCGATACGTACAACAAAGTCACCCACTTGAACGAGGACGACAGGGAGCATCTGAGGCAACTCCAGTTGCAGATCAGCGAGATGTCCGATCTGCGGTGTCTTTTCGTGCTCCTGCTGAGGCGCTTCAATCCCAGCATCCATTCCAAACAGTATCTCCAAGATCTGGTGGTCACCAATCACATTCTCCTCCTGATCCTGGACAATGCGGCCAAAGTTGAAGGCGGTCAATCGATTCGCCTCTCAGAACACATTACGCAGTAAGAGTTAACTTCAAAGGAAGATTTTAAAAATTTTAATCACATTATTTAAACCCAAGGTTTGCCACCCTGGAAGTAATGCATTATTATGGCATCCTCTTGGAGGACTTTAACAACAACGGAGAGTTCGTCAACGACTGCATCTTTACCATGATGCACCACATCGGTGGTGATCTGGGACAGATTGGAGTGCTATTTCAACCAATTATCCTGAAGACCTATTCCAGAATTTGGGAGGCGGACTATGAGCTGTGTGATGTAAGCGGTATTCATTGCAAAATATCTTTATTTATATAATATTTTGTGGGTTCTTTCAGGACTGGTCCGATCTTATCGAGTATGTCATTCACAAGTTCATGAACACTCCTCCGAAGTCGCCTTTGACCATTCCCACAACTTCTTTGACTGAAATGACCAAAGAACACAATCAGGAGCATACCGTTTGGTAAGGATTTCAGACGTTTTCCTAAGAGCAATTATACACATAGGGTGTTTTTTCGCATTCGCCATATATCATTCAAAAAAATCAAAATACTTTGTTGAACTATTAAACCGTTCGTTGATTTAAGATACAAATAACATAATTAATAAAGATCATATGAACATTTATGGACCTCATAGGATCGGCGTTTAGTGTTTTCTTTTAGAGATATTTAGTCGCACTAATCTAATCTTCATTCGTGGATGTCCTTCAAGTGATTATTTTAATATTACTCATTCATTTTTAGGGTTCCAAGTATTTATGTGATTCTTTATTTGATTTTATAAGCCTGCTAACAAAACTTTCACTAAGAAAGAGCTTACTAACAATGTGTAGAAATTGAAAAGCCCAAGGTCCTCCTTAACATTCTGATGAAATTAACATTAAACGTGCCATGTAAATTTAGTTAACTCCTTTAGTCGGTAGAAAGTTTGATTTAAGTACAATACAATACAATTAATTATAATTTATTTTCTACTAGCTCTTGGTCGCAGGAGGAAATGGACACTCTTTACTGGTATTATGTGCAGAGCAAGAAGAACAACGATATAGTGGGGAAAATAGTAAAGCTGTTCAGCAACAATGGCAACAAGCTGAAAACTCGAATTTCCATTATCCAACAACTCCTGCAACAGGTAAAGATACGCGCAAATCTTATCCCAAATGGTTTTATTTGATTACTTTGCTATTTTTCGAAGGACATTATTACCTTGCTGGAGTACGATGACTTGATGAAGTTCGAGGATGCTGAGTACCAGAGAACTTTGCTGACCACGCCCACTTCTGCGACAACAGAGTCGGGAATTGAGATTAAGGAGTGCGCCTACGGCAAACCTTCAGATGATGTGCAGGTGGGATGACCTTATATTGTTCTTAGATATTAATAAAAATTATTATTTTAAATAAATAATATTGGAAAAGATATTACAATAGTTACAGCTTAAAATTCGGATTTTTTACGCTTAAAATAATTAACTGAATTTTGTATGCAAATGTGAATTTTTAGAGTGTTTTTTTGCTGACACCTTTTTCACATTTTTTTACATCATACATTTTTTGCAAAAAATTTTAAAAAATGAAAATGTTTAAAATTAAATGGCAATCTATTATGAATTTAATTACGAGCTCAATGTCTATCTATTATATAGATATTAATATTGTTAATGGGTTCACTATTTTTGAAGTACTAAATTTTTCTTATATTATATTTTTCCAGATCCTGCTGGACTTGATCATCAAGGAGCACAAGTCGCAGCACCTGGTGTGGTTGCAGAAGATCCTGATCGAGAGCTGCTTCGTCAAGCTGACCCTGCGCAGTGGTCTCAAGGTTGCGGAGGGCAATCACATCATGGAACCGGTGGCCTACCACTGCATCTGCAAACAGAAGTCCATACCGGTGGTGCAGTGGAACAACGAGCAGTCCACGACGATGCTCTACCAACCCTTTGTCCTGCTGCTCCACAAGTTGGGCATCCAGCTGCCGGCGGACGCGGGCTCGATCTTCGCCAGAATTCCGGACTACTGGACCCCGGAGACGATGTACGGACTGGCCAAGAAGCTGGGACCCCTGGACAAACGTGAGTTGAAGTCATCCCACACCAAACACGAATAGATCCTGTCATGTCGCAAAGGTGTTGTGTATACCGTTATCAACAATTTTTACCCTCTCTCTGTGTGTGAAATTTTGATCATGGGAATCTCGCCCGAACCCGAATCCAAATCCAAACCCGCACTTCCGTCCATGCCCATTCTCATTGTGTGTCCGTCGGTGTATCTCGATATGCTGTGTGCCTCTCTCCTTCTCCTCCTTCTGGGCTCTTATAGTCAACCTCAAGTTCGACGCCAGTGAGCTGGAGGATGCGACGGCGGCGAGTCCGGCGCGGTACCACCACACCGGACCACGTAACTCCTTAAGCTCGGTTAGCAGCCTGGACGTGGACCTCGGCGAACCGGAGGAGCTGGCCCTCATACCCGAGGTGGATGCGGCCGTGGAGAAGGCCCATGCCATGGCGTCGACGCCCCCGCCCAGCGAGATCTTCGCGGTGCCCAAGACCAAGCACTGCAACTCGATTATCAGGTGTGTAACTCGAACCCCCTAATGTCCCATCATTTGTTAATTTCCCCCCTTTTATTCGACAGATATACGCCCGATCCCACGCCTCCAGTCCCCAACTGGCTGCAGTTGGTAATGCGCAGCAAATGCAATCAGCGCTCGAGTCCGGCTGGTGATCCCAGCGATTGGTAAGTGCACTTTGTCCACATCCACATATCCATATCTCGAGCCAAGTCGCGCGACCTAGCCCAACCTAAGCGAAGACAATGCTGAAATCATCAGATTTATGGCACACGGCAGCCGTTGGGCTCTCCAAAAACACCGAACATATTGTTAACACGACGCGACGCTCTCTCTCTCTCTCTCTCGGCCAACTGAAGTCAGCCAGCTACAAACTTTGGGCCGCGATTTATGAACTTTGCGGCCCGCGGTACATTTACTTTCCTGTGTTGACAGTCGTTGTCGCCAGTTGCGCACTAAATGTCAGCTCCGTTTTGGTCATTGTGTCTGTCGGCCAGTCTCCCAGCCTTCTAAGTTAGAACTGACTGCACTGGCAGCTTTAAGATCAGAAAAGCAAATATAACTTAAAATATATAATCGTTCTAAGGACAGTTAGAAGTGGTTTTAAATCCCAAGAGATCATTTATGAAGGGTTCTAAAAATATGAGGTAAAAAAGAACTTATTCTTTTCTGAGAACTTTAATCTAATAATGATAATAAATGGATTCTCAGCCCTGATTTTGTTCAGTGCACGTGGGGCCACCGCTCGACTATCTATCTAGCTGCATATAGAGCGTGTATCTCATCCGCCTCGGCCATGTGTGTCCGTATTACTCGTACTTTTGGCCAGACCGCGACTACGACTCCGGACTCCGTCCCAAGACCCCACACGATCAGATTCATATGCAGCTCACCCGCTGGCGGAGCTGCTCCTGCGATTCGGCGATTTGGCGATTCCGATTGCGACGGCTGCTGCTCATGTTGAACAGCATTTTGCATTTGGGTTTATGACTTTTTGTATGGCATTTTGTTGTTACACCAAAACTCTTAGATCCGCGATAAATAGTCGCACTGGCCGATTATAGGATAACGCAAAGTATATTGGGTTTGTTTGGATTGGGTCCGAAAAGGGTGGGGCTGCGTTTAATTTGGGCATTCGAACTAGTTTGTATGATTGATATCTGGCAATTAAAGGCTGCAATCTCTAATTGGACTGTGAGAACATAAAATACTTAACTGTGAATGCAAGTATTGAATAATTCAAAATACCGAATCTGGCTTTGACTTGCTTTGCTGATTAAATGCAGCCATATACTTCGGATTTTATTTACCTGCGTGATTTTTTGGGATATTAAATTTCCCACGTCGAATCAAGATAACATTTACATAATATCATTAGCTGAAAGATTTATTCGTTTCTGAAAAAGCCTTGTTTGTATTTGGCCTTTTTTGTTTGAATTTTGCATTCAGAAGATTTATTCTCTTTAAAGGGGAAAATATTATTGCATTAATTATAAATAAATAAATGAAAGATAAAGGCTCTTTGGCATAAATATTTTATAGTAAAATATAAAAAAAAAATTTTAAATTACAAATAAATAAAAAATAATTTTATGAGGTACTGGTGAAACCTAAATTCCCGCGGCTTAACACTTTCCACTCCCTCACTGGGTTCCGAAATACTTGGCGTTTTTTCCTAAGAATCATTTACACCTTCGACAAGTTGGCCATGTCCGCCACAAGCGAACACACGGCTATCCAGCAATCAATGCTACCCATGAGATACATTGGCCTGACCTCCGTCGGCGAACCCAGCAGCAGCAGCAAATACCTAGCAGCAACATGAGCAACACCAGCAACACCAGCAACTGCAGCAACATCAAGAGCAACACGAAATGAAGTCATCGCGATTAGCACGCGCAGCTGAGACAGAGCCTATGAATGTCGGGCAGTTGTATCTGTATCTGATGGATACCCGCGAGCTGGAGGACAGTGGCTGCAATAACACTCGCACCCTGCCTGCATAAATTGTCTTTGTCGCGTCGCATACACAATCCAGATAATCTCGCTGCCACAGCTGCTCGGAGTCAATCAATTCATTAGGCTTATAGGGCGAAATCAAAGCGTTTACACCGAATTAACTTTAATAAGCCGCCTGAATAATTGCCCATTGTTTTGGGTAATTAGAAATCGGAGCTGATCCGAGCCGAAACCGCCATTAATCACAGCGAGTGATGTTGACATTTAGCCGGGCTTACAATCGCCTGTCAACCGCTGCTGCATCCTTAGAAGAAGCTGTCGTCGACCCCCTGAGAATTTCCAGCGAACTGAACCAGTTTTCGGAATAAAATTTGCATATTTTTTGTCCCATCTGCGATCTGCGTTCTGCTCTTCGAAGGCATGTGAAATATTCTTGCTGATATTTTATTTATTGTTTGCTGCACAAACGTTGTATCTGTGGTTCCTCTGCCTTTGTCAAACGAGTTTTTGTGTTTACAGTTGTTACGGTTTTTTTTTATTTTTTGCGTGGAAAGTAAAAGTCAAAAGTTACGCGATCTTTGGCCCCCCGGGGATCCCCCGGCTGAGAGGCAGTGCGTGAGTCCCAGAGTGCAACGAAACAAGTTCTTTTGTTAGTTTGGATAGTAAATAAAAAGCCAACTCGGTGGCTGACTCAGTAGTTGGCTTAGATCATTAAGGATGAAGTCATCTATTTTTTATAAGGCTAGAAAATTTAACCTGTTACGAAAGACTTTCATTTAAAATTTTTAAGAAATAAATTATTCGAGATATTTTTAGCTATTTGGAATTCTTTTTCCCAATTTTATTGGCTCAATAAAAACGTATCTCACAGATACTTAAAATAATTGCACAACTCTATAAAAGCTTAGGCAAATTATCACAAGATGTGGGCACGCTCCTCGGCCGCCTATTTTATATATTTTTTTACTTGCTGCCCTGGGGCGTGGGCGTTGACATAAGGCAATTTTCCAAAGTAATTTACTTTGACGCCTGGCGAAAATTGAATTTGACATTTTTCTCATTTTTTGCTGTTATTTGCCGAGAGTTGCTATGTACGAGTACCAACTCAATGGCCAGCCCACGAGGAAGCCAAAGTCAACAGCGTGGGCTGTTTTCGACTCTGCAATCTGTCAGGCACAACAGCAACACCAAGTGCACAGCAGCAACATCGGGCAGAAGACTACCGACTACAGGTTATATTTTTTCCGTTTCGGTTTTCCCAGCTTCAATTGGCGACCTTCTATAACTCTGACTTCGTTTTGGGTTTGGCTTTAGTTTACGATTTTTTGTTGCTGCTTCTACATTTGGTTAACATTTTACATTATTGCCAATTCCGTTTGGTGGCTGCTGCTGCAGAGTAATAAGTGCAACATGGACACCAATTGCTCTCTGGCGGACTGCTGCTGCCACCACATCAATCAGGCCCATTTTAATTATTAAATAAACAAGTTCCTGCAAGAAATAAAACTGCAGCAGCCGTGCAGTCTCGCTGAGTCATTCAATTCAGTAACTGCTACTATGGCCATAAAGTGTGAGAATATATGGGCTCGAGTAGCAAAGGGTTAATTGGGCAGCGATCTGTAGTTTCTTTGAAAGGGAAGGGATATGTAACAAGTTATGGATTTATAAATATACAGAAAATAACACATGTACATAAAAAAGTTTAAAAAATGTTATTTTTTCAAGTTTCTTCTTAGATACTCAAATTCTTCAAAATGAGTATAATTTCTGATGGATTTTTTTATGATAAAAATGTATTAAAAAAAGAAATACTAGTACAGGATATTTCTAGTTGGGAATATAGCATTTTTGAAATAATTAAAAAAGAATTTTAAAATAAAAAATATATATAAATTTGGCCATTTCAGTTCACTAACCTCATTCATCACTCTTTCCTTTACAGCATTGGTTCCACGTCGACAACCGTGGACGATGATGGCTTGGGGAAGTCCATCAGCGCGGCCACCTCGCAGGCGGCGAGCACCTCGGTGAATCCCACGACCACCTTGAGCCTGAACATGCTGAACACCTTCATGGGGAGCCACAACGAGATCAGCAGCAGTTCCGGATGCGGGGGCACCGTGTCCTCGCTGTCCATGGTGGCTCTGATGAGCACGGGCACGGCAGCCGGCGGAGGCGGAGTGGGTGGCTCCGCCGGACTGGACATGGAAGTGGACGTGGAGGCCTCCATGAAGTCCTCGTTCGAGCGACTGGAGGTCAACGGATCGCACTTTTCGCGTGCCAACAACCTGGACCAGGAGTACAGTGCCATGGTGGCTTCGGTGTACGAGAAGGAGAAGGAATTAAAGTGAGTGCGATAGAAACTGAATATCCAGTTCGAAGGACGAATGTTTTAATGCTGGCTTTTGTGTATCAAAAGTATTTTAGAATATCTTAATTTAATAACAGATTCTTGCAGTTCCTTCAGAAGAAATTGTTTGACAGATTTTTTCAACGCAATATTTTCTTTTTCTTTCCATAAAATGTGGTCAATATTTTATGAAGCCCTCTCCTTAAAAGTATCTAGAAAATATTGGTTGAACAGATTTCTTGAATAGAGATTTCCTTTCCTATATGTAGAGAACTTCGAAATATGTACTAATGCTGTGCATTATGCATATCTCCCCTTTACCACGTACTTATTATAAACAGAAATAGTTGTTTGACAAATTTCTTTAATCAAATTCGCCCAAGCTTTAAAAAAGCATAAATTAAGTTGAATAATTGTTATACATTAAGGATGGTGAAATGTACCACCATCTACCTACTTTATTAATTAATTTTGTGACCCGAACTCCTTTAAAATTAATTTCCCACTGCATTTACTAAAGTACTGGTTAATCATATTGGCAATATCGATGGAGGATTTTTCGTCTGATGCCAACTGATGTATAGAAAGAAAATTGAGACCGATGGAGGCGAGGCCCAAGGCGAAGCCAAGCCAAGATTTCGACCTGGCTAATTGACAATTAGACAGATTGCGCAAATGGCAGGCCGTCATGCTGTCAATATGTCCGCGAAAAGCGGGGAAAAGCTGGAGAATACCGGGCATTGCTGAACAGTGTCTCACATAAATTTATGGCAAGCAATTATTCAGTTTCAGCCATTTGCGGCTGGCAAGCATTTTATCCCACTTTTTGTTCGATTTCAATGGCTATTTTTGGCCACGAAAATCGTTGGAAATCGTTCTTGGCCTTTTTTTGGGCGGGTATTTTCGTAAGTGTGTGTATTGCTCATGTTTCGACTTTTGGCTCGTGATCATTGCAGCAGCGATAATGTCTCCTTGGCCTCGGACCTAACCAGAATGTATGTGAGCGATGAGGACGATCGACTGGAGCGAACCGAGTTCCGGGTGCCCCACTATCACTGAGGATCCCATGTCCCGATATCCAGATATCCCGGTTACCCGAGTTTTGAGTGAGGCCCCAGCTGGAATGAATTGTACCTTCGTCAAGCCAGTCAAGTAACCCTTGATATCGCACAGCACAAGGATTGTACATTAATATGTGACCTCTGAATGCAAAAGTATACCTGATTAAATAGAGTTAACGAAAAGTCTAAGCAGAAAGCGCAGTGCATTATACGGTTACCAGATGTGAGGCTCTTTAGATTCTATCCCCACCTTAACCCTAAGTTAACCTTAGTTTCCAATTGTATTCCGTATACTTACCACATACACACACATGAAATGGGCAGTTCCTGGTTGAAATAGTGCAAATATACACACAGATAATCTATTTACACGAGTAAGAGAAAGAAGAGCGTCCGTATCCAAAACCATCTGTATGTATATCCTTAGTCGTAAGTTATGTGCTTAGCAGTAATAAAGCTTTCTCTGTAGCCAAAATCCACAAATCTCTGTCTTTTGAGCTGGGTGCAAATCCAAATGTGAATAATGTGCAGTAAATTGGCGGAGCCGAAAGATAAACGACCGGTGGGCAACGCGAATTAAGGTCATCTGGCGGATTTCGGCGGCTGGGGGTCAGGGGTTTGGCGAGGGGCCAACATGGGGAGACTCCACGCACGGTAGCCGATAGAACTGAGAAAAACCAACTGCAGAAAATAAAAAGTGCACTGGGAAAAATCACTATACAATATATTATGGTTTGAAAAGTATAGGAAATTCTATATTATCATTTTGTTGGAGGTTGTTGTTTAATTTACAACTCAAGATTGAAAACATTAAATTCAATTTGCAGTGCAATAAATTAAACTTAGGCGACTCCGTTCCAATCACATATTCGGTCTTGGTCTGGGCCCATACATAAATGGCAAAACATGGCTAAAACAATTACCAAAACGCGGCGGGCACAACAATCGGCCATCGGAGCATAAGCATACTACTCGTACAAGAAATAATAATAATAATTGTGGCCAATTGCTGCTTAGTTGGCTAGTTAATTGCAACACGGCCAAGACGACAGTCCCCTCTCGACCGACTCTCGATGGCCACGAGTTCTTGACTGGACTTAACCAAATCTCAGAATGGCGAGAGGCTTTTGGGAGGTAAGTAAGTGATTCACTGTGGTTGGGAACCAGTTCGGAAATGGCTTAAAATGGTCATGTTTAGTTCCGTTTTTGCTTGCTTTATTTCCTCATTTTAAATATTATTTATTAATTCTATGGTACGTATCTGTCTCAGCATAATAATTTACTTGGTATTCTGCACACTGTTATTATTGTTTTATTTCGTTTTTGATCTACTTTGAGCAGTTTTGCTGACTTACTATTATTTATTCCTAACTTCCTAGTTTTGAAAAGTTTCAATAAGCTTCTTGTTCGTGATCTGCTTTGTAAAGGATTTAGTTTCATCTTTATTTTCTTAAATATAAATTTATTTGCATAATTTATTCTTTAAATAAATGAAAGATTTCCTTAAAAAATTTTTAAAAGTTTGTTTACTTCTTTTTTTTTTAAAGATTCCATTTGTTTTGGTATGCTCCAATTTAGAAATATCAAAACTATTCTAGATCTACTGAAATGTGAGTTTAAACATAGAATATTTTAATTTTAGACTTTATTTTTATAATAATAATATATGCTTAAGTTAAGACCCAACTAATTCACATATTATATAACTATAATTTATCAGGATCAAAAATTATTTATATAGTAGTTATATTCTTTTTTTTTTTTAACCGATCCCGTTCTGAAAACTATCTGCTGGCCGCACAACACCTATGATACTCCGAAATTGCCCATTCGTGGAGTCGTCTGAGTTTTCCATTGTGGTGGGCTGGTGACGGGCTGGCCAGCTACATGTCTTCGCCTGCGACTTGGCCTGCAACTCGTAGCCAAAATGCAGCCGGCAGTGCAATTACCAAGACAAGCAGCTAATTTTATTTGCTGTAAACGTGCGCCTCCGTCTTCAGATTTACTCTTGCTTTATGGCTGTGTTTTTAGAGTTTACGGAGTTGATTTTGGTTTACTTCGGTGGGAATTATTCGATGACTTTTGCTCGAGAACCCGCAGATTGCGTGTCTGAGGCACATTAGGCTCCTTTGACGGGCTGCCGCCGCCGTCACTCGCCAATGGAGTTGTCAGCACCAGAAGTGAGAAAACCCATTAATCGGGGTGGTCTCTCCATTTGGCTTTCAGATGAGATTAGGCCGGGGTGCTAAATGGCCAAAGAGGCCGGGCCACATATGCAAATCGAGCCGGAAGCCAAGGTGTCTGCGATTTGAAAGTGAAGAGAAGCGCTTCTCCCCACAAAAGAAGCGATTGTCAAAGGCTCCGCTTTTTGGCCAGATTAAATAGCACAATGAGTTAGACGATCGCGAAACTGGCTCGTTTGAAAGTTGAGTTCAAGTTCAGAAATGGCAATGGCAACAGCAACAGGTTGCTATAATTTATCTACCACAATAAGCTATTATCCCGCATACACGAATAGTTGTCAACGGGAACGATAGCGCGGCAAGAAAGTTTTCTGTTGTTTTTAGGAGGAGGTTTTTATACTCTAATCGAAGATTTTTTAGCAGGAACTGGATTTCTTTATTGCTACTTAGAGATAATTGGAAATTTCTTAAATGGGATTTCGAAATACTTAATGAAAAATAAGATAGTTAAGTTTGTTGCAACCAGATAAAAATACAATTATGTTTTAAAATGGGAGTAATTGTCGATGGATCAAAATTTTTAAATTGATTTTTTTAATCGTAAAATAAAATGAATTTATATTTGTATTTAATACGCTCCATCTTATATTATTTTTTCCTTGACAACCTTTCTCTTAAAATCATTATACCCAAAAAGTCTCTATGAGCAGCTTCTTTCAAAACAAACGGCCATCCTTTATGCCCATTCAATAATGACTTTGATCTTTATCCAGTGGAACAATCGAATATTATTTTTGCATAGGCATGTGAAATGCAAACCAAAAGCGAAGCTTATGCAATGGGGAAGTGTGAGACATTTAGATAACATTTGGTTCGGCCAGGCCTCTCGCAACGATATGGATAGTACTTGAGGCTGGGGAATTATTTTGGGCATTTAAAGGAGGGCCAGGAGAGCAGCCAAAGTCGTGTCAAGACAAAGTGCAATAATTCACACTCACTTTCGGGCTTGACGGTTTATAGGTGGGAACCCAGAAACACTAGAAACATTAGCAGCACCGCAACTTTGCCACTTTGCAACCCCGCAGAATCGACAGCCTGAACATGCCCCAGACACTCCACTGTGATTATGAAACTTTACATGAGCACGGCTGACACTTTATGTAGTTTATGACTTGATAAACTCTCGCATCGATCCGCGAATAGCCCATTGTCCAAATAAAGTCATATGCCTGAGCAGCGGTAGCCGTAGGAAAACGGAATTCAATTTACGATTTGTTTGATCGGGCATTTGAAATATGAAATGTTGGACCAATTTTGCATCGCCACCGGCGGCAATTTTCAGCTCTCAGATTTATAGTTCAATTTGATCATGATTTATCCAAACGCCCATAAATAATAACCGTGATTATGGGGCCAGGGAGTGGCCTTTGGCTGGGCCTTTAAATGATTGGGGCTCGAAATTTAATTAGCCAAGAGCCGAGGGCCAACGGGCAGGTGCTCAAAGATGACAGTCTCCCCGGTCATTTGCATACGATTCTGGGCTTCACTCCCCTTCATAAAGCTGCGGTGTACGGATCCCATCTTCGGAACCACAGTCAGCGGATACCTGAACCCGAAGAGCCGAAGAGAAGCCTGCTGCTTCGTTTCTTCGGGCACTCAGTCGGCTATTCGGAATACCGGACTTTCGGAGTCGGCGGCTACTTCTACTTGGTGTTGCATAAAAAGTGGTTCAGTGGAGCAAACGCCTTCAAACCGAAAACATCGCGACCGCCTCCAAATAAAATCGCTGACTTTCAATCGCGCGGAAGTGAAGTGCAGCCAAGGATCAATCTCCCACATCCTTGATAAGGTGCGAGTGCAAAGCTCCCTGTGCTTCAGGGTTCTAAAAACAAAACCCATTGGTTTTTATTTGCAGCCTTCGGAATATACGCTTCATTTGGATACATCAAACAATTGAGTTCTAAACAAAAGTGAAGGTAAGAGAGCCCCCTGGAATGAGGAGGAGTAACTGTGAGCCAGTTTTTGGCATAAATTTCCGAAATCGGTGGATTATTAATTAGCTTTCGCACGAATGTTCCTGATCATCAAATAAATCGAATATTTATGATGCAATTTCGGCGGCTGAGCTGAATTTTGTGTTATGTTTTTGACGTTAGAACATTTGATACACGGAATATAATGAAGGCATAAGAAGTAACGAATACAAAAAATGCAATTTTTAAAAAAGTTGCCTCCGGGTTTAGTGAAACACAGAAATAAAATAAAAAATGTATTTCATTTGTTTTTTTTTTAATTGTGTTGACTGTGCACTTTTTTATTATTCTAGTGAGCAAAAATTAGAGATTCTTTAATGTTTTAAAATAAATTCATTAAAATTCTGGCCTATATATAGTAATGAACTCTCAGGAAATGGAAACAGAAATTAGTGAACAATACAATTTCTTTTCCACAACATATAAGTTAAAAGCTATTTGTTTTTTTTTGTGTATTAGATAACTTTTAAAAGTCAAAATGCCAAAGATAGCATAAATATTTTTCAATACATTCTTCAATAAATTATTCTTTGCCTGATAAGTGTTCTAAGCATATTTATCAAATTAAAAATTCATTTTCGATTAAATGGAAATTATAAAAACTTGATGTAGAACTATCTAATATATTTATGAACCGTTTTTTGTTCTACTTGAAATTAGAAAGAACTTGATATAGAACTATTTATTTATGAACCATTTTTTGTGCTAATGCTTATGCTTTGTTTTTCATAGATAGCTTTCTATAGGCCAAATGTCACGGATTGCATAAACATGACACAATAAAAAATTATAGACTTTTTAAGAGAATCTATACCTAGATCACATTTATTAATATTCATACCAGTTTGCCTAGTTTTTGTTTGCTAAGCTCTTGCATTGCGGAAATATGCTAGCCATAATGAATACAAATTGTGCTAAGTAATATAAAGAACAGAGTATAGTTTTCAGGGGGTTTTCTGTAGTGGCCACAATGGGGGAACCTCCGACTTTGTTGCCGTCTGACAATTACAAGTGTCTTTTTATTGCGGATTATTTTGATGAGGTTCAATTTAAATTGAATTGGCCATTGGAATTGCCAGCGAATTGCGCTTTAATCAGTCTGACAGACGTCACACAGTGGCAGACAGACTAATTTGCATATTAATTTTAATTGAGTGAGCAGCGGCCGGCAGGAGACATCCATCGATAAAGTTCATTCGAATTGAAATGGAAAATGTCAGCCTCCAGACTCAAACTCAAATCGAATTCGAAATGGAAACCGAATTGAAAAAGAGCCATTGGCAGTGCAGCTGTGGTGGGTCCAATAAAAGCAGGCGCAGAATAAATTTAAATACAATGCAGCTACAGATTGTCGAAACAAATGTGATTATGGCAAAAAAATGCCTTTGCGATCCCGAAACTGAAAGCAAGTTCGTTGCCTAAGTCTTTTGATTGATTGACTAAACGGCGGCGAATTTATGGCAGCATCATCCCCCTCTCATTTCTCTTTTTCCTTTTCCTCGGAGTCATAAAAACCCCGCCTATCAAAGCTTCCGCCTGGCGAGTGACAAGCTTGGCAAATTGTTACACACTAACCATTCAATGTCATTGGCAAAAAAGCAACTTGGCGAAACCGAAGCAAAGCAGACACAGAAAAAAAATTCGCAAATCTCGCACTGTATTCCATCATCGAATTTGCATATGCAAATTTCATTCCCACGACTTTTAATTGCAATGAAAAAAACCAAAACTAGAAAAGCGAATGGAAATGCCGAGGAGAAGACCTGGAACTAGCCGAATGCCATAATTCTCGATAGTTGTTTGTCTCTCAGGCTGCCAAAGACAAAGCCAAGGTCAAGTGCGTGATGCTATCCCCCGATATTTATCACCGATCGCCGCTCATTTGGAGCTTCTCAAGTAGATTTTTTATTATCAGGAATTTATTGGGTCTTAAAACAACATTCACTTC
Organism: Drosophila mimetica; assembly: GCA_037075245.1. NCBI lineage: Eukaryota > Metazoa > Arthropoda > Insecta > Diptera > Drosophilidae > Drosophila > Drosophila mimetica. The sequence continues at coordinate 789,826 of JBAMCH010000007.1, forward strand.
TTCTTAAATGAGACGTAAAGGCATTCAATGAATTGCAATTTTTATATTTTACTATCTCTTTGGAATTACAAAACTAATTTTTTTAGACTACCATTACTATTTTTCGTTTAAGTTTTTCCTGGAAGCGTGCAGTTCCCTTTAAAAATATTTTACAACCCCTACCATGCTCACAACTTAAATGCTTTTAAATGTTAAGTAGTATTTAACCCATTGAGTTTGTTTATTATTTTTACCACCATCTGAGCTTAATTTATGTAACACACTTTGCCATCTCTATTAATTCCCAGATAAATCTGTTAGTTAATAAACCCTTCATGGTTGTTGATAAATGTTCTGAACTCTATGATTTGTATTTCCCATTTCTATACGTTTTTTGTACTAGTTCTAGACCCATAAATCTCTGCTAATGGCTGCTTCTAGAGTATTCAAAGTTCGCTTTACTTAAAGTGAGTTTTTATTTTTTATGATATACTATTGCCTGGCACATCTTTGGGTCATTTTAATTAACACTATTAGCAAAGCCATCAAACAAGGCTAATTAATGAAGCAAAGTTAAATGACTTTTATTCGAACACAATTCGAATTCCCCCCGAAAGTAATGTGTCATAATCAAGTCAGAACCCTGACACTTCCCCCTCGGGGCCACTGGAGCAGGTGAACATGGCTCGGTTTGTTGCATAAAAATTAATAAATAAAAATGGAACCAGTTCAGAACCATGGGTGAGGCACAAGCCAAAGTCTGGGCTGCACCTAGAAATGCGTACAAATCCGTTGACATTTCGCCCGACAACCTTACAAGACACTCCGACTCCTGCCTTCGAGTCGGAGTCAGAAACAGCGACAGAAACACAAGACGGGCCCTGGGACGACAGACAATTACTAATTGAGTTTCCCCCTGCGAGACTTACATTAATTACCCTCTGACGGGGCTGAAGTGGCGGCGTGGCCGAGATCCGAACTTTGGGTTCATTAAGGGTGGGCGTCGCCCAGTTGGGCCCTGCATTATGTAACTCTTGTATCTTCGCCGGCTAAATGTTCGCCTTACAAATTAACCAAAGCAAACATTTCGGTGCAAAGTTCAATTACAACAGCGGCAGCAGCTGAGGAGGAAAACAAACAGTGGTTGAGAAATCCCTTGTAAGCGAATCGAATATCGAAATCCAAATCGAGGCAAATAACAAACAATAACAAGGGCAGTCCGACGAATTAATTGAAAGTATTTACAAACTCGCGAGCATTTAATATCGGAAAAATCAAATTGAATTGAAGAGCGCGGAGAAGCAAGGCAGTGATTGAACCCAAAATTGATTGAGCCCAGCGGGCGATTGGCTTAAAAGACTGGAAAATCTTCGAGCTGTCGAAGGGGTTTCCACCCACTGACCTCTGGGTAATTAAGCAGTTGATTGAATATTTCCTACAGTGATGATAAAATATAGTTCAAGGAAGTATTTTAGGATTTGAAAGTATAATGAATAGTACCAATTATTTTTAGAAAACATGCAAGCATTTCCCAATCGAATATTGTTTTCGAAAAACCTCCCACTCGTATTTGGCAACTATCTAATTGAACATCCAAAAAGATTTCTGAGAAGAAACCGATTTTATTCGCTCCATTGTTGCGCTGCCTGCCACTATTCACATTTTCCCCGAGGCGTCTATTATTGCTGGTCAGTCAAGAGTTCAAATTGGCAAAAATATTGATTGTGGTGGGCCGAGTTCAACCTGGGTTGAGTTTCCCAAGTCAGTCAGGCAGTCACGCATATGCCCCTTTCGATTTCGTTTGAATCGGAATCGGAATCTCTTTTCCAGCGATTTCTCAATTCAAGTTTCGAGAGTATAAGTGCTATGCAAATCGATCGGCGGAGTTACCGGAGCCCAAATTCAATTTGCATTTCCCAAACAAAGTTCGTGATATGTCAGCGGGCGTTAGAATGTGTTGGAGGTCACACCGCCCCATTTTCAGTACCCGTACTCAGTACTCGGCAGTTGACACTTTTGCCTGGAACTTCGCAATTAGCAGAACCTTTCGAAAATAAATCGTCCAATGTCGCCCCGGCATTTGTGATGAATTTCAGCTGAGCTTTGTTTGTGTGCGGTGATTTCGGTTTAATTCCGTTTTAATTGCTTTATCAAAATGCCAAAGCCTGCCAGCAGAAAACGAATGACTGAGGCAACGAACTTGATTTGAAAACGGGTTGAATCTGCCTTTGGCTTTGTGTTTGCTGTCGGCTGTCAGCTGTCCGCTCCCCTCATTAATAGTTTTAACTCACTGTTTCGGATCTATAATCGCCGAAATCTTAATTGTTGTTTCCTTCGATTGTGCAGTGATGTCTTTCTGCTGCTGCTTTTTCTGCTGCATTTGCATAGCTGTTGGCACCTGTCCCGGCTTATTGAAACACTTTTATTGGCATTTATATAGCATACACATGTTACTTCTTGTCTATGCTTATTTTTCACTCTCGGTATCCAGGTCAAGTCGGCTGTCATTTGATGCAAGTTATTAGGCAATGTTCCTCCCCTCTTCGCGCAGCTTGTTCAACTACAAATTGCGTTTTTGCATTCAATTTGGCCCAAGTTAACGCACAAGTGGGCGTGGTCCGGCCACTAAGGCGTAGCTTTTGATTAGAATTTCGGTTTCGCAAAGAATAAAGGCTGGAAAATGTGTAAGCACTCTGTGAAGTTTGCCTTGAACTGCGCTCTGAGGTGGGGAAGTGGTTTCTACAATTGAAAATATTTTAAATAATAAATTAATTTCAGATATGAGATATAATATCATTTTTCCAAACAATTTAAAAATGAATTATAAATATATATCTCCCTTTTTAAAACTAAAATAAAATATTTTTTTCAGTGTACATTGTAGAATCTAATTGCCACTGTGTTTTTTTTATCCGACTGACCCAATTCTCCAGCTAATTACAGCTGACAATTGTTTCCACTTAACTCTTGCTTCGCTGATTAACTTTCTAGCTGTTACAGATCCGTCTTGTTATATTGTAATAGAAAAATATTCAATGTCAGTTCAAAGACTTTATAATAATTTTAGAATGTCTTTAAAGCAATGAAAAAATGTGTTAACAAATTAGTAAATATATTTAGAAATAAAACTTAATCTGTGGCCCCTGCACTAAACCATTTGTCACCTTTAGACTGCCAAAAATATTTTGCATAATTCGCCTTGCTTGAACACCCGCTTTAATTGCCGAAAAGAATTTAAGCCGCCACCGTGGGTGATTAAGTAAATTAGCTTTGGCCAGAACGCGATAGACCCACACAGATAAAATCAGATTTGATTTCAGATAGATGTTGCAACTAGCTGATACAAGCAGCAACTAGCAACAAGCAACCTGCAACATCGTCGCTGCCTGCGAACGACATCAATTAGCGGCGTTTTAAGTGCGTTCCACATTTGGCGTGAAAAAAGCTGAAAAGCGCAAGAGGAAAATGCGTCGAAAAACGCCTCAAGTCAATCAATTTTCCTAGTGCGGTGCAGAGTACACAGAACATAATATTTTTATATTGTTTAATCCTGTTATTTGGTTTTTATAATACATTATTAATACATTAGTTTTAAAAATTTGAATAAATTTTAATAATTTTGCTCGAAGGATGCAAATATCCACTTCAATGATATTAACATGTTTTGGGGAAACAAATCACACTACCTTCTGGTTTTTCGTTGTGTACTGGCCAACAAGGAGGCCCGAACTCGCCGCTCGAGCCTGGTCAAGATTGCGTGGCCAGATTGGAAGCCATTTGGAAAGGCAGCGCTCGAGTTACGCGCCGGCAACTTACGCAAATTTTGTCAGTCCTGAAGTTCCCATTCCCCCGAAGCGCCCCCTTCCCAGATCCTCGATCTGCGATCGCCCCTAAGGCCCGAATGTCCAAGCCACTAAAAGCCGCCTCATCAGAGGGAGATACTCAGCGACACACCCTAATCGGGCCATGTCTTCGGATCTCGGTCTTGGAAACAGAGTTTTCGAGTGCCAGACACCGTGTGGTTGCGAGTCGGCTTCGATGTCTGGATCTCGGGTTTTCAAAGATTTTTAATTGAAATCTGCAACGACTGTCGGCCAGACAACTAGTTTACGCATTTGAAAGTGCTGCATTTGCTGTGCTGTGCTGGTAATTAAAAACTTGTCGTTTGATTTGATAACTTTTTCTGCCGAGTACCCTTAAGCGATTGAGGAGAGGAGATCTCAAGGAGGGGTTTGATGGCCTTAATATAGCTAATGGGTTTTTTAGCGGGGAAATAAAATGATGATTTAACTAATGTGATTATATCCGACTGCCATTTAATTACCTGAGTACTATTTTAATTTTTATGGATATGATATTCAGTTAGTGAATTTAGTGAATTTTTATAGTTGGTACTTAAATAAAATTGTATTAAAAGCCTAACTAAATTAATTTAATAATAAAATAAACTAAAATTGGTGTTATATTTTTTCCGTGAAACCCAATAGCTGGCCATCAATTTAATACCCAATCCATAGAGTATTCCACCTTCAAACGATTCCAAAACAGTTCCTTTCACGTTTCTTCACGTTTCGGTCAACGCGGCGCATACGCAACATTTGTCATGATATGTCCACTCGGTCTGGACATGCTCATTTTCGGCGGTAGAAGGATGTACGGCTGAGTGATTAATGTGCTGGCAACAGAGTTAGCTACCCCTCGATGCAGTATCCAATCCGCATTCCGGCCCTGCTCTCCATCATCCCGAGATCTTTAACTAGCGATGCCAATTGATACCAGTTTATCAAAACCAGTTTAGACGCAATGCGAAAACCCAAATACAAAACGCCCCTCGGCTAATCCGAAAACCCAAGAAATATTTATAAAGATTGGAGCATGAACATTGCACAATTTTCAGTTGGGAGGAGGCCATAACGTGACATCCTGGCTACTGGACCGCTGTAACTTAATATGCAACGCATCGATTACTTCTTAGCCTTTGGCTCTCTGGCCGAAAAGTGAGTGGGAAAATCGCCGTCTCTTGGCGTGGTCAAAAGGATTTTAATTAACCGATTGGCTAAAAATCTAATTTCCGCTGGCGAAAATAAATAGAGCGCCACAATTTTGGTGATGCAATATCATCCGAAATGTGCCACGCAAAAGTTATCAACAAATCAAAGCGAGTCCAAAGCCGCATTGACACACTTTTCCCGCCCGCCCGCTTTCCCCCGCCCACTGCGGGCCCCCTTTTCCCTGGCGGCTGGAAAATCCACATACAATTTATAGAGCAGTGTGCATTTGGAGCGCAGCCGAAAAAGCCAGGCCCAAAGCGAGGTGCGTGAGTCGTTCAATCAATGCAATTCATTCATTGAGCCTGAAGTGGCCGACAACACGCAAGTTGACTTTTTGCCTGCCAGCCAAGTGCCTTTCAAGTCCAGTGGCGTTGTGAAAGGGTGGAGGAAAAATATAGGATACAGGTCAAATTATACAAAAAACACTTGAACGATATTATAATTATTGAATTAGCTAGGAAAGCTATTATTATCATTTAATTTGTCTTAAAATATTTACTTATATTAAAAATATTTACACTACATTTTTGAGTTAAATATTTTTAACTTAGCACTTTTATGTTAAAGCTGAAACTGATCTTTCACTCCCCCTTCTCAGTCACAGTTTAAACTGTCATCTCCAAAGTCCCCCGATCCCCCTTTTCCCATCCATATGTCATGTGTTTTCCCCGTTTTCAATACAAGAAAACCCCTTCTGCCTGCTTGGCACACGCTGCCAGCTCTGAAAAATGCGTTTTCCTAGTATGCAAAAAAAAAATTGAGCACACGCAAAAAAGTTAGCAAAAAGACGGCAAAAAATTGCGTATGAATACAATTTATTGATTTATTACGCTGCACATAGCGAATAATTTATTACAAATCTATTTGAGCTGGGCCTCCAATAAGAGGTTTCAAGTCGGGGGAATTTTAGTTTAGCGTGCCTAGAGATTTATTCTTAAAAGGTAGGTACATAAACAAAAGACTTAGGCAACAAACTTGGTATTTGGGTAAGGTTAAGAAAGTGAGTTAATATTAAACTTATTTCAAAGCGGAAGCATATGACTCTATTTTCTTCTTCTATAGAAGTTTCTTAGTACCAAAATATCATAAATCCAGTGCATTTTATTCCCTCCAAAGTCCGCAATAAAAACTCCTTTACAACCCATTTAAGCTACATAAATACATGCTTTATTATCTCCCCCTTGTTAATGACTTAATTAAACGCCTTTTATGTAAACAACGGCAAGTGAGCCGGCAACAACTACAATAACAACTCGATGCATGATCTGAACCCACAACTGACACCAGAGCAACGCCCACGCAGCAGCAACAACAAAAACAGCTGGAATAGGAATAGGAGCAACAACAATGACCACACGCCACTTGGCTGCACACTTCCCACGCCCCCTTGCCCCCCTCCGCCCCACTGTCCCCCTCTTAGCCATGGCCCCTGAGTTTGAACCTGCTGCCAGTTTCAGTAAACGTTTGTTTTTGTATCTACACAGAGAAAAAAACTAGTGAGAGCAGTAAGAACTTTTTTTGTGACAGGTGATTTAACTTTTAAAAAAATAATCAATTTGTTATTATATTCATGTAAATATATTTATACAGTTTTTATAAACTAATGTAATAATAGCGCATACATTAACTAATTTAAATAATAATTTCTTTTTATTTTAATCAGTATTATTCAAAATATTAATCCTTTAAAATGATTATATAATATTGAAATTAAACATAGTAATTTTCAATAGTTAAGTATTTAAATATTTATGAAACAATTTAGTTTGTAGCTTAGTTTTGCTCAGTGCACAGTGGTTCATTGGTGGCGACTGCCAGATGATAAATATCATTAAACCGCCCGCCTGGCTGTTTGCTTTTGTTCAGAGCGCCCAAGAAGATTGATAATGCCGCACAAAAGGAGGGCTGTTTGTGTGGGAAGTGTTAATAGGACGAATGAATATAAATATCCAATTAAGTGTGGCGATTTGATTTAATTGGCTGGCGATTTGTGGGGGGCCCCTTGTGGAGTGAATGGGGCCCCGACCCCCGGTGACTAGGAGATGTTTGCGATTCGGTTTGCTAATTAGCTTGTGGCAATCGCTTCTGGCCACCTCCTTCCATTATGATCACCGCCTTGGGCAACGATCTGTGCATGAAATATCACGCCAATTACAGTAGCGGTCGGCCGATCCAGCAACTTAACGATTCACCAACCTACCGACTAACCACAACCAGTTACTTTAAACTCTGCGCACTGCTAAATTAAATCAATTAAATCAAAAAGAGTGCAGTTTACATTTTTAAAAAGATATCAAATACTGGATACTCTTGCAGTTCATGTTATGATTTCAAAATATCATGGAGTGCATTCAAATTATTTCATCAGCTCTACTTAAAAACATACACAAATGTAATAAAATTAATGTGAACCGTAAAAAATTATACTAAGGTTGCAAATGTAAAGATAATTGGCTATAAAAATAAATAGTTACCTGTATCCATTCTACAAATATACCCCATTTAGTTTAAAGCGTATAGACAGCGGCAACCGCTGGAGTTGAGTGATTTGGGATCAATTATGTTTACGACTGCTCATTAAACATTTATCGAATTGATTGAGCGGTTATGTGATGTCGCATAAGCAATTACATGTGGGCCAAGAGATATATTTCCTCACTTAATTACCTCTTAATTAGGTCTTGGCCTCTTCAATCTAACAAGTTGTCTTCCCCTTTAATTACAGATGCCTTACCACCGACTGAGTATTCTGGGGCTGTTGCTTCTGTCCTCGGCTATCTGCGGCCAACCGGATGTGGGCTATCATTACAACAGACCCACAAGACCCACGGCACCTTCGGCTCCTTCGGGACCCGGATCTGTGTACACGGGTCACCAGTTCAGCGCCCTGCCCACTATACATCCCCTGCCACCGATCCCGGCACTTCCGCCTCTTCCCACGGCCAGGGTTCCCATTCCCAGGAGCCGTCCCACCATCGTCAGTCAGTATCTGCCGCCCAAGCCAGTGGTCTCCACGTATATTCCGCCGCCAGCTGCTGCCCCCATATCATCTATAAGTTTCCATGGAGCGCCCACCTTTAAGCCCATCTACGGACCTCCTCCGCCGCCGCCGCCGCCGCAGGTGAGGATTAGCCAGCCGATTCCCACCCTGGCTACGCCCATTGTGGTGCCGCCCACGGGACCCGCTCCTCTGCCCGAGGGCGGAAATCTTCGCATTCCCTTTGGCAAGCAGGCCCTGATCTCTCCCGGGGAGTCCTACGTGTCCAATGGAAGGCAGCTGAAGCAGTATGCGGTGATCGAGATCATAGACAACGACATAGACGAGACGCCGGCGCCCTTCCTCTCGGGATCCAGTTTCTTCGATCGCTATGGAGCTCATGTGGGTGCGCCGTCGGCGGGTGGAATCCAGATAGATTCGCGTGCCAACTCCCTGCTCCTGGAGCAGCAGCAGCTGGCCATCCAGCCCAGATCCCAGGGCGGACCTCCAGGGGGAGATGCCATCGCCTTGGGATCGGGCGGCCTGGGCTTTGTGCGACTGCCGAACGGCAATGTTTACCTGGGCTCCGGATCTCTGGGCTACATCAGCGGCCAGCAGCGGGTGGCTTCCGTTCTGGAGGCACGCACTCGATCGGAAACCAACTCGGACGCCCTGCACTTCGGTCACGGTCCCTTGGGCGGAGTAGACAACCTGCTGAGGTTCAAGTAGACAGGCTGAGGCAGAGGCTACCCTCCCCGACTTCCTCCCTTCGCACATCCACACATCTACATCTATTAAAGAATATGTATATTGTATTGTAAATATGTAATTAAAACACCTTGTTTGTGTAGACCGTAAGCGCGCTTAAACTATTCGAGATTCTTGTACATTTGTCCTATGCGAAACAACGAAACTTGATCAAATAAATACAAATATGGTTAAAAACATTAGCAATTCGGCTTCTTTAACTTATTTAGAGGTTAGAAAATCGCATGGAAAACATAGAAAAAATAAAACTGAACTTGTAAACAATTTATTGCTTATTTAAAAATATTGGGAAGTCGAAATACTGATTTACCGCTCAGTGGCGCCATAATGCCCAACAACGGGAATTTAAGGAACTAAAAATTTGTGGCTATTGCCCAAAAGTAGGCTATGTTTTTGGTAAATTATTCATACAATATGAGCGCCAAGTTTAAAAAGAAGTAGCTTTGCTAATTATTTACCTAAACCATAAAACAAGATTTGTTTGTAAATTGAAAGCCTTTTACCTTGTAATTCTTTACTACTTTATTCATTATCTTTGAATTTTATATTAATTTACAAAGTCTTAATAATTCTTAAATTAAACTTCCCAATAACTTAAACTGGATGGCTTAGTTTACTAAATATATTAAATTGATTGCTTTATATTTATAACTCGGTAAACATCTGTTTGGCTCCCAGAGAATTCGCATGCGTATCACTATTTGCACTATCTCGTGTGCTTGAATTTTTGCACTGCGATGCTAATTCTCGAAATCTCCGCTGAGAGCAAACACTTCGCCAACGCCTGTTTGCCATTAAGTAATTATTCATGCGCAGTATTCAAATGGGGCTGGAACGTGCCGGGATCAGTGAGTAGTTGTTGCTTGTGCCCTAGGGATCGGATCGTTCTATCTGAACATGTGCTCGGCATAATACTTTTGTGTATATTATTATAATGGGGAGAAGGGAGACCAGGGGGCAAGGGCAGAGTCGTTTTCTAACTGCGCAGTTTTAAAGATCTATTTTTTGGGCTTGTTTGCCGGTTTCTAGATACACACAAATGCGTTGTTCATCTTTTGTTTGGCTTGTATGTATATAACATATATATATATTCTCTCCGATAACTGGGACACGCGCTGCTGGGGCCACTGACTGGCTAACTAAAAAAGCCGGCCGGTATTTCCAGCTGTCTATAATCCACCCCCTAAGCGAACCCCCCTTTCTCTATGTTTCTCTTCAAACAGTTCAACAAACTGCCGAAAATAATATCAAACCGAAACTGACTCAAGGTGAAGTGGAAAGTGTTCTATCACACGCGTGCTCCCCCAAGGTTCATTCGCTGATAAAGAAAGTGATTTGGGATTGTAAAAAATATTAATTGAGGAGCACCAATTAAGATCTACATTATACCATTCAAAAACCAATTTAGTTTCCTTTTAAATAATGTGTTTTTTTTATTGCTTTTCACTTATCATCTAGAGTTCTACAAGATACAAAGTCAATATGACCGAAAGAACGAAACAATGGAAGAACTAAGAACTTAGCACCTAGTTAATGGGTATGGCTAAAACGATGCACACTAAGCTTATAAGATCGGGTTTTAGTGGGTTTATCTATTGACTAAGTGATTTTGGCAGTTGCTGCTTGGAGGAACTTAGAGCGCATCCCCTACAGATCCAGTTGGAACTGTTCCTGGTCCTCGATCTTCAGGGACTTGGTCTTCTTGACCAGTTCCGTTGGGACGGGCACACACTTGCGGAAGGGAGTGCGGGGAGTGCCCCTCAGCAAGCAGCTGGGCACATTCGAGGGGGGCGTTTGGCTCAGGGGGGAGCCACGCAGATTCTTCATGAAGGCCCTTTCATAGATCAGTTTGGTGCCTGGAAGAATAGGAAGGTGGAAATTTTGATTAGTCACGGTGTCTGTCTGGGTTGCATCAGCAAGGTGCTATGCAAAGTTCCCCACTGATAAGACCAGCTGCGTAAACATTTCTGTGCTGCGATAATGAGTCACGAACCCCAGAGCACATGTGCTCGGGATTATCAACTGTATAGCTGACTGATTCAGAGAGATGGTCAGGTTTCATCAGCCAAAAAAAGGTGAGTGAGGTATTTAAAAATAAGTATGAATTACGGGCTTTTTAGGCCTTGAAACAAAAGCTTATTTTGTGTGATAACTAGTTAGGAATTCAGAAATCTTGATAATGGTTCAAATAGAATAGAAATTGATAATTAATGTAAATCACTTTTTATGATATGATGTGATGGTTTGTAATCCCAAGTTCCTCTATCCGAGACTTACCTCCAGGGGTGGTGGAGTACAGGGTTCCGCCGGGCGTCGAGGAGTACACCTCGGGCATGTGGATGGGATCCGAGATGACGATCTTCCTGGTGATCACGGGCAGAGCCTGGGTGATGGCTTGACGGGCAGTGGGTGAGGCAGACATCTTTATTGATTGGTTCTTGTTTTCAAGTGGTTTTCGAAAAACTTTCCGCTGGACTTGTAAGCACACTTCGATATGGCTGATTGTTTACACAAACTGCGTTGTTTGTAGTTTATCAGGTGAGGAGCTCTGTGACTGCTGTGTGTCGACCGCTGGCTGTTCGCTAGGCGATTGCTGGCGGTATTACGAAGGCGGGCTGTATTTATACCCCTCCGATTCTTACGCTCGCGCGCGGTTAAACTCTCTCCCACTTTCTGGGGTGTCTCTCGCTCTCTCTCTCTGATTATTTTGCTTGGTCGTCTGATGTTTTTTGTTTTTATCTGGGTGTATTTTCTGCGTAGTTTATGACAAACCGGGTGCTTATTGTTGTTGTGCCTGCCATTGCCTTATATTCTAATAACCCCTATTGTTTTTGTTTTTGTTGCAGACGAGAGGCACCGCTGCACACCGCAGACACTTCCGAAGATAAGGGAAAGGGGGCGCCCGTCTTGAGGGGCTTCTCGCCTTGAGCTCTTGTTTATCTTTAGCCATTTGTTATTGTTTAATGCACGGCAATATTATTGGTAAACAAGTTGGCCAGCAATACTAAGCGGTAATAGCATTCTTTTCTCGAAAACCCACAGTCTATTATCGATCTTGCTGGGGAAATGTGATGACTCAGGTGCAAGTGGGATGTGTTATCAGCGGTTGTCAATAGGTGTTCCATCGAATTTCGGGAAGTACTCACTGTCTGCTCTCCATGGGGCCATTATTTAGCACTCGTTTTCACGAAATACACTTAATTAGCATAACGACACGTCGCCGGCAAGCGTTGACGTAGGTTCTCAGTGTAGTTCTATGCATGTGCGAACTCAGAGAGCATAGCTATAGGAAGTACGATTTTTTACAGGAGATACCTAGGCTACGAGATACTTAGTATTTTATTTTTTACAGTCTAAACATACTAATTATGATTTATACTAACACGAACTGTTCAAATGATCGACAGAAAACTACCAATCTTTGAGTAAATTCGAGGCTAGACTTTTTGCAATGTAGCTAAAATTATGCTTGGGGTGGTAAAACAGTGTAGAGCGATTAAAAAATACGTTAAAAGCATTTAAATGATATAAAAATAAAGTAAATTTAAGAGTTCAGCACTTTGTTGATGAATCGTAAAGATAATTTTTCGTTTATTATTGGTTGAACCTCTATCATGGATCCCATGGGTCCTATCTACCGGAAAAATAATATACCCCTGTGATCACATAAATATTAGGGTGTAACTTCTTAGCGGCACGAGCGGTTTTCGCCTTGCGGGGGCGATGTTGACGATTTTTAATCGGTGGACGCATGTAAGTAGTGCTAAAGGAACTTTTGCTTGCGTTGGCGCCCACGATTCGACGTAATTCGGTTTTTGGCCACGGGCCATTCCGAGGGACTTGGGGTTAACGTGAGGTGGCCACGTGTGTTGATCTACAACGATCACGATGTGGGACAAGAGGTGGCGCCCACCTAGAAATCTGCACAAGGTCGTCACTTAAGCGTGCTGATATTTATGATCCGTAAACAGGGGAAGCTCTTCAGACCTTGAAAGATTTTCCAGGGTGTGGGGAGAAGCCAAGTGTGCGTGTGTGGGAAAGCATGACCCACATCCATCAATTACATTTCGTGGGGGTGGGAGTTAGCTGAGTGCGACTGACCCCCAAAAAGGCAAACGGTAAACAAGGGAGCTCGGAGAACCTAGAAAACACGGAGAATTATGCCGTGTCATCTAGCACGTAGTCCACAGCATAAAAACCGCCCTACGTGCCGGGAGATATGTTTTCAGTTGGGTGAAGTGAGAGACCGACTTCCATTACGGCTTATCAACCCTCAAAGAACCAGTTCGGATTTCGCTTTCGGTTTCATCAGATACAATGTACCTGCGCAGAGAGAGAGAGAGAGACAATCGTAGCAGAAAGAGACGGCAGGAAGTTTTCCTATTGCGTTGCAGCCAAGTGAAAATGCGTCTTGAGATATTCTCAGCCAGAGGGGTGTTCTCTCTGACCGCCGAGCGGTGTATGGTAGCATATAGTAAAATTCGGCAGAAATCTGTTTTCGGGGTGGCTGACGAAATTGCACCATCCGATTGCGTGCCTAGATAGTAGCTATGAGGTGGGTCATCACCGTTCGTGGGATCTATTTCTAAACGAGTCTGAGATAGTTGTGAATGAGCTAGACGAAATCAACTTGTTTTTATTTCGACCGAGGCGAATATCATAAAAAACGTAAACAAATGGAAAACACATCAAACAAAGGGGCTCACCGAATTGTGCATACTCTATATATACTACGATTTGTGAATAATCTACAGAAAAATGTACAAAATTTCAGAATGTAATCTTTGTGATTATTAAAATGGCGTTAAAATGGTACCATTTTAAAGATAAGATACTCGAAAACAACATATATTTTGAGTTATTAAAGAAATTTGATTGAAATATGATGATTTTATAGGTATAATTGATAAAGTATACGAAATATGTCCCAGTGGTAACTAATTCTTTAGTATTCCTTCATTTCCTTCATTATAATGTGATACTTAGAAGGAAATCAAATGTTTACCATTCTGTACTAAATAAATTTCCAAGAAAACAGGTTACCTATGTTAGTATTGATAAAAAGAATGTAAACAAAATGTTATAGCTACGTTTAACCAAAACCCCTCCTTACTCCGAATCGACCTTTAAAAAGGGCATCTTTAGACGCGAATAAGACCCACATCGATCACATCCCGCATCTCCGTTGACGTCGATGACCCACATTCTGTGAATTCGAATGAGAAGCGCCGCAGTCGTCGCGTTGGCCAAAAAATCAAATCATTTGACTTTGTTTATGCACAAAATATGAAAATGCCGAGAGAAAAAAGCAGAGGAAGTAAGCAAAACAACAACATGTTGTCTATAAATTACCATGTGCTTTTGTCTCGATAATGAATAGAATAATGAACTGCACAGATAAGGATAAAGCCGACCCAAATCGAGACTGCTTGACGCTAAGTCATTGCCTGCTGGCACTCAGGGATCTTCGATCCTCTCCTGGGACAGTCGCGAAATTGCGTCTTAAATTACATCAGCTAAACAATACGAAAGTCTGGTTTATGAGGGGTTCTGAGGAAAACTTTTCTAGTCTGCCTGGTGTCTGCTACCTCTTCTCATCTCCTCTATCTCTTTTTTGTAGAAAGTTCAATAGCCCCTGTGATAAGGTTTCCGACTGTCGAATATTGTGATCAAAAGAACGAATGATACACACAGTTTTAAATACCCTATCATCTATAAAGTCTTTAAAAGTATCAAGTGCTTGAGGATACTATAGTTATAGTAACTATGGTTATAACGACTTATTTTCTAGTAACAACAAATGATTGTATGATTTTGTTTGAGAACTTGAGAACATATATTTATTCATCTATTATCCAAAAAATAATCAAATGATACATCCGAAACTTTAAAATAGACATCTTCGGAAACAAAATACCTAAACATAGTGTATATAGCACATAAAGAGCAGAATTTGTGGCTTGCGATCGGACAGAATCTTAGCTACGATTGCGATCTGGTCGTCCAGATCTCTCACTTTCCGCTGCCATATATCAATAATGCATGGGGCAAGAATTAATGGAAAAATGGAATTTACTTGGCGAACTTTTTTGCCGAAACCTTCACAACGATCAATGAACTAAGCCCGTGACGATCGAGGTCCCCGAACTTAACCGATCCGACATGTGGCCTGTGTGGTTACTTAAGTGGGTGTGGTTGTGGCTCACTACTGCAATCCCTTGTGGAAATCGTCCATCATGGTCTGGTTAACAAATCCAAACTGCCATTTCTGACGATCGTTGTCCTTTTCGCAAACATTGGCCACCACCCTGGCCACGCCATCCTCCACCATACCCTCCATGCATCGGCTCCTGTGCTCCCCGTGGATTAGCATCTGGGTTTCCCGGTCGTAGTACCAGAACTGGTTGCCTCCCTGACTGTGGCAGCTCCACATCCAAACGGTGGCATTCGGCGGCGCCTCATTCACATCCAGGCACACCGAATCGTCTTGTTTCATCCTCAAGTCGCGGTGAATGGAGAGCTCCCAAAATTGATTGGCTTGCGGATGGGTTCTGTTATCCGCACAACTGAACATTCCCACCGCCTTTTCGGTGCTCAAGCCCATGCTATCCAGGCAATAGACGGGATTCGCCACGTTTTGTATGGTCCCAAAGGCGTAGGACGGAGGTTCCACGGGCGGGAACTTGACCAGGAAATCGGGAGCCACCTCCGTCATGAACCAGTGGAAGCTCTTGCACTTGAGCCGCTCACGAATTCCCAGTTGCCGGGTCAAATTGCCGGGGTCCAGGTCATCGTAGGTGGCAGGATCACGGGAATACACGTATTGCTTGTACTCATCCATCCAAACCTCTGCCACGCGCTTGTGGTTCTAGAAAATATTGTATAGTATGATGTTAGGAAGAGTGTTTGCAGCACCCACCTTGGCCACAAAGTTGAAACCCCTCGGATTGCCCCTGGGTTTCATGGGTCCTCGGAATATGTGGGCCACCCTCGAGCAGGGAATATCCAGCAGCATGCCGCCGCACATCCAGATCTTGAAGCTCAACTCGTACTGCTCCCCGCCCCAGATGTCCAGCTGATCGTCGTAGCCGCCCAGATCCCAGAAGAAGTCCGTGTTGATGGCAAACAGGCCGCCCATCATCACGGGACTGCGGTAGGGCATGGACTTGTCCACCGCATCCTCGGGCAGAACGGGCAGTTGTTTGTACAGCAGCTTCCAGTCGAAACCCCCGCGAGCTCCCGCCTTGTAATCGCCCGAATAGGAGAAGTCAGCATGTGCAATGTTATCCACAATGGGACAGGTGCAGATCTTGGGATTGATGGCAATGGGTTCGATCAGCGGAGGGAGCTGAAAAGTACAGAGTTCAATGCAGTTCTTCATAATCCTTTGCCAAAGACCCTACCCAATTGTAGTTAACTTCGATGTGCGAGTCGAAAAAGACCATAACTTCTCCGATGGCCACTTTGGCTCCAGCTATCCTCGCTCCGATCAGACCCTTCCTCTCCGGATTTCTCACAATAGTCACCAGCTGGGGAAAGTGCTGCTCCACGTAATCATCCAGCGGTAGCTTTAGAGTTTCCCACTCACTGCCATCGTCCACGAGGACGATTTGCTTTAGTAACTCCGGGGGAGTGCGATTTATCACACTGTAGATCGATCTCAGCAGGGTGGTAAAGTGCTCGTTGAAGAAGATGAAGACCACACTGATATTGGGCAACTTGGCCAGATACTTTCGCGTTTTGCAACTGGGAAATAGAGATTTGATTGGGGTGCCATAAAGATTATAAAGGACACACTCACGCCTCATGTCTGACATCCGGCACCGATCGGTTGATGGAGATGCGATCCGACAGGAGGCCATTAAAGCCGTTCATCTCGTACATTTCGGTTTCCAACTGCTTGTCATCCGGATTTTCGACTTTAACCGCCACTCCATGCTCACCGAATCCGGTTCGCTTTCTGTCCGCCTCCATGGCGGCGTAATCATGCCAATCCCTGCGCTCTCCCTTGGGCTCCGGCAGCCTGAAGCCCGTCACTTTGTCGCTCTTGGGCAGCTCCACCACGGAGTTGCGATCCTGGTACGGAGGTCGTGGATTCTTCCGCATGGGAAGGATGTTGGCAGCCCGGAACACGGGCGTTATGGGATCCCCGTTCGGATCGAGCTTCTGCCCCGAGTCCGCTGCCGGCTGTCGCATCCGCCGCTCGACAATCAAAGTGGTGACCAGGGAAACGCTGACGATGACCACCAGAAACAGGACCACCTTGCGCACCAGGCGCTTCACGTATCTCTTCTTCATGGCCATGAGGACGTCTTGGCGGCGGAAGTCGAAAATGCTGACTGCTGGCATGGCAATGCAGCGGCTGCCTGGTGACACCTGGCAAGAAAGCACAGTCATTAGTGTAATTGCGCTGCTCGAGTGGGGAAATTCGGTGATAAGGTGGCGGTTCGATTTTCGGCTGGCCAAGAACACGCTTCTCCACTATCAATCAGTGACGTGTAAGAGGAGCCAGATCCCGCACTCACCTGAGCAAAAGTGAGGCGAATAGAACGATAATAAACTCGGCATCAGCATGCGATCTCACGCGCGTCACGGTGGCGACATCTTTCGGATTTTAAGGTGACTATTTGGACAAGGTGGAAACCCTTAAATTCTAGAATTTTGAAATCCCAAAGAATTGAGTTTATAGTTAGTTTTTATTAAAAAGGAATACAATTTAAAAATTATAAGTACAATTTCCTTATTACCATAATTTAATATTTATTATTGTTTATTGTTCAGTTCCATATAAATATTTTAATAAGGCATTTCTCCAAACTTCCACTGCTGACTCTTCTTGTTCTTGTCGCAACTATTATTGGACAACACCTTGCCAAATTCCTTGCCCTTGGGCAAACTAGCTTCGAGGCACCAGACCCACATCTGGCCCTGCTGGATCCAGTGATGCCGGCGATCGTAGAACCAGTACTGATTTCCAGCGTCTCCATGACAGCGAAAGAGCCAAACGGACTTCGACTTGAAGCCCTGCGCTTCCAGGCAACCGTCGTTGCTCCTTATCAGTCGAATCTCATGGTCCCCAGTTAGAAACCAGTTTTGAAAATCACCGGGATTCGTTTTGTTTCCAGTGCAGCGGGAGAGAACCACTGGTTTCGTGTGCTTCTGATGCAGGGAGCCTACGCAGAATCCAGGAAAGGCCACACTTTCAATTGCTCCCGATAAAGCAGACTGATGTTCCTCAGTTGGAAATGCTTTCAGAAAATCAGCAGCCACTACGTTCATATACCAGTCAAAGGATTTGCAGTTTAGCGATGTTCTTAGGGTTCTCAAATGGTTTAGAGGTCCTGGGTCCGTTTTCCTATAGAGCTCTGGATCCGAGTGGTAAACGTAATGCCTATAGTCATCCATCCACACTTCAGCTACTCGTTTGTAGTTCTAAGAAAATGGTTTCATAATACTTAAAGCTCTCGTTGCGTATACGCAATTTTCAGTGTGTAAAATATTACGTATACGCCACACTATGTGATACCACTCACCCTCGCCTTAAAATCGTTATTCCTTGGACTCGTCTTGTATTCTCTGTTCAATTGGCCCACTCGAGAGCAGGGAACGTATAGCAACATTCCCCCACACATCCAGACCCTAAAGCCCCAGAAGTCCAGGACTTCATCAAATCCACTCAGTTCCCAAAAGTACTTCCTGTTTATCGCCAAAGGACCCACTAAAAGAGGTGTGCGATATGGCCTGAAATCCAGATCTTCTCCGTCGCGAAAAGCGGGTAATTCCTTGATCTCAAGCAACCAATTAAAACCGGAACGGGTTAATGCATCATACTTCATGTACGCAAATGTTTTGTGCAATATTACATCCGAAATGGGACCAGTAACTATTTTCCGATTTACAACTATGGGTTCTAGAAGGGGAGGTAGCTAATGTGAAGAAAACAGAACTACTTTTAAAAAATAAATGGATTTTTCATAGTCAAAGATCTTACCCAATTGGTATTGACTTCGATGTGGGAATCTAGAAAGATAAAAACTTGGCCTGTGGCTTTTTTAGCTCCTTCCACCTTCGCTTTATCAAGACCACGCCGCTCTGAAAGTCGAACTATCTGGATTATCTGTGATAAGTTCAGCGCCACAAAATCTTCAAGTTCTTTTCTTAAGTTCGGTAAATTACTGGCATCATCCACGAGGACAATTTGCTTAAGGAGCT
This sequence comes from Drosophila mimetica, assembly GCA_037075245.1. Classification (NCBI taxonomy): domain Eukaryota; kingdom Metazoa; phylum Arthropoda; class Insecta; order Diptera; family Drosophilidae; genus Drosophila; species Drosophila mimetica. The sequence goes on from JBAMCH010000007.1 coordinate 808,813, forward strand.
CCCGAGGAGAGCGGCTAATAATGCTTGTTAATGATCTTAACAACACGCTGAGATGTTCATTATGAAAAGCCATAATTACAGTCACATTGGGCAGGACCTCTAGGTATTGGTGCTTCCAGCAACTGCGTTTAATAAGTTTTATTTAAAATTGGAAAGTTTGTTTGTCCCTAAGAACTCACCTGAAAGGTCTAATATCCGGCAAGGACCTGTTTAGGGCAATGAGATCGGAGAGCTTGGCATTGTAGCCATGGAGTTTATAGAGAATATCCGCTGCTTCTTTTTCTGTAGTACTTGGTAACTCAGCTGCTTTTCCCTGTTCACCCAACCCCGTTCCAATTTGATGCTCCTTAATGGAACAGCTTTGCCAATCCTTGATAGCTTCCTGATTCGGCAGCTTAAAGTTTCCATGGGGCTGGATTTTCAAAATATCCAATTCATCTTGACTTAAGGTTACTGCTCTGCTGCGGATCTCTCTTTTCGGGAGCAATCTGGTTGGCACATCCGTTTTGGGTGCATCCCATTTTTGGATTTTGTTTGCCACAGACTCTACTATCCTTTTGTGTATTTGGCTGCCCATTAAAATGGTGGATATCAAAGAAACCAACAAAATGGCTAGCAGAAGGCGCACAATCAATCTGAGATCTATATTCATAGTGATATTTAGTATTTGGTCTACAATTTAATGTATATATAACAAATTAGTTTTCCTAGCCTACTTGTTTTGTTAATTTTGACTATACTAAAAACCCACAGGACTAAAACAAATTTAAATTCGCAACTTAGAGACAGTACGACGACGACTTTTGGACGACTTTTTGTTGGGTTGAACGAAGAAATTTAAAAATACTTCAGTTGAACACATAACAATTATGATAAAGCCATTCAAAAATATGGATACTATTCTTAATATTTTTTTAAATTAAAAGATTGCACAAAAAATGCTTGGCTAAAACATGAGTTACAAGAGGGTAATAATAAATTATTTTAGATTACAATTCTTGAATCATCTCTGTCTCACGAACATATTTTTTTATTTATAAATTATTTTCCAAATAATTTTTAATTATTTAATGGGGAATACCCCAAACAATTCAAAATGAAAAATAAAGTTCTGGATTGGTTTGAGTCCCAGCTGATCCTGGAAAGGAACTTAGCTATAAAGATTTTTAAACGATCAAGATGCAGTCACACTGTTATCGATCGGCAAGCAAGCGCATGGATTTTTTAATTATTTAAATTTAAAATTTAAACGAAATCTGACTTAAGCCGAGGTAAATCCGCCATGGATCTCAACGACGCAGTGCTCACCTGTGCGGTGAACATGCAGTGGACCAACTCCGTAGGGATTACGGGCAGGAAACTGGCCTACAAGACGGCCACTTTGCGTCTGGTGCGGAATGATCTGCGGGAACTGTTTGTGGAGGTGACGCCGGAGAAGCTGAAGCCCCTGAAGTTCAAGCTCAAGGACCTGATGGTGCACAAGAAGTTCATGTCGGAGGGCAAGGCCACCTTTAATTTCAAGGCGGAAGGCTGCACCGTCTACTTGTCCAACGCTCCGCCGGGCACTTTGATGTTCTTCCTGCGCACAATCTTCATCAAAATGAATGGAACGGAGGGCGGATCTCAACCGGACGACGCCTCCTTGCAGAAGAAACTGCGGGAGCACCTGATGTCGGGGAAACCGAGCAGCTTTCAGGACGTGTCGCCCGTAACCACGGCCGAGATGATTTTGGCGCGCAAAAAGGCGGGTTTGTTGTCCAAGGGCTCGGTGACCACGCCGTCGCCGCAGGCAGCCAAGAAGCGACGGTTCGAGGAGCTCAAGGAGGAGAAGGAGCGAGGCAGCCTGCCAGCCGCCAAGAAACTATACCAAGCGTCCACCGATGAGTCGCTAAAACTGAGTGAGGAGCAAATGGAGGTTCTGCGGGCCTGTACCTCTGGGAAAAGCGTATTCTTCACTGGCTCCGCGGGCACTGGAAAGAGTTTTCTGCTGCGGAGGATCATCTCGGCCTTGCCGCCCGATGGCACAGTGGCCACGGCCTCCACGGGAGTGGCAGCCTGCCTGATTGGCGGCACCACTTTGCACGCCTTTGCGGGCATCGGTGGGGGAGACGCCACCATGCAGAGGTGTCTGGAGCTGGCTTCCCGACCCGTAAGTGCCCAGACCTGGCGGAAGTGCAAGCGGCTGATCATTGATGAGATCTCCATGGTGGATGGGCAGTTCTTTGAGGTACCATTTCCCCAATAATTGTATAAGGAGAGCTTCTAAATCACTTTCTTTACCTCCCTAGAAAATCGAAGCTGTCGCCCGTCACATTCGTCGCAACGACCGACCTTTTGGCGGCATTCAGCTCATCTTGTGCGGCGATTTCCTGCAACTGCCACCGGTTATAAAAGCGGACTTCGGTTCGGCGCCCACTGCCTCTCCTCAGCAGCGTTTCTGCTTCCAGTCCAGCGCCTGGGAGACCTGCATCCAGTGTGTCTATGAGCTGAAGCAAGTGCATCGCCAATCGGATCCGGAGTTTGTCAAAATCCTAAACCACCTACGGATTGGCCATGTCAATGATTCCATAACCACAAGACTGGCTGCCACTTCCAAGCAGAGAATCGAGGGAAACGGCATTCTGGCCACTCAACTGTGCTCCCACACAAACGACGCCAACTCCATCAACGAGTCCAAGTTGGAGAACCTCGAGGGGGACAAGATTCTGTTCAAGGCTGATGATTCAGATGCGGGCATGACCAAGACTCTGGATCAACAGATTCAGGCTCCCTCTCAGTTGTACTTGAAGGTCAATGCCCAAGTGATGCTGCTCAAGAACATAAACATATCCAACGGTCTGGTGAACGGAGCTCGGGGCGTGGTCGTTCGGATGGACAAGGATCTGCCGGTGGTCAGGTTCAAAAACAACCAGGAGTACGTGTGCAAGCACGAGAAGTGGATCATCAAAACCGCCACAGGAGGCCTCATCACACGTCGTCAGGTTCCGCTGAAGCTGGCCTGGGCATTTTCAATACACAAGAGTCAGGGACTGACGCTCGATTGCGTGGAGATGTCCCTGTCAAAAGTATTTGAGGCGGGACAGGCATACGTGGCGCTGTCCCGGGCTAAGTCTCTGCAATCCATTCGAATCCTGGACTTCGACGCCAAGCAAGTGTGGGCCAATCCGCAGGTGCTGCAATTCTACAAGGGATTCCGACGCAAGCTGATGGACACTACCATGATTCCCTTGGGCCCCAAAAACAAGGACAAGAAGCCGGGAGACAGCAAGGCCGGAAATAGCGCACTGGCCAAGCTCAAAAAGAGTCTCATGAACAAGCCGCTAGTCTCGATTAGCTGAACTCGGAATTAGTTTAATCTTTAGTTGAATGGTAGTGAAAGGAGAGTTTAACAATTAACTAATCTCATTCCATTGTGAAAGTGTAATTTTTACTCTCTTTAGAGAAGGGTAAGGACTTTTATACCTTGAATTCCTTTCTAAAGAAACGAAAAATTGTTCCCTAATTGATAGTTGATGCTTCTTTGAAATAATATAACTTTTTACAAAATAATTATTTCAAGATTCATTAACAATTCATTTGAAGTTCTTGGAGTACTAAAACGCAAACGAAATTATGAATTTTAGAAACTTAACACCGACTTGATTAACTTTAACGACTTTTTCTCTTTTGAGAATTTATTGTCTCAAATAGTGTTAAGCTAGCTAACATTTTGTCAAAATGGTATATTTTATGACCTTAGAGAATAGTATTATGCGCAATTATAAAACGATCATTTTACCTTAATGGATTTGAGAAATAAAAACCTTAGGCAAATTGAAATCTCAATGTTTATGCGGACAGACAGACAGAATAACTATGCTGATGATCCTGATTTATTTACCGTGGATTCCAAACTCCGCACTTAAAACAATTGAAATCCAGCGCAATCCTTGGGATTACCATTTCAGGGCGTGTATATTTAGTTATAACGGATAATGAAACTAGAAAACATCGGCTCAGATCGGCGCGTGGGCACATAAAAGCAGAGTTTAATGAGCAGCCTCCCCCTTCATGCCACTGCCCACGGGTCCATGGCGACGCTCCCAGATGAGGCGATGCTTCTGCTTCATGTACGCGGTCTTGGCGTTGGCATAGCCTCCCAAGTCGCCATCTAAAACGGGAGGACGGCGGTCAGTGAGTGGCAATTTAAGGGGTAAACCTATGAGACTCCACTCACACTTGATGAACCAGTTCTCGGTGGCCTTCTCGTACTGTTCCAGCAGCGGCTTGCACTTGACGATGTGGTCGGGGGCCTCGTAGAGGGTGCAGTCCTCGAAGCGCTGGCGCAGAATGTTGACGATCTCGTTGTCCACCATGCGATCCCGGCGGAACTGCTGATCGGCCTCAAAGCGGCAGACGGCGTCGTCCGTGTAGCACTGGTCGATGGTCGGAACGCGGCGGAAGCGCTGGTGGTACCAATTCTGCTTCTCCTGGTTCGGCTCCACAATGCTCTCTGCGGGGACATAGATTTCGATTAGAATTGCTGAGGTTCTAGCGCTTTAGCAGAGCAGTGTAAACAAAAACAAATGCCCAGGGTATTGAGGTTATGTCATTATGTAATTGCCAGGAGTTTTTCCACTTTTTCCATTCGCTGGCCAAAGGACATTCACCTAAGCAGGCTCTGGGCACTCCATAGACCATAGTGTAGGCCAATCCTTAAGGATTACCTACCGCGGAACCAAGTTATGGGTCCATCGATGACATTGAGCACCGACTCGGCGAAACTCGCCATCGGACTGCGCGGCTCCGGCATTTTCTGGCTTTCCTTCCACCTGAAATATGTAGATCGCTATAAGCTAATAAATTAAATTGTTTCCTTCTCCTTTGCCAGGAAATACTTAAAAAACCATAATTACTTGAAAAACTTGGTGTTAATTTCTTTAGTGAGACCGCAGGCTGGATAATCGAAAAATGATGTGTGTGACCTAACGGCGATTGGGGAACGAGGGAGAGTGGAACATGGAAATGATTTTATTTTTTAACTACCTCGCTATTCACGCAGCTAAAAAATATGAAATAAAATTTGTTTGTAGCGAAAATAAAAAAACTAAGATATAAAGATATAAAATATTAATAAATTAATTTAAAAAAACGGTACCACCAAACAGCTGTTCTCTGAAACGGCCATAAGGCCAGTACGCGAAACGGCCCCACAGTTGGTATTTTGGCCAGCTGCGGTCACACTGCTACGCTCAGCACTCGCTTGGGTAAATTTTTTTGTTAATTTATTTTTATTTTAAAGTGTGCACTGTACGGTGCAAACCATTTACCATGACTTGAGACCTCTCAAACATAAACCCCAATTTTTTTTTTTTTTTTGCACGTGAAACCTAGTGTTAAGGATTCGTATACAACGACGAAAAAGTGAAACCGACAGAGCGTTCCTGTGAATTTAATCCAATTTAATGAGGAATTCGAAGAATTCGAGGATTAACGCGCTCTGAGGATGTGTAACTGAGGTGCCGACAGCAGGCGAGTGCAGGTAAATACGGGCGGTGCCACCAGGTAGCCGAGGAGGCTGTGTTGGCCAGCGGAGTCTCACTTTTCGGGCGGAGGTAAACAAAACGAAAACGCCGGCCCTCGTACAGTCCCGGCCACACAAATATGGCCACCACGCTGGCCCAGTCGGCGTATCTGAAGGTGGCGCGCAACTCCTTCCGCCCGACCTCGAATCTCTCCCAGCGCCGCGTGGACGAGCTGAGCTCGGGGATCGGGGAGCTGCGCCAGCTGCTGTCCTGCGTGGTCTGCTGCCAGCTGCTGGTGGATCCCTACACCCCCAAGGGCAAGCGGTGCCAGCACAATGTGTGTCGCCTGTGCCTGCGCGGCAAGAAGCGCCTGTTTCCCCGCTGCCCGCAGTGCGAGGAGTGCTCGGACTTCAGGACCTACGAGGAGAACCGCATGATGGGCACCCAGCTGCTCTGCTACAAGACGCTGTGCGTCCACCTGATGCACTCGTCCCTCTACGGCCAGCTGGCCGACCTGAAGCCCCAGGTGGGCAGGGAGCTGGTGTCGCGCATCAAGCTGCCGCCCCTGACCACACAGGAGTTCATCCGCGAGGGCTCCAACATCTCGGACACGGGCGACACGTTCCTCCCGCAGCCGGACTTGCCCTTCCTCAAGGATCTGCCCTCCTCCCTGCCCGCCGAGACGCCGCCCACAACGGCGGCCACCACGCCAGAGCTGACCTACGATCACCACTTGAATATCAGCGAAATTGAGGCGGAGGCGGCGGCCACCGCGGAGCAGGGTCACTTCTCGCCACTGCCCCTGCTGCCCACGGGCTCGCGGATGGGCCTGCTGCACCACCACGGCGCCCAGATAGTCATAGCCACCGAGTCCTCGGAGTCTGGCTTCATGGAGCACGCGTGGACGGAACAGGTGGATCTGTCCGGCGCCGTTTCCGTCTCCAGCTTCCCTGGGAACAGCACCAACTTTGCCGTTTCCTATGTGATGCCCACGGCGGCCTCAACGCCCTTCGATCCCCAGAACCTGCAGATCGGCCAGGTGGTGCGAATGGCGAACTCCGCGCAGTTGGCTGTGCTGGCTGGAGTTGACGAGACCGTCGAAACTACCACCCAGCTGGCCGTGATCGCCTCGGACGTGGAGGAGAGCGATCACATCCCTGCACAATTGACGGAGCTGGCTGATCCTGAGGAGCCCTTGGCCTCCGCTAGGGAGATCGAAGATGCCGCCGTGCAGTCGGAGGTTCTGGTACAAGAAGAAATCACATCAGAGTCTCGTTTGCCAGCGGAGGTGGAAGATCCACAGGAAGAACCGTCCACCCACAAAAGAAAATTGTCCCAGATGCAAACAGAATGGCAGGAGGAGCAGCCGCTCGAGGAGGTGCAAGCAGCAGCCGAGGAGGCGCAAGACGAGGACTGGCAACCCACCAGCGAGGAGCTGCAGGAGGAGGAAGCCCCAGCCAAACGGAAGAGAACTCGCAGTCCGAAGGCCGTGCAAGCCGCCAAAATAGAGCCAGCTCCGGCTGAGGTCAAGGCCAAACTGCAGTCCGGAAAGGGAGCCTTTAAAAAGATCCGCGGCAAGCAAGCGGAGGAAAGCAAGAAGCCAGCAAAGGCCAAGTGCCGCTGCGGTGTCTCCGGGTCGGCCAACACCCTGACCACCTGCCGAAACGGTCGATGTCCATGCTATAAGAACTACAATAGCTGTGCCGGCTGCAACTGCGTGGGCTGCAAGAACCCCCACTTGGAGGACTTTGTGGAAAGCTACAATGACGATGATGATGACCCCGAAGTTCTAGAGGGAGAGCCAGAGCAGCCGGTGGTGGAATCACAAGAGCAGGTAGCGGTGGCAGCTGCAGAGCCTGTAGCGGTAGAAGCTGCAGAGCCTACGCAGGTGAACTCTGCGGCAACGAACGGCATTACCTTGGAGGTCCATCCGAATTGGATGATTGCAGAGCATCCCGTGGTTGTGATCCAGAACGAAACCGGCGAAATGCAGGGTAAGCAACCATGTAGTAGCACCGCCGAATCGTCTATAACCCGCTTCTCATTTGCAGGCTTTAACATTTACCGAGGCACAGAGCCTGTGGATCCATCCACAGTTGGTTTCGTGATGACTGGTGTGTCCTTAAATGATGAGAAAGGAGGTACCTTCACAAAGTTCGTCTACACAATCCCCGATCAGCTGCCGTCTACGCTGCAGGCACCACCGCCATCTCTTTCGCCTCCACCTCCGCCAGCTCCCGAAAGGGAAGTCATCGAGCCGCCGGCGAAGAAGTTGAGGACCAGTCGAACGCGCCGAGGAAGGGCCAACTTCTCGGCCCTTGACACGGTGGACGAGCTTGTCAGTGGCGGATCGAGGAGTAACTCTGCCGCTGGCGACAGATCATCTGCCACTGACAATGCCCACTCGCTGTTCGAGGAGATCATGTCCGGCTCGGATGACTTGTAAGCGAGGCCACTGCTTTGTAGACGTTGTTTTATCTTTGGAATGTGTTATGTATTTCTCTTTTTATTTTTTTTTTAATCCCAGGAATTATTCCTAGCTAATTTACTGGGTATTATCCTCATTGATCCTCTTACTTTATCTTCACTTGATGTCGTATTCGTAGCCTATTTATTTCAACGTGTATAGTTCCTCTATCTCAAGCAACATCCACTCAATTCAACTCCCAAATATCTTTTAGGAGCATTCTACATCCTGAGGATTTTCCAGACTTTTTGTAATCATCCAGCAAACGTTTCCAAAACTCGATTTTTTTTAATATGTATTAAGCAACCCCAAACAGTCGTATAGCATTAAGCGATATTTCTTACATATAAATATGTAAAGCAATTCTTCAGCTGCCGCTAAAAAAAACTATGTATTTAAGGGCAAAGCAATAGTCAGAAAAACTAAAGAAATATTCTCGTTTAACGAACAGCGAATTAAAAAAAACAACATAAATGCTTTGCTCAAAATGCGGTTGCTGTGAGCCAAACAACATTTTTTTTCCTAAACTAAGACATTTTTTTGACTAGGTTAAGACATTTTTTTGAGCATGAATTTTTTTTGAGCACGTGAAACAATAATTTAACAAAGCCATATGTAGACATATTATATATGCGAAAATATAACTAAACTATTAAACAAATATGCAAATAAATATGAGCATTGATACTCCAAAATATGTTGAGATTTATGGGTTATATTAAAAAAGTTTCCTAAATGTAGAAGGCGCTTAGAGATTTCTGGAACGCAATCCTACTCCAGAGTGAGAGAAATCAGTGCCTCCAGACTACAGACTTTCCAATTCAGCACCGTTTCCGCTCACTTAAGTCACTCATTCTCAATTCCGAGTTTAATCAGCGGCTCCGCGGAGAAGAGTCGCCCTTAGATAAGCGGATCGCCGCCTGCTGGCTTAGCTCATCATTATCTTTTGATTAACGCGCCAGTCGGCAGTGCGTGTTTGTCCCGCGACGCGAACGGAGGCTGCCTTTTCCTTGTTTTTCCCCGAACTGATAAGCAGAGCAGTACAATCTAATCCCCGATGAAGTCCCTGATAGTGCTTGTACTCGTGGGCCTGCTGGCAAGTGGCTGCCACATTGTCCACTCCCAGGAAGCTGGCGAAGGTAAGCCCATTCCTGATGATACCAGCCCTCCATAATCGTTTCCCCTCACTATTGACCTTTGAGCAGCCGTCGTGGGGCAGGAAGCCAGCGAATCGGATGACGCACTTAGGATCAGGGAGAGTCAGGCCAACATAGCCGCCCAGGTGGAGGCCATGCTGACGCACTTCCAGCAGGAGGATCCGCAGGGCTTGCCAGGCGTTCCAGTGCCCGATCCCCTGGAGGTGCCCAACGTGAAGAAGAGCATGGGCATGGTCAATCTGGACATGAAGCAGATCAAAGCCTACGGGCTGTCCAAGTTCCGCATTGACAAAATGAACTTGGACTTGAAGGAGATGAAGGTGAGTGTCTACATTAATGAATAGTTCATTTGGTGCTCAGTTGGCGCTCTTTTCCAGTTCAATGGTGGCCTCCAGCTGGATCAGATGCTTTGCAAGGGACAGTACACGATGAGCTCCTTCTTTTCGAAGGGAAGTGGTCCGTTCACTGTGATCCTGAAGAACGTCTATGCAGAGGCAACCGCCTTTTTGGCCGTCGAACGGGATGGCCATCTGACCACGGACCGCATCAAGATCGATATAACCTTCTCGGACATGACAATGGACTTCCAGAACCTCGGCCTCGTGGGCAGCGTCTTCCAGAGCGTGGTGAATGGAGCACCCAATCTGGTGTTCGACGCCATGAAGCCGTTTATGCTCCAGGAGGCGGACAAGAAGCTGCGCAGCGAGATCGACACGATGATCCAGAAAACCTTGGGCGACCGCCGGCTGCCCAACTCGATAACCCCGCTGGACAGCGCCATTGCGATGGCCCGCAAGATGGTGCGCGAGAAGGGCTACGATCCGTACCACTTGCCCGATGTGAACCGCACCATGGGCGTGTTCAGTGTCCAGCTGGCCCACACGTGGATCAATGGCATCTCGAGCTTCTACCGGGTGGGCAACATAACCGCTGGCATGGCCAACAAGACGGTGTCGGTGCTTCTCCAGATTGGAACCCAACAGGTCACGGGTGCCGGTCAATGGGAGGTGGGCGTGGGAATGATGACCCGCGTGGGTCATGTCCAGTTCACCGTGCAGCACATCCGCGCCACCGTGGGCGTGAGTCAAGCCCTGGATACGCGCAAGCGGGCGCAAATCACCGACCTGCAGTTCGACATGGGCAACATCCAAGTGCGATGTGACGGGGCTGGCACACTGGACTACGTCATGGAATTCGCGGTGAACGTGATCCCCAACCTGCTGCGCTACCAGATCATGGACGCCATCGAGAATCCCATCAAGCAGCGCGTGCAGGAGAAGTTCAACTCGATCGATGTGGAAGAGGTTATCAAGAATATGGCTCAGAACGACTTTCAATTCGACCCAAAGCTGTTGGGACTGTAAGAGAATAGTAAGTAAGAGAGATTCTGTGCAATCGAATAAAGATTTATCCCTTGGAAAGTGGGGAATCACAAGCTAGTTAGTATACGCTATCTAAATGGAATATGCTTAAGGGTCTTTGACACCAAAGCAGAGCAGCTGCAGTCGCATGTTGCGCTTCACCCGCTCCAGAATCTCGTCCGCCTTTCGCTTCTGCTCGCCACTCAGGGGCGGATTGATGGCCTCCAGCGCCTCCATGAAGTAGTTTCTATCGAAGATGAAAACTCAGTCCCAGCGTTTTGGGGATTTCATTTAGCTAACTTACTTGGCAGTCTCGTTGACATAACCCTCCAGTGAGTCCCTCAGCAGCCGGATATCCACATGGGCCTGAATCGCTCCCGTGAAGCTAAACCGCTGGACGCAGCTCATCAGGCGGGCCAGTTCCTCGGAGATGGTCTGCACAATGGACTCCAAAATCGGTCGCAGCAGTGCTGGCGATATACTATAGATCTCGGAGTAGACGCCAACCAGATTGTCGCAACATTCGTGGGCGTACGGTCGCAGCTGGCCAATCTCCATCTCGTGATCCCATTGGAAACGACCCAAGTACATAGATGGCTCTATGGTGCCCACGAGGGGATCGCCCTTGTGCTCGACATACTCCTCCAGAAGATTAGTGAAGAGTTGATTCACCGTGTAGCGGGCTGTTTCGATTGCCAATGTGGGCAGTGGGTAGCCGTAACGCACGAAGATCTCGCCCACTCGCGGGAAGAAGCTCTTGTTGCAGTACGCATAGTTGGCCAGGCAGCAGAGCATGCGCTGCTCCCAGGTGACAGCCGCTCCTCCGCCGCCGCTTCCGGCCACCGAATCGGGCTGTTGGGCATTGGGAAATCCCAGCAGCTGCGACACATTGTGCGTGGGCGTCTCCTCGTCGTGCGAGTGAAAGGCCAGCTCCTCGATCACGCCGCTAAAGGCGGATAGGAACTCCTGCAGGCGTTGCGTGACCTCCCTCTGTCCGTCGGACTGCGGCTCGAGGAGATTACCCTCTCGCGTCTCCCGCTGCATGCACACTGACTGCACCTCGTCCAGCGTTTCGATGAGCAGCGACTCCAGGGCGGCGGGCAGCAGGGTGGCGCCCGGATACTCCTCCACGCCCAGCTCCCACGACTCCTGACTGCCCAGCTTCTTGCACCGATCCGTCGCCCGCTTGAAGATAATCGAGAAGCAGAAGAGGCGCACCTCGTCGATCAGTTTCTGGATAATATCCAGCGCTTCGGAGGGCAAGTCCAAGCTGATGAGCGTGGCGTAGGCTATCCTCGTGAAGCGCAGACACTGCGGAATCCAGGGGAGGAACTGATGCGTGGCCGAGGCGGAGCCAATGGGCCAGGCCAAGCCGCTGGACTGCCGCAAGGCACGCTGATCGGCGGCGATGAGGATGGCCAGCCTCAAGTAGACACAGAACTTCTCAATGGCGTTCAGGATCATTCGCTTGAAGTCGCCCGGTTTGGGATCATGGGGACCGCGCAGCTCTCCAGTGAAGTACAGCTGGCCCAGACGCCACAAATCCGGCAGCTGGGAGGCCGCAATGTCGCACAGTTCCTCGCAGAAGTTGACCCGACTGGGCGCCTGGCTGGGATCCCTGCTCTTGGCCTTCTCCTGCGCGCTCGAATCCTTGTTGGCGTGCTGCTCGAAGGTCTGGCGGAAGGTGCCCTCCAAATACTTGGCCCTAGCCTCGATGGCATCCCAAGCGGGATCGATGTTCCGCAGCTTGTCGCCTATGGGAGTGCCGCTCTGCTGCAGCTCCAAGCTGATCAGGGCTTTGATCAGTTTCTTCTGCTGCTCCACGCTCTGCGGCATCTTGACCACTTTCTCGTGCAGCTGCTTCCTGATGGACAGAATTCTGTGGTCCACTTCCTCCAGGACTTTGCGGAAGATGGGGATCTCTGTTTTGCCAAAGAGATTCTTGGCGCGCGAATAGTCGTTGACCACAATGTCGTATTCGCCAGCCTTCGCCCGTCGGTCCACCGAATTGGGCAGACAGAAGAGGAACTTGTGCCGGGACAATGCGAAGAGAACCGACCTGGTGGAGTCGGCCTTCTCCTTGCGCACAAGGACATCCGTGAAGATCTTCTGCGACTCGCTGATGGAGTCTGTAAGAGTGTGACTTTAGTATAATATTCCCTCAAAAGAAAACCCACTCACTTTCAATGGATGTTTCCAGGATATTCAGCGTCTCGTTCCCATGCAGCTTCACATCCTCCTGCAGCTTGTCCCGTATATTCATCAGGGTGTCCAGCTGGTCAATCACCGAGCCCGCATTCGACTTGAGGAAGGACAGCTGGCCCTCTTTCTGGCTCTCCACCTTGCGCTTCAAATAGGACAAACCCGCCTTGAGATCCTCGAAGGAGGTGGCTAGGTGGTTTTCTAGGAGGAACCACGAAGGCGAGAAGTGCTCCTGCGACAGATCCCCGCAGGCTTCGGGAAACAGGTCTCGCAAGTCCTCGGGAATCTTCTGCTCGTTGCCCTCGATGGACAGGCCCAGGGGATCCTCCTGAGTCAGTCCAGACTGGGCCAGGGTGCGGCGACCCCAGGCAAAGTTCTGCGAGGGCGACTCCTCGATCCACACGGCGGACTCCTTGAGCGGACCAATCGTTTCGTGGTAGGCACGGAACTGCACCGTGGAAGTGCCCACTCCGCCGCTCAGGGTAGTCACTATGATGTCACCCTTTCCCTTCGCCGGTCCAGTGCGTGCGATGATCTTGTTGGGCGACTTCCACTCCGCGGACAGCAGGCAATCCGACCCGCAGATCTTGAGCCCTGAAAAAGAGGAAAGTCATCAGATAAGTGGGTTCATTTGGGACACAAGACAACGCCTACCAATTAGATCTTGCACCCGGGTGCCCAGGAACTCGCCGCGGATGATGACGCGGGTGCCAGGTGGACCCTCTTTGGGGGAGAGCCCCGTTACCACCGGCTGCGGGGCCATCGAGAGCTGTATTACCCAAAAATGCTGGTCAAAAATTCAATAAAAACAAAAGAGATCTGAATTTTGTTTTTAGTGCCGTAGTGTTGGAAAAAGCAGGCTTGGCGACAGTGTTGACAGGTCCAAAATCTAGCTATAATATTTTTCATACATATATTTCAAGCCAAAAAATATTATTTTGTAAGAAGAATCGAACTGGGTATTCCCTAAACTGTTGACTTGCTGAATTGTTGAATTTCAGTCAGCTGTTAATCAGCTGTCACGATTTTTAATAAAAGACATGGCAACTCTGTATCACTATTACGAATTATTTAAATAATAAAATACTAATAAATAATAATTCAACAATTTAGCGAATATCCTAAATTTGTTTATTGTTAATATAATATTGAATACAAACATAATTTATTGTTGATTTTGTCCCCTTCAGTTGCATTCAATGGCGTGTTCAAAACTTTAGCACTCATTTGAATAATGCTTTGAGGCCACAGGTATAGTTTTAATAAAAAAATAAAACACATATGAAAAGGATTTTTAAGATTTTCTACCTAAGAATTTTTCATAAAATAAATGGATTAATTTAAAAATAATCAAAATATATATCTATTTGCTCAGCTCTAGCTAGAGCCGGCTGGGCATCACTGGCCAGCGCAGATGTGCCATCGCTGAACAGCTGATTGATTGTTTCCTCAGATCGGCCGCAGAAAAATGGATGACGTCGAACGAATTCAGAGCGAGAATGATAATTTGCGCAGGATTCGGAACCGCCTGATGCAATGGGAGTCCAAAACGGACCCGCTGGCGGCGCTAAGTGTCCAGCAGGAGGAGCACCTGGACGTTCTCACGAATCTGTGGCGCGATAGTGGACCATCGGTGAGTGGGCTCCCCTGGCAAAGATTTGTTTTAACCCACTCGATCTTTTCAAGGCACCGGCCCCGGCAACGCCCACAAAGCCGGGCCCATCCGACCACCTGGCAGCAACTCCTCCGCAGAGCGGCGATGACCCGGAACTGCCCGTCGATGGACTGCAGAACACCAACGACTTCCTGCTCTGGTTTGCGGACGTCAGCGCGGAGATCGAGCAACGTGGCGACGCCGACTACCACAAATACCTGCAGCAGCTGGAGCAGCGCAAGGCGGAGTGCTCCCACATGCTCGGCCAGATCGCGGGGGCCATGGAGCGCCTGGGCGCCCTCTGCGACGAGTACGACTTTGTGTCGCAGAAGACGAGCGCCTTGAACACGGCCAGCGAGCAGTTGATCGAGGAGCAGGAGAAGCTCCAGGAGCTGAGCCACGAGATCCAGCGCCGACTGCACTACTTCAGTCAGGTGGAGCTGCTCAATCAGCGACTCCAGAGTCCCACGCTCTCGGTGGCCAGTGAGGCGTTCCGGGAGTGCCTCAACAAGATAGACGAGTGCCTCAACTACATCGAGGAGAATGTGAGTTTGTGGTCTCAGTCCTTGGTCATGCACACCTAATACCCTCCTTTTCCAGCCCAAGTTCAAGGATGCAGCCACCTACAATGTGAAGTACAGGCAGTGCCTGGCAAAAGCCTCCGGTCTGGTGAGGAACTATGTGACCAGCGTGATTAACCAGGCCACCGAGGCCACGCTGCACCCGAAGAACAATGTGCCCGATGCCTCCACTGCGCTCAAGGCGCCAGACGCCGCATTTGCTTTGTACTATGGGAAATACCAGACGGCAGCGGCGAAGGTGAAGCGAGTGGCCCAGTTGATTGAGGCCCGCTCGGAGCACAGCCAGGACTACGCCCAGCTAATGGCGGACCTGCAACAGCACTACTTGGCCCAAAGGGCCAGCGTGATGTCGCCGGCGGTGAATGCGTCCATTCAGAACGTAAAGGTGGCTCACAAGGGGGATCACTGCTCGCTCACCCGCAGTGCCTGCGCCTTCCTGGTGCACGTGTGCCAGGACGAACAGCGGTTGTTCTACCAGTTCTTCAGTACGGGAGCTCCACACTTGACGTAGGCTTAGTCCGGCATTCAAATGGATTTATGATTGATTACCTCTTTATTTTTCAGGGTTTACCTAGAGGGATTGTGCACTATACTGTACGACACCATGCGGCCCTTTATCATACACATCAATCACTTGGAAACGCTGGCGGAGATCTGCTCAATTCTACGCATCGAAATGCTGGAAGAGCATGTCCAGCAGAACCGTGAGTAGAAGTACCTGTGTTGCATTTGTATTCCATTTTTGAATGAGTTTATATTTGTTAGCTGCTGCTTTGGAGGCCTTTGCCACCATTGCCCATCAGCTGCTGCAGGATGTGCAGGAACGATTGGTCTTTCGTGCGCATTTATACCTCCAGTCGGACATTCAGAACTTTAATCCCTCGTCGGGGGACTTGGCCTACCCGGAGAAGCTGGAAATGATGGAGGCAAGTGACTTGGGGTGATTAAAGTGCCTTAAATAACCTACGTATATTTCAGAGCATTGCCTTGTCGCTCCAAGAACCTGCCCCCTTGCGACGCTCTGATTCTCGCGCCTCCATGATATCCAGTGTCTCGAGTGCCGTGGAAACGGAAAGCGTGGACACCGCCTACCGGGTTAAGCAAATGAGTGAGTTCCGGAAGCAATCCAAGGCAACTACAAACTAACACAAGCTACTCCCCACAGATTCCCCTGCCGATCTGCACGGCATGTGGTATCCCACAGTGCGTCGGACACTGGTGTGCCTCTCCAGACTCTATCGCTGCGTGGATCGACCCATTTTCCAGGGACTCTCCCAGGAGGCTCTTAAGCTGTGCATCCAGAGTGTCTCCCATGCGGCTGGCAAGATTTCAGCCACCAAGACCCCGATTGATGGCGAGCTTTTCGAAATCAAGCATCTGCTTATTCTCCGGGAGCAGATTGCGCCGTTCCGGGTGGACTTCACGGTAAAGGAGACCTCGCTGGACTTCAGCAAGGTGAAGACGGCTGCCTTTGGTCTCCTGCAGAAGCGCAAGCAGCTCTTTTCCATGGGCAGCAACAACGCGCTGCTGGAATTCCTGCTGGAGGGCACGCCACAGATCAAGGAGCATTTGCTGGACTCGCGCAAGGAGGTGGATCGCCAGCTGAAGTCGGTGTGCGAGAAGTACATCAAGGATGCGGTGCACATGCTGGTGGGTCCGCTGGTCACATTCCTTGAAAAGGCGCAGAGCCTTTTGAACCAAGCCACTCCAGCAACGCCGCAATCTCCGGAATCCGCGAAGGCCAGCTACGCTTTGCGGCAAAGCCCGTGGGCCAGTCCGCAGCAGATAAGCAGCATCATCCAGGAGACGCAGCGCCTGATCAAAGCCAAGCTGGCGGTGCTGCAGCGGTCCATGCAGCTCTATCTGAGCAATCGTGATACGGAATTCATCATCTTTCGGCCGATACGCGTAAGTTTCGACAATGTTTACCCGTAAACTTGGCTTTCACTAAATCGAGTTTCCCCTGTGCCTTCAGAACAACATCATTCAGTCGTTTGTGAAGCTGGAACAACTGCTGACCACCAATGGCTACTCCACAGATGATATGATCATCACGAGTTGTCCGTCGGCCGAGCAAGTGTCCATCCTCTTGTCCAGCGCCAGTATTCTGGCCGCCGAGGGAGTGGCTAGCTTTGCGGCAGCCGCCCGGAAAATCAGCACGTCCTCCTCGGTGGAAGGCGGCACCACTGTTGGCCGAAAGTTGAGCACGCTGTCCAACAAATCCGAGCTGGTCGAGGAGCCGAAGGCCGAGGAAGCCGCTGCACAGGTAGAAGTGGTTCCCGCCGAAGGACCATCACCGGAGAAGATCGTGGAGGAACCGCAAACGCAGGCCAGTTCCGAATAATTTGCAATGTATCCTTGTATAACTACTTACGTGTATCTATTTATGTAGCTAAGCCTTGTATCATATTTATCCGTTTTGCGTTGAGTAAGATCGTTTTGCAATAGGGTCGCGTTTCCCCTTATTTCCTTTTAAGATCCGTGTTGAACAACTTCTATCTATGCTCTCCAAAAACGTAGAATTAACATTGATTTATTTTTGCTAAACCACGTAGAATGTGACGAAGTCGAAGTAAATTACCAACAAAATATTACGATAACGGCGATTGATTAACATCTAATAGTGGGCAGATTCCTTGCTGCTGGTCAAGTGATGGATATGTTGAGAGATGGCTGTAGACTGATAGGGCCTCCAGTGAACTAGGACAGCAGACACTTGTCCTTGGCATTTCCCTGCTGGTTGCCAGCGCCGCCCACTGAAACCTGCTGGGCGTTGTTTGTGGTCGGTGCCTGGCGGTTGCGTTCCGCCGCGTCATCCTGCTCCATGATTGACAAGGCTAGGGCTCGTGCGAGGGCCTCGTCTTCGCTCTGAAATTGATAAATTCGTTTAGTCAATGGTGATGATCGATAGAGGTCTAGAATGATCTAGAGATTTGGAGACCCCTTTGCTTGCCAACTCACCATATTGCCCTGAATGTTTTGTACTTGGGTGGCCTGCACAGGTCTTGGCCGGGAATTGGTGGTGCTGGCGCTGCTGGTAGTGGGCTTGCTCTGCCTGCGTCTCTCGGCCGCCTGAGCAGCCATGGATCGCGAGTCCGTAGAGGAGGAGGTCTTGAATATGGACTGCCATCCCCCACTGCCGGACGCTCCTGCCGCTGGCTTGGCACTCGGCGGCTGGCAGTCGTGGTCGCTCGTGTGGCGATGACGCAGGCAGAAGTTCAGGTGGCACTGGGAGCAGGTCACCGGGATCAGCTCCTTGCGCTTGCAGCCCTTGGCGTGGCAGCGGTTCGTGTAGATCTTCTTGCTCTCCGACTTGCACTGCTGGTCGATGTGCTGACCCACGGTCACATCGGGCTCCACACCCGGGGGCGTGGGCACTGGCTCGCGGCACAGCGGACAGATGGGCACCTGCACGTTCTTCCGGTGGGCACTGGGGCAGCTGTGCCGATCGTAGTTGTAGTGCGAGGCGCAGAAGACCTTGTCGCACGAGTCGCACTTCACGGGCAGAAAATCTGTGGGCGGATCGAAATTAATTTAATTAGTTGTCTGCTTCCTGGTCGTCCAATCGCCAGTGTCTCACCCAATCTGTTGCAAGTTGGCTCGCTGCAGTGCTGTCCAAGATGGGGAAACTCCATGGCTTTACTGTAGTTGTAGTTGTGTGCTTGCTGTTTTCCTTCAAACTGGGAGTTTAACTCGTTTCAAGGCCTATTTTATGCTGATGAAAAAGTTCCAGAAACAATTTGCTCTAATAGTGACTAAACAAATTCCAGATTGGGGAGCTTTTCAGCTGTTTAGAAGCCCTGGGGGGTTTGCAGCTATCTCCCAGCCCTGGTTGGGGAGCTTTTCAGTTGCCTACCCAGCCCTGGTTGGGTCTGTTTCAAGAAGGCGCGAAAACTCAATGATTGTAACGGTTTTTTAAATTAATGTACGTCAAATTAGCGTCGACGAGTTAGCAACGAAAGTAGAACGGTGGAAAGTGGAACACTGGGGCCATTTTTATTTTTAAATTTTCTGGCTATTTGGGGGCCGAATTGACAAATGTTTGATGCAAAATTGTTTAGAATTAAAATATCTATCGATCTATATAGGTTGGGGCCAAATCCGGGGTCTGCAAGTGTTTCAAAAATGCATTCGAAAAATCGGGTATCCACCATTTGGTTAACTGCTCCCCTCATAGAGGTTGTGCCAATATGCACGCTAAACCAGGTTATTAAGCGTTAATTCAAGCTTCATGTCTGAAAGTTTAATCAAAATCAAACCCACAGATTTTGAGTAAAACGCCTAACAGTGAACCAACCTCGGATTTTTCCCATACAAAAAAGGGAGCCAAAAATTAATTTGTCTGGGGCTCCACTCATAGAGGTTGTGCCAACATGCACGGTAAATGGGCATATTGGGGATCCTCCTAAGAACGTTTTATGAAAATTTCATGAAAATTAAACCCACAGTTTTCGAGAAAATTGATTTACAGTGTGGGGGTTAAATGGTCAAATTTTGAAATTGGCCGTTTCCCGCTGACTGCGCCAGCGAGAAACCTTACAGCCATGACATCAACCATGTAAATATCCATACATTTTCTATGCAAACTTTAAATAATTAATACAGCTCTCACAGAGGTTGTGCAACTTGCACGGTATCGCAAAAGAAGGGGCATGTTTTAAAGTAATTTCTGAATAAATTTCAGCCAAATCAAACCCACAGATTTCGAGAAATCTAAGTTTTTTTAAATTATGGCTTTTCTCACGCGGTCACACTTCCCGCGCCAGAAACAGCGAATGCACCCTTGACATTTACCATGTAAAAAACAAATTTACACCCCAAATTTTAAATAATTATTGCCACTCTCACAGAGGTTGTGCCAACTTGCACGGTATCGCAAAAGATGGGGCATGTTTTAAAGTAATTTCTGAATAAATTTCAGCCAAATCAAACCCACAGATTTCGAGAAATCTAAGTTTTTTTAAATTATGGCTTTTCTCACGCGGTCACACTTCCCGCGCCAGAAACAGCGAATGCACCCTTGACATTTACCATGTAAAAAACAAATTTACACCCCAAATTTTAAATAATTATTGCCACTCTCACAGAGGTTGTGCCAACTTGCACGGTATCGCAAAAGATGGGGCATGTTTTAAAGTAATTTCTGAATAAATTTCAGCCAAATCAAACCCACAGATTTCGAGAAATCTAAGTTTTTTTAAATTATGGCTTTTTCCACGCGGTCACACTTCCCGCGCCAGAAACAGCGAATGCACCCTTGACATTTACCATGTAAAAAACAAATTTACACCCCAAACTTTAAATAATTATTGCCACTCTCACAGAGGTTGTGCCAACTTGCACGGTATCGCAAAAGATGGGGCATGTTTTAAAGTAATTTCTGAATAAATTTCAGCCAAATCAAACCCACAGATTTCGAGATTTCAAGTCATTTAAATTAGGGCTTTCACACTATTCAACTAGCGAGACAGCGTGTGGAGCCATTACATAAGCCAAAATGTAGGTATTTATATCGATATATCGGCTGGTACGACCTACAACACTAAATTGAGCCAATTGGCACCTTTATGGCGCCTAATATCGAAAATAAATATATTTTTATAGCGAATTTTCAATTAATATGTATGCACCCCATAATTGGACTTGCCCTCCTGATTATTTTAATGTATAATTCGTTCAAATCGATCGTGTGGTTTGGTAGAAATTAACAGATTACTAATTTTGGAAAAATGTAATAATTTTTTTTGGAGCGGTTGTGGAGTTGCCATACTGCAGAAATCCGCTATCCCCGTTACTTTCGAAGAAGATAGAAAGAAGAAGAAAAGTGGAGTTAAAAAGTAAAACAAAGTGAACAACTAAAAATAAATACATCATGTGTAAGTAATTGCATTGAATAAAATTTAAATGAATGTCTTTTAATAGTCTTTTATTTTAGCGCAAAAGGATTTATGTGGAAAATTTACTCAGAAAGTGTGAGTTGACTTCTCAATTTTGTTGTTCCTGGGTCCCGTTAAGCACCGATCTTTCTCGGGACCCAGCTTTAATGTCTCCCGCGTAGGCAGGGGGGTTAATTCGCAGCGCAAGTTTTTCACGCCGATGTGCCACGCCCTCCCAATCTTCTAGCTTTTATAGTTTCCGAGATCTCAGCGTTCATACAGACGGGTGCCACTGTCTTTCGCGGTTTGTGGGCGTTAGGAGGGGGAGGGGGTGGCCCACTTTGGTCAATCAATAGGTATCGAAGAAACGAATACACATTTTTTTTCCCGTTAATCTAGCTTTAAAACTGTAGGCGCCACAGTTTTTCGCGGTTTGTGGGCGTTAGGAAGGGCGTGGCACATCGGCGTGAAAAACTTGCGCTGCGAATTAACCCCTAGAATCTGCATGCCAAATCCCAATCTTCTAGCTTTTATAGTTTCCGAGATCTCAGCGTTCATACAGACGGGTGCCACAGTTTTTCGCGGTTTGTGGGCGTTAGGGGGGGCGTGGCACATCGGCGTGAAAAACTTGCGCTGCGAATTAACCCCCCTGCCTACGCGGGAGACATTAAAGCTGGGTCCCGAGAAAGATCGGTGCTTAACGGGACCCAGGAACAACAAAATTGAGAAGTCAACTCACACTTTCTGAGTAAATTTTCCACATAAATCCTTTTGCGCTAAAATAAAAGACTATTAAAAGACATTCATTTAAATTTTATTCAATGCAATTACTTACACATGATGTATTTATTTTTAGTTGTTCACTTTGTTTTACTTTTTAACTCCACTTTTCTTCTTCTTTCTATCTTCTTCGAAAGTAACGGGGATAGCGGATTTCTGCAGTATGGCAACTCCACAACCGCTCCAAAAAAAATTATTACATTTTTCCAAAATTAGTAATCTGTTAATTTCTACCAAACCACACGATCGATTTGAACGAATTATACATTAAAATAATCAGGAGGGCAAGTCCAATTATGGGGTGCATACATATTAATTGAAAATTCGCTATAAAAATATATTTATTTTCGATATTAGGCGCCATAAAGGTGCCAATTGGCTCAATTTAGTGTTGTAGGTCGTACCAGCCGATATATCGATATAAATACCTACATTTTGGCTTATGTAATGGCTCCACACGCTGTCTCGCTAGTTGAATAGTGTGAAAGCCCTAATTTAAATGACTTGAAATCTCGAAATCTGTGGGTTTGATTTGGCTGAAATTTATTCAGAAATTACTTTAAAACATGCCCCATCTTTTGCGATACCGTGCAAGTTGGCACAACCTCTGTGAGAGTGGCAATAATTATTTAAAGTTTGGGGTGTAAATTTGTTTTTTACATGGTAAATGTCAAGGGTGCATTCGCTGTTTCTGGCGCGGGAAGTGTGACCGCGTGGAAAAAGCCATAATTTAAAAAAACTTAGATTTCTCGAAATCTGTGGGTTTGATTTGGCTGAAATTAATTCAGAAATTATTTTAAAACATGCCCCTTCTTTTGCGATACCGTGCAAGTTGGCACAACCTCTGTGAGAGCTGTATTAATTATTTAAAGTTTGGGGTGTAAATTTGTTTTTTATATGGTAAATGTCAAGGGTGCATTCGCTGTTTCTGGCGCGGGAAGTGTGACCGCGTGGAAAAAGCCATAATTTAAAAAAACTTAAATTTCTCGAAATCTATGGGTTTGATTTGGCTGAAATTAATTCAGAAATTACTTAAAAACATGCCCCTTCTTTTACGATACCGTGCAAGTGGGCACAACCTCTGTGAGACTGGCAATAATTATTTAAAGTTTGGGGTGTAAATTTGTTTTTTACATGGTAAATGTCAAGGCTGCATTCGCTGTTTCTGGCGCGGGAAGTGTGACCGCGTGGAAAAAGCCATAATTTAAAAAAACTTAAATTTCTCGAAATCTGTGGGTTTGATTTGGCTGAAATTTATTCAGAAATTATTTTAAAACATGCCCCTTCTTTTGCGATACCGTGCAAGTTGGCACAACCTCTGTGAGACTGGCAATAATTATTTAAAGTTTGGGGTGTAAATTTGTTTTTTACATGGTAAATGTCAAGGCTGCATTCGCTGTTTCTGGCGCGGGAAGTGTGACCGCGTGGAAAAAGCCATAATTTAAAAAAAACTTAAATTTCTCGAAATCTGTGGGTTTGATTTGGCTGAAATTAATTCAGAAATTACTTTAAAACATGCCCCTTCTTTTGCGATACCGTGCAAGTTGGCACAACCTCTGTGAGAGTGGCAATAATTATTTAAAGTTTGGGGTGTAAATTTGTTTTTTACATGGTAAATGTCAAGGGTGCATTCGCTGTTTCTGGCGCGGGAAGTGTGACCGCGTGGAAAAAGCCATAATTTAAAAAAACTTAGATTTATCGAAATCTGTGGGTTTGATTTGGCTGAAATTTATTCAGAAATTACTTTAAAACATGCCCCTTCTTTTACGATACCGTGCAAGTTGGCACAACCTCTGTGAGAGCTGTATTAATTATTTAAAGTTTGCATAGAAAATGTACGGATATTTACATGGTTGATGTCATGGCTGTAAGGTTTCTCGCTGGCGCAGTCAGCGGGAAACGGCCAATTTCAAAATTTGACCATTTAACCCCCACACTGTAAATCAATTTTCTCGAAAACTGTGGGTTTAATTTTCATGAAATTTTCATAAAACGTTCTTAGGAGGATCCCCAATATTCCCATTTACCGTGCATGTTGGCACAACCTCTATGAGTGGAGCCCCAGACAAATTAATTTTTGGCCCCCTTTTTTGTATGGGAAAAATCCGAGGTTGGTTCACTGTTAGGCGTTTTACTCAAAATCTGTGGGTTTGATTTTGATGAAACTTTCAGACAAGAAGCTTGAATTAACGCTTAATAACCTGGTTTAGCGTGCATATTGGCACAACCTCTATGAGGGGAGCAGTTAACCAAATGGTGGATACCCGATTTTTCGAATGCATTTTTGAAACACTTGCAGACCCCTGATTTGGCCCCAACCTATATAGATCGATAGATATTTTAATTCTAAACAATTTTGCATCAAACATTTGTCAATTCGGCCCCCAAATAGCCAGAAAATTTAAAAATAAAAATGGCCTCAGTGTTCCAAATTCCACCGTTTCACTTTCGTTGCTAACTCGTCGACGCTAATTTGACGTACATTTAAATTAAATTTATCGTAGTGTGCCCGTTCTCTGATTCTAACATATTCCTTAGCTTCAGAAATATTAGTTCGAATTGGAACAGCGGGACTGGTACATATATTTCAACAGAGCCACCATAGTCCAGTTAACAAAAATGTAAAGATAAAAATTGATTAAATATTAAATTAAAATAAATTAAATATGGCAAAAAAGGTGCATTTTTCCAATCATTTATACATTTCTACAACGTCATATTGGGATATTTCTTATTTAATCGCATATATTCAAAATTACCTATTTTTTGAATTTTGGAAAAAATATCGGCGGTTCGAGATTTTTTAGGGGAAAGCAAAATTTTCATCTGGTTACTGAGAATGGTAATGCCGTCCATAAGTCTATGAACCTATGCGGCAGTTCTCCTATCCGGGAGATCATGATCACTTGTCAGGGAAGAAAAATAAATTTTTTTTTTCGACGAGAAGGAACAATACCGAGCCAGAGTATATCTAAAAGGCTTACATAGCCCGCTAATACCATCAGATGTCCAATCGCCAACTCCAGAGCCTTACAGCTGGCCAAAACAGGCTGAAACTGTTCCTGGAAGAAGAGTTTATTGATACAAATGATACAGATTTATCCTGTGGCGGTCCAAAAAACCATGGTCGCCACTGCTAATTCTTCTTACACAACTTTACAGGTTGCCAAATTCCGTATTTTGTCCTGATGTATCCATTATGCACTCTCGCTCAGACCTTGTAATGGGCGTACTCCGGCGTAATCTGTTAAAAAATTGAGGATCTCCAGATCTTCATCCTGGCTGAAAGACTAGAGGATGTCCTGCGGAAAAGCTTACTTTGTCAAAATCAATAATAATTTGGAGTGGAAGGTGGTCAGAACTCTTGTCGTTTGTTGATTTAATTTTGAGTTGACGTCCTCTGAGTCCTTTGTATATGGAGAAATCCATGGCTGATGGTTGGTTTTTGTTGCAGAAGGGGAAATGAGTGGCGCCTCCAGTAGCCCGAATTTGTAGGTCCTTACTCCGTTGAAGGGCTTGAAAAAGAGTTCTTCCTCTAATACAGGAACGGTGATTTCCCCAGCCAGAGTGTTTGGCATTCCAATCTCCGCTGATTATGAATTTGGATTTTCCCTCTAGGATTTCTTCAAAATGCTTAAAAAGGCGTGAAAAATGGTCAACTTCCCAAACAAAAGTGGACGGGCAGTAAATTGGGCCAACAACAATCATACCTGACCTGATTCCGCTAGACGGGAATCGGTTTTAGTCGTGTCTCGATTATTAGCATGATTTGGATTCCTTCGCTGGCCATGAAGGCTTCTAGCTCTCCCCTCTTATTCCCTACCCCACAAGCATTCCAGAAGGCAATTTTTATGTTATTTTGTTTTGTAGTTGTGCTGTTCATTTTGTTTATTTGTATGGCTGCGTGATGTTTTTATTGGATTTTGATCTTTGTATTTTCATAGGATTTTTACTTATTTACGGGGCATAGTAGAGACATTATCTTGTTTATGAAGAGGTCAAGTTTTTGCTCAAGATTGGTGATCTTGGCTTCCAGGGAGAGGTCATTACTTTCGTTTTTCTGAATTTTCGGACTGTCAGGAATTTTTCTTGGCCTAAAGTTTAGCATGGCTTGCTTGCTAGTGGTGGGAGGGCTGTCGCCTGTAATACCGTTCCCCGTGCCATTAATATTTTATGAATTTCCCTTTTCGAAAATACGGAAAAATATAACTACTTGGAAACGTTGGCATAAATTAGTTTAATGTATTATAGAAAGGAACCCAAACTAAATTAGGTAATTTTCTTAGAAAAAGGTATTTTTGGCCAAATGCCAGTGTGCACTGAACGTAGATTTTTTTTTAAATTGAACTTAAGTTTTTAATAGCCAATAAACGATTTATTTTACCTAGAAAAAACATTTTTTTAGGATGACGCTATAATTTAAAGTTTTAAAAATTACCTCTTCTCTTAACTTTAAGGAAGGGGAAGATAATAGGAGAAAAGGAAATAATTGGAACTTTTTTTTTTTGGGTACATAAATAAGAAAAAAGTACGTTTCAAGCAAGGCAAGTGTTTCCGCATTAGTAAACCCCCACTCAATTTCCATCTCCGTCAAGAAGTCGACGCTTAAATCGCTTTATTAGGACCTGGCCGGTAGAAGCTCCACTCCA
The DNA here is from genome assembly GCA_037075245.1 of Drosophila mimetica. Taxonomy (NCBI): domain Eukaryota; kingdom Metazoa; phylum Arthropoda; class Insecta; order Diptera; family Drosophilidae; genus Drosophila; species Drosophila mimetica. Next base: position 835,044 of record JBAMCH010000007.1, read on the forward strand.
TTCCCGGGCCATACGCATCCGTTCCGGCTTAAAGCCGATACCAAAAAAGTATTGATTGCACATAATTATAGGATTTCGATACGGGCCCTCTTGAAGCTCGCCAGCCCACCGACTAAAGTGAAAAGTGAGCCTGCAAGAAGAACGCAAAACTTGACCAACATTTGCTCATAATTAAGACCGCCAACTGGTTTCCAGTTTTCGGTTTTCGGTTTGGCTGCAGGAGGTTCGAAACGCTTTCGTGTGCACCGCGTAAAAATCGGAAGTTGCAGCTTTGCATTTAATGCGCTTATTTTAAAGAGTGTTGAAAGGGGAGTACTAAAAAAAACTATACTCATAATTGGTCAGGCGAAAAGAGAGGGAAAATTATGGAATATAATGAGAAACTTGATGCGATATCTGACACAATTTTCAGGGGAGTAATATATGTACATATATTTTTGTTATTTAGTGCAATTAAACCGGAAATCAAACGATTACACTAAAAAATTTTTTGGGTAAGTCTTCTTAAATTTAAAACAATAATGCTTGCACACAAAAAAACCATGTTCCCGTAAAATCGATATGGCCAGGTAAATTTACATGAAATACTCATAAAATTGATATTAAAGCCTAGTGCTCAGTTCGGCTAAGAGCTTCACTAGTCGAAAAATTTTATTATTTGTATTGTGACCGAAGTTTTTAAAGTTCACCTGCACAGAGCAATGTAATCAATTGGCGCCAATTTAAAATATTACAAGTGAAGTGGAGTGCAGCGCCAATCTGTCCAAATTGCAATTGAGCGGCCCAGGCCCGTTTTTCCTCCAATATGACGAGCTATTCGTGGACAGATTCCGGATGTTTTGTGTGCTGGCCACGACGGAGGACGGGGGAGTGGTTTGGCCGGTACACGCCCAAATAGTAAGTCCCAAGTCCAAATCCTCCATTCCCCTTCCCCTTCCCCTATTTATCATTTGGTCCTTACAGATCCCAGCAGACAGAAAACTTCCTCCGGAAGCCAAGGGAATGGCCGGGCAAATGGTGCGCGAGTCCCAAGTCGCCCTCATCCGAAAGATCAAGGACCTGGGGATGAAGCCGTCCCTGCTGGGCTTCGTGGCGGACATGTCCAGCACCCACGTCCCCAGCAGGACGCTGAGCGTGCCAACGCTCTACGACTGGGAGCACTGGATGACTGAAGAAGCAGAATGAAAGCCGGGCTCCCGTGCGCCAGCTCTTCGGGCAAAAATACACGCCTGAGAACGCGAAGCGCCGCCTGCAGGCGATCGAGGACTGCGCCGGGAGCTCTTTCAGGGATCCCCGCGTCCTGGCCAAGTTCAGGGCCGACCTCTTGATGGCGAGGGAGGTCCTCAAGTGGCGCTTCGTCCCTTGCGTACAGCCAAAGATAAAATCTGGCATTCTTTATCGATGAACGATATTCATTCGCTAAATCTAGTATTTTTTGTATTTACCTCCGATATTCATCTGAGTACTACGGTGTAAAAAAGTCCCAGCAAAGGCCTTAGCTGACTATTGTTATGGTCATACTGAGTACTAGGCTTAAATAATATTAGGGGGATACCCTAAACTGTTAAACTGCTGAATTGTTGAAAATTCAACAGAAAATTTCAGCAATTAAGGGAACGACCCTAAATGAATCCTGTTGAATTCTTAAACAGCTGCTATTTGTTGAAAATTTTTACGCATCTTAAAATATGTAAAGATTGTCATTTTATTGCTAGTTACTCTCTAAAATTGGTACCGAGGAATAAGTAACTACTTATATTCATTCTAATTTTATTTTACTTCGTAAAATAAAGCGTACTTCGCTCGCTCATATCAAATTTACATGGCCTTATATCAAGTAAAAATTGATCTTAATTAATGTAAAATCGGTCTATGTTTCAAATCGATTTTTTTTTTGGGTTTGGAATGATTGAGCCTAAAATAGAACCAGAAGTTTTTGTTTATTTTGAGATGTGGCACACAACGTAATCAAATATTTAACCGAATTTAATGAAACTCACTCATAAATAGGATATTAATTCCCTCGACAAGAATAAAGTCTTCAATCTTGTATTGTCATTTGCCTGTCACCTTTGCGAGTTCCCAATTTAGTTTTGTTTAACCACAAAACTTGCACATTTGATTGGATTGTTTACCTTATATTCGTGACATGTCAGGTTGGGCAACAGAAAGTTTTTCTGATTTGTCTCTTGACTTTCGGCTGTCTGTCGTGTGTTTTGTGCATATTAAAAATGTGTGGTAAAAATGATGGCCTGCCAGGCGGTGTCACAACTACCGAAAAATGATGAATAAATAAGAGTGAGTCAAAATCTGAACAATTTGACAGTTGCGGCAGCTGATTCTTCTGACAGCTAGCTGCACAATTATTTTCGCCCGATTCAGCGAAGTAGCATCCTGAATTTAAGTGTCTTGAGAGTACGAAAAAAATCAATAACCTTTCCACATTTTCTTTTTCCACATTGCCACGCCATTTTACAAAAAAAGGCCGAGGAAAGAGAAAAAGAAAACGGGCGAAAAGTCTGTATGTAAAAGCCAAGATGGCAGACAAGCAGACAGATAGGGCGGGGGTTCTACCATACTATATACATATATACGAACGCAGTTGGAATTCAGCTCACGGCCCCAGGACAATGCCAGCTCTGTGCCCATATATCCTTTTTCAACGAAATTTCAGCTTTCACTCGTTTCGCGTACGTGACCGTGTTGCCACCAAGGAGCTGTTGAAGTGGCAAATTCGCACAGCGCCACCATTCGGGTTTGGGCGGGTTTTGGGTGGCTTTTGGGGTGGGGGTGGAGGTGGGCAAGGGCGTTGGTGGGTGTGCGCCAGGTGGGCGCTGGCAAAAAGTAGCAGTTTATTAGGCGCACCAAATTAACATAGGACTACTAATGACGGCCTCGCAAACTAACTAAGCAGGCGAAAAGTGGAATGGGGGAAGTTTAGGGGACGTTTGGAGGAGGGAAGCTGGAGTTTCGGTCCCACCGGCAGTGTTCTGCTAATTAAGTTGGACAAAAGGTGGTTGAAATCTGGCCTAATTATAGTTCAGTTGATAAGGAGGGACTACTACTCAACACCTTTAACTGTCTACGATAATATTTGAAACTTGAATCTTGATAAAGCTCTATAAGGAATAATTTAGATAACTTTAAGGTAAGGAGTTGCTTTAACTTTAGCACAGTAACATTTATGATGTATAAAAATATTTTGTAATTGGGAGCTTGACTATTAATAAATATTAACTATAGAGTTGCTACTTTTTTCACATATTGTTTTTATATATTTTTACATACTTATATAGCTTAAAATCTTATTGTTTGTTAACTGAAGTTGTCGAAATCTACATTTATTATAAAAATATTACAAAATAAATAACAATTTGATATATTTCCTTTGCCAAAGAACTTTGTGACCCTTTAACTCAACAATATTCTTATCAATATTATTAGAAAGCAAAAGAGACCGCGAAAGCCAATTTATTTTACTCACCCGAGGGTGTTGAGCATTGCAATGCCGGCTGAGAAATATTACAACGCCTGCGCGGATTTACATCCTTTTTTCAGTTCAGCTCCGTGCGATTCCAATCCCCAATCCAATGCCGACACCCCTTCTGCTGGATGCTGGAAAATGGCGGGAAAGCGGGGAAATGCTTTCCCCGAAGCCTGTCTTTTTTGCCTGCTTGCGCTTAGCTCCCCAAGGAAATCAGAGGGAAACACAGCGTATGGAGGACTCTGAAGTTGCTTCAATATTTATGCAGGACTCATGTCTCTATCTAGAGGAAAATTCCCCTTACAACACTCAAGTGGAAAAGTGTTATGTATGTGTGTGTATCTGTGAGGGGCACTCACTCAAGGATGCCGCAGGACGAAGGATGATGGTGCGGAGTTCCTTTGGTGAACTATATTTGACAATCAAGCCGCAAGCATATGTTACCCGATAATTTGCCGAAAGTTTTAATGAAAGACATGGGACTCATTTTTCCTGCTCGTGCGTATGTGTGTGTGTGCATGAGTTAATGTCCTTTCTGTGAGTGTGTGGGTGCGCCCTCCTCGTATTTTGTCGCCATTTTGTTCGGTGTGTCTGTGTGTGCCAGCATATTTTGATGAGCTCGAGAAAAGCAAGTGTCCTTTTCCGAGAATCTCCCGCCCTCCCTCCTTCTGCAGGGTGTGTGGGTGCGCCTGTCCTCGGTTTATGTGTATAATTTCCGTTTTATAAATGACTTTTCCGGAGAATTCTCCATCTAGCCGCAGGCCACTGTAATCACGCCATATCTGTTGAAAGTTTACAACTTTTTGCCAGCGTTTTCGGAATACAAATTGTAACGAAGACTTGCCCCTTTATTAGATTGTTGCAGCTTTTAATGAAATTTTAGGTGACTAGTTTAATTGACTGTGATTGGGAACAAATATTTAAGCTTAACTCGGATTGCAAGCAAATTTCTTAACATGAAAAGCTGCTTTTAATATTTCTGGTTTCTAGTTTGTCGGCCTAACTTAAGTTATTTAGCTTTGTTGCCTCATTTTCCCTACTTCTGAGTATCATTCAATTGTATTCAAAATATTTTAATGCATATTAAATGAAAGAAAATATAAGCAATGTGAAAAGCATGAAAAAGAGTAAAGTTTCTGTCATTTCCGATGTGACAAATCTGTTCAGTTAGCGTGATATTTGTATTCAAAAAACAAGATAGAACGTTATAGTCGTGTGCCTCGACTATCAAATACCCGTTACTCAGCTAAAGCAAGCAGTCTCAAGCAGGGTAAACGAAATAGCCGCTTGAAAGTTTCGCCATCTACCGGACATTTCTTTATTTCCTTATAATTTTTTACTAAGAAAGCTAAAAACGTTTTCTACTTTTGGACGAATACAATATACCCCTTTACTCTACGTGTAACGGGTATAATAAAAGGGTTTGGTCAGAACACCGATGTTTAAACTACCCTACAAATAATGTAATTTATAGTCATTTAAATTTATTTAAAATTGTATTTATTAATTATAAGGAATATTAGTTGATGTGACAAAAAATACTCTTTATATATTTATCAACTAATTAAAAAGAAATATCTTCTTTCTATACCAATATTCAGTTCCATTTTTTCCCCAAAGGGTATGAGAAATAAAGTCAATTTGAAAACATGGCAATACACCCACAAAAATTCGCCACCGCATCCCGCTGGGCAGTGGAGCAGACGACTAAAAACTGGACAGGTTCGTGGTCCCTGGAAAGTGCCAGCAAAATCGGCGGAGGAGGAGGAGACACTCTGTCATACAATTTTTCAGTTGTTGCTACTTCCTTGGTCTCATTTTTTGCCCTGCTGTTGGTAATAAGCGTAAAACTTTGACAGTTTGTTATCCGCATTGTTTGGTGGCTTGCAGTTTTCATTTGCCAGCTTTTTTTCGCCCTCTTTTATTGTTTATTTATTTTTTGGCCACTGCTGGTGCTTTGTATCCCCCCAGCGAGCACCTGTTAAAGTTGCCGGAGTGACAGCAGCGGCACTTTCTAAACGGCTCGCCCGGGAGCTGCCGTTTGTGATAAGCGTTGTCCACGAATGATCTGCCAGCTCCCCGTCCCCGTATCCTGTTTTTTTGTGGGTGCTCCTGGGCAATTAGAACAACAGGACCGTTTAAACAGATGCGTGTTATTTTGCGGTTGTCCCAAAACACTTTTTCCGTTACATTTTCGTGTTCTGTTCAATACTTTTCTCACCTTTTTCCCAAGCGGAAGGCAGCGGTTGGCGTTTATCTTAACCACTTTTCCGCTTTTTTGGCTGCAATTATAAATTTGAACATTTTATTGATGGTTGACTCATAATGGTACTGTGTAATTGCGGTTTGGTAGGGAAAAAAGTGGGCATGTCGACCACATTTAAGGATCACTTATGTCAAATTTAAGGCACGGAATTCAAGGCATTGAACAATTTTTTGGGGGGATCACAAAAAGTAATACCAAAGTTATGGAAAATGTATTTAATATTTTTATTCCCGTTTCTCGTAGAGTAAAAGGGTATATTGTACTCGTGCAAAAGTATGTAGAAGGTAGATGTAAGTGTTCTCGACCCTAAAAAGTATATATTATATATTCTTGATCAGGATCACTGGCCGAGTCGATCTAGCCCGCCCGTTTGTCAGTAAAAAGTTATACGGAAATAATGAATTGTCCGCCACATAGGTGGCGCCACTTTCAAGGGACTGCTTGGTTTGCCCTGCATGCCACTGCTTGCTTTAGCGTTTTCTCTTGGCTAATCTGTACTTAAATCAGAGTTTAAATCTTTGTAATCTACAAAAGGGCGTGAATTGTTCTCTAAAATGTTGCTTTAAGATTCTTAAATTTAAATCAAACTTTTATTAGCTCGGCGGTGACATGGAGACACAGGTAAACTCCACTTTGGACTGCGTACAACGATTATAATGGGCAAAGGGTGCTTAGAACGGAAGATTCATCTGCGATACGTGTTCGGGGTCTCTTAATCGCCTCGAAAACAACAATAGCGCCAGCAACAACACTTTATCCTTTGGCCACTATATCCTTATGCTGGTCCTGCGTCTGACCAACGAACAGCAATTAAAGCGGATTAAAAAGGCAGCAAACTGATTTATGAGCCAAGGAACTCAAATAACGACAATACGACCACTGAGCCCAGTTCCACCGACCTCCAACCACCGACCAAGGGGTTTTATGTGGTTCGGTTTGGTTTGGTTTGGCATGGGGATCCACTTCCGTATCCGCATCCCCATCCGATTGCTGGTGGTTTCGCCTCAGTCGAAATTGAAATAATTGCGCAGCGAAGCAATTTAGAAGAATCACTTGCCATTTTCCAGTGCGTTCGATGCTTCTCTTGTCTAACTGAAAACATGAGGGAGAGTCGGCGATTGGGATTCGATATTTGGGGTACTGGGGATTCCAAAATTCAGGGGGTATATCTGTTTGGGTATACAAAATGTTCATCAAACAATAAATATAATACCAAATACCAAAGTTTTATAACACTATCCCTTAACTTTAAGTTAAGTTCTGCCGTCACATCTTATAAATATTTATTATATTATTTTTTAACAGCCTTGTTGTATCTTTAGGCAATGTTCTTATTACACGGTATAAATATTAGGCAGCAGGCCGATTGGCTTTTCCCGATTACGACCCTAAAAAGAAAACTCTGTCACTGCTGCTGCTGATGATGTTGCTGTTGTTGGTGTTGCTGCTGCTGTTGTTGCTGCTGCAATTTGGCGCATAGATCTGGCCAAGCGGAGTCGTTCATGTATTTGGAATTTATAACCGCATATAGCGCACATAAATCCAGCAACGGCCACCAGCATCAGAATCAGCAGCAGCAGCAGCAGCAACAACAAATATCGATCTTTATGTGCTGCAATGGCAATGGCTGGCCATCCTATATGGCCATATGCTGCCACGCCCCCGAAGGAGGCTGGTGGGACTGTCGCCAAAGCTATTGCCACTGTTAGAAATGGCTGGCAGAGATTCGAATTGGAATTGGTTTGCGTTTGGGTTTGGGTTGGCGAGGATTGCTGTGTGTACAACGCTTATAATTGCTTGTTGCTGCTGTTGGTGTTGCTGTTGCTGCTGCTGCTGCTGCATGGCACTGGTGTTGCTGGTGGGCACGCATCTCTATCTGCGACACCAGGGCCTCCCACACTCGCATCGCAGTGACTCGGCTCGGGCAGCGTGTTGTAAAATGTAAAATTCCAAATAAATGGCCACGATGTTGCTGTGCTGCTGCCACTTAAGCGCCTCCACCATGTGTGTTATGGCCTAAAGTAAATCTTCATTAGATTTGCCAGAGTAACCAAAAGGCTGGTGCTGCTGCTGCTGCTGCTGAAATAGCAACAGCAACACAAACACCCGTAGCAACAAAGCCATAAAAAGCAGCGCAACTGGACATGAGTATTTATGGCCACTTTTGTTGTCATTTTAATTGATTTCAATTTTTGTGCATTGAGCAGCAGCTCCTGGCAGATAAGAATGAGTTGCAAGACGATTCCCGCTCCAGCTGCTTGCCATTTAAATATTGATTACTTTATGCTGCTAATTTATGCTCTTGACCCCAGACAGTAAATATTAGGTTCACAATACTCGCCAGAGAGCATTCAAAATTCAATTTATATTTATTTTATTTTATTGAAAGCGGTTTATTTATTTAATATTGATTATATTAGTCGTAAAAAGTAAGCTCACATATTTTTCGGTAAGCAAATAGATTAAAGATATATTTAAAATGAAAATAAAATTCTTGAATAGTGATTTGTATTTAATTTAGGTTATACACAATGAACTGAAAACTATTTTCCATTTTGTGTACCCATTTATTTATTTATTTTATTGGGATTTTTTTGGAGAACATAAATAAGAAATATAATAAATAATATTTATTTTACCAAATATTTTGTGCTCTCAAGATCCTACAAAATAAACTGAAAACCTTCCTGTTAATCGATTCCAACCCATCTGCTTCTGGCCAAAATTTCCCCAAATTGAATTCAACTCAAATTCAAATTCAAACTCAAATTAAATGGAATGTGACTCGAGTGACCGGCGGGTTCAACGTTCAAACTGATCCACACAGTAAATGACAACAGCTGGTGCCAGGCGACGTCTTTAAAGTCCCGAAGTGCCACCCTCCTCATCGGTTACCAACCACTTTACTCCACTCATTACCAATTGATGAAGCGCACACGAGAAGTACAAAAACCAAAAACGAACCAAAAACTTTATGAAATTTTGTGGTTGCTACCGTTTTCTGAAAAATGTCTGCGGTCCTTGCCATTCCGAGTTTCTGTTTCCCGGCCCATAAAAAGCCCAACCGCATTGGCCGGCCAACCCCTAATTGTTGTGGCCAGCGGACTCATGTAAACCCGGCCATATACAGTGCGAAACCGTCTTGTATATAACAGTAAACTTGTGAAAGAGCAATAAAGATGATTAAAATGTAATTATCCTTAATATTCTGACGAACGAGCACAAACACACGCAAAAAAGAAAAGAAACTTTCGGGCTGGTTAAATTTTAATTGATGAGCTCGGGGTTGAACTTTTTAAACTTTTCCCAAAGGGGGAAGGGGGTTGAAGAGGGTTGCTCTTCTTCTTTTCGGGTACCTGCAGTTGAGTGCAAATTAATTTGTGTTTTGAAAATTTGCCAACAACTTTTGTTGGCCTGGGAAAACTGGGAACCTTTCTAGCGATGGGAAAAATCTTTTCTCTTTACTTTTACTCCAAAAAAAGTGGTACACTTGTTACGGCAATTATTGATATTTGTCCTCGCTTTATTCCCTCTGGGATCTGCGCACCAAATAAAACCAGGGGGAGAATCCACCCTTCTGGGGTGGCATTTGGTCAACGTATTAATCACATATAGGCATAAAATAAATGTCCTACGAGTGTGTGCCAAATTGATATGTGTGCATCGGGATATCAATTGCATGGTGTATAATGTGGTTTGATTTTGGTATGGGTGGGAAATTCTTTTCCACTTTTGTGGCTGCAGGTTGGGGGAGCAATACACATGTGCCATAAATTAGGGTCGAGAGGCATGTGAGTCATATAGTCAAGTGGGGACTGAGGGATCTCGGTCGATAACTAATAATCTTAATTGATTTTAGAAGGGAATAAAAAAAATATTTAAAAAATATACCTATATAACATTTCTACTTTCTTGGACTCTAAAGATCCAAACTGAAAACCCAAAACCACAATAAAAATGACTAAATTAAACGTTAATTCTTCCTCGATTATTAAAATTCTTTGTGCCCAAGTTTAATGTCGCGCCACAAAAGAAACCATAACTCCCATCTACTCGATTATACGGTTTTACATCCGAACGAATCCATAAAGCCAATGAATGAATCTATAGTATCTATCAGAAGTGTGGAAAACATTAAGGGCTGCCAGAAGAAAGAAATGAATAGTTATGGCCACAGAAATATGTGATAAAATATGCATTTTGAATTTGGGTTGGCAGAATCATAAAAAGAAAAGGAACCGAAAAAACACTAAAACAAAAAGTGTGAAGAAAAGTATCAAATAGCTAAAAGTACATAAAAAGGGCCAACTTGTATCCACTTGGCGGCCTTTTAAAGTGAGCCCCCTCTCGTCATGGATGAGCTGTAAAAATATAAAAAACGCTACATGGAATCCTTGGGCCGATCGAAATTAAAACGGCATTGTGCGAGTGCTCCACAAAGTGGAAACGCACTTTGGTGGGGAATTTCCACCCGCTGGGCGACGCGGCAGGATGCTCGTTGGCCGTAAAGCTGTGAAAGAAAACGCTCTGTGGAAAACATAACTGAAAAGTAATAATATGCGCCACTAGCATGGTTCCTCATTAGCATTTATAGCGCCGTCTTTGCCGTTTAGAACTAAACGGTTACGATTTGTGGGCTGTCAAAAATGTTGGAAAATCAATTGGAGATTTCAGATTATGCACTAAAATCGAGGTATACAAATAAAGCATATCAATAAAAATATTACTATTTACCAATACTGAGATACTAATTTTTGAATTCGGAAAGTTGGTTGTTGTTTTCTTTCTTGTTAAAAGAAAATATTATTTATTTCATTTTAATCAGTATTCTTAATCATTAAACCTTATATGCACAAGTGGTGTAGTACTCCATATAATTTCGCACTAATTGATGGGACCATCCTGCCTCCCGCACCACCCACTAAATGATGGCTGGGACGTGCCCACGGCGATATCCGATCAATATGCATAATCGGCGTAATCAGTGCGTTAGTTCGGGCGAGTGGGGATGAGGATTATTGGTGGGGGGACGTATGCCGATGAGGTGTGCTGCCGTTATAACGGTGTTATGTCGTTAATGTGCAATTGCCATGTTGGCAATACCAATTGCGTTCGCACACTCGCACTTACACTCGCAATCACGCATCCAGAAGCAGTTGCCTGAAATTGAGGCTGTTAAATTGTTAATGGGGTAATTCCTTACCCAGAAGGTATAGTACGTGCTGACTAAGAACAATGGGGCGAAGGCTTATAAGCCCCCTGACTACTGAATAGTTGCGAGCTACAGCTGCCCCCTGACTACTGAATAGTTGCGAGCTACAGCTGCCATATTGTTTGGACCCTTATATTATAATTCTGTGCTCTGGAAATGTGCCATAAACCTGCGTAAGTTTTGGTTTTTAAAAGTATTAAGTTAAAAAGTATTAATTAGAGTATTAATAATAATTTCTTAATTCTACTAAAATGTTTTTACAATCGTAAGAAATCATTTTTAGTCATTAAAAATAAAAATCCATGATTAAAATAAAATATAAGGGAGTAAGTTGATCCAAAAATACCATCAGTTCTTGGATAGATTTGTACTATTCCTTTTTCTTCTGCAAGATGTAACGCCCACCCACTTGGGGGCTGTCTGCTATTGTTGTCTGTGTTACTGCCGGCGACGACATGTTGAAACTCGCGCGCCAATTTAGCACTTGTCATTCGCTTTTGCACTCTGCATCTCCCCCATCTTTTCTTCTTTTCGAAATGAGAGAACTGCGATGCGCAGACGTATCATTTTCATTATAAATATAGCACTAGAGAGGGTTGGTGGGGTGGTGTGGGGTGGATAAGGACGGGGAGGGAGGTCTCAGGCATAAGCCACGAATTTATGACATTTTGATTTGCGTGAAATTTGCTTTTGGCACGCATGCGTCCTCCACAATCCGTGCGCATGGGTCCACCTCATCAGCAGTGAAAAAAACGACATATTATATTATATCATATTTATCAAGAGATAATATAGTACATAAAAGGATTATATTCCATTCTTTATAATTAAATATTTGGTTAATAGCTTATAATTGTTACTTTTAATGGTTAGCATTTGGGTTAAAATGAATTATTTTGCAACAAAATTCTTTATTCTGAAATACTTTGTTATACCAAATATTATTAATCATCAATTTGTTTTAAAAATTTGAATATATTTATTACAGTATTTTTTCTGAGTGCAGTGCACCTCATCCACCTTTGTGTCACGTGCTGCTGCGGCTGCTCCCTCGACTGCTGCTGTCGTCGTCGTTATCCTGTTCGTTCTGTGTCACATTAAATGCGCTTAAGGCGCTAAACAAACCCGGCCGGATCTCTAGAAAGGTCTGAGTTGGGATTCTGGATTCTGGATGGGATTCGGGAGTGGGAACTGGACCCGGGGGCCCACCTATGTGTGCGTGCGCTTGCCACATTTAGCGTCATCGTTGGAGGTGCCCAGAGAACTGGGATTCTTCTTTTTTCCGCTTGCCAATTAAAGCGAAATATGCGCGCATGCGCAGCAGATCCAGATCCTGGAGTGTCTTCTCCTCCATTGGCGTGGAGTGCAGGGGGGAGTACGAGGCTGGCAAGGAGTGCTGGGACAAAGCCCTGTGTGCAACACACCATTTTTGACATTTTTATGAGCAGGCAGCGCATATATCAAGTTGGAGCAAACACTGGAACGGACTCGCCAGTTGACTTCGGTTTGGAGTGAAAATTCCGACAATCACAAGTTTTTTGTCTGTTTAGTATACTTTATCTTTGGGAATTGATATCGTATCATAAGGGTCCGATCATTTATAATATTTTAAATGTATTAAAAATTTAAAGCAACCAATATTTAAATTAAAATATTAAGTTTATTATAAATGATTAATTTTATAAAACTATTTTCTCTTCAATTTAACTATAGTAAAGGGTGTTGTAAAGTTCGATCTGAAACCCCTGACTCTTGTCTTGTTTTTCTCTTATTTATTTTTTTGCGGCGCCCACGTAGAGGTTAAGGAGGAGAGAGGCGCTTTTTGCCCGGGGGCGCCAGTTTAGTCCATTTCGCGCCTGCGCAGACAGAGTCGCAAAAAAGGAAGGATAGAACCCGCCCCGAACTCACTGGATCTCCCTGCCAAGGGGACATATATCGTGCGAATATTATTTATATGTGTTCCGACCACAACGCACAAATGAAACGCAAATATTTATCACCATTTTTTGTTGTGCGCCCGAACCCGAGATCCCTACGCCCGAGCCTCCTCCAATGATATAAGGCATCCCATTCCGCGGCCCATTCCCCCCTTAACCAGGTCGAAACAAATTGAACTGTAGGTGGTTGCTGACCGCTTGGCCTCTGCTGTGTTGGCCCTTGTCATCTCCCGTTGTTATTTGCCTCATAAATTTCCTCACAGATTTTTACGCGCTTTTTTCGCGCTGCATTTGTATTTGCTTTTTTCAACTTCGGGGGAAAACTTTCCGGGGCCCTGAATTATTGAACATGGCTGCGATTTATGACCCAGAGAATTGTGGGGCCAGGGGGGAGGAGGGGAGAGGGCTGCAATGGTGGTCAAATGGTAGCACCGACCCTAACCCGATTGGCTGCAATTTATTTGTTGTTGGTTATGGCCACGTCAAAATATGTGTGATATGCAAAATAATGAGTTGTTGTGGCTTACAGCCCCCGCCCACATTTAATTTCGTTTTTTTCCCTCACATTTTTTGTGGCTTTCGTTGATAAAGTTTTTTGGCATTATTGATTGGCGGCAAGAGTAAATTTGATTACATTTTTTAGCTTGACTGGGTTTTTTTTTGAAAAAGTTACTTGTAATTTAGTGTAGATGGGATTAAATATTTTTTAAATTTTAAAAATATGAATCAAAATGGAACGGCTGATATTAGTGAGAATACCAATTTATTAACGAATACAGCAAATTCCCCTCACATCATTAGCCGCACACTTTAACCAGTTTTAGGCGCTGACACACATTTTTCATGTTCCAACTTAACCTCAATTGCCATATGTAACACATTACCACATAACCCCGATTTCGGATCGGGAAAAAAGAAGATTGCGTGCCTTGACAAACATATGCGGCCAGGAACGCACGAGAGATACCAATCAACGGCATGAAAAATCCGAAGAAAACCAAAAAATGTTTATTAAAAAATTACGATACATTCCCGGGGCCCTTGATGATGATCTGTCCAGCGATCCAAAGCGATCCAAGGCGATCCGATGCGATCCTATCCCTTCGAGAGGCTGGAGAGCACATTAAATTGTGATGCATCAATAAAATTTGCCTGCAGCAAGTTCCCAAAGCCATGCTACGAAAGTGTTAACTTCGAAATACCTTGCCGCTCTATAATTATGGATGCTCTTTCGGTATAATTGCAGCCGGGCATCGTTTTGGGTTTCTTGAGGGTTTCTGGGCTTGCCTCTCGGCTCTCGACTCGGTCTGTTCTGGTTTTGAGTGTTTCAATCACAGCCGCTGACGAATTGCAGTCGCTGCTGTTGATAGCCCCCCGACTAAAGGGGTTCCAGAGCCCAAATCCCCTGTGCGTGCATCTGTATCGGAATCTTTGTATCTGGATATGCTTCTCTCTGTCTGGCGCACAGCAGCCGCTTGAAGTAGCGCAAATTCATTTATCTAAAAAACAAGAAAAGAACACCGCTGCCGACACGCCAACCGATTCTAAGGTGTTGGCCGCTGCTTTGGGCCACAAAAACTAAAGGAGACCCGAGTAATTCCGGTAATTTACGAATATTCCCAAAACACAACACTGAGGAAAATACTGCTGCGTGAACTTGGGAGTAACATGGGGAACAGAACAGCTCTTCTTAGCTTCCCATCTCTTGAATAAAATATTCTTAAATTGATTTATTTTATGCTTGATATATTTAAAAATATTTTCCCCTCAAAACTAGACCCCAAAATCACTTTTTCACAGTGTAAAAAGCCAACTCCACACCGTTGTCGACGCTTATGAATCATAATCACAATTTCTTCTGGGCCTGGCTGTGTGATGATGATCAATGATCTGAAAAGTGTTTCTTGGCCGGTCGGCCAGTTGGATATATATAGTTGGAACTCCAAGTTTATGACGCTGTTTCTGGCCGCCGGCTAAACGTGCGCTCGCCTTAATTTTCAATATGTCTGGACCCGTCGACGATTCCCCGATTCCTCGATTCCCTGATGACGGGGCCAGAAAACCGGCGACTGGGTCAATGCTGATGGACTTTCGTTTTTATGGCAGACACATAGGCACCTTACAGCCAATTTATCGAACAAAAACAGGCCTGCAGAGCCCGAAATATTCGTGAGGCATTTTTGCGAGGGATATGCAGGATATGCGTGTCGCTTAATAATTTAAAAGGGGCGAAGGAAACGGTGTGAGACCAAAGGAATTTTCAGGTTTTTTATTAAGAAAGGTAGCGGTTGAGAAGGGGAATCATTTTGGAATTTGAAAATATTAAGGAAATTAGGGTATTGTAAATAGAAATTTTAAGGAAGTAACTGCTTAATGTAATATTTTATTATCATTTAAATTCTAAGATATTCTTAATTCATTATTACTCGTTTTAAAATGATTTTTGCTTGCCAAATTCTTAATTTTTTTGGTAATGTATAATTTAAATGCGAAAAAGCCCGCATGTTCTGGCCAGCTTGTGCAGCTACCAGTTTAATGGCAGCAGCTACACGCATTCCAGCAACCATTTACGCAATCATTAAGCACGAAGCTAATTTGTGTGCCACAGATTTCCGAGATGTTGGCATGTTGCACGTGTTGGCCAGGGCGAAGAAACTGACAGCCCAAGTCGGCATAAACCCCTTGAATTATGCACAATTATCGGGGCAGAGGAAAGTAGGTGCGATGAGCGCCTGTCCGGGGAGCTGAGCAATAAAATAGCAAAAATAATTGAAACGTAATTTTGTGAAGCCGGCGTTGAAGCCTCCGATTGAACCATCTCCGTCACTAATTGGAACTGCCTGCGAACACTTGGCGCCCCGAACAAAAACAAAATGAAAAACACTCTTCTGCTAATCAAAATTCCATAAATTAATGCATTTAACGCTGCATTTTTGGCCATATCGAATGCCTTGGTAGTCCGTTGGTAGCATCTATCAATTCGTGTTTTGAAAACATCTCGAAGATGGGAAGAATTTGTGCGTGGCAAAATGCGCGTGAAATCGTAATTGCCAGCAGTGAAAATTGTTGTGCAATTACCTTGATTAGTAACGTGTGGAAAATGTTGTTTTCCCACTATGCTGATAATGTGTTGAAATGGGGATTTACTGAACAATTGATTGCTTCATGCGATTCGTCTTGTGTGCCAGGTGAATTAAAGGTCAAGCGGTGACTTTACCTTATAGGTTTTATTGGTTTCAAAGGCAAGTTCAGATGTGTAAAGAGGAAAAAGGTTATGATCTTTATAAATATTAAAAAATATATGCTCTATAATAAATTTCATTCATTCCATTCATTCAAAATGCTTTGTTTTTCCTTTCAATCCGCGATCTTTCAATCATACTTTTCATTCGCATATCTCGGTTATTTGACAGATCACGGCTTTCAATGCTCTTGATGGCTCTGCTGATGTCTCCAATCCAGTTCTAATCCAATTTCTATGCCAGACGAAGCCAGTTTTTAGATTACTTAATTATATATGTAGAACACGGCTAATTTATGTGCGCCTCAATCGGCAATCTTTCCGCATATCAAATGGCACAAAAGACATGTGTTTAGCTTTGAAATTGGCCCAACAAAGGCCATAAATTTCGCCAGTCGTATATGAATTCATTTTGCATACATCTATGCCAATCAACGCATTTCGATTTAATTAGATAAAAAAGAAATGTTGCACTTATTGATAAAAAATATAACGAAACAGATGATATTGCAAACAAACACAAAATCCCTTTCATTCAAATTAATAAATATAGAATTGGAAGCGAACGAAAAAAAGCGACTGGCGGCAGCGACAAAAACTGATACAATATCCATAACTCTGCCACTTTACGAGCAATTAATTTATGCGTTGACAATTCTAATGACTCTTGATATATTCTCCCCATCGCCGTGTGGTAGTTATTGCCGTTCCGATCGGCACAAATATACATATGGAGTGTGTTTGGGGTCTGGACCCGATTCCATTTCGATTCCATTTCGATTCCGATTCCGAACAAAGCGACAATCAAGCTGGGAATAATCATATAATATTAATAATCATAAAACGTATTGAAATGGGCGCTAACTAGTTGATTTGATTAAAGGCCACTCGGGATGCTCAGCGCACCTTCATCAGATAGCTCCGATCCGATCCGATTCGATTCGATCCGGTCCGAATATCGAACTGTCCCCGCTGGTAATCTGATATTGTGTTGAAGTATCAACGCCCGATCTCTCGCCTGTGTGGTGTTTCTGACGATCGCTCGGATAACACTTTGGCTTTCGGCCCTGTCAACTGGTTTCGGACCGAATCAATGTAAATGGGGTATTTATAAAATAATTTTGATTACGAGAGTGCGTCACAAAATGCAGGGAATTAATACAAATATATTCAGTCATATTTAAACCTCTGATTTATCTGTTACCCAAGGAACTCAAATAATTTGATTTTAAGCGTACAACAATTAGCCAAAACAAAGTTAGTGCTAATAACTCAAAACCAGTTTTAAGAACAGTTTAGATTATCCATATTAGCATTAACACAATAATCTTTAATTTTGCAAAAATGCGGTGTGTATACACAGGTGATAAAAGGCTAACGGCGATAAAAAAGCAGGGAAAGGATTTATGGTACCTGCTTTTTTCTGTGAGCAAAAAATATAATTAAAATCTATTAGCACGTTTTCGGCGAAAACGCTTTAAATTTTGGCATTTCGGCTGCTCAAAGCCGACTTTGTAGGCAGGGGATTTAATGGGTTTGAAAGCGGTTTTAAAATCAATTTCTGCGAACGCCACTTGGCACAGTTCTAAATCAAGCGAAGCGCCCCAGTTTGACATGTGTGCAACATTGTCGCCTTTTCCTTTCTGCCATTGGAGGCCATATACGCGGATGCTATTCCTTTTGTTTTAATGAGAAGCGAAAAAGGGGTGCAAAAATTATTTCATAGCCTGTCATAAACGTCGGCAGCGGGGCCTTTGGCCGGGGCACAATTTCATCTGCCATATGTATATATACATATATCGTCCAGCAGTCGCAACGCAATTTCCAGCATCTTCATCTTCGGCGGCGGAACAGTCGAGCGGTGCTGCGTTGCGTTATTATGATCTTTTAATAGCCCGCAATTTTCTCACCTCGCAAAGTGTGAATATTATGGTGTAATTGCATCAACGCATCAACTCCTACCAATTTCAGGCTGAGGGCTAAAAAGGCCGCGCCAATTGCCGAAACCCAGAGTTCCCTTAGTTCCCCAGTTCCTCCAGCATCCCCATTCAGCATCCCGACTCATCCCCGGCCCATCCTTCTAAGAGGAGGACAGGACCAGAGCGATCCAACGCCGCCGGGCCCGGCCCCATCATAACTTCTGTTGGGGCCGCCAAATGTTGTGGTCGCTCTTGAGTTTACACTGCAAATAATATTTATTATATTTTATTACATTACCCTATATTTCTTTTTATTTTGTAAATAAAATGTAAGAATAATTTAAATAATAAATTGTTTCGAACTTCATAGGGGGTATTTGATATTATACATACATTTTTCTGCTTTCATTTTCAATTTATTTCCAGTGTACATATGATCTGCTCTTGTGGGGCGTTGATTGTGGTGCAACTCCTTCTTTTCCGAGCCATTTCGCTGCCATTTGGCCGGGTTTTGTGGATTGCCGACAGGTTCATGTTACCTGATGCGGCGTCGGTGCCGTCTCTTCTCTCGTCGATCCGCAGCCTTTTATGAAATTATGGCAATAGTGCGTAATTATTTTCTGTGCTCTTAATTTTTGTGAACATTTTTTCGGGCCGCAGGTGGGGAGCCCTTTGAGGCTTCGTTTATTGAAATTACTGGCTGCATTTATAACATTTTTGGAGCAATAAAGCGGATGAATAAGACATGCGAGATAAGCGGAGCCTTATATGCTTAGTTCATAAATAAACATTTTATTTTAGCTGGTAAAAAATATTTATAAGAATGTCATACAAATAAACTTAGTTTTTTTTTTATTATTAAAACCTTTAAAAATGTATTTAGCCTCCATGTTTTCATCGTACTATTTAACATCGTTTTAAAGTAATTCTCTCTACTTTAAATGTCATCTATGGGATTTTTGATAATTTTATTCACTCCCTCACATTTTTAATACACTTTCCCCTCACTAAAGAGCCTGTTCATGACCATCTAGGCATAACGTCTATATCTAAACCAATTAGAGTCGCATTTTTGCATCGAGGTAAGTTGCTCTAATTTGCTTACAAGCTCGTGGCTGTTGCTGCTGCCACTTTTCTGATGTTGCTGCTGCTGCTGTTGCTGCTGCACGCATTAGGTTCACACCCAGCAACATTTTACTTTGCACATTGCACACAAATTGTCGCTGCAATGCAACGCTTGCTGCAGTTTCAGAAAACCAGAACATCCTAGCAGCAACATTCGCTGCTCCCCTTGCTGCTGTGTTGCTGTTGTGCTGTTGTTGCTGCTGCTGCATGGACTGTTGATACCAATTTGATGGCATAATTTCAGCATGCCCTGCGGCCATATAAATTTGTATGTTGCTGTCGTTGCCATCGCCCTGCTGATGTTGCTGCTGCTGATGTTGCTGCTGTCGTCCCTCCTCACAAGTTGCTGTTGTGTGTCGAAGATGTGGCAAATTTAATGCCAAACAGCGGCGGCAGCCTCGCATCCTGGCCGGGATTTCAATTTTATGCCCAAAAGGTACGTCAACGTGGCCGAGGCTGCTTGTCTTGCTTGCAGCACGCCGCTATAATTGTCGGTCCTCAGTCGCCTTTTGATACCGAGGATGGTCAGAAGCTGTGTATACATTTGTTACGATCTCTAGGTACCCTGGGAAAAGTAGGTAATTTATTTATTGAGTAGTGTTATGCTCATCAGGAATGGGAAAATATTATAGATTATTGATTAAAAATATTTAACAAGAATGTTGGATGTTGTACCTTCAATTCTGTGCATAATAATATCTTAGATATCATTTCCTTCTTGATTGCTGAGTATGCAACTCTTCGACCCTTCACTTTCATCCTTATCCAAGGTAATTGCGATTGCCTAGTGCTGCGATCTCCTCAGTATCCCATCCATTCGCCCGGATGGCCACGCTTGATGACCCCCGGAGGTGTTAAAAATTGGAAAATGCAAATGCATAAAAATAATTTATTTCGCTAGTTGCACTTCTAAGTTGGTGCCGCCATCAGCCGCCTTGTCGACGCTGGGATTATTCGGTGGGTCTGGAAACAGTAGCTGACACAATTGTCATTTCGGCGGTTCCAGTGGCACAGCGGAGCAAGTACAAGCGAGGTTAAAATAATAGGTACACCTAAAATAAAAGGTATTTAAGTAAATTTTGATACCCAAAGAGGGTGATTTTAATATAAATAAATGAATTCTCTTTGCATCACAGAGTTTTTCAGGTTTTAAATAACTATCTAGACAAACCATGAAGTTAAAGACCTAGTATTTTCAACAAAATTGTAAGGAATTGGCCGGGTGAAAATCGACTGGAAGATTTATGCCTCCCTGGCCAGGCGTTCGGCTACTGGTTTTGTACATACACTTTTATTTCCATACCGCAAGGGTTTTAATTTCACACCAGACGCCGGTTGCCAGTTGGCGGTTTCCAGTTTTCGGCCGCCTTGGCTCCTTGTAGTTATGTTGTCTATTATTGGCTGTCAATATAAATGTCAAAGCGTGGCTCTTAATGGCCTTTCCAAAGGCCGCTCTCTCGCCAAGCCGGCTTTGGCTAGATTTAATTAAAAAATTGCCTTTTGTCTGGCTTCCTTTTGTTGGCCGCGCAAAAAGGAAGTGGAATTCAATTACAGCCAGATACTTGGGCATAAACAACCTCAAGGCTAATTAACTGCAATTTCAATTAGTTTTTCCCCACCAATATTTCATCGGTCTCTATATTTCTCTGTGTACCCGATACCCAAGTACATATTTATCTGGCTATTTGGCAACACCCACTCCCACAGAAAGGAGATAAACACAAACGCTCTGTTCGATCGTAAAAAACGTACTAAAGTTGTTGGTAATTTGTAAAAGAGCGCGTCGAAAAGTTTTGCGGCACGAAAATGGTAGCCAAAAAATGTTGTGTTATGTTGTGCCGCCATTTTGTTTGTGGGTGGGCCCAACACATACTTATATATCGGGTGTATATAAAGGAATAGGGTGATCCACGATGTTGAAATAAAAAGGGAAATACAAAATAGGAAATATATATTTTTTTAAATAATTTGTTCAGGTTTTTTTTATATATTCTATCTTATTTTTCAATATAGTAAAAAATATAAAAATGTTGAATTTAAATAAAATTGTAACCCTGTTCTTTTTTTTACATTTTAATATTGCATTTTTTGTTATAAAATTTATAATTTTATTTTGAATAAAAGAAAACTCTTTAAATTTTTCCTATCCTGAATCACCCTTGTGTGCGACTCAATTTATATAAATATGTTCATCTCGTTTGCTCTTTTTCGGGTGCGGAAAGGGTTTTGATAAACTTTTTACACATTATACGGAGTAACATTGTCCCTCCGCCCAAAGCGCTTACCCTTAACCCTCTTTTCCGCGTACTGGGTGTAAAAAAGTTGAAAGCAGACTTAATGGCGCCACTTGCGCTTAAAATTTATTTTATGATGCGCACGCTAAGCCACAGTTGAATTTTAAAATACACCCACATCCTAGGCATCCATATCCTGGCCGCGTTATCCTTGGGGGAACGGGTTCACTCTCCTGCCCGAGAGGAAAAACTCTTTCGAAAAAGTTTCGCGCTACTTTTTCGTATGGGGTTGGGATGGGTATTTTTGGCCGGGTGGTGTGGAAAATGGCATGTTAGCATGTGCCTTGGCTGTCAAGAACGCTGCGGGGCTTAACGAAAGGATTTATGTATCAACGCTTTAAAATTTGGCTCAGATAACGCGCGTTTAATTGGCTCGGGGAGCGTGTGCAGGCCGGCCAAACTTATCCTGGCTCCTTGCGGCTCCAGGGTTTTTCCCGTTTTCCCCCTTTTCCCTCCCGCTCTCTGGGGCCCGTATGATTTCCGCATTTTTTCAAACCCCCCATATGTATTCGGGTGTGCTAACTGCGTTCAAATCTTTTTTAAAACTGCGTGTCGCAGCTTATCTGAATTTTAGAAAATTGAGTGTTGGTCGGTCGAGCATGGTGGTGGAGTGCTAGAGATTGGAAATCTAGTTATATACCATTTTTTCGCCAGGTAGTTTAATAATAAAATGTAGAACTAAATAGTTTAGTTCCTAAAGGTTAACAAATTAAATGAGTTGAAGTTATCTATTGTCTTTAATGAAACTTGAATAAATCCTCTTTTAGTTGTTTAGTGCTTTAAATATTATTTCCATTATTTTCTTATAAGAGGTATTTTCCGGGCTATTTTCACATGTTTAATATGCTTTTCTTGGCCACACTTTAAGCTTCCGCTTGAGCTGCTCCCGTTACGGTCTTTTAGACGGATTTTATAGCTTTTGCTCCTCAATTAAGAAACCAAATTTGGAACCAACAGAAATCATCAAAAACATCAGCATTGTTCGATGAAAATTCCCATCAACATCAATGTGAAAGGTCTTCACGACCTTCAAAGACTTTGGCAATGGGCAACTTAACACATAATACAGAGCAGAAGTTCTTAGACAAATAAAAATTAGTCTTTCGCCATAATCAAGTCATAATATTGTGAGGAACTGATATAAGCTGCTTAGACCCAACAAAAGTCGGGGCTATTGCAGAGGTTTACGGCTCTCGCTCACTTTTTCTTTACCTCTAATCAGCTTATAAATACGTATTTTTTTGACCTGACAAAATAAAGTGTTAATTTGTTTAAAAATCAAATCGTATGCAAACTAAGTTGAACATGTTGCGCAAAAATGTGATCGACTCTCAAAATCAAAATCATGGCAGCCAACATGAAAATACACTTTAACCGGCGACAAAATGCAATAAATTAGAATTTAATTAAACTAAAAGCCGGAGCGTTAATTTGACTGGGTTTTGAGCTTGGGCCAACTGGGGAATTCTTTGGTCTTTCATAAAAGGGCAGTAAAAATGTCAAAATATTGTGCTCGGCCCAGACCAGAAAAGCCGTCGGGCTGTCAAGCGTATTCAAAACTCAACTCTCATTGTCATTGCCATTCAGAGATTCCCCGATACACTAAAAAAATCTCTAGCAAATAAATACTTAAAAGAAAAGATGTTTAAACAGCTACCTTTTAAATTAAGTTATTTTATAAAATCTTTGAAAAGTCGATTTTTGAGGGGAAGATTTTCTGTTTAAAAATATAAAACTAATATTATTGTTTTTAAAAATATTTTCCGGGCATTTAACAATCGAAGGTATATTTTGGGATAATTTTCCTAAGTGTGTGCTGATCGGTGGGACCCGGTGCCCAGGTGGGTCCATTGTTGTGCCTCGCTTCTAACGCCTCACTAAACAACACGAGCTTATGTCCGTAAACCTAATGAACGGATTAACTATCCCCCGTTCCCCGTTCCCCGCCCTCCATTTACCACTCCATCCAGATCCGAAGATATTTCATGGTTTGGTTGGTGCTTTGTCTGAGAGATCTTACATCGGATCAACTTCGGCCGTGTGTGGCAAGGTGATAAACTTTGATATTTTAATGATATTTTCAACAAAACGTTCGTTGCACATAAAAACATCGCCTTTTTTCCTTCTCCCTCTTCGACTTCAACTCGCCTGGTGTGGCATTGTGGAAGAATTGTAACTGTTTGGCTTTAATCGGTTTTGCTTTATAGCTCGCCAGAGGAATCGGTATTGAGAATTTCCTATTCATGCGGCTTTAAACTCATTTTACAGGTGTTTAGTGATTTATGAGCTGTAAAAATCTCAATTTTCAAAGTTGTTACTGATATTTCGCATCATGTGGGATCAAAAATGGAATTGCATAGATAGGCAACTTACAATGTAGGAAAAGTGTCATTTCGATCGAGTATATGAATGCATTACAAGAGTTTTTGAATCCAGTGTTTTTTTCTGCAGAATATTTTCTTTGGAATTAATTTAAGATTAATACTTACCATACTTAAATACATTCATTTAAAGTATCAGTTGTTTAATGCATTTTGAAACTAGAGAAGTCCCCTTGAATTATTTTTAAGTTTTTATGGATCATAAATTTTGAGCAACTAACAATTTTATTTCGTATATTTAACGCTCTTTTGGCAGCTGATTTCGAAAACTAGCCCGGCTTTGTTTTCTGGTATTTATGCAAATGTTTGAAAGAATTTTAAACGTTTTATTGGAGTCTTGAAAATCCAATAGCTTCCCTATCGATCATCTCGAATATCATCTTCCCCCTTTCTAAATCTCCGACTTGATCGCTTCCAAAAGGCAATTTAAATATGTTTTCCAATTCCGTGTAACACGAAACGCTTGCCGTTTCTTGTTTTTATTTCTGGAATATCTTTTACAGTAAGAGACTGTTGAGTTTTTCCTCTCAGATTTTATGGCAATATAAACGCGACGATTAAAACGTAAAAATCAACATTTAAAATCATGTTCGGTTTAATTTCGAATCGAATTAACTTGAATGTGGCTGTGGATAACGTGGCCAAGTAAACTGGCTGGGCAGCGGAGCGTCTATGTGGCAGCTATCAGCCATCCAGCTATCCACGGCCATGTCAGACAATCAACTTAACCAAGTTAGTCAACCGGAGTTGGTCATTCCATTCGGCGGCTAATAAAATGCCTGAGTTATCCCACACGAGAGGCAATCGTGCCTCATGGCACATCATTAAAATCAACGTTTACATACGGCAAACATCAATGCAGACAACAAAACTTTTTTAAACTGCAGATAAAAATCAGCAAAGCGGCGCACACACTGCGAAACAAATGTGCAAAAATATTGTAATAATTTACATTTAAACGAAAGCGCGAAACACGAAACATCCGTCCGTCGGTCGGACCGTCTAAAAAGATTTAAGCCAAAAGCAAAGAAGGGGTGCTGCTGCTGGCCAAGATTGCCCACTTCCTCCTGAGCTCTGCATCTCATTTACAATTCCAATTATGCACAACATTTTCTAATTACACGACGATCAACGCTCTGGCGAGGAATGCCGGAGAAGCAGCAAGTACACTGGAAAAAAATAATAAGTGAATGCGTTATTCCAAAAATCTTATAGGAACTTTATTCCAATTTTAAAATATTGATTTTGTTGTGAGAAAAAACTATTAACATAAGGGTTGTGCTTTCTTTCCACTAGAATTTCCAAAAAATATAGGATTTTCGAACTAAAATATTTATTAATTTATAGATCATTAAGATCAAAAGATTACCTGCTTTTAAGAGAACATTTCTTTATGATCCCAGACTTTTTATTAGTTTTTTAAACGGGCTGGGATCAATATAAACTAATTTATTATTTTTTCTTTTTTCGGTTTTTTATATTTTTTTTGCAGTGCACACTCTAGCGCACACATTTATCAGCGACGTCGTCGCGCTGATTTCATTTGACTACCAAAGGCGTGGGCCGAGTGTGTGTGGATATGCCCGCTGGTCATCATCAACTGGCCCCCGTTTCCCTCCCCTCCGCACGGAAGGCTCCTTAATTATCGTATGGTTTTAATGTGCAGCTAATTGTGTTGCAATCATATTGCCGTACACTGAGCAAGTATTTTAATTGCCCTGCACTTAAATTCAATCATTTTTCTCGCTGCTCGTTTTCGATTTTTTGCATTTGTTCGCCGCATTTTTATTTCAATTTCACATTTTTCTGTTTCATTTCTTCGTGCACATTGCTCATACGCCGCGTGTGCTGCGGTATACGGTACACTATATAGTGCAGTATGTGGTGCATGCAGCATATATTTTTTTCAACAGCTGTTAAATTAGTTCAACACTTCAGTTGACGGCATGTTCCATTGGCATGACATTCAACTGACAGTTGGTAATCTCTGGCATGTTGGCAATTTCAGACAGAAACGACGGACGGATGGACGACCGACTGACAGAGAGGCGAAATGTGGACGGGATGATGGGCAGGGAACAGGGGGCAGTGGACTTTGCTACTGCGGACGAGCGTGCACTGGCAGAAAATAATTAAACAGTCGCAATTAATTGCCAACTTTGGTTGCATAATTAATTTCACTGGGCTCGAAATAGAGAGATTATGACGTGAATTGTAGACGGGATAGCAAGTGGAATGTGCACTGCTAGAAATTAGGCGAGCTCTGAGGTGACTCTCTAATTTGGGCACTAAGAATTGCTTTTAAGTGGATTATAAATTTCAAACCAAAAAATACTGATATAAATATGCAATTTTATTTTTCGAATAGGTTAGTTGAAAACTTTTTTGTGCCATTTAAAAATAAAATGTATTTTAGTACTCACAATTAATAAGGATTAAGGATTAATATAATTGCAAGTAAAAGCAAGAAAAAAATTAAGAACTTAAAAAATATGTTGGTATTTAGTATTTAATATATTCACCGCAGTATACATGGCGTATGAGCAATCTTGAACAATCTTGAAGACTATGCAATATACTTAATTTGCATTAGATCAAAGCTACTATATTTTTTCCCGCAGTGCACCACTCGCATGCCTCAAGTTCAAGTTGAGTTGCATGCACTGCTGCTGCAAATAAAATTGTTGCACTTAAGCAGTTACAACAGCAACCTGGCAGCCTAGGCCCAGGGATTTGGACAAGCGACTCAAGAGATCTCACTATATTTTTCCGAGTCCCTTAGGGCTGCTTGTAAATATTCACGTTGATGTTTTTATTATGATTAACATAAAGGGTGTGGCCGAGAAAAGGGGCGGTGCTGCCATCTGCGGATTATCGAGGCATTTAACCAAACACAATTGCCGTGCGACAAGCTCTTTTACTCTTTTTTCGGGTTCTGAATTCTGGATTTGTGAATTTTGAAATTGCGTGGGTGCCAGTGAAGTGCCCCTCGTGGAGGCCTTCTTTTAATGCCCCATCGATGACGCTGCCCCAGACGCAGCGACGACGTTTGGGGTACAGTGAAAACCACCTGCTGTGCGCCGGACACAGGACCCAATAATCAGTTAAATGGCCGCGAACGGGAGACGGACAGGATTTGGCCACAATGAACACGCCATAAAGCAAAAGTCAAACAAAAATTAATAAAAGCGAACACGGACCCCGGCAGTCTGCGTTTTGCGTCCGAGTTCTGAGTTCTGAAGTCTGGGGACCTGCAGTTGGCCTTTTCGCATGTCGAACGATCGATCAAAATATAAACGAGGGTATGCAAATGTTAGGGGCCTCGCCAGTCAAAGGCACTTGGCGAAAAATACTTCCCATTTGCATTCAAAGTTTATATATTCAACTGGTATTACATTCAATATTCCATGCTGTCATATTACAATTTACTAGGCAGTTAAAAAAACTTAAAAACCATTTTTCAAAATGCTTTTAAAATATTGAGCTTTTTAACAATCAACATGATTGTTTTTTCAGTGCACTTTGACTCTCTTTCGATGGGGTTCAGTTGCAAAGCTGCTTATACGCATCCTTACGAATGCTTCTATAAAACGGAGAAACATCCACAAATACCTTGGGCATTAAAAGCGCATATAAAACTGTCAAATTGTTTTGTGCCGTTCGAAAATTATGAGCCTTCATTAGTGTACGGCTTGTATGCAGTTTGTTAAGTGAAATTGAAAACACCACTTGGTACGGTTACCTGGGATCCGAACCGCGATTCGAGGGTCCTCTGGAATTTTGGCCTTAACACTCGGGTTTTTTCGGGCCTGCTGTGCTGTCCATATTTTGGGGTCTAACGCATGTGTTGACAGCTTCTTAATGTTCCGCCATAAATCGAAGCGAAAGTAACAGACGACGATTCGCCTTTTCGATGGGCAACATTGTTGATATTGATAAGCTGAGTACAAAAGTTCACTGTGGTTCGTGAAGGAATTCAAGGTATTTTGATTAAACTTAACGTGATATAGATTTTAAAATTTACTTGTTTTTAGGTAAATTAGAATAGAGAAATTAAATAAAGTTTTTTTTCGGACACAGCCTTACTTTGTAACGGGCCAAAGGAGTGTGACCGTTCTCCTTGCATAATTTAAATTTTGTAGCTTGGCCACACTTCAATTATTTCAAGTGGTATAGTCCCAGCTCCAATCCAAACTATTTCAATCAAACTCTGGGTGGTCTTCAAACCAAATGCAAAATTTGTTTTGCAAAATAGCGAAACACTGCACCACTCCCCCTTTTTATTTTTTTTTTTACAAAACTCTCATCGCAAACTGGCCACGAGAGCTGTAATGCTGTCAGATCTGACAGTTATAATTGCCCCATCATAATGCTGCGTCATGTCTATGACAATTTAATTGTGGGCCGGCTAGGAAAGCGCGCAATTACATGTCGACCGATAGAGTGTGGAGTGCAGTGCACAGGAAAAGCGGGGAAAAAATAATAGCAAAAAATTAAAATGTAATTGAAAGCAAAAATTTGCATTCCCCATTGGCAGGCGACTGCCTTACACCCAATTAAAATTGTTCACACGTTCGCATAATTAATACTCAAATAGAGAACTTGTCATCTTCGTCGGCATTGTCTGGTCCCTCGATTCCTGGCCATCAAAGTGCGAATTTGCCACAAAGTCGGCTTCTGCGAAGGTCTCCCCTCATTATGCGGCTAATTATGATTCTTAACGCAAACAGACAGCCGTTTGACAGAAATGGGCGGTCGGCCCGACAATATTTACGCATATGACAAATAAAAATGTTGCGGAAAATGCCAAAAAAAAGAACAGGGGAAAGGGGAAATTGCACTGAAAATAAAAGGGGAAGAAGCTGAAAAGCAGTCCGCCGCCTTTGCCTTTGACTGACAGACAAAGTGTTGCTTGCCATTGGGCAGGCAAAAACTGTCATCTGTCAATTTGACAGTTTAACTAGGTAATTAGTATGTGTGTGCACGCTGCACGGTGTGTGTAAATTCCTTGGGTGTGTGTGGCGACTAGAAGCGCGTCTGTCAGTGGGCAATGAAGCAAGCCACTTGAGTCTGCCACTGATTCTTGGAGGCCCCACGTACACTGCAAGAAATAAATGTTGTGAATAAATCAAGTTTGCAAATGCGGGAATTTACAGTGGATTTTTAGGCTGAAGTATGCTTTAAATATGCTTTTTAGGCTTTACTACTTTTAATAAAAAGAAAAAGGGATCTAAGTTTAGTCGTTTTATTTTTAAAAATGTTTATAAATTTTTTTTAAGTTATATTTAATACTCGGCTTTACATCTAGTTAAATTACATATGGTTAAGTGATTTAAAAAAGTAGTGGCTATTTGATGTTAACATTTTTTTACCTCATTATCGGGTTTTTAAAATTTACCTTAGTGCATTTTCCGGCTGACTGCTGAGACAGGCCACCGTTTCTCGGGGATTTCGGAGTTGGAGCTGCAGTCTCGGAGGCCGAGACCAGTGCGAAATGTCTCTCTTCCGCTTGTAATTCATCATTTGACATGGGGCTGACTGCACTCGGCGCTGAACGCAGTGTAAAGTGATATGCGGCTGCGATGATCTGCAGGCGCGCACTTCCTGCTCCCCGACTTCTGCGCCAACTTCAAGTTGCAACTGCAGTTGCTACTGCTACTGCCGCAATTACTGCAGTTTTAAGTGCTTGACTGCCAGTTTCATTGCAGCGCATCGTCATCGTCGCGTTTGTCATTCGCATTGAAATGGAACCAAACAGACGAGTTCGCAAATAAATCATCTTGCCTCGGTCTTACAATTCGCCCATGCCCATCCTGCATCCTCCGCTCCACTTTGCTTTATGGCCACTTTTCCACCGCTTCTATTTCGCTTTTCCCCCTCGACTTTTATTTATTTGTCTTTTGGGCGTTTCGTGTTGTTGGCAATGTGGCGGAAAATTATGTTGTATGGGGAGTTTTTGATGGGGTTCCCAACGTTTCTGGTCGCAGTGCGAATAAAAGTTCTTAATTTGTACAGTTACTTAAATATAAATTTAATTTATTATTTAAGAAATGGAAGTCTTATGACGTAATAACTCCCTGAGATATAACTTATACCTGTATCCCAAGCCTATCTGCAGAATTCACCTGGATCAGTCAGCGCATCTCCGGTTCTGTACCCCTGATAGGTATTAATCTTCCTGGCAAGTGCAGTCGCTGCTCAAACTGGAGCAATTCATTTAACAGCTAATTAGCCAAGTGGCTTATGGCTAGAAAAAAGGCAGGATCTACACAGATCCACGAATATCCGTATGTGCAGCCCATCAGCTTGCCAGGCGAGGCTTAATGAACTGTCTTTAGCTATCATTTCGTCTGCTTGCTGCAGCAGCAGGCACATCATTATTAAAATCACCGGTAATCAAGTTCAAACGTCAAAAAAAAACACAAAAGAAAGAGGGGCCACAAAGAAACTAGTATGAAACTAGAACAGGCTACGGCGATCAAAACAACATCGAAACCGATTTAAAATCGATTAACCTGTTTCCCAGTGGCACTTCATAAGCCAAGTGGCCGCCGAAAAACGTGTGCGGCGGCAGCAACATCGCGGCGGCAGCAGCAACATCATCGCAGCAACAGCAACAGGTTGATTTACGGCAAATTCTCACATGTCAGACGGCGGCGCAACAGCAAGTTAAATGCGGCTGCAGCCAAACAAAAACAAAAAACATAATAAAAAAGAGTGAAGAACACAGAAACGTTGCCGCTGTGGATGCCGCCTCCTTTATGCCGACAGAACGTTCAACAGCGAACACGCCCACAGCGGAAAAAGGTAAAGGGTAGCAGGCACACCAGCAACACCAGCAACACCGGCAACACCAGCGATCCCCGCAGCAACACGAGCAAGGTGAGAAAATGTTTGATTAGAATTTCGGGTCGAACAAGATAAGGAGCGTTTCTGAGATCGCTTGGGAAAGGCATTTGTATTCTTCGTATACCTACAGCAGACAAATTCCTAATGATTGTTGAGATATCTCGAATTAAGTTTGGCATTAGGATAAATTAACTTTGGATTTATTGAGGGGTTTTATTTCTAGATTTTCAATAATAATTAAGGAGGTTTGTATCTGTAAATAATATTATAATTTGCTTAATTTTTCTCTTGTTCATTTTATTAAATATGCTCAGCACGTGAAAGACCCCTTGCTTTTATAAAAAAAAAACCCACACTTTACCCTCCTTAAAAGTCTTTCGCCAGGCTAATCTCAATTTCACGCCCAATACTTTAAAAGTGAAATTTTAATTTATTTAGCGTAACAATTTTATAAATTGCTCTCATTGCAGTCGGCACAAGGGGTTGGGTTTTCAGGGGGAAGTGACTATATCTATATATCTACGGATATGGAGGTCCTGTCCCTCCAGTAAGGGTTGTTAATCCAGCGTAACTCTCGCGTTGTTGTTGCTGCCACGAGTGCCAAGTTGTGATATTTCGCACATTTTACCCCCTTAATCGGCGCTGGGTTCTCTTCGGGTAGTTGGCTCTGCCTGTGAGGAGGGTTCGGGTTCGGGTTCTCCTTGGGCAACAAATAAGGGGCGGCGAACTTTTCCACCACGCAGGGTCGACTTAATCAGCGGAGCTTCCTTTCTGTTTTGGCCCAAGTTGACAGTTGATTTTCGTTGTTATCTATGGTCTCATTAACGGGGTAAATCGCCATACATGCTTCAATGACTCTTGACTTTGTTGTTACTTTGGCCGTTAAAATCAGTCAAGTTTGAAATCAGTTTCAGTAGGGCAGGCAAACCCATGGAACGGGAATCGGGTCACGAACCAAGTGGGGAATGATTTAAAGTTGGCTAAACTTTAAACATTCCGCTCTTGGCAGTCCCAGAAAAGTCGTGATACATTTTCCGAACGTGATGGGGTTTTTAAAAAAGTGTCAGATTGTTTTCAGATCATATTTTATCTTTGACAGCCGAATGTGGAATTTTATTGAAGGTGGGAATATATTCGGTAACTGAGCTTTAAAGGATAAATATTTTTATATTTGGTCTTACAGAATAACTGCAGATAATCAACCCTTTGAGGGTCCAATGAACTCGGACATCTTATGACATATGTCCCGTCAGCTTTGCGAAAATTTTAATAATTTAGTTTTAATGTGTCTTTTGTGTGTGCAAATAATGCAATAAATCGACGACACGCAAATGGCTCATTAGCCGTTTCGATGGGGAGGCGGAGGCGCAAGGAGGTGTAGTGCCCCTAACGCCGTGTGGCAATTAATAAACTTTACAGCTCATTATTAAGCATTATTGTCTTTCAACATAGGCGCATAGACACTCCACTCGACCGACCGGGCCATCCTGCCTTCGGTTGGTAATTGCCGCACAAGCAGCGGCCCATATTTAGTCGCAGTCATAACTCATTCCGACCCATCTTCGCGTCAATTAAAAGAGTAACATGTCCGCTATCACCTCTCCATCTGTGATGATGAGTAAATTGCATGCACCTCGATAACGCTTCAGTTGTCAATGCGATCCCGAAACCGTCTAGCTGCGAAATTATATGCCATATACGTATGAGTGTACGCGATATGGCCGCGAATTCTGAGCCAGACAATGGGTCTCGGGAACTGGCGGCTGCTTTCATCACTTTGGGATGTTCTTTTGAGGGTTTTACTAGGCTGGAACATGCAATCCACTGTCCTATACGAAAGGGCTGCATTATAATCTTAAGGAAAATGAAACCAAAAAGGTTGGAAACTCAAGGAAATACATTTTCAATAAGTATTTAAAATATTCCTTATTTTATATCTATATTTTTTCCAATTTTATTCAATCCGACAGCAAAACAATAGTTTCTGGAATAGCATATGCCAAGAGCATTTCACCCCATCGTCGCTTAGAAAGCCATTTAAATTTTGAACAATTCCTGCAAAATATGCGGACATATGTTGGCATTGTCTCGATGCTCTTTTCGTGTTAACACTTTGTAATTTCCCGTGCGGAATCAGTGAGCCGGAATCTTGTCAAGTGAAAGGTTCCCAGAGTAGGTCGTAAATCAATCCACCGGCCGAAGTAGATTTGTATAAATTTAAATTGAGTGACAAAACAGGAGGCGAGCTAACTTGTTTGCGATTAAATGATGTGTAAAATTGAACCGTTAAACATGTCCGTAGGGAGAGTCCCCGTCCTTATAGAGGGGTGTGTGCCCTGCGTTTTTTGCTTATACTTTTCTTATATCACGGGAACAGTCTCTCGAGTGGCGCTACTGATGTATGCAAATTGCTACGAGACTTCGCCTGCCCGCCTGATAAAATATTTGCCGTGTCCATCTGCTGTCATATTAAAGCTTAACAAACTCTCGGCCAGGCCAAATGCTTTTGACACATTTAGTAATTGTCATTTACGGACACAATTTGGCCAGAATGCCGGCCGAGAAGGCCTCATCCACAGCCGCATCCACATCCGAGTTGATTTGCTAATTGCTGAATATGTCTCCAGATAATCAATGTTTAAAATTTGACACTCTGTACAAGCACAAGTCCAAGTCCAAGTCGGGATGAAACAGTTTTACCAAAATTGACACGACAATTACGGGTAACCGAGCGGCCTGAGAGGACAGGTTTTCTATGTAACCACACACTGGAAAATATAAGGATGTTAAAGAAAAAGCCATGGTGTATATTATCTTAAGATATATTTCAAATACTCAAAGACTTGAATAATTTTTTTTTAAATTTAAACTTTTGAAGTCACTTGTTTTAGGGGTTTTTTAGTTTCTATATTTCTATCCCTAAAAATGTATTTAAATGTAAGAGAATTTTCTTGGATTTTTCCCTCAGTGTTGGCCATATAACCCCTTCTGGTCAGCTGCTCATTTGGTGACCACAGCGTGTCGTGTGCTAACAAGCCAGCTTGTCTCCTGTCCCCATTTCTCCTGACGTTGTGTCCTCTGTCCTCCTGCGGATGTGTTACTTTTGGGCTGTCTTGAGCAGTTATTGTTATTACAATTGACGTGTCGCAGAGGAGCAGCAGTCGAACCCTTTTCCGGTGCCCCGGTCCCCATCCGTCCGTCACTCATTTTGCGGTTGTCGAGCGTCTGTGCTCTGCGTACCTCCACTAAGCTTTTGCGGTTGGCATTTCGCATTTTTTACTACTCATAATTAAAAGCACATTAATTAGTGGCCGTGCGTTGCCAACTGTTGGTAGTCTTTGTAGTATCCCATTTGGTGTCGATAGAGAAGCGTTGATGTGTCAACCAAAGCAGCAACAGCAAAGTGCCACCTCCTTTGATCTTTTTATATGGCTGCAATGTGGGGGAAAAAGTGCAAGGGAATAAAGTACAGTGCGGAATGCAAGTATGGTGCCATAATGTGGGCTAAGACGAATTTTAGGTGCGCTTTAGTTCTTAGAGAAAATGTGGAAAATAATCATATACAAAATATTTGAAAAAATTTTGTTATAATATATTATATAGTATTTTTAAATCTGAATATTTAGTAAATTAAAAATGAATAAATAATATGTTTATTCATTCGCAAATACATTTTAGTTAGATTTCGATTTTTTCCAATTATTCAATCTATTTTTTATTATTTACTTATAGTAACGCATTCACGAAGTCCCGTAGGTCCAACCATTTGAAATCTCTATCCGCCGGCAGAGGAAACCACAAAACGCACTGACTAATGCGCGACGATTAGAAGCTGAGCCAAATATATGGCAGCATATATAGCTTCTATATGGTATCAAGTCGACTCACCCACACAGAGAGGCGGCAAAATCTCTTTGCAAAATGTCGCCGACGACATTTTATTTCGCCAGATTTTCTCGACTAATTTTTCATTTTCTTGCCCGCAAATGCGAGTACAACCGGAGGAGGAAAATGCAAAGAAAAAATAAAATAAAATAAGGAAC
This sequence comes from Drosophila mimetica, assembly GCA_037075245.1. Taxonomy (NCBI): domain Eukaryota; kingdom Metazoa; phylum Arthropoda; class Insecta; order Diptera; family Drosophilidae; genus Drosophila; species Drosophila mimetica. The sequence goes on from JBAMCH010000007.1 coordinate 869,795, forward strand.
GCAAGGGAAAGCCATGTATTCCGTATATACTTGTTTATACGAAGACTTGTGTGCAGTTGGCAGGCAGCACAAGGCACAATTAATCACGGCCACTGGGCGAGCGGGGGAAAGCGCAGCAATGTGACAAAAATTCCGCCTGATTTTGTCTTAATTAACGCCAAACGCTTCAATAGCGATAAAATATGCCCAGTCGAGGCCCAACTCCAATTAATGCCCTGCAGCCCGGCCTCATCAGTCAACGCTCCTGCGACTCTGCGAGTTTGGTTCGCTTTGCGCGCCTCTGCTTCGCGAAATTCACGCATCATTCGCACATTTGGTGGCAGACAGAAGACTGGCGAGATTTGCCACGGGTCCGCAAAAGTATTTAATTGGACCACACAGAGTTGGCCCAGAGCGGTGGGCAGTGTTCTTATGTTTATTCAGGATTTTTCAGTAGTTTACCAGGGTTGCGAGAGTCTTCTTTGGGTGAAAGCATTCAGGATTTTATTTAGATAATAATATTAGATTTAGATAATAATATTTTACAAAAATAATTCACTCTCTTAATTATTAAATACGATAATTAATTTGGAAAATATCCTGAATACAAATATTCTTTTAAAAGGCAGAATCTACAAGGAGTACCGAATAAATCTCAAATTTTTTAGACTTATAAAATTGCATCAAATAAACAAGGCTTTGGATTTTATGTGAACCCCTTTGCAACCCCCTTTTGTTTTTTGTACAAATCCCTCTTTTTTGGAAACTCAGATGCGTCGCCAGTGGAAACATTTGTCTTATTTTGCGCTGACAAGTCGGGAAGCTGCTTAAGTTTTGAGCGCGGTGTAGGTGTCTCCCGTCTGTCGCTTCTTTGGGGGTCTTAAATGTCGTTGAACCACCGAGTGGCAAGATATTCAGTGGCTACTGTCAGTTCGCTTATTTATATATTTATAAACTGCAGTGCAAAGACTGTTTAATCGCCGGCCAGAATTAGCATGCGACAAAGTGTCATTTAAATTCTTACCTACAATGTATGCGGCATTTGAAAGTGGTCTAAAAAATTAAACAGGAATTTCTGAAAGTACACAAGAAAAATCATTAAACCATTAATATAATACAATATTACTGAAAAATATTTTAAAAAAATATTTAAAGTAATTTTCAACAGTAATTAAATCCATTAATAAGTAATATCAAAACATTATTAACAAAATCCATTAAATATGTGCTATTTAATAACTCACTTTCAAGAACCAACTTACAGTGCACGACATGATTGTGTATACAAGTGGTTGGCTGTCAAAAACCATAAGCAAACACACTTGTCACCTTCGACTTCTATTTCTATCTATCGCCGTGCATAACTTACCTTTTGAGGGGTATTAATGAAGCTGTCAGTCAGTCGGCAAGCCAGCCAATAATCCGAAGGGTCCAGAGTGAAAGGCAACTTTCAAGAAGCGTCTCGACTTTCCAGTCAAAGGAGCCTCGTCTGACTCATCTATTACGTGATTTCCCCCACAATTTCTATTCAGAATTCCATAATCGAGGCATTCATCGATCATTCGGCCCGGGCACGTCATAATTCGCTAGAAAAGTAGGGGAATAATAAAAAAAACACAAACCCAACTCGAATCATGTTCAACTGTCGCTGGCTCTGAATTGTGGCAGACAATAGCCGCATTAGACTCCCACCGGATCGTGACTGCACATTGTTTATAAGGTGTGAAAATATTTAAGACTTTACATGAAAACGTTTGCCTACAAAACTGTTGATCGCTGAAAATTATGATTGATGGCCGCGATTCAATGCGCAACAATTGATTCGACCGAAACAACTTGTCGTCCTTTCAAATGGATTTCCCTGTTTTGTTTCACTTGAATGCACTCATACTTTTTATGAGTATGCCACTTTTCTGAAGTTATCATGAAATAATTGCCGCAAGTTTATGGCTCGCATAGATTTATGATTTTTTCGGCGTCCGATCGATCAGCGTTTGTCAGCTGCCCATGTGGGTGGCTTGCTTTTCGGACCCACTGTAGCCATTGTGTCTGCGTGTGGGTTAGCCTCGGGCCAAAAGTATCAGGTTTTTATAGCCATCAAATCTTTGGTTTCGAAGGGGATTGCCTTTGAGCTGGTAAAATAGATAAATGTCACTTGTAAATCGTGGATAAAAATTGGTTAAAAATAAGTAAAGTGCGAAACTCCAAATAAAAACTATTCAACTACCAAGATTTAATAGGGTTGTAAAATATTTAGATATGTTAAGGTAGTGGCTTCCTAAAAATAAAATTAAAATTTAATATAGGCATTGAAATGGGATAAATTCAACTTTATTTCATATCTATAAAAAGCCGATAGGATTCATGTTAAATTTATGATTAAAACATATCAACTTGATATTATATCATATTAATATTTTTCAAACAAGGGTAAACATAATCTTTATTCATATCAAAATGATATGAATGACTTGATCTTTTAAAAATATCAAATTTACCAGCACATATCAATCTGAGCATAATTATTTAATCAATTTCGCCCGTAGAGTATTTAAGATTTCAGCCAACACCATCAGTTTCCCTTTCTAGTTTCCGATTCTCTTAGCTGTATTTATAATTCTTGTTTTTTATTTTTGTGGGACACACCTTTCACTTGTGTTTGGCCTACGCACAAAATATTTGCTGTGTAGATTTTGTTTGTTGATTGCCGAAATCTTAAAAGACTTGTCAATCAACACAGTTGACCGATCATGGGACTCTATTTATACTGCCATGAATATCGGTATATCGCCAGATATATATGCAGATAACAATGCCCGGACTTTGGCAACGCCTTGGCCTCCGAGTGGCTCCAACTTGTCAAAAGCTAAACTGACTTCCAGTCCAGTCCGACTTTTGCTGGGAGTTTACTTGAATTGTTCGGCTTTTAGCACCCCAAAGCAAAATGAACACGTTACAACCGCAGTCACTGCGCATGCAGATGTACATATAGTGGCTACAGGTGGGCTCAAAGTTATAGTGAATAAATGAAAAATATATGCTTATTCACTAAATGAAAAATAGATTTTTCACTTAATGGTTTAGGTAAAATAGAATAGGAGTATTTAGTTCAAGTTGTTGAACAAAAATGTATCAAAATGTTTTATAATATCCTCCCCTATAATTTTGAACATGGCTGTATGAGCATCTCCTGACATGGCACTCGGCTTTTATCGAGCAGCACAAATTGAGTTTATTGCGCCGCCGCCTTATTGCTGGCAAATTACAGGTCGGCGCTTTTAACTTTGTGGCAGGATACACTGCAACTGCAGCACAAAGGGGGCTACTAATGAGCTGTATAACTACGTTTATACACAGGTCTTTCCAGCTAATAAAAATGTTTGGAAAATTTCTGTGAATGATTGTGACTGTTAGGTATTCTTCATCTGAAAATATGTTTAAAAATTATATGGAAATTCCACTTGTCATTAAAATATTTATTTGTTATTCCTCTTAACAATGTCCAAACTACCTAAAATATCTCGAGTATTGTCTAATGATTTCATCTCACAAATACCTGGCGTGTAAACTGAGTTTATGATACCTTCGTCATCTCTATCGCTCTCTGACTCGGACTCTGAGAAATGCTCTTAATTTTTTCTCACCTCGTTGCATTATTTAACGCAAATTAAAATAATTTGCGGTTCCGTTTCAGCGCGGCCGCTGCCCCAAGAAAGGAAAAAGGCAGCAAAACACAACAATCCATCTCTTGCGCGTGGAACAGGTTCAGACTCAAGACTTCAGATCGACTTCAGTTCGACTCAAGTGCGACAGTCCAACAAATTCAAGTGCAGCACGCATATGAAGCCGAAGAAAAGGCCGAGAGAGAAAAATGGGAAAAAATATTGCAATTTACATTTGCTGCAATTATGAAAATGAATTGGAAACTTGAGGCAGCAGCAGCAACTGCAGCAGCAGCAGAAGTTGCAGCAACGTCAATGTCGACGGGAATGCAGCAACATTTATTTTTGATACACTTTCTGAACGGAATTGGAAATTTACAAGTTTAATGCAAATTATTAATAAATATTTCTTAAAGGCTGTGTGTATTACTTATTAACATTTTAATAGATTATATATATATTTTTATATCCATGACCATTATATACAAAGTAATTTACGCTAAAACAAAAAATAAAGATTAAGTGTATTATCTTAAGTCCGTTTGTTTTATGCAAATACAAATCTAAGATTAATCTAATGCGATAAACCTTATGATAACTTTGCTGTTGTAATTATTCGAGTGTTTACAAACCTTGAAATGCCATAGAATATTTTACGCTTGAGAGAAATTTTTTAGATGGATTTTGATTGATGGAGTGCTGAAAGATGATTTATAATGATTGCTGCGTTTTAAAATCTATCTATAATTTGAATAAAATTGCATATATTTTAGTTTAACAGATCCCACATTTTAATCCCGACAAAGTTTGGTTTTCAGGGTATCTCGACTTTCGTGCACTTGTTGGCAAAGTTTCTTAATACATTTTGAGCACTTTTTCCTTCTTTCTGGCTGTCTCTTTGTTTGCCGTTTGCTGCTTCCGCACTTATTATGACAGGTGACAACACTTGAGGCGCGCCAAGAAGGAAATGAATGTGTCGCTGGTGCCTCGCCATAAGGCTACCTGCCTATGTGAGTGTGTGTGTGTGGAATATATATGGCGCATATGGATGCCCCTGACTGCCTGGCTTAACACTAGGGGTGTATTATCCACTAAGTTGTTTTTAAAAGCAAGACAAGCCATAATTTCTTTCTTACTGCGAACTTGGCGGCGAGGCAAAACTTGTTAACTGCTCTTGGCATGCAAATGAGACATTAGTCAAACGCAGTGGCCCATCAGCCAGGTCTGCTGAATATCGGGCTATATATAGACCTAACCCTTTCGCTGGCGGGGGGCCATAAACAAATAAACACATTTAACCCCTTTTGGGGTTCAACTGGTCCTGCAGGACTAACCATTCCATTCCCACCTGCCAACGCACATGGCTTAGGCAAAGGCATTAACAAATTTACTCCTATTCCGTTAATAGTTTGGCGCCCTGGCACCCAGAATACACATTTTCATGTTTTCCCCATGTTACCTTACAGCACAAAAGGCCCGGAATTATTTTTCCACCTTTGATGTTTATTTGCTTGCCACCCTGCGCGGCGAATTGCATGTCAGTCAATCCAGGGTAATGCCTAATAGACTGCATTGTTGATAAGAAACTACCATATAACACAAATCAACACTTGGAAAAGTGTTTTGCTCCCCATTTTCATTGGGCCGCGCTGACAGAAAATCAATTGCAGCCCACTGGTGGCAGTTGGAAAATTCATCCAACATATTTTCTTGTTGACAGCAATTTAATATTATCGCAAAGTTATTTTCTGCACGGACCTCAAGTAGCACATTCCCTAGGAACATGCAAGGACTGAAAGGGATCAGAGGGGAGTGCGTGCTGAGGTTTTGGGCTGGGAAAGTCGATATACCTGGAACTAAGTATTGAATATAAGGAAATATTATTAATAACCACTCTCTGAATTCTGAATTCCCTTATTATATCTTCGAAAACCCCTCGAAAAGTGTGGATCCTGCTTCTTTTCTGGGTATAGGAACATCATTTTATAGTTCCCCGACATCTCTTCTTGGAGCTCCTCCTTTGTTAGGACCTTTTACTGCCTTGTGACTCATAAACCACAACACGCATTCAATCATACCAGCCTCACACCAATCGAAATCTCGGCTCGCAAACAGGATTTCACTTATCATAAACAAGATGGCGCCACGTGTGGTCCTTCTTACGAGCATCAGCGAATGGCTCTAAATCAAAAAATGTAAACAAGTGCAAAAATATCAATAAAGCATGCGGGGGCGGAGGCGGGGAGGAGGGAGCTCGAATGGAGCGCGAGGATCCGGACTCAGCATGTTGTACATTTAATTTTCAACTTTTGACATATTTATGATAACTTGGGTCATTTACGTGCAACCTTTGTCTGGTGGTTCAGCAGCCCCAGAAATGCGATTGTAACGCGAAAGAAGACTGCGATGCCAGGTGGAAGAAGTCGAATGCGCATGCGTGGCACAGACACTAAAAAAAACAGGTCAGTTAAATAATAAAGAAAATGGGAACAAATATTTTAAGTATTTTTATGTTATTCAATATTAAAAAAACTTTAAATATTTAAAAAATATTTATTTTTATTTTTTAAAGATGTTTAAATAAATCTAGAGGTCCGATAAATGTTTTACCATTTTACAAATTTGGTTTTAAAACTAATTCCTAACTAAATTTAATAATTTAATAAATTAACAAGAATATTATCTGTCTTTTAGAATGATTGTTGCAACAGTTAATATTTCTTCATTTACATATATTTTTTTCTCAGTGCCCCACTTGAGCATCGGCATCCCTTGGCAGACATTCGGTCAGCCTGCCGGCAGGACATCGTTTAATTGCGAACAAGTTTTTTAACACGATGTCGGACAACCGCCGGGCCTTGTTTGCATAAAAATCAAGTGACTGCAACGTGTTGCCAGCTGAACTCGTTTCGAGTCGCGCGATTATCCTTTATCCCCTCGGGATCCGCACAGTCCTCCTGATAATGAGTCCTAACCATTCGTTTTATTGATCGCAGCTGCCTTGGGGCAGCATAAAGCATACGGCAGCCCATACAATTGCGAGCGGCGATCGCTGGGCGGTGATAACGCGCTGAAAGCCACACCAAAAATTAATTAATTTATGAGTCCGTCATCCGCCGCACACTGAATGCTGAGAAATGCCTCGCTGATGAGCATAAAATTGCCACGCCAGAGCGCCTGGAAGCCAGAATGCGAGAATGCCAGAATGCCGCGCACTGCACATTGCTAACCCACATTTCGCATGTGCCACACTCATAGAAATTTTCCGGTAAAATCGCCCTAAAAACAAGGAAAATCGCCATAAAACCGGGGTCAATGGCGACTAGGCTATGGAATTAGGGAAAATTACCCTAAAAATACGGGTGCCTTAGTCATACATTTAAGGTGACTTTTCTTAAATCTAGGGCTACTTTTCTGTTTTCAAAGGTAATTGCCCTGGAAATAAGAAAAAATACCATTAAACTAAAGGCAGTTTTTCATATATTTAGGGCGTTTATCTTACATTTTAGGTGATTTTTCTTAAATCTAGGGCTACTTTTCTGTTTTCAAAGGTAATTGCCCTGGAAATAAGAAAAAATACCTTTAAACTAAAGGCAGTTTTTCATATATTTAGGGTGTTTTTTTTATATTTAGGGTTATTTTTCTGTTTTCATAGGCGAATCGCCCTAGAAATCCATCCGAAAAACTATTTTTTCTCAAATGCCTGGGAGAGATTTCAGATGCCTGGGAAAGAGTCTATACTAATAAACCGCGTATTTCCTGTGATCTGGACTGACTTCAACACACACATACTTTAACACCGTTTCATATCATTTAAATGCACTTGTTTGTTGCCATATGAAAGGATGCGGTTGGGAGGCACAGACCTATACAACACCGCCGTTGGAACTGAAAAATCATCTTGATAAACTAATTAAAGCGATATATATGAGGAGAAAAAACCACTTACTTGAGAAAAACTGTTGGTCGCTCCGAGGACCGAACCCGCGCCCTCTCGGGTTGGAGTCTAACACTCTACCGCTGCACCACAATCCCATCGCGCCAAACGACGTACAAACACTGTACACATCTTATTTTCTTGGAGTCTAATTTATATTTCGACTAAAGGCAACCAAAACATGTATTCTGGTTGCTGATGATTGGAATATTTTGGCCGTTTTCTAGTCCACATGCTTAACACAAAGTAGTCCTTTACTAAGAGTATCCATACAGAATTAAGGTAAAGACTACTTTAAATTTAACATGCGGACAAAAAACGGCATTATTAATATAATCATTTAAAAAAAAAAAAAAAGGAGTTGACTCACCCAGGGATCGAACCCACGACCTTAATTTTCAAACAGCAAAGCTGAAAGTACGAATGCTTAGACCGCTGGGCTACCCATTTGGTTCGATTTTTAAGGCGATCGCCCGTGAAGTTGGGTCGATTCTCACATGCTCACATACATACTCACATGCTTTGACCTGTAAACTACACACACATACATAACACGCATTACATGTATGCATCCATCTATTGCGTCTTAAATTTTCGTTTGAATCTTACCCTAGTTTTTATGGCGATTTTTGGTGCTATTTTGTTCTACTTTTTAGGGCGGATTCGCCCTTAAAAGAAGAAATTACTATCAAAGTAGACTCATAAAAATTCGCCCTAAATAATAAAGGCAATTTTGCCGTTTTAAGAAAACTAACCCTAAAAAATATTTTCTATGGCGATTTTTCGTATATTTAGTGCTAGCCACCCTTAAAATAAGAAAATTTTTCGTAGTTTTAGGGCGAATCAGTTTTAGGGCGATTTTTCTAGTATTTAGGTAAAAAATTTTATGAGTGCATGGACACCATAAATTCCCCTGCAAATGTTCATGCTAATGAGCGACACGCTAACTGGGCCAGCTCGACTCAACAATTGCCGGGGAGCCAGGCCGCGTCGGCCGAGAACATTACCGACCAAGCCAGGATATGCATAGTCGAGTGCTCTATCCAAAGATACACGGGGAACAATAGGATATAAAGAAAGTGGATTGAACTAATGAATTGTGATAAAATTAAGAGAGGTAAGGATTAATTCAAGGCTTGATATTCAAAGATGATAGAGGTTTCGTTAGACACTAAATCCCCCCAATTGGGTAAAAATGTAACGGAAATGTGGTGCTCAAAAAGTTTGCAACAAAACATTTCTTCTGAAATCCAAATCTTGGATCCGCTATTGTTATAGTGTTTCCTCTAATTTAAATAAATAAAATATTTTACATAATTTTTTTATTTGGTTACCAAGGGTTTATCTATTTTTAAGATTTCATTTAGCAGTTTAAAGTTCTTAAAGAACCTTTTTCCGAATGGCTTCGATTAGTGTAATTTTCCCTTGTGCACTTCCTGGCTGCGACTGTGGAAATGACTATGACGGCGACTGCGGCTCCATGGCTTAGCAAATGAAGCTTGAGCAGGCCATGTCCTTGCCTGGCATAACTCATAATTTTTCATTTTCCTGCCGCTTTCCCCCGCCGCTTTCCCTTTTCCCGGACTAAGCAGGCTACGAACTGGGCGGCCCACACACGAGCATACGACTGCCAGTTCTCCTCAGCGTCTGCGGCTTAATTTACACTTTTGTGCCTGGGCGCGTGTTTATCGCTCACACAAAATCTCTTTTGGAAACTTGCACACACCTACGATTTGGTGACGGGGGAAGGGAAAGGGCTAGAGTGGGTGCTATATATGTGGCTATGGGTACTATATGGCCTATACGGCCGAGTGCTGCATTTTTATAAGCTGCCAACATGCGAAAATGGGCTTTAGCAGTTGTTATGAGTGTTAACACTCATGGATATGCCTCGGATCCAGAGCCACAACCGGTAACCGGTAACTGCCAACCGGGGACTCGGACTCTCGTATATTTCAGACACCGCCACCGAAACCGAAACGGAAAACGAAACCAAAACGAGAACCAAGTCCAAGACCCAAGACCATGGCCAGGTTCTACAGTTCTCTGCTTTATGACGAATGCTGTGGGATCTACAAGGGTATGTTCGTTACAGGAGTTTGGGATCACATCGTGGAGAAGGAAGGAAGGAAGGAAATTTATTTGTTGTTGGAAAATTCCCTTAATAAAATTTTTTTTCAAAACCATTTAATCTTAAAAAAATTATATTAATTTCTTCCTTTTTATGATAATTTTAACTAAGAATTTAGAATAGTTACCTACTTATTATTATTGTTTTAATATTTTGTTTAACAATATTTATATATTTGAAATCACTTTATTTAGTTCCGAAAAGTATGCAACATTCTTTGTTGCTCTGAAGTCTTATAAATAAAGTATAAAAATAATGAAACTATTAGTTAGTTCAATCTAATAATTTTAAAAACAATTACTAGGTATCCAACAGTTGAATCCCTGGGATCCTTCGACCTTCTCCTATAATATTTTCAGTCTGGTGATATAATATTTTTTACAACTCCCTCCCTTCGCCCTTCTCACCTTTCTGCTGCGTGCTCATGCCTGGCATTTGTAATTTGCTGTAAATGTTGTAAAATGCCTGGCGTGTAATTTAATTAATAACAAAAAAAAAAAAAGCACAACAACACCGAAACACGAAATAAAAACTGGGTGGCAAAAAAACGAGCAGTGAAAGTTTTGCAGTTATTAGTACGTTATAAAAATAGTTTTCGAATGGGTTTGTACTTCTGTCCCTGTGCCCCCAACTCACCCCCATCCCAGAAACCCTTGGCGTGGCTTTTATGAGCGTGTTTTTGGTCGGGTTTGATTGTGGGGGAAGGTGATATGGAATTATGGGAAATGTCAACTGGGTTGGTCAGCATTTGCATGGCCGCTCTTTGATGTTTTTAAATTTCTTGGTGCAAGAATGGGGTGTGTGTGCAGGTACGTATAATTATTGAAGGAGTAAGAATTGCACCAAAGGTATGAATTAAATATTTTCTTGTTTTCCAAAAACAAGCTAAATAAAAAAAATAATCGACGACAAACATGTACTCCTTATTACCAAAACATGATGGCCCGCTGTGAGGAAAAGTGTATAAAAGAAACAAGATTTTATGAATGAACTGAAATTCGTTTTGGGGACGATCCGATTCGATTCGATTCGATCTCGATCCAAACCAACGAGACTTTTTGGCTACCTGGGTCGCTGAGAGCCACACACGTCATTCATAATCGCCGCTAACAAATGTTGATAAATGAACAAATTATTAACCGAATTCGGTGTTTGTTTTGGAGGTCTCCCCGGGTCGCTTGATTTAAATAAATTGTGCCATTTATCATGGCCAAGCAGCAGGCCCGAACAAAGCCAAACAATATTATGTTGAAACCATTGGTTAGCCAAACTTTTTCATATGTAAATGGGGTCGGGAGACCACCCGAAGTATAGCCACCATATACGAAGATCCGTAGATATACGGGAAAATCTTCTAAGCTCCGTGGAGAGTGCGTTATTAGCCCGGCTTGCTTATCGATTACAACTAATCGTGATTAAGTGCATTCCATTTGAGCTGCAACATGTTGCACACTCATGCTGGATGAGCGAGCAGATGCAGAAGGGGCGAGTGGAGCAAGACAAATTAATCGACGCGATCAATTCCGCGACTCTCGGCTGCTGATTTCGATCTTCGACACTTTTGTGACCAGTATCCCCCAGTATCTTCGGTGTCCCAGCATCAGTATCCCCTGCAGCCAGTATTTGGCCAGTCATTGCCGCTGGCTCAGCATTTCTGGCGGTGTTAAATAGCTTGTTTGTTCAGCTCCCCACACACACCAGATATACACGGATACTCCCGACTGTCTAACACTGGAGCTTACACTTGGGGAAAGTCTTTAGGGTCAAAAAGTTCCTGTGATAAATATCCATTCAAAATATTCAAATAAATAAATGATCAATGATCAAAGATCATTTAAACTAGACATGTTCTTAAATTAATCAAATATTAAATGATGGAAAAAAACCAAATAAAGATTATAAAAAACTAATACCAATGACCTTAAATTAATTTATTTTTAATTTTAGAATATTTAGAATAAAAGGGAAAATATAAAGAATTTCTCCCTGTGCATTCGCGGGATTAGCCGCCTCAAATAACTCACGACCGTTGTTGAGATTGTCAGTCAGTCAGGACTCTCAGTGGGTTTTATTAGCACTCGACATTGTTGGCTTTTTGAAGTGTGTTCTTGCTTGTTTGCGCTGATGTTGCAACAATGACGCGACAGAAATGCAGGGTATAGAAATCGTTTATGGACACATATTTCTGAAGAGTCATGCCCCGGGGCCAGGCACGCGTCAAAGTTGATCTGCGATTTGGGATCTGGAGTCTGGGGATCTCTCTATCTGCATTCGATCGCCAATGCAACGAGAGCCGATCGAATGTTTGTGGGTCAGTCAGACGGCGAAGGTCTCAAAATTCAAAACTCGACCGAGACTTACTGACTCGGCCGAAAACAAAGAGAAATAAAACACAAATAAAAGCTGCGCTTCCGTTTCGCATGGGGGCAATTCCAGGAATTCAGTCAAAGTTTTTCACACACTCTCTTACAATTATATCACTTGCCGTATCGACAGTTATGGCAATGAATCGAGGTATATATAGGCATACACTGAACAAAAAAGTATAGAAAACTGCTATTAAAGATTATAATACATGTATGATTTATTAAATACAGCGATTTCATTTGAAAATATTTATATAATTATGAAAACAAAAAAAGAATTTCAAATTTAATCGAAGTTCAAAATCTTTTAATTTAATCTTTTAAAATGGATTTGATACCTTAGTAAGTTTTTCTCACTGCACATATATCCCCCGATCGTATGACGGATGGAGCGTGCAGCGCCCGTTGCTGTCGACCAAACTGCAGCGACTGCAATTCTTCGCAGCGGAAGAGAGTCTCACAACAAAAATGTTAAAATAAAAACACATACTATAGTGTGACAACAAAAAAGCTGGCAAAAAAACTCGCTACAAATTATGCTGAAAAATTGCGCGCGCACAAGAAAATTATCTGGCCAAAATAAAATACAACAAAAACAGCAAACTGGAAAAACTTGTTGCGAATCTTGCCCAGAAAGAGATGGCAAGTATATTTTTGCGATTTTAGTGGTAGTAGTAGACGCTTTTCTAGGCGACCAACCAAGACTGGTTGGCTGAAAACTTGCGTGGGCTTTATTGGCAGTTTCGGTAGTGTGGAAAATATTTGGCTGAAAATTGTACAAATTAAATTAACGACATGGCGGCTTTGTGATATATGTGTGCAGGGGAATTGTTCGTCGTTTTTTTAATGGTCTGGGAGCAGCCCACTCGGTAAAGAGTAGAGCTTACTTAGGAATATGATCGAATGGAAAAATGCAGTAGGGGAATCAACTCCTAGGTTTAAATTCTGTTATTAAACAACGAACGAATTTGAAAGCTTTTTTTTTTTTTGAGAATTTATTTTTTGGGTATTTGTTCCACAATGTGAATTTATTAAATCTCCGGAAGAAATTGCAAGTTAGTTCTCCCGTTTTTGAATATAAAACAAATATTTTTGTGGCCAAAATCGATTGTCTTATTTTGTAAGGCGATTTTCATTTTAAATATACTTTTAAGTACAAAATACACTTTTAATTGATCTAAGGATAGCTCGAAGTCGATCTTAAAGGTGCATTTATTCGCTATTCGTTCTCCTCGATTGGTGAGCGGCTTGTGGGGTCCATTCGCCATACTCACACACTCAGATCCACACTCACATTCACACCCATGGCATTCGCAGCGGGTGACAGGCGTTCCATAATTTAGACGGCTGTTCATCAACGGGCCACGCAGCCAGCCACGAATCCATCAACAGTGGCGCCTGAGTTTGAGACTGGCTTTTGGATTTGGACCCGACGTTACACTGGAAAAAATACAGAATACAATTTGCTATATTTTCAGAACTTATTCTTACTTTGTTGTTCCCGAAAAAGATGTAAAGTTTGTCCTTTTCTGAACTTTATAAATAACCCTTAAACACGAAAACTCGAAATTGAGCTATTTGTGTAAGTTTTATATTCTAGGTAATCATACCCAGTAAATTGTAGAATTTTCTCCGAGTGTACCGTTGCATCACTTGTCTCTCCGAACTGTGCCAGAAATTAATGCATGTAATTAATAACGTGGCTTGGCAATTGTGTCTGGTTCGTGGAAGCCAGTTCCTGCCACCAGGTTTCTTCTATTTTCCATTTTCTGGCTCTTTTAATGCTCGTTGTTTGTGGGCTGGATGCTTCACCCCGGTGTTAATGGGTGTGCCCTCCATTGTTGCGGTGGATTGTCCACAGAACTGGGCCTCGATTTTTGTGTTTTTTCCTCGGTTCTCGTTACCATTAATCACAGCATCTTACAAGTGCGATCTAGACGCTGGCCTGATCCCTCCGAGTGTCGAGGGTTTTGGCTTAGGGCGTTGCGAGACTGATATCAGGTAGCACTTGATTGGGATTAACCTTTGATTGAATGATGTATGAATGATGCTGGGGCGAAACACGTGTAAGTTGATTTCTTGATAAAAGGAGTGGGTGTTGTGTTCTCGGAAGGAGTGAGCGATTTATTTTAAATTCAAATGCGTTAAGTAGTTTATTTATTCAAATAATTTTGAATAGTAATACGATTCATAACTAAAAGTCGGAGTATAGGTGAAATAATCTCTAAAAAATCATATTTCTCTTGGATGTTTCTAAACTAAATCACCTTGAAATTGGACAATTACTAGGAGATGCCTCCTGAAGTTCCCCAAAGGCTATGTGCATGTCCCTGACATCTCCCACAGCTAGATGTGAGTTTTCCAAGGACTTTCGCTTAGCTCCAGGCTCAAGAACCCGTAGATCTCGTCGCACGTCCGGCAGTGCGTCCTTGAGATCCTTCCAAGCGGGATAGAGTCATGGTCCTGAAACTTTCCCAGCGGCAACAAAAACTTGTCACCAGCTCCTGTCGCGTGTCCCTCGACTGAAGCAGCACGACGACTACTTAAACATTCTCCCGACTTCGTTTGAGACAAAACAGAAATCCGTAAGTGAATCGGCAGACAATATGGGATCAATAAAATTTTACAATCGCTGACGACTCCCGCGGATTCGAAGGATTTCTTCAGAGTTTTGAGATGGAAACACGCGTACGCGGCGAAAGAGATTCCATTATTAATTTCGTAAATGCGCGTGTCAAATGTCAAACACTAAAAATCAAGGTGAGACGTTGCCATTAGTTGGCTTGCAGCCCAAGGACACTCTAGGCCATAAAGCCATTTAGGCCCGATCAATGCCTTTATTGTAGTGCCCTAAATGCCCATAATGAAGTGCCACACGCAGTTAATGGGCAGCCTTGACAACCTGACAAGGTCATAAGTATGCATGTATACCCAAAAAATCCAAGGGTCTTCTAATTATTTAAATTACTTACTTATTCGCAATTGAGTTGACCTATGCTAATGTTTTCATTTGCTCTAAGTACTTCCGTTCTAGTTTAATGACCACCCAATGGGAATTTACCCGATCCTAAAAACCAAAACCTCCCCATTTCATCACCCTTTTAGTTAGTTAAGAAAGTAAGGTGCCATTTGAAGTGGTTTTTGAAAGGGTACCTTCATGATAAAGAGCTTAAGATATTTACAGATTAAAAGCCGATGTGATATATTTTTTACCATTTAGAGTAATCTCCATTCGTGGACTCAGTCGCGATTCAATCGTATTTATTGTGGTGTTTACTTTGTCGCCTGGCCTTAAATTTCATTTTACTATTGTTTGTGCCCATAAAAAAGGGGCAACAGCAATTTCCCGTTTCAGGGGCTTCTTTTCCAGTTTCGATCCAGCTAAAAAGTGTACATCATGCGGCCATTAGCTTTGATGTTGTGCCGAAGGGAACCTCCCTTTTTCTGACAATTACGCATATTATTTGCACAAATTACGCATGGCAAATTATTTGTACATATTTTATTGGACTTTCTCGTTATGCGTGGGCACGCAATCCACGGATCCGTGAAGTCTCGGCTCTAACAAATTGTTAACAACTTGATTATGCGTCTAATGGCGAAATTGCAAGAGCGGAAATCCATCGGAATGGTCGTATACAAACGGACTGGCATATAGACCACCCCAATTCCATATTTTACTGCCCTCGGCCACCATAACTTGACCATAATTGCGTACTGTATACTATGTGTATGAGCAATTTGCTGCCACATCAGAGGCGACAGTTTCGCCTGCTGCCCCATCAAAGAAAACACACAGAAAGAAAAATGTGACGACGACCACATGAAAGCGGGCAGCAACATAAACATCTACTTAACGATTTCCTACACCCAGAAAATAAAATATCTTTGAATGTCGGTGCCGCTCTGTCTTCCATTCATAATTCGGTCGGGCGGGAGGCAATTTCATTGTTGTTTACATAGTAAACTCATACTTTTTTACAACATGTTTCCATTATTTTAGTAGTGAGTAAACACCGCCACATGTGGCACATTTTTGTGTGGTTGCAATTGTGAACTTCAAAGTCTCGATACGTGCAGACTGCTTGGCAGCACCAAGGGAACAATCTCATAGCCCTCGTCTAACCCAACTCTATCCCATATCCTGCACTTGAAACTACTCTTAGTCTTTCGCAAACACAAGTGATATATCAATTTCAATTGGATAGGTTGCATTATATAATTTTGAGTATGGCTTTTGAGTGAAGAAATAATTTAACCATAAATTCAAAGTATGATTTTATGTTTTCTGTTGAAATATATTTTGTATTTATCATAGGTATTGTAGAAATTCCAATTATCTTTGCTGAGTCAATCGATCATTATTTAAGACCTTTTTCCCATACTTTTCCCAAAGATATCGCATAACAAAATTAGCAATTACATCTCGTCACCCACAAAAAAGAAAAGGAATCGGACTGTTCCCACGCAAACGTCGGTCCTGAACGTACAATTTATACACACATATTGGGAAATATGTTTGGCCATAAAAATGACAAGTGCCGAACTCAGTAGAACATCAAAGCCTCGTGAGGCGTGTGGCACGTACACACATGTGGCAGTAATAATGAGACAAGTGCAACATACTTGCAAAATGTCATTTGGTGTCACCGGCACCGACCGAAAAAATTATAAGTATGTACTCCCATCAAAAATTGTCTTCCCTTAGCCGTTTGGTGGTTGAACACGGAATATTCCCCCCTGGAAATTGGCAAATGACAGAAAATTCGCTTAACGATGCGGATACATCTATATGTGTGGGTAATTTTCCAGGGGTTGTGAGCCCGGTTATTTCTCAACCTTTTCGTGCCAATTCTTTGTTTATTTAACAACTCGAAAGTTTGGAAAATTCTCGCCTACCGTGCACTTGTCGTTTTCGGGGGCGTAATCTTTGAAAAAACCTCGAACGAAAGAGCTGACAAAGTTTCAGAGAAGACCAGCAAGTTCAAGACTGCATTTTTAAGTTGGCCCTGCCCTTCTGCATTCGCTCTTTAAATTTTTATTAAGACATTATTAGCAGCCATATTTATGAGACTGCTTTGGACACAATCTTCTCGGGTTTTTTGCATACACATAAATCATTTAAGTCGTTGACTGTATTTTTACGGTTTTTGCATAATTTATACTAATCAAAAAGAAAGAGAAAACAATTAAAGTGATTCGTGTCGAGCCCGCAGATTTTTTATTTACAACTCGGGACTTGAGATTTCTGTTTATGTTTGGAATTCGGTTTGTATTTTCCACCTTTCCCCTGGAACACGATCACTTTCAGAGCTGCTAATGAAGTGAGTTTCTGTTCGCTTAGTTTTATGTCACCCCGATCGGGGGATTGTATCGCCAATCCAACCAGAAGTTATTCGATTTTTTATATTTTGTGTTTTCATTTGCATTCTACATGGCCGTAACACGTTTTCTGATTTTTACAAATCCGTTTCGTTGTTTTTCTCGATCCGAGGGTATCGCATAACGCACACAACACTCATATCTTACGCTTATCTGCACTCAATGGCAACGTTTCATCAAAATGTCAGCGTATATCATAGAAATCAATAAATTTCAACTTGCCAATGCACAGGCGAAAAATAACAAAAAATGTTTATCAATTTATTGTGGCAGCACATTTTGCATAAAGCTGCGAGGATTTTAAGTCATATTTTATAAGCAGTCCGAGTATTAAAACAAAAGAATCTGAAATGAATGCGAATTTATTTAAGGCAATATATTTGGATTTTCATGATATGTGGGTGAAACTATTTTTTGTGCATTTTTAATGAAAAATTTATACAACGGATATGATTTTTAATGAATTTTATATATTTTAACAATGCTAGTCTGAGATGTAGTTTTCTTCAAGGAAATGCTTAGGCTGCAAGGCCACAGCCCCACACATGTTGGCTTTTTCCATCTGACCATAAAGTCACACATTAAGCACACGAGATTTAACAGAATTTGCTCATTTCGCACTAATTTGCAACTAATACCCAGAGTCTGCAACGAAACACTGGCCACCGAGAGACATGGGCTAGTCTGGAATGGCCAATTGTCTGGAATGTTAAGCCTTTTAATCAATTGCCAAAAATACAAAAAGACCCGGACTGCAGGAGAACACATGGGGATTTCGTTCATTTCGAGCCGCATTAAGTTCTCATTGAGGGGACAGCCGAGGTTTAGTTTTGGTTTTCCCTTACGGATTTTAATGGCACCCCTTTGCCGAAGGAAAACCGAGCCTGCTTAGCCCCACATCCACAGACCCAACATTATAATATAAAAATCAATTTCCCTCGGCAATTACGGTTATGTGGGGGCGTTACGAACAATTTGACCTCTCCCAAAAAATAAATAATTTTGTTTTTCTCCTCTGCGGTTGCATGTGTAAAATGTATTTGAATATTTGATGACTTTGACAAGTTTGATTCGTTGGCAGAGTGACAAGCCGATAGACAAAGGTTCCCTCGAAGATATCAGGTAAACGGCATATGACATGGAAATTGTTAATGATATATGAGTTTCAGTTCGGTTCGTTCTCCGATTTCCCATCTCGGCGGCTTCTATCCATCTAATTGATTTCGCCGTGTGTCCAGTCTAGCATGTAACTTAGTCGGCAGCCTGACAGTTGGACAGTTTTGTAGGTCTCACCCCGTGGATTCAGGCTGTGTTTATAAAGTCATTACCCGGCGGAGTTCGGAGTTCCATTCTGACCCTAACCTGCACATCATCAGCAACATCATCGGGTCTTGCTGGCCTTTTCTAGCACTTCTTTATCGACAGTTGAACTTCGGATGGTAGATCTTTCCGTTTAAGGGATAAACCTATAGAATAATATAATAACATAAATAATAAATGTATGATCCATTATCTTTTATAGGTAAATATTCCTAAGTTATATATCATTTATTGAGTGAATAAAAATATTATTATATAAAGGGACACCTTCCTTCTTGTTTTATTAAATTTAGTATTAAAATCAAACATCAAGATATAAGAAAATATTTGTTGGTGGCTAGTCAAGTTATTGAATACCAACTGTAATAGTTTTCCTATTGATTTTTGTGCCATTTCATGTAATGACAAGCGGCGGCGAACAAAAAATGTTAATTTCTACAAATTTTCACCGTGGCGCCAAGGTGACAAGGGATTTGGTGGCAGCGCCGTGTCACGGCTGTCCATAAACTCGCACTCGCATCGCACTTTGTGGCACACGTGCCGCGGCACTTGGGCGCACGTGCCCCGCCCCCCTCGGCCGCCCCCCATCTACCGTTAGACGTTTTGCCCGATCATGTTTGGGTTAATGAGTGGGGCGTGGCAGGGGCAGCGTTGATTGCTGATTGCCGGTTCAACTTGCAACTTGTCTCGAACGCGTGGCCACTCATTCTCGGCCTGAAAAATGCTGGACATTCGGAAAGTCATGCCGCAGAAATGAAAATTTTTCACTTAAAAAACTGCTAGAAAACTAAGATAAAGTATAATAAATATGTCAACTTTAAGTTTAAAATATTGTAAATTATTATTTCTTTAATTTATATATTATAATATAAATGGTTTATTAACTTATTTAATTTCTTTTCATTTTCTGAAAACTAAACAAACTGTTTTTTTCATGCCCCAATAAGCCATAATTCACTTGAAAATATGTTTAATTTTAATGGGTTCATTTTCAAATCGATTTCCCCTCGCCGGCATAAATCAATTCCGGGACCAGCCCACCCACGCCCCCCCAATTAAGTGGCTCAAATATTTACAAACGCCCCCCGGGAAAATTTAAATATTTTGTCACTGTTTGTTGGACACCCGACATTTAACCTTAGCCCACAAGTCTGCTGCTCATCAGACTCCCCATCGTACTCAGTATATATATTTGTTAATGGTATGGGGGTACGGGTACCAGAAGCCGCCGAGATCCACAGCTGCGTCAGCATCATTTACATTCAAATTAAAACGAAAACGAAAACGCAAACGCCAAAGGAAATTTATGCCAAGGGAGCTCAGCGCAGAGCTTCCCCATCTTGTTCCGCTGGCAAATGATGAGTTTGTTACCATTTTCGTGTGGGGCGGCGCTCTGTTTGTTTTGACACTTGGACTACATGGATCTTTGGCGGTCTTGGCCTATAAATTACCCCGACATTTGACATATGTATATTCCCCTGCCCCTTCCCCTTCCCTTCATAGTGGTTGCTCCTGTAAAGATCGCCGGCTGGCGATAGCCGAATGTTTTGTTTGTTTTCCTGATTAGTTTGTAATTAACTCGGGCTGCCCAACATCGAAGATCGTCGCACGGAGATATCTACATAATGTCCGAGGGGAAAGTGCAGGTATAAATACAAATTTGGCAAGTGAGGTGCCAGATAGACAAATGCCGATAGCACCTTTTTCAATGAGTTCACCATATAATTAGAGGAAGTGTTGTTATTATTTTTCCCCGTCCCCCCAAGATGTTTATCCTCCAGGTTAATTTCTTTATAATTAGACCAAGAGGGTCCACTATATAGTTATCAAAAAATGCTATTATTTCCGATTAGTTCGGGCCCTCAATCAAAATGGGGAAAAGTGGAAATTTCCAAAGACTCTCAGTTCGATTTTCATACGCTTATCCACACCAGAGATGCAGACCCAAATCCAGTGCCCAATCATCCATCAAGACTCCACTTAAGACCCAAAACTCCGGCGTGTCAATCGAATTTTCTGGGCACCCGAAAATCCCAATGAAAAATTTCACTTTGAGTGACCATGAAAATGCATTCGTTGAACACTGGAGTGTGTGTATCTCTATCTGGTATCTGGGTATCTGTATCTTTTCATCTGAGTTCTTCCTTTTCCAGTTCCCTTCAGACTGCCTTCTGCCTTTTCAATTTGTTCTGCCGGCAAGGCGACACTTGCACCCAAGGAATTACGCCTATGTGGAACAGGATATATCTGTGATATTGTGTGAGAAATTCAAACAGGATTTCTGGCTACTTTGCATGGCCGTGAAACGAAGTGTTTGTCAGGGCATTAAAATGCGTAATTTATGTCGGGTATTTTTTTTATAAGGGAAAGTAGCAAGTAATATGAGTCTGGGGGAAACTTGAGATGCTGCGGAAATTGTTGTAGATTATACACAAAAGTACATTAGTTTAATGGCGGAATCAGAATTACTTTTCCCTTCTTTAATTTGTAAAAACCAACCCAATAATAATAATAAAGTTCTTAAGTTTTTGGTTCACATATTTTTATTTATTTTTGATTTGTTTTTTTATGTTTGTGTTTTTTTTTTATATTTTTTAATAATTTTTGTTTAAATATCTTTCGTGTTTTCACTTTTTTAGCTTTCACATTGAATACAGATTATGGTTTTACTCTCCTTTAATTTATGCTAAATAAATCTCCTCGTTTCGTCGCCGGATAAATAGAACTAACTGAAGCGTCTATGAATTTATTGTTAATACTATGAATATACCATTAGGTGTAATAGCATAACTAACGGTTAATGTTTACACTATATAGTTATATATAGTTTACAATCGTGCAGCGCCTTTATTTATAATTATTTTTTATTTGCATAGTTTTTCGAGTGAATTTTGTTCTAACTTTACACTGAGATGAGTTTTTTTTCTGAACAACATTGAAACATTTGTACAATAAATTAAACTAAATTACAAAAATTCTCTAGGGGAAAGTGAGAAGAACTGTACAGCTTACAAATGAATATACAATTTTTACAACAAATAGAGAGAGAAAAGTTTTCTTTTGCTTCTTATATAAACAACAAATAATTTACAACAAAGTGGCTTTCATTTTTGCTTAGTTTTCCATCGGGAATAAAAGTCGTCTTGAATTTTGTTTTTCAAATAAATTTTTTTTTCCATTTTGGGAACCCAAAACTATTTTTGATTTTGTCAAATTAAAGTTTTCAAAAAATGTTAGTAGGATTTTCCGTTTAGAAACGACTTTTAGGCCCAATGTGTTTAGTTTTTAATACTGCTCGTGGCAAGAACTTGGTGGCTTGGGGGCGTGCTAGCTTAGTGGGCGGGGCTGCTGCGGTTGACCGACGGCGGAGAGCCTGCGGCCGAGGACGGTGGCCCCTGACCCTGACCCCCGTTGATGGGCAGTTGGTAGGGACTGAAGCGCTGGTACTGCTGGCGCGGTCGCATATCGGGCGAGGGGGATCCCGAGGACGTCGACGAGGGTGTGGAGGCGGTGGGCGGCGGCGGGGGCGTCCTGTTGGCGGCCATCGCTGCTGCCGCCGCTTGCGCCTGCGCTTGAGCCTGAGCGGCGGCCTGGGCGGCAGCGGCCTGCTGATTGGCACTGGCCAAAAAGCCGGCGGTGAGTTGCGGCCACTGCTGCTGGAACATGTGGAAGGCGCCCAGTCCCGGCGGGGGTGGTGGAGGTCCTGCTGCCGCCGCTGCCGCCTGGTACATTTGCGGCATCATCAGCTGCGCGTACGGGGAGTTTCCGCCGAACATCTGCAGGTGCTGGCGGGCTTTCTCGAAGAGAGCCATGGAGGAGGGATCTCCCTGGGCGGCGAACTGCTGCATCAGCGGATCGGGAAAGAGGCGCAGGGGCGACCGGAGTTGCTGCTCCAGGAGCAGGGCCTCCATGGGATCGCGATCGAAGTCGGTGAGGCGGGAGGAGTCGCGGAATCCCTTGGCGAACGGATTCGAGTCGATCTTCAGCTTGGTGATCAGCTGGTTCTGATAGGCCGTCACCGCCGTGAACACGGTTTCCGGGAACACGTAGGTCTTGTGGTCCAAGTCCTGCAGTTCCTTGGGGTTCGACGGGATGCTCTGGCCATGGCTTAGGCGCACCAAGTGAATCCGGGGCTGGTAGCGGTGCATCGAGTTCAAAACGATCTGGAAGGAACACAAGAGGGGAGAGGTTTTCATTGTAGTAAGTCGGTTTTGATTCGTGTAGCTGGGGATTAGGAGAGAACGATTGATAAAGCCCCTTTAAAAGAAATCTCTAACATATTAAACAAAATTTGGAAAATTAGAAAATTTGTCTTTTAAATATTTCCAAAAATATCATAAAATCCTGATAAATGCAGAGAGCATTTAATGAGTTTCTTTTCGTAAGCATTAGCAGTATACAATTTCCTATTTCCCTCTAAACAGAATTAATCAACAGAGAATATTTTTCTGTGTGCCTTCCCGTCTTGCAAAATTATCAATCATTTAGCACTCGCGGCTAATCGCTACCTCAGCATCAGAATGTCTCAGTAACCGAGTATCTGAGTATCTCAGTATCTCGGCAACCGAGTATCTCGGCAACCGCAACTCACCTGTCCGTTCTTATCCATTTCGTTATTAGTCAGCTTCACCTTCTCGAAGGAGATGACTTGTTTGCGCAGCGCCTCGCAGCTGAAGGGACTGTCGGGATGGGCGTAGAGGCGGGCTGGGGGGGCGGGGTCGGCCTTGCCGGCCACCAGCCAGGCGGACCGGTGGTAGGCGTACCGATACCGCTTCGAGTCCATGGGGATGATGTCCATTAGGACGGCGTAGCGATCGGCGGGCTGGATTTGCCTCAGCGGACCCGAGAAACTCACTCGCACAGTGGGGAACATGCGTCTGGAAAAGGGTAACAATCAAAATTAATTCGATTAGATTTTCGTCTATTATTCCGCACATTTTTTGGGGCCTTGCCACACAGCTAGTTAAGTCGACAATTTATGGGGGCCTCTACTATATTTTCTTCTAGATTTCCTTCTATATTTTCCCTGCTTTGACAAGTGCAGACAATGAGAACAAAAGCGAGAGACTCTTCCTTCTTTAATGTCAAAATCTGTATCTCCCTGTTCAATATCCTGTGGTTTAATGTGTCCCTCCACAAACCCGGTGACATAACCTCGGGCTAAGAAGGGCGAGAGATCCGGGGACCGCCCTGATGTCTGCGACTCCGAGGTGTGATTTTTACAATATCATTAGGGTGCGTCTATGTAGGCTATCCGTGTGACCTGTGTGCGTGTGGTCAGGTGTGTGGGAGCAGAGGTGTGTGGACAACCCGTCGTCATTTGGATTGAACTTGTTCCCATTCCCATTCCCCCGCTGACAACAGCAACGCCCTTAGCTCGGATTTTTCTCTGGCAGGTATACAAATTTCCCTGCTTTTTTGCACACTTCTTCTTTTTGCAGGATGGACCCCACACAGTCCCTGAGATGGCATGAAATTTTTGTTGACATCGCAAACCATTTGGCGAGTCAATTTACGACCAAAGAACATTTTATATAATGAAACAGGAACAGTTGTTTGCGAAATAATAGAGTTTTTCAGAAAAGTGATGAGTGAAAATATTGTGGGAAGTGAAAGAAGTGTTATATTCATTAATAGTAAAAGTCTAAAAATAATAATAAAATATTTTCCTACAACTACCTAACTCCCCAAAATCTCCCACGTCGTTTCCCCCGTTTAAACTAATGCCTGTTTGCACTGCCGACTGACTGACTGAGTGATTGACTGACTGATGGATGGATAGTTGCTTGTTTTTGGATGCTTACCTGCCCGTTTTGGTGATGATCATCTCGGTGCCGAGATCGTGAAAGCGATCCCACAGCTCTTTGGTCTCCAGGTGGCACTGCACCGGCTTCAGGTCGTCGCAATTGCAGGAGCCAACGATCTTGGGCGCCTTCTGCACCGGTTCGGGTGTTAGGCGCTCCTCACTGTCCTCCGTTCCCGGGGACTGGGGCGGCGTGGAGCAGCGTCCTTGGCTGCTGGTGGAGCTGGTGTTCAGCTGCGACTCTGCGGAAGCTGTTTGTGCCACGGCGCCACCACCGCTGTTGCGACTCTTGTGCGCCACATTATTGTTGTTGTTGTGGTGGTGCTGGTGGCTGTGATGGTGGTTCAAACGTCGCGCCTTGGTCGGCGGCTCCTCGGCATCGCTGCAGTCAACCACATCAACGTCAACCTCATCCTCCACCGAAATGGGACCTTAAATGACACACGAAGGAAAAGCGAAAATTGAAAATTAAATGTGAATTGCAGACTTCGGTTGGGTTTTAAGTTAAGTGAAAAGTAAGTGCACATGGGGAAAAGCGCTAAATAAAAAAAATATATTTTTAATTTAAGTTTAAAAACTTAAACTTAATAAACTTAATAAACTTAAAAATGCACTTATTTGAAACCGCAATTTCGAATAAATAATTTTTTTGAATTTCCCAACGATTTTCCCGCTGTGCATTTGGCCAAACTGCGGCCGTTTTTCCGCTTTTCCGTTGACAACATCGACTGCTGGAGTGGATTTCGCGGCAGACAGCGTGGAGTCGTCTCATATTCTTGGAGTTTCCGCTTCGCTTCGCGTTACGATTACAATTACAATGGGACAATGAGACGACCGCTCGCTTAATTGGCAAACTGAACACAAATTGGCAATTAAACAGCCCGAAACTCTAGCTGCGATTGCTCTTTTTCATTGCATAAACCGAAAAAGTCGAGGCCCTCAAGGTGTGTGCAAAAGTTGATGAATAATATGTATGGCTGCAGGGCCAAGACGAAATGTTGCATACGCTTTCCCATTTCCATAAAGAAACCATAACAAAATGTTTGGGCCAACAGATATGCTCGCTTTTCGGCAGGTGAACCCAGACGGTAGGTGTCAAAATGCAAAGTAAGCAAACGGAAAGCCACAGAAATAAACAAAACAGAAATGTATAAAAATTATAAAGCTGCATATTTGATAAAAGATCGTAAAATATGAGACTTTGTTTTTGGCTTTTGTTTTGGTTTTGGCCGTCGCTAATTTTCTGCGCCTCGTAAAATTAATAAAATGAAGCACATTGTTGAAAATTAATTAACATAATTAGCAGCTTTTGTTAGCGTCCGATGGAAATATGAATTCCACGCGATTAGATGCTGTGCACAATTTGCATATTATCGGTTATAAACGCTGCAAGTGTTTTCGCATACACACATATCCGATTCGCGATCTTTGGCTTGGCTTAATTGCGAATGCCGTCGGCCAAAGAGAACTAGTTATTCCGACCGGGCTCAAACGCCTGCTAATTGTCAATGGCAATTAAATGGAACTCTGCGCACCCAAAGCGACAACAGTAATTTAATAGATTTGTTGTGCAATCAATTAGCGATTGTCTTGTGGCTAATAATGTTGGCTGTTTTATTCTTGGGCGTTGAGTTGTTGATGGAATTTTTAAGTCATACTTTTTCTTAAGAACATTTTTGCCTTTGACAATGAAATATAGGTTTGTATCTCTGAGTGCTTATTGAGTAACTAAATAATGAAACTTTAAGAATTTTGTTTTTTTAAATTCAATTTTAAATTGTGATTTCTTAAAAAAACATCATATTTACATTCATTCTATTGTATACTTTAGGTAATGATTTTCTAAAGCTTGTAATATCTTTTCTTTTTTAGGAAAGTTCCAAAATTTTAAGTATCTTTAGGATACATATTGAAGAAATGTTTATCCGTCCAAGGTTGTAAGCTATTTACTTAAACCCAAAAGTTTTGTATAGTAAAAAGTATCTTTAAGATATTGTTTAGTTTTAAAATTGAATTTCAAACTATTTAAGCCCCTGTATCTGACTAAGATTCTTTTCGAACAACTGATGGCGCATTTTCCCGATTTCCCATACAGGGATAAGTCCTTATAGAAGGTACTTTCAGATCTCAACTTACTTGCACTGCGGATGGAGGACTCCCGACTGGAGGCATCTTCGCGGGCCATGATGGCGGCGATGGAGAAGTCCGTCGCTGAGCCGGCGGCACTTTTGCTGGCGGTCGTGGTTGTTGTTTGTGCACTGGCATTCGGAGCGGTATTTGCGCTTGCAGCGGGCACAACGCCGTTGCACAAATACGGATGCGAACCAACCAGCATTTTGTATGTTTTCTATATGTTCTCTGTAGGTACTTAAACTGTTAAATACCCCGTGAGGTATTTAGATATTGTATCTGGTCACTTGTCAACACTTGGCACTTATAAAGCTAGCTGCATTTTCAGCACTTTTCAGCTTGGGATTTTTATTTCGAAGGTGTGTTTGTATCTTGCAGATCTCTTATCTGTATCTTTGTATCTTTTTCTTGCTTTCTTTCTATCTTTGGCGCACGCGAACTGAGAATCTCGCGGACTGAGTGTGTGCGCAACGGAAGGCAGGCGACGACGAACTGAATTGTGTCAGGAAATTGTTGCCGCTGAGAAGAGAAGCCGCAAACGACGGCAGGCACAAAACTCGGGAAACCAGTTTTCCCTCTTGCCGTTCAGATACACGAGTAAGCGAGACCACTATATAGATCAGCCCTCGAAGTCCAAGTGGGAGTGGCACGACTATAATCCCTCTCGCACACTGAGTGAAAACGCCACTCGCGCTCTCTCTGCGATTTCCAATTGGAAAACACGGCGGGGGAGGCAACGTGCGACAGAGAGAGAGGCGGCGCTGTCAGCAACTTGCTCCCCTCTCTTTCCCGCTCCCCACCTCTCTCTCACTCGAAGGCGTCATAACTCATTTACAATTAAAAATGTCGGCGCTTTCGGCTCTCTCGCTTCCACTTGGAGCCCGCCATAGCTGCCTCTCTCGTTCTGTTCGCCTCTCTTTCTCGCCCATTTATGAAGTGCCAACGTTTTGCTTGCGGTTTTTCCTCGCCTTTTTTCAGACAACTTTTCGCCGTTGTCGTCGCATTCCATTTCCTGTTATCTCCTCTTCTGACGGTTTCTTCCATCTTCCGTTTTGAGCCGCTGTTTCATTTCGTTTCCAACACGTTCCGTTGCTCACTCAATTCCATTTTGAGTGAGTTTTTCTTTCTCCGTTTTTTTTTCCTGCATTTGCATCCTGCTGTTTTCTGTTTTTTTTTATTTATCTGCAAGGACATGGACCTTGAGTCAAGGTTATTGCAATCAGGCGTTGAGAATTTATTAGTTTCAGCTACGAAAACCATGGAAAGAAGTTTAGCATTTAAAAAACTATTAATTTCAATATAAATTAAGGATTAGTGTTTTTTGTAATGAGTATTCTGTAAGTCATTTTCAATTTTTAGTACGTTCGCCACTACAATGATTTATTTTATTGTATTTTATTTCCCAGATAAAATATATTCCATATTACGTATACGTAATTTTTTTTTTTAATTTTTAATTATTTGCTTTCGAGTATTTCTAATAATTTTAATTAATTTATTTTAATGGGAAATAATATGGAACAAAAAAAATTTTAACATTAAATTTGCATTTTTTTATGTTTTTGGATTTTTTTTGGCTACGTTTTAAAACGTCTTTTCGTATCTTAGCAATCAACCCTTTTACAATAATTTCAACCATGGCGACCCACCACCAAAGACGTTCCCTTCTGCAAAACCATTAAAAAGTAAATAACAGGAGTCTTTCCAATTTAGTAACGCCCCATCAATGCAGTATTTTTAATAACAACCCATGGATCAATTTCTCTTATTTTACATGACGTATGACAGAAGGCACTCATCTAGGAAATTCCCCCATAATATTTACAAATGTCAACAAATCGTTATGTTTCCCAGCCCAAGTCAAGACCTTTGTCAGTGCCAATTAACCCGCTAAAAAATGCAAAGAAAATGCGGTTGAGAAAAAGGAAATTCGTACAAAGTGACAGTTCGTCAAATTCATTACGTGTCGTTGAGGGTCGCCAATTATAAAGAAAGGAAATCTTGAAATCCTGAGATGCGGAACCAGAAGGTCCTAACTAACTAACAAGCTGACTAATCCCGCTTATCCTGTGCGCGGAGCACATCTCGTTGTTGTGTGATTTCTGTAATTTGAGACATTTTTTACGTCGGGGAGAGACAAAGTGGGCATGTCACTTTGACACTTTCACCCTGGGAGAAATGGTGAAAGTGGAGTGGGAGGGATACGTCGTGTGTGTTCTGCTTACAATTGAAGTCAATTTAATAGTTTATTAAAAAAAAAACATTTTCTATAGATTATTAAATATTTTTGTAATTTTTGCAACTAAGAAAAAACACTTTTTAAAATAGTAATAAAATATTGCCAAAAACCTTTGTAAATCTGTGAGAAAAAGTATCTGTCTTTGCAATGTCTCCAAATACTCCTATTATTTTGCCCCTCACTGTACATCTACATGTGTGTCTTTTTAGGTGGCAGTCGCGTATGTCACCAAAATGTCAAAAGCCAAGGAAAACACAAGTTGTGAAAACAAAGGGCAGCCGCTCGGAAAAAGTGGCCACTTGGCACTTGTAAAAATAAACAATTTTGCTTGTTAATTAGTGCGGCTAACTGTCCTCGTTTGACTTTCTCCTTGTTATGTCCTTTCCCTCTTGAAATCTCAAGTATTTCAGCCCTCGGCTTTGTCGGCAATTTTATGAATTTCTTCGATACTTTTCCCTTTTTTAACGATCGCTTTGGGTAATCGAATACTTTCACTTTGAATTCGGCCGACACAAATGTGGAAATTTCCACTGGCCAATAAGAAGGACATATTTTCCTGCTCCAATTTTCCCGGGCGGTCACTTTGATTGATGATCAATGGCAAATAGATAACGAATGTTTTGAGCTGGCTTCAATTTCATTATTCACTCTGCCCACTTGAGTTTTCCTTATTTTGTCTGCGGCATTTCCGCTTCTTAAGTTCATATAACACTTTCCGGGCTGCGATTGCAAAGGGTTTATCAAGGGGGTTTTTCCTTTCCCGTCTTTTGGGCACTTGAGCCACCCTGAAGTGGGAGGCACGTGTTCTCATTACTTTTATTTTTATACTTTTAGGGGGTCTGAAGACGAGGAAGCGGAGAATTTCCGCCTGGCACTTGCCGCGACTCAAAAAACTGCCCGATAAGCATTAAAAGCGGAAGCAACCCAAGCACTATTGAGTTTCTATTTATAAGGCGGAATCGCAGCAACATGTGTGCTGAGATGTGGAAATATGATTTCGTATTATCACTTGGCAGTACATTGTATTTCATTGTTCTAGATGGTTTTATGAGGGCATATCTAAATAAATATTATAAATGATTCCCTTTTATTTATTTTACCTATACATAATTGTATTACGGACTGAATAATTCATAATCCAAAGGAAACTTTATTCTTCCCCTCAAGATCCTCAAATCACATTGGGCATTTTCAGTTTTGGGTGCCGCATTGTCTGCCAAGGACATTTGCCAAATCATCTTTCATCCTTCACGCATTTCCCTCGTGTCCTGTGGCCAGCCCGCAAATATTTACCAAATATTTTCCATTCTTTTCAGTTGTTTGCACTGAGAACGCCCACAAAAAATAAGGAATATTTCTGGGTGTAAGGGAGGAGGAGGAGGAAGAGGGCTGTGGCAACCGGTTTGTCTGGGTGTTTTGTTCTGGAATTTATTAATGAAACTCACTGGGTTGGGTTTGCTTTTTGGGCTTTGCCCTGGGGACCCGCTTGTTTTGGGTTTTGGGTGCATCTTCAAACCGGAGCCGACGCTTTGATAAATGCCCGACACTCTTTGGCTACCGGGTCCGAGTTTTTCCACTCATTTTTCCTCTTAGCCCGGTAGAAATTTCGCTAAAAGTGACCCAGTCTTTTTTCCAGAATTTGTTGTATGCAAAAAACCACAGACCGCTAGGAATAGTGGCAAATTTTCTGGGAATTCCCTTTTTGCAGACGCCATAAATCTTTTTGTATCTCTGGCTGGTTTTGTATATAAACATATATTCGTATTTATATGCTACGTGTGCAGTAACAATTGTCACACCTTTCTGCGGCCACTCAGCAAAACCCCCTCGCACCCTTAACCCCTCTGTGGTGCGGTGTGTGTAATTTGACTCATTAACAAACCGAATCCGAGCCTCAATCTCTGAGGTCCGTGTGTGTTTGCCTGTGTCTCTGAAGGGTTTTCGGCTTTCGGGCCGTCTATGCCACATAAATCACAACTTAAACGATGCGTAATGCTGGGGCCCAGAATCTTGGCTTTATTTATTTGTTTTTTCTGCTCTAGAATTTATGTCATTGTCGGGCGACGCCTCTTCTTGTTTTCCCTTCACTTTTCGTAATGTTTTCCCCCTTGCAACCGGAGTCGAGGCGCTTTGAGCTGGCTTAATCTTCACTAAAACGCCCATTTTGTGCACCTTAACACTAAATTTACATATCCACCAGGGCAGCTGGTGGATCCTGCTCGTTTTTATGGCCCAATTACAGACGGCGATTTCACATTGCAAATCTGGACTTGGCCAGCAGAAGGCAGCTGCAAAGTCGGCGACTCGGGGACTGGATCTCCGCGATGCCCGGAGATTACCCAAGAGTGCCCATAATTGCAAACGGGCGAAATGAGTTCACTTTGAGTCGGCAATTTGCCGGTAATTATTACCCAATCCGCTGCGGAGAGAAAACCGCAAAAATTGTAATGAAATTTCATAAATTATCGAGAATATTACGCGGCAGCGAAATGTCAAATTGGCGAAATGTTGCGAGTGCAAGGTGAACATTTTTTATTATCTTTATTTATTTTATTTTATTGTTTTACATCTTTTGCAGTAAAAAAAAAAATATTCTACAAAATTCTAAGCATTTTTATTCTTCCTAAAATTCCTGAAAATGATTCTGACACTTTGAGGATTTGACATTTATTTTTTTGTTTACTACCGACGTTTTTTACTTATCCATAATTTGCGTATGCTAATCCCTAAAGTATTTTCCCTTGAGCGGCTCGTTTGTAGTGGCAATTTCTGCGAATTTCTATCACTTCCTGGGGGCAGGATCAAACGCACCGTCTCCCTGACAGAAATCCACCAGTGCGGTTGATCGCAGGACTCCGGTGTTTTAAGGTGTCAATTACAACAGGTCCCTAGAAGACGTGAATATCCTTTGCCATTTGAAATCCACCGCCAGGCGGAGCGTTTTAGGTTGTTTGCCGAAGGAGTCCTAAGCCGCTAAAGGCGCAACACCCACTTCTCCCCGGGAATTGCAGCAATTATCCCTTTTGGCCAGCGCCCACCAACTGCGACCCAGGTGCGCTCGGGGAATAAGAAGTCCTAACCTAATCCGGGAGCAAAAAGTGTGAAAGTAGGAAGTCCAATGGGCCTATTGCACTTGCCTCAATCTCACTTTCATTCATTGCACAACGTAATTGAGGTTTGTGTACCCGAAAAATGGGCGGGTATCCTAGCATTTATATAGATTGACTTCTTAGCGCCTGGAACACGTGCAGCAGTTGATTAATGAAACCCCAGGCTTACGGGGAGGTTCTCTGGATCTCTGTTTCTATGCCACAAAATGGTGGTTCCACTAGATCGTTAAAAAACAACACGAAGCGGGCAGCCTGCAAATGTTGCACATGTCCCTTTGTCATAAATTTAACCGAGGCAAGGAGGAAAACAAACAAACGAAATGTCCTTTTATATCTTTTCAGTTCTGTCAGGAGGCACAAGTCAAGTCAAGCTGAACCGTTTGCTCTAAATTGAATTCAAATTGTTAGGGAGGAAAAGGGGAAGACTCCTCGAAGATGCTGCTGCATCTGCCCGGGAAAAGATCAGGCTCGGCCCTAGGTCCTTCGTCCTTTTCTCTGGGCAATAGATCATTTTCCACGCTCTGCGTGTTCGTCCCCTGGCATTATATTGAAATTTGTTGTGTTGTGCCAACAAAATATTAAAAAATTTCATATTTGATTTGCATTTGAGGCAGCAGCATCCTTTGAAATGCCCCTCCATTGTTCGACTTTTGATGCGGTTTTAATGAGCACTCCATAGATGTGGAATTGGTTTTTCGGTTGGGCTACGCTCATCCGCCACATCAATCATAATTAGGTTGCTTGTGTGTGGTTTTCAGGATGCTGTTCTTGGGTTGTGCCCAAGATGGTCTCCATTCTCTCGATTGTGACAGATTCAGGATTGATTTGGAGGGTCATAGGTATAGATGGGTGAAATGACAGTCTTTCAAGGCTGCAACATCATTGGGTGATAATTCTGAGAGGCATTCACATGATTCACATATTTATGCCTTAAGTGGCAGAGTATAAATCATGGAAATATTTTAAATATATTTATTTTAATTTCTTGTTACTTTATCACAATCCATCTCAAACCAGAACATTTCCTATATTTTGTGAGTTACCCCTGGTACTTTTTACACTCATTATTCACACACTTCGCACTCGCACGTTCGCGTCCATTCAAATGAGTCAATGCCTTAATCTTTGCGCCTCATGTGAGGTCTTTTGCAACGCCCAGAGATATTTCTGTGTTTCTGGTGTGCACGTCTAGGGTTTCGACTTCGTCTGCTCCTGCCTTCAGTCCGCCTGCAAAACACCCTTTGATGAGGCAATGGCCCAAAGGATATATCGCCCTCCTTTCGGCTTTCTGTAGGTGTTGCTAATGAAGCGCTGTGTGCGGTCTCTGAAAATTCGAGAGGCGTCAACAGGCGCTAAATCCGCTTAAATTGTGGCGGAAGAAGGCTCTTTACTCTGCGTTTCTTGACACTGAAAAATGATTGCATCTGTTTTGGGATAGAAATTCATTCTAACTTTGTAAATTTAGATTAATTGATTTAGAAATATATTTAAAGTATTAAAAAACATTTTTCAAGTGTTAAATACTTCTAAAAATATCTTATATTAAAAGAAATTGTGGTGGAAAATTAAAAATAATTTAAGAAGAAGATAAAATATTGATTTCAGTTTTCAGATTTTTTTCCTTCATTAATAAAATATTTAAGTATTTCCCCAAGCTAGAAACAAACATATTCAAATAAATGCATTATCCTTGAACCCTTTATAAAGCTCCTGATATTTCTTTCTGTGTGGTTGCATTGTTTTTTTAGAGCTCGCGTGCAACCTGCGACAGAAGCCGGAGTTTTAAAGGGCTTCGTTGCATTTAGCTTCGTTGTCGAATCGTAATGAATTCATATTGCGTTCGATTCCTTTGCCAGCTGACTCTCTCGATTTAAGAGGATGACTTTGACCTTATGTCGTCATTGCACGCAGCTCGATTGAAGCGTTTAATTGCATCGACCGTTGTCATTAGCGTAATTAGATCTTTCAGCCCGGCTCAGTTTCAGTTTGTGCCTCGGTTTCATCAGGCCTGGCGTGTCCTTCTGTAATGTCAGCTCCTTTCCTTCTTACTTTGTACCTTTTTGTTGCTCTCTCCTGCTCTTGTTCCACTAATTTTGATGCCGTGGAACGTGCGCAATTTGTTTACCATCAACATAATTGGCCTGTCCTGTTTCCCCGGGGCCCACTTGCTGCTTTTTTTAAGCGCTTTTTTATTTCATCGGGAAAGTCTTGTGGCCCCAGGCAATTAGTTGGAATGATTAAGCTGATGCGACTCCCTGGCCAACTCTCCTTGGTAATTACATTAGTCGCTCCGGCTGCCCAGCGATGAATCAGCCGCCACGCACTCACTCAAATTGGACCGAGCGACCATCTATCATAGGGATAAAATACGAGGGGACCACCGAAAATTCGATCGGAAAGTACAGCCACAGCTGCGGTGCTTCAATTGTGACACTTTCCACAAACACGGAACAATGCGGAACTGTTCTCAATTGGGCCTTATTCAAATATTGTGAATCCTTGTTAGCTTGTTTGTTTGTTTGTCGCTTTGTCAATCACGTTGATCGATCTGGTTCAGAAGAGGGATCGCTGGGTTGGCCCTGGGTTTGCCACACACACACACGCCACCCAGGAACAACGATGATTGATCACACATTCGCATATCCCCGAGACTTTTCCATTTTCCGCATTGATTTTGCCCAGACAATTCGAGCACGATCGCTGCGAGATGATGGAAGATCAGGGATCGTGTAGCACTAAAATGATTTTAATTTAAATTTATTAAATTTTCAACATTACCGAAACATTGAATACTCTTTTAATACTCTTCAATTTATTTATTTTTAATATATTATTATATATTATTCATCTTTCATATGTTTTAAAGCCTTCTTAGATTTATTAAAACCCCTTTGCAAGTGGCATATGATTAGCGATTGTTGTGTAAACACCCATAAATTAATACGAAATTTCTCCTAATCTTTACGAGCCTGATCTACACAGCTCTGTTGTGGTTTTTTACAGCATTTCCAATTTGTAGGGCCACCTTATAGCGATTGTGCGACATTTTAGTGCCCGCTAAATGTAATAACTTAGCTCTTTTTCCTTTCCCGCCCTTCGCGGCACTCCCCTCTGGAAGTTCCCTCTCCTTCTTTGCTTTCTTTACTTTTTATTGTCGAATGGCCCACTCGCTGACTAAACGTTTACAACTCCCCGAGCGCCTTTGGATAATTTGACACTTGACTGCCCGACTTGGAGTATTTTGTTGTTTTCCCCTTTTATGACTTACAACTCTTAAAAAACCGCAGCGGATCCCAGAGTAACAACAGCTCCCCCACATAAATATATAAATCCCACACAGGAAAACTAATTAAAAAGACCTTTTCTGGGCCGGCAATAAAATTTATGAAAATTAACATAAAAATTTGTGTGCGATTAACTTGAAAGCGCACGCACATAGAAACGTTTTTGGCCATATGGAAAATCACATAATAAACAAACGGAACCAGGGCAATAAAAGCAAATATGGCGACACACACGTGTTGCAGGGGGAAAGCGGAAACCCAAGATGATGATGATGATGATTGGGGCCTGCTTATCATTGCGCCGGGCCCGGAAACACGCCCGATACGATACAACAGCGAGTTGGCCAGGCCAATTTCAACTTTGGCGACAACAAGTCACGACAGCAGCAGCAACATCGACGGCAGCAACAGCAGAGGCACAGCAGCAACATCAACAAATGTTAAGCTCTGCGGCGCAACCAAAGCGATTAGGCTGATTGGAGTCAGTGGGTGTGCACTGGGAAAAAACTAAACACTTTTCCAGAAAATTTAATAAAAAACCTTGGAATTATATAAATTAATTTAATTTAATTACATTTAAAAAATCTGAAAAATATTCTATAATCAAATATTTTACAATATTTTTTTTTATATTATAACAAATATAAAAATTAAGATTAGTATAATATATTCATTTTTTCTGCTTTATTTTTTAAAAGTATAGCCAAAGATCAAATTTCTTAATACAATCATTCGTTGTTTGCTATGGAAATAATTTTATAATCTGAGTATTGTTGGCTGCATTAGTTTTCAGTGCACTTATATGTATCTGAGTAGGGGGCTGCGGATCCAGAGACTTTCGAATGGAAAAGGATGAGTCAGGGGGTGAGTTCTGCGCCAGTTGGCGCTACCCTCTTTCGGAGGTGTATTAAGCATATAGAGTGAAACGAACGCCCGGAATCTCACACGCTCGCATTATGAGTAATGTGCACCTTATGCCGCCGCCAAGTCGAATGTGATTAGGGGAATCACCCCCTATCCCTCCCAAAACCCCGCCCCCTTTCCGGCTTTATTAACCCCTTAACTGATGATGTGGCCGCGTCTGTTGTTTGGGCTGCTGCTCAAAATATTATGATGGCATCATTTACACGCCGCTTTTCCGATTCGAGATGATCTCTGATCCGTTCAGAGGGTTGTTGGTTTTATGTGGCTGCGTATGGTTTTCAGAACTTTTATGGTTTAATTTGATTTGGGGCTTAGTTTGCCATAAGCCAAGCAAGTCTATTTTCCCTCTGCCAAATGACACACTCAGGCGCTCGGCTCATCAAAATTAATTTTATGGCCAGCCAAAAACTTTCGACAGCAATTTGGTCTTCCGCCCACCCTCATTAGGTTCATTTCTAAACACTTTGCGGGGGAAAACTTTTGGTTAATTAAACGCAAATTGTTGTGGCGGCAAATTGCGAAAAAATTGCGAAACTTTGTCGCCAAGCCATTAAAAGCCTTTTGTCACAGAAGTTTATTGTCTCACAGTCGGAGGAAAAACAAAAACGGGTTAATTGCGCCAGGGCAAAAATAGACGGCGGGAGGGGAAAAGGCAAACAAATGACATTCGGTACTTTTTGGCTTTTATGTCAGAGCCATAAAAATGCTTTTCGGCCAAGAGAGAGGAAAACCAACATGGCGTCAGCCAGCCAGCATCCTTGGGGTTGCCCACTTGAATGGCCAAGTATGTGTTGACACTGGCATGTAGTTGTTGTAAGTAACGAGGAAAATCAGGGGAAAATCGAGGGGGTGGTTAGGTGGAGAGGGGTGGGGGAAAGGGGGGCGGTTGTCCTGCGTCGCTCTG
The DNA here is from genome assembly GCA_037075245.1 of Drosophila mimetica. Taxonomy (NCBI): domain Eukaryota; kingdom Metazoa; phylum Arthropoda; class Insecta; order Diptera; family Drosophilidae; genus Drosophila; species Drosophila mimetica. Next base: position 906,966 of record JBAMCH010000007.1, read on the forward strand.
CGCAAATTTGCCACTTCAACAGCTCCTTGCGGATGACGTAAGCACTCTTGTGAACGAGCTCTGGAGCATTTTCATTTATTTTCCTCACATTTTCCCCAGTTTTTCTCGCTCTCTCTGCTTTCTTCTTTCGGTCGCTCCTCCTTGACTTTCTGCCGCCCCCGGAGAATTTATGCTCCTGCATTTTTCCCTCCCTTTTCCGCTTCGATTTTTTGGCAAGTTGGAAAGTTGTGAAACGATGCTCACGGAATTTTAAGCAGCCGCTTTCCCAGCTTTTCCTTCTGCTCTCGTTCTTGGCTGCGGGGATTTCCCTCTCTCTTTTCCCTTCTTTTTTTGTCAATATTGTTACTGAGCAGCGGAAAATGTGCTGTGAATTTTAAATTGGTTTTTCTTGGCCGCGCTGAGTTGCTTACATAATCAGCGAGAAGTTTTGTCTGCTCCTGCAGATTCTTATATTTTATCCAACTTCGAAGTCTGGGTGGAAACAATGGCTTTATAAGAGGTACTCGAGAGGTCGCAGTTGGAAAATAAAGTATGGTTGTTGAATAAAAAATCATAGATTTATTTAGAAATTCCCCAAAAGTATTTGAATAATATCAAGAAAAATATAGAATTATTTTGTGAACGTATTACATCTTTTTAATATTGCCAAATGACCTTTTAATGCCGCAATTAACCCACAGCTTGCCTCATGTCCAAAATTAGACCCCGCTTTGCAACTTGAGACACCACAATTACCTGGTCTTTCCCAAGTTTAACTCCCAACTGTTCATTACACCCAACAAAATGGTGGGTATCCAGTGCCACCTCCCACTCCCGCTCACAATTGCCACCCAACCACCATGACCAACGAAAACAATTAGAGCCACAAAAATGAGACAGACAAGTATAAACAGACATGCATAGAAACCGACACTTATGCTTATCTGCATAATTTATGGTTAAAATCGGACGCAACCATTTCGGCGTTTTGTTGCTGTTGGGAATTGCACCACGTGGTTCCGCCGAAAATGCTAATAGGCGCCACCCAAAAAAAAACGAAAATTGTAAAACAATTAAAATGTAATAAGCCGAGGGGTCGGCTCTCAAAGTCACTGGGCGGTTTTCCTTTTTGTTTTTCCGTGTTTCCTTCCCCTCGGACGGTAAATAGAGTAATTAATAATGGTCGGAAGTTTTGGGGGCAGGTAACGCCTCTATTAGGCAAAATATGACAAACAGTTTTTCTTGGGCAACGCTGAGAGGAAAAACCGAGGATGTCAGTGGGTTAAGCGGGGGTTAAGGTTAGTGCGCAGCACCCGCTGAGCTTTTGATTGACACTTGACATTTCTTTTTGGCCAGCACAGCTAGCGGAACATTTTCTTGACATCCTGACTTGTTTCGAGTCTCTTTTGGTATTACTATGTTCCTTTTCAGCCAACTCTAGATGAAAATGTGTTGATAGTGGTTTGAAGAAATATTTTTTCAGGCTTTGTTAGCCAACTGGGTTTAACCGTTAAATCAGATGCAGAATGTATAAACCACAGTTAGAAGAATAACGGTGTTCAAGAGGGCAACAAGTTCTAAGTTTAATACATTTTCATGTATTAATATACTAATAATATTCCCCACTAACCTAAAACCCAATGAAACTGCAGGATTGGAACCCCAAGCGTTTTAATGCACGTGGCAAACCATGAAACCCATAATAATTTATACCATCTTATGTAGTAAACCCCATATATACCCATATGTACAGGACACAAGAATCTGGAGTGGAGGGGAAAAGGGAGGAGAGGCAAGGATCCACAACGCAGACAAGCCCAAAGCGTCAAGTTGTGAAGCTGTGTGCAAAAAATCATTAACACGCATACACCCACACAGACATAAAGGCGGGGAGGTGGGCGGTAGTGGGTGGTCCCTTCATTTCGGGGTATTTGTATATATATACACACTGTGTGTGTGGGTGGCTGAGTGTCCTTTTTGGTTCGCTGTGTCTGCGAGACTTGCTTAAATTACTTGGCTTTTTACATGCGGCAGTGAGGCACATTAACACTGTAATGTGCAAAAAGTGTTCTTCTGTCTCTGTGTGTGTGGGTGAGTGGGTGGTTGGGTGGATGGAGAGTAAACAACATGGCGTCCTTCTTGCCTCAGCGTCTCTGTAGTTGTAGTTGTGGTCCGAGAGGAGCTCATTGCCATGCATAAAAGGCATTCCGAGAACTTGTTCATGCGGAAGAATATAACTATATTCCAAAGAAGTTTAAATAAAAAAAATATATAGCTAAGCATTAAAAAAAATTGTTGGGCAAAATAAACTTTGAAAACAACTTCAGGATTACAGAAAAAAAACTAATAAATTTTAAGATAAAAGTATATTTTTAAAATGCAAGAAATAAAGTTTGTTAAATCAATGCAATCTTATAAAATAAAAACCTAATAACAAACGTTTTAAAAAATAATTATTTTCCTGACATATTTATATCTTAACATCCTATATTCCAGACAGATTGTGTTTCTATTTTATGCCGCATAAACCCCAAGGCTCCAAGGATCGTTGGTGGGCATCAGATACTTTTAGTTAAGATTAATTGTTATATATTAACATGGCGTCGAGTTACGAAGTCTGCGAAAACGAGCTATTTACAAGCTAAACGAAAGTTGACTTTGCCCAAACGACCACGAGAAGCGAAACGAGCTGAGTGGAAGCGGATGCTGATGGTGATGTTGATGTAAATGTTGTCTCCTGGCCGAAATGGCAGCAGTGAAAGTGTTGGGGGGCTGGAAATCTGGGGAGTAGGAGGATGGAGGATGTGGAAAAATGGGAAAAGCGGGGGCCTGAATATTTAAGGACCGCATGAGCCTGGCTGTGTTTATGGCATATCTTGTGTGCGTGCGTGCTAGATTTATGTTTGCCCATTTTCGTGTTTTATCATCAGCTGCGACTGCGGCGGCGGTCCTGGAATTATTCATGCCATTCGCCATGTTACTCATACGCCGCGTATGAAAAGGGTTTCAAAATGGCTGCCATTTGGCCTATTGCGTTTGAATTATGGGCCAAAAGGGTCCATTCTGGCGGCCCAACTTCGTTTTTGTGTACTGCGGCTTTATCTGCAAAATGGTGGCCTTGCTTTTTGCGAACGGAGGCTTAAATGTAGTGCGAAATGGTGAGCTTTTTCTGATTTACAAGTGGGTAACTAGTGGAATATGGAGAAATTATAATAAAACATATAATTAAAGAGAAATCATGAAAGGAAAACGTTGAGATCCCGATTAAAAATAACTGAAAATTCTATTAATATAGTTAATGCCTTTTCCAAAAATAATTTTATTATCCAACATAATCATCTTAATCGATTTTCTTTCCAATCACATTGTAAAATGCCTATTGAACATTAATTTAACTCGCTGAGCCATCAACCCTCGGTTTTATGTCCTTGGCCATAACAATTGATCGTTCTCTGCTCCTGTGACATCTTGGCATATGTTTCGGAGAATCTGGAACTCCCCTTTTTGGGTCGAAGCCCCTGCCAATTTTCCGCAACTGTCGCATTTGGAACCACAAACAAATTTGTCTACGACTTTCGAGATGAACGCACCATCGGTCGCAGTCCAAGAGCATATTGACAGTCCTAACGGGAAGTCAATACGGAAATGGTTAGCGAAATTCCAACCGCCCCTCCCCTTGCCCCGTCCCCTCCCCGCCAACGATATCCTTGCCGCCCACACTCAACGCTCTGTCACATTGGGCGCAAATTTCGCCATTTCCACCCTCGCTAATGTGCAAATAAAAATGTTAAAAGGGTCCTGTAGCACTCAATTACACGCCCTGGTGACCATTTCCCCAACCCCCAACACCCTTCCCCCGTTTCTCGCAGTGTGCGTGACTTGTGTGTGCGCCTGTGAGTGTGTGCCAAGGATCCTTGCTGTGTAGAGAAAACATTATGGCGCGCGAACGGAAGTTGCCATCTTGTTGATGGCAGTTAAAGATAAGCGAAAGCGGGCACAAAACAACAAAAAATAAACGCAAGCAGGACGCGGACTTTTTTTATGTTTCATTCCCTTTTTTAAGAGGGGTATAAGGGTGTGCTTTACAGGAAGAATCCTAGTTTTAAACTGTGTAAATTTTAATTTTAACAATATTTATTAGTATTGTATAAACAAGGTTTTTAAAAAACCCAAACTTCCTATTTTTGACACTCTTTATAATTTTTTATATTTTTTATTTTATATATTTTATATGTGTCTTTAGGGTATTTAAACTTCTAAGCATCTGAGCTATCCAATTTCGACTGCCTTCTATTTATCTTTTTTTTTAGCCGTTTTCCATGCTTTTCCGCGTTGCTCGCTGCTTGGCTGCTTTTTATTGCCTGCATTTTATGTTATTTGTTTCTATTTCTTGCTTTCCGCTTTCGTTCCTTTCTGCGACCGCCATGTTGGCAGTTATCTCCACTTCGGTTCCTGTTTCCTGTTTGAAGGATGCCCCCCCAACCCAGTAATCCTCCTTCTGTCTTTGGCATTTAAGTTTTATGGCTGTTTGCTTTGTTATTTCCCCGAATTTTTTCCACTTCACGCCGGGTCTCCTAATTTGCAATTTGGTATGGAGACATGGACGACGACGCCTTAAAGCGGTTTTGTCATGTCATTTGGTAATTGGGTGGCAGCGGTTGGCACTTTATATATTTCGCCGCCAGTTGGCAGCGCTCGCCACTTGCGTTCCAGTCACACATGGTCACACTGGCCATGTTGGCCAAAAGGAGTGGTCGATCGGGGGACTATCCACTCATCGAGACGATTTTGTTGTTGTTTAATTTTGTCCCCCTTATTTGGGCAAATTAAGTGCGCCATAAAGTCCACATTTTTACAGCTCATAAAACAGACCAGAAATCGAACTTCAACGCTGCCGCAAAGCGTTCGATCGGTGTATAAAAATAAAAAGGTCCGTTTAAAATCAATAAATTATAATTAAATTATAACTTAAGCGCATGCTAATTTCACAGGCTTGTGGATACGAAAATACTTGAAAGCTCCCCTGCGGCGTTTGTCGTCGCATTCTCGCGACGTCTTTTGTGAATTGCATACAAATTTCAGAAAATTAAGCTCGTGCGCATAAAACTGACACATAAAATGGCAAAATTAAAATTGGCTAAATAAAATTTAAGGACACTTTTAAATGTAAGTTTTGTTTTTGTGTTAATAAAGAGTCAGATGGGTTTTCGGTGTTGGGTTTTGCGGATTACGCTTCCTCGAATTTATCGGTAATCTCTAATTGTATGTATTTTCCTTATTATCCATAAATAAGAATATATTAATATTCTAACCCTAATCCAGCTCGGATTTTCCACTCCCCTGATAAACCATAATTTCACTTTTTATCCCACACAAAAGTAAACAAAGATCTCAATTATGTTAATAAGTTTCACGCCCTTCCACGAGATTTGGCAAGCGGCAAGGCGCAGTGCAACCCTTAAATGTACACATAAAAAATACAAACGCAGACAGGCAGTCAGCATCCTTGCAGGGTTACCACCTTTCACCCCGAAAGCGTAACATTTCACCAGCCACAAGGCAAACTCCATTCAACACCAATTAGGGATGATCATCGGCGGAGCGGAGGAAAACCGGAGAGGGTGGCAGGTGGATGGCTGTCGGAGTTGAGTTGTCGTCGGTCCACCCCATTGGGGTGTCATTTGTTATTGAGCCTGTGAGCCAGAAAAAGTTGACTTCACTCCCCGAGTGCCATAAATACATCCCACAGCATAGACAAACAATCAACAATTTATGCGACTGTCGAGAGGATGAGTGGGCCACTTGAGCGGGCGGCGGGGGGTGGTGCCGGATGAGGGGGTGGTGGTGTGGTGGTTGGGGTGGCCGGATGGCAGGATGGCTTCCCTGCTAAATTGCCCAACAACGGGGGCGCATGTTAAACATGAATTATGAATTGTTATTGAGATTGATGTTGTTGTTGCTGTCGCAGCACTTGGAAAAAATGTTTTAATTTTAAATTATATATCTGAGTATAAATAGGTATTTTATATTTTAAATATAATATCTTTAAAGAGTTTTTTACAATTATAAAAATTGTTAAGCATTATGAAACGTAAAATTAAGAAAAATCACTGTTGAATCACCTTAAAGAAAAGCGCACATTATGTATTATTCCTTTTTTTCTTTAAGTGTACTCCATCCCAATAGAGTTGAGGGTTAGCTTCCTTCAAACCAGCTTGGCTTTGTTTTGTGTGCGGTAATTTCATTGAAATCATGTTGAGTAATTGGTGCTGCTGCTGTTGCTGAATTTTCGGGGGTGTATAAATAACCCGGGGGTGACTTTGTAGCCCTCCCACCCACAACCACCCCCCACTCAGAGGATTAGGCCACCGCTTTATGCGGTTTGTATTTATTGCCCGCTTTGCCGTCACTTGTCCCCCGAAAGTGTAATTGTGCTTGTGTTTGTGCCGGCATTATGCTACACATGTAACGTGTATCTGATAGATATGAAACCCAGGGGGTGGCGTCTACGTGTATATACCACCCTGCCAGTGGTTGGTTGTTTGCTAATTTGGGCATAATTTGTGACTGTTTATTTATTTTCGGCCACTTGGAATTAATTTCCTACAAATTGTGACAGCTACGCAGCGATGAAGTAACTTTTTACATATGTTAACATTGCTTATAAAAAAGAGAAGGGGGATTTGGGGATCTTTTTATAATGGATTGATGGATTTGAGGGACTAGAGAACTTGGTAAAGATAATAAAATATCATTACATTTTAAAATATATTTTATTATTAATTATTTGTATTTTATGAATTATTTTATCCCTTTTCCTTTCAAAATCAACTCTCTTTTACTAACACTAACTGGAGACCTGTTTCTCTTTGAGTTATACAAACACACACCCAAAACGTTCGTGTTGAAAAATGTGATGTTTAATTTCGCACATTAAAATCAGAAAATTATCAGACACGAAAACCCATAAACCGCACACCGAATGCCCCCAACCACAGCAACAAAAACAAGCTGGAGCAGACTACAGTGAGTAAGATTAAAATCTTCCCAGAATTGTGTGGACAAAGCCAACAGGCAAAGCCACACAAATGAGCGACAGTCGAGGGGTGGGGAGATGGAGGTGGAGGTGGAGCTGGGGCTGCTGCAACCTGGTGGCAGACAGGGCCAAGCCAAAGGAGTCAAATCGATATTGGCAATGAGAGACGGAGGCCAGACTGCCAACAACACCAGCTAAAACATGACACTGAAAGAAAATCTTACCTATAAAGTAAAGACGTAGTAATTTATTAAGTAGTGAGAAGATTTAAAATATTCAGATATTTAAAAGTAAAAAAATTACATCTGTTAAGCCTCTTAAGATCATTTATGATTTATAAGAAATATTAAAAGATATTTTATCTTAAAGATCCTAAATTATTTATTTATTAAATCAGGTGTTGTTTCGCTCAGTGCAGCCAGCTACGCCGTCGACGTTGGCATGTAAACAAATCGATTTGTTTCATTGATGACATTCTTGGCGAGATTTTTGCAAAATGTCATAAAGTTTATGACTTAAGTCTTTTGTTTGGCTCTGACTGGGACGGAACCAGAGTTAAGGTCCGCGTCTGAGCCTTTGCCGTTGCCTGAAAATATCATTATTAAACAGATCGAACTGGAACCCAACCGGTTTGCCATTAAAATCAGAAACTCAGAACTGAGAAGTGTCCCCACAGCCCCGACTGGCATTCACACCTACAAAAGTGTCATGCGTTTGGCATTTAGCTTGGAAATACGAAATACTCACCTCTCAGCCTCTCGGATTGTGTAGTGTTTTTTCTCCTCTTTTTTTGCGCATCCACAAATTTAACGATTAAGACGTGTTAAATTGTTAACAAGCCACTTGCAGTTATTGCCAATAAGCTGCAAATTTACGAGGCTTGGCTGGCAGTCTTTGTGGGTTTGGTCTTGGGTTCGTTTCCACCTTGTGGTTTTCGTTGGGTTCGGTGGGGATTAGCTTTTTTTCTAGCCCGGGGTCGCCTGCATTTGCATGTGAAAGATGCCTCCAATGTGCATTGGCTGCATTTGGTTGGCCACAATTCACAATTGGGTGGAAGATCCCATCCCATTCCGCCCGTCGCTTATTCTTCGCTGGTGGCAGAGGCATTTGAAATGCGTGACAAGCTCGATGGGTTGCCATGTTTATCATGGCGTTTTATGGGATGTCTTAGAGGAGGGAGAGATTGCAGTAGAAAGGGGCTGAAAATCAAATCATAGACTAGTTTTAGGAATAAGCTCTTTCCTTGTTCTGTTAAGGTTGGTAACATATTTTATTATAATATAATAAATAATTAAGAAATGTAAAATAATGCTTATTTATATGATTATGATTTAAACACCCAGAAGATACTTAAAATTAAATTATTTCTTAAAATTTTTTTATTTTTTTTAGAGAATAATATAATATTTCTACTTCTTTCTTAGAAAAGACTATTCCTATTTAACGTTTAGTTAATTCTTTACCAATTCTGTCTTCAATTTCATAGCCATTATGATGGCCCCGCTTATCCCGAGATGAACGCAGTTCAGATGACAAAAACCCGAAACCAAAATCCAATCAATATTGAACCGAATCCTCAACCTAAGCCCGTTCATAGATCAGTCTTAGCCACGCTTATTGCACTTTAAACAGACACCGATTTAGACATAACACTGCCGTTGAATGCCCACATCCAGATACATAAATTAGGGCCCTCCAACTATGGCCAGAACCGATATCCAGCTATGATATCCAGATATGTCCGAGATATCCATCAGTGCTTGGCCCTCTTTTTGGGGCGTAACTTGCATATAAACGGTGCTAATAACACATTTAAACTGGTCAACAAATTACCGTTTCCACATTGCCGGGGCAGGCAGTTCGATATTCGATTCGTTTAAATGTCTTTTCAACAAATTTTCATGCAAATGAGATGAACATAAATGGTAAATCTGTCTTTTGTCAACGACGGCGATGGCCAGCTATCGGTTTTCTAGCTAAACGGGGGTATATTTTGTGTAAAATATATGATTATGATGTACAAAAAATCATTGTCATCTAAAGAGTATTGAAATTTTTAAATATTCGTAAATAAAATAAACCCGATTGGAAATTTTTAAAATTTATAAGTATTTTAGGGATGATTGCATACATTAACCAAATATATAATCCTATTTATTTTTTAAAGACCTATTCTAGCTAGTTTTTAAGGTGAATACTCGATAACACACTCCCCCACCCCAGAGCTTTTTCGGGACCCAAACAGATGACCAGCATCTGGTGCAGACAATGCGACGACGGCGGTCTAAACTCGGGCGGGCTCATTTGTCGCGGCTAGTCTCGAACTTTTCATGAAAACTTTTCGGCCATAAAATGTGTCAAGCGGCGGACAAAGCGGCCAAACTGCTGAAAAGAAATTTTATGTGGCGGGCGGGGAGAATATCCACAGCGCGGCATTGTCCGGATATATTGATTTCCAAAGGTGTGACGACCTCTTTTGTGCGCATACGATTTCGAGGCGATAACGCTGGGGGCGATTTATGAATGAAGTCCAGACTGCGGGGCTCAGAGATACGGATTCGAATACGAATACTTTATAGACATAAAGTCTGGTTTTTGTCCAGTGACTCACTTGGCATCTAACGATTTGTTTGCCCGCTGCGCGTTTGTCTGTGAAAGTGTAATATTGTGACACTTTTGATTGTCCCCCAGCGGCATTGTCATTGTATCACTAGGGTCCGAAATGGAAATGGTAATACAGCAATGAGCTCTGCTTAGCATCCGTAAATGGTTCTATTCGAGATATTGTTGCATTGCTTTCCAATTAGCGGAGCAAAGCCAAAATTTATGTTGCATTTATTACATAATTTGTCCAATTTTATGTCGAGGCTCAAGAGTTTTACGAGCCACGTTTCGAGGCCCCGTTTCCTTATCCCCCTCCCTCTATACGTATACTTTGCTATCCCTATCTACTTGCTGCTTGGCCAAGGTTTTTCCAATTTCAGTGCCGGATTAACAGGGATTTTCCGTGCTGAATACTCTGGCTCCGCTTTCCACTGCCATTTCTCCTTTTGTTTTGTGTGACGACATTTTTCAATTAAGAAAGGATCACAAGGCGCTTAGTAAGGCAGTTTGGCTCGGGAGCTTCCGAGCTCTTTCTTTGCAGAAGTTGGCTTTTAATTAATTACAGTTTGAATTAGAGATGCGAAGGGGAGGAATATAGGGAGACTCGTCGGAGAAGAAAAGATATCATAATAATACCTTTCCCTATTATTATTTTAAATGTTCTTATTTAAATTTTAATAAAATCTTTATGAATTTATAAAATATGCACACAAACATCTCTAGTTATTCCAACTTTTTGGCAGCTGCACTTATGGCCAACTTAAAGTAGCTGCCAAGTTCACAAATGAGTGAGAAATCCCTAAAACTTTAGTTTTTCATACTAATGTAAGGGCTTTTGCTTTCTTTAACTGTTTTCCGTAACAGCAGAGCTGCAGCAATTATTCAAAGCATCTTGAACTGGGCACTTAGCAGCGGTTAGCAGTAGAACTAACCGGCTGACTAGCCTAATCACTCTAATTAGCGAGTATGCAATTACGTGAGCCGCTTCTCGCATAGCATCACAAATCTGTTTCTATGCGCTTTTTATTTTTTGCTCAATTATCTAATTAACTTGTTAACAGTTTCTCAATAGCCAAAGCCAAAGCTATACTATAAAAAGTACGTATATGCATATAATTGGCTTCGTTGTTGTGCACCTCATAAACAATTAGCGACATTCAGCAATTTCGTTTGTCGTCGCGCATTAAATTAATCACAAAAATTAATAAATAAATGTGAATAAGCACACATGAGCTGCTAAGGTGAATGGCAAGGCAAAAATGTTCAACTTATGGCCGTACTTAGGGGCTGGCTGACCACACGACGGCTACGTAATAATTAAGAAATTTACAAACGATTTATCAAGTTAATTAAGCGCTGGCAGCCGTTGGGTTTCATTATGGGCCAAAACGAAACGAAACGAATCGAATTGATAGATGGCCAGTGATCGGAATCATTTCACACGATCAAATGATTGAGCTTATAAATAAAACTCTCCGCTGATTGCGATTGTAGCTGTTGCTAATTTGCCAACTACTTTGGCTCCGTTCAATTCAATGGCGAAAGCTGTTCGACTCCGACTTGGATATACACATGTATAGACAAAGTGAGAGTAGCTCTGCGAGAAGACAATGAACTCGGCTGGAAATTGAAATGAAAATGGCATACTGCCAGCGATCGGAGCAGATGCCTGTAATTAAGTAAATGTGGAAATTATATGCTAAAACGCGAATAAACTCGGCTGGTTGAACGATTGATCTATGACATGATTTCGCTGCGGCGAGTGGCTGGAAAATGCACAGTAGACAAGCTAACGGATTGAGCAAGGGGGTTTAGAATTATGAAACACGGTTTAGTTTAAGAAAACTTGGTCTAAATTGTTGTAAACAGGATGCTAATAAAGGTATATGAAATACTTAAAAGAAAGTGAATTTTCCAGAATATATATTTTTACACTTTATATATTTCACACTTTGAATAAAAAATAGTAATAAATCTAAAAATGTATTGAATCCTTGAATTAATTTATAATTAAAAAGAGGGCTAATGGAATTTTTTATCTTTTTAGGCTTTTCCCACTCCAACCAGTTATCTCTATTACCTTTTAATTTTTTGGCTTGCAGCATATGGCTGTTACTCAAACCCCTTGACCACCTTTCCATCCACCCACTCTGGCTCTTCAGTCATCATCTAATAATCATCATCATTACAGAGGCCAAATGCTTTTAGTCATCTGTTTTTCCCCCCAAACCGATAAGCGAAATTAAGCGCATTTTTGAGATACTCTTACTTAGACCCATTGAAAGCTTATCGGAAGAGCAGCTGAAACTAAAGGCCCGCGATAAAGCTAATGAAAATGCGTTTTCTAATTGCACATTAGGCAAAGTGAAACGATTTTCCACCTAAGTGGAAAGCCAGCCAGAAAGAGATCTCAAGTGCAGCTTCTGTTTATGGGGCGCACGTGTGTTGTTTTTTATTATTTCCATTTTTTGTTTGATTCTTTTTTGTGCACAGTGGGTGTGTTGTCGTTTCTGGCGACTTTTTGATGTATCGTGCTGGGCTTGGGATTTTTTGTTTGTGCCGTGTTTTACGCACCACTGCCCGCCATTAATTTTAATTTGTGCGTCAAACGTAAACGCAAAACGCCTTCGTCTCTTGTTGACTTTCCGCTGAACAGTGAGCGAAAGTGAGATGGCTAGACCGAAAAAAAGGAGATGGGCATAGATACCAAGAGGGGGAGGGAAAAAAACAATTGCACACAATCATTTTCAATTTAATGTCATTATGTGCAATTTGTCAACAATGTCCACAAAGCACTCAGTCAGCCGTGCGTCTGTGATTTGCCCAAGTGCCAGGGGTGTTGTCAAGGGGGATGCTATAAAAAGGGGTATTAGTTTCGAAGCTCTAGCACATTTAAAATTTTTTAAAGTATTTAAATAAATATCGCAATACATATAGGATCTGGTTTCCTTATATTATGATTTTAAAAATTCCAAAGTATATAAATTTATTTCTCCCATTGTTTAACCTCCGGTTTAATCCTTGTAAGCCCCCTTTTGGAATACTTCTCTGTATACACCCCTGGAAATATGCAAATGACCACCCGTAGCTCTTCAGAAACTCAGCTGAAGTCAAATGGAACACCTCCCATTTCAATTGACAAAACCCCTCCAGTTGGACATTGTTTATTTATGCTGCTACTCTTTACCAGGTATAGCCAGCGAATTCGTGACGAAAAGTGATTGAAAGTAAACAATAAAAGCGACACTCGCCAGTCACTTTCCACTTCCACCTCCACTTCCACATCCACTTCCATCTAAAACAATCTAACCATCGGCGAATTTCTTTCGCTTTTTCGGGGGCCACTTGACTCGCGGCCTTTCGTTTGGCTAACAATTTCTACTTTGCGTTTTTTCCATCCGCCTGCTAAATTGGCCAATTGCGATTGGTAACAGCCGCTCGGCCGACAAGCCAAACAATTTAATTCAATTAAATATTTTTTCGTTGACTGCCTGTCGTTTGTTATTTAGCGACAGTTGTTGCCTCCGCGGCAATTGTTTTATGTGAAATTTGTCACACTGTCATGTGCGTTACATAAAAGCGGGGGAGCAGGGGGGAGCAAAAAGGGCCACCAGGTGGGCAGCGAACAATTTGCGCCACCTGAATTATTTAAAATTTCATTGCAAAATGGCGAGAAAATTAGCTCTGGATCGGGAAACTGGTTAAAAATTCATTTCCAACTTCGAAGAAAATCGGTGACAGTTGAAAGGGCTGAGATTTAAATTGGCCAAGCAGCTGGTCTTTCTTTGGCCAGTTTTACAGTTCAGGGAATCGAATTATGGAAGGTAATTTTGTGCTCAAACGGACTTCAGAAGTAATCAACCCCCGAATTAAATGTGTTTTTGTGAATAATAAAATTTGAATATTGCTTCTGAAGAGAATATGGTATTTAAAAATTAAAACATTATTTTTAATCCCTCGTCTGATGTTAGAATTATCTGTGAGTTAGCCAGCCTCATTAGGCAACTTTTCGAACCCGCATCGAATCATTGATTGCTGTTCCTTCCCAAAATTGCCATCAGAGTATTAACCCTACGAAGTGTGGGTCACAGATCAACGAAAAGGGTTCCTAGGGTAAGCAAACCTCTTGACTTCCACATAAAATCACCTGTGGTGTCAATATTTCAACACTGCCAGCGGTGTTGAAGCTCTCTGTCTCCGATTTTTCGTATTTTGGGCACTGGGAATTTCTCTTTTTTGTGCGAGACGAACAGACTTTTGATTTATTGATTGAATTGAATTAATCAACAAACTTATGAGTCAATATATTGTTTAAACAAAGCCAGACGCAGGGGAGAATAAAGCGAATGCAAATTAATCATATGCCAAGATCCCGATTATCGATCGGAGAAGTCTGCTGCTGTTTCTCATTTCCTCTCCCATTTCCCCTCCTCCCATGATGATGATGATGATAATGATATGATGGTAATGATGACGAACTAACTGACAGTTGTTTGACATGCCCCAGTCAGTTTCTTTCGAATCGAGCGAGGGGAAAACAATTAAGTGACGCCAGGCAGCAAACAAGTTGTAATTTTTTATGGAAATGCAAAAAGCAAAACAAGGAAAAAGATCCAAACACCTCGAGGCAAGTGGGTGCAGCATATGGTCCGTAATTAAAAGGTTAACTTGATGTAACTATTACATCGAAAATGCACTGGCAGTAAAAGCTGAAGAATAACCACTAGCTATGGGAAATAAATAAAAATTTGTTGTAAAATAAACAGATAATAATACAAAATATAATAATTGTAAGCATACAATAACTAAAATTTTATTAGAGGACGAAGAAAAATGGTTTATAATTTTGAGAGATATTTTATATATTTTTGGCCCGAGAAAAATTACTAAACATTTTTTAAAAATAGTGAAACTATAATGTAATACTTTTGAATTCATAAGAAATATTTTAAGCATCATAAAAGTATTACTAAATATCAAAACATATTCTTTTTATATTAATTTCTAAAGTTCATACATTTTTTTGGAAGTTCAATTGGCAGTCCACGAAAACACCAACAGTTGCTGGCAATTTCCCCGATACAATGCCCCCTTGACTTGCATTCTGTCTGCTGTCATCTTTGACATTTAAACATTGTAAATGTTGACACTTTACCACACACAGACATCGGGGAATGATCTTGTTACAGTTACATGAATGATCACCACAAATTGGCATGAGGAAGCCGGGAGAATTGTCGCCCAGCCAGCAGCTTTCCTCGGCTCCTTTCCTCGGGGAGTTCTCCATTGACACCTCGCCGCAAGTTTTCCTCTGGGTAAAAATATATATTCACCCAAGACCGATGAGGCCCGCTTTTATTTTTAGGTGCGATCGTGAATGACTTACCGTCTGAATGAGTGAATGATGAGCAAATTTATCGCGGCATTGTGTCAAACTGTTTTGGTTTTCGGCTTTCGGTTTAGGTTGGCCATGTGTGTGGGCCTGACATCAGACAGAGGCCCCCGTTCCCTCCAGATCGGGCATACTGAGCGAACGAATACATCTCCTCCAGCTTGTTCTGCTTTGTCTGACAAGCGTTTAATTATTTTGGCTTGATTGCCGACCCCGACTCCTTATATAGCCCCATATAGCCGATTCATTCATGTCTTTCGGTGTTGTGAGTTGGGTGGCAGTGTCACATCATTGACACGATCGCAGCTGCTGTAAGTGGATGTTGCAACCTCTGTAAAGGTGAACACATTAAGCTCTGTCGAAAAATAATATTCCAGGAATTTTATTGTGTGCTTTTTGAAGGTATACTGGAGTTACGAAATGGTATATATTTTTTTAGAATTTTTGTGGAATCTAATTATTTAATTTTAATAATATGTAGTGCACCCAAAAAATAAGGTAAAATTTAGTAGCTTTGCCCAGTCCCCAAATTATTATGCGCATACTTGGAGTCAATCACTTTTCTCACGTTCTCCGATCGATTGGGTCACCATCGCCGTCGCTTTCAGGGGCTGCCCCTTCAAAGTTTAACCGCCAACGCCCACAAATATGCGGACCCTCCCATGATTGATGGGCATCTTGCGTACAAATTAACACCGGAATTACTCCTCGTGCACTGCAGGCCAAGTTCGGCAAACTTCCAAAGATTTCGACTCCACCCCAAGAGCAAAATGTTGTGTATATCCCAAAAAAAAGTAAAAAGAAGATGCGTTTTGGCCCATTTCAAATGAAGCCGACTTTCAATTAGGCAAAAACTTGGCAACAAACCAAAAACAAAAGCGAGTTAATGAGACGACGACTGAGTTTGGCCCGAGGTGCGATCGTGACTTCAAATGTGAATGTATTCGTGAATGAGTCATGCGGCATGTTAATTATGAGTATGCAACTAAATCATTACATTTTAAGCCAGTGTCAAAGGCGCAGCTGGATATGCTGATTAATCGCCGTGGGCCAGATCCTAGCTGGCTCTTATTAATTACGATCCAGCTCCAGATCGAGTGGTTCTGGATCTCCGGATCGGGACGTTTCGAGGAGACGCGTGCTCAAGGCGTGAATACCATCGTCAACAAGCTAGCACCTCTCGCTCTGAATTATTGCTGAAATATTTGCTGATTTATTGGCAGCCGACTCGCTTGTTGCACTTGGCACGCCATATGCGTGTTTTTAGGTATGAGAGAGGAGCGAAAGATCACTGGGAAAAAATATATCTTCTTATATGTAACATCTTGAAAGAAAATGATGAACTTCTGGAACTTAAAAGATGTTGATAAGTTAACTCAGTTCTTAAAATACCTTTTGGATATTACAACAAATTATCTAAAAAATCGAATTTAATCTTTTAAACATTCTACATCACAACCAACTCGTACTCCTCATTTTATAATAACTTTTTCAGTGCTTGTGCAACCTTGTTGCAATTAGTTTTTGCATCACCACCCAGCGAGTAACCGTAGCGTATCGTCTTACCTTCTAGGCCAACCTTGAACTGGCCAAGACGGAGGCCCTAAATCTGGCTCTGTTCTCCAGTCAGCCACATGACGCGACTTGGCAGCAACTGCAGCTCATCTCGTTTCAGTTCGGGCAAACTTCCGTGTAATTAAGTGGCGTTCACAATGCGCTCCACCACCCATTGTGTGCTGGATTCCAGACAGAATCCGGGCAGGACCAGGACCCTCCCCTCTCCATCTCCTTCTTCTGTTGCCCTCGATGGCCCCACAGACAAATTCTTTGTGAAAAGCCAGACAAGCGAATGCACATGATTTCAACGAGGAGACGTCGTCGCAAACTGGATTTGGGCGCCAGTTAGCCACAATGGGGAAGGATGCCTCTAACAGTAAGAAAACAAAGTGGGTAGTACCCTAAATTTAAGAAATTTTCAGTATATATATATTATAAAAAATATTGAAAAGGGGAAAAAATATAATGAAAAGTTCTGAAATTATTTTGCATAGTTAGTGAAGAAATATTATTTATTCTATAAAATATAATTATTCAAGAATGCTTTAAACCCCTTGCTAGGGTAACGAAATACTTTTAAGATATAGAGAGCAAGATAGATGGCCAGAGGACCCAAGCTCATGACATGGCCATTCAGGCAGAGTTCGGAGCCAGTGGGAAATATGATAAATTGGGCGCTAACTCCCCGACTGAAGGCAGCTCCTTCTCTGACAAAATCTAGTGGCCGTTCTATGGCCGAAGTCCGGCTCCACCGTAATTTGAGGCCATCTCGGGAGCATGGCAACGAAATAAAGTTGTCAGCTGCTCTTTTGCCGCAAAATGCAAATGATGGCCATCCTCCTTTTTCGGCCACAGTCTGCTGTTAATTTTTGGTACGTGTCTTGCAAATTGGACTATCGTGGCCTGCTGAAAAGTTTCTAGAGTTTCAATGCCGTTTAATCGATGTGGTGGCATCCACGAATCTCCCTCCCAGTCAACCGGTTGCCACACACTTGGTGGCTCCAAAACCAGAAGCTCCGCGGAAGCGGTTAATGTTAATGGAACGGGTTCCACTCCGGACAAGGAGAGGTGTCCAGTTCGGCGTGATCTATGCAAAGCACTCGGGGTGTTCGAAGTGGGCCACATGGAAATCAATATTAATACGATTTGTTCTTGACATGCAGTGAACAACTTTATTCTGATGAGTGAGCAGAAACTGGGTCAGATCTATTTTTAACTATAATAGTTTTTGCTAATATTTAAATAAAAATATAATTGAAATACCAACCGGCTTAAATGAGTCTGAGATAGTGAATATATTTATAAATAAATGACTTATAATATTAACTGTAATAGTTTAATAATTTTGTATACTACTACCACATAAAATGTCTAGAAAATAGCAATAAATATTGTATTCTACACCCAAGGGAACATCAACTCTTTTATCTTCTATAGGACAATAATGTAACTGCATTTTTATATAGTCAACCGAAACAAACCCTCAACATGTCATATGGGCAGCTCATTAACGCCAAAGCCAAGGTAATTTAGTTTGAACCCTTTGACAACAAAGTGCATGTGTAGCTGGCACTTTTATTGATATAGCTTCTATCGATTGCCCGCTATAAAATCGATCATTAGCGCTGTTAATTTGCAGCGACAAAGAGAGCGACGCGTTGATGGCAACGCTTCAACAGTTTCAGTTCAACTACACTCAGAAAAATTAAATATTATTACCTAATCAAGATAGAATTTAATAAATAATTTAATAAAAATATTAACACAGTAGTTACCATAAATATAAAGTATTTAATAAAAAGGATAACATAAAGAACTAAAATGATTTACTATGTTTTTGTCTTTTAAATATTCAAACAGCATTTTAAATATATTTTATGCTGAGCTACCAATATATTTATATTTTCTATTTATTTTCCTCAGTGTAGCAATACCAGTTTAATTTCCACGACAGGCGGAAAGGGTGCAACGGTCATAAAAATTAAAAGCAAATTACGAACAACTGCACAGCAGTTAACTCGACGATATTAGCACAGTTCGCAGCGGGTCGATAATGCCAATCGATCGATTGACTGAATGACTAAATGACACCGAACCTCTGGCGCTGACCAAGCGCGACCTTTTGTCACTTCATAGACGTCGGTGAAAGGGGGGCCCAGGGGTCAGGGGTCGGCAGGGGTGTGGCCCAGGAGGGGGAGGATGAGGTGACGGACGCACCTTAGACGTTGACGCCGACTTCCGTTTGGCATTGAAGCGCAACCGTTTCAATTTCATCGAAAGAGTTAAACAAGTAGAATAAAGGCACATAGGGTTGACTAGAAAATACCCATTTCTTAGTTAACTTACACTTATTTTATATTATTATTTATTGGGTTGTTATCAATTCCAAAAAAATACATATTTGTTTTCTAGGAAAAGGGTTGGTCAAGTCCAAACACAAACAAAGTTACGAAAAATAATATTTCAATCCTATAATCCGTTAGTAGCTTGTTTAAAAAGATAGTTAAACCTACATAGGAACTTTACTTTATTTATTTTCTTTTAATATACCTTTAATATACCCTGTAGTCAGTAGAAGAGTTAAACCCAATGGCAACAATTTGAGTGCCTAATGACGCAGAGTAATGAAGTTGCCGCCGCGCCCCCAAAAGCAGACTCAGTCTCGGATGTACACTGGAACAAAACAAGAAATAAATTTGAAAAATAAATAAATTTATAATTACAAAATTAAAAAAATTATTAATAATTAATTCAGAATCAATATTTATTAATTAAATAGGGTTTTGTATTTTTTTAAAGAATTTCTTGGTTTTCTTTCAGACCTAGTTTTTCAGTGCTCGAGACCATAGTATTCCGAACAGTTCTGCACCGGACCTAAGCCAACCCAACCCCTTTTTTCGCGCTTGATGTGTCGTTGATTTGCCGCTTCCAGTCTGCCGGTAGACTGGTGCTAAAAATCGTCACAGCTGCGCAACATTTCGAATTGAATGACTTAATGTGCAGCATTGTGTCATCAATATCCGCTCGAATTGGATAGAATGGGATAGTATGGGATGGAGTTGGGGACGGGGAGTTCTGTTCTCGGCAGGTTTACAGGGTCAACTGCCCGTGACAAAAGTGTGAATTACGCCGGGCCGAAACGCCCACTTGAGTAGGTTTGATTCTACTTGTTTCAGCCGCACTGTCGTCGATACTTGCACACAGGCATATACATATGGTGTCTCCCCCGACTTATCGACCTCTGTCTCACCGTCTAATCCTTCTCTTTTCGGCCGTCTGACATTTGACAGTGTCAGTCAGTGTCAAGTCATCAATATCTACTTACGCCAGGCCATTCCATCAGTTTTATCGCCCGAGAACCCTCCCCTTCCCTTTCCACCGAGGTCTTCGCATTCGTCTTTGTCTCCGTCTAATCCTTATGTAAATCTGTCAAATTAGATGCGATTAGTGCAAAGTGAAAAGTAGTTGCCAGCTCTTTGAGCCCTCTCACACGAGCCGACATCAACGGATTTTCGATCTCGGCCGACTTGTTGATGGGCGTCCAAATAGTTGGAAAACTCTTTGATTTTTGGCCAGGTTTAAGAGGGTTTCAAAGGTGTGGGAGTTCAAGAAGGTGGGTTTAGGTGAAGGAATAAAAATTCTACAAAAATGTTTTTAGATTGCAGACCCACATTGATGAATTGTTATATATTTCCCACGCTTTTAAAATCATCCAGTAAATGCTTAATAAAAAGCGTGCAGCAATTGTCACAGCCAATAAAATAAAATTTTCATTTAAATTAATTTACAAATTCCCACGTAGGCGTTGTAGGCAAAACAAAAACAAATGCCTCAAGAACTCCAGTCCTACCCCAAAAAAAAGTGAAAACTTTTTAACTGCCTAATGCCAAACAAATTGCCGGCAAATCGAATCGCCTAAAAAATCGAATGAATCACGCGACTATTTCAATTTGCGGATGGGAAAACCAGAGGGGTGTACGCTCAGACGTGTGCTTAGCAATTGGCAACGCCTGGAGCAACCCTCGCACACACTGTATTTTATACGGAAGTACAAACGACAGGCTCTCATCATCAACGGACTCAACGGACTCATCGCGGTGGGCGGAGTGTCAGTGGGAACATTGCGATATCATAATGATGCGCCGATGCGCAACTGTGACTAAATTAATTTTCAACTTGACTGCATCCGGACGGGATTGGGTCTGGGACTCGGATTCGGATTGGAACGGCGAGGGGGAAGTTCCGGGATTTGGCCCGCCGTCTGTTGATGATAATGAGACCATAGATAACGCAATTTTATGTTCCACCCGAATTTCACAAATAGTTGCGCGAATTTCCCCCGTAAATGTGTCCGTGTTTGGGTTCTGGGCTTCCGGGGTTCCCTGGTTCCCTGGTTTCCGAATTCCGGGTGCAAAGCACTCACAAGTCAACAGCAACCGGCACTTCCACCCCTTTCGTGAGCCAGAGCCACTGAAATAACCGAAATGGACTTTCGGCCCTCGGGCGAAAACGCCACCGCACTGACAAATTGTTCCGCTAAATAAATCACGATTCATGATTATCGCCATGAAATCGAAATTTTCTGCTTTATTTTTCATGCCTCGGAACAAGTTATCTAATATGCTTTTAAACGGATAGGAAAAGGGCTCCGGAAAGAGGGCAGCGGCTGCAGTGGCTTAAACGAGTGGCTGAATTATTGATTTAGCTCGCCGATTCGGCTTTAATATGGGGAGTTGGGAAAGAGGACTTTGATTGGGGTAGGAAAAGTTAGCTGAGAATACTGAAAAATACTTATGCAATTTTTAAACCAATTTTGTAGACCTTGTAAGGTTAATTAAATTAAAAAACCATTAATGCTTTTCCCAAATAATAGAATAACGAATATATGTGTGGAATTCAATGTTTCTTCGAAGGCTTGCTAATGTTAATCCCAGAAAAAGTTGTTTTACCAATTTATTTATTTAAAAAAAAAGGTCAGTAAATCTAAAAGACCGTAGTTCAAATACAGATTAACTTTTGACATCTACAAAAAAAAATAAAAACATTTAACAAAACCCACAATTAAAGGAATTTGTTAGCTAGCCAAAGATCCTTGTGGTTCAGCAGAGTCGGCTAATTTTCTTATTCACATTCCCTGAACTGCAATTAACTTTTCGCCTCCAGAAAGTCAATGTCAAGGTTTTCCTTACAGCCTCATAACCAAATCAAGCCAGTGACAAATCCTGAGAAAGTCAGCCCTGCAAACAATGCTCTCATCATCGTCATCAGGGTGATTTGAAGTGATCATCCCCGGCGGAGCAACCCTCGAGCGCTGGATTCTGATATTGTTTTCGATTCCGAAAAAGGCAACCGCAAACAAGTCTGATGTCCTGTCATATTTGCTCATTTAACGGGCTGACACATCAATGTCACATCAAATTGCAGCAGCCAACCAAAAAGAGCCGCGGGCCGTGGACGAAAAAAACATGAGAAAAACTGACAGCTAATCCGATGGCAATTATAATGCCGTAACGGTCGAATCCCGACTCAAATTCAGAGGCTGCAGGCTGCAGTCCGCAGTCTGCAGTCTGCTGGTGTGAACGAAACCCCAATTCATCTAATTGAAGCTAAGCAGAACCAGCATTTCCCTTTGTTCGGGCCTCGAGAACTGTCAAAACCGACATGACAGGGCGAACGAATCAAAGGGAAATCAACGAACAACCGCAATAATCAGCGCTTTTTCGTAGGGGCGTGATTTTCAGAGACACTTGACATGCATATGAAAATTCTGACACGTCAACGCTCGCTGGTTTTCGGTGGTTTTCCACCGGCTGAGCGAGAACTGAGAGGTGATTTCGGAATAGCCCCACAAACTGATTGACGCGCCTGACAAAAGTGCGCCTCGAACCTCCGGTAATTTCCATTTCCATATCACTCATTGTGACAGCCAGCACCGCGCAGCTCTTCGTATATCAATTGACAATTGCCGGCGTCTTTGAGGGGATTTTCCTTATTACCATATCAAAGCGAACGGACTTGGGAAAAGTGTCATTAGAGGCGCTGCATGGGTGGTCTCCGCCACTCTGAACGGGGTCACCAATTAGAGTGAGGCAGGGAAAAGCCCAGGGAAATCAATCACCTTTAACTGGTTGCGCCACTAACTTGTTTGTGCACTCGCAAAAATAATGTAGTAATTAGCCTAAAAATAAGTAATGCAATTTGATTTAAATATCTCATCGATATCACTAATCGCTCAGTTAGGAAGGAAGTTAATCACATTAACTCATTGACAAACAATTGTTCGTAAACATTTCGTAGCACTTTTCTCTGGGTGATTAGCTTCTCTTGGCCAACGACTTCCAGACTGCGTTGGCCCCGTTCCGTTCTCCCCCATCTGCGACCGAAGTATCCTGTCTGGCTGTCGCTACAAACGCCAGTCCAATTTGTTACAATGCATTACACTCATCCGACTGATGTCTGATTCGGTTTGGCTCTGGCCGCGACTTGCTACGCATTCCAGGAGCTGCACATGGCGGGTAAGCCCCTGCGGATCGGATTGGATAAGATGGTATGGGATCGGGATGGGGATCGGTATGGAATCGGATCATTTGGGGGAGGCGGAGAGACGGACAGAAATCCATTCATCAGTGGCAAATTTGTTGGTGGTACGAATCCATCATGTTGCCAGTGAAAGATCGTTTGTCGCTGATCATCAGCTTAAAAATCGCGCAAATGACGAGCGTAAGACACGAGATGTGGTCTTATGTCTGTCTGTCTGTCCGTCGGTGGTTTACTGTGGCTCACAGTGCTTCACTGTGGCTCAGTGGCTCAGCAGTTACCGACTTAAGCTGACAACAACATCCCGAGGAGCGGGAGAAAGCATCCGCGGATCTGTTGGCCGTTTCAACTGGTTTCATCTCGAATGCGTAAGCTAATGAGGTTTGAGAAGTTGGTTGCTCTACAGGGGTCTTTAGGTAGAGTTACTTGAAAATGTTGCCAAAAAATATTTATATTTTATTATTTTTAGGGAAAAATTTTACAAGGCAGCTCTGCATGAGTAATAAGATCTCTACTAAACATTATTAAATTTGTAAGTATTAATTTTTGTAGCTAATTCAACGAACCCTTCTGGTCGAACCCTTTTACTGCATTAAGACTGCTGCTTTTTGGGGGCAGCAACGGCAGCTACCATATATCGGAATGCCCCCCAACTGAGCCGCCACAAATGATGTTGATTTTTATCAAAACTTATTGAGAAAAAGTAATTTTTTAAGCTTTACATGTGTGAAGGCAGCGCAGATCGGGTCTGAATCTGTGGCCCAGACTCGAGACCAGTGGCTTAGTGGCTGCCTTTTTGTCAGTTGAGTGGTTGAGCAAACTGCACTGCAAAAATAAAAATATTATTATTATAAGAGATTATATTATATTATTATTTTCACAGCCGAACACCTAATAATAAACTCCTTTGGAAAAACATACTAAAAATTATTATAAATGATGACAATATCTTTGTTTTATTTAAATGCAATATTATTATATTTTAGAGGACAAAAGTTAAAAATTGATATTCATTATCCCCTGTGTACTTACGATTACCAAGGCATTTGAAAAATCAGCACAGTGCGGGCAGCTATAAATACTCGAACATATAAAGCCTACCTGCTGTTAGGCGGGGAAAAGGGGTTCTCTTACACTCTGCTGACTGTCCATCAGTTTGCAACTTGCTGTGCAAAAATTCAGCAAGTTTATTTGGTGGCATGCGTCCGTATCGATGTGTGGTCCTGTGACTGCAGGAATAAATTTCCATTAACGAGCCCATACATTACCCAATTGATTTAAATTGCGGCGACCGCAACCGAAAGCGAGCTCCATATTTCACACGACAATTTCCCCACCAATTCTGGTCTAGAATTTATTGTTTGCTTTTAGCCCTCCACATAGAGAAGGTCTAACGATCTTCTAATAGTTGCTGCAGATTAATCTGGCCGCAGATGAATCAAAATGAAAACATAAAAGCGATTTAAAATCGATTAACCCGATTTGCCGACATGCAACAGGTTCGGCCCTCAATTTGGGTCTTATTATCGAAAAAGCGCGGCTAAAAACAAAGGCTGCAAATTGCCTGGGATAGTGTCGGGATCGGGGATCGTATATTGGAGATCGGCAGTCGGGAACCGGGGATCTGTTGGGTCCACCGAAGACAGAACATTCAGCGAGGCAAACGCCTACCGCAGAGTTTATTTTCTGGTATATTTTTCGAGCATTTCTTTTTCGCTTTTTATCCCATCGGCCGGGAAAGAGGTGAGAAAATTGTTGATTAGCTTCTATGGAGGCAGAAGTTCCCCTTGGACACTCATTCAGTCCCGTTTTCGGGCGATCTTGATGAAGATCAACATGCCAGCGGTGGGCGTGGTCGCATATGACTTTGATTCCTGTCGGCATTTTCGCTTTGGAGACTGGCCACGAACGATATGCTGAAAAATAATACATGTAAGCCCCAAATATATATAACTATTGGAGTATGGGATCCTAAGAAAATGTATAGAAGAGTGGAATACTCTAATGAAATGATACAAAATTAAACACTTCATTTTCCGAAAAGTATTTTAATATTTTAAAAACTAATCATATTATTTTTTTCAATATTTCTACAAAGTCATATTAATTTTATTACTTAAAATATTTCCTTACCCACTTTTTTAATTACTAAGAATTTTTTTTGCCATTATTTCTCTTGTTTAAAGATTTTTCCACCTTTCAATGGCTGATCCCAGCCCCTGCTAAACGTTCTGTAATCACGCCATATTCTAGTTGTTACAGCCATTTGCATATACTCAAACTCAAACCAAATATGCCCTCGACCGATCCCGATCCCGATCGCCGTGGATAATTATGGACTGGCCAAGCGCTTGGCTGCTGAATCCACTGACTAGTCGTTCCCTTCTGGAGCTGCCACTGCTGCCCACTATCACTTACTACACTCAACGCCCCGATCCGATCTGCGATCTGAGGCATCGGGAATCGGAATCGGAGGCACCATCAGGCCCAGAATCGCAGCGATTGTCGGAGAGGGCTAATAATAAATTCGAGCGCGTGCAAGCGCATGCCAATGCCACAACCACAAGCGCATCCACCAACCACCAGCGTTCAACCTCCAACCACACGGCACCTTGCAGCCGCCGCAGTTGCCACCACTCTTGGCCCAAAGGGGCAGAGGGGGTGGGGACCTGTGCCTTTGGTGGCAGCCGCTCTATAATTATCTCAAACTGAAATTAACCGTCGAAAGAGTCGGGAAGATTATGCGCAGCGCATCGAGATTGAGAACTGAGCAAGTGGCAAGTGCACTGGGAAAGGTATCTGAAAATGGGAAACCTCATTTTATTTAGCTAACAAATATATTTAAATATTTTTGACCAGACTTTAAATATATATTTTTGCAATATTTTTGAACTTTTTTTTAAACACAAAGAGTTTATTTAAAATCTCCAAAGAACTCTAAATTTTAAGGGGTATTAGTAAGAAATAGTATATTTTTCTGAGTGCATTTGGGGGGCAGGACTGGGAAGCGTATCGCTCGCTAACGCTGCCTCTGCATGCTAGACGCGTTTGCGTTTTCGACGGGTTGAAGATTCGCCGATCGGGTGGGAAAAGGGGGGAAGAGCCGAGATGAGACATTCTCTCACCTCGCCGCCGCGATGGTTGTGCTAATTTATTGCGCGTTAATATCGACAGGAAGAGATTCCGAGATCCCGAACCAGTTGCCCTCCGGACGGTCTCTTCTCTTCCCCTCCTCCACCGATCCTCCAGTATTCCGCTCTAATTGAAATGCTCGACTCTGGGCCTCACTTTCTAGTCTATCTACGTATCCCCATATCCATCTTATCGCCAGCGTCACACTTGCTATTACTATACACATGTTCCTACGACGGATACGCGGGATACCGCCGACACCGGTTCCCCAGTGTTCCCGAGTCTCATTAGCGGAATTACAAGTCATTACCCGCCCGAACTGACCGGAGAACTCGGTCTTGGACTCGGCAATTATAAGTAAATTAACTTTTTGGCCCAACTATGAAGATTAGAATCTAGGGTACCACCCGAGCTCGATGTATGATTGATGGATTGTCCATATCAATGACAACTCATCTGGGTAGCAAGGGGAAGTAAGTTAATAGAGTCATAGGAATGGATTCAGAGACACTGCCGACTATTTGTTTTTTCTTCATTAAATAATTAAATGTATATTTTATTTAACATATCAAATAAAACCCTAAAGTTAACTAAAACGACCCCTAGTGAGTAAAACTTTTCAATTAACTGCCCTTCTGAAACCAAACCAAACTACTCCTCATTGAATTGAACACTTCACACCAACTCCGACCAGCCAACACTAGAAATCAAGAAGATGCACTTAGCTTAATTGGATATCAGGGCAATTTCAATTAGCCCAACGATTTGGCACGCATTTAATTGCACCGAAACCGGAGCACAAATCCTTGACAGCAGCGAACGAAATCCCAAATTGCAATAAAATGTATTAAAAATGAGGCGCTTGGGCCAGACAATAAAAACCCCCTAACAAGTTGCGCCCTGCTCATTTAACATTTTACCATAAAAATGTTGAAAAACAATGGCGGCTGGTGAGGGCGACACCTCCCCTGGAAGTTCCCCCTCCCTGCTGTGGGTTTATCTCTCGGCCACATTCTCACTCTCCTCCTGGCCATGGCCACATTAGACAGCCACGTGTCTGGGTCATTATGCTGAAAGTTACACGAACGTGGCGTCGGCGTTGACGGTTACCCGTACTTTTTCCCGCTTTTCGGGCCCACTTTGAGGCGAGAGTAGAATGTCTACGCAACAAACAGGGAGATATGTCCAACCCGACCCCACCCACCAAAAAGTAAAGGCAATGCCAAGCCAATCAGCACTGGGAAAAAATTTTAAAACTACTAAAGTTAATCATTTTTGCATTCTAGTAATATCTATATTTATAGATAAAAAAATATTAAAATTAAAATAGTGCAGTAAAATAATATAAATATTATTTCGGTTCAGGAAAACTGAGAAATAGTCTGAAGTATTGTACCGAGTGTGTGAAATTTTTCTTATAAAAATTAAAGAGCAAAAACTCCTGTTTCCCGCAGTGCCAAACTGCGACTTGTAGCACAATTTGTAGCTGTCAGTGGGCCAGAAAGGCAGACATGTAGACGTGACACGTGTGTAAGTGAGTGGGCGGGTGTCAGTGGCTTAGTTAGCCAGCATTGGACCAACGTTGGTCCATTGGCGATTATCGCCAAAGACCGACTTCCCCTCGTCGGTTTTTAAAAATTAGAAACGGATTTGGCATTGCGCATAATGCGGCTTAGCTCGGAAACTCCCCGAGCAGATAGATCCGTCGGAAACAACATAATTGTTAATTTTAATGGCCTATGAAAAGCGGGGATTGTTTTGGGATTACCGCAGATGAGCAAACGTTGGTCAGGTTGAATGACAGCGGGGGAAATAAGAGTCGAGTGTCAGATTCAGGGAAGTGTGCAATGTCACTGGGTAAGTGAAATGATATCCGGTGTTGGGAGCTAAGCCCGCTTTATACAAATTATTGGATTAGCTAGCGATGAGATTTTGTTATTGATTCTTTCAAATTGTTATGACATTCTAACAAAAGATAGGGAAACTATGTTATCAGATAATAATTTAAATAGCCTTTTCTTTGGATTTTCTGTTATTTTTATATTTTAATTTTCCCTAAAATATTTTTATAGCTTCTATGTTATTTTTTGACTTGGTCTAAGGTAACTTTCCAAGTTCATTGCCACCCAGCCAAAACTTGTGATATGCGAAACCCAAAGCTCCGCGCGGTGTTCTTGGCTCTCTGTCAATGTCACAAGATTTCCGTATAAATAATTCCCGACTAACGAACCGCGGCTCCCTAGCATATATCATCGACTCGAATTACGCTGACATTTTCGTGTGAGGTCCTCGCCCAGGAGTCGCATTTTGGGTCTGAAAATGTTGCGGCAACATGTGTCACTAACATGTCAATTAGATGCCCCAAAAGAAAGAAATGAAAACTTTTGGGGGGAAGTTTTTTCAAACACGTGGCTGAGGGGACTGAGCGATAAGGTGGGCTAACTAGAGAGTTCCCCGAAAATTCAAAAAAAAAAAACGTGGAAGGAAAACGCTGAAGTGTGAACAATTTGTGGCCGAGATCCTGGCTGGCACTCAGTTAATTAAGCGGGCCGCGGAATTTCCTCCTCGTCGCACTCACATATGGCCCACCCATAGGGAATGTTTTGATTTCTCTCGCCGTCTGTCCCGCTCTCGTAATTATTTAAAATTAATGACAATATGAAAATGTGACGTCCTGGTCCCCGAACTGGCGCCATTTAAGCGCTCCGTTCGCATAATTTATTAATTGTCAGCTATATTTGACATTTCCAATGTGTTGGCAATCAGGCGGGGGAGTTCGGTGGCTCGGTTCGGGGGCTTTGGGGCGACATGGCATTCAATTTGAATTTGTTGGGGATTGTTCGCTTTTCTGTCGAAGTGTGAGAATTATACGGTGCATACGGGAATATGAGAGTGTGGCGCTGGTTTTCCTTGTCGAATGTCGTAAGTTTCGACGCGCTCATTAGCGTTGTGTTATTTATACTCTCAGCAAAGGATAAAGCAGCCGTATAAAGTGGGTGGAAATCAAATTAAGAGAGGAGTGTTATCGAAAAAAGTTAGCTTTTCTTTTCAAATTATAAAAAATACGATTTTAATAAAGAAAATTAAGCTATGAACATTTATCTTTATTTTTAATTGTACAAAAAATATTAATTTAGACACAGGAAAATATAAATTACATTACTAATTAATGTAATAAAATATTTAGATTAATTAAAAATAATTTTTTTGTAGGAAACAATTTATTAACCATTTCTTGAACATCAAAATAAAACATTCATCTCATTTTGGTCTTATATAAATGATCAAAACATATTTAAAACACAAACTTGTATTAAATATTGAATAATTCTTTAATTATATTGTAATATAAAATGTCTTATCAATTTCTCATTTTTAAAATTAAACACTTTGAACACATCAACCATGTTTCATTCGATGCCTTTGCATACCGAATGGCCTTCTCATTTTGCCTGCCACTTGTGTGGCCCCAGAGATCTGACGATTCCGTCCAGCCCCCTTTACGCCCATCGAATATTTCCCATTTTCCAGAACTCGTGCGCAAAAGCGACGCCCGAAAACAAACTACAGCAAAAAAGAAATGAGAACATTTTCATAATAATTTAATGGCTGTGTTTGAAATCGGATATCGCCACATGTGTGGGGCTGTTGGATGTGTGTTGCCTGTCACTTTTCACATTGCCTGCGACATAAAAAATAATTTATTTGGTTAGTGGCCATAAATGTTTCATTTGACAATTTCTCATCTAATTTTGCACTAACTGGGCGACATTAATCAGGAGCGATTTGTGTGAGTCGCTGACTATTTATAGCTATCGAGGGGAGTTCAACATCATCATCAGCGAGTGACATGTGTTTTTCCTGCTCGCTTTTATTTGGAACAGGTGAATTCTCCACACCAAAAATGCACATAAATTCCCTTCAGCGATCATTTATCAATTTGTCTCTTTCGACTCGAGTGCAGCCAAGTAGCGCGCTTTCTGAACAAATATTTGTAATTAATTAAACCCGAATGTAGACTATAATAATTTAATGCCTACCGTTGTCCAGCCCCAAACAACACGCGCTCCATAAAATTCTGAATCGATCTGTAACCGTTTTAGCTGGAAAAGCCGCATGACGTCCTCCGAAAGAAAAGCCGGTGAACAGGTGCCTTTTATTCAACGCGAGCGACTGAAAAATGCAGCAGCATAGTAGAAAATTCATCAGAAGGCGTGTTAATTAATAGTTTTCTAGGTTAAAGATGTTAAGCAGTCTTTATTCGACGCATTTTCGGTTGGCAATATTTTAATAAAAATTATTTTTGATCAAATCTTTAAAGAAATTTCACAAAAAAATATCAGTACTTTGACTGAAACTATACTTAAAATGACCCAAATATTAAATGGCGTACCTCGTTGACCTCGTAATTTCATTCCCTATCGATTGGCATTCATAAAAAAAAAAAATGTTTGCAATTTTTTTTTTAAATAATTATAAAATTTTTTTCGAAAAAAATTTCAAAAAATAAATTTTTTTTCTGGAAACGCCAAGTTTTAGAGAATTTAACTACGAGTTCAGGAAGGTATCCCATTCCATATTCGGACAATTATTGCCATTTATATGGCCGAAATACTGACTCTTTTATTGACGGAAAATGAAGATTTAGATTTTTGGCCCAAATCTAATTTTTTGTAAAATTTGTTTTTGCTATTACTTTTGCAAAAATGGTCCCACATTAAAAAGGCGAACTGTTCTGAGCAGATAACAACCTTATTATTAATATCAGTGCACTTTCCGGCTGATTTGGAAGATTTAAAAAATTTTCAATTTTTCGATTTTTTTATAAGGGGTAGCATCAGAATTTTTCGAAAAAAATTTCAAAAAATAAAATTTTTTTCTGGAAACGCCATGTTTTAGAGAATTTAACTACGAGTTCGGGAAGGTATTCCATTCCATATTCGGACAATTATTGCCATTTATATGGCCGAAATACTGACTCTTTTATTGACGGAAAATGAAGATTTAGATTTTTGGCCCAAATCTAATTTTTTGTAAAATTTGTTTTTGCTATTACTTTTGCAAAAATGCTCCCACATTAAAAAGGCGAACTGTTCTGAGCAGATAACAACCTTATTATTAATATCAGTGCACTTTCCGGCTGATTTGGAAGATTTAAAAAATTTTCAATTTTTCGATTTTTTTATAAGGGGTAGCATCAGAATTTTTCGAAAAAAATTTCAAGAAATAAATTTTTTTTCTGGAAACGCCAAGTTTTAGAGAATTTAACTACGAGTTCGGGAAGGTATCCCATTCCATATTCGGACAATTATTGCCATTTATATGGCCGAAATACTGACTCTTTTATTGACGGAAAATGAAGATTTAGATAAAAAATTAAAAATTGGTCAAAATTAAACATTTTTAAAATCAGCCGGAAATTAATTGGAATTGATATTTTGGGTAATTAGCTGCATAAAACTATCCGTTGTTTTTGATTTCGCATCCTTTTTGGCCAAGTTAAACGAAAAAAAATACTAAACATATTCATATTTTTAGTAGAGATACAAAACGGTACTTTAAGTGCAAAAAAAATACTATAATTAATATATCATCAAAATATTAAACAATTTATATATATTTTTTTTTAGTAATCTACCTATTAAATAAAAGTAATATTTTCAACCCCGATTTTAAACATATAGCTTTTTTAAAATTGTTCCTAATTTTGTATTATTTAAATGCTTCCCCGTTTAAGGACCACACATCAGCTGCACTAGTGAATAAATTGTTGGCATTTCGATCGAATCAATTGGTTTGTCAATTTTATATATATTTTTTTTTAGTAATCTACCTATTAAATAAAAGTAATATTTTCAACCCCGATTTTAAACATATAGCTTTTTTAAAATTGTTCCTAATTTTGTATTATTTAAATGCTTCCCCGTTTAAGGACCACACATCAGCTGCACTAGTGAATAAATTGTTGGCATTTCGATCGAATCAATTGGTTTGTCACTGCATCAGCAATGTGTCGATGGCAACAGCAACATGCACGGCGGCAACATCAACAACAGCAGCAGCGGCAGCCACAAGGTGCGTAAATTTAGAACAAGAGCCACCCAAGTGGCTAAGAGTGTCAATTCGTGAAAATTTCACAAATTCCAATCGATGTGAATAATCAGAATTGGCGGCGACAACAACAGCAGCACAAAAGGCACTTTGATGTGCTAACTAAGAAGTGTCCCCTGAAAAAAAACAAAAAAAAAGGGAAGCACAGAAAAGGGAAAAAGTACTGAGAGGGAAAATAAAAGCGAAACAACGTTGTTGAGTGACAAACAATTGCAAGTGAAAGGCGGGTGGCGGGAGGTGCGGGGCACGAAAGAGGGAGGAATTGCAGCAGTTGTGCAAAAATCTTGCTCTTTTTAATCGCTTTTTACTTGGCTTTGTCTCGTGCGACTTTTAATTAAGTATATTGCCTGCAGCCTGGCAACAGCAACACCGAAAGCAGCAGCAACATCTGCTGCTTCTTCTTGGGCCAAAACTAATTTCTCCAGGCACTGAGCGAAATTATTAAATGTTTGGTTAGTGAAAGGCAATGAAAATTAAGATGCTCCTTATTTTTTATGTATTTCGTATTTAAATACAAATTATAATGGAACAAAAAAACCTCTCAAATTTGAAAGGATTGGAATGCTTAAGAACTCTAACTAATTCCAATTAGACTTATTTTTGCCAGTGTAAGCACACACCGTCGCACTCAATCCCTGCTCCTTGTGGCTCATTTATTTGAGTGCTGTAATTGTTAACAAGCTACGGACAAGTTGCAAGTTGTCTGCTGCACTACCATCTTGTTTTGCCGCCCTCTCTTTCGCCTCCTCTCTTCCTCACTCTCTCTCTCTCTCTGTCAGAGACTGGCGCCCTCTCTTTCGCTCCCCCTCGAGTGCGTGCGCCGTAGTTAGAGCTTTCAACATTCTGCTGCCATTTTAGCCGAGAAACGCCCTCAATCATCCGCCCGGTTGGCACTCAAAATTCGCACTCAGTTTCCCCTCACTGGAAGTGTTCGCCCTCTCTTTCTGGCCGCCTTCAGCCGTCTCGCTCGCTCACGCATCCGGGCTTAACCCCCCCGCCGCCGCCAAAATGGCCGCCTGCAAGTTTTCGCTCACTCAAAAACCTGCTCTCTTTCTTCGCTCCTTCGCTTTCATTTCGCATTCGTCGCAGCTGCCGTTCGCACGGAAATTCGTCGCCCGGTTTCTATTTATATTTTTAGGTTAGGTGTATACATATATACATATATTCCCCATTATTTCCTTTGATCTGTCGCTTATTTTGCACCTGATTAATATTAAATTTTATTCGGTCTCTCGACTCGCTGATTACTTTGATTATCATTTTTCACGCTTCGCCGAACCAAATTCACAGGCCGTAAAAAAATGTGTAAAGGCGACGAAAAACGCGAAGGCCACTAAAAAACTAGGAAATTTATGGCGGAAAATGTAGTTTTTCCTCTCGGTGGCCATTAAAATCACTTCGTGGCCCATTGAAGTGTGGTGAATATAAAGAAAAGATTTATGAGATGAAACGATATTACTTATCATATGAAATGTGGGAATTTTTTAAGAAACTTCTAAAAATATACAAAACAGTTTTAAATATAGTGATTATAGAATTTTTTTATGATAATCTAGGGATAGTAAGTTTTTAAGAAATATAGTTTTAGCTTAAATTGTATTTCATGTTTTCTTTTCTCAAATTAAGTTGAAGTATGTTGAAAAATATCTTAAACATCTTACAATTTATAAGTATACCTATTTTGCCGACACTTTGTGACTTTTTGGAATGGCGGAAAATCGTTTTGCGTAGCGTTGACATCTTATTACGGCGAATAACGAAATAAGCAAGGCAATTAAGTCGGCTGCAGCTGGCGCCCCCGCAAGCAAATAAGCTTGGGAGCAGATGTATCCGTAAGATACATTTCATTCCGGGCGCTCGCATGTGCAAATGCGCCACTCAAGCCGTGTGTCTGTGTGTCTGGCCTGTAATTAGTGGCAAGTTTTTGTCTCCGCTCTCGGTTTTCGCCTGGATAGACGAAACGAGACGAGACGAGGCCATCCAGATATGCCGGCAAAAGATGAGCTACAAATTTCTCAAGTGTCAACACCAAAACGGAGATGCTGCTGCTTTTTGCATCTAGCGTCCCCAAATGAAATGAACATTTTTCATGGCCTGGTTGCATTTGTTAATGCAGACTTGTCATTTATTAATAGTCAGGTTTTCCCTGAGCATCCGAGATGCTGCTGAAGATATTGATGAAGACTTCACTAGATCAATCAGCAGGCAGTTCATTTGCTGCCAACAGTTGGCCCACATATACACTGCATACTTTCCCGATTATCCGGAGGATCTTTCCTTGGGCACTTCATTAGCCGGTTGACAGCTGCTAATGAACCTTTCAAAGCACAACCTCCTTTTGCGGCAAGTTCATTGAACGACTCGGGCGGCGTGCACGAAATTGCGAAACTAATTTACAATGGTATTACTTTCGTTTAAGTGGGCAGGGATTCCAAAGCTGATGCTACCCTCTTGGGTGAGTATTTTGGGCGTGGAAAATGTATAAGAAATTTTAAATGTTTTATTGGAATGGTAAGTAAACATATTTGCCTTTCCATTTAGATCATAAATTTAATGCAATTTTTTATCATTATAATTAATTTTTTTGATATCAACTATGATTTAGAAATAATTTATCGATTTATGATAATAAATATTTCCCCGAAATTCGAATACCCGCCTGCAGAAATTTCCCCGGGTATCGAAATTTCTTTTCCCCTGCAGGACCAACTTAAATTGCAGCGATAAGCTTTAAACTGCGAGCACTTCCGGCACATTGGGCCCGACTCCTTGGCCATATGTGTGGGGTATGCATACGTACATAAATATGTATCGCAGACAAAGTATATAGCACATGTACTTTGCGTCCAGCTCGGAAAGTGTTGGCAAGGATATGCTTAAACATGCAAATTTTCAATATGCAGACAAAACAGACACAGGCACAACATGCATGCCTGCCCAGAATCGCCAATGTGAACTGGTGGACTGGTGGACTTATATGGACTGGGTGGACTGAAAATTTCACTGGCTGAACGTGAAATGCAATTGGGGCCATCCGCCATTGCCATCGCCATCGCCACCGCCGCCCCTCCCCTTTCATCGACCCCCTTCGATGAAATGGCCCGATTGTGTTGAAGTGTGATGTAGGCTTCGCTTGTTGGCCGGGCCAAGAGGCCTTTGGCGCATTTCTGTGTCGTGAAATTAATTTCTCCACTCCGCTCTTGTTAAAAAGTGCTCTTTGTTTTTTATACGATGTGTGTATGTGCCCCCAAATCACCATAATTAAACACGCCTGGCCAGGGGTATCGTAATGCCGCCTAGTTTGCACTTGGCGGCTTTCTAAAGCCCATTTCGGGACATTAGTTAGTTCTAATAATTAAACAAATATTAAGGTGCAAAAATATGTTGTATTAAAAGTAATTAAGAAATCATTATAGGAATATATTTAAATTTAAAAATATTTTTATGTTTTCTTAAAATGTAATCACATATCTTTCCCTTTCATTTCATCAATTATATTCTCGCTTTTTATTTTTTATTGATTTTAAAGTTCGGTTTTCGTTTTTTATGAATAAGAGACTTACCGCTAGCAAACCCTTATATTTTTTCAAATCCCCTGACATTTTGGTCTCTGTGGTAGCACTCCCTCCATCCCTCCTTAAGATACTCGTCCATAACTATCATTTATCATCTCGAAACACACGCCGCACACTCGGTTACCACTCAGGAATGAAAAGCCACAAAAAAGTTGCCAAATCATGGGACCCAACGATTCGTCCGCTGGCCAAATGTACTCGTATCTTCATTTGACATGCTGACGTTCATGGCGTGGTCTCCGTTGTTGTTTTCCATGTTGGTTCTTTGATAAATTGAATAAATTTGATGGTATAATTAACTCATGTTCGTGGCTAATGTGAACGCGATCCGCCCTCGTAATTAAATATCTGGTTATTCCATCCAAGCGATAAAGTGGATCACGATATTTTATTCGCTTAAAGGTTTATTTTCTAAGCTTTAAGGACATGTGCCTCTGCGGAGGCGGAAATAAATCCGCGCCAAAGGATACAATTTATGTGGAAGGGCAGCAACCCTCGGGTGAAACCGGAATACACGAAAAATAATTTAGATAAAGGTTAACATAATTTTGATAAGGCGGCCACAGAAATTTATATGCTCGCACCTAACTGCAAATTGTGTGTAATGAGCTAAGCGGAGACCACCTTTTCCGACCCTCCGTCACTCTTAGCCTTCTCCCTCGCAGTTAGTGGCACCTTTCATGTTTTCTAAGCCCGAAGAAGACATAAATTTGTTAGCGCCTGCCTGGTCAAGATCCCGAAACTCGTCCTTTTGGGGGTGTTTTTGTCTCTTCTTTTTTTCTGCCTCCTGTTCCTGTCCCGTGCCCAGAAACACAGAAAAATTAGTCGGGAGATAGGATGTTAAGGTTGCGCCGCCTGCGAGATCGGTCGCCCGAGATAACTTGCTTCATATTTATGTTGGAAATTAGGCAAATTTTTAGTGGCGAGATAATTTGTGTACGACTTTGTCGCAGTGAGTGAGAAAATTCTAGGTATCTGCGGTGCATCAGAAAATTTGTGGGTTTTCGTGGCCAGAATGAAAATAAAAATGTTGTAACGCTTTGGAAAGCAAGATAATACAATTTTTATGGATAAAAGTAGAGAGTTCTTAGTTAGTCACAAATTCTCATGGCTTACAAAAATGTTAAGGGGATGGAAATGTGGTAAAAATTGTATTATTTACTTACACTTATGCAATTAAGAAATCGAACTACAGGCAATAATACCAATATGTAAACTTTGTTAGCCTTATAATTAATGTTGGGAATAACTCGATATATTTTTTATAACAATATGACACTTTCTCACAGCTTTTCCCGAACTCAGGCACACGGTAAATTAAGCCATTTGGAAAGTTCGGCTCGTTGGTCAAAAACGATTTTTTAATTGCAAGCTTCGAGTGTATAATTATTGGTTAGTTATCGGTTAGGTAAAATGCCTTAGCCTCTGAGTTTATATAAGCCATATTTAAATGTTGGCCTGCCTCTGCTTTTCTGACCCTCTTTTTAGAGGCCCATTTGAGTGTTTGCCGCGTGGTATGGCCCATGGGCAGCGAAATTAAGTTATTAAATATTTTACCTATGTGTTTCACGTGATTGAGTGTTTGGCATGTGATTAAAGGCGATTGACAGGGTGAGTTGGAAATATATGGTCAAATGTGAGAGTAATAGGAGGTTTGTAAAAGAAGCATAAGTTAACAAAATGATTAAGGGGTTATAAAATAAATTAAAATTATATTTTAGATCACAACTACCGTGACAAACTGTATTCTATTTTTTATTAGTGGAATTTACAAATTAAAATCCACTCAAATTCGCCATGTAAACAACTCCGACAACGTTCGCTGCCCATTTATCTGCAGATAGCGATATAGTCGCGATGTGGAACCCTTTCTAGCAAACAACACTTTAAAATGTTAATGGCCGTGTAAGGCAGGCCAACGAAATTAATAACAAACGTCCGTGGAGCAGACATACATCATTAGAAATTGATGACGCATGTCGCGTGCAACTGCATCCATTGTCGATGGCATGCAACCCTTTTAGAGTTCATAGCTTCAACAGAGGCAGAGGCTACTAAAACACGGAGTAGTAATTAATTAGACTTTCATAAAGAGTACAAAATTCTATAAATTATATTTCATTGCCGTTCCCGAATGTCAGTGGCCATGCGCGACTGCGCATCACGTGTTGCAGGTTGCAACTGCAACTAGCAACCAGCAACCAGCAACCAGCAACCTGCAACCCCACCCATCGGCTGAATTAACGTTATTAATCGCTGTGCATATTTTCAAAAACATTTATTGTGCCGCCATTGCAATCGCATGTTGGCAGAAAACTGGGCACTAAACCAAAAATAAATACAAATAAGAGCCATTCGCTTTGTGTTATAAATTGTTTATTCGTTTTCATCGCTCCTTCGCTCTTTTTGCACATAATTTAATCAAGTGTTTATAGTAATTGGTTTTGCATTTGCTTTTCGGGAGGGGAGTGTCTAGGGGGTTTAATTCAGCGTGGAATTCTCACAATAATTTGCAGTTTTAGGAACACATGGGGACGACAACAGAAACACAGCAAAAGTGGGTTGTATGCATACTGCTAGGCCTAATTAAATTAACTAATACTGTTATAATGCTACGAAAATTACAATACAGTGAAACCGGTAAAGACGGTTTTCTAGCTTAGCATCACATGCAACATCGAATGCTTCTTTGGATGTTGCAGCTACATTTCGGGGTTATTTACAAAGGGTATTCTGTTTTTTTTTGTTCAACAACATTGCACATACATTTCGTTGATACTCTGATGTGGTCATTAAATCGAATGAATTTGTGGGTATTTTTAGGAATAAATGGTTTGTAAATATACTATTAGATTTTATGATATAAATATATATCCCTTTATTGCACTCCACAAGTCAGTTAAACTTTAAAAACAGGCCCAAAAATATTTTTGTGTTGGCAGTAAGTATTTGAATAGCTTTAACTTTTAATTTCTTTTTTATAGTATTTTAAAATAATAAGTGTTAATTTTTTAATTTTGATTTGAAAGTAGATTTTTCATTATTTTGTTGGTAATAATATTTTTAGAATTCTCACAGATTTAATGACCACATGAGAGTATTTTTTTGGGTGGGGCAGAGGGGGGAATGGGTGGTGTTTTTGGGTGGCTTAGTGGGTTGTGTTAACACTTTTTATCCTAAGGACTTTCCGCCCTGCTGGAGGCTGGTGGCGAGGCCTGGTGCTGGGGCACCTGATAGGGACTGAATCGCTGTGGATAGTGACTCAGCTGAGGTCGCGCTCTCAAATCCGGTGACGCCGAGCCGCACGAGGAGGTGGGCGTGGCTGGGGCGGGGGGCGCCGCCGCCATCGGTGGAGGGGGTGGCGTTCGGTTGGCGCCCGCTGCTGCCAAGGCCAAGGCCGCCTGCTGATTGGCACTCGCCAAGAATCCGGCTGTGAGTTGCGGCCACTGCTGCTGCCACATGCCCAGCTGAAAGGCGCTGAGGTGACTGGCTGGAGGGGGCGGGGGCGGCGCCGCCGATCGCTGGTACAAATGCGGCAGCAACATCTCCGTGTACGGCGATCGGCCAAACATCTGCAAGTGCTGACGGGCTTTCTCCAGCAGCGCCAAGGAGGCAGCGTCCGCCTCCTGGGGAGTCAACTGGGACATCAGCGGATCCGGGAAAAATCGCAGGGGAGCCGTTCGCATGTGTTGGTCGAAAAAGAACGCATCCATGGGATCCCTGAAAAAATTATATTACATTTTATTTAACTTAAATCAATTACAACAAATTAAAATATTTTTAGAAATATTTTTAAGATGTAACTATTTTCTAAAATCAATTAACTCTTCAATTGTATTCTACATTTTTTTGATTCTAACGACCGAACCAATAACAGAACTTGCTCTTAAAAGCCCATTGCCACTCCATTAAGTTCGAGTTGCAGACAATTCCAATTCCAATTCCGACTTGGGGAAGTTCGAGCTTGGAACTTGGAGAAGGAGAAGGAGTTGGAGAACTTGGACTGTCAGAACCCGATGAGCAACTTGTTGCTGCCGCCACTTCAGCCGGAGCAATAACATAATTACGTCGAAAGTAACTGCCAATTGCCGACACTAAACAACAGGAACAACAACACCAGCAACAACAGCAACAAGAGCCACATTCACTCATTATTTTCGTGTTTTCATTTCATGTACGAATCGGCTTCAAAGTTAAAAGCGCCGATCTGTAATTTACGCCACTTAAGCCGCCGCCGTGCCGGCTACAACAGCAACATTGCTCTTGGTGTTGCTGCTGCTGCTGTGCCCGTGTTGCTGCTGGCGGCAGAGCATTTGCCGTCTTAATAGTCGCCGCCTTGCACACTTTGAAGTCGCTGTCGAAAAAAGGGCAGCAGTCCAGTCAGAAATGCTGGAAAAATGTTCATTTTCGACTGATCCTGTCGGGAGTAGGGCAACATGTTGCTGAGAGAAGAGCACATGTTGCTGGTGCGCAGAAATGTTGCGGGCAATTTTCACTGAATTAGCAATGATTAAATATCTTTAATAATAGAAATATGCCTAGAAATAGTTTATTAAACAGCTAATTTATTGACTAAATAAAATTCTTTTAAAATTGCCCATGTAATTTTCTGGATTCTAAAGGCAAATAAAACGCGGTCCGACTCTTCCACTTACAGTCTCTGCAAACTACTATGTGTGTCGAAATCACACACCGACTTGAGCTGTCATATAATCATATAAGTTCGATCCGATTGATCGCCGGTGCTGCACGTTGCATGCTAATTGAAGAGGCCAGAACCTGCGGACTGGCACTTTCACACATTTTCGCTAATCAGCGGCAAGTTGGGCTACTGTATCGGCTTTACGGCTCAACAGGCCATCGTAAATTAGGCCATAAATCAGACATGACCCCATAAAAAGCGAAACGGGGGCAACTACAAGAGTTTCTCAGTGGAATCCGGAGTCTGGGGAAGCAGCAGACTTACCTATCAAAATCGCTGAGACGCGACGAATCGCGAAATCCCTTCGCAAACGGATTCGAATCGATTTTCAGTTTCGTAATCAATTGATTCTGATAGGCCGTCACGGCCGTGAACACGGTCTCCGGGAAAACGAAGGTTTTATGGTCCATATCCTGCAGCTCCTTGGGGTTGCCGGGGATGCTCTGGCCGTGGCTCAGACGCACCAAGTGGATCCTGGGCTGGTAGCGGTGCATTGAGTTCAGCACGACCTGTGGAAAGGGAGGGGAACGGAAAAATTCCCTGAATGCGAATTGTTTGTTGTGGGCCTTATAAAAAATGTACGTCCATAAAAAAGTAGTCGACGTTTGTTTTGACTGTCCTCGCAGCGTCTTTTTACACTTCTCCCCCACTCGTTTGCAGCCCCCGGTCTTTATGGCCGTGATAAAAACGGTAGCAGGCTCGAAAATCCCAGAAATATATATGCGAACAGGGTCTTGAGCCTGCTCGTATTTGCCACCAAATTGCCAACAATTTTCATTCATTTTTGTGCGCGCGCAGTGCCATTTGCATATGTGTTGCATCCGTATTCGTACTTGTATGTGTTGGCCACCCTGGCTGACCCCTTTTGACCTCGCCGATTCCGGAAGACAATGCCAAGACGCCCGCCAGTTTATGTGTTTTTGTCTCTCGGCCTAAATTATTCATAACTGAATCATGAGATGACTGAAGTTTGGACTATAAAAGCCGGGAAGGATGGTGGGACTTGTTTTAAAGGTGAAACTGTGGCTGTTTATTACATTTATTTAATATATTAATGAATGCCGAACCGTTATTTAAATTTTAAAAAATATATACCCACTGCCTTCACAATTTCCCTATTGATTTTCCCCGCCCTTTTTCTGGTTCCCGTGTATCCTGTCCCACAAATTTCGACTCACCTGTCCGCTCTTGTCCATCTCGTTGTTTGTCAACTTCACCTTTTCGAAGGAGACGACCTGTTTTCTCAGTGCCTCCGGACTTAGGGGGCAATCCGGATGGGCGTAGATACGGGCGGGAGGCGGCGGATCCGCTTTTCCGGCCACCAGCCACGAGCTGCGATGGTAGGCGTAACGGTATCGCCGCGAGTCCAGCGGTACGACGTCCAAAAGTACGGCATATCGGTCCGCCGGCTGAATTTGCCTCAAAGGACCCGAGAAGCTCACTCGAACGGTGGGAAACATGCGTCTAAAAAATTAAAAAAATTAAATATATATTGCAGTATGGATAAAAACAATATTTTACTATAATAAACCCTGAATATTTTTTAAAATAATATCCAAACTTTGTTTTGAGTGCATCAGAGGTCGTTGAAAAATGTTAGTGAACTTAAGGAAACCCACACAAAAAAGCAAGAAAATTGTGAACTATTTTCTTTTATTGCCCGCCATTGTTTTGCGACACAAAAAACTAAAAAAAAAAAGGAGGTGGCGAGCTAGCGAGGTATGTAAATAAGACGCATATTTAATTTTATGACTTTTAGCACGTTTTTGACACATTTCCGCAAGCGATGTCGTCGTCCTGAACGCAGGACGCTCACCCAGCGGGCGGTCGGCAAGGGGTGTGTACGAACACCACCCACCCACTAACCACCCACCGACTCCCGGAATATCGTGTTTGTGGTCGCAGGTAAGTGTAAATGACGCTAATGACCCAGCCCAGTTTTTTGTCATTTGTCCTGCCGCATGAATGCCTACTAAAGCCGATGTTCTGGCTTGGATAATTATAATTGATTTGCTTTCTGCTGCTTTGGTAAGCTAATTGTGCCACATTTGTCTAACAAAATGGTATTATTGAGGGTTCTTTTTGTTTTACAGGAAATAATATCCACAAATATTGATTGCTTTCTAGGAACTGAAATATAACTTGAATTTGGTTTTTTGAACACATTAAACACATTTCTTACTTAATTTCCGAAGTGTTAATTTGATCATTTCGGTTGAAGAAAGGTCTTTCACTGTCAAACACGCAAATACAATTTGTACCTGTTTAAGTAGGTCTAACTGAAGATTTTCTTTCTAGTCCAATTTCCCTGCTGCCTTCTACCCCACCGCTGAAAAGCCTTGTTTGTTCGAGCTGTGTTTACAGCCCATTATTCTGGAGGGCGGTTCCAGTGTCACCACGATTGTTTTAGCCAGCGCCTAACCGTTGGGGCCGCGTATTTATCGCAGTTACCAGGCCAAAACGAATCCGAATCGCAGCCTGTAATTGTGATTTGTGCTGTAAGTTCGTAAGCTGTTTCTGTTGCATTCGCAGTTGCATGCCACAATTAGCACCATTGTAGCGGGCACTTAACGTGTTCCGCTTATCTCGATATCTGCACGGACTCGCGAGCAAACCAACTGACTAACTTCACTCGAGCCTGACCGCCAAAACTCAAGAACGGAAGCCGCCAAACCGGAAGCTCCCATTTTGTTTTTACCCCCGAAACGAAGTGAAGGAATTTCTATAAGAAGCTCAGGCTAGAGAAGTATGCAGGGAGTAAATAATATAATTTCTTAAAAGTTCCATTTAATTAAAATAATATTATTTTAATGATTAAATTTTTTTCTCAGGATTATTTAATTTTTTTTTTTTTTTTTGGACATAACATTTTTTTGAAGTAACTAAAGTATTGTTAACACTTTTCCGATGGCCTGTCCGACCTGCTAATGTGATCCATAAATGTGTGAAAGCCGAGCAACTGCCACGCCCCGATTTGATGGCCCATATCTAATGCCGCCCCCGCCTTTCTGCGTTTTTTTTCGGTTTGTGGTGTTTTTGCTGCTAGGCGGAAATGTCGTAAATCATATTCCAGCATTTACATACATTTTACGAGCTGGATGGCCGCCCGAGGGCAGCTGAGGCAAAGCAAAAGCCAAGCCACTCCCCTGACAAACTGGACTTTTTGTTTTCGTGGGGGGTTTTCCCAGATCTCCCCAGCTTAGTTCGCCCGCTGGCCGAGCTTCTAAGTGTGGATTTTATGTATTTGTTTATGGGAAAATTAGGGAAATGGCTTTTACTCAGTTTTTCGGACCGCGCAAGAGAGCTTAGGTGCCAAAGGTTACAATTATGAAGTTTACACACCATTTGCCATGGGGTGGCTCTTTCAATTAGTAGCCATATATACGTAGGAACATGTAGGAATGGCAATTCATTATCAACACCTTTGTTACAGCAAATTAAGCCGCAAGGTCTAAATTAATAAAATGCAAATTAGCCGAGCGAGAGGCCTAAACAAAGCGAAACTAAAAAAGCAACCCCCGAAAATGACAGGAGAACCATAACTTTGATCTTATCGCCAGCTGACAACACTCCCCCAGTTGACTATCTTTTATTAGTTGATTAATTCATAACTGCGGACCTGCACCTTTCCCCTAAAACGGGGGATTAACTTGTCCCAATGTATCTGCTGACCAGTTCAGCTGCCCAGAAATATTAATGAAGTTGTGGAAAACGTAGGATACGAGAAGTATCCTGGCCTGCAAGGGGTTGCACCATGGAAATTGCAATTGCCACGCATCCTCTGAGGCCAGGCTACTGTCCTCAAATATCCTGAAATATCCTGCGGCGGCTGATATGCGTGAAGAGTTTGTCGCAAAATATTGACAAACTCTGGGTATTTTCGCTGGGTCAACAAACAATTAGCCCGCCTGCTCGACTGCTGACTTTTGCCTCCATTGTCCTTTGTCTTTGGAAAATGCCAACCTCAAAACCGCTGACAGCGTGACAAAATCGCAAACCACGTGATATTTTATTTCGGCAACCGCACGCACAAAGAAATCCATCCCAACCTGACCGCGTAACAGGTAAAAAATTCTAACGCTCTGACTCCCTGACTCCTTTTTGTTTTGCCTGTTCGGCTGTAAATCATCTGAGAAGTCTTCCACTTTTTGTACGGTTTCAAATGTGTTGGCCATTTGCGGCACTTCTTGTCTG
The DNA here is from genome assembly GCA_037075245.1 of Drosophila mimetica. Lineage (NCBI taxonomy): Eukaryota > Metazoa > Arthropoda > Insecta > Diptera > Drosophilidae > Drosophila > Drosophila mimetica. The sequence goes on from JBAMCH010000007.1 coordinate 951,785, forward strand.
CTCTTCACGGTTTCCTTCCGATGAGAGCCACGCATGCGCATTTGCATGTGGAGGCAACATTTTCACAGCTGCCGTATAGAATGGCATTTTAAATGGATGAGAAAGAGGAAAAAAATCGGTGGAAAATATGGGAAGATCTAAAAAAATTTAAAATATAAATAAATAAATAAATAAATATTTTATGATTTAAAAAAAATGTTACTTATTTGGCCACAGATGTAAATATTATGTTTCTTTAATCTCGGAATTAAAAATATGTAATCTTCCCCTAAACAAATTCTTAATTATTTGACTAATTTTAATTATTATTTAGTTCATAGCAGAACCAAAGAATAATATTATTTTTAATATTTTCTTATCTATAATTTCCAGCACTATAAAGTACCTGTTTCTGTACTTTTGCCGTTACCGAACTATATTCCCCATGACAGACTGCAGCGAGTCATGCCATCGAATCGACTTCAGAAGCTAAACCCCCAGTCACATATTTTGCAATTTAAAAAGTATCATTCACATACAAAAAGTCCCGCATTGCCACACCCACTTGGCCACCTGGCCCGCCCCTTTCGTGGACATGTTTAGCTGTAGCAAACGATGTGCTGACATAGATGGATATCGCTCGGAATCGGAATTATTCTACTGCTACTGCTACTGCTACTGCTGCCGTTTTCGGCTTCTGTTCGTTTTTCATATGCCATTCTGTTGCATGCGTCCGTCAAACCCGCACAAATGTAAATAAGTGTTGGCCGTTCATCGGTATCCTTTGACTAATTACAGGGCCCGAAAGCCAAAAAAACAGAAACAGAAACGCAAAAACACGAAGCCAGGAGAGCAAGTGTCCCGAAAGCCAGAAAGCCAGAGGACATGCAAATGCGTTGTTAGCGCGACAATCGGCGGCTATTACAATGCAATTTATACTTGCTGTGGATCTCGGGATGGGGGCCCAAAATGCGGGGAACCGGGACTGCGAAAGGAGTAAATTTGTTAATGTGTCGTAAATGCGCAGGAAGGGGGGAGGGGGTTAGCCGCCTGTTGACGGCCACCAAAGGGTTAAGCAACACAACAAAGCCAAACAAACAAAAGTTGCCAGGCAAAAAAGCAAGAAACAGTAGCAAAAATATGGAAAACATTAACACTCCATGAGGCGTTAGTAGTCGAATATGAGATACCTAGGATGAGTTTTCTAAAGGAACTTTCAAAATATCTATTTCTATTATTTCCTACCAACACATAAATATTTTTAAAGAATTAAAAGCATATAGCTCTTAATAATTATTTAAAAAAATGTATGTATTTAAACAATTAAATGATAATTTAGATTTTTATTTATTTATTTTACAGTGTAACCCATGAGACTAACACAGTTCCATCATGCCCAATATCCTCAAAGAGATCCAAAAAAAATCCACAAACAAAAGAAGGGAGATCCTAACTACCACCTAGCGACTAATGCGCCTTTCGCATGTTTCCTGGGAGAGAGAACGAGGAGGCCGAAAACAAAGCACAAAAAAAGCAAAAGTTCTTTGCCCCAAAACTTGTATGTTTCATGTTCATGTTTCGTTTTTATTCGCATTTCCAAAAGCCCCCCGTAAAACCTCCAACCCCAAAACATTCGCACGAGAATCGAAAATATCGCCGAGCAATAATTCCTTCAACTTTTGTTGATTTGCGAATGAAAAGTCGTTTAACCCCGGTATTTTTATTTTTATGTGGGTATGCGTGTTTGGGTTTTCGGGGAATACATATATAGCCACTTTTTCGAGCCAAAACAGCTGACGAAATGGTCTTCGGTTTTTTTTTTCTGCTAATCGAAAATCGACGCAAATTATTTCGATGCCTTGTCAATCAAAATTGCTTGATGTAAATGAGGAACTAACCGAAAAGTTGTTGATATTTTCCAGTTAAGGCGGAGGGGCGTTCGAAGGGGCGTGGCCGAGAGCTACAGCTTAAGAGGCGCTGTGAGTGGGGAGCTGTGAGTTTGGCTTTTACATGGGTGAAAGGCGCATTAAAGTTTTTATTGATTGTGTTTCGTTCGAGGACTTTTCGTGGGCTTGATTGGTGGCCGATTGCCGGGGGCGGCATTATGGTTATGACCCGGACTGCCCCACGCCAAACCCCCTCCCCCAACACACGCCTCTCTTTCACCGCCGGCAAATTGAATTCCAACGAATGTTTAATGAAATAAAATGCATGTTGTCGGGGCCAAAAACGAAATGTGATCGATTATCGGGAAATTTCTTTCAATAAGTGAATATGTCGATAAGTGAAGTTTTCAAATGGCCCGCAAATGTTGAGCTTAATTGGTAAGTGGAAAGCAATACGGAAGGAATTACTAGATTGGGATTTCCATTAAGGATTTAACTTATAGATTCGATAGAAAATACATATATTTTATTTTTTATTTAAGTAATTTATGTTTATAATGGTAAATATTTATAGTTATATTTTTGCCAATTACAGAGTATTTTTCTTTTAAGTAAACCATCCTTTATTTATGCATACTGTGTCGGTACTATGAAAATAGTTTAATTGTGATATATCTCCGCTTTCATCTCTGCTCTAAGTCATCCAAGACTTCCCCCCTTTCGCAACCCACTCACTTAGGCGTAAACCCCTTAATTTATGCATTTACGTTGCCGCCATGCCATTGGATTACTCACCTGCCCGATTTGGTAATGATCATTTCAGTGCCCAATTCATGGAACTTATCCCACAGCTCCTTGGTCTCCAGGTGGCACTGGACGGGCGTGAGATCGTCGCAATTGCACGAGCCCACTATCTTGGGCGTGGGCTGCTGTGGGCGTGGCAAGCGGAGGAGAAAGAGAAGGAGGAAGAGAGAATTAAGAGGGGATTTTTAATAGGACGCTCGGGGAGATGCGTTTTTCTTGTTGCAAACTTTGTTGCCAAGGCTTACACAGAAAGAAAAATTATTAAATATTTAATTCACTGTTATTTGAAAATTATTTTTGCTTGGTTTTGCAGAAAGAATTTTCTTATTTAAAAAATCTATAAAATTTGCACGTTAAAGGCTTAAAAAATGTAGGATAAATACTATCACATTTCAGGTATTTTTAACTTTTTAAATATGAACTTTATATAATATTTTATAAAAATTTATTATTTTTGTGCATCCTTTACCTGGGCTGGAGATTCCTCTGGCGACAGGCGTTCGAGTTCCTCGGGACTCTGCGACGGCGGGGGCGGTGGTGGCGAGGGCGTGGCAGCTGCTCCAACTGCGGCAGCAGAACGCCCTCGATGGCTGCTTGACTTGCTGTTGCTGTTGCCTGAGTTGCTGTTGCTGTTGCTGCTGTGATGATTGTGATGTTGGCGTTGTTGCTTGTTTGCCGTTGCGTGGTGATGTGTCTGTTGCCTTTGTTGTTGTTGCTGCTGCTGCTGTTGTTGCTGTTGCTGTGCAACACGCAATGCCTGACGCGCCTGTTGTTGCGCCTGCAATGCTGCCGCTGCAGCCGCTGCTGTTGCATTTGCTGCTGCAGTTGCCGCCGGAATTTCCGAGTCACTGCAGTCCACCACATCAACGTCAACATCAACATCATCGTCCGCATCCTGGCCTGAATAGCGCTCCACGGATGCGGGACCTACACGTTAAGAAATAAATAGGGGAATTAAATAAGTAAATAATAAAGAATAACGAAAATATTTTGGAAATAATTTTGCTTTAACATTTTGTTATCTTTTAAATAAAATAAATATTATAAATGATGAAATGTGCACTCATAAAATTTTTTACCTAAATACTAGAAAAATCGCCCTAAAACTGAATCGCCCTAAAACTACGAAAATGTTTCTTATTTTAAGGGTGATTAGCCCTAAATATACGAAAAATCGCCATAGAAAATATTTTTTAGGGTTAGTTTTTTTAAAACGGCAAAATTGCCTATATTATTTAGGGCGAATTTTTATGAGTCTACTCTGATAGTAAATTCTTCTTTTAAGGGCGAATTCGCCCTAAAATGTAGAACAAAATAGCATCAAAAATCGCCATAAAATCTAGGGTAAGATTCAAACGAAAATTTAAGACGCAATAGATGGATGCATACATGTAATGCGTGTTATGTATGTGTGTGTAGTTGACAGGTCAAAGCATGTGACTATGTATGTGAGCATGTGAGAATCGACCCAACTTCACGGGCGATCGCCTTAAAAATCGAACCAAATGGGTAGCCCAGCGGTCTAAGCACTCGTACTTTCAGCTTTGCTGTTTGAAAATTAAGGTCGTGGGTTCGATCCCTGGGTGAGTCAACTCCTTTTTGTTTTTTTTTTTTTAAATGATAATATTAATAATGCCGTTTTTTGTCCGCATGTTAAATTTAAAGTAATCTTTACCTTAATTCTGTATGGATATCCTTAGTTAAGGACTACTTTGAGTTAAACATGCTGACTAGAAAACGGCCAAAATATTCCAACCATCAGCAAAAAGAATACACGTTTTGGTTGCCTTTAGTCGAAATAAAAATTAGACCGCAAGAAAATAAGATGTCTACAGTGTTTGTACGTCGTTTGGCGCGATGGGACTGTGGTGCAGCGGTAGAGTGTTAGACTCCAACCCGAGAGGCCTTGGGTTCGATCCTCGGAGCGACCAACAGTTTTTCTCAAGTAAGTGGTTTTTTCTCCTCATATATATCTCCTTAATTAGTTTATCAAGGTAATTTTTCAGTTCTAAGGGCCGGTGTTGCATAGGTCTGTGCCTCCCAACCGTATCCTTTCATATGGCAACAAACAAGTGCATTTAAATGATCTGAAACGGTGTTAAAGTATGTGTGTGTTGAAGTCAGTCCAGATCACAGGAAATACGCGGTTTATAGTATAGACTTATTCCCAGGCATCTGAAATCTCTCCCAGGCATTTGGGAAAAAAATAGATTTTTTGGATGGATTTGTAGGGCGATTCGCCTATGAAAACAGAAAAATAACCCTAAATATAAGAAAAACACCCTAAATATATGAAAAACTGCCTTTAGTTTAAAGGTATTTTTTCTTATTTCCAGGGCAATTACCTTTGAAAACAGAAAAGTAGCCCTAGATTTAAGACAAATCACCTTAAATGTAAGATAAACGCCCTAAATATATGAAAACTTGCCTTTAGTTTAAAGGTATTTTTTCTTATTTCCAGGGCAATTACCTTTGAAAACAGAAAAGTAGCCCTAGATTTAAGAAAAATCACCTTAAATGTATGACTAAGGCACCCGTATTTTTAGGGTAATTTTCCCTAATTCCATAGCCTAGTCGCCATTGACCCCGGTTTTATGGCGATTTTCCGTGTTTTTAGGGCGATTTTACCGGAAAATTTCTATGAGTGTGATCCCAAATATATTATAATATTATATTTTTCTTGATTTTTTTCTTTTAATTATTTCTAACCCCCTCTTTTTCCCAGTGGATTTAGAAAAGAGAGACATCAAAGTGGCTCGTTAATGTGGGAGTTGCTGCTGGGCTGCAACATGTTGCATGTTGTCGATGACGAGCCGCAACAGCAACAGCGAAATAGCAACGAGAATCCAGTTCGCGACCAGATGCATTTTGCAGATAACGCCAAAAATTCAATTATTTGCTCAAAATGCAATTTCATATGTTAATTTCCTGCGCATTTGTGTGCGTTTGCATTGCCAATGCCAATTGCCAATTGCAAAAGGGGGCGGCATGAAAAGGGGGGCTTTTCACACTAATGAATGCATCTGTTTGCGCTTCTGTCTCTACCCAATTATGGCATCTAAATAGTTTCGCATTCAGACTACACATATATACGATTATATATCATGTCATGTACATTTCCCAGCCCCCCGCGCATTCAAATAGGCTTTGATTATTTTATTGCCGCGCATTTGCTGCAATTATCAAGTCATCAACGTTGCATTGTCATCAATATATAATTTATATAGCAGAAAAAAGGCGGGCAAAAAATGAGGAAAATATAGAAATATAATGCAGCTGCGACACTTTTTCAAAAGGCTGAATAAAAAAGGGAGGGAAGCAATATTACTAATCGATTAAATGGGTTTTTGCATCAGCCAATGATTGCGGAGATGAATGTTGTATCATTTTTCAAATAAATAAAAGAATAAAATGAAAGAATAAAATAAAATAATTAAAATATTATTGATTTTGTATTTTTCCTGCCTACTAACCTAATTTTCCTTTATTAAGACTCATCTACTTAAAGTCTTTTAGCTGTTTACATTTTTTCTTTTTAAAGAATTTTATTGTGGGTTTATACGGAACTAGATAGTTTTCGGTCCGAAATGTTTCTTATATTAACCCTTTTATATTTCAATCTCATTGAAACTCAAGACTTTATAAACGTTACGCTGCTTGCCTTATTAGATCGTAAAAGTTTATAGTTAAATCACCAGACAAACCCGTAACTCGGGATAACCATCAACATGTGTGATATGCTAAATTTATATTCTTTTCAACCTTTGGCCAGCAAATTTATTATACTCAATCAAAAGAATATTGAATATGATAATGCAGAGAAACTTGTTTGTAGTCAAAAACAGGGATCAAATCAAAAGAGAAATTCATGAATGAAGCGTATACACTCCAAAAATATTCTTCGGTACTAAAAAGTCTATTCATCTATGTATCTTATTGATATTCTTTATTTGGAATTCATATTTTGATTAATGAGATTAAAGGGGAAATACCAATTGCAAGCAGTCTATATAAAGTGGGTATTAAAAAATATATTGATAAAACTAAGTAAAAATCGGTCCTTTGTTTTTGAGACTCTACTCTAGTTAATATAATATTCCCTACAATGAGTTCCAATATCTCTGGAAACTATTAATAAAATCAGCTGAATATCTACCGCTAAAATGGGTGGGCCATTCATTTGCATCTGTCTATATTTGGCTTGGGGTGTTGGGGTCGAACTCTGGGATCGGGAACTACTTTACTTTACTCTACTCACTCAGACTCCGTTCCGAAGGTTCCCGGCTGCTCGGGGCGTTTCCGCCTCGCGCCATAATCGCCGCAATTGAGAAATCCGTGGCGAAGGAAATGTTGTGCTGATTGTGATTATGATTATGATGGTTGCTCAGATTCTGATGGTGATTATGATGCTGGTGATGATGACTGCTGCCGTTGGCAAGATTCGCCGCTGCCACCGCCGCTGCCGAAACGATTTGTTGCTGCAACTTCGACTTGAAGTTCTGCGTTTGCGACGGCGAAGGCGTTTGCTGCGGTTTCGTATTCGCCGGCTGGTTGCTCAAAAGCATTTTCGGGCTGAAATTTATACGTGCGACTCCTCTACGGATTTTTTCCAATTTTTTTAAAAGTATTTTCCTTAGAGTTTGCGGGGTTTACCCTATTTATTTTTTTGGGGCAAAGTTTTTTACGTATTATTTAGTACTCATCGCTGCATAATTTTAGTTAAAGGTTTGTTGGGTTAATTTCGTATAAGATGCCTTATTTTGTTACTGTATTCTGAAGTAAGCAATAATCGCAAACATATTTGTTGTTTCAAATATGGGTTTCCTCCGTGTTTTCAAATTATGATTTGGCGGGCTTCTTCTCCGAATCATTGCGCCATTTTTATCACTTGTTTCCAAAATTCCAAATTAAATATTAGTAAATTATTTGTTGGTAAATAATGGATAATTAAAGGTTTGAGTCCAGCACTTTAAGGATTTAATTAATTTTGATATTTATTGGTAGAATTGTTTTTAATTTTTTATACACAAATATTTGTATAAATAGTTGAAAGTTTATTGCGTTTTAATACATAAATATTTGCGTTATCCAACGTTTTAGGAAACACTATTTGAGCTGGACGTCTTTACACGCGTATTTGCGATCTCCGGTTTTTCGTGCTTTCCGTAATTTGCGTATTTTCGAGGTGGAAACGGGAAATTCCGGAGCGCCGCCGCTGCTTCACAGTCACGCAGCTGACCATTGAATGAATCCCAATTCGCTTTTCGCCATGTAAAGCCAAAACCAAAAACAACAAAAATAAAGACCAACAACAAGAAAAACGCAACGCAAAAATCAACAACAAATACGAGGACGTCGGCAGCGACGCTGACTGCGACGTCGACTGACCCCCAAAACAGAAACAACAACAGCTGATGTGTCTTACGGCGAAAGGTTTTCAACACCACGTTACGTGGCGCAAGGCGACGTAAGGCAGCAATTTTCCAGAGAACTTTTGTTACGTGACGTAGGCCAAACCGCAATTGAAACCGCAAAACGAATGAGGAAAAAATACGGTTTTCAATTAGGCTAGTGTGAGCGAGATGGCCGTACGAGCGGCGCATTCCCATGCTGCTTGCAGCGACGTCAGCGACGCGGGCATAACTCATTTCCGTTAGAGCGGGACAACCAGCTGTGCGGCCATTTGAGTGGAGAGTGTTTTCAGTCCGCCATCTCTCTTGCACTGCCATCAGAGAGGGAGAGTGAAAGAGAGCGCGCCGGAGGAGTTCATAAATTCGTCATTTTGTTTTCGGCTGTTGACAGTTCTTTGGCTGTTTGGTTGTTGTTGTTGCCATGGTGAGTGTGCGAGTGTGTTTTGAATTTAAAAATTGGGTTGTGCTCACACCGCTTTTCGTCGACTATTTACGATTCTTCTCAACTCAGTCCGATTCCACTGCGTTTCGCTTCGGTTCTTCACCACACTGAGTTGAGTGGAAACGTGAGTGAGTTTTTTATTAGCTACCTTTGAGTTTTTGGTGAGGTTAAACCAAATGAAATCTACAATGAAATGGGATTTCAAAATGAATATTTATTACTTAATATATTTTTTTAGGTAGATATTTAAATTAAAGGTATGTATATTATATTTATATAGCCTTCTGAATATTTTTGAAAAAGTAAATGGATTGTTCTACATATTATAGTTTCTAATAAAACTTAAAAAATTTAATATTATTAACTTTAATATTTTTATTATTATTAAAAATAACTAAAATATTCTTCTGCCTTTTCCTTATGTGAAATTTATTTTTAAATATTTTATAATTTGCAATTCAATAAATTTTGAAGATATTTACTCCCTTTAAATTTACCAGGTTTTAAATATTTTATTATTTCTTTAGTCTTTGATGCAAATAGAATACTATATATACCATTTAAAGGAATAATTCGTGGGCAACTCTTCTGCATACTTTATTTATATTTTGTTTCGTAGAGTATTATTACTTACACCCCTTAAATTTACTACTTTTGACCACGAACATATAATTTTCAATGCTGTCGAAGAAAAAAACCGTTTTCCACATCCTGCGACAGGACTTATCTGAGAAAGTGTCTCGTGTGCTGGGTCCTCCAATTGAAAAATCATAATTGAATATCAGGGTTCCTGTCACTCCTCCCCTTTCCGCCCACCAGCGTATGTAAATGTTTTTAATTTAAATGTTTGCTCAAAGGAAACAACAAAAGATGGTCGGGAAAAAATGCGACGATGGCGTGTGAACGCAGCAGAAAATTATAGACCCGGGGAAAAAGAGGGAAATGAGGAGGAGAAAGCAGTCGCTGGGTTGGTGAGGGGAGGGGAGGGGCTCTGGTGGTGCCACCATCTTGTTTCCCTCCGTCAGACTTTTTTCACAATTCGTCAGCTGCGCCCTTCGTCCTCCCAGGATGATGTCCTTTTTTCCCAGCACTGGAAAAATAAATACTCGTTTGAAGTTTTTATATACTCGGTTAAAATTATCGTCTTCCTTAAAAAACAGTAGTGTACTAGATTCCACATTTGGTTAAAATACTTATTTTCAGTGGCTTTTTTATTTAAAAAATCTTTCGATATTATTTACAAGAAAGTATATTATCTATAAAATTATTTTACAAATTTTTGTTATCTCTCCACGAATTTTTCGCAGTGTAAACGTTGTTTTTGTGACTGCGGTTTCATTTGCATGCGATTCGTGGTTGCCAGCCGATGTGGCGCACAATTGAGCCACTAATGGTGATGTTGATGGTGGCCAGGTCGGTGGAGGGAGTGCCTACACGTACTACAGTATCTGGAGTATCTGGATTCAGACAGGGTGGGCCCTCCGCTCGCTTTGTTTGCTTTGTCGCGGCTCGGTGACAATTTTTCAATGATTTGTTTCCTGCCCTGAAATCTCATTTGCATATGCCACCATATTTTTTCAACTTTCCAGGTTTTTTCTTCGCTTTTCCCCGGTTTTCTATTCCTGTTCCTGCTCCTTTATTTTTTATTTGTTTTCAGGGGGAGTGAAAAATTGCAATCGCTTTGTTTTTGTTCTCATTGTGGGTTGGTCTCGGGCAATTTGAATTTGATTTAATGAAATTAAAAGGGCGTGTTTTCCTAATAGTCGTTTCTTTAAATAGTTTTCAGCGATTTTCGTGGAAATCGTCGAAATAATGAAGTCGGTAGAGTGTGGAAATGGAGTTAAATTAATTGAGAGATTTTTCAAAGCTAAAGAGGATGTTTGTGCGTTTTTCAAAGGGCCTTAATATGGGTTTTTAAATGTCTGTACTTATGATAGGCACTACATATTATGAATTTTGTTCCAATTTATTTTCAAAACAATTTACTAAAATGGCCTAAAGTTTTTTGCCTTTAGTAAACCACAGAAATCACAATATTGTACCTTGAGGCATTTGCATAATTTCGCTGCATGTCGCATGGCAGCCTGAAAATCAAAACAAAGCACTTCAAAGTTATTTATGAACAACATAGAAAAAATCTATGACTAATTCCGCGAAAGGAAATCAGAAACTTCAGCCATGCAGGAATATATTGGGACAGAGCGGAAAAGCCAATCAAGTTCATACAGCTCTAGAAGCCATTGCGACTCTCATTGAATCGAACGGATGTATTCCTATTTTGTTTACGCTTTGACAGGATTACGGGGCAAAGTCGCTCACCGAAAGCCGCAGCGTGGAGCCCTCTGCTGTCCCAATGGCTATTAGTTTTTATTTGGGAAATTCCACTATTTTCCTTGCGTTTGCTCCTTTTGCCTACGTGCACTAAATGGCCAATAAGCGGGCGGTGGCGGTGGGAAAGCGGGAAAATCGGAAAATGGGAAAGGGGCGGAAAACTAAGCCGTCAGGACATGGCCATCTAAATGCACATGGCGGCCATATTGTGCCAAAGGATATATCAATTTTATTGCCGCCCGAAATCGAAACAACATGTGTGTTCGAATCTCTACTTTTTTCTCCTCCTGTTATTGTTGCATACAAATTGCGTAGCGAATTGTTTTGTTTTTTTCCGAGTCGCCTTAATCCTTTGCGCCAAGGCAAACAGAAAAATAATAATTGCGAACAATTGTGTTTTATGGCCGTTTTGGCATCCTTGAGCAGATCTACAAAACAAAGTGGGCAAAGTGCGAGCGGAGCGTGTCACCCGTAGGCAGGTGCGACCCGAAAGCCAAGGACACCGGCAATTATCCTTGGCCTCGGGATCGGGATTGGGATCGGCGAGGAAGCCCCAGAGTCCCAGACAAGCGGACCGAATCAATTACGCCGCCAGCAACGAGATCTCTGCCTAATTTGATTTCATTACCGCGCCCACAACTGCGAAAAATCGTGCACTTTAAACAAGAAGTTCTTATAAGGTATTGAAGAAATAGATCTCAAGATTTTACTGCAATAGGGTCCAAAAAATCATTCACTCCTATCAAAAAATTACAAAGAAAAATAATGAGAATTGCAATTACAATTTTTTTATATTATTTGTTACATGTCTGTATAAATTTTAAAAATTAGTTCAAATCAAATAACTACATTTTTTAATGAAGACAAAAAGAATACATTTTTATAACAAATTTATTTTTTAACTAATTTATTGTTTAATAATAATATTTACTTATTTTAATGGATCAATCACTGTTGGTATAAGATTTTTTACTATTTCTTTAAAAGTAGATTCGAAATCTAATATATTTTAATGAGCGGAAATTCCATTTCGTAGGCATATTTATCCGCAGTGCAGCCAAAGCAAATCCTTTTGGCCATGTCCAGGGCGGAGTTGTGCCGATCTTAATGCGAAAATTAATCGAATCGGGATCGAAGCGGGCTCGCAGCTCCGGCAACGCCTACCAGCTGCAGTCACTAGCCACCAGCAACTTGCAGCCAGCAACCACCAACTAGCAACTGGCAACAGCAACATTCCCAAGCAGCAACTACCGAAAGCGTTGAAAACACTTTGTCGGCTCACAGATGCGTTGATAATATGGTAAAATTGCCAATGATGCACGCCCACTGTTGCCACGGAGTCCGAGTTGCAAATGCAGATGGGCTCAGATGCTCCGATGCTCAGATTGAGATGCAGATACAAATGGCTGAGATACGTATGCAGATACATTTGTTTTGGCCGCACGGCACGACTGTTTCCTGCCACATGGTAATTGCCACATCAAATGTGCTAGAGGAGCACCATCACCATCCCCGTCACCCCAATCCCATCCAATAGAGATCCCCGGAGATTAACGATCGTCGGTGTAAACCACATCCTGATTCGGAATCTGAATCTGCGGCATCCCCCGAAACGGCGGAGAACATCAAATGCTGGCGGAGCAATTGAAATTATTATTAACACGCGTTCCGTTTGCTGTCAAAATTTATGAGCTCAACTTGCAGCAGCAATTGTTGCTGTTGCTGCTGTCGATGATAAAGTTGCGACAGTTAATTGGTACATGTGGGGAAATTAGGAGTTCTATATGCATATCCTTTTTAAAGTTTTTAAAGAAATTTTAGATTACATTTTAAATTGGTTTTGTTTCTTAATGACACAAAGAAAAAAAAGAATTTATTTATTATTTATTTATTTATATTTAAGAATTTAAAACTAATTTAATTTACATTCTAGGCTATTACCATTCGTTTCTACGCATTTTTCATAAATGAAATACAATGTGCTCATACTTTTCCCCAGTGTCGGGGCTGCAAATTGCTTATGCAACATAAACAAAACGGTTAGATCAAAGAGAAGAGGAGCCCGACTGGCTGCTGTATTCTCTGCCGTGGGGGAAGAAGGGAACTAAGAGACTTCGAGGTGGAAAGAACCACACACGGCGACCGTCGTCAATATAATGCAAAGAATGTGCCCACATTGAAAACCACCCACACGATGAAGAGCTCAGAGCTCGAGGCTTATTAAATATTAATAAATTGCCATCGATTGACTTGGGATTGGATTTCTCGCGAGGGCAGGGGAACCCCATCGCAAGAGAAAGATCTCAACCGAATGCCAAACAATGGACCGGGCAGACACATTGTCAGCTCGACTAGTCAGGCATTCTATTGATACAGGTTGTTCTTAACCAATAAAATAAGAATCTCTTGTCATTGTCGCTGTCAAAACGGTGATCACACCTTGCTCGCCCATTGTTGCCGTCGTGTGATTAATGCGATTTATATCGCAAGGACATCGACAGGGCGATCCCAGGAAAACGCCAACGCCGGAAAACAATGAAAAGCGGGAGAACAATGGGAATGCATTTTCCTAGGGGGGAAAGGGCGAGGGAACCTGACTTGTAGGAAGCTGACTGCAGCACAAGGTGTGAAAGATCAACGAGAAAAGGAGTTCTTCCCCCTTTTTTTCCCAAGTATCCGGGCGTGGGATGTGTGCAAGGTGATCTTATCGCCGGCCGAGTCGTTCTGTCTCCCAAGAATCCGAAATGAGAAGACGAGAAACCGAGAATCCACAGAACAAGGTGACGCTGATTTGTCTGGCATTCCGGCCTTTCCTTCGGCTTCCTAGAACTCCGCGCCATCTCCACTCCATCTGCATTCTCGTGTCCATGTCGATGTCATGACAGTGCGAAGTTTACCAGGAACCAATCATTGCCGAGCCAGCGCCTATTGCAATTAATCACAGGGCGGTGCAAAAGCTCCGCCTGATGGCCGCCAAGCACGCTCTCGGATGCAGGCGTCGCAAATTGCTGTCACTGCACGGTGGGCGGAAGAGGAGGACTTCTAAGTAAAATTGGGACTACCAAGTGCTATTAAAAAAAGTAAAAAAAATCATTAAAAGATCAAACAAATATACCACAATTAAATGATAATGATAATGGATTCAAATATAATCTTAATTGCAAATATTTAAGCTTTGTTAGGACCAAATAACGACTTTTTTTAAGGAAAGACCAATGAAAAATCTATATTTAATGTGTTCATAATAGCATAAATCCTTTAAGTTTTTTGTCTTTGCTTACTTATCTTTATAAATCTATCTCGAATATGGCTTTGATTTTTTCTGAATTTTATTATGAATCTGTAAAATATAAAATGCCACATTCTTCTGTAATTTGAACTAGAATTCAAGGATCCCAGCCCACGGTCCTCCAGGTGGATGCGGAGGACGCGGCCATCTTGCGAATGGCCACCAAGTCAGCGACAATTACGTGGAACACACGCGTTGACATGCAGCACGCGATGCGGATATGAAAGCCATGCAATGTATGCACAAGAGCCTGCATATATGTATTATATATCCCCCATCTCCGGAACCCCGAGAATCAAACCCAACCAGTCGATGGAAAATTGCAGGGGCTGGGTTGGTCCGACGATCGCATTGGGGTTTGGCCATGCGACAAAAAGATGCAATCAGGGATCTGGGATCTGGTAAGTTTCAAATAGCTCGACTCGAGGGGAAGGGGCGTTGGCCACGCCCACCGCTGAGCAGGTGCAGCCTGCAATTAACTATGGCCAGGTTCGTGCGCGACATTGGCTTTTTCCCCCGCTTTTTTTAGTTAGTACTCTATTTGCTGTGTGGGTTGCAGCCGAAATGCAAAATGAAGCACTAAACTTTAACAAATTCACGCAAGGAATTTTTCATTTCGGCTTGTTTTGCTCGGTTTTACTCTCTGCTTTATGGCAATTATATTTGCTGGGGATTACGTGCATGGAAAAAACAATGGCTGTGCCCACGTACCGCCCACACACTCAGACAGAAATAATAACTACGCCATCAGGTGACAATTTTATTTGGCTGCCTTTGTTTTCCCCGTCCGATTTGGCCGTGTAATTAGAGCGAAAACGGCTGGCATTTCGATAATTTTGGGTTTATTGTTTGCGTTTCGGTCAGAGTCGTCAAAACTATATCATTTTGAGGATGCGATGAACTAATCAATACTTATTTTTGTAAATGAATGAGTTTTGGGGTTTGTAAAATATATATAAAATAGTATTCCCTTTCAAATAATTAAAGATTATTACGCAACATATTGGTTCTCTCTCTTTTTTTTGTAAAACGATGATTTTTAAAATATTTTACAATTATTATAATAACAATCTATATATTTCTGCATGTTTTTTTATGATATAAAAAAACCCAGTGCACAAATCTCGCCTACGCCCCTGATTTCGATTATTCAGAGAGTTGACATGCAACGAGCGCCATTGGAGGAGTGTAAATGTGCGATATGGGGCGGCCATTACGGCTAAAAATACACAATAATAATCATTTCCGAGGGTTACTAATCATCGCTGGGCTTTATCGTTTTATCGTCGTCTGGTTGCCGCTTTGTTGCTCCATCTAATTGCCCGATTCTATTCGGAAATGCACGTGGATTAATGAAACTAACCATTAGAAAAGTATGTCCATTGTTGCGAATTGGCAATGGGCCTTTTGTAAAATCAATTGGATAATGAAAATGGGAAAATTGTCATCATTAATATGGCAGAGGGAAATGAGACTAGAAAACTAGGAATTAAGTGGATGTTTAAAAAACATATACCTATTTCTATAAGACGCAAAAATAAAATATAAAATTTCCATTTGGTAATAATAAAAATGATCATTACATTACAAAAATTGTAATCTTTTTCTTCCTGTTGTTTGGCTTTTTCGTCCTATTTTAAAATGCTTCAACTGCGGCACTTCATTTCCGTCCAGCAAAGGCGTCAAATTAGCATAGACAGTGGGTCCTTGATGTCCTGTCCGATTTTCTCCGCTTATCGAATCGGGACCCGGAACTTTCGGGCCGCGACAAGTGTCGCAAAAAGTGCGCGAGACATTTAGACAGCTGCCAGATGCAATTCCGCGGTTTTTGGACCCCCGAACAATAACTTTGCACTCTGCGGTCAAAATAATGCCTTTGCTGCCACCTAATGGCACTCGACGGGGGCAGCGCCATCTGTCGGTCCGCGTCGGAGGATCACGCCATTTCTATGGCTTTGGGGGCGATACTCCACTCCCCGACTTGACTTGACGTTTATATTTGCGGCAGTCAATGTGATTGATGTCTATGTCTCCAGCTCGGGCCTCAAGCTCCGCTCCTGGCCCTGTCCGTGTATTAAGTTGTAAAGTCATTTTGTGACAGCTTTATGAGCCAACATGTGACGCGTCCTGCCAGGAACAAGGATGGGGATGGATGCACAGAGGGAAAAATTTAGGGTGAGCTTATCATAGGTGTTTTTTTTGGGAATTTTAGTGAACAGTTCCTT
The DNA here is from genome assembly GCA_037075245.1 of Drosophila mimetica. Classification (NCBI taxonomy): domain Eukaryota; kingdom Metazoa; phylum Arthropoda; class Insecta; order Diptera; family Drosophilidae; genus Drosophila; species Drosophila mimetica. The sequence continues at coordinate 968,152 of JBAMCH010000007.1, forward strand.
GGAAAAACTGCAGTTTTTATAAAATTTACAAAATTATTTTTCAAATGATTAATAATATTTTTAAAATATAATCTGAGAAAATAAATTTGTTTAATTTATGCTAATTGGTTTAAGATTAAACAAAGAAATACATTTAAAAATGTCACCACAAGGACTCCTAATCTTTTAACACCACTAATTCATAAAGACCTCTAACTAAACATTCACGGTATGTGTTCTTTTGTTCAGTGTAACTAAGGAATAGGGGAGCTTCACTTTGGTGGCTTAATCATTTCCTTGGCAGCGCCAACTATTTTGGCCAAAAACTAATTTGAAGTTGCTGGCTGTCCCGGCTCGCAATTTCATTTGCGAATATGGCAGGCAAATGCAAATGTCGCTCTATGAACTCGTCCTGCCGTGATGTCCTGCCCCTTTTCCAACCCCCCTTTCCCCCTCATTCGGTTGTTTGTCCTTTGTTTGCATTTCGTTATTGTCTACATAGCAGAAATCATTGTCATTTCCACACGCAAAAGTCATTTGGCACATGTGACACCCTTTTCTGGCTTAAATTGCTTTGCCTGCTTTTTTCCCAGCTCCAAAAAAAAACAAACAAACGGTGGGAGAAAGGGGCGTGACACAGCCGCTGTTATCTGCAATCCTTTGGCTTTGGAATCCCCTCAAACCGTGGCAACATTTGCACATGCATTTGTAGTCAATATTACACGCCGGCAGAAATATCTGCCTAAATTAAGAGTCTCCTCTGCGCTCGTTTGTTATTGAGCTCTTCGCTCTCCTTTATTTCTTTTTTCTGTTCAATCAAAGTCTAGGACCCACTAACTGCTTTTCCTTAACGCTCCGTTGGCCCTTTATTAACCCAGTTGAGAGGCTTTCATTCAGTTTTGCTCTGCGTAAATTGCGCACAAATATTAGATTGTCAGTTCGTAAATGGCCGAGTGCCAGGCATAAGAAAAAGCGTGTCCATTTGGCAGGCCAATGAAAATGGCTATTTTAGAAGGGGAAAAAACGTAACTTTGATTTTGAAATTTTTAGGAATTTTTTTTCTAGTTCAAACTAAAGATTTATTTAAAAATTTATAAATTTATTTTTATTGCATTGTATCTTTTATTTAAGACAAAAATAAGCAAATTTCCACTGCTAATCTTCGGTTGACCATCGAGAAACTAAGCGAAATAAAAAGTGTATAAAATAAGAAAGGAATAAAGTTTTGAATGGAACGTGGCGGCAATAAACCTAAACTTTGGCATTGCTTATCTGCGGAGAAATTGTGGATATGCAAACAACGGACAGCAGAGTTTTCCAAACTTAATGTGATTTTCTATTTATGGGATTTTTTCCAACCGTACTATGCCATCCACTACTCCCACACACACGTCGTCTAATCCAGCATATGGACTTGCGTAAAACTTTCTGCAGCAGCAGAAGAAAAAGGAGTCCTTGCACCCCTTCCCCTCGCTGCGTTATGTAAATCCTGAAGAGATAAGGCGTTGGAATAGCACAATGACAGCCGCAGGAATTGACCAAATGCCCCCGTACAGGGGCAAAAAACTTGAGCGCTTTTAGGCCAAAACGGGGGGGTAGATGGCCAGGATTCACGTAAAGTAATTTCATAAGTTTAGCAAATCACGAACCCAAGCCACAAACAACTGAAGTTGGGATGTCCAAAGGTGCATGGAAAGTAGAGCTTCGATAGTACGAACTTTGATTTCTAACATTAATATTGGATTTGCTGAAAATTGGTTTTATAATGCAGAAAATAAATTGTATCAATGTATTGAAAATATATATGTTTCCTGCTAAAGTTATCCTAAAATTTGTACTAAGTAAATAATTAGACCAAAAAAATATTAAATATTCATAATCATGGTAAAAGTTGTTTTATTACTACTACTTCTACTACTTTTATTACTATTATATGCATCTATTAAAATTGTGTTTAAATTCGCAGAAAGGACTTTATAAGGAACCCCCACCGTATGCGAAATATGGTTCTTTTTGCGACCGCTTATTGGTCCAGACACGGGTCGCATATGTTATATGATGCCGTATGCGGCGGGGCATCCTTGTTCTTGTTATTGCTGCGGTGATTTAACATAAAAAGGTAAACAACAAATGGTCGAGGGCAATGGGGAAACTTTTGTTTTATTAGTTTTTCTTTTGTCCCGAGCTGTTTTATTATTAGAGCAGTAAGGACACTGCCCATTCTTGGCTGACTTGCAAGTTTTCTGCTGACCAATGTCGTAATGGTTGGTATATAAGGGGGATTTGGGGGGGACCGCCTGTCATGCGTTCAATTTCGAAATGGTTTCGCATAATTTGCAAGACACCCAAGCTAAAGTCCGAGTCCGAGCCCAAAGTCCTGGGCCATTTGTGCTCAAAACTGCGTACGAAATCCATTTCAAAATTAGTTTTTCCTTCATCTTTTCCTTCCGTTGATACCGTGTTGTTGTGTGGTATTTTATGACAAATTTACCTGATTTGATTACATTTGCTTTCGGTTGCCGTTCTTTTTTGTGTTTTTGGGTCCAGCTTAGGCGCATTAGTGGACAGTTTTTGTTCGGGAAAATGGCGCAGAAATATTTATGCTGGGCAACAGCTTGAGTTAGTGGAAGGCTTAAGTGATCCCGAATTGAATGCCTTAAAAGGGAAGCCATAAAGAAGAATAAATAGTGTTCTAATGGTTCAAAAATATGTTCTTAATTCAATATTTATATATTTGTTATAATATTTAAGCTCTTGCAGTGCCTGCTCATGCACTTATACTCGTATCGATCGTCCAAAACCAGCTCCGGGCTTCGAGTAAAAGTTAACAAATTCACGCCAAGTCACCTGAAAATCAGCAAGGGACCACCCAGTCGATTGACACAGTGATTAGTGATCACTGTACAGAGGACGAAGGCCTGCAGGCTGCCATATAAAGCGATCGTAAGTGTCTTCACCGGAGTCTGCAGTCGAACATTCATATATCAGTTTCAATTCCATTCGTCATGGCTGCTTAATGAGCCCCGAGTTGAGTGAACGGCGAAGCCGTAAAACCGATATGTACTTTTAGGTATATCATATGCATGCAGAGAGAGAGAAAGTTGGGGATTTGCTATACCTTTAAATATTAAAATTAATCGGCAAGTCTTTTAATATCATCCTATAATCATAAATCATTTCATCAAAAAATAATAATTGTTTTAGAATTAAACTAGCTTATCTTTAGATTCCAACAATAAATTAATTTTAAATCAATAAATATTTACAGAAATATTCGCTTTATTTTCCCCAGTGCATCTGCGCTGCTGGCGAACTTTATAATCTTTTTTTAATCATTTCAATTTCGGCCTTTGTTAGCAGTTGGCAGTTTGGCAGTTGGAAGCTGACGCTGTGTTGATTGACGTCTCGCATTTAAAATGTTTTTTCCCCGCCTTATTTGCATATTTTACTTTTATTTGGTGTTGGATGGGGATTGGCTTTCTGCTGGAACAGTTGGTGGGGATCGGGGCTCAGAGATCGTGGCTCGGGGCGTAGCGTATTAGTCAAGATCTTCTCTCCACTTTTCACGCTTAGTTCGGGATCAGATGCCGGGATCTGGATCCCTCATCTGCTGCTACCGCCTGACATTTAATTCTCGCTTAATCACTGTCCAGCAAACGGTATTCCCGACCGCTTCCTGCTGTTTTCGGTCTGCCCTGCTGCAGTCTGGATGGTCTGGTCCTCTTCGACATGTGCCGTAAGTTGACAGGATCAGGACTTATTAATAACGAGGCCCACAAGGCCTGTCAAATACGAATTTTCATGATCGCGGGCGAGGAATTCGGATCGGGAATCGAAAGAAAGGAATGGAATGGAATTCAAGCTGAATGAAAGTCGGAGAAATGCCCACCGGGCATTTTGACAAATTGGGCTCATTTGTTGGCAAGTCGCGGTCAAAACAAACGGCCAAAAGCGGGGCAGGACAAAGCGATAACGATCATTTAGCCAAGAAGTTGTGGGTGAGCTGAAGGGGAAAATACAAAAGGAACAAAAGAAGCGGGAGTACAAATGTGTATTTAATTTAATTCCAAAAGGTGCAGCCACTGGAAAAATAAGGGACTTAAAATAGGGCGGGTTTTTAGGGGACTCTAATTCTAAAAATTAAAGAAAAAAGTTAAGAAGAATAAAATATATTATTGTATACTAAAAAGATTTAATCTCGACTTGATTTCAAGACTAGCTTTTCCTTGAAAATTACATTGCATTGATTTATGATCGCACCTTTCTAGCCACCCACTTTGTGATATTGTAAGTATTGCTCTCTGCAAAACCATTAACCACTAGATCGTGCCAAAAGAGACCAACCATTGTCCAATGTGATAAATGAATGTGGCACGCTGTTCATCGGCTCGGGACACTTTGTTTACTCGAGTACCGAGCCCGAAAAACCACAATGCGCCACAATGGGAGATTTTCAGCTTTTCAACGAACCAAAAACAGGACAGCCTCCGATCGATCGAGTGACTTTTTGCCAGTTTAACACCTTTTGGCAGTTTTACGAGAGACTCTACCTTTTTTCTCATTTGGCAAGCTGTGTAAATAGGGAAAAATAGGGACACAAAGCAGGAAACAAGTTTCACGTGAATTTCAGGGGGCTCGCAAAGAAGTGATCTTCTATTTGCACTAATGAGCAAATGCAATAAAATGGCCCAAACAAACCCTGCAATTGTTTTGCTCCTGCCAACTGCAATTGTTGCCCAACCGCACAAGGACGATCCCTTTTACTTTGGGAATGAGGGGAGTGACAGATTTCGGAGATCTCCGAATGCTGTTTATGTTCTCGCTTGGCCTGTGAAGTTGCCCATAAATTATGCCCCGAGAATGGGAGCAGGGTGAGTGGCCATCCACACAGATCCCCCTGCCATGGCAGCTGCGGCCTCATCTCGGCCTTAATTAGTTGACTATTTTATTGTTTTGACACAGCCAATGGCTTTGGTTTTCAGTCGCATCCTTTTCCCCAGGCTTTTGCCGCTTTTCAATAAGTCAGTTGGCCAACTTGGCAATTCGCGTGTAATCAAAGTCGAGTGCTTTTCACGTCCGCCCCCTCAGCGCCCCTCGCCCGCCTGTGCGTTGACTTTTGCCTATAGTTATGGCTCGCACATTACGCTGATTAGTGTGCGGCCCGCTATAATTACCGACGACAACAACTGCGACGACGGGACGACCATGGGATTCTCGACCACTTTGAGAGGTTCTTTACGCCAAACAGGACTTGGGAATACTCTCGAAAAATAACTCCTTCGAAAACCAAGAAAAAAGTTGAAAAAATTGTGTTAGAAATCGAAATTAAACCAAGAAAATTACTGAAAACTCGATACAAAAATTTGAAAAAGTTTTAATTCGATCAATTGTCTTATTAATTTTATAACAATTTTATACGCTGAAATTCAAAAATAAGATTTTTTGCAAAGAAAAATAGTGTAAGGATCTGATTTACCCAGAAACATTTTCTCTTAATATTTTTTTAACTTGAATAATTTTAAAAATTATTTTTATATATTTTCTATGATTTTTCTCTCTTTTGAAAATATTTTAAATTCTAAAAAGAGTGAAAAAGTAACTATAGGCGAAAAATACATGTTAAAACTGTCCTATTTTTTGACAAACTCTCAAAATATATATTTCTTATTAGTTTTTTATCAGGATGTAAATTATAGCTCCAATTTTTTGAACTGCAGTATCTTTTATTCCAGTTTATTATTTGTTCCCCCTTTTTCAATATTCCAGAACTGGTCAACTAAATGGATAAACTAATGAATGTACTCCCCGAATCCTATCGGCCTGTGAAAATTGCCTAGCGGTGAGCGGCAGACAAATTTACAGCGCAATCAAAGTGCAAAATGAGAAAATAAAGAAAAACCTGTGCTGCGTTCGACGTTCGTGGTTCGTTTCGCCGTGTTCGTGGCTCGCTGTTTAAGATTAAACACATTTTGCATTTAATTTGCCATAATTATGGCAGTCACTGGGGAAATAAGGGGGGCACGGGGGAAATGGGGGGCTGTCGGCCGGCAGCCGTTGATGGCGCCAAATTAAGTTGTAAATGAAGTTTCGGCGTCGCTTTGCTTGCAGCAGGCGTCAAAAAATGTGGTGCGCCGCAGGTTGCATGACTCGGTGTCTCAAAGCTCAGAAGTGCAGAGCTTGGTGAATTACCAACAAAAAAACAAAATAAATTCTAAACTCTGCTCTTGGTCTCAGCAATTTTCGGTTATTAATTCGACTTTGGTCGGGTGTTCGTGTGAGTTATTTTTGGTCGGTTCAAAATTAATGTTGCTCAATTAATTTGCGCCACTAAACGTTCCTCTGTCGCTGTTTTTTCTTGTTTTTAAGGTATTTCTTGGTCTTAAATTTATGTGTGGCCGTGTTCACTGACCAGCATGCCGTACATCTGGTGGTTTCTCCTATTTTGACAGCTTATTTCGGTCACGGATCTCGGCGGAGACAAAGCTGTTTTTGATAGGTGTGTAAATGTGCCAGAGGAAATATGTGGAGTAGACCTCCAAAGCCAAGGGAATCCGAGATTATTTATTGGACTGAAATGGACTCTTAATCATGTGTGTGGTTTCAGTGAATGTCAGATAATCAATTTTGATACGATAGCAAAGGTTTCCTAACTCATTTGGAATTTTATTTATTTTTAAATATTTTTTAAGAATATTTCTAAAACATTATTTTAGTCCAGAGAACTGTTTTACCCCACATAATTCCTTTCGAAATAATGACATAATTTCGCTTCTAACAGAACCTCCTCTTATTGCTTAATTTCAGCACTTTATGGGCCGACAATTATACGTGAATATCCATTTCAAGGCTGCGCCAGTCGTGTGTGAATGCAATTGTGAGCTGCAATTGCAATTGCGTTTGCATTTGCGAATGTGAAATGCATTTTTCAACACTCGAGCGGTGCCAAGTGCTGGGATAGAAGGAAAACTTCCTCTGGCGAGAGAGAAAACCTGTTAATTATTAACAATTTTGCCAGCCTGCTGCGTGCCTGTAATTAGTTGCATTTCCATTGAAAAGCGGCGGCAATTAAAAACTAAACACACAGAGGCCGACACACGCATTTCCAACTGCAAAGTGTTGCCAACTTAGCGTACAGAATTATGACACACCAGGAGATCCCGAGATCCCACCGACGGAGACAGAGGGAGATGGAAATGGATCCATAAAGCCAGTTTACCTGTACTATAATACCACCAACTGTATAATTCGAGGAAGTTGCCACATGCGGCTGTTTTTTCGAAAGCCCTAGCAATTAAAACTCAAATTGCATTGCGGCGGCCTTAATTGCAGAGTGTCATAAAGCGTATGCAAAACGTTCCGAGATCTCAGGAATGAAATGACCTAATTATTATGACTTTTCTTACATTGTTTACGCATGGGGAAGTGTACTAACTATACGAAAATGCATGAGCACTAAGGTGTAAGGTTTTCAGACACAGGTTCCTCAAAGTTATTTTAAAGACGCGTTAATTTGGGTTTTTTTACCTTTAAAAAAAAATATATTATAAGAACCACATTGGGGTAAAAATCATCACTTTGCTGCAGGTTCTTATGTATCTCCTTCTTGACTAACTTTTAAACTAGTATCCTTCTTAGTTTCCCTGATTATGTCTCTTCCCGCTTCTTCACACACATCTTTGCGCATAAACACATTGCGATCTCTTTCGCAGCAAATTGAACTGGGAAAATCTTAGGTAAAACACCTAGCCAGCACAAGCCCTCATGCCAACCACCACCCACTCTCCAGTTTCCACTTAAGCGCTGCATGCAAAGCAATTTAGACGAAGCAGCTGCGTCCTTCTAGCGCCACGTTCCACATTGATATCGAAACAAATCCCTCCGCGTGAGTGGAGTGAGGCAGAAACTCCAGAAACTTAATAAAAAATATGCATTTAAAAAAACATTCAGAAAAAATCTATAAAAAAGTAGCAATTAGTACGCGAGAAAATCATTGATGAACAAAAGGCATATTTTAAAAATTTATTTTAATATGAGAAATTATAGTTTTCGAGTTAGAACAAACTATCTTTTTGCCTTCCAAAAATCTAAAAACAAATTGGTTCGTTTTCTCAGTGCACAAATGAAGAAGAAAATGCGGGAAAAAATACAAATAATAAAGTTCGCTTGTCAGTTTAGCAGCCATTTTGCGGTTCCACGGCAAGTTCCTCACCTGCCCCACCCACTGGCATTTTCCTACCATTTTCCTGCCATTTTCCGCCCACCAGAAGTTCGACGAATGCTTTGCATTTTCCCACTCCCTGTTCTCTTCATTTTTTTTCCTGCAGAGCGGCACATCTTTTGGTGCTTATCCGCAATTTCTTTCCGCTTCGAACTCACCTTCCTTCCCGGGACGTAAACTTTTTTATGGCACCCACTGTTGTCTTTGATAAATCTGCCTCAATTTGCCACATCGAGGGGGCGTGGCAGCGGTGGCTGGCCTATGGCTTTATTTACCTTAACCCCCGAAACCCAAGGCCTCCCCTCACGTCGTGAAAGACAAGTTTTATGTCAATTTTTTCTGCTTACTTAGTGGGCGGCTGCTTAAGCCCGACTTAGCCCTCATTACAGAAGGGGCGGGAAGCGGGATTTGCTTTATTACAGTTTAATTAAATTCGCCCTGGCCGGAATGCGTCTTCCTTAGCCAAACGACTCAATTACGCAGTTAATCGTAAAAAAATCCTTGCACTGATTTGTTGCAGCTGAAACCGAAGGGGATGGGGGTGGAAATGGGAATGGAAAGCCCGGGAAAACCCCCTGACGTCCTGACAGGGATGCGGACGCATGTTTGGGCCATAAAATGGCGGCACTCTCTCCGGCTATTATTGCCCTTCGAGTTGCCAGTTGGAAGTGGCCATCGGGGCTCCTGCTCCTGCGTTATCCTGCCATCCTGCGTGGCCTCAGGTGCGCACGGCGGCGAGTTGATCCATTTATGGCCATCGTTTGGCCTTTTTTCTACGATTTTGCTGGCATTTTCATTTTTTTCAGCTTCTGCCGCTGCCGTTTCTTCATCCAGCCACATTTAATACCCTCGAGTAGAGGGTGGAAGGAGGTATGTTGGGACCTGGATTGGCTAGTGCGGATTTGTAAAGATATCTTCGGGATTTTTAGCCTACTGCAACAAGAAAGTGGGTCCAATACCTTACAATCGATTTTATGATCTTTCATTAAATCGTCATAAAATAAATAGTGTTTATTTCTATTCTTGGTGGTTTATATAAAACTCAAACGTTTAAGATATTATTATTCTTGTATAAAATACTCCTTAATTGAGTGATTTGGTAATACTAACTTTTATTTAGCAAATATATATGATTAGAAATATTAATATAATTTTTTGATAATGTTACCTAATAATTTTTATTTTTTATTCCAATATTCTTTATCTATACCAGTAAAATTTAATTATTTTAGGTTTAATACCTAAATATTAATCTTACTTATGCTCATATATTCTTCTTACACTTAAGATTATTCACAATATTAAATCTGAAATTATTTCAAAGCCATAATAAAATATATTTTAAGTGTTTGAAACATATTCGCCAATTTTTAAGGCACATCTGGAGTACCAAATATTCGACCCCTGATCCTCGCCCACTTCTTTGTACATCATTTAAGGGATATGCGGCTAAGACGCTACATGACCGCAATGAATGGAGCTCCCTCAACTGCTCCGGCTGTATTAATTTGCCCTGATGCGGCTGCCTGTTGAGATTTACGAGCAAGCCTCGTGGAAAATGCAGGTGGCGGGGAAGGCGGAAAACCCTTTGTTAATCAAAAGGACACACGTGGCCGGATGGCTCTCGCCTTGATTACACTCACGACTGGGGCAATTAAGTGTACTCCGGTATCCGAATCCGTTTCTGTGGCCATAAACCCGTACGCCAATCAAAAGCCCCTCTCAAACAACCTGGGACACGTTCCGAAATACAAAAGAAATACCTTGCTCCATCCCAAAATCCAACATCCAAAGTCCACGGGATCCCCTCGAAAAGCCAGCTAATGCTTCGGGAAATTGTTTACCTTTCGACTGAGGCCAATAAAGAACCACTAAGCCTTTTTAATTTGCCTATGCAAATGCCGAGTTGTTTACTTTTTGACACATGCGCCGACTGTCATAATTTAGCCTCCTTTGACTTCCGTTTTCGTCCCTGTTTTCGGATATGCAAATTAGGGACCTTCCGACATCGATAATCCCTGCTAGCTGCTGCAATTATGGAACTCTGACTCGGCAAACAAACCAAACGGCGTGCAAATGTGACAGACGTTCGCCGGAATCGAAAGGCAGAATGGAAATATCAACGAAAAGGGGTGTGAACGGGAGTAATTTATGGTAAAATGCTGGGAGTCACGGGAAATAAATGATCAACATTTCATAAATGCCATAAATGCCGATCACCTTGAAATGTGATTGCTCTTTAGCTTGGCCGCTTCGAATTAGTCGTTAGGAAAATGTCAACCATTAATGGAATATTCTTTAGTGTTGGAAACGATCAAAAAAATGGGGTTTTAAAAAGTGATACAAGTTCTTTTTTTAAATGTATACCAACCATTTTAATTTTGTTTATAATCCGAAATATCTCTTTGGAATTTCCCAACCGAAAGCCGCCAATTAAAATAAATAACATTAGGCCAGTGTTAAATATCTGAAACACCTCATCGGATTGTTGTCCGCCCTGTGAACCGATACCCGATACCGATTCCGATTCAGCCGGTACCGGTTCAGCCCACTTGGCTATTTCACACCTTATTTATTGACCATTTATTCGAACTCGGCTCGCATTTCGTGCGCTTTCGGCATTTATGTCAAGCGGCCCAAAAAGCCTGAGCCGCGACTCGAGATGCGGCATCCCCGATAAGTTCTCCAGTTCTCCAGGGGGCTGGCCACACTGGCCCAGGGTTTTGGATTCTGGCCCAGACCAGGCTCATCTCCTCCGCTCCGCTGGCCAAAACGGGCGGCAACCTGGCCGCACTCGCAAGCGTTAATGTGAATTATTAATAAGACAAAAGGCAGCGGCAAAAGGCGGCTTCCTTTGATGATGCCCCGTCTCCCAGTCGGATGCTCTGCTGGCCAAAAAAGATGAACACGACTTAAGCTGGGCACTCAAAAAAATCGCAATCCTAAAGTGTGAAAGGTTTTCTAAAATCAGCACAACACTATTTTAACTTGGCCAAAATGGATCCCAAATCTAAAATTCGCAGTATTTTCTCAAGCTAATAACCGATTTGCATAACTTTCCGGGCGATTAAACAAATTAATATTTTTTTCAGATTTTAAAATTTTTTTAAGAGAGGTACTACACTGCATATTTAGACCATTATTTCTATTATTTTTTTCTTAAAAAAATACAGATCGCTAACATTTGCTAAAAACATTAATTATTCTGAATAATAAAATTCCGAAAAAAAACTACAGACAAACTGCAGTTTAACATCATGTTTTCTCCGAGTGCAGCCATTGCTGGATGGCCAATTCAGCTGCATCCGAGCTCCAAGACCGGCGGTCTAATCAAGATGGCGCACAATTGCAGCGGCGCGAAGCTCTTTGGCGCGAAGCAAACTAATCAGGCGGTGAGATTTAAAAATTAACGTGGCTCAAAGCGAGGAGCGCTGCGGTCTCTGCGGTGCGGTGTTTGGCTAGTATATGGGGATAGTCGGCTCTGGATCCCTCTGGATGCCAAAAGCCTCGACTTTGGCATTGCAGTGAAAGTGTGTTCGGTTTTTGGGGGCCCCGTTGATTTAGGCGCATTGCCGATAAGCAACAGCGAACACATTAAAAATGCATAAATCAATGCGATAAACATGATTTGCCGCATGTTTTATTGACTATTGTTGCTGCTTTTTCCACTCCCCCTCGAGTCTTTTGTTATTGTCTTGGTCTTTTCTCCTTGAGTTGCATTTTCCTTGGCGGCTTTTATTTGCCAGCACGACTGTGGCCCACGGGGCTATGCCATATAAATTTGACTGGCTTCTTTGGCTCTTCATTTGTTTGGGGGCAATTATTTGATTGAGGAGTGGTTACATTAATGGGGATTTGTTTTCGGTTCATTGACGCTTATCGAGCACTAATTAGCCCTGGTTATCAATGGATAACAATGGAATTTGGGTTTTTATTGTATTTTAGATTTATGTAGTTTTTATAAATAGGAAAAATATCATATAATATTAACTAGGGAGCATGTTTATTATTATTTTAATATTTAATATATTTTATTTGGATTAAGTCCTTGTAGCTAAAGCTACGTTTTAGATTATAGCCAAATAATAATAATATTTTATTAGATATCTCATTATAAAAATCCTAAAGGCGTAGTAAAATCCCAATATAAATTCCTTTGAAATTGGGGACTTCTGGTTTCATTTCTCGACTAGTCCACAGCTCTGCGAGCAGTCGGTGTAATGAAATAAACAACATGCCAACGCATTTCCACATGACCATGCCCCAAAGTCCGGCCAAGGAAAGCCACTTGATGATGGTCGAGTGTCTGTATGAAAAGCACTCGAAAGATTTTTCCGCGACTGGCGCGCAAATAAATTGAAAACTCGTTAAAAATCCATAATGCTTGAGGCGGCACTCGGGAAATGCGACTGCAAGATGGAAAAGCGAATGATACACATTTTCAATTCCAATTTTTCCAAGGCATTCGATTCGATTCAATTCGATTTCGATTCGATGCGAGCGTACTGGCATTCCCCACTTTATCGCCGCCGCTGCCGTTGGGCCATAAATCTGAAATGCGGCAAGTGGCTTTTCCTAGTGCACTCGCTTAATTAATAATTTTATGGCATTTTAATGGCCGGGCCAGGCAACAACGGGGAATTAATCAACGGCGTGATCCATTGCGCCAGTCGAACCGCAACCACGCCGCCTCTGGATCTGGCCACCAATCCAATCCACCCATTGATCTCGTGCGCCACCACCTCCCACTGCCTCCCACTTCCACCCGAAAGGTTTCAGTTTCCCATTCTGGGCGCGTTTATCAGCGATAAATCTCTTTGTGTTTTTGCGCCGGCGCAAGTGAATTGAATTGAATTAAATTTTAATTAATTTTATCTGCACTTTGTGCCAACCACGCAGCATCCACGTCCCCGGCAGCCGCCGCCCTCGAAAAGATCACTTCCCGTCCGATCGCAGTAATTGTGGAAAATTGAAAATTACCCCCTCCGCTGCTCTTCCCCCCTCTGGGGCTTTGATCTCCCCCAAGCTTCTGGTTTCTGTTCGATCCAATGGAATTTCTTTAAGCAAATCGACGCCATGCTTAAGCATTTTGGCAGTAAATTTCAAAAGAAATTGATAATACTCATTGTGCCCCCATCTGCGATTCGCAGCTTTTGATTGTTGCTTTTCCTCCCTTTCGATGGCAACAATTTGCGTAAAATTTTTATGGCTTAAGATTTTACGACGAATGCCTCTCAACTTGTTGGCGGACTGATTTTTGTATTTTCTGGCATTGCAAAAGGGAAAGCTGATCGCTTTTTGAGTCATTTTAAATGCGTCAATGGTTTGTGATTTTACTGAACTTTTAAATGTATTAATAAATAGGTATATTTATTATTATTTATTTTTTATTTTATTTATTAATTAATATATTTCAGAAAGTTTTCTTTTAGGTATACCTAAATTTTTAAAGTAATTATTTCCTTTAATTTGCTTAATTTGCTATCGAATTTTTTTAACCGTAATCCGTAGTGGTAAAAGCCCTCATTAATATTTAAAAAATGCATTCACATTTTACCTGAATTTTACCATTTTTTCCGATGACCTCTCTTAACGCTTTCATCTTACCAAGAAACCAATTTACCTCACCATTTTGGCTTTCAACATGATCGCACTTGGGCATTGCCGCCGAAATCGTTGACCGTCGGCTTGTTGGCCCGGCCAATTGGCTTTCTAACCCAATTCAAATGTCATTTAAATGTCAAAAGTGTTCGCCTCGATTCGATTTGCTAACAATGGAAATACATTTGCGTGGAGGAGGCACATACAGAAATCAGAAATCAGCTTTCAATCGCAGACGAGTCGCTGAATGTTGAAACAAATTTGCGCTTAAATTGTCAATATGACGCGGAGACCTCGATACGTAAATCGAAATGAACATGAAAAGCGCCGCTAATTGTCAGAAATTGTTGGCCATTTGCGGGTGCGTGTGTGCGTTTATCGGGCGCTCTTTGGGGCGGCCAAATCAATTGGCCAAATGTGTGGTCCCCGCACTGAACAAAGCGTTTTTGCTTTGATTTCCAAACTGGTGTGTTTTCGGTCCCCAGCCGAAATATTGCGTGACAGTTTGTTGAATAATTTACGGGTCCGCTGGCCCCTGAACCCCTGAACCGCTGAGCCCTTTGAAATGGCTCCTAAAAGGCATTTTGGTTGTTTTCACGCGCACCTAAACACACGCAACAATTTCGGCTATCTAATTGTGCGCATAACTGTGCACCTGGGGGAAAAAACACCATAGCTATTTACATAAATGTGGATATAATTAAACATGACACAAAAAAGACGACGAACTTTTCACATCGAGGGAAATTTCGGTCGGCCGGCAATTAGTTGGTTTAAATGCCGCATAAAAGCAGGGCCCAGAAAGCTTGTCAATTACGCGTAAAATGTCCCATCCCCAGCCGACCATTGTCAGCCCCAGAGATTCGGAGATCCGTCAACCGATCCCCAGCCGAACCCACTGCGCATGCGCAACTTTGTTGGATAACTCGGCCCAAGCACGGAATCTGATATGATCGTATACTTATATTGTGCACTGTACTCTACTGTTTGTATGTGTGCATAATAATTTTAATGAACGGTTCCGTCTGCCGGGGCGATTGTAATCGTACTTAATAATATTTACAGTGGTAATCTACCCGAGCGATGATGGCACAAGGTGTCGCCATCGATATGCGACCTGGCCAGGCACTGAGAGAAAAAATGGGGTACTAATGATACTCAAAACTTTAGAAAAATTATCTAGAATATAAGATATTACTTTATATTTTCTTTAAATATATTTTTTTTTAATTTCTTTCTTCTAAAAATATTAACTAAAATATTTCAATAAGGATTTATTTCATTGGTATTCCTATTTTCCTGCATGTAGTCTTCCCGTTCAATTTGCTACCAAACCCAAAATTATACCATAGATAGAGCCCACCGCATTCCCCATGACTACCTGAAATAATTGCCGGGCAGCTGCGGCAGCCCAAGGAAAAAGGAAGGAAGGATCCCATTCCCCTTCAAAAGTGGGGCGTTCTGCGGTGGCACACAAAAGAAATAATTTGGCGTTGATTGCCATGTAGGCGTCCTGTGGTCAACACCCAAATTTGACACCAAACGTCTCCGCGGTCCGATAAATTGTGAATGATAAGCTCGATAAGGGGCAACTAAGAAACCAAAAGTGGTATTATGTAGGCATTGTTTTCGGGCCAATGGCAGGCCACAGAAATATCAACATAAATAAGCCAAGGGGTGATGAAGTGTTTCTTAATAAATGCAGATTACTTGAATTAGTGGCCAGTGATGTTTATAAATTAAATTAAACTTTTGTGGGGGGAATTCAAGAAAGGGTTTTCAAAGCAATTATAGAGATTGGCTTGTCGATAATGAATTTCGAAGTGCCTAAAGGAGGATAAAAGAAATGGGAATTTCTACACAAATATATTTCTTGTATGATATTTATTTTTCACTTAAATAAATTAAATACCTTATAAATATTTTCATTCATTCCTCACCACAAATGAAATATCCTGAAATGCCTTAACCTTTTCTTGTATTATTTTTCCCACACCTCCCTAAATTTCTAGCTACTTGTTTTCATTCACAGAGATTTCACCCTGGGGAAATGGGAATCCTTGGCCCGAGTTTTACTCGAACCGCAGAGGATAATAAAGATTCCATGTTAAAAGCGGCGCGCGCACAGTAGCCATTGGGTACCGTTAGTGGACGGCCCGAACGAACCGTTATTTCCGATAATTTAGCGGCTAGATTCAAACAGGACTCAAACGGGCACCGGGGGGGCGGTAAAGAGCACACACAATGCAGCCGCAAACCAAAAATCGAGTGAGTCGAGGCGAATCTGGAGATCCAGACAATGAGGCCCTAAGCGAAGTCATTAATAAGCAAAGAGCCATAAGTAAATATCCTTTAAGGATGTGCCATGTGAGCGAGGGAAGGGATGGGTGTGCCTACAAGTGCGGGGAAATTTCTAGGTTTTCAGGCATAGTATTTTTACTGAACAACCGAACGAAAATGCCTAAAATTTTTTTATTTAACAAAAACTATCAACAAGGAAGAGTCATAGAAAAAATGCAAAAACCCTCTTTGTATTATTCGATATTGTTTTTTACATATCAGCAATGGTATTTGTTTTTTTAAATATTTTTTAATTGTGTTTGATTAAAATGAAAATAATTTATTATGATAAATAATAATTAAATAAATAATAAAATAAAATAATAATTTAATCAAGTGATGCTGAATTAAAACAAATTAAAAGGGGTAATTTTCAAAAAATTTCTACCAAACCTAAACATCTGACCGCAATTGTGTAACCGGAACACCGTAGGGCACCATAAACATGTCGCACTTATGGCTAGCAAATATTTATGCATATATCGTGGCATAAAAACTGCTTTGCTTTCGAATCTCCATTCTACGTTCTTGAGTTTCTGAGTCTTGAGTTTTGTCCTGTGCCTGTTTGTGTTTTGCCTTGTGTCCTGTCAACTCACACAAAACCGGAGACAAAGCGGCGTCGTTTTGTTTTGCACACAGAGTGTTCGAAAACAGATTCCGGCCAGAATCGAGGCCCAGCGGGACTCCGATTCCTGACTCTCGTCCAGGGACCGGACCACATGTTGACAATACTCCCTCTCCCTTCGACCAAAACAGGTGTGAAGAGAGCGGCATGTGGGTGCAGCCGCTGCAGAATCTGTCCCGCATTAATTTTAAATATTATTTTGGCAGATCTGCCCCCTTAATAAATGAAATTTGCATCGCTTTGTTTGCGAGTCTTTCGACAAATCGTTTCCGTTTTAGCTGCGTCATATTTTGGTTATTAATTATAAAAAAAATTACACAGAAATCGGGTAATACTTTTCATATCTTTACCTAACATTAGTGTACCACCTGTTTTTTGCCAAAAAGGTTTAAGAATCAACTTTTAAACTCGACACTATTGTTAAAAGTTATCAGGGATTTTAAAGTCAGTCGTTTGATATCATCGGCATTAGTATAGTATTTCCATCCCAGTGAAGCAAACATTATTTTCGGGGACTAAAAGCAGAAGCTTTTTAATACTATTTTCTATGGATTATTTCCAGAGTATTTTGGACGATATGGAGCCGACGACGTACCCGAGGTCACGGATTCCCATGCATCGTTCCCATTCGATCCCAAGGAAGTACCAATCCAATTCACCACGCTCCACTTTGGAAGATGGCTTTAATGAGGGCGTCGAAACTCAAAGCGCAAGATACTATGACAATGGAGGAGATGGGCGTCTTCCGAATACTGACAAGGATAAGAACCAAGTTTTTGGCCAAACCTATCATCGTCGCTCTCGATCCTTAGGGGTCCCAAATTCCCAGGACGATTTGGTCCAAGTTTTATACCGTAGGCCTTCAAGGAAATCCAAAAAACGTAAGCCAGTTTCAGAAGTGCATCATGAAACACCAGCAGTTGCAGTCGAGGAAAACAATGTGGGGGCTATGCCGGAAGAATATTCAGAAATCGAAATACCAACGCTGGACCTAGAACGGCGCGTGTTGTGCTTCATAATCAGGGTAATGTTATATACCGTAACTTCCTTATGACTAACATGATCCATTTGATACTTTTACAGAATATATTTAGATTTTTGTACTTTATTTGCAAGTCCCTTTCCGTGACTATGGTCCTTTTCCTGGTATTCTTCCTGATCTGGGCCTATGAATTCGGCGAACCAGTGGCTCGTATTCATGATGCAATGGGCTCTTTGACCAAAGATCGTTCCCGTTCTTCGTGGAACTTTTTTTAAGTACACTAAACATTTTGAAGCAAAATTCTAACATTTCTGTGTGGTGCGCCAATTAACTAAGACTCATGTAAAAATTTTAATTTCGCATTAGAATACTAGGTAAAATTATAAATTTAACAAATACCATGTTATTGTACTGCTCGAACCAAGAATGATTTTAGAGAATTAAAAAATATCACATCGCATTTGGCAATCCGTGGCATTGTTCAATCCATTTTCGAAGCCATAACAAATGACACTTTTAATCATTGCATATTAACGGACTAAGCCTCGACCGATACCCGCACTTCGGGCCGCTGATTTATGGCCCAGACAGCGACATCCAACCAAAAATAACCCATTAACTAAATCCGCATTTAATAAATGCCAGCCGGCGGCAGCGAGAAGGTAACAGAAGGGTTAAGCTGGGGAAAGGGGATGGGGATCCATTCGCCAAGTTGGCAGTTACAAGTTCCAAGTTACAAGACCGGCAAATTAATCACGCTGACGACTGCGACGTGGTTGATGATATTGGTCGACTGATGCTGACATTGAGGAGCTGCCAGCCGCACCAGCCATCAGTTAGCCAAGTATCCCCACCCCAGTGCCGATCCCAATCCAAGTATCTCTCGGTGGATGCAGGGCATCCGAGCCAAATGCGAGTATCCCACTGTGCCGGGGGCATCAATCTGCGGTCGAGTCTCAACTTTCGGGGACCGTGACATGTGTGGAATGCAGCCAGAAATCGGAATCAGAAGCGTTGACATGACAACTCGAGATGAGGGGTTCGCGATAAGGACAACAACTTTCTATGGCACGAGCATGGAAAACCTTTTTGGGCCATAAGCCTTGCCTAACCATTTTGGAGCTTGTACTTTACACGGGAAAACTTTTCCTTATAGCTAATAATCTACAACTGATAGGTGAAAAGTTGGGTTATTTTCTTGGACAATTCTTATTTAAATATATTTTATTTAAATATATTTCAGTAGTATTTACTATAACTTTATTCTTAGGTTAATATTTGTATTTTATATCGATCCTCGTTTCTCCCAGTGCATCTCCACATCCAATCTTCGGTCACGCAGTCAGCACCGAACTCAACTTTGACTTGTTTTCACGCCATTGTGATCATGTTGGTGACTCGTGCGCTTAATTTCAACAATTTGTTTGGCATTCGGCTGTATGAAATGCAATGAGTTTCTAACCCGGCTTCAAATCTCGAGCCTCGGCTGAGCTGAGCTGAGGTCGCTGTCATTGATTGATTGGCCATCGGCTGTGGCGTTTCGAAAGAGCTTTTCACTCAACTCTTGTTAGCCCGTAATGGATCGCCAGGCATTACGTAAATTTCGTTTCTTGGTAAATGATGCTGACAAGGCATTTGATTAACACGATTAATTGCTGATAAAAATGTCTGACAGTTTGTTTTCTCCCGATGGAAATTTATTGCCCACTACTGGAAGTACGTAGGCAGCCCAAAAATATTACAGTAAAAATTGTTTAGATGATATTGTGATATGAAATTTTTAAAACTCTTTCTTTATATTTTCACAACTGAGGGGGATTTACGAATAATTATCACTGAGTTGAAAAACGTATAGTTTCCTCATTTTAAGAGAAAATTGAATGCTGCCTTCCAAGATCGATTTGTTTTAATATTATTTATTTTAAATACTTTTCAAGCGATTTAAGTTTGTTTCACTTTTTCCCCTTAGCTCTTATCTACTGTAATATTTAAATATTAATTGAAAAATCTGATATTCCTCTCGCTGCCAACGTGCCCACTCTCCTTCAATTTATTATGAAAAATGCATTTCTCATCGCGGCTTCCGCATAAATTCATCAGCTGCAGTCGTCCACTGTCATTTGTCCAAGCTCCGCCTGGCGCCACTGAAGCCGCCCCACCACCCCCTCCCCCTCCGCCGAACCATCAGCAGCAGCCACCCATCAGTGACTACTGTACGGTGGACATCCCGTGGCGGCGACCACCCAGGATCGGAATCGGCAGTGGAGTGGAGTGGATTGGAGGAGAGATTCAAACGGTGGCAGCCAGCAGGCAGCAGCTGTCAACTGTCGCACACGACTTGTCCTTGTCAGTCAATGGATTGCCATCCGCCTGGCAGGGAACTTTGGGGCCAGGACCCGGGGCTTTGAGCATTTTCTATATTAAACTTTCACATTTTTTGACATACGGCCCGGTGCAATTGGTATGCAAATTGACATGGCCGCTGGAACGGGGAAACATATTTGGCAGTCGATTTCTTCTACGAAAGGGAAAAGTCGAGATTATGATCCACGAAGGGAAGGGGATTAAATTGTAAATTTTGAATAGTTCATATTTAAGAGATCAAAAAATAGTTATCCAAATCTTTTATTGTTGCACTTAAAGAATACTTAATACTATAACATTAAACCTTTATAAATTAGGTATGTGAATATTAATATTTATCTGATTTATTTCTGATTTGTATGTGCGTGAAAGAAAGCAACCTCACATTTGTAACCCTAAGAACCGAGGAAAATCCGAAATAATTTCATGCAAACCAAAACGAACATTTTTCCATGTACTTTCGACAGCTCGGATAATTTCATATTTGTTAAAAAACAAAAGACGGGCAGCGGATACCCAGTCACACAGATACCGAGATGCACAAGAAGATTCCGAGTGAAAAGCGAGCCAAAACCGATCTTCCGCTTAACGTGAGCAGTCACAGATACTTATACTTTAAGATACAATTCACAACACATGTGGCGTCGTTTTACATGAGATGCGTGCAGTGGTTAAAAATTGGGCAGAAAGCGTGCTTAATTGCGAGGAAAGTTCCAGCGGGAAATTGGATGATCTCAGGCCCCGGAGAAGCGGACAAAATTGTCGGGGGAAATGACACAGGCCACGCCCCCTCGGGATGAAGGCAAGTGCAGGGAGGCGTGAAGTAAAAAAGTGTGAAAAACCACACACACTCGATCAGCCATCCATCAGGGCTTCTTTCTTCGGTGAGCCCTGTGGTAATCCCATTTCAGGGATATCACAAATGGAGCTGGGTAATTTTAGTAAAATGAATTACATATCTTCGGATGGTGGAAAGAATGTTGTTCAACTTCACGCTTCACTGGCGTGAAGAACAAGTAAACTGATGCCAACTCTTGTTTTGCTATCTTAGAAAGGGCATTAAGGAAATTAAGTATATATAGGGGATTTTAAGATGTCCTGTGTGGATTTTAGATGTTATATATTATATTGTAGATAGATATTATATTGCACAGTTTTTGAACAAGTTAAAAAATGATATATTATATCTTACAAAAAAATAAAATAAGTTTATGGGTTTTCTACACATGTGTTAACTTTTCAAATATTCCTAATTTGCTCTATGTAAACGAATTATATTGGACTATCCTAATATTAAAAAGTTTCTTTATTAAGTTGTAATATACACAGATATATTTACATAATAGGTACTTGGTTTTTCTATTTGATTATTTTAAAACTATGCTCCTAATATCTCCAAGTTACTTATGATGCTAAAACCATTTAATTGAAAGCTTACACCCCTCAGATCGATTTGAGTTTTGCAGAGTAATTGCACTAAACCTTTCATTTAAGCTCACGAAAAGTAGCAGCCATTTTCCTGGCCAGCGATTTTGAACTCTCTCAGTGGGCGTAGCTTGAGCTCCATCTCTGCGTTTATTCCAACCTCATTGGCACTGATTCGTTCAGCACGCCAAAAGCTAAAAAGCCCACAAAAAATACCAACAAATTGTAATCTTCGCCGGCAACTCGTTTTGGGATTGGAGTCGCAGAGGAACTGGTTTGCAGTCTTCGGGTGGCTTCTTCTCTGCCTCGTTTGGAATCAGCATCAGCAGCTCTTTAGCGCTCGTTCCCAAAACCAAAGTGTTGGACCAGACCACCAGACTTCCCCCTGAAATCGGGGTGAAGACGTGGGAAACCAGATCGGTGTGTGTACTTGTCATGTAGTTGCTTTGTTGCCCCAACTTGGTGGCTCCTATTGAGTGGATCTCTTTGTGGCTCTGCCCACTTTCGAGGCCGGTTTGGAGCCGAGTGGAGGTGGAGTGAGTGGGTCGAGACACAGAAACCCACCAGAAATTGCCAGGCGATGATCCACCGACGGGTTTTGACTACACAAAGTCAGCCAACCAATTGGGTTTGCCATATGGAGACTAACAGTGCCAAACAAAAGGTAGCATTTTATGTCCGCAATAAAAGTCATGCCAACCAAGTATAAACACTCTAATCTTATGGTCAATTTAAAACATTTTTTATTCAATTGTTTTTGGAACTAGAAACAACATAATGTTTAATTCATACATCAAACCATTTAATCAATAACATTTATTTTAGAAACACCATTTAAATTTAAATAAAATCTCAATTCGATCCAATAAATTCAGCTTAAGTTAGTTTAGGAAGATCAAATCAAATAATCCCCAACTAAACAGTTTTAGATGCATCTTAGGCGAACATTTAAATTCACTTCGCTTCCACGGGATCAAAAGTTTACCCAAATTGACACTCACAACCTGTAATTTGCCATGTAAAATCGATAATCATTCGCAGCACTTTGTGCACCGCCCACATGGCAGACTTAATCTGGGCGTGCCGCTGTGCTCGTGGGGCTGTAAAATTGTAAACAAAATGATTTGCCATAAAATTATCATAATGCCGCTCTCGAAATGCGCCAACAACATGTTGTCAACGGCTTGGAGCTCCGCTCCGAAGTTCGAATAGCCGAAAAATACAGCCGGCATCATCGCATTTGGCCGCTGGCATTGTGAGTCGTCTCGCTGCCATCAGAAAAGTGTCCATAAATTCTGGCCCACACACAATTGAACTTTTGGCAGGGCCAAAAGCCCAGCCCAGCCACAAAATCAAACTCCAATTTGTGGCCGTAATTATGAGCGAACAGCAGCGGCCAAGAAATCAAGACGAGCTGGAAAATTTACATGCAAATCGGATTTCGTGGGCTTTTCAGGTGCTGATGCTGCGCCGCTGAAAGAAAAAATGCCCAACACATCGACTGGCGAAACTGCTTGCCGCATGCAACATCAAAGTGGAAATTAAATGCGCGGTAATTTGGCAAAAGGCTCAAAGGATGCCGGCCCCACGGAATCGAGGGTCGGGGAGCCAGGGAACAGGCCCAGTTGCCTTTGCCAAGTTGCCGCCGAACGTGTACAGGTTTCGTTCCTCTTTCAGCCAGCAAATTTTGTGATTACTGATTGAAGTGAGGAGCTGAGAAACTGCGGCTCAAAGGTTCCAACCTTGCACAGAAAAAAATGTTTGGGTTAACTTGTATGATTTGAAAATAGAAATCATGAATACAAATTCTTAAAATGTGTAAATATAATTTTTTTTTAAATCAGCCGGAAATTGATAAAAATTAATATTTAGTATTACTAGCTGTACAAAAGACTGTCTTTTCGATTTGGCAACCTTTTTGGCCCAGTTAAGAAACAAAAAAAAATCATATCTAAAATAATTTATAAAAACATTCAGAAAAAATGTTTAAAACATGGAATGTTATTAAAAAATTCTTTAAAATATGAGGGCAAGACTGAAGAGAGCCGAATGAGTAATTGTTTTTTATATATTTAATAAGCAAACAAGCTATTATAATTTAACATTAAAAACTGTACACAAAGAACACTGAAGAGTCAAAACATCCCGAGGTGTGATTACGGATGATTATCGTAAAACTGATCAATGGTAAAGATCTGGAATCCCATGCGAAGGTTGCGCGTGATGAAATAGTCCTCGATGTTCATTTCGAAGGAGTCCTTGCGCATCGTCAAAAATATCTCCGCGAAGGTGGTGGTGCCCAAGGGGATTTGAAAGACCATAGAGTCCTCTCTCTCCACCCTGAAAATGCAAAGAATATTCTAATGGGCATGACAGTTTAACCTATCAAGGGACACTTACTTTAGCGAGGCCTCTGGGAACTTGATCTCCATGAAGGCGCTGAACTTTTTGTTCGGAGACATGGGAAAGTGGTTGATGAGGTTCCAGGTGGCCCGCGACATGCTGACATTGGGATTGACCTTGCGCTTGAACCGCACCTCCAACTGATACCCCCCCTTGTAGTTCTCGTTCTCGACGTCCACGGTTCCAATTGTCCAGAGCTGGCCCTCCAAAAGGAGCGGCGTTCGCTGGCACAGGCGCTCGGAGTCCAGACCCGTGAGCGTGGTGTACAGAAAGCTGGAGCCCCTTTTCTGCATAATGGAGGTCATCATCAGGATGATTAGCTTGCCAGTGGGATCCAGTCCAGCTGGCACACCGTCTACGCAGATGAATTCGGGGGATCCCAGGACAGCGTAGGCAAAGTACAATCGTCGGATCTGGCCAGTGGTGCACATCCTGACCGATCGATTCCAGCAGGGGGTGAGTCCTAGAGTCCGGAGCAGGGAATCAGCTAACTCCCTAGCCATCTTGTGCCGGTGTCCCAGCAGCAAAGCGTGAATGTAGAGCAGATCTCGGGGCGTGAACTCCGCCGGCAGGTTGTCCCTTTGGGGGCAGTAGCCCACCAGTCGGTAGCACTGAACTCGATTGAGGTGCATCGGGTAGCCCTGGATCCAGATTTGTCCGCTCTTCAGCTTCGCCTCGCTCATCAGCAGCTTCACCAGCGTCGTCTTGCCGGAGTTATTCGATCCGGAAACGCTAAGGCACTCCGAGCTAAGTACATGGGGGATTAAACGGTATTTATGAAAGATTTAATACTGTTTCAATCACTTTCCTATTACTAGCGATTTAATTCGTTTTGTCGTAAATATTATATTTTTAAATTTATTTTAATTATCCAAATATTAATAAAAGATTTTTATTTCCAAAAATTATTAAATATTATATATTTTACCAAACTGAAAGTTTAGTATCCTTAAAAATTGCTCATACGACACGTATCCCAGTTCTAATCTTGTGAAATTAGAATTTGGTTGGAATTGGTTTAAACAAAGGAGCGCAAATAAACAAATGTATGGTGGAAAAATACGCCACCTAGATTAAAATACCATTTGATCAAAGGCAACTGTGCGTATGAGTAATAAGCTTTGAGGCCACTTCGTATAAGATGCTTTATAATCCCTTTTTTTCACTTCAAGTTGTATTTTATTAGTACTCACTTGGCCACTGAAAAGTCCAGGTCCCTGAGCACCTGTTGTCGTCGATTTTTAGTGAAAATCCCAGTACCGATAGCGGCGTATTGGCTGCGCTCCTCCTCCGATATATTGCTGACCTGGAATTTTTCAGCAAGGACCGCGGAGTCCTGGGACAAATGACCGGGATACTTATTTCTACCGGTCTGCGGAGCCTCCTTCGATGCTCTGCGGCATCGACCGAATCCCACGATCGAATAGTACTCCGAAATAACGAATAATATTCCGAGTATAATGACAGTGGCGGACAGCACCCCAAGTTCTTCCCTAATTCCTGGGCCGCGAGTAGTGTAGTCCATAGAAACTGTAAATGTAATGGCAATGATCATAGATCACTTAATAGTAAAAGTACTCAATGCGTAACTGCAGCAGTTGGGGACGCTATTGCACTTGAAGACCTCGACGGAGGTAAAGTTCACGATGGGATCCTTGCAGCTCACTTTCCACTCGTACATCTCGAAAACCTCGAAGAGTATCACTGCCACCGTGTACATGGGAAAGAAGCCCAGATCGAGGGCCATAAATCTAAGACCTGTTGTGTATTTTTGCGAGAAGAAGATGAAGCCCTGAACGTTTATGCCGCAAAGCCACATAAATCCGTAGCACGGGTTCCGAACCAGACCCGATACCAGATACGCGAGCAGGGTCACCCAAATTCCAGCCAATACAATAGTGAGCGATATAAAGACTGTGGATATGAATAATTATGATCAATAAATAAATAACAGAAAAATAAAAAAATCACCGTATAGCATTGCGTCGTGGTGGGGATCCATGTAGAGGGCCACCAGAGCCACAATGCAAAAGCTGTAGAGCAGCAGGAAGACAAAGTCGTATAGCAACGTAGAAAGCCAGTAGCCCCAAATTCTGGCTCCGGCCAAGAGCTGTTGCTTCCTCATCATGCTAACCCGCTCGTTAATGATATAAATTACAAATGCTGGCCAAATAAAACTGAATGCCAAGCAGATGGTGGAGGCCAAACAGACACCAACATCGTTCTGGGCCGGGGGAAACTTGTTGAGGGAAGTCTGGAAAGGAAGTGGTTGCAGGGTCACATCAATAGTGGCCTCCTCGTCAAAAAGGTGCCTGCAATAAATATAAGTACAACAAATATTAAAGCTACTCTAGCTAAGAAAACCTTAGAAGGTTCTTCTTACAAAATAATACGTTTTGGGGTTAAAAGTTTAGGGAAACTTTGAATGTGATTCAGAATTTTACCAATAAAAACCCACCTGGCCACCGCATTGTGAACCACATTCAAGGCATAGGGGGCCGTATGCAGTAGGATATTGTTGAACCAGACGGTGACCACATCCTCGTCAAAGGTGGCCCCGAATATGTATTGACCGTTGGCGCGGCTGCTAAAATCGTTGTGAGTCAACAGTGCGTATTTGTTGCGATGGTTCCTCGTCAGCATCGTCAAGTGGGCATCATACCAGTAGAGCAATTCCGTGTAATAGTCGTGCATGTTCTTAACATCCTCTTCCTCGGAGAGGAGCTCCACGAAGGCTTCCACGGTGTTCAGCTGGCTGAGGTTATAGGTCAGCGGCACGAGCTCGTAGTCCTTGCCATAGATCATAATGCTGGAGAAAGTGACCAGCACTACCATCGCATGGAACACTAGCTCCATAATAAATATTATCCAATGTCGGTACGCAATGGTCCAGCGTTTGTAAAAAATTGCCCTGTCATATATGTTTTTCGTATCAACTGTTTGCAAATTGATCACCTCTCGCACATACCTCGTTTGCAGCAAATGCAATCTCCAGCCCCTCCTGCGACCCTTCTCTTCGGCCTCCGCCAAGGTGGCAAAGTACTCGTCTAGCATTCCTTGGGCATTCTCGGGGGACTGAACTACGCCGCTCTGGTCGTTCTCCTCGCAGCCAAAGCGCAGGAAGATCTCCTCCATCGAGGTGTCCCGGATCCGGAAGCTGACCACACCCAGTCGCCGCATATTGTTCTCCAGATCCTCGATCAGTATCGGAAACGAATCTTCGAACCTGTTCTCCAGCACGAATGTGATCTTATAGCCAATATCGCGCTCGATGCCCACGTTGGGCATGTAACTGTTCATCAGGATGAGCAGCTCTTCCATATTGCAGTTCTTTCCCTTTACGCAGGTCTAAAAGAAACCAGGAGTTATTCTTATAGTAAAGAGAACGCGAATTCTTAAGTTTTAAAACTCCCGAAAAACCTTCTAGGGAATCGCATCCTCACCAATCGATAGCCATGTCCGTACATATTTTTCAAAAAGGGTTTCGTGCCGGTACATTTGAGTTCCCCATTCGACATGATGGCCATTCGATCAGCAATATTTTCGGCTAGCGGCGGCGAATTGCAGATCAGGATAATGGTACGCTTGGACTTCTCCTCGTTGATCAGATTCCAGACCAGCATCTGGGTGCGCTTATCGAGATCCGAGTGTATATCGTCTATGAGGATAATGGGACTATTACCCACGAAGGCACTGCACACGCTGACCAAACACAAATCGCGGGCGGAGAGATTGCGGATTCGCTTGGTCTTCAAATCTCCGATTTGCAGGATGTTAAGAAAGTAGTTTGCCTGTCCGTCAATTTCAATCTTATTATGCAGTCCCTTGACCCGACAAATAAATCGCAAGTAATCAATGACGCTGTAGCCCTTTAGCAGCATTTCAGTACCAAATGCAATGCCCAGTTCCATGGAGGCCGCCTTCCGCTCGGTCTGAATATTATAGCTCGATATCATCACAGTGCCCCGGGTGGGCTCCAGCAAGCCGGCCAGAATTTTGAGCAGTGTACTCTTGCCACAGCCATTGTGACCCATCAGAACGGTGACCTCGTTCTCGTACACATTCCACGAGAAGAGGTTCAGTGCC
Source organism: Drosophila mimetica (assembly GCA_037075245.1). Taxonomy (NCBI): domain Eukaryota; kingdom Metazoa; phylum Arthropoda; class Insecta; order Diptera; family Drosophilidae; genus Drosophila; species Drosophila mimetica. The sequence continues at coordinate 996,175 of JBAMCH010000007.1, forward strand.
GGCCGATCGTTGGCCGCAAAACGCTTGCAGAGCTTCTTGATCTTCAGCTTGAAGCGCCGATGCGAGGGCTCCACTTCGTAGATCTTCGTGGAGTTGACCCCAATGGCCTGACCCTGATGCGTAAAGCTATCGGCCCGCTCGTGGTACGGATCCTCCTGGACACTCGTGTTCGTAGTCTGCTTCTTCATCCGCTTCCCGGATCGATCACTCGCACGCCACATGTCCACATACAGACCGATGGCCAGGTAGACCAGTGAGTTCAGCATGAGGATCCAGCTGCTGGAGGCCACCGTTATGGGTCCCTGGTTATAGTTCTGGGTGTAGTCAATGTCCTCCCACGCAACATGCACCACCGACTCCCTTTCGATTAGACAATCAAATACCAGAGACACTACCACATTTGGCAGCACATAGGATATGTATGATATGGCGTTTATACTTCCATTCTGGTTGTTCCACAGCACACCTATGGGCAAATAGGATATCATCCACACGATCGTCAGCACTCGAACGGCATTGAGAGCATTGCGAAAAAACCCGGCCACCATTATCGAAAGGGCAAGCGAGGCGCAGTTGAAGCAGAATAGCACTACGATTAACACGTGCCAGGGCGTTTGGGTCAGTACCCCGTGATCCTGGTCCCAGTGTATCTTGACAGGGAAGAAGGAGATCATATTAATATTATTATACAATGCTTAGTGTTTACCACAGAATCTTATATACCAAAATAGGCTACCGAAAAGCGAACATTTTTTGACCATTTTTAGAGATAGCCTTCTAGTAATCAGGCTTTACTATTTGTACCACGTTTAATACCAGGTTCAGAAAGGGATCCTACCTTCAAAAGCACTACTATGATGACCGAGCTTAGCATCATGTAAATCAAGCCCTTGAGATACCAGGAAACATAGTGAATTAGATTGCCAATGTTCATGTTGACCAGAAACAGACGGAACTGCGACTGCTTCTCAGTTACCACCTGCTAAAAATCGAGATCAAAAGAAAACTGTTTGAACCTTTTGACTTAAGGACTCAAGGACCTTGGCTTACCCAAACGAAGATCTGAGCGGGGAAGAGGAATCCGACGACGATTAGGCAGGGCATGCCGTAGTCTAAATTATACATCAGGGGATCCTGCTTGCGTCCGGTGACGGGAAAGCGCCTCACAAGGATGGTCGGCAGGGGCTTGCGGCTGGTGAGGACCAGAAAGGACTCGGTGACGGACTTCTGCAGCCGGATAAAGCCTTCGCGAACGTATCCCACGAATCCGCCCTCGTACGGCTGATTCAGCCGCTCGAGGAGGAAGCTGAACGTGTCCTCCTGGTACAGCGTCATCCAGTTGGACTTGTGGAAGTCGCCGTCCAGCATCCTCAGCTCGCTGGGCAGCAGGATCGTGTAGTTGAGTATGGGACTGACTTTCTCCGGGGTCCTTAAGGTGCCCTCCTCGAAGGTTTGCTCCTTCGTGAAAGTACTCCCATCGAAACACAGACCCGCGAACAGATTCTGCTCGACCATCGCCTCCTGCAGCTGATCGCAGTCCTCGAAGCTCAACGTGGTCATCGGATCGATGTCCCTATTGATCTTATCCATCAACGATTTAAAGACCTTATAGCCGTTGGGTGCCCAGCCGATAATAAGGTGCGGTGTGAAGGGATTCGGTTTCATTTTCACCCTATCGGCCACGAGGCGCGCCTTCTGCAGCTTCTCCACCATTTCCATCCAGCTGTGGTCCAAATCGATGGGACCGAAGATCTTATCGGTTCGGGGATCCACCTCTATGAAGAACCGCATCACAACGGCCACCACGACGAACAACGGTGGCAGTAGCACTATGACCATCAGTTGCACGGGATTGGCGAACTGCATCTTGTGGTTCTTCATGGTTATCAGGATAAACTTGCGCATATAGTCGCGCAACGTCATTGCTTAGGATTTTTGGTTGTACGTTTCGATTTCGTAAGTAATAGGTTTTCTCTTAAAGCCAGCAGAGGCTACTGTGATGAACTCTTTGCTAGTTAAATAGACGTTTACTGGAAGGTAGTTTACTTCGTGGTTTTGAAAGTAGAAACTATTTATTAGGCGTACTTTAGACGCTTTTATTTTCGTTTTTAAGCAATATAGCCTGCCAAGTCGCCGTGATTTCTGCAGATGGCATGCGTTGAGAACCCAAGAGGCCCCTTCAAGATCGACCGCCTTTAATTACCCACATCAATAGTGGAATGCGGCCGAGTGCGAATGCGAACGAGCAGTTGGCATGCAACATGTGCATTTCACCAATAAAAGCGCTAATACATAACTTTTGTGCAATGCCAGCCCAGAGGCGAATCAAGCCAACCGCCGCGACGTGCACTCGTAATCTACAGTGCTCCCTCCCTTTGGAGGCTGTCGGATTTGCTGGGGTTCTAGTACCGGTCGTTACTAATGCACAGATGTACAATTGGAGCTGGATGTGGGGAGGGGAGTGGGTAGGCAGGATGGGGAGTGGCTGCCCTGGGCGAGGACTCCCCGAGGTGTGAAACCGTCTTGTCATTTGCCGTAAGTGAGCAGCAGGAATGTCTGCTAAGTGGCAGGCCACCATGGGCATAGTGGTTCGGGATCTATAGAAATATGGAAAACTTTATCACTATGAGGTAAAGTAAAGAAACTCTTAAAATGTAATACCCTTATATTTAATTATTAAATCCAAATATCCACTTAGTTTATTTACCACTTACTGTAATCTGAAATAATCGTCTTATAGCGACATGTGCTGAACCAGTTTGCTTCACATGCAATCCAATTTATATGCAAATTAGTACATTGGCTTAATAAAGTAATCCTCAGTTACAAAACTAACTACTCTAATATTTTTTTATGTAAAGGAAATTAAAAGAAACATGAATTAAATGGATTTCCCCGGACTTAAATATTTTAAATATTTTAAAAGCAGTAAACAATTGATTGTAAAATGATTTTGCTAGTTACAAAGCTTATCTCACCACTGTTCCACTGCCCCTTGAAGTAATCAGGAATGCTTTGGACTGTTTTGTCCAGAAAAGAACAGAACGGATCAGAAACAGGTAAGGGCAACAGTAGAGGCAGGGGTAAAGTTGGCCAGGCAAGTCCTGTTGCGATTTGCAACATTTTTATGATGATTTAGCATTCGCCCGCGGAGACAGCGCAGCGACTGCTGCAGTTGCTCCTGCACATGTTGTTGCTGCTGCCGGAGATCTCCTTCGATGCTCCTCTATATAGCCATAAAATCGTGTGACATATCCGCAATTTTTCAAGCTGCCCGCGCCTGCGTTCAAGTGTCGAAGTCGCTCTTAACGGCGCTCACCCGCTGCGAACCACAGAGCTCCAAGGTCCCCCGGCCCATAAGTTCCAGGCAAAAACCCACAAGTACACCACACAAAGTCCCCAGTATCCAGTATCCCCAGTCGCCGTTCGCTGGAAAAAGTGTCAAAGCAATTTGTTCAAGCAGCCGTGAATTTGCGTGGGCGGCATTCGCGGAATCCGTGGTACCAGAAAACGCCCCCGAAAAACTAGCGACGACAAATGCTTTCAATAGTCAGTCAGTCGGCGGGCGATTGTTTTTCGCACCGATAACCATCGACGCCATCTGATTGCCCGGCTCTCTCATTATTATTCGCCCACACATTCGAATTTGAATTTGCAGTGGCCATTGGCAACTAATTGCCGGCGATAATGCCGCCAGATTCTCTCGCTCTTTTTTGGCAAACTGCTGACAAATTATTCATGATACGATTTTTGGGTAGCCTAGCCCGCTTCTTTTTTGGCCAGACAAATTACCATGTTTAGTTTGGCACTGCGAGCGCGATAATGAATTATGTTTATAGTGTCTGGCGTTTAATTATTTCAGGCCACGATTGACTGCCTGTTTCGATGGCCTTCACAAGTGGTGACCTTTGAAAGGAAGCGATTGAGTTATTTGCTTTATTAAAAAATAATAATTCTTAATAATAGCTAATGTTTGATATGGTAGTTGAATTTCTAAAAAAATATATGTTTTTATGGTAAAAATAAAAAAAAACTTGCATCGACCGGGAATCGAACCCGGATCACTCGCATGGGAGGCGAGCATTCTACCACTGAACCATCGATGCTCCCTTGAAAGGTGGAGAAAAGTTAGTAAACATAACTGTAGTTTTTTATAAACATTATCAATTATAAATTCAACTTAAAATATTACAATATTTTTTATATTTTTTTTTATTACTTAAATAATGGCAAATAATAAAATAGTAAATAATGGCGGATGTCCGGTGACAGAGCCCAACTCCTTCGAACACCTTGATGTGGGAGTTCGCCCGGGGAGGCGTATCCCATCTGCAGTGGGTGCCCGAGGCCTGAGTCAACTGGCGATTCCTTTTGTTCTATGCCGTCAACGCTAAACACTCACGTCAGCCAATAAATCCACTTCAGTGCGCCAATCGAGGGATCTCACTCTCGGGGGTTCTGCTTTTCGCACAGCTTCCAAATGGGCCAAGAGGGCTGAGATGGCTAAGAGGGGGGCGGAAAGGGGGCAGGGCTTGCGGATCTGGAGGATCAGGAGGGGGTGAGGGAGGAAAGCCGGTTTCCCTTTAGGTGTCAAAAGCAATAAAACGCCGGCCTGTAATCAACGCGATCCTAAATAGGTGTACAAATTACACCAAAGTCCTTAATTATAGCGAAACCGCCAGCGTCCAAGCATCATTCTTACACTGGAAACAATATGGGTAGTGTTGCCCGATGAGTAGTTTATTTTACGCAAGCAAAAATATAAGAATTGGAAAGAATTGTTGCATTCTATTTTATCTTTTTCATATTTTTTTATGATAGAAATTAAAAATGTTTTGCTCTTTAAAAAAGAAATCATTTAAAATGCTATAACACCCTATTTTTCGCAGTGTAACTCCACTCTTGGCTTAGTCTCTGCACCCAGCCAAAGTTTAACCACAAAACGCCATCGTGATGGTCTTGGCCCTGTCGCTGGCTGTTTACTCTCGGATCTCGGTTCCCACTCCTCGATTCTCCTGGTTCCTGGCTTTCGGTTCTCCGTTCTCGGGGTTCCTTGATGCCTCGTCTTTGGACTCAGTTTGCTCTCGTAGTAGGACCGCAACTATTAAGAATTTGGCACGGTGCTGCTGCTGCTGTGGCATATAACTTACACCCAGATCGATCAGTGCAATTGGTGTAAATGTACTTGGCCACAGCGCAAAACAGCAAAAGGGGGAAACCAAATCAGAGGGCTAGCACTTGGCGCTCGTAGTTGGCCCGGTTGGTCTCTTTTGGCCATGCCGCACGTTCGTGCTGCGAAAATTACATTTGATCGATTTGATCGGCGCTACAAGATCAAAGGAAATGAAAGACGGCGACGAGAACGCCGACGCGGATGCCGGTGCGGATATGTGGCGGATTTATTGCGGATGCGGAGGTGATCTGAGGAAGGAGGACCTTGCTTTGATCGTTTGTTCTTTGCAGTTTGTTATACCCTAGATGGCAGAGCATTTCAGCATTATCATATTTATTGCTAATAGAGCAGAGCTCTTTATAGGGCTTCTATTAAAATGACAATTAGAACCTTTATTAAAAAGATTGCTAAAAAATAAACAAGCCCCTTCTAACATTAATTTACAGCTTTCGTATTTTCGTATCTCTATTCTCAGACCTTCGAAAATTGAAATTATAACATGCCACCAGTTGCTTTCCATTTTTTACCCACCATTTTCAAGTGCAACATCGATGGCCTTATCTGTGGAGCAGCATCTAGAATTGCCGGCCATTTGCGACGTAACTTATGGCCAACATCAGTGGCACAATTAAAATCATTTAGAGGCCAATTAAATTTCGTTAGCAGCATTACAATGCCGGGTCACATGAGAACCATTTCACAATCGCAGGCCAGATGAAGAAGGGGCATGGGATGGGTTGTCACTGACAATTAAAAGCACCGAAAATGGCCGTTGAATGCAACCAGAGACAATCAGAGAGTCCAGGCCTTTCGTCCTGCCCCTGCTCCTTTCGGTTTTTCTAGCCCAGGAGTGCGTGCATTTGGCCAAAAGTGCGTGTTGTTGGGCGATTTGGCTCAAATTGGCCCGGCCAGATTCAGATTGTGTGTGTGTGGCAGCTGGGGTCGCCATTAGAGGCGCTGAGCGATGAGCATGGGAATTTCAATTAGACGAAGTGCCCAGGGAGAAATCTTTCCCACAACTTGCCAATTATTTTCTGTGATTTTCTGCAGCGGCTGCTGCTTCTTTTTTGCTGATTTTTAAAGTCACTTTAAGAAAAAGATGGCAAAAAATAAGTGCTGTTGGCTAGGATAGTTATAAATTATAGATTTAAATAGCAACAATTCCTAAAATATCATATAATACAACAGTTTTCTTATAAAATTTTTAAGGAAAAGACAACCAGAAGTATGTAAGATTTTCTACAGTGCATGGTTTGAGCTCCCGGTTGCCAAATAAAATAAATTCACAAAAATTACACATCGGCATCCGTGTGCCGCCTACGTGGTCAGTTATATATACACTTTTTTGTATTTTTTGATGCCACCATCTCTGGCTACCGACGACGGGTAGGTGGCATTCAATTTTCTACGAATTTGCCACTCTTTCTCCCGCGAGTCGCAGTGCAACTTTCACAGCTTCTTCGGTAGAGATGGTCGACCATTATTGGGTAGCTGTGCACGGGGTATCTGCATTTCGTACGCCTCCAAATCGAATCATTTGCGCATAAGTTATGGTCACACAGTTGCCTATTTTCCCGCCCCTGGTCCCACTCCGCCGCATTTGGTGTGTCGTGCGTGCTGAATTTCCCTCGCTTACCGTTACCAAGTGGAAATGGCCACGGCTCGTTGCCATTTCGGCCGGCTACCTATCTTTTAGGCCCCGAATTAACTTCATGCCCATGCCTAAGCCCAGGCCCAAGCCCCAGGGACCCATCCAGTCCCTAACTTCGAGTTAGGACCCCGATCCCTGGGTTAGCTAAGCAAATTTCACACTTCAGCTGCAGTAACTTGAAACGCAAAAGGCGACAGAGATTGAGATATTCGCTTTTGTGGGATAGTGAAGCGAAAGATTTGCTGGCAGATCGATGGGTTTTCAAAGGGTTCATTACTATGATGGGTAGGGGATTTTATAAAGGGTTCTCTAACACGTTTTACAATGTATTTAAAGCTTTAAAATATAAACTGAAATTTTTATCAAATTAAAAAATCTTTTTAGATTTTTATCCTTTTTTTTCGCCTACAAGAAAGCTCTCTCTTTAAATATGCTTATTAATTCAATCGCACTCCCCTCTGGCTTTGCCATTTTCTTCGGCCCCATTGCCACTGGCATTCGTCATTATCCTCATCATCATCATCCCTGTCAAAGAGCCATCAACATTAACCCAAATGAGTGGAGATTTCGAGTATTAACAATGAGCCGAGCTACACGCCCCAGTTCCACTTGCAAATTAATAACCTTTCACCTGAGTTTTAATTTAAATTCTCCGCGACTTATCTGTGGCGATCCGCCATGGATCCGGGACCTCCCATCCGGGACCTTCGTCAAGGGAACTCCACCTCCCCAGTTGCCGGCTGACATTTCAAATTTCGCAAATGTCAAGAGCCGCTGCTCATTTGTCTTCAAATCCGCCACACAACTGCCCGCCGTGAGTTGCGCTTTTTAACACTTTTCACTTAGCCCTAAGTTCAGGCTGAGCTGCTCGCGTGAATGGATGGGTGGCCAGGGGCAGAAAGCCACCAAAAGAAGTGCCGACCCAGGTCTTGACGACCGGGTCGAAAGCCTCCTGACCCATCATCTGGCCACGCTTGGAAGCTCCTTTCCGGCCACAACTTTCCAGCCGTTGTTAAATAATTTCACAGTCTATCAATTAGCGTGGCGATCGCGTCAGCAGGATCATAATGCACAGTGGTTCAAAATGATCTATATAAACTCAAAAATTATAATTTAACAACAAAAAAGTATAGGTAATTTAGTCCTTATAAATTTTACCTACTATTTAAAATATTACAATTGTTAATATCTTTTAGAAAAATATTATAATATTATTATTATTTAACCAGATTTAATATTTTTTAAGAGGCAGCGTTTAAGTATCTTGGTAATGCTAACATGGGCGGTCCGAATTTTAATATATGATTGATTGACAGTTGAGTGAAAATTCGAATAGATAAGTTAACATATTTCCATCCCAGGGGTATAGTGTCAACCACTGTGCATGGTAGTGGTCCATTTTTCATAATGTTGCAAGTTTCTTTTGGCCACGGGGTGAGCAACAGCTGTCCGACGGCAACTTGCACTGCCAAGCTGGACTTGGCCAGTTAGTGGAGTCGGGGCTGGAACCTGGACATATAGATACGCGATCCGGCGACGGGGATCTCGGCGAGCTCCTATGACCTTAGGGGCTGGCAAAGGTGGTCTCGCTGATTGTTTACGTCTGCGCTACTCATAAAATTTCAATTAATCTTCGTGTCACTGAGTAGCCAAAGCAACACTCTCCTGCTAAATGGCATTTCCACTTGAAAAAATATTTTAAAAAATATAGAAGAGTGGTAAAATATATTTTTCAGATTTTTGTTAGTTTTTGAAAGCTTTTACATAAATGCTTTAATATTTTAATAACAAGATTTTGTTATAAAGATCTTCATCTTATTCATCATTTATTTTTGCAGTGCCCACGTATTTAATTAAATACAAGACACATTTCCGGGGGCTGTGTTGGCCTGTATTAATAATAAGCCTTCAGTTTCCTCTTGCTTAGCAGATTATAATCTTCGGATCTTGGGTTATATGCCTGGCAGGCAGTCAGAAACTCGCACACAAATTAATCTTCTTCAAATTAGCATCTTGATTAGCCAATGAAATGTGTAACCCAGGCCTGCGATCGGGCGTTCGCTATAAAAATCAACAGAGAATCCAGCGATGATCATTGATCATTTTCGTGTTGGGTTTGCTTTTTCTGTGACTCCCATTCCCATTCCGAATTTGTGAGGCTGGATCTGAATCCGAAGCCGTTCGCATGGCTCTGCTGTTGATGTGATTACAATAATTAATCTTGCCCGAGATTATTGTTTCTCCCAGCCAGCTAACCAGCAGCTAATCCCAAGTTGCACAGAGAGAAAATTGTAGCTTTCTTTATTGAGTATTTAGGAAGATGAATTCTTAGGAGTGTTGGATAATATTGAATACTATATCTTTTAATAGTCTGAAAAAAATCTTGAAAATATCTGTTCTTTAAATTTAAATACCCTAACTATTAATACCAGTTCTTTTCGTATTTTTTTTAGATTATAAAATCACTTCATTTTTTTTTCAATTTTTCTCTGTGTACTCGAAGAGTTTGCGCTCGGTTCCCTGCCATTTCCATTTCCATTTCCCCAAGGCGCCAGCTACGGGCCTGGCGTCAAATTAAGTGTTTGTGTCGCTCGCCATTAATCACGGCCTATCACAAATTTCGATATGAAAAAGTGTTTTGTATATCAAAGCAACAGCAACACGAGCAACACAACCAGGTACAACTTGCTCCATGTCGTGTTGCCTGCCTGATCATATGGGTGTCGTCCGTTGTCCGATCATTTATTTACATTTTCCTGATCTGGCCTGGAAATGTCACCTGCTGTGCCAACACACCACACACATGTTGCACGGAGCTAAAGCTGAGGCTGCCCGGATCGAGTCTGCTTCCTGGTCGAGAGAAGATACCTTTGATGGATGACGGACAGCATCGCCAGCATCGAATCGAGTCGGATTTGAATCGATTTGGAGTTGCTACGCTACCGAATCGCTGGGAAATATGGGAAAGTGGCATTAATCAGCTGACATCTGGGCTTTTATCTGACTGGCAGAATCGGCAAATTTATTAACTGCCTAATTGCAGCTTAAATTGACACGCTTGTGGCCATAAACCTTGGCTACGGCTACAGAAACTCGTTTCCATTATCGTATATTTTATCGGTGGCAAATATCAAGCACAGCAATGGCAACTGCAACTGCCGCACAGAGCAACAATGTCAACAACAACGGGCAATTATGTGCAATAATACGAGAGTGCAAGTGCAGCAGGCAGCAAGCATTGACCACTTGAGGTTTTCAACACGTTTAAACAGACTGGGTGACACCTGCAATCGAGGCGAAAATACAACGGCCAATACCAACGGTTGCCGCTCGGAGCCAAATTAAAGTGCAATTTCGAAGTTCAACACCTTGGTCAATTTGCCGATGCGGTTTCTGTTGCTCTGTGCTCCCCCTCCGGCTAATGACGGCTGTATGTCTCTTGGTAATCTGTCAATCCGCCAGGCGAATTAGGGAAACTTTATGGCCAGTTCTTAGCTTTATGGCAATAATTACACGGTTTGAAGGAGAGAATTTTACCCCATTTAGCAGTTTTCTCAGCGAAATCATACGTGTTTTCGGTCCGTTTTTTTTAATACCATTTTAGAAACCAAAAAATAATGAATTACTTAAATAATCTGTTTTTAACTGTAATTACAGTTTTTTTATAAGACAAATTTTTTATTCATAACCAAACGCCAAATGTGGTTTATTGTTTTTAGGAACATATTTTTTCGTCAATAATTATTCATAAATTTATTATTAATTTTTTTTTTTTTTTTTTGTAATAATTAAATTATTTTAATTAATTTATTATTTATTACTTTATTCCTCTTGCTTAAATGCATTTTACAGCAGATTATATTCGCCCCCTGACGGAATTTTTTGGAAGCGAACTTTTTTTGGTTCTGCAAACCACTCACAGATGGCGCACTTTTATACATACACAGAACCCAAGTAAAATGTAAAGGTGAAGTAAAGAATCCTTTATAAAAAAAATAGTGCCTCGACTTTCTGATACCCACTACTCCAAAATAATAATTCAGGTTTTTAAAATATGACTTATTTATTTACATTCAAGTACAGTTAACAATTTGTAGGCGTACATTTCTTATAAAAAATGAATAAGCTTAGTAAATAAAGTGGATGTAGTTACTTGACAATTACCCGAAAACAATGAGATTATGCGTTATTGATATAAAACCGGTTGCCTTTTGCTCCGAGTGAAGCTAGAGTTAGGTACTTACGAGCTAGAATAATCATAATTACCGCTAAGGTCGATCGGTCATCGTCATCGGAATAATTAGCTTATTACAAAATGCTAGGAGTTCGTTTCAAAAAATGTAAGGCAAAGTGGACGTATTCGATCGGTCCAAAAAGGACGAGTAAATTTACTTATTTCAAAAATCTCGAACATGGAAAACGTGTTTTGTTGTTTCGCTTATCGTAAAAATCGCCGACACAAAATCATATCAAAATAAATAACCTGTTGCGCTTCAAAAGTTACCCAAAACAATTTCAATATTCTAGCTAAAATTAGTTTAGTAAGTGGGGGCTTAGCTTAGGAATTGTAGCATTACTTTCTTACACTCCAGTGCAGCGCAAAGTGTGGGTTAAGTTTCCGTTAACTGGAGTCTGAGAAAACAATGCCATGGGTGCAGCTTAGTGATAGATAGGTTCTTAGGTTTAGATCTTAGGAGTACAGAAGGACAGACGCTTGGATAGTCGCGAAGAGATAGAGATAGTCAGGAAGGATAGTTGGAAGAGATAGGTTGAAGCTTAGACCTGCAATCAAAACGTTGTTAATTAACCAGCCAAAGGGGTGTTTCGGTTTCTGTATCTGTGTCGTTTCTGTGTGTTTATTTTGTAGTGTTTGCCGGGGCGGCCTTGATGCCTCGTCTTCCCACCTGTGCCGGTGGCTGTGGCCCTCCGCTGCCCTCCTGCGATCCGCTCTCCGCATCCGAGTCCTTGAGGGAGCCGCCCTCCTCGTCGCCCACCAGTGCCCGGTACTTCTTGGCAATCGCCTCCCAATCGGCCACGTTCTCGATGCGGTTCTGATTGGCCTGCGAAAAGCTGGCCTGCGATCCCAGGGGAGATAAATGCACCTGGGACAGGGCCACCGAGTCTGGGGATTTACGAAAATACCATTAGCACCCGGGTTCAGTTATGCAGTAAAATACACAGAGTTAAAAGCGCCAGGAATCAAGGAACGGTTTAAATATTTTCATATTATTCCTATTATTTCTTTGTTTATTAAGGTAATCTAAAAATATATTTAAAAAATATTTAATATTTACTGATATTTATGCAAGTAATTTAAAAAAACATAAAAGTTCTTGAACTAACTACTAATATTTTTTTATTGATTGAAATATATCTTAGGAGAAGATGCAGTTTGTAAAATTGGAAATGAAAGTTCTTGATCTAAGGCGATTTTATCTCTGTGCATAGGAAAAGTCGGAAGTTGAGGAAAGAATTTTGAGCTAGAGCGAGCCGATTGTTTCAGAGAAGAGAGTTGAGGAAGGAAAGCAAGACAGACAGAAGAGCTGATGGATAAGAGAGTTACACTTGGGCTGACACGCTGTTAGCTACAAAACCCCTCGGATGGGTTCGACATCCCCAGGTTCTACGGGTTCTGGTCGTTGTAGCCCTGCAGCGATACATACATGTCTCACCTTTCTTGATCTTCGACAGCCACTTGGCGCCGGCTTTGGTTCGCGGACTGGCCTGACGTATTCCCATCATCTGAACCAGACTTGGACGCTTCTTTTTCTTCATGCGTGCCTGAGGCGCGTGATTGCGGATTTGCAGGGTTTGCAGGATTGCAGGTTTGTGGGTTAGATCAAGGCGCATTAGACACGGGACATAGATCACATACAAGACAAGAGACACAACATAAACGCAGTCAGCAATCGTTAATCACATCAAAAGCAGTCGAGTGCAGGGTGCTGGACTTAAGTGCGAAACAGCAGGAGATCGGAATAAATAGTTTATTCCCATCACCTGGTATATTTTGAAATCACGGATCAAGTGCCAGGTGCAAGAGGTGTTTTATTCAGTGGGCAACACACTTAAAGCATTCACGGTGTCAGAACTCATTGCGGTTGTTGCCAAGTTGCTTTAAATGGGTTGGGGAAAAGGTCAGCAAACTACACCCTTTCAGGATCGGTTCTGGTAGTTGCACAGATGTATAGTCAACAGATAGGGAGTATACGGGATGTACGGATATAAAGAGAGAGAGAGACAGCGACAGCGGCTGGGAGGCGGCCTTTGTCACCTGAGATTTTACCTTGACCTTCTCGACGATCCACATAAACCAGGTGGTAACTAAATTAAGCGGCGAGGGCGCTGTTGTGGTGCGATGCATATTGCGTATAAGCTTGGACAAGCCAAATTTCCACTCGATGTCGGATTGGGCCTAGTATTTCATAGGTTTTTTGTTTTGTTAGCGGAGTGCGCGATGTTGTATGGATGAGACATGATATAGGGGTAGAACAAGAACAAAGGAATACACGGGATGAGATTCGTGATCGGAAGCCTCGGAATTTACAGGTATTTTTACTCGGTTAATACGTAACTTAAGAGCTGCAAAAATCAGGTTGTTTATAATAGAAATGCACAAATGCAGTGGCCTGTTTTGGATGGCAATCTCTGGAAAGGGTTCCCAAAATTACCATACAAAACCCTGCCGCCATATTGGTGTATCTCTTCAGACTTAAATCCTAGACAATGACAAACACAGACACATAGACATGCAGCAACAAATTGTAGACATAGTTTCAAAAGCATGCGTTGACCAACACTTTTTGGTCTGGCCTTGCTCAACACTGGTCACAAAAGCAGATCACACTTCTAGGCTCTAATCGACTAAGGCTAGTCTGCACTTTGTACTAAACTAGAAGGCAGCAGGCTTCACTCTTTGAGATACACTTTCACTGGCGCGCAAACAGTGTATCCCTCAGATTGCTAACTTTATTTTTCCTGAAAAAACCTGGAAGATGCAAGTCTGGGCAGTTGATGGATTTACAGAGCATGCCAAGGTCTCTAGTGAAATCAGGTTCCGGTTTCTCAACGTATACTATCACTACCGGTTAGAATTGACGCTTGATGTCTAATTGGATTTAGATAAATTCTTATAAGGCTAACCCTCAGATTTTAACCTCTAGTTAAACAAACATGCTTAAGTAAGTGATTATAAATCTGCTTCGTAAATATTTCACTCTACTTCTTATACTGGTTTGCTGAAAGAGAAAAGGATTAGTATACAAGGCAATTTGGCAATCAGATACTTAACTTATGGTTAGAGTAAGGATTAAGAAAAATAGTCGAGTTAGGTAAAAGCGCTCTTAGCAATACTACCTGTATGCGTTGATAGGTGTCTGACATCATAGCAATCAGCAGGTTAATGAGCACAACCACCGACACCAACATGTAAATGCCAAAGACAATTTTGAACAGGTACTCAACCCAATACGGTTGAGTGGGCGTGGCTACATTTTTGATTTTGTCAACTTGCGTTTGCTCGGTCGTCGTTTGTCCGAACACGGCGAAGAACAACAACTCGAACGAGTTAATCGGATGCATGCGCACTGTGTCCGGAGCCCCATAGATACATTTCCAGATACAGATACAGATACAAATAGACACCCCCGGACAGCACGCATATATTGGACGGCGTGGAAATTATTTTGAAAAATAAAAAGATAACGGACGCCCAGTTCGGGTTGGTTTCCGATCGACCAACCCCCAGTTAATGGTTTAGTCCCAATTGTGGTTCAATTTCGAGCGGTCAGTTTGGGGTTGTTGTTGTTGGCACACAGTTAAAGCACAACACAAATAGCATTCCGTAACATAAAAAAACACAAATGAAAATACAAAACGGGGGAGAGGGAAGAGGGAAAGCAGAGAGAAAATACAGATTAGTGACCTTGGCAATACAAACCTGAATGCGCTGATAAGTATCCGACATCATGGCAATTAGCAGGTTAATGAGTACAACCACAGACACCAACAAGTAGATGCCAAAGACAAATTTGAAGAGCACCTCGGTCCACTCGGGACGCAAGTGTCGCATGGGATTGATGTCCAGGGTGGTCGTCTGGCCGAAGACCGCGAAGAAGAGTCGCTCGAAAGCCAGAAAGGGCGTCATGGGTCCTAACATGGGTCCGAACGGAACGTTACTCACAATCAGATATCTCAACTATAGCATTCGTTAGCGCGGATGCGGATTGCTGCAGCTAGCAAATATATATGCTATTCGGATTGGCACAGGCGTGTGTGCGATTACTTTGCTTTGGTTTGGTTATTTCGATTATTTTGAAGTTTACATAAACGGGTAATATTTATGGTGGAGTTATTTGGATTTGGAGAGTGCGGGTGAGTGGTTAAACACGTCAAAAGCAGCATCTCGCAGTTCGCAGCTGAGCGGTTCGAATGACTGACGAATACGAGTATCGGTATCGGTATCGGTATCAGTAGCGTTATCGTTTTTCGTTATCGATTCGATTCGATCGGTTTCGATTGTTTCGATTGTGCAGAATTTGGTGGTGGGCAAGCGGCGCAAGCTGAAAGCCCCGGGCAGGCGGGCGTTTATTAATATCGATATTGCTGATTGATTGATTTTTGGTTGGATTGACTGGGTTAAAACATCAACATGCAGTACTGGAATTTCGAGTTTGTACAAAGTTCTAATGGATATCGGTTTTTGGTTACACATCGACAAAAATCATTTTAAGAACATATATAAAAAGTAACTAAAGTTTAATAATGGATCCTTACGAAAAACACTTTTAAGGAAACATAATCCAATGTTTTGCTTGTGAATTTAAAATATAATTAAATTCCTAGTCTTGAAAATTCTGGAAAATTCTTTTTATCTGTTGTTTTGTAATAGAGTGCAAAACTAAAATATAAATAATTTAAAATCTAAACAAAAAACTAAACCAAAAATCATATTTCAAACTAAATGATAAAGCTAAGCGCATGGATACCTATAAAAACACAGATCCACAACATCGAGGATGCGGAGGGGGGGTTTCCCGCGAACATGCCTCAAAACGAAAGTAACTGAAACGAGCAAGGCGAGGGGATTTCGAGCAGCGAGTGCGGACTTGTGGATGTTCCTCCAGGGAACTGGAAAACAAACGACAATAAAACTTTACGCACAACATCGAAGGCGGCAACGCAACGGGTTCGATTCCGGCATTTGGGGTTTCGGGGGGCGGGACAGCCCCCGAAAAAGGGGGCCATGCAAATGGTGGTAGTAGTGGGAGGTGGAGGTGGGAGGAGACTTACGGTCGTCCTTGTGCTTTCGTCGGAACTCGCTGAAGCGACTATCGACATAATTCTCCACGGGCGGAGGGCGAGGGGTGGGCATGTCGTCTGTTCCATTCGGATTATTCAGTTAGATATTCACAGTTTTGAGGGTTAAGATCAGAGGGAGAACGTTATTAGTGGAGGTCTTTCGGGGTGGGGGAGACTTTGAGGATTACGACATCAAGGTTTGGAGGTTCGGGTTGTTTTTGTACTTGTTGAGCATGCAATTGTTGTATTATGTGGTTGTAGTTGGTTCTTTTGCTTTATTTTACTTATTATGTGAAACATCGAGCACACACAAATTAGATGGCTTTTCATTCAAGGCAGACACAGATACTTATCAAGACACATTGAACGTTCAAAAGAGGAAGTTTGCGAAAACATTCCAAATGAAAAGGTTGGAAATAAAAACGTATACGAAAGGTAGACGGGAGGAAGCAAAGCAAACGTCTCGACTTACCGTCGCTGAAGTATCCCCTATTTCGGTTCTTCTTCTCGAAGCTGCGCAGATCCTCCGGCGAAAAGTTGGCGAAGCTCTGGTTCAGGGCCACGATGTGCATGGAAAAGCCAAACACAAAGATGGCCAGGACCGCGAGGAACCGGGCCAGATCCTTCAGCAGATCCCCGATGATGATGGCCCAGGGTCCGAAGAGGTGGTGGAAGGACAGGAAGTCCAGGATCTGCACACACGCCAGCAGGAAGGCCAGTGCGAAGCACTGGTTCCGGCAGTAGACCAGTGTGGGCCAGTACTCCTTTGAGACGAACAGGAAGGCGGACACGTGGACACCCACGCCGGCCATGCCGAGCAGCAGGACGAGCACCTTTATCGATCCCAGGCCCGACTTGTCCGACGGATTCGTCAGCTCGAACAGCAGCAGGCCGCTCAGCCAGATCAGCAGACCCACCTCGTACCAGTAGGGCACCAGGCTCAGCCGGAGGACCGGGTAGATGGGCGTGATGCCCACGATGCTCAGGTGGATCATGAGGTAAATGTGCGAGGTGAGGTACGACATGAACTTGATGATGGGCACCTTGTTGAACTTGTGGCCCATGGGGAAGGTGAAGCCGATCCACACAGGCGGGCAGACAATGAAGGCCACGAGCAGCAGGAGGATCTTCCAGGAGGCCCACGTCAGCGAGCCATGCCAGAGTTCCTATAAGATGGGTTATAACATGTATTAGAAGATATTAAAGGGGATATAAAGTGCTATTTTACCTGGAAAAATATAAATATTAAGAATAAAAAAATGAAATACAAATTAAATAGGCAAAAGAACTTAAAGAAAGGACTTCAACTCATAGTTATTCTTATCACACACTTGCAAGTATCGCTGGACCACCGTGTGCGCAATCACTTCCTTCTGCTCGTTTTCGATGAGGACGTCGAGAAACTCCACGTTCCGCTTGTCGGTGGCCTGCAGGATCTTTCCCGCGGAATCAGAGCCCGCTGCCAGGGCCAAGAGCTCCGTGGCCATGGCCTCGCACTGCTTGCCAGCAGCCACCAGATCCTTGGCGCGCTCTTTTTCCTAAGAGGGGTGTATATACATTAGCCAGATCCCCAAGGAGAACCATCACCATCTCACCTTCGTTGAGAGCACTATGTAGATGTTGGACAGCTTGGCCGCCGTGTCCACGGGCGCCGGCGACACCAGGACGAACTCCTGGATGGGCTTGTTGTTGTGGTTCTTGGACACCACCATCAGGTTGTAGACGAAGCGCTTGTCCTCCATGAGGCCGTAGGTGTCGTGCTCCTTGTTCATCAGGTAGCGCAGCACCTCGTTGTGTCCCTCGGAGGCGGCGAACCAAATGGCGGCGCAGCCGTAGTTGGTCTCCGACTTGGGCGAGGCCCCCGCCTCGCACAGCAGCTTCACCACCTCCAAGTGGCCAGCTTTGGCAGCACAATGCAGTGGCGTCCAACCGTTCCGATCGGTTGCGTTGATCTCCGCGCCCTGGCCGAGCAGAATCTCCACCATCTGGATGTGGCCATGCATGGCGGCGATGTGCAGGCCCGTCCTGCCGTTACGATCCTGCGACTGGAGGAGTTCCGCCGACCGACTCAGGAGCAAACCGACCACTGACATGTGTCCGCCGAAGCAAGCCAAATGGAGTGGATTGTAGCCCTGGGGAAGGAAGTGTCGTGTTAGTGGGGTCTTATATACATAGGTTATACATTAGAATGTCTACTAAAAACTATATAAAAATTCAGAATATTTCAAATAGAAAGTCCTACTTAAGAAGACCTAATATGATTTCGAAAAAGTTTAGGTATAAATAAGATATAGAACTTTTACTATACTTTAAATACTTCATATAAAGTGTTATAAATTCTATTTCTAAAAGTTCGAGTTATAGCATTTTTTACTGCTAAACTCCCAACTCTACTTATTTCAATAAAATCCAGGTAATCTTACGTTCTCGATGGTCGCCGCATCCACTTGAACACCCGCCGAGTTGAGGAGCAGTCGCACCACGTTCTCGTTGCCCGAGAAGGCGGCCAAATGGAGTGGGGTCATCCCCGATTCAGTGCCCAGATCCCCGAACAGGCTCTGTCCCGTTGGCGTCTCCGATTTGACGGTGGCTGGCACGCTGGTCAGCAGTTCCCGCACGGTGTCCGCCTGTCCGTAGTAGGCGGCCACATGAAGTGGCGTCAATCCCAGCTTTTTGCTATTGATCCTTAAGGAGTTGGTGCTCTTCAGCACGTCCAGCACCTGACCGTGGCCATTCTGTGCGGCCAAGTGGACGGCGGTGAAGCCCGCCTTGTTCTCCTCGGTGCAGGAGGCACCTGCTCTCACCAGGGCCTTGACCACGTCCGCGTGTCCGCCCTCGGCGGCCAGCTGAAGGGGCGTGGCATCCGTGAGCTTGTTCCGCGCCGAGATCACGCCCGAGCGATCGAACTTCATCAGCTCCTCGATCACCTTGACGGATCCCTGCATGGCGGCGATGTGGGCGCAGGTGTTGCCGTCCTTGCTGGTGGCGTTCACCAGCGAGGGGTGCTGCTGCAGGAAGAGTTTGGCCACTTCAGAGTAGTTGTTCTGGGCGGCGACGTGGATGGGCTTCTGGCCCAGGTCGTCCGTCGCGTCGATGTTGGCGCCCAGCTCGAGGAGCAGCTGGCAGCACTCCATCTGCCCGCTGGCCGCCGCCAAGTGGAGCGGCGTCTGCTTCCTCAGCGTCAGGATGTCGATGACCGCGTTGTGATCCTTGATCAGGAACTTCACCAGGTGCGTGAACCCGTTCATGGCCGCCAGATGCAGGGCTGTGCGGCCCACACGCGACTTGGAGTTGATGAAGGCCTTGTTGGTCAGCAGGGCGTCGCAGACGTGCAGGTATCCCCGTTCGGCGGCCAAGTGCAGCGCAGATCGTCCCTCCGTGTCGAAGACATCCACGCGAGCGTGGTTCGCCAGCAGGTTGTTCACCAGCTCCATGTGCCCCCGGTGGCAGGCGATCAGCAGGGGCGTCCAGCCCACCGACGACTGCCGGTTCATGGCCTTCTGGATGTCCGTGGGATTCATGTGCGAGATCATCTCCATCAGCACGTCGTTGTTGCCGGCGACGGCGCAGTAGTGGAAGGCGGTCTCCAGGGCGTTCTTCGTCTGCAGCGTCACATCCGCCCCGTTCTCGAGCAGCATGCGGACGATCTGCTTGTCGGACTCGGGGATCTTGACCTCCTCCTTGCTGATTTGGCAGGTGTAGTGCAGCGCCGTGGCACCGTCCTCGTTCACCGAGTTTATGTAGGTGGTGGCCTTGTCGGGACCGTGCTTCTCCTTCACCGTTTCGATCAGGTGGCGCACAATGTCCGGATGGCAGGCGCGACAGGCCATGTGCAGCGGTGTCTCACCGGTCTGAAAAGTAAATATATTCGTTTTATAAAGAATCTTATAACTTCCCCTCTCCCAGAGGACTCACATTCGACTTGTACAGCGGATCGCCTTCGTCCTCGAGCAGCTGCATCAGCGTGGCCAGGTTGCCATGGCGGGCAGCCACATGGACGGGGGTCAGGCAATCGTCCGTGGTCAAATTGGGGCTGGCTCCGGATTTCAGCAGCATGAGGGCGCACCGATCACCGTCCTTCACCCGCGCTGCAATATGCAGGGGTGTCTCGCGGAGCTTTCCTCCCCGGACATGGACATCTGCCCCGAATCCCAGCAGGGTCTCCACCACGGCGGGCTTGGCTGACTCCACGGCTATGTGCAGAGCCGTATAGTTGTCCTGCCAGGGGTATTAGATATTAATAACTTATTTATTATAAACTCCCTTTATACCACTCACATTGGTGGTCACATCCACTTTCTCGCCCTTCTGCAGCAGCGTGTTGATGATCCCCGTGTGGCCGTAGGCAGCGGCGGTGTGGATACTCCGGGCGCCGTCCTTGTTGGGCATGTGGAGGTAGACGCCCTTCTTGAAGAGCATCGTGGCGCACTCAGCATGGCCGTTGAGTGACGCAATGTGCATCAGGGTGCTGCCATCCTTGGTGCGCTCGAAGATGCTCGCCTTGAACTTGTCGGCCAGTATCTCGATGACGTGCGCGTGCCCATTCTCGGCGGCCAAGTGCATCGGGGTGCGATCTAGTGGGGATTGATATATAATACTATATTCCTTGATAAATAGTTTACTTATTAGAAACTGATCATTTCAGTTTTTATCTGCTAATATAAAGGTGCTTAGATGTCTTTAATGGTCAGATTTCGGCCCACCCGATGGGGGCGCCATCATTTTTTATTTAAGCCTAAACCATATATATTAGTATATTCCTTGATAAATAGTTCACTAATAGTTCACTAATAGTTCACTTTATCTGCTAATATCAAGGTGTTAAAATGTCCTTAATGGTCAGACCTCAGTCCACCCGGGGGCGCCATCTTTTTTATTTAAGCTTAAACGTGAATTTAGCCAGGTTTTCTTGCTAGTACCAAGGTTATCCTGATTTTTATCCAGCCTATCCTTGGTCTAGTTTCCCCCAGACTCACCTTGATTGTCCGCAATGGACGCTGAGGCGCGCACGCCATAGAAGTACTTGAGTAGGGCCTCATCGCCCTCGGCCGCCGCAATATGCAGCGGCGTCTGGCCCTCCCCGTTCTGCGTGTCCACATTCGTTCCGTAGTCGACCAGGATGCGGACCATGTCCACGTCCCGCCGTCTGGCGGCCAAATGCAAGGCCGTGTCTCCATTGGCCGTCGTTGCCTGGAAAAAAACGAAACGAAATTCGAGCATGGTAGAATGCACTTAGAGGAAAATTCAAAAACATTGTGTTTACGTTTTAAAAAAAATATAATTTGTCCTATACAAATTCTCAAAAATATTTCAAGATGTTTGGTATGAACTAAAAGAATATTTAATCTGGTATCATATATTTATTTTCCTTTAAGAACCTCTTTTCCCAAGTGTTTAAAGCTGCACTTTATTTAACACATTTTATTTTGGGCTATGCAAATCAGATTTCCCTCCCCTCTTAACTGCGTTTTCGCCTCACTTTTGACCCAGTTTGCGGCTGTTTTGCCGGCTGATTGCGTGCTCAGCCAGCGGCCAAAGTCAGGCGCAACTTTAACTTAAACTTTGGCTTGAACCCTTGGCCTAAAGCGGCCTGAAGCCCTCTGGTTAATTTAATCAACACGCACTAGTGCTCTTGGCATGTGTTGCACTTCAACTTCTGATTGAAAATTACTCAAACTTTGCCAATGTCGCGCACTGTTGCACTTTTCATGCACCTGTGCGTAGCTTAGGTAAGTTAATTTGCATTTTTGATTTATTTACACGCTTGCCTGTTGGACAGTTCAAGGCTCAAGGGGCCTTGTGGACATTTTCTGACAGCTCAGCTGGACATTTTGATTGGCACTTCGGCGGCGGATTATAAAGTCCACAGGTTTTTGCGCCAATGTGGATAGGATTTTCTAAAAACTTCGTTCAGTGCGTAGATAGTGAAGGAAATTTACATTTATGGCTACTTATAACTCTTAGTGTTGACATTTTGATTGACGTAAAGGAAAAGATATTAGATATGAAGTTGTATGCTAATTGGTAAGAAATATGAAGACATTGAAACTACTAACTGGAAAATTCGGGTTTGAAGAACCAAATAAAAAAAGTACTCAATTATCTAAAACATGGTGAAGCTTAGAATTCCTCCTTATATTGTCTTCAATTTATGTTAATGGCAACTATAACCAAACTTAAAAACTTGGAAGTATATTTTTGGCTGTTAAAGGTATTAAATTACCAGGAGATCTAGATTTTTGCCCCATTTCACTTACCTTTAGTTGGTCCGCAGTTTGGGCTGCCAGGAGCTCCCTGCACATGGACTGGTTGCCCGACTCCACGGCGAGGAGCAATGGTATTTTGCCACGCTATACGAGAGATAGGTTATATAGTTTACAAAATAATTAAGATAAGGACATCACACACACACACACACCCAGTCGGGCTCACACACGTATAATCATAAATATCCAATTAGCCAATTCGAGCCTCAAGTGTTAACGGCAACATGTTTCTGCTATTTTTAGCCAAGTTCGCAACTTTGGCGCTCCAACTTTGAAACCAACTGGCTTTTGGGGAGGGGGATGGGCGTAAGAAGGGGTGTGACGGAGAGCCATTATACCTATCTACCAGGAAAGGCGAGTAAATCAAGTTGTACAGCGACTTGACCCCCTTTTTTGGTAGAGTTCTCCTCGGTTTGTTATTTGTTTGTTGTTGGCAACGAGTTGAGCGCCCTCTCGGGGGGAGTACTACAATCCTACCCATGGATATAGCTACAAATACAAATGTACAGGGAATGCGTGTAAAAAAGGAAAGCGAATCGAATCGAATCGAACTGAATGGCATCGAAAGCTAAATACTTCATCCGGCTAATTTCGCCTGACAGTGCCATTCCACCTCTCTCTAATTGATTTAAATCAAGTTGCTGTTTGCCATTTGCCACAGCCATCGAAGCGCAAATCGAGGTGGGTAGGCATTTTGTCTAGACAATCAATCGGCGGCTCCCGATCTCCCCCAAAATTCCCCTCGATTTCGCCCAATCGTTCGATGGCAGTTCGGTGGAAATTTATGCGCTCCCCTCGCGTGCGTAATGGAAATATCGCCCGTGCATTTGCACCCGTGCACGTGATGCGACAAATAGTTCCGCATTTCAGTCGAGATTTCCTAGGTGGGTCTCCAAAAAAGGGTCTGGAGCTCGGTTAACCCCGGCAAGTTAATCAGACGGAGACGACAACTTTGATGGTAATTCAACGCTCACTGGGACTTGCTTCTGGTGAGAGCTCCTCACTGATACAGTGTAAAAACAAATAGTTAAGGGATCAAAAAAATTTCTTAAATATATATTTATTGTGCAAAATGTACTAATATCACTAAACTTTATAATCATATATCTCACCGTCTAAAAAAAGGTAGAGAATCAATGCGAAGCCACAACTAGTAAACCTAATATTCTTGCCACATTTCAGGTATAATATAGAAAATGTAATAATCGCCACTTAAATCATTTTGAAGATATTTTGATATCGACTTGCAACATTTAGTTAAAGCACCATTTATTCTAAGAATGAAAAGTGCACAATTTATATGTAAAATGACTTTCATTTTCTTTCTGTGTAATAGCCGCATTAACTTTTTTTGGCCCTTTTGTGATTGCCAGCCAGTCGAAATGCATTTACCGTGAGCAGTTTTGCATATCGATTTTTCCACAAATTTAGTTTGCTTTATGTTACTCTGCTCCTCTCGATTTTGTTGCTGCCATTATTATTGTAATGTAGATATTTTTTGGTGATTTTTATTAAGTCTTTGTTTACGTTGGCACTACCTGGCACCGCTGTCGAGAGTACTTGACTTCACAGGGGTTCACATATCGGGGCATAAACGACATAGAGGAGATAAAGCGGCCAACACTTGTGGCTCCATCCATCACTCACACACAGCCACACTGGCACACTCACAAGCACACATGGTAACACTTACGCCGTCCGCTTTCAAGCGGATATCCTTTCCAGCTGCCGCGAGGAGCGCGCGCAGGATATTGGTTGCAGTTCCGGTTTGCCGACTCGACACCAGATGCACTGCAGTTTGGGATCGCGACTGAAATGGCAAAAATTGATTAGTGCTCCGATTAAAGTATGCACACACTGCACACGCACTTATCGCTAGGGTCACACTTTTATTAGCTGCAATTAATATGCTGCTCTGCGGTTAATGTTGGCACCTAAACTGGCTAACTGGTTCCTACTCGCTTCAAAATCCCATTTGCTACTGAATAGGCAAGTGGCTCGTTTTTGCGTTTATAAGCACGTTTCGTGTCATTTTTCTTTTTTGGCCTCTCCCGCTCATATCACAGATTGACAGCCCGAAAAAAAGCATAATAAAGAACTCCCACTGACAGCCGCAGTGGGCGCGAGCGAGAGAGGTGTATTAACGGGGTGTGGGGGATGGGAGGCCGAGCAGCAGGTGAGGGAAACACGGGCCAGGTGTCGGTAGTGGCTGTGGATGTGGAGTCCTTCTGCCACGCACACACGCCAACGGAGCACTTCAAACTTGGCTGTTGCTAAAACAAAAGTTTGCATCTGTCTGTCTCGCTTCTGCGGCTCCACCCCTCTCGCTCCCACCCCCATTTTGGAGCTCTCTTCTGATAACCATCAGTAATTTCGGCACAGCTCACGCCCCCTAAAAAAAAACCAAGTCCCGTACCCTCATTGCGGCCGAGAAAAAATAAAGAAAAGCAAATTAATGCCGACACGAGAAATAAACTTGGAGAAATAATTGCCGAAATGCTTGACGATGTGATCATCGTTAATTCATATTTTATTCTGAGGAGACTAACGTTACGAGAGTCATGGATATTTTTAAAATTCCTAAGTTGTATTTCTGATGATGTGATGATTATATGCTTTCTGATTTTAAACAATATAGAAACAATAATGACCTGGTCATGCAATTTATACATAGCTTTACTATATTTCGATATAATAGCCAGATTTATAAAACAAAATCGGTAAAAAAACGCATTTTACTTTTATGTGGTAAGACTAATGTTTTACTAATCCAATAAAAATCATAAAAAATGTTTCCGTTGTAGTTTCTCATTTAAATTTTATAAGCAGTATACCCCTTAGCTTAGTTGGTTCTTTAAGCCCGCAGAAGTTTCCTTAAGAGGGTCCTAGACATTACCATCGTAACCTTGTCGCCAGTTAATTGCGGGGTCCGCCAGAGTTACATGCAACATGCGAGCCTCAAAGTTGCATCTTCGCTTGGCTCTGACCTTTGTTTCTTTGGCCATTAGCCAGGTGAAGTATGCGTCTAATGGCCGCAAATTGCCTGCGAATCGGCAATCCGAGGTATGCAGCGATTTCATTGACTTGAGCGTACAGACTCGAAACTGCCGTCTTGAGACTTGAGTGTGTCGCCTGACGTGTCGCCACCTCAGCCATTATATAGGATATATAAAGCTATAGCTATTGGAATACTCACGCCACCGGTGGAGAAGGGATCGACGCCGCGTTTTGTTAGCAACAATTTGACGACATCCTCACGCGAATACATTGCCGCAATGTGTAGCACATTATAATTATCCTGCGAAGAGAAAAGAGGAGAGAAGAGAGGTGGGTGAAATCAATTGCAATTCATTGGCAGGAAACTCCCGCCCACGCCGAATAGCTGGGTCAGTTCAATGGGTCAAAGTCAGTTGGGTTTTGCATGCGGCTTTCGTTTCGGGCCAAAGGAGTGGCTCGACCGCTGCTTGATTACTTAAGCCACAATCTTGCATGCGGACTTTCACTTACCAGGGGACTTCTTAATGGCCACAGCCCAGCCGCAACCTCACATGCAAAAACTGCATCAATGGCAACCGGGAAAACCCGAAAAAAATAGGAACTAGGTGGTCTAAAAAAGTATGACCCTGAGCAAATCACCGAAACGTAAGGAAAAGTGCTTTAAGATAACGTCTGGTGTGGAGTGTTTGGTGAGTAAAGTGAGTCAGTTGTGAATTGGGGCAGGGGCGATATTTATTAGCTTATATAATAAGCCATAACGCAACGTGTTACACATACGCCCCGTGTGCCAGCGGCTTAATTTACAGCTAAGCCTCCCCATTGTTCTCCGCCCGAACGGAAGTGAACTGGTTTCGTATATACTTATATATGGGGTCGTATAAGGTGGAGTGCTCTTTTTGCCCTGTCATCAGGTTGGTAAGTGCAAATGAGAACTATTTCATAGCGCTGAAAGGGATTTGGAATTTCAAATAGGTCGCTGTTAATCGAAAAACTTCAATAAAGATAATATTATGCAATAATTTATAATAACTATAATATTTTATAATATTTCTAATATTTATAAATTCTAAGAAATAGGTTGCTGCTCCTCCTAAAAAGTTCCATTATTCTGAGAATTTGAAGGAGTTTTTCATGAGCATTTTTAACCCTTCTTCGCTTCCCCTGAGGACTTTGGTGAGTGTGTGTGGGCTTCGTGTCGTGTGAAATTCGAGTTTTCTGCGGTTTATTTGCGACTATTTCTGGCCACTGCTCCTGCTAATTTGCATACAACGCCGCAGGGCTTGAAGCGAAGGCTTTGACACATGTCCAGAGAGCTAGGAAGCCAATCCAAGACGTTGGCCCGAAACAAAAACCAAAGTAAACTTTCAGCCCCAAGAGGGAATCGGTGGGTAAGGGGGTGGTGTCCCAGGTAGACAGATAATATTTCACGCGCTGTTTTGCATACTTTTGAGCCCGCTTCGAGTTTGCAGTCTCGTGTGCTGGTTTTTGTGTTTGTGTTTGCTTGGCCGGGCGAAAAGGAAAAACCGGAAACAAAACCAAAACGGAAGCGCAAATTTTCCAGCACATTTTTGCCCTGCCAATGGGAGGGGGAGTACAAGAAGTCGACCCAGTTTCGTGGGGGTTTTTTTACGGCCCAGAGATAGTTGGAGGATTTCTCGAGTAGTGGATGAAGTCATTTTGTGGCAGTGTCACACACCTTCTTTAAAATAATTGCAAGTGCTTATTGCGGAGCTCATTTGGATTACTCCTCTCCCTCCGAATGGAGTTAATTAATTTCCTTTTTTTTGGAGTGAGAGAGATTACTTCACTCACGCACTTGCGCTAGTTGAGAAATGAATTGGCGTTTTTACTGCTCATTTTCATTTCACGCTGTCATCGCCCCACATATGAAGTGCTCCCCCTGAATTTAATTAGAATTGCATATTAATGACGCCGCTGGCCATAAAAATGTACCGGAAGTCGGGGCCGCCGTCGAGGTCTCCGGTTTGGGCCACTCGCGAAAGGTCAAATGTGGCTCTGGTCTTGGTTTTGGCCAACTGGGCGTACATCGGAGTCATGTGCTTGATTAATTGGCTTTTAAGTTGCGAAGAGGTGTTGCAAACACGCCTCCAAGTCAGGTTCCAAAAAGGTTCCTTGGAGTTGAAAAGTTAAAAATGTTAATTAGCCTGAAGCATTACATCATACAGGTATTCTTTATAATGGCCATAATGGTCCTGGACCTGTCGTGCTGAAGGGGAATTACTTTGGGCTCGTCTGACAGTTAGATAAGTTGCATATTGTAAATGCAATAAACATTTCTCTCGGCCACGAGCCCGGTTTTTAATTCATTTAGGCCCTGTTGGTCACGAAGTGACATTTGCCTCAGAAAAACAAGAGTAATTATCCGGATGAGGTAATGATATGGCTGAAAAAAGGTGCGCTTTTTACAATCTCGCGGAACTGATATCATAGTATTTAATTAGCTTAACAACAAAGTGATGCCATCGCACATGGAATAAACCAGTTGGAACAATCAGAGATGAATAATTAAAATTAACATTTGATTAAAATTAAATATGTTTAAATCATTTTTGAAAGTTTATAAAGTTATATCTAAATCAGCAGATCTCAAATAATAAAACAAATATAAATACTCTAAAAATAACTAATTTTCCGCTCGAACAAATACCTGTCGTGTACTTCATTTTCATGGTTAGCTTGTAGTTTCCAGCCTGCTCATGTTTTATTACTTTCCTGTACCTTTAACATTTCCCCCACACACTCTTTAAGCCATGGAACATTTTCCAGGGGGCAAGAAAACTGAACTTTCTGTGTTTGTTTTGGTAATTCAATTCGCCATGTCTGCACTGGTTTGGCAACAATTATTTTGTAATTAGGTCAAGGATTTTTATCGCCGCAAGCCCCGAAATAAAGTACGTTGCGTATACGTAAGAACATGTGAATGGTCAGCCAAAAACCGACTCGAAATGAAATTTCGCTAAGTAATTGCGGCATGCAAGGCAAGCTGGTCAGCGAATTCGACCAATTGTTAGCAACTTGGCCTAATGGCAGCCGATGCCAACTCAGCTCACTTCACTTGCTGACACCAAAACAAGAATTGGCCATAATCACGATGGCAAATTACTAACGAAATCAGGGATAAACATCAACGATGACCTTTCATCTCCTCGTTTTTTTGCCGGTTAAATTGAGCCTTGAGGATATATATAAGTTATATCTGGGCATTTAATGCTTAGAAATCATCATGCATTATACTAAATAATAAAAAAAATTTGAAATATTTTTCGGGTAATCAAATTAAAATTTTAGGAACTGAATGTTGGAATTTCCATATAAGATATAAACTGCACACTGCCCAAATAAAACTGAAAACTTTAATGCTCTATAATCAAGTTATTTCTTGATTGCCAAAATAAAGTTCTTTAAATTGCAACGTCGATAGCGGTTATAAAACAAAATAAAAGCAAGGTTTTGCTGCTTTTCCCTCAAGGAAATTCCCATTCGTGCCGAGAAACTCGACTCAACTGGAGTCAAATGAAGCAAACTCCCCCATGGGTCGACCACTGGCCAAGCTCAGTTCGGTTGACCCATTGAGGAACGCCTGTATTGCCGCATTGAAGTATTGACGGGGGTGTGTGGTGTGTGAGAATCGTGCGTAGAAGTGGGTGCACGGGTTTACCCACCGAAGCCCCCGCTTCGCGAGTTTTAATTATGCGGTTTTTATTGATTTGACACATTTTTAGCGGCTTTTGTTCCCGCTGCTTGACTTAAACAGCTGGGTTGCTTCTATTTTCGGCTGCCCAGCACAATGGGAGCCAAGGGGCTTTAAAAATATTCCCAGCGAATTCCCGGTCAAGACTCACATTGTTGCGGGCTCCCACGTCGGCGCCCAGCTCAATCATGCGATCCATTATGGCCGTCTTGTTGTCCTTCGTGGCGTACATCAGCGGCGTCATGCCGGTATTCTGAAAAAGGATATTTATAAGATTTAAATTAGCAGAGATTTTTCATCACGGATGTATACGAAAAACATATGCTACATATACCATTAAGCTGCCACTATTTTGCATTAATAATACATTTTATAAATTTAATAATCATCTGTGGAATCGGTTTTGTAATACTTAAGCCCAGAAAAGTTTAGTCTTGACTGATAAGAATTTGTATTTTTTACAACATGAACTTAAAGAAAGTTTCTAAGTGTTGGAACTAAATTCAAAACAACCCAGCTATTTAATTTACTAAACCTGGAAATAACTGATTTAATTCACAAGTTCTGAATATATATTATGTTTTTCATACACACCGATTAAATTGCCATTATTTTGCATTGATAACAAATTTTTTATTAATTTACTAATCATCTGTGGAATCGATTTTATAATGCTTTAAAACAGCTGTGGGTTGTCTTGACTGATAAGAAATTTTCATAATAATAATTAAACAGTAAACTGTCTCTCCATAATAAATATATACAGAACATTAAAAAAAAAGTAAAAAAAAAAGTAAAAAAAAAAGTAAAAAAAAAAGTAAAAATATAATTATTATATGGAAAAATATCAAAGCAAAGGGTAAAATTCAAAATATATCAACCATTAACCTCTTTAAAAGGCCACAATCATTCAGATGCGTCATTATTGCGATAGGCCTCCTGAGCTGATAAGCTGGCTTACATATTACAAGCTCGTTCTCTCGTAATTAAAACGAAATCAAGAGCAAACCCATCAAGTAGAGAACCGAATAAAGACCCAATGCCTGGAGAAACGGAAATAATCGAGGCAAAAATAGCTCAACTCTAGGCTATATTTATGCAAATATCGTCTCGGCCTCAGTCTAGTCTGGCAGACAACCCGACCTAAGGGGGAGTTGAGATATATAGTACCACCCGAAAAAAAGGAAAGAAATCCCCAGGATATTTCAACCCTTTCGCCGCACACCTCCCCGCATTTCATTAGCGGTGCAACGTTAATTTTATGTCAACGACTACTCCGTTTCATAGCGTTTATGGTAAATTGAAATCGAAGCGCTTCAATTCTTCGATGTTTTATGAGTTTATCGGTTGGGTCGGGAGGTCGGTTGGTTGGGTAGTCAGCGCAACTTGTGGCAGGACGCCCGGAACTGGGAGCTCCGAAAACTGAAAGCCACCAAAGCCATCGCCTTGGCAGCCAAAACATTTGGGCCGCGCTATCAAATAACACTCGCTGTTCTCCGCTTTCTGGCATTTTGCTTTCTAGCCTCTGCTTTCCTGCTTTCTGGCCGCCAGTTCCTCCTGGGCTCTGTGTGTCGTTATTTTGGCTGGTAAACAACCAGAAATGGGAAAATGCCGCCGACGTTGATAAGGGCGACGTTTGTACATCGCTTTGTACACTGGAGTAAATATTACTCAGAAAGGTTTAACCTTTAACTTTTTTTTTAATATTTAAAAAACTGAATTAAATAAAAATTATATTAATAAAGAATCTACTTTTCTTTCTATTATTTCACTGAAGAACTAGTAGGTTGATAAAGTGTTCATTACCTTATAATATTTCTACCCAAAGTATTGATAAATAATATAAATAAATGCCTAATTGAAAGTTTCATAATATAAATCTATTTAATCTTAATGAAAAACATTTATTTTTTTATTGGAAGATTTACAGTTAATGCTAATAGTTTAACAAAGAATCTTTAAGAATTAAACAGATATTGCGAAATAATATTATATCAACTCGAATAATATTTAACCATTTAGATTCCTTACTTCCCACTGTTCAAAAATGTTTCTAAAATGACTATAATCAATTTTGTTTTTTTCCCTAAATTACATAGTACACTGATTTTTCTGAGTGTAAGACTAGTTCCTGTACTTATTTCGCTTCCTGTTCCCGCTCTGGCTCGCAATTGATTTTACAAATTCAGGCAAATGAGTTGGAAAACTTGAGGCTGAAGCTCCTCCTAACTGAACAGAACTCACCATGTCGTGGACTCCGGCCAGGGGAATGTGGTTGCCGTCCTCGCCCACATTGGCCACATACTTCTCCAGCTTCTTGAGCTCCGCCTCGATGGGCGTCCACTCGCTTTTCATGGCCAGTCCGAGGACCTTGTTCGCCGTGTCCCGAATGGAGGCGCCGGCACTCGGGGGCTTGGGGGCGGGGAACAGGTCCATGTCCTTCTTGTCGCCGTTGCTCGAGCTGTCGTCCTTGGGATCGGAGTCCGCCTTGCTGGCGGGCGTCGCCCGTTCGCTGGGCGTGGCCGAGTCGTCCGGCGGACCGGTCAGCGAGGAGGGGGTCTTGCGGCCCACGCCGGCGCCCCCAGCACCGCCGCCACGCCCACCGCCACGCCCTCCGCGCGGCTGCGACATCCTGGAAACTCTCTAAAGGCACTCAAGGATCCGCAATCAGTCGCTGATCATTGGATTGGGATTTTCCAGGGGGTTGGGGGAGTCAGGGGTTCGATGGTTAAACGGAAACACTGACGGATGTTAACTGGTTTATGCTGCCATTATCCATGTAATGCCTTTCCGGTTATTGTATTATTATTGATTCGATGCGGGGTATGGCGGGTTTTTAGCTGCATGGCTTCGCACTCGCATTGCACAAAATTCCTACGGCCCGCTCCGCATTTTACCAATATTTGTTACCAACAATTTGCATTTTCATTGGCAACAGCAACAGCAACAGACACACTAAAGCACACTGCACACACACAAACCGAAAACCGAGAACCGAAAAACACTCGCTATTATTCCACTTTGATTCTTTCGCTTTCTTCACTTTTACTACACAAATTTATATGTTTAGCCCCTTTATTTCCTCGGTTGCGTGTGCGTTAACGGCGGCAGTGCCCCCTTTTCGTTTTTGTTGGCCCAAAGTCCCCAACTTCAGCACTGGAGTTCTCAGGTTTTCTGCCTTTTCCCCTCTGGAGCCACGAGAAAAATCCAACCGTTTGCCACGAGCGTCTGCGAGTTTCTGATTTGCCAGTCTCATTTGCACAGAGCCACAGAGCCGAGTTTTCCCAAGGCGCTCGAGCGGAAAACTCGGCCCTCCACTCGGTTTTTCGGTAGCTTTGGCAACACGACGAAGCTCCAAACTCGAAGGACGCAAGACGCTGCCGCGAAATAAACAAAGAATCCATGGAACATCCGCGCAAGCGTTTGTTTACAATTGTTGAATCTGAATACCGGGAAATACCGCCTCTTTTGGCGCCAAAATCTGCAGTTTCGTTGGGATTTCCAGCGTCGTTAAGTGCCGCTGGGAAATCCAAATGGGCAGCAGTGGCGATTGGGATTACAACATCCTGGCT
Organism: Drosophila mimetica; assembly: GCA_037075245.1. Classification (NCBI taxonomy): domain Eukaryota; kingdom Metazoa; phylum Arthropoda; class Insecta; order Diptera; family Drosophilidae; genus Drosophila; species Drosophila mimetica. The sequence continues at coordinate 1,028,846 of JBAMCH010000007.1, forward strand.
AGACGGCAATCGGGAATCCCTAATGGCCAGGAAAACAATAATTTCAGTAATTATATGGTTCAGGTTTTTCGCGATACTTTATGTTTGCATATTTTGTCATTTGAGAAAAATTATGTAAATATACATAATATTTAGTATTATTTGTATTATATTATTCATTAAGGGGATTTTTATCTTAATATTAACTAGAGAAACAAATAGTTTTGTTAGTCCCCAAAAACGATTAGTAATTTTCCCGGTTTTGGTATTAAAAGCTTTTTCTAGTGTTAAAAACATTTAAAGATATGAATAAATATGTTTCTTGGTTTGACATTGGGGACAACCAAATAAAAACCGATTTGGGGGTGTGATAAGAACACAAATATACTGATAAGAAAAAGTAAAAATATCAAGCCACGCGAATTATGTCTGCTTACTTATCAGAGATGCCGCGGTAAATGACTTAAAAACAAACTATTTAAGCTTATCTTATCTAAATAGTTATTGCTCCCTAATCAGGTAGGTTAAAAATTGGTTAGGGAACTAAAGCTGCTAGAGTTGACTTTTTACAATCTGATAAAAAAAATAAATATTATGGCTATGAAAAGTTTAAAGTTACCTTTCAGACCAAATACTTTTACTTTTTACATTACTACAGAAGCTACATAATTATAATTGATTAATCAGCTGCTAACAAAATGTTTCAGAGATATCAATTAAATTATGCAAAATCCCTTTATAATTGTTTTTCTAAACGTTGAAAATTGGATTTTAAGTTCAAAAACCAAGAAATCAGCTAATTAATGAGAGAACGAAATCTTTTGGCAGATCAAAAAGCTGCTCATCACGCCACAACGAAAAAGCTTCAAACATCAACTGGGGAGTAGTTTATTTATTTTTAAGGGGATATATTATCTTATTTAAACAGATAGAATGCAGCTGTTCACACATGAACATTATTTAATCGGCACTGTATATATTTATATGTGAATAAATTTCCATAAAAACATGCTTCGTTCCTAAGAGTTAAATTAATTTTTTTTTTTGTTATTAGTGATTTGGTCGACCTGTTAACATACATTTTTGAGAACATAGTTGTTTATAAATAACACAACAATTTTCTGGTATATTAAAACTAGGGAGTGAACCTTGGACTTTCCGGGATCTGCATAAATAAACAAGTTTAAATATATTACTCAGAAAATGTAAAAAAAAAATCTCTACAAATTTTTAAAGAAATAAAATTATTTAAAATTGAATACCACCAAAAGAGCTTTAAAAAATATACATATTCCCCTTTTCAGGCGACTCTGACTATTAAAAGCTACTGCTTAGATAAACCCAAGAGAAATAAAAACACAAACTCACAATGATAACTCACAGTCACACGTGCTACAGAGAGCAAATAGCAGAGAGCAAGCCAAATAAAAGCGTTCAAACAGAAAACAAAACAAACGCCGGCCGAGACATTGTCTGGCTATAAAGCAAAAAAATATAATAAAGTTTAAAAAAACCTAGAAAGCGTCGGCAGAGGAAGCGAGCGTACGAGATTAGAAGACCTCCACTCAGTTTGTTTTGGAACCTGACGGGCTGCGGACGTTCTACTTAATATTCCTATAACATAAAAAACATTAAATAAATAATCGCTTAAGATAGAAAGTGTACCTGTGCATATTATGAAATTATAATAATAAATTAATATTCATTAAAATCAAACAACTGTGATAATCGGCAAGATGAATAGCAAACTGCAGATCGTCTCCAGATATCTGCTGAGGCAGAGATGTGTGTTCAACTCGATGCGCAGGTGGGTAGGACCTTCCAGGATCATATATCCTTATAGAGAAGGTCAAGGTTACTTGTAGTTATATCTTCTACCGAAGAAGAAGAAGCAGGCTAGGAACTTTCCACTATCGAATTGCGCAGTTTTGGTGTTGGGGTGTGCTAAATAATCCCCTTATCCCCCTTCTGCCACGTTGCGTAATATTTCAGATTCCATATAGATGGTATGGTACAGTTACCAACAGTAAACAATAGCCCGTTTAATTAGCCCAAGTAGGTGGCTCACTTAAGACTGAGTTTTAAAAGGGGTGTGGCTGTTCAAATATAGATCTCCACCAGGTCGTTTTAATTATCGAGTATTAATTTAGATGAATTTCGAAAGATAAGCAAATCGTCAGCAGAATTTTCCACTCGCTTGATAACTTTTGGGCCCCCACGAAAGTCAAGTGCTGCGTTCTGCGATCTATAAGCAAAAACGTCATGACAAATAATAAGTGTTACAAATCTCTAGAGTTACATATCCGCATACTATTACGAGTAAACTATAAGGTAACCGCTTAATTCATGACCCTGATTACAATGCCTTTTGTCACGCCCCCTTCTTTTTCCGCTTTGGCTATTGAGCTATTAAATCTTGCTTACAATTCGGAAGCACTTATCACTCAACTAAAACTATCAAGTGATAATACATATACTTATAACTGTGCTTTTTCTTTTAATAAAAGCTTTCCACTAACATAGAAATTAATCTGTTCAGCAGAAACACGAACCGCTAATGGTGAAATTTTTTTTCTACACGTAGATATTTTAAATCATGTCGACTTATATACTAAATCTAATAGGTTGAACCTATCTTATGTAGTTTTTACAATAATTTTTAAAAATTTTAGGAAAGATAAATGTTAATTTTACAAAACCCAATATCTAATAATACCCTAATCTATCTTCGTCTCCAGCATCTCCACCTCGATGCCCATCCTGATCAGCCACAAACACCACGTGGGCAAGGATCCGCTGGTCTATCGAACCATTGGCCACCAATTGGAGCTGACGGCTGCGGACTATGGCGACGTGGAGGCGATAGTCTCGTGTCACGAGGGCAAGAGGTACACCTTTCAGAATTTACTGAAGGAAGCGGATGCCGTGGCGGCGGGATTCCGGAAGTTGGGACTGCAGCCGGGCGATGCTGTGGGGCTGTGGGCTCCCAACTACATGCACTGGTATCTGGGCATGATGGGAGCAGCGCGAGCGGGTCTCACCTCGGTGGGCCTGAACCCCGCCTTCCAGGGTCCCGAGGTGGCCTACTGCCTGAACAAGGTGAATGTGAAGGCCATCATTGCACCGGAGACGTTCAAGACCCAGAAGTACTACGAAATTTTGAGGGACATCTGTCCGGAGATCTCGGATGCGCAGCCCGGCAAGATCCGGAGTGAGACGTTCCCGCACTTGAAGTCCGTGATAATCGACGGCAATGATAACTTAAAGGGTGCGCTGCGGTTCGATGAGTTACTGGACCTGGCCAACCCATCGGAACGCGAGGAGGTGGCCAAGATCCAGAAGAACATCTTACCCGAGTCCCCGTGCAACATTCAGTTCACCTCGGGCACCACGGGAAATCCCAAGGCGGCTGTGCTCTCGCATAACAATTTCGTGAACAACGGCATGCACGTGGGAAATCGCAATGAGCTGGAGGGCGAGAGGATCTGCGTACAGGTGCCCATGTTCCACGCCTTCGGAGTGATCATCACTATCATGGCTGCCCTAACCAAGGGAGCCACTATGGTCCTGCCCGCCCCCGGCTTCAGTCCCAAGGACTCGCTGCAAGCTATTGTCAAGGAAAAGTGCTCGGTGATCCATGGCACACCCACTATGTATGTGGACTTGGTCAACACGCAGAAGAAGCTGCAGGTGCCGCTGGGCAGGATCAAGAAGGCCGTAACCGGAGGGGCCATTGTGGCGCCACAGCTCATCAAGGACATCAGGCAGATCCTTGGCGTGGAAGCGGTTCACAGTGTCTACGGTTTGACCGAGACCACGGCGGTTGTCTTTCAATCCCTACCCGGCGACAGCAGCGAAATAGTCCTGGACTCAGTGGGTCACCTGACGGATCACATCGAAGCCAAGGTGGTGGACCCACAGGGAAGGTGTGAGCCCTTCGGGCAGCCTGGGGAGCTGTGTATTCGCGGGTACCTCACCATGCTGGGTTACCATGGGGACGAGGAGAAAACGAAGGAGACCATCGGCAACGACATGTGGCTGCGGACCGGTGATCAGTTCATCCTGGAGGCGAATGGCTACGGCAGGATAGTGGGTCGCCTCAAGGAGATGCTCATCCGAGGCGGGGAGAACATCTTCCCCAAGGAGATCGAAGACTTTTTGAATGCCCATCCGCAGGTCATTGAAGCCCATGTGAGTTGGTGATCGGAAGTGGATTTATTGATGATTATTTATTGGATTTATTCTTCCATTTCCCAGGTGATTGGAGTGCCCGACGAGCGACTGGGCGAGGAGGTCTGCGCCTTTGTGCGCCTCGAGGAGGGCGTCGACCCCACCTCCTTCACCGCGGCGACCTTGAAGGAGTACAGCAAGGGCAAGCTGGCCCACTTCAAGGTGCCCAGATATGTGATCCCCTTGGATGCGTTCCCCAAAACAACCTCTGGCAAGATCCAGAAGTTCAAGCTGGCGGAGGCCTTTAAGCAGAGGGATCCTGAACTTGAGGCTGCCAGAGCTTAGATGTATAATAGTTTTTAGATTTTTAATAGAACATTAAAATTAGCTTTTATACATGAACACTTGGAATTTTAATTTTGTGTGATCTTTTACAAAAGGAAAAACTCATGATTCGTTCTGAATAAATATCTAAATAAGATCCGATTAAAGGTTCCGCATAGATAATATTTTTATTTCAATACCGAAGCTATTTTTGTTGCATACTCTGAGGCTTGCGAAATAAAAAAAAAATAATAAAATAATAATTCCATTTCATTTTCCGTTTTTTATTTTCTGTCTATAACTAAACTAACTAAACTTTTATTAGTATTATTAACCAAAAAATCTTTTAAAATGCTTATAAATGTTGTTCCTTCTATTTGGATGGTTAACATATCATATTTACGCTTAGCATTAACACACAAAATGATCCTCAATTTACATTCAGAAAATATTTGTTCATCGCATATTTGTTGAAATTTTGAGCAACAGCAGATTTTTCAAGCACAATAACCTTTAATCAGTCTGTCCGATTTAAATGGGCACAAATACCTTATCATCTTAAACACTGAGAGGCTGTTTGCGCCAATTGAATGATTAATACAAATATTTAAAATATATTTTTCACCCATTTATAATATAAAACTCTACAACTAGTAATATTATATATTATTGTTAATTGTGTGACCCTTATCTTAAAAAAATAGTTTGAATTTTTGTTGAGTTTTTGATTTCAAAATACCTTGCTAACTATTTAACAATCTATATTTGAAGTTTATTCGTTTTGAGATATTCGGGCGACTTGCTAGCGATTTTAGCCGCGCGAAAAGGCGAACCCCTTCGGGTCGTCAGCATCGAAATCCCCGTTAGCACTGCCCGATCTTTATGACCCGGCAACTGATTGGACCTTTATGTCTGTGTTTTCGCAACGCTCTGATAGCAGTAGCTTTAGTCATCTGACATTATGGCTCAGAACGGGAATCGTAATATTGCGGAAAAATACACATTAAGATCCAGCTGAGGCGACATTTACATTCGATTCTAATCGTCACCGAAGTGGAATAGGCCAGTCAAACAGCTTAAGGGAGTGGAATGGAATGGACTCGTGTTTATACCTTCCTCTCGGCTTCTTATCATTCCGGTGGCGATAACGAATCGCCTCCAATTTGGGCGCTCAAAATATTTGGCAACGCTTCAGTTTGTGATCATCAAGCGCTCGAATCGGAGGAGACGTATGTAAATATTTTATATAGCTTGGGCTAATTAATAAAATTAATAAATAATCCAGCTGAAAACAAAAACCGAATAGCATCGGTGACTCGGTGATTTTCGGTACGATTTGCATACATAAGTCTGACCGAAAAACTCACGGCTCAGTTGGCATTGGAATATCTCTGAGATCTGCGAATCGGATCTAGTTTACTTTGTCTTAGGTTAGTAATGTTGTGACCGGCTTTAAATACGTATCAGTGAGCTCTAGTAGTTTCCCAATTTTTTGTTTTTAAATTTTGATAGCGGTTATCTGGAATTTGGTAAGATTAAGCAATCCCTTGATTATGGATTTTTGTGAAGTGCTAAGAAAACCATTGTAAAAAGTCTGAAATAACAAAAGGTGTTTAGGTATTTAAAGTTTTCCAAAAATTATAAATCTGTGTTACTTCTCAAAAATACTTGAATATTTCAAGAATTCCCAAAAATAGTAGAACTCTTTCATAAAATAGTTCCAAACCAATTTTGATTTACCACCTCAACGAATTATTATTTTTTAAAAATTCGCATCTAAATTTCCCAAGCTAGTAAAAATTCAATGTTTATGGCTTCCTTCAAACTTTTTTGGCTGATAAAGACATAAACACAGGTCCAGAGATAGAAGTCCAGACGAGTACTCGAGTTTATTTCGGCAAAACAATCCAATCAACCGATTTCAAGGTTAACCAATAAATAAGCATTAAGATTTTCGCCAATGGGCTAATGGAAAACACGAGTGCCATTAAATTACCCATTATCTTTTCATTTTCATGACGAGTGTTGGGAATGAGACAAAGGAAATCACTACCGACTGCCATTGGTTTATAAGTCGAGAGTTCCATAAGATGATGATTTGAAAGTGGTAATCTAATCACAAATCCCAGTCATGGGTTGCACTAGTATATTTTATGTGCGGAAATTATGGGAATTTCATTTCAATTGCAATATAAATCTTCACCTGTCAAACAGTAGCTAATTGAATTTATTTTTCTTTGCACAATCTCAGTACTTAATTTTGTTATCTAAAATTATTCACGCATAAATTAAAGCAATCCGATTCGAAGGGAAAGTAGGTATAACTGTGCTAATCAGTTTTCCAGTTCCCAGGCGCAATTGAATATTTATAGATTTGCACTCGTTGCACTTGCATCGTTTTATGAGTTTATTAAGTGCGAATTATTTCAAAAATTCTGTTACGCGACTTCTAGTGATAATTATAAACCAATAAAAATGGTATCCAGTAATGAAGCTTTGAGGCGTTTTCATGAGATTTCCCCAATATTGATGCGCAAATTATTTTCACCGAGTTTTTCAGCTCCCTAAACTAATTCTCACACTCTATAATTTCATTCGACTTCATGCTAATTTGCGAAGTATTACTGCCACCTGTAATAAATTGCAAATTCAAACACTGTTGATCGCTCTGTAATAGATTTTTAATATACGTATCGTTTATTAATTGATTCATAATTAAGCAACATAAACTGATGCCAAACAAACGAGATCAGGTATTGAAAAACATAAATTTGAATTACATTGTGAGTTACAGAGGTAATAATAATTTTTTTTGTTTTTTATGGGTCCTATAGTGCTCTAGTTTTCAACAGATCCGCATTTAGATTATTATTTTTCTAGGTTCTACTGTATTTGGTAGAGCTGCCACATTCTGTAAAGAAAGCTTGAGAAAGGAAAGCTCTTTGTTGACATTTTCAAAATGTTTCAAAACACAAATATAAATAGAAGAAAATCTTGTAATGCTTTCACAACGAATGAAAAAGTTCAAACAAATATATTTCATAAAGAAATGTTTTATTTTCCCTGAAAAACTTAAATATGATGGTTGCAAAATCGAAATTCGCTATCGGCAAACCTGCTCAAGCTCGGATTTTGACTCGATAAAAGGGGGGACTAATACAAAGCTGCGTCGATTTTTCAGCTGGGGCTTTTGGGGCACTCAGTCCGCGACGAAGACCCAAATCAGACGCAGTTTCGGATCCCCCGGAACCACAGTTGTCCAGTTTAGCAGCCGCGGTCACCGGCGACTGACGAGCGATCAGAACGATCAGTCCGCCGAGTTCAAACCACCGGACAAGTAAACTAGATTGCAAACTGTGCCAGTGGTTGTGCATCTGTGTGTGTGTGCGGGCGAGCTTAGCCAATTTCTAGGGGTATAGGCATATATAAAGTAGCGCCAGAAGTCGCGTACGCGCATTCGAGCATCAAACATCTACGGCCAACGTCTAACGGTCTAGCACACGGTCGCTTTTCGCCGTAAATCGAACGAAATCGAAAGTAAATCGAAGCCGAAGCTACGAATTTATCGAAGCAATTCGATAAAACCCGATCACTTCCGGTCGTATGCGTGCGTTTTTTGTTGTAAACAGTAAAACAAAGTAAAACCCCCAGAATAACTGCTGCATCCCTCTCTTTCGCACTCGCGACTCACGCACCCCGCAGCAAAAAAAAAAATAAAGTAAAATAAAATCAGCAACAGCAAGCTCTGCTAATTTTAAACGGTAATCCCATGTTCTTGTTTTTGCATAAATTTATTACAGTCCATCGCTGCTGTCAGTGTGTGAGTGTGCTTTTTCCAGTGTGTGTTTGTGTGGTCGCGTTTGTTATTTGTTTATCGCTCTGCACGCATTTTCCGCTCCCTCAAAATATATAATTTTGTAATATTTGTAAATCGATAACTGATAAGGAATAACGATTATAGAGTGAGTCCACTCGATTTGATTGTCATATCTAATCGAAGTAATTTCGAAACTTTACAGTTTTCCAATTAAAAACGAGAGAAACTTAAACTTAAAAGTGTACCTATAATTATAGGAATTCTAAGAGTGTTTTTTAGGTTTATAAATGACTTTATTTATTTATCCCACTACCTATTATATACTAATTAACTTTGCAGTATTTATAAATCGATATTTCTGATAAGGATAACGTTTGATTATCTTATCTAATTGGAATGATTGCAAAATAATGCATTTATATTGGATAATATATACAATTGATTGAGAATATCATATGCAAATTTTATTTAATTTTTGAAGGGAATTACTAAAAATTTGGTATACCTCAAAAATAAAGTAGAAGAAATAAATTCAAGAATATCACTCATACGCAGTGTTTCCATTAACTGCATTTCGTTTTTTGTTCAGATAAAATAGTCGTTAATTCCGGTTTCTAATTTTTTTTATAATATAATTTAAAATAAATACACATAAGAATACATATTTAACTAATTAATTAGTAAACATTCTGGGTAAATAGGGAAGTAGATACCTACAATACAAATACCTTTTAGATTAGAGCCAACAGAAATTATAAATTCCCCCCAATTGCATTTTAAGTGTCACGATAGAAAATAAATAAGATCAATACAGAAAATGTTTGCCCATCCTCCAAGTGATTGCGTGCCCCTCAAACTCACAAATTAGATCGCTCAGCTGCGATTATTCAACCCGAGAATGCCAGCTAAAAATGAGCACTTAGGGGCTGATAACGACTCGAACAAATATTGAACAAAAGACGGGGTGTAAAGAGATGTACTCTGGCCATTATCGCACCTGAAAACGCTTTCGAATCAGTCAAAGGCAAATTAGGATCATAAACATTTAACAATATCCAAATAAAAGGCGGCACTTGGTGGGATTTTAGTGTTTGGCGGGGCCTCATATGTTTGTTTATCTATCTCCGCCCGGGAACAGATAGTATTTGCAGCTCGTTTGTGTTGGCAAACCTAATTAGCTGGCACTCAAGTCGTAACTCGGGGGCTGGGACTTATCAAGAGCCTTGCGAAAATTGAGAATCAGTCGCAGCGGCCAATTTGGCATTTGAATTGTCACCCGTTCTTTGTCAATTAGCCGACATAATTGGAGTACAATGTGCATTTGCATCGCATTGGAACGTCACTTGGCCCACTTGGGGAGTTTGAACTTGAAAACCCAATGCTGAACCCCCGATCCCCGTTCTCAATTTAGAACCATCCATCTCTGAGTCCCCCGAAACGAGGAAGTCTTGCTGGGCGCAATGAGCCTCGCAGTGGGTCGTCTATTTAGCCAGCGGATTTTAATGCGAATGCGCTTGACCCAAACAGCAGTGGCAGTAGTACTGCAGCAGCAGTGCCAGCCTCAGTGAAACCGACTGAGTCCCCCCGCTTAGCGGACCTTCGCAAGTCGTGTGTTTAATTATCGCGCATACGCCGCGTGGCCGCCGCAAAAAAACCGAAAACGAAAATCACAAACATCCTGCACTAATTCCAAGGGGCCGGAGAGACGGGCTTCCACTAATTAGTCACTAATTGTCGGAGACGTAAAAGACTATAAATGGAATCGGAGCAGAATTCATTGCACAGCATTTAAATTTAGAAAAAAGTACAAAGAAGAGCCACTCACGCGACTTGACAATGAAAGTCACTGATTTGAAGGTTCCTTTAGAAATTATTTGTAAATATACTACGGAAATGTTCTAAAATGTTTTATAATTTTTTTAACCCTCCAAATATAGTTTGTTGTAACTCAATTAGGTTGAAATATTTGTAGACCCTATAAAGTATATATACTCCTGATCAGGATTAATAGACGAGTCGACGACATTTTGTTTGGTTCATTAATACCTACCATTTTTTTTTAGGTCGGATAACTCAGTAAAATGTTATAAGCAAATAATGAATTGTCCGCCACTTTCAAGCTACTGCTTTGTTATCCCTGCTTGCCACTGCTTGCTTTAGTTAAGTAACGGGTGTTTGATAGCCGAGGCACTCCTTTGTTTTTAAATTCAAATGTTTATTGCTTTTAAGAACCTATCTTTAAATGTAGAAACTAGGTGGATTCAAAATCACTTAGGTGTGATATTTATTGTAGGCATGCCAGTTAATAGCCAGGAATCCCTTTCTGATTGCCCCTGACCTGGCCACTTCAAGTGACAAGTTCAAGTGGCACAAGTTCAAGACTTTTCGCGGCACTTTCGATGCCCTGTGTGGAGCGCATCACTTTCGCTTTTGTTTCGCTGTCGTTTTGGTTCAGTTACAATCAAAGCTCCTAAATTGGATCCATTAAGTCACTTGAGATAAGTCCGAGGGGCGACTTAAGTGCCGCGTGGAGAGGCCACTCAACGCACAATTGTCACGTTGACGTTGAGATATCAGTAAAAGAGCCCGGCTCTCTCAGGTGATCTCCATAAAATCTGGGACATCTGACATGGGCAAACAAACAAGTGTGCTGACTTTTCATATCTTGTTGTTGTGGGCGATCACTTTACGCCCCCCCTATAAAGCCGTATTGGGCGACTATAAAGAATTCCCTTGATTGCTATCTTGGCGAAAAAAGTTAAGGCTTGCTTAAATATTTATCTAATGAATCACAGGGGAAACTTTTCTAAAGTTTGGCAACTAGATAATGAGTTAGATATAATAATGATCTAGCACTATTTGAATATTGATGTGGGATTTTTACTTAGTGTTTTAAAAATGTATAATCTAAATATAGAATGTATAGATATATTAAAATTTTTAATATTTCCAACATTAACCACGCAAAATTTAATAAAAAAGTTTAATGTTAATTAATTTTAAGTTACTTTGACTGTTTATTATTTAGAACATTAACCATAATTTTTTCCTTTTTTTAATTTTGTACAAGTAAATATTTAAGTGAGAGAATTCTCTCAAGTAGTTTAATCACTTTGATTATCAAGAAAATGGACGATTCAATTAATGTGTTAAGCTTCCTGTTAGTTGGGGGTTATCAGCTGAATTTTATAGTAAACCTTCCTTAATATTAGCATTAAAACACGAGTACAGAACCCAAGGTCCGCTTTGAAATGTCGGTGAATACTGGAAACAGTTGGATTTTGATAAGCCCGCAATCACGGCAGCTGCTGGGTCTGTAAACTGGAAACTATAAAATACTTATTAGGACTTTTTTGTATGTCTTTGCTCGGGGCGCAAAGATTGATAACCGGCATTTAAGTCAGTGGAAAAGCGATAAGGAGCCGGGCTCAATGATAGTTCCTCTGCTTATTTTAATATATATTTCCCCGCCGATTGCGATTCCCATTCCAGACAAGCAAATGGCTGCCTCCGAGTGGATGTGACAGTGGATGCGAGTGCTAGAGCGGATTATGCAACAGCGACCAGACTTTGGAGAGATCGAGAGGGGTTCGCAGATAGACGGTCTAATTATCAGTGCCAGATTACTATCACCGCAGCGGCGATGCAGCGGTGATTGCCGCCGAGGAGAGCACCGGTTGCGGAATGCATTTAGTTACCTGACTGCTTCACAAACATCCCAGCCGCCGACGAGCAGAGGTCCCAGCCGAAGTATCCGGAGTGCCAATTGCCCGTAATTAGCTGGAATTACCAGAGACAGACCCCCCTGAGAAGAACCCATATCCAGACATGCTGCCCACGGACAAGGGCAGTGCGGCTCATTGCCATGGCACGGTGTCGGCGTCGGATCAGCAGCTCCTCCAGCACCTCCATCCGCCGCCGCACATAACCGCCACCCACACCCACACCCACACGCACCACCTGCCACCCGCCAGCCATGCCGCCTGCGAGAAGCGCCTGGAGGCGGAGACGCCGCGCCGGGATCTGCACGAGCTGCTGCTCGAGATGCTGGACATGCTGCTGTCCTGCCTGGTGGTGGCCCCCTGCGTGATCGCCTACTGGCGCGGCACCTGGGAGCTGATGTTCGTCTACCTGTTCCCCGGCAGCCTGCCGCTGTCGGCCATGGCCAGCTTCCTGATCGGCGGCCTGGGCCACTTCTTCTTCACCGTCACGCAGAACTTCTTCAAGGAGCACATCCACCCGGACAGGAGGCGACTCACCTACTACGCCGTCTCGCGACTCTACACGGCCGTGTTTGGCATCGTTTGTGTGAACATGTGGCGCGGAGCCTGGCTGCTCTGCGACTGGCTGACCAGCGTGGACTCCCTGATCATCGTCTCCGTGGTCACGGCCATCGCACTCATCTTCCTGGTGGCCACGAGGACCCTAAGGAACCTGGGGGCAGCCCCCTACACCGTGACCATGGACCACAAGAGCGACTACTTCGAGGTGGACACCATGTTCAAAATACCCGTAAGTGAAAAAGGTGATCGGAGAAGAAGAGAAAAGATCTAAAAAAATCAAATTAAAATTTAATTGGATTTATTTTTTAAATTTAACAACAAATTATCATTTAATGCAACCAAAAATTTTAAATCTAATTGATCAATATTGGTGAGGACCTATTCCGAAATTTTATGCCTTTTATTAAGAATTTATTTGCATAAACATATATTATTATTATTAACTTTTTAATTGGTACGCAGTTTTTAAAATATTTTTTAATTTTTAGTGTTATACTTCAAACTTAAGCTCCCCGTTTTAAACATTGTTTTCCTTGATTAACTTTAAACTTGAATTTTCACAGGGTTTTCATCAACCTGGCCTGTATATTTTGGACACCCTGTTCTCGGTCTTTGTGATTGGCAGCCTGGTGGTCATCGCCTGGCGCGGAGTTTGGGGAATCTTTGACCTGCTCCTGTTTCCGGCAGACAGGGCCAAGTCAGCCTGGGGATCGCTGGTAAGCAAACCCTCTGAAGAACCCCCCATTTAAACCATATTTAAATCTTTTCTCTCCCCATAGCTCATTGGGTATCTGACGGTGTTCGTGACGTTCCTTATCCACCCACTGATGCGGTACGTCTGCCGCAGGATTAGTGGAATCCTCAAGCTGATCATATGCGACATTTACTATCTGATGACTTTCTTTGGGGCTGTGAATGCCTGGCGTGGCATTTGGAATCTGCTGGATGTGTATCTGTATCCAGGTAATACATTTACTCAGTAAAATGTGTAATTAACTTAGCTTGCTTCTACTTTTTCGAGAAGAAGAGTTCTTAAAATCAACTTTGAGTACTCTCAAATTGGTTTTGAATATTAAGAAATCTTGAAATAGAGATGAACTTAGTCTCAATTTTTTTTTTCAAATGTTTTTAGGTTGATTCTACTCTTTCGAGAAAAAATGTTCTTAAAAACAACACGATATCTCTCGAATTTGTTTTTGAAGATGAAGAAATCTTGAAATAGAGATGAATTTAGTCCCAATTTAGTGTTTTCGAAACATTTATTTTATTACAAATAAATTTTTGCTCCCTTCCCCTTCAGATAACAAGCTGCTCAGCTTCTGGCTAACGCACCTCGTCCCTTTCCTGCTCCTCGCTGCCCTCAAGTGCTCCAACTCGATCCTGGTGCGAGGGGTTTTCATCGATGCCGAGGGCGTGGGAGCCGATAGCGTCGATATACCCATCAACTATGTGCGGCTGCACTTCCTCCGCGAACGCCGAAAGAAGTCTGGCCACCAAGTCAATCTGAAATCCAATCCACAGCCTCCGCCGCCACATTATTATCTAAAGCCGGAGCACGCTTCGCTCGGCCGGAATGCGGAGAAGGACAAGGAGGCCCAGAGCAGCCTCATCGAGAAGCCGCCCAATTCCCATCCCGGCGTGCAGATCGTTTAGGGATCCTTGGGATAGGATTCCTGGCTCATTGTTACCGTTAATATCGTTTCTATGTCTAGTTGTTACACTAGTTTTAATCGCCTAAGCTTAATCCTAACGAGCTTACTTAAGAGTCAGATGTTTAGCATTAACCCATAGATGTAATCCCAATCCCAATCCAAATCCCGATCCCTAAGCCCAAGCTGTACAGAAAATTTAAGGATCGATCATATTTAGACCATAAGTATATTTGCATTTTCCACTGCAGGCCTATGTTTGCAAACTTTAGCCTGGTGACGAACGCACTTCACCTGGTGACCCACTCACACTAGCTAAGTGATAACGATTCAACTACGAGTATAAACATTGTACATTGGTATTTTCATATATCGCAAGAAAATAAAATAAAGAAATAAATTTGTAAATACAATATATAACCAAAGCAAAGAAGAAATTTTACATTTAGCATAGAAAGGGTTGACTAAAGTACTTTAAAACTCGTTACATATTCAACATATTAATCTTTTTTATTAAGTACTACAATTGCTTATAAATTTCTTAGTGAAACGAACACTTAAAAAAAGGGTTCCGACCAGTAAAACACATGAAGTAGGGGTGGATTTTCAGTGGGAAACTCATCGTCGCTTTGAGCATATCCGCTCCCAAGGAGACATCCTGTGAGTACCAATAGGCTACTTAGAGAAAATGACTAAAAATAAAGTATCTTTTCAAAGGGTTTACAATAACTTACCTATACAAAACTAAAGAATTCATGTTCCAATTTAAGCTCTGATTTCTAAACTGATTTTTAATTCAGTGATTGATCTTTATTTATACTCGTACCTAAAGCAAATTCATTGTATTCCAAGAATTGTTTTGAATTTGAATCCAACTTATCAGCGCTTTTAAACCTTTACTATTACGCAGTTTTCCAAGAATATTATTAATACCACCTATGAATTTATATTTATTCTTACTATATTTGAGTATTTAATTGTCTATGAATTAAGGGAAAATTTTTTCTTATTTTAAGAATAATTCTTCTTGACTCAACTCCTTTTATAATTTTAGACTCTGTGACTCTCTTGCTCTGAGTAAGATGTACAAATGATTTTACTCGTTGAGCAGACAGGTGCTGACGATGGCACCACACACAGCGTAGGGATCTGCGTTGGAGCTAGGCCGCCGATCCTCGAGGTATCCTTTGCCCGCTGTCGCCACCCCACGCGGCACTCGCACACTGACGGCGCGGTTGGCCACTCCCCAAGTGAACTGCTTGATGCTGGAGGTCTCGTTGTCGCTGCTCCCCCTGGGGTCGTAGGCCTTGATGTGTCGCTCGTGCCGCCTGCTCAGCTTCTCGATGGCCTCCTCAATGGCCTTCATGCCGCCCTCGGCCCGCATCGCCTTCGTGGAGTAATTGGTGTGTGCTCCCGCGCCGTTCCATTCCGCACCCGCCACTGGCTTGGGGTCAAAGGTCGCCACCAGGCCGTACTCCTCGGCGATGCGCTGCAGGATGTAGCGCGACACCCACAAATCGTCAGCGGTCTTCAAGCCGCCACTGGGACCCACTTGGTACTTCCACTGCGAGGGCATCACCTCTGCGTTGCTGCCGGCGAAATCGATCCCGGCATACAAGCAGGCCAGCGCATGCGCCTCGACGAGATCGCGACCATAGATGCGGTCGGCTCCCAAGCCACAGTAGTAGGGTCCTTGAGGGGCCGGGAATCCGTTCGCCGGCCAACCGAAAGGACGTCCTCGAACGTCCAGCAACGTGTATTCCTGCTCGATGCCGAACCAGGGCTCCTCCTGTTCGCCGATCCTGTGGAGCGCCTCCTGAAACGCCACCCTTTTGTTCGAAACCGATGGCTTTCCATCAGCGCCGTAGGTGTCGCACAGGACAATCAGGGTGTCCTTGCCCGGCTTGAAGGGATCGCGGTAGATGCGGCGTGGCTTGAGCGTATTCTCCAGCGCATCATACGAGGCGTAATGCCAATCCGGCAAGTCCTTCACCCCTCTGGGTACCTTGTCCAGGACACGATCCTTGAGCCGCGTCCTCTCGCCGGCGCGATCAATCCACAGGTAAGTGGCCTGCAACCGATTGGCGGGCATCTCCAGGTTGCGGTACCGCTCCAGAAGGCTCTTGTCCAGCGCCGCGTTGGGCGAGTTGGCCAAGAAGTGGGAACGGAAACGCAGTTGCTGCCTTGCGCATGCCACAAGTTGCTTCTTTAGAAAGAGTCCTGGGACGCGGAGTGATGCCATGTTGGTCCTTGAGTTGAGAGAAAAAGGATACGGCTAGTAAAAAGAAAATAAGTGGGTGCTTTGTCCATCTTACTCGCTTTTTAAGAACCAATGTTTTCAATTCAAGAACAACGCGTGTGGCTGACTGGCAAAAATCTTCTGAAGATCGGATCGCTGGTCTTCCAGTTTTTGTTTATGTCAGGGGGTTGCGAAGCGATTGCTTCTTGGAAGGCTTGTCAGCAGAATTAGCGCGAAATAATTCATATTTGTTTTGTTTCAATTCACTTTGATCCCTTGCTCAAATCGGGCTTTACTTATCGCAAAGACAAAAGCAAAGTCATCCTAAAGAGCGTCCAAAAAAGACAACGGAACAGAGTAGAAATCTTTCCATTTCTGCTTTCTAAGCTGACGATGGCAGCACTGATAAAGAGAGTCCCAAAATTAGTAAGAGATAGAAATTATGTTCAAAACAATATATTTAAATGTAGGTTTAAATGTGGATTAAAAAAGTGAGAGCAATAAAACAAATGTACATATATTTGATCAGAGGCAACGATGCGTATGAGTAATAAACTTTGCGAAGCCTTAAATGCGGAATTGCGCCCCGAATAGGCGGGAATCAAATGTGCTACAGCATCTTAAGCCTGAAATAGGATGAAGTATAACACACCCGAAAAGATATATTACTTGTAAGTTCAATAACATTTATTAAGTGCTTGTAAAATACATTATTTGGAATATAATATTTTATCTTTTACTTTGAAACTCGGCTATATTTTACTACTTTTTTCGGTCTTTATTCACCATCCCATGAATGGAAAAGGTTGTCCTTGCATTTCCATGGAATCGAAGGTTTCCTCATGGGAAGAGACTTCATGAGGCACAAAGATCTCTTCAAATGATTGGTATTTTGGCTCCATTTGGTCGTAGTCTTCAGCATTGCCTCTCTGAAGAAGGCATCCTGAGATGATCACTAGGAAGCTGTACAACATATTATAGATATGCTGATTTTGGAGAGCAAGTATAAAAACTCACCCTAGAAGAATGGCCCAATTCATGTTTAGTTTAAGCTCTCGATCTCAAAACTGAAACTGGATTATTAAGTGAGCTTTATTTATACTGGATTTAGTTTGGTGCCCCATGTAATTCCCCAAAAAAATAATTCTTAGAATGCAATCTAATACCAAAAACATCAACACTAAATAATACTTTTGTTTTTTCTTGGCGGAATAATCTCTGACGATTTGTTTATTTACAATTTACAATTGCAATTCAATTGAATGATTCACATAGTCTAAGATAAGAAAATATGAGATTGTTACATAGTTCTCGCTGAGTGAAGATTATGAATATAAAATCCTAATTCACGCTTAAGATGCTGTAGCACGCTTGATTCCCTCAGAGGCAAGTTCCACACCCAGCTGCACAATGAGAATTTTCAGCAGAGGGACCCAGAATCCTCCTTGAGCCGGGACGCCATCCACATGAACAGCTTGAGCGTTGGATTCCTTATACCTCCTGAAGATATCCTGGGCACGTGCATCAAAATGAGGTGGCAAAGTGAGGCGAGTGGAGTACTTCTCATAGAAAGTGACTAGATCGTCGACATTTCTATATTTGGTGGCTTCATCCACAGAAGAATCGCCATACACATGAAATAGGCGTTGTTTTTCACTAGTGAACTCATGATCGCTTTGGCCATTTGCTCTTCCAAGAAGACATCCTGTGAGAGCCACTAGGCAACTAAGAAGAAATTATAAATTAAAGGACCTTTTTCGCAAGGGATTAACATGACTTACCCGATGAAAATTGTAAGATTCATGTCGTAACTTAGCTGTTAACTTCGAAACTGATATTCATTCACTGTGGATTCCCTATTTATAGCGAATGTGACAGTAGGCAGTTCCACCTAAGATGTGAACTCAGCTCATTAATTTTATACCAAGAATTGGCTTTGCATTCGAATTAATTTTGCAATCATTGCAGTTAGCCTACGATAAGCCCTGATAATATTAAGTTTACTTTAACGTAATTTTCCGAAAATACATACTTTTATATTTAGTTTCCAAGGAATTATTTTTAGTCAGCCTAGTGTTATTTCTGTGCTCTGGGTTTCCGCTTTGTCTATCTTGCTCGAGGACGAATACCTACCCAAGGATAAAACATTTTCATATTGTGTGCACTGAAATTTCCCTTTCATCGAAGAACAATACAACTAAATTCGTCTGGTATTATAAAAGTCTCACGGCCCATCTTGTGCGCCTGCTATGAACTTGTCATTCCTCACATTTCTCAAAGGTGCATTATATAGAAAGCGAAATCAAGGGGTCCCAAAAACAAAGTCTCTGCATTGTTTTGGGTCAATACATTTTCTTGAGGCGACGAAAATGCACAATTGTATTGCTAAATTGAGCAATGTGCAGACGAAAATCTAATAAACAAGATAATCGTATGATTTTAAGGCTATAAACAGATATAATGTGTATTTGTAGGGCATTTGTGCCTCATAACAATTTCTTGAAGTGCTTCTTATAGAGATAACTTTCTATTTTAAACAGTTCATAGATGATTAAAGGTTGGTATAATTTCATATAATTGATTTTGTGATCACTAAATATATGAATAAATTTATTAATTTCTCTTTTTAATTATACATAAAATGTTTCATATATTTTAACCGATTTCTTTAACCAATATTGGTCCAAAACCCCCATGTAGCGCACCCAAAAATCAGATATTGACCACAAAACTCGGCTGTCTGTGACCGTCCCAAAAGATTCCTATCTCGTTCGTATTTTCCTTTCTAAAAAAATAGCAACAAAAGTACAGAGAGAAGAGGCAGAATGCAACGGACGGCTAAAATAAATACGCAAATACAAATCGAAAACGCAAAATAGAAAGCAATTGATATGCTACTTGGCATTTTAGTTTTAAATTTGCGACGGTTTGCTGAAAATCAAACTAGCGATCGCGGCGGAAAAAATCGGTTTGAATAAAATAAATAATTTTCTAAATTATTTGCCAAAGGATTCCAGTTTTTAAATTTTAAACAAATATTCGCTGGTGCTTTAAGTGCGGATAAGGTGATAAAATCAATCAATCCCTAGCACTAAGCAGTTGATTGTTTAATTTACATAACCAAAAGTGCGCATTTGGTAAAGTTCGAAGTCGATCGAAATGGGCATTCCGGATATCCGACTGTTGGTGACGCTGGACTTTGAGGTCTATGGACACGTACAAGGTGCGATTCGACGGATGAACAGGATCAGGAATCGGGGAATCGAAATCAAAGTGCTCTTTCAGGTGGATGGCTAAAAATAATCCGCTAAGTAGCTGGTTACTTTGGGCTGCCCGCCTGTCCTTGGCTTTGTTTCACGCCCCATTCCACACTCGCTAGACCATATAGAATATATACCTCTGATATATCAACCGGCAGGCCTGAATCTCACCAAAGACACCCGTGATCGCTGCACCAAGGCGGGCATTACTGGCTGGGTGAAGAATAGCAAACAAGGCACCATTGTGGGGAAGATGCAGGGTCCCAAGGAAGAGGTGGATAAGATGTGGGTACTCCAGAGTCATATCCTGATTTCCAAGTAATGTATTTCCTCCATAGGATCACCTGGCTGTCTAGCGAGGGCTCTCCCGGCTGCCAAATCGATCGCTGTGAGCTCCGGAACCAGGGAAATCTCAGCCGACTGGACTACAAGGACTTTGCGATTAGGTTTTAGATGTTCTTCCGCCCAGCGTTTGGTGCGCGGCATCATGATTTTGTGTGTTTGTTTTGTGCATTACTTCGATAAGTTTGTAAATACGAGTAAATAATAAAGAAATTAATAGTAATTTGATTAATTTTCAAACACTTTTTTTAGGATAGACTTTGGTTAACTCTTTGATAGAATTTGATGCTTCTATTGTGAGGGGGAATTCAATTAAAAATTATTATTCATAGAAACCTGAATATTTTTGATCATTAAATTTGATATATCATTTTAAAGTTTGAATGATATACTCTGTTTATGTGTATATACTTACTTCTACGAGGTATCTTATGGAAATGTTATAATCTTCCTGTTATTTTTCAATATGTTTTGATTAAATTACTCACAAAATAACTCAAGTTATTGAATATGGACATGATATAATATTTCAAATCTCCGTCTCCTGGAAAGTTAGATCCAAAATAAAAACGACTTCGTCACATAAGTAGACTGAAATCTATTTAGTTTTCAATACAGAAGCGTAACACTTGATCTACAACATCTTTTGACTTAGACTACATGTGTTTTGGGGTAATATATAGTCTAGCAGGACTGGAAACGACCGGCGGCCTTCATGCGCTCGAAGGACTTGTTGGCATCGTACTTCCTGCAAGGTGAGGAATAAATCAGATCAGATATGGAGCCTATAGGGGGTATATAATAAATATTTACGAGTAGAAGTCGGCGTAGGCGGCCTTCTTGGGATCGTTGACCAGAACTTTGTAGGCAACGGTGATCAGGGCGGTCAGGCCCAGGGAAATGGCCAGGTTCTTCTTGATGGTGGCATTGTGCAGGCCACGGAGCACGGGTCCGACGGAGGAGGTTGCTGGAGTGTTGGCCATGTCGCTAAAGGGAAAAAAAATCAATTATTCTATTATATTGCTGGGCAGTTACGTAAGGTCTGCAAAGGTAGTGTCCAGAAGTCACTCAAAAGCAATCCAATTGTTGATAGCAACTGACTAAGTAGGTAAGCCTGTTAATTATAGTGCTTAGTTACTTTTCTTCTAACAATAATCCCCTGGTAAATGGTTTAAAAAATTAAAAACCTTGTTATGTACTCACATTTGCAAATTTCAGAATCAGAGATAGTGATGGAAGAAAAACCTATTCGCTTGTGATACTATCGATAGTTCCAGCAAGGTGGCAGCGCTGTAACTATCGATAAAATGGTAAGTCCTCGATATTTACCCAATTTGAATAGGCGATATTGAAATAAATTTCTTAAAATGTATTAGAAAAATAATTAATAGCCTCTTCCCATAGAGTCCATCCGTGTGAAACGGTTGGGATTTTTGACAAATGTGAAACTCGTGTTCCCACAGAGCTTCCATCCAACATCCACCTTCCACCATCCGATAACAGCTGACTTGAAGAGCAGTGGCGCATGTCAAAGTAGTTAAAGGGGGTCTCAACTCGGGAAAACAGTTGTATAATGTTGTTCTCCTAATCTCATTGTAGAATAAAACAAAATAAATTGCATACGATAATAGTTTAAAACATAAATCCAATGTTAGAGCATATCCTACAACAAATCTGCATACCAATTGCTGACGGGGGAGAGCCTAACCCCCGTACCCCCCACTCCGTTCTTACTACGCCACTGTCTAGCCAATATTAATAGTGCAAAATGTAAACAAACCCAATTGTGTGCATTTTTGGGCATTTAAAGCTATATTGAACTTTATAGGAGTATATATTACTCTTATAACTAAAATTGGTGATTATTTAAGTATTGCACAATATGTTTTGAATCTTATCAGCAATAAATAATGTTTTCGGTCACAGTATAGCTTAAATTTTGGCCCACCCATAACAATTTGCTTCCAATGGCCTTTTTGCTTACAACAAACTAAATATTAATAATGAATTTCCAAAAACCAACAAGCTTAAACATTTTTAAATTCTTTCCCGCCATTGGTTTGAATATGATTTCGTAGTCAACGTTCCAATTTTCACAGTCAGGAGGAAGAATTCAGAGTTGCACCGAAAAATCATCGGCTAACTATCGCATAAAAGAGCCCGTCAAAGTCCGTCAAATTTTAACGGGGAACTAACTGGAAAATTTTCGGAACGGCAAAACCTTATGGACCATCCGTTCAACGGATGGTGGATGGTGGATGGCTCTCTGTGGGAAGACCCTATAACAGTTTTTTTTCGCTTTTTCTAATAATATAATTTCAAGTTTTTAATCAACAAATCGGCTGTGAGCTCCTCACAAGTGGAAAACCGGTTGGCAGCCCGAAACATGCCGTCTAATTTAGGGGATTCCTAGCCCCACACGTCTGGCAACACCGGCTGGAAAATAAAAATGGCTACCACTGTGTGCTTGTTATTGTTCGTGGAATTCTAATAATTACGAAGTTTTTTGTACAAAATAAACAGGATAAACGCATCGCAGCAGCGCCAATTGAAGGCTGAAAAGCAAGCGCGAATCCTTCGACATCGACCAGAGCGTTTATCGAGTGCCCGCACGCGATCGAACCGTGTGAAATTAGGCCCCCGAAAATCGGCTGCCCCCGAATGCGTGAAAATTTTCGAGACCCGCTAATAAAGCATTATTATTCGGCTGCCGGATGTGAAATGGAGAACAGTGGGGGCCCGAATATCATTGAATTGCCCTGAACAGTAGCCCAAAGGCGGGCAGGCGAGATTTCCAGCAGGAAAAGCGCTTGAAAAGTGACGCAGGAAAATCCGTATCCGCGCCCCGCACGTGTGTGTGTGAGTGAGTGTGTTTGTGTGTGTTGGTGAGGCTACTACTAAAAAAAAGTAAAAAGCGAAAAGAGAGAGAAAAAAAATAGTGGAAAATGCCCAAAAACAAAAGTCGCAGAGGTTAAAAAACTAGTGGGGAAAACACGAAAACGAAACCGAATCCGAAAGACGACAATAATTCGAAACCAACGAGAGTGTTTAGGCCTAAAATGCGATTTGTCCACTTGCAACTCAAATTTCAAACCAAATCCAAAGGACGCCACGGCGGTCAATCGAAAGCTAAATGCGAGAATTGAGCAGCGTTCTACCAATTAAACCTACGACGCGTGCGATTGTCGTGTGATGATATGCCACTTAAACAGGTGAGTTGATCGGTGTTTCGCATTTCGCCCTTTTTAAGCGCAACAGAACAGCTGATTTGCGATTATTGCACTTCAAACTGGGGTTTTCTTCAATTCTTCGTTCGCCTTGCCCTGCACTTGCGTCACCCACGCACGAGAACGGGGATAAAAACAAAAACAATTGGCGGCTGTACTAATTTCTTGCTCCCAGGTGTTCACAATTTCTTATTTCCTTTTCCCCCCTTTTTTTGATTTTATTAATCAGCCCGCCCCCTTTTTACCCCCCGCCTTAATTCCAAGCAAGTATTTTGGTTACCTTTTCCCTCTGCCACACACACTTGCCCACCCATCACACCAACACACACGCACACCCTTCCAAGAGGCCAAGAAGAAAAATGGCGACGACGTCGGGGTATCGATAACAGCCCGCAGAGCGAAGAGAGAGGAGAGAGAAAAGGAAAACGCACGCACGCATGTGAAAATGCAACCTGTGGGCAGCAGCAGCAGCCCCGCCCCCTTTCCGTCCACCGCGCGTGGAAAATGCAGTCAGCTGAAAAGCCTTTTGGGTTACTTAATTCAAGCATTTATCTGTTGTCGAAACAAATTGTTGTTGGAATTTCCAATGAGTGCCCTATAGCCATCTCGCTCGTACAGTGGAAACGGCAGGCAAAACAATAAGAAAAACGGCTATAACAAATAAACTAAATATATTTTAATCAGTAATACAAAATAGTTGGGAAAGTTGTGCAGTTAATTTATTATTAAAATCTAGAAATGTGTGTTTTCCCATAAATTATGGGGTTCCAACGCATGTGTGTGTGTGTGATGACCAGGGCTGCCAGCTCCAACCGATAGTTATCGATAACAGCGAGTGCCATCACTAGCAATTTCACCATCTCTCTTCTTCTTACCTCCTTCTAATACGGCTCCTTAAATGTTAATTAAACGCTGTGAATTAGCAAAATGTCTGAAATTCTGCTACCCTTGCAGCAGCTTGAACCGTCACTGGTGCGGATATTGGTCTCGCTACCCTGGGATGCGGCACAACGGCTGCGCCAGCTGGCCAACGATGGGAATCCCGAGCTGCGCGCCCTCAACATTCAGTCGGTGCAATTCGAGGGCGATTCTGTGATAACTTTAAAAGTTGGTGGACAAGATATTAAGATAACCAAGGGTGAGTACTGCCAGCTATAACCAGTAAGAATCCAAAGTTAATCCCTTAAACCCGCCCCGTAGATAATGTAAACGAGACACTTGAGGCGGCTGGCTCGCTTTCGGGCAACAAAAGTGGTCTGCTGGCCACGGGATTCGATGGCCCCAGCACCAGCAAGGCGGCCTCCGCCTTTATGCAGCAGCAACAACAACAACAGCAGCAGCAGAGGATTCTGCCCCAGAACGATGCAATCTCACTTCAGCAAAGAAGAGCGGCAGCGGCGGGTCTGGGACTCCAAAAGATGCCACTCCAAACGCAGCAGCAGCAACTGCAGCAGCAGAATCAGCAACAACAGGTGGCCCTGACTCCCGCCGTCTTCAAGTCCCCCAACACCGTGTGCCCCATGGAGGGCAAGGTGCCGCTGCTGCTCCCCTCGCCCTCGACCACGCGGGACTTCCCCTTCGAGAGCATGCGGCAGGCGAGAGTGCTGCAGGGAAGAGAGGCGGGCTCTGGTCTGGGTCCGCCTCTGCCGCCACCGCCTCCGCCGCCAAATGTAACCCTCAAGGTGCTAAAGCAGGCACCTCAAAATGGCGAGCTAACGCCCACAACGCCGCCAACAACATCGGCGACTCCGACGACGCCCGGCGGCAGCAGCAAATCTCAGTTCATCCAGCCACCGCCGCCGCCATATCCGGGTTTGGGAGCTCAGGCCTCGCAGGCCAACAGCAGCGTTAGTTCACCCATTGCCATAGCGGGCGCTAGTGCCAAGCCAGCCATTGTGACGGCGCCCAGCCAGCAGCAGCTGAACCATCCGCTTGGTCATCCGCCGCTGCCGACGGCCACGTCGACGGGCAGCAACAACATTGCCATATCGTCGCCGCTGCTGGTGAATCTGCTGCAGAACGACGGCAATGCCATGTCCAATCCGAACCAACTCAAGTCGCCCCAGCAGCAGCAATCGCCGCTAATTGGCATGAGTCCCAGTGGACCGCAGATGATGAACTCCCCGATGCGCTCCTCTGGCCCAGCGACGCCCAGTGATTTCCTCATGGGCGATGTGCTGAGTCCGGTGGTGCCTTCCTCACCCACAACGCCCCAGGCGTCGGCTGCTCCTTGTCCGCCGCCCGTGGTGATGCGGAATCTGCAGCAGCAACAGCAGCAGGCCATGCTCAGTCCCAGCGGCAATGGCAATCATTTGTATACTCAACAGCAACAGCAGGCGCAGCAGCAGCAGCAGCAAGGACCACCGCCACATCGCTTTCAACAGCAGCACCAGCAAATGTCGCCGCAGGCTGTGGCTCTGCGACAACAGCAACTTCAACGACAGCAGCAGATGCGATTCATGCAACCGCAGCAGCAATTACAGGGCCAACAGCAGCAACAACAACAGCAACAGTTTCAGCCTGCACCTGGTAAGTACTACTATTTACACTTTAATACCTGTCCTTTTCACCTCAAAATGTGTACTTAACGTTATCCTTTTTTCACTCAACAGATTGCTTTAACAACATGGGCATGAATCCAATGCAACAGCAACAGATAAGACATCAATTGAGACCTGGCGGCCTGCCGCTGGCTCCTCCGCCGCCTCATCCGCAGCAGCAGCAGCGACTGATGAGCTTGCAAATGCCGCAGGCGTCGCCTCAACAGCAGCAATTTATGAGCGGAGCCTCGCCCCTGGGACCCGCACTCTCGCCCGCCTCCAGTCACCATTCGATGCACAGCCCGCTGATGGCCAATCATCAGGCACAGCAGCAGCAGCAGCCGCAAATGGTGTCGCCAGCCCCCGCACCTGGATCCTCTGCTCCCAGCGAGCTGGCAGCGGGACAGCATATGCCAGCCACCACTCACCATGTACCTGCAGCTCCGCCACCGGATTACAATCAGGCGGCAGCCAACTCCCGCTGGCCCCTGGCCGGAATCAATAAGCCGATGGACTCGGCCACCAAGAGCAGTTTCCAGGAGTTTACGCGCTACCAGATGCAGTACAATCTCCAGCAACAGCAGCAGCAAGTCAATCTGCCGGGACAGCCACAACAGCAGCAGCAACAACAGCAGCAGGCGCAACAGCAGCAACAGCTGCCGCCTCCGGCGTTACCGGCTCAACAGCAACAGCAGGCTCAACAGCCACAGGGTGCTCCCAATACGCAGCCTCAAGGTCAAGTGGATTCCCTGATGTCGCTGTCCGTGCTGGATGCCCTCTCCTCAAACGATTTGGACGCCCTCCTGCCGACTTTCAACTGTGATTTGGACTCCACGCTCAGCCTGGAAGATAAGAACGAGCTCGAATCGCTGCTGCAGGACGCCAAGGATCTGGATTTGGATCTGATCGATGACAATCTATCGGCAGTTGACATGGATGCGCTCAACACGTTGGAGGCGCCACTGGAGCAGCAACAAGCGATGATGCAGCCACAACAGCCGACACAACAGATTGTGCAAATGCCCTACCAGCAACCACAGCAGCAGCAGCAGCTGCAACAGCAGTTGATGATGCAACAGCAGCAGCAGAGACAGCAACACGTGCAGCGACAGATGCAATTGCAACAACAACAGCAGCAGCAGCAACTAAATCAGATGGTGCAGCAACAGCAGCAGCCACAATTGCAAGTGCAGCATGCGCAGCAACAAAGGCCGCCCCAGAAGCAATTTATCATTAATCCTCACACCGGCGACATGGAACCTATGGCCAGCGACGATAGCGAAACGGAGGCGGAGGAGGAAACTGCCCAGCCGCAATTCCGCAACAGCAACATAAACAACTTGAGCAGCTTTAATTTCAATCCCGCCAACGACATGCTTCTGCCCACCAATCTCTTCTCCGAGGAGGACTCGAATTCCGCGCAGCAACATCCGATGGGTATCAGTAGTGATCAGGAGAGGTCGCGCGATTCCCTGGCATCGAACAAATCGGCATCCAGTAGGGCTAGAAAAACTCCCGTCTCGAAAGCGAATCACAGCAATCTGGGTGCGGGTGATAATTCTCCCCGTTCCAGCAATAGTTCGCCTTTGATTGGCCTGAACTCGCCCCAATCCATGACAGCCACAGGTGTAGGTGCAGTTGGAGCGCCCAGCAAGAAGGCCAAGCCAAATCTGCTGCGTGGCAAGCTGCAACAGGGAGTCAAGGAGCGCAAGGCCAAGGATCCCACGGCCACGCCGAAACCGAAGCGAGAGCGGGCCAAGGGAAATGCCAAGACGAAGGCGGCCGAGGAGAAAATAAAGCTGCGGTTGAAGCTAGAAAAGGTGGAGACTACGCCGGCAGCGGGAGCGGGCTACGAGGGACAGATTATTATAAACCAACAGCAGCAGCAACAGACCATTGTGCTAAACAATCACATGCAACAGTTGCCCATGCAGACGCAGCTGCTGACGTTGCCTACACAACAACAGCAACAGCAGCAGCAGCCTCAAATGCAGCTAGCCCAACAACAACATCAGCTCCAACAGCCTTCACAACTGCAGCAACAACCTTCACAGCTTCAGCAGCAACAACCACAGCAACAGCCGCTCCAACAGCAACATCATCCTGTCTACAGCAACTTTCAGCAACAGCAGAATCAGCAGACACAGGCCATCCCCGGACCCAACGAACCCCGTGTGCCTCCCCTGCAGATCCGTTTGCGCGGCAAAAACCATGTGGTGGTCAAGAACACGCGAAAGGATCGCAAGAAGGGCCAGAACCAGGAGGCTAGCATTGATGAGCGGCAGCTGAAGCGCAGCTACAGCGATCAGCCGCCGCAGCAGCTGCTCATGGACGCCGTGGACAACAAGCAGGCCAAGCTCACGCCACCGCCTCATGTCAACGGACTGCCCATACTGATACAGAAGACGACGCAGGCAACAGTGGGACCTCCACAAGTGGTACAACAACTGCAAACCGGAGGAGGAGCCACCACCAAGACCACCACCATTGTGGCGGGCAAGAACGGGCTGACGATTAGTGCCATTGTGGAGGCGCACAAGGCTCAGTCCCAAGCGCTGGCCCAGTCCCTCAACGATCCTCAGTTGATTGTGGGCTCCACCAACACAGGAACAACGCCCACGCCCACCACCCTGCAGCAGCAGCAGCTGAGCAAGATAGCCACTTCGTTGCCCAGCAGCATCACCCTGAGTGCCATTAACAGCAACAATAATAACAACAATAATGTGAACAGTGGGAATAACAACAACAGTCGGCTGTTGACGATGAAGAACCCGATCAAGACTGCCGCCACCATTACACCCATTGTGGGTGGCAAGCCGATGACAAAAAACCATAAGCCGCCGCCATACATCACAGCCGTGCAACAGCTGCAGCTGCAGAAGCAACAACAGCAGCAGCAACAACAGCAGCAGCAACAGCAGCAGCAACAACAGCAGCAGCAACAGCAGCGACAACTGGCGGCGGCCGTAACCATGTTGCCCAGTGCGACGACCCTGAAGCGTGTGGAGATAACAAAGGTCCCACCGCAGGTGGTCACCGCGGCAGAGCAGGCTCCCAGCATAACCCCATCCGCAGTGGGAGTAGCAGCAGGAGCCACAGCAACACTAGCGACATCGTCGACGACGCCCACTACGCAAACAACTCAGCTGATCTGTGATAGAAAGTTGCCAGTGGCCATGCCGCCCATAACCACAGTGAACAATGTGGTGGTGGTGAACTCCGCCTCCTCCGCCACCCTGTCCACACTATCCTCGGTGTCCACAGCCTCCTCCGTATCCATTATCACCACCTCTACCTCTACCTCATCGCCGGCTGCGTTGCCCAGCACACTGCGCAACTCGCCCGCCAGCAATGGAAGTGGAACGCCCGGTCACGGGAACAACGGCGGTGGCGAGGACAGCGGCATTGAGTCCATGGACGCGCTCTCCGAGAAGAGTCCTCATCAGCTCTCTTCTAGCAGTCCCATCCAGGTGAGCAAGGCTGCTGTAACGATGGTGCAGCAGCAGCAGCAGCAGTCGAGCGCAATGGCCACCACAACAGCGACGGCCACGGTGATACCAGCACCAGTGGTCGCTTCCAACTCAACGACAACTGGAGGAGCGCCATCTTTAAGCGGATCCAGTTCCCTGCAACAGCAGCAAAAACAGCAGGCGGACGATGAGATTGAGAAGGCTCTGGCCAAGATGGAGGGAGACTTTCCCGAGGATCTCGAGGACATTGTCTCGTCAATGATAAAGGAGACAAGCGAATGTGCCAGTGCTGTAGCTGGTGGTTTTCTCAACTCGCTCCCAGCGGCAACAGTGGCCACTGTTGTGGCGACAGCAGCATCGGCCACGACGAACACAAGTAGCGTCAAGTTGAATGGCGAACACCATATACTCGAACACGATGATCTCATCAAGAAACTCACAGATGGCAAGCAACCGGCGGTCAAGGTGAAGCTGGAGGAGATGCCACCGCTGCTGACCATCAAAAAGGAGCCGGCGATTAAGCCTGCGGTTGGTGGTCCCAAAATGGAAGCCGAAAGCGTGGAGCTAAAAGCAGAGCCAACAAAAGTCGAGCCCAAGTCGGAGGAGAAGGTGCAGGAGAAGCCCCAGAACGAGGCCAACTCAGCCGCCTCTCTGCAGCCCATTTCGATTGAAATACCAGCCCAAGCGGAGGGTGAGACGCTGAGGAAAAGGACGCGGGCCAGCAGCCGCCTGGAGAGTCCTCTAGATGCCCCCAAAGCGAGCCCTGATCCCACTGGCCTCACTGGAACGGCAACCAACACGCCCAGCACCGCCAAGAGTTTATCCCGCGCCTCATCCACAGCCAGTCCTCGTGTGGTTACACCTACGCCCAATCACAACAACAACAACAAGCGACGGCGGCAAGAATCCGAATGCGGCAGCAGTAATGATGGCGCCGACTTGGCCGAGAATAGCATAAAGCGTCCGCGGGTCAGCAGCGGTAATGGAAGCGGGGCCACCGCCTCATCCAATAACAATGCAGCAGCAGAAGCGACCACTGATGCAGGAGTGCCGAAGAAGATCGAGATCGAGTCATCCGATTCGGATGAGCCGTTGATCGAGGTGGCTGGAAAGGTGCGAAACTCCAAGCATGCGCAAGTAGAGGCCGCCGTTGCGGCAGCAGCAGCAGCAGCAGTGGAAAAGCACGTGACGCGGCGAAATGCACAGCAGCTACATCCACCGCAGAGCAGTAAGTAGACTTTGATCCAAGGGAAGGTTGGGTTAAGGTTAAGGTTTAGCATATTATCATTTTTAGGGGGTCATAACTTATGATTAGTTTCAAACTTACAATCTACCATTTAAATTAAGCATATCGTTGACCAACTGGTTAATCAATGTTATTCATTTCCCAACAGAAACGACCGGCAACCATGCTCCCGCTGCCACTCCTCTTGGAACACCGCGGATAGGCAAAGCTCAAGCGCCAATTGGAAATACCACTGCCGTTAATAGCAATCACAATAGCAGCACTTCCAACACTCCCAACGCGGTGCCCTCCACTGTGACGACCACGTCGATGCCCGGCGGAGCTGTGGTGACCACCACCACCACCTCTAGCCAAAGTAACAGCACCACGAATGTGGTGCATGCCACGCGAGGAGCCACCGCAGCGGCGGCCAGCACAACCAACAACAATGCCAGCTCGCCCACGGACGAGAAGATCGGCACACGGCGGAGCGTTCGGGCCAGTGCGGCTGCCAATAAGATAATCTACAGTCGCAGCAATGCAGCCGCAGCTGCTGCAGCAGCCGCCGCCGCGGCAGAGCCGAAGGGAACACCTGGAAAGGTGGGAGCTGCAGCTGTTGGTAGCAACAACGCGGGCAGTGTGGAGAGCGTCGCGGAAGCCAGGCGAAAGACCCGCAGTGCAGGTGAGAAAATGTCAAATAATAAGGTCCCTTATTTTGCCTAAACAGGTAGAAAGGAATAACTTTGCTTAGTGAACTCCTATAATAAAAATTCCCCTTACAGTCATTGGCGAGTCCATGCTGACCGAGGGACGCCGGAGAAGAACGTCGCGTGACTACAAGTGACCAGAGTTTTGCGCCTTGGCTAAAGGCTTGAACCATCCGAGCGATGCGCACGAAGACGATCTGCTGCAGCTATTCGAAGACTTTGAGCAGCAACAGCAGCCGCATCAGCAGCAGCAACAGCTGGAGATCAATCACAGCAGCAGCAGCAGCAGCTTTCCTTTAGCCCAGGCGCAGGACGAGGATGATGGTGATGAGACGGCCGAATACGAGAGTCTGGCGCGAGCAGCCGGCGGTTACATGGAGGAGGCCGATCATCTGCTGTCCTACC
Organism: Drosophila mimetica; assembly: GCA_037075245.1. Taxonomy (NCBI): domain Eukaryota; kingdom Metazoa; phylum Arthropoda; class Insecta; order Diptera; family Drosophilidae; genus Drosophila; species Drosophila mimetica. The sequence continues at coordinate 1,060,483 of JBAMCH010000007.1, forward strand.
ACAGTAGCAGCAGTGCCGCGGACGTCGAAGTGGACGAGGTCCTAATGCCCGAGCTGGCCAATGCCACGGCCCTTGACTGCGGCAACTTTGTCGACTACGATGAGTTCAACCTGTGTCTGAACAACATCCTCAGCGAGGAGGACGACAGTGGTAGTGGCAGCGGAGGAGGAGGCATGGCAACTAAGCACCAGCAGACATGGCGCGATGCAGGCGACGTACTCAACATCGTGCAGCTTAACAATGATTTGGGATTGAGTTTCCAGGAGTTCGCCAGCGATACGACGGCGGATGAGCAGCGCTCCGCCAGCAGCAGCTCTCCGCAGCTGGCATAGTGAAGTCGGATCCGCGGACGGCTACTTGTATATATCACACGCACTGATACCGAACGCTTTCGTTTCGTAGTTCTTAGTCCTAGTTTCCGTTGAGGATCTTGTATAGTTAGTGGTAGCCACAAGTTGCAATAATGTTGCGTCTCATAGCGAGCAACATCACACCCAGAAACACTCTCACACACACAAACACACGGTTGCAAGCGCTGATTTACGCCTTCGTTTACACTTTGTTTTCTGCCCAGTCCCCCCAGTCCGAGTTTATCCGCCGCCACCCCCTTCATATGGCACTGCTACTATCCCCAGAAAATCCACCCATTGGAAATGATTTGCTAGTCAAGTGAAACAGGCAATTTAATGTATAGCTTATAGCTCAGAAAATGAAATTTGAACAAATTAGTTGAGTAACGTATTCGAGAAGCTCCCCTTAAAAACTAACGTAGAATAGATGGCTGAAACTGAAAATGCATCTCCAAACCACACACTCTCTCACGCATGCATAGTTTAATTTGAGAAATCCTATTTCCATGGACCGCTCTGTAAATACTTTGATTCTTCACAATGCAACATGAACACATTTCTAGCTTTAGGTTGTCTTACTTTTACGCGCTGCGCCCAGTCGAAAGTCTATAAGAAGCTGGATCCGTTGGATCGAGCAGATCAGAGCAGACCGCACGTTTACTTTAGATTTTATATTTTTTGTAACCATTAAACATATATGAATACAGTACATACAGATATAGCGTATTAGTTTCCGTAAGCTTGCGTTGTTTCGAAAATTTGTTTTTTAGTTTTAATTACTCTAGCGTAAGGACAGTAATCTTAACTCGATTTCTTTACCAACAATATATGCACATGGAAACCTATGCAATAAGTTAGTCAAAAATGTAAAAAGGCCAAGCACCAGAAAAAATGAAACCAACACAAAAACCTACAAAAAAATACAAAAAATATAACGAGAAAAGAAGTGGAGAATATTGAGAATCAGTCGCCTAGTGTTTGTCGTTTTGCAACGTGAGAAAGAACTATATAATGTTATATATTTTGCATATGCAAGACACATAAGAAAAAGGAATATCGTGAAAAACAAACACACAAACACAAAAAGTTGTATTGTATATAAGGCAGGCTCTATTTTTGCTAAATGTTATTTGAACAAATAGGGGAAAACAAAGAGTAAAGTAATTGAAGTGAAGCAAAGGCAAAGCGCTAGACAAAACACAAAACAACAACATTATATATTGTTCAATATTATTATTACTCTCTAGCATAACTTGCATATATTCATATAGAACCGCTAAATCCATAATCCACCCGAATCCATAATTGCAAAACACACCAGCCACGGCCACGCAATAAATGAAGCATATTTAGTGAACCTTGTTTAAACACTTCGGACAGCCACCACAACCAACTGCAATAAGCCAGCCCGATGAGCACACAGCAAACAGAAAACACGTTAATCGAAATGTTGTATAAAACGTATAATTAATTTATATACCGCTTCGTCAACAAACAGGCAACAAACAACACACACATAACAAATAGAAGATATATTTAAATATTTAAAACAAACCACACAAGATGAACAACAACAAAAAACGAAAGTGTCTTAAAACGTAGTATTAGAAGTTTATTATTAATTTGTTTGTACTTTAAAGTAAAATATTTATAGAAAAAGAAAAAATACAAAGATTTAATATACACAAAAAATAAAACGAAACGGTTTTTTTAATATCGGGAATTAAAAATTATATATGTGCATTTTTGAATGAGACTTCGGCGTCATTGTATTTCAGGTATTGTATGGGATCGGACCTGTCTCCACCTGTCGGTATAACTAGGTTTAATACTTAAAAATCTATTTTTTATTGTTTTCAATGGAAAATAATAATTTTTTTGTTGAAAACAATGGCAGTAAGGGTCGAAATATGGAGCTCGTTGAGCTCGTAATTTAATTTCCAATCGATTGGCATTCCAACCTGAAGATTTTTGTTTATGTCCATTTTTCGCAAAAAATCGTGGTGTAACCCCTTATAAAAAATCAGAAAATTGGAAAAAATATAATTTTTGTAAATCATTAGGAAGGTGATATGATGCAATAGATTTTCTTATTAGTTGTACAAAATACTGGGTTTTTTTAAATTGGGAACATTTTTGACGAAGTTCCACTAAATAAACACTTAAGAAAATTTATCTTTCGAGCACAGATTTAGATTGTTATTTTCAGAGTAAAAATGGGAGTATTTTTCTAAAAGCAATGGTAATAATAATCCAAATATAAAATGTTAAGTTGGTAAATTAATTTTTTGAGGTAATTTTAATGTATTTATTTAATTAAATAAATTTTTACACTTTATTAATATTTTTCCTAAATTTTAATGTATTTTGCGAACCCGCTGATGATCACATCGAGACCCCCAGAAGGTCCTGTGATTTTTTCCGGTGGCCAGCAGCAGCACTCCCGCGGTCCAGTGAGATGGCTCCCAGCGAGAGGGCTCTCCGTGCGCCGGCGCCCTGCGCGGAATTGTCGGCTTCCGAGGAGCGCAGAGCTGGGCTGGGAACAGCAGGGACCAGCAGCTGCGGCCGTCCGCCGACTGGCAGTTGAGAGCGAGCGGCCGACGTGAGCAGGACGGCAGCAGCGGAGCAGGCAGCAGGATTCCCCGGAGCCACGAGCAACACGTAACAGAGCGGCCCCAGGTGGAGAGCGGGGGCAGCTGGATGAGCAGCAGGCAGCCGTAGGCTTTCAGTATACACAGAGGGAGCTCCCCCCAGGAAAAGGATATATATATTAAAACGCCTGCCGCGCTTCACAGTAAGTTTAACCATGTCCTGCATGGGGATTACGAGGGGATTACCTTCCGAACACCCAGAAATATGCGAACAGATGCGTTAACTGCCCAATAGCCCAGGCTTTAACTGCTTTCAAGTGGTCTCCTAGGTGCTGTGAATACTTTACGGCCAATTCCCAGTCCTGGCCAGCAAAATGACCCCATGGCAACATTAACCAGCTACTGGCAACAGCAACTTGCAACACAGACAGCAACTTTGGCCAACAGCAATTGCATTGGCCATGTTGACGCTTAAGGATGACGTCCTACTTTTCGAGTGTGTTGCTGTTGCCAGCGCTTTTTTTCGCTTTTCGCCCAAGTGTGTCTATGTGTTGGTGCTATGATGACGTAGTTTGCCAAGTTGGAATGTGTGTGCTGGCCTGTTTGTTGGCCCGATTGCCCGTGTACGCTTGTAGGGGTGTGTGTCGCTTGGTGTGTACACACCAACAAGTGTCGCCTGGCCAAAAGCGACCGAGAGGAAGGGGGCTGATAAAATTAATGGGAGTTACTTGGCCAAAACAGAATCCAAAAACAGAATCTGTAAGCTTTCACTTACTTTTTGTGCTCTTGAAAAGGGTATTTTAATTATGTTGTGGAGTTTAAAAACTTGCTAAATATAAATAATGTTGTTCCTTAATGTCTTAATATATATAATTATAATAATTATATATAATTAATAATAATAATAATTAAAAATAATAAATAATAATAAAGTTACTAATAAAATATTTAAAATAATATTTTATTTAAAATATTTAAAATAATATATTATTTAAAATATTGAAAATAATATTTTATTTTTAATAATAATATTTTATTTTAAATATTTAAAATAATATTTTATTTAAAAAATTTTATTTTCGATTATTTAAGGGATAAGATTGCTGTCTTAAATAACACAGTTTATAAAATTAAAATCTAAATATTTATCATAAGGTTTTCGAGATGGAATCTAAAAAAACCTGATTTAATCCCTTTCAGTAACCGCCGACGACCCGTGGAACATGCAGCGGGATCGCTGCAGGACTGCTCGGTAGATTCGCACGATGCTCATCCGCCTGCGCTATGGAAGACGTCTGCAGACCTATCTGAAGATAGGTGCCTGTGTGCTGGTGGGCCTGTGCTACTTCGCCTTCCTCTTCCGCGAGTCCCTGAATGCCTACGAGCACCGCGAGAGGGCCACGGCCGCGGAGCTGGAGGCGGAGTCGGCGGAGCCCTCGAAGCAGCAGCTCAAGCTGAAGCGCCAGCAGCTGCAGCGCCAGAGGATTCTGGCCAAGCAGCAGGAGCAGGGGAAGGCCACCACGGGGGGAAATGCCAGTGCGGGCAGCTCCTCCCCACTGGTCGCTGCAGCTCCTCCGCCGCCGGCCAGCACCTTGAATCCCGTCTACGAGTACTCCGAGGAGCTGCACAGCCGCACGGAGCGAGAACTGCAAAGGAGGAGCGAACACCTGGCCGCCGTCTGCGATCGCTATAAGCTGCAGGAAAAGTACCCACCGAATCCCTGGGAGTTCTTCGTCTCACCCGGCCACAATAATCTCGTCTGGTTAGTGCGATTTGAGCTAGCTTCTAACTATTTTCTAACTATCTTATGGGATACTTTCAGGTGCAACGTCTTTAAGGCAGCCAGCAGCACGTGGATGTATTATTTTAATATACTGGGTGAGTTACGGATTCAAATCTTTCGTTACCCAAAGCACCTTTCAACTTGGCGATTATAAATGTTATAAGGAATTACCTCATTTTAATGCATTAATCCATATGATTATTAGTACTATTTTACAAATCGTTTTTTGGGGCACTTCGGGGCCTCTTATGGTTCCAATTTGTAACTCACTCTCTGTCCTAAATTATTTCCGAATTTATGTTTTTTTTAAAGATTTTTATATCAATCCGTTCTGGGTGAATTTTACTACTGAACGTTTGAATAGGGTCCAACTATATTGGTGTTTAGATGAGATCATTAAATTTTTTTGTTATTTTTCTATTTCTCTTTTGATTATTACTATAATATTTATATATATACCATCTTATATAAAATGCCAATAACCTTTAACCTTGAATTATAATGAACTGGTTACAGCTGGCTACGATGTGAAGTATCTGCAGCGTACGGAGACGCAGCCTCTGGAGCTGGCGAGGAAGCGCTTTCCCCGCCCGGAACTCGGGGAGCTGATGGAGCTGCTGCCCAGCGCGCTGTCCTTCCTCTTCGTGCGCGATCCCTTCGAGCGGATCCTGAGTGCCTACCGGAACAAGCTGGAGGGCAACAAGAACACCTTCTACAAGGCGCTGGGCACCAAGATCGTGCACCGCTACAGGAAGCGCAGCCTGGGCGGCCCCTGGCCCAGGTGTGGACCCACCTTCGAGGAGTTTGTGCGCTTCCTGATCGCCGAGCATGCGGCGGGCAAGCGGTTTGATGAGCACTGGGCTCCTGTCTACGGCTTCTGCACTCCTTGCAGCGTGAATTTCACCATAATCGGAAAAACGGAGACCTTCCAGAGGGACTCGGAGTTCATCATTCGGCAGGCGGGCCTGGAGTCGCTGCTCCTGGGACTGGGCAAGCTGCCGCAGCGGAAGCAGCGCAAGATTGGCAACCAGGCGCGCAGTGGGGTTAAGTCGGAGGCCCTGGTCGAGCGATACTTCGCCGACCTCGACCGCTCAACGTTGGACCAATTGCTCAATATATATCGCATCGATTTCGAGCTCTTTGACTACGACTACCGCAGGTACTACGACATGGTGCACCCGTGGAGCATGGAGCAGAGCACATCTGCATCCGGGGTGCCAGCCGTTGGATCCACCAGTACCACAGCCTCCATATCCTCGGGGGGCCACTCCACCCAGGGTCAGGCGACGGCGTAGGGTCAACCAGTTCGGCATCGATGAGTCGTGAAACAATCTTATCATGTACCTTTTTACACTCGAAAACTCAAACCACAGACAAACGAAACACTCTCACACGATTGAAACAACAGAACCCAACCGAAGCTAACAAATCTACCAAAACCAAAAAAAAAGTTTAAGGCCAAATCAACGTTTTCCAAAAACGAAAAACCAAAAGCATACACTCTTGACCTCTCTTAGATAATGCCAAAGAAGGAAGAAATGGATGGGATGAATCGAGAAGAAAGAAGAAACTTAGTTAGAAGATTTAGCATTTTGATGGATTTTTTCAGCCACCAAAATTCTTACACAAGAACCCTACAATTTTACATGGCGTGGCATGTGTTGTGTTGTAGCTAGTCTATAAGTACCTACAATTTACAGTCGCACTCTCAAACCAAACGAAACGAATCGAAAAACACAAGAAACTTACACACCAGAAAACGATATATTATATAGTTAAACGATATATACAGACCTCTATACCAAATATCGCGAACGCTTTTCTTCAAGGCAAGGCTGGAGAGTTTATACAACCAGAAAGTGAGAAATCGTCTTAAACCAAAGAAAATTCTGTATTTACACATATTTACAACCGAATCCCCAAGATACCAAGCCCTCAACAACCACAACATATGGTACTTACTATGATTAAGTTATTATATTTACCTATATATAAACGAAATTTATAAACAGGTCTTGGTCTAAGTCTATAACTTTTGTGGACTAGATGCGTTTTTCCTAGGCTAACGAAACAAGCGACAAAATATTCAAGTTTTCAATACGAAAGCGATACCAAAGAACGGATAGAAAGTATTTGAAACTTATAAAAGAAAACCCAACAACAAGAAAAACTTTTCATGTGATGTTTAAGGATTTATTATAAAGACAGAGAATATTTAATTATTATACTTATACCGTATTTCGAATAATGATAATGAGAACGAAACGAAAAACAAATTAGTGACATACACACGATATTATTCTAAATAAACTTACATTTTCAAAACTTTTTTCGTTGTATAAATACAAGGCAACAAAGTCATTAAGAATAAATAATCTCTTTACCACTCGAAAAGGAAGTTTTATTCAAGATCAGCGATGATTTTCGGGATTACCTGTAAGTATTACTTCTATAACAACCCTCGAACATGCTGTAATAGGTGATCAACTCGTGAAAAGGTGATGCAATCTTTTCTAAAAGCTCTGTAATAGATTAGCTCACAATTACAGTTGCAATAATAATATTATGAATCATCTCTGAGTTGCTAGAGGCGGGAACTTTCCAGGGGCACCTGGCAACAGTTAAATTGCAAAAAAATCCCTCAAAACCATTAGCAGTAAAACCCTTGGCAAGTTTTCTTTCATCATTATAAATAGTTTATTTTCATTGATCAACACAAACGAGTTATTTAAATATTCATATAGATAGGGCTGCGTACGCATAGTTATAGTTATAATAATCATATGTATTTTTCTTGTGTGCTTCACTGCGTTTTAGTGTAAAGAGTAATGCTTTAGCATTTGGATACAGTGATTGGCATAAAATTAATACAACTTTAAAAGTGAATGCTCGCTCTCACATGGACTACGATGTACGACACCAATCGGTCTACCAACTATGTGATCTACAAGTACGTGTGTTTTGTGTGATTCGGATTCCTGTTCTACTCAAGTTTCTTAAACTTTGATAACATTTAGTTAAAGCGCTGTGACCCACACGGGCAACCAAAGCAGCAAACAATAAATAAATCGAGAACGACAAACATTAGGGTATTTAATATTTAAAGGTATTTATCGCAGAATATGTATTCTTATTAATTCTTTTCAGATTTCTTTCGTCTCTCACGTTTTTTGAATGTGCTCCACGCGTCTCTTAGGTGTAATGTATATGTTTGTTTCACTACATAATAGTTTAGAGTACAAATAAAATAAAATAAGCTTAGCTTGCAACTAAAATTATGTACACAATAGGAATATAGATATATATATATATATATATAGTGAATAGAGTAAATATAATTAATTGTGTAATATGTACAACAGCAAATACTTGGTAACGTTTGCCTACAAATATAATATTTCTTCTTTCTCCTCCGCTTTCGCTGTGCATAAGGAAACTTGGGATGCAAACCAGAGGGTGACCCCGATTATTGGAGGTCACCAGTTAGCTGTGCAAACAAATAGCTTGTGTGTAGGTGTATAAACAGGTTAAATAAGAAATTCTTCTGGGCTGAGACCCTAAGGATTTGTTTAGCTCCGAGTTTTGACGAGATCTATATAGTTATAAACATTCACGATTACAAGATGGATAGTTAAACGTACACACATATAAGTTGGTCAGGTTGGAAAAACCCGACCCTAGGTTTAAACATAGAAATAGAGACAAGCATGCTGCGATATCTAATAGTTAACACTCTGTTTTGGACACATCTAGTACTGCTGCTCCTCTGTCCAGGACAGGACAACTACTGGCGCCATGGAACTCTCTGCTCTGCCATCTACTGCTCTGCTCCCCCGACTCTGATCCCCTCTAGAGTCTCTGTCTCTTCGCTCTCTCTCCTGCTCCTGATCCTGCTCCTGCTGCTCTTCTCCAGCTCCTGAGACTCAGAGGTTACTCGGCCAGGATCATCTTGATGCTGGCCACCTCGGACTCCAGACGCTCCAGCTGCGACTTGAGCATCTGATCCCGCTCCGCGCTGGAGACCACGCTGGCCTCCTTGGGCGTCAGCAGCTTCCGCTGCAGCTGCGCCGTCCACTCGGCACTGGCGATGGAGATGCCCGAGTCCCGTTCGTCGCTGGAGTTGTCGCCGCCGTCGTTCCAAGCAGGCGGCGAGGACCTGTTGCAGTTGGGCTCCTGCTTGATGTGCTGCAGCGAGAGCAGCGCCGTGGCCGCCGCATCCTTGTCGCCCAGGTGGGACTTGTGGCGCAGCTTGAGGGGCAGGCAGTTGTTGGCATCGCTGCCCTGCTGCTGCGAACTGCTCCGCTGGAGCTGCTGCAGTGGAGCCATGTGCGCCGGCTCGTGCTCCTCCCGCTCATCGTCGCCGGAAACGGCGCCTGACGAGGAGGCGGAGGACAGAGCGGAGGAGGATGTGGTGGAGGAGAGCATGTGCTCGTAGCTGGGCGAGCAGGCGGCCGCTCTCCGCGAGAGATTCAGCACACTGGCTGCCGCGCTGGCGCCGGCCACCGATGAGCTGCTCACCGCATCCACGGCGCTGCTGCTGACCGCCGCCTCCACGTTGTGGCTCCAAGAGGCAGCCGCCGCCGCCGCCTCCAGGTGATCCTTGTAGGCGCTGGGAGCGGGCACATAGAGGCCAGCGGGTGGTGGAGGTGGTGCTCCCACCGCACTGTACAGAGCTCCGGCGGCCACCGCCTTGCGCAGGCTATCCAGATCCTCGGGCCTCACATTCCGGTTGAGCGCCTGCTGCAGTTGCACCTGGAGGTTGGCAATGGTGCTGACTGGCGGGCGGTTGTGCGGATCGGAGGAGATGATGGCTGGTGAGCCGGCACTGGGACTCGGCTCCTGCTGCTGCTGGGGTGGCGGGGGAACCTGCTGCTGCTGCGGATGCGGCAGATGCTGCTGCTGTTGTGGCTGGTAGAGATGCTGCGGCTGGGGCTGGGGCACAACCAGCTGTTGCAGGTGCGTGGGCGGAGGCGGAGGAACGCCACCCGCGTGCTGGACATGATGGACACTCTTCACCGTGGCCTCTGGCCGGGCATTGCCGTTGGGTCCGTAGATCAGGGGCGACAGAGGTGGCCCCACTGGGTAGCCATTGTGGTTGCTGGGCGGCGATCCCTCGCCCGATCCACTGCCCGAGGGCGAGGAGCCCGAGGAGGAGCCGCCGCCGCTCATCTTGGCCCGCTTCGTGTTGCTCAGCACCTGTTCACTGGTGGGCAGCGAGGCCAGGATCTTCTCCACGCTGACCAGATTCTCGCCGGAGATATTGAACTTGTCGCGAATGGCGTCCAGCTGGGCCTTCAGCACATGATTCTCCTTGGTCAGCTCGATGACGCGCTGCTCGAGGACCATGTCATTGTAGCGCCTCTTCTCGCGACTTCGCTTGGCCGCCTCGTTGTTCCGTCTCCGCCGATCCCAGTAGCTCTCGTCCTTCTTGTTGTCCGGCGTGAACTCGCGCTGCTTTCGCTGCGAGAAGAGCTCCTTCTGGGCGGCCGTCAGCGCCGACTGGGGTCCATTGCCGCCCTGCGAGGGCGACTGACCCATCATGTTGTCCCCATAGCCGCTGCCGGGCACAAACTTGCCCAGGCTGTCGGACATCCCACTGTCGTTCGACTGCGGACTGATGGATCCTCCGTACATGGACAAGGGATGCACTGCAAGAGGAAGAGAGAGGAAAGGTTAGTTGAAGATCATGGAAAAATATTTGTTAGAATTTTCTAATATTTTTTATGAGTTCTAAGATCTCACTAAGATCTCACAAATAATTATTACATGATACATTTAAGTGTTATTTTTAAGTACCAATTACAAGTTTGTACTTACAATTAGATGCCTCGTTGGAGCTGCCGTTCATCGACAGGGTCGGCGAAATGTTGGACAGCCGGACGTTGTTCATCATGGCGATGTTGGCTTTGTTGTGGCTGTTGGTGGGCGTTCCACTGAGGACCTCGGGCATTGCTGTGGTGGCCACAGACGCCTCTGGGTAGAGTTTGGCCGGCGGTGCTAACAGGAGCAGCGTCTCCTCCTTGCCTCCTCCAATTGGGGGGCGTGGCCCGTAGGGAAAGTCACTGCCGCCGCTCAGCTTCTGCTGGCTGTAGTGATGCAGCTGCGCTAGCTTCTGCTGCAGTTGCTGCTGCTGCTGTTGTTGTTGCAGGTGGCCGGTGTTGCCTTGAGGTTGGATGCGGGGAACTGCAATGTGAAGATTGACGGTAATGATTAGATACTGTGCTTTTGAGTTATCAAATATATTTATTAAAAGAATAATAATATTTTTATGATTTTTGAATCCTCCAATACATTAAATTCCGTTCATATTTTATTATAATCATAAAAAATACTGTATACTTCAAAAATTACAAATGTATTTTTTTCTTCGCTTTTGAATACAATTCAATAATTTTTATAACAATGAAAATAAAATGATATTATTTTGTGTGATCCAAAACTTTAAATTGGATTTTGCAATTCATAATATTTTGTTTCCTTTCTTTATATCCTGTTTTAAACCTTTAAAAAACCTCGTTTCTTTAGCAAATCCCATTTAGGCCCCTAATTTCCTGCGCCCAGAAGCAGGCAACACATTTTTGCACTCTTAAAATAATAAACAAACAAGACCTTGGTCCCAATCGGAATCGAAGATTGCGCAGAATATCTCTTTCCTGCTACCAGAATAACAATTTCACTTATCACCCATTTATGATATTTCTTTCAAAATATTCTTATCTGGCCTGGGGGTATATATAGTAATGGTAATCGAGCTGATAAAGCTGACAGAATGACAAGAGGTGCGCCATTCAATGCAAAATCCGTCTAATGCGATCTTGTCTGGCTAACACACACATACACCCACAGAACTTTCTTTGTTTTTGGTCCTTGCCCTTGCTTTTTGCCCTCGTCTACAGCTTGCTTTCGTTTTTAGCACAGGCATTTCATTTACACAATGATTACGGCCAATGATGCAAGAATCGGCGAGAGAGAGAAAGAGCGAAGGCGAGAATTAGACGACAAAGAACCAACACCAACAACAGGGGGCTAGAATGTAAACAAGAAATCGCACATTGCTCGTCTGCGTTAGTGTGAGTGTGAGTGCTCCCCCGCTCTTTCACGGCCCCCATTTCCTCTCTCTCTTTCTCGCCTCACCCTCACCATGACCATCGAATTGGCATTTACAGTTCAATGTGCTCGCACACATACCAGCACTCCGTGTGCCAGACTCTGCCGACGTCGACTGCGACGCTGGCTGCGCAGCTGCCGGCAACCCCCAAAAGGGGAGCGCAAAAGAGAGGGCGAGAGAGAGAGAACAGTGCTGCAGTCGGCGTCTTGACAAAATTCACAAAAACAAAATGACTAAGCTCCGCCAGTCACTCCACGCCCCCACGCCCCCCTCACTTTTTCGGGAATTTTTGTTTTGCGTTTCAATCAGTCGTGTGTTATTGTTTTTAACCGACTAAACTTAGTAGATATTCTAGAACTGATTGACTTGTGTTGTTTTTTAGGCAAATATTATGGAAATATATACATTTATTATATCATTTATGTATCTTGTTTAATATTCCAAACCAGGATAAATATTGAAATATTTCAAGTTCAAAAAATTCTTCTTGATTATTATAACTTCATATTATAACTTTTCACTTCATTTTGTTGCACTTTTACACCTACATTTGTTGCTGTTGGGGTTATCCTGCTTATAGCTGTTGCCGTAGTTCGTATCCGTATTGTTCTTGAGTATCAGCAGATTTTTGGTCGATGCAGCCGCCTTGAAAAAGTTCACTTTCTGTTCCAGCGTGCAGACAATCGACATAATGTTTTGTTTTAGCTCAAAACGCCTTTGGCATTGTTTTAGAATTTTTTGAAAATTGTTTTTCAAGCACTTTGATTTTTGTGTTGTTGTTGTGGGGTAACTGATTTAGTTGGCTAACGCGACGTTTCTGCGGGTTATGCACTTGGCCGAAATGCTTTTAACGGCTCTCACTTGCTGTTGGCTGCTTTTCGCTTATCGCGGATCGAATGGGCTGTTTGTGGATCGGCTGTATATTATACCATATAGAGACTTATCGCGAGCGCCTGAACCGCTTCGAAAGAAGGCTGAATCGCAATTGAATTTGTAAAAGCATTTCTCCGCCGAGCTGCTCGACGGTCACGTTGCAACACAGGTTTTAACACGCGACCCAGCGTGTTGCGTCGAGCGTGTTGCGTGGGGTTCGCTTGGGGGAAAAAGTGAAATTTCTCAGTCGCCACATCGAACTGGGTTTCGGTTGCAAGCGATCACATTGCCGTTGTTGAGTAATCAGCGGGGCAATCGGAAAAAAATCGTTCTGGGCTGCATATTTGAAACTTGAACGTGATTGCCTGTTGCGCGGGATGGGGGGTGGTTTGGCCGGGGAGGGGGAGGGGGTTCGCTCTTGACGCTCAAACACCCAGGCGCACTCACACACACGTACTCACGTAAGGCGACTGAGGTGCTTTGGCCGCGTGAGTCTGATTTCGATTCCGATTCTTATTCCCATTCTGATTCCAATTCTCCGTACTGGAGGTTTTTTTCTTCTTTTCAGCTCGGTTGTGTGTGTGTGCTAGTTGGCTTGGTGACGCAAGCGTCTCTTACACAAAATATTCAGAGAACCAGCATATTATTAATAATCGAGAATGCATCTATGTACATACACACATGCAAATGAGTGGGGAGTTGGGAGCACTGATATTTAAAAAGAGAGAAAAATTTATAGGGTTTTGAAAAACGTAATAGCTAATTAAAATCTGTAATTATCGAGGATCGAAAATAGTCAAATTTTGTTTTTTTTTAATTTGAAATCATTATGTTATAATAGTCGGAAAACCAAACGAAATACTCCAGTTGGTTACTATTTAGATAACTTTCAAATCTGGAATGATCAGGGTATTTTGATTTTTAATTGATATTTTTTAGAAATTTTCATTATTTTCGAGTTTTTATAAATATTTATCAAGAATAATAACTACTTGTAAAATATGTTTAAAAATGGTATATATATGTCTTTAATAAAGAACCTCTCTTAAAGGTAGACCTTAAGGAAATCTTTATTTATTGTAAAATTGCTATAGAAAAACCTCTATTATAAATCCTATGTTAAAAATTTCGTGTGTTTCCCCGACTTTATTTGCGCACAATCTAAGATATGATAATTCCTCAGAAAATCCTATTCGCCTAGACTAATCACTTAACATTCGATCCGTAAATACAACCTATTCCAAGTATCAACAATGGAAGTACGCTAAATCGGCATACAATTAAGAGATCTTATTAATGAGTTTGAACTTAGAAAAACCAAGAGGCGGACCGATGGGTCACGTGGCTTGGAAACTTTGGATAGCGCTAGAAGGTAAATATATGGTCACGCCGATATCTTTGCAGCCACCAAACTGTCTGGTGAGCCATTACAAAACCACTCTACCCGGCTTATATAAATCATAATTAAGCACTTAAGCACTTTGGCGATACGGTTATCAAAATGGAGGGGGATATCCACGGAGACTATCAACTTAGTTGCAGTTAAAGGCGATGAAACAAGAACAACGGAACAGCTAAGCAAACACTGCCACTTCACATGGCAAACAACGAGGAACGACTTGTTGTAAAAAAGTAAGGTCGGGAGATATTATGTAAGTTCCTGGTCTCTAGGCACTGAAACACAAATGAGGAACAAACAACGAATGGACATGAAAGAATGAATTCCATTGAATTCGCATTAGCCAGCTCTGAAAAGTGATTACAAAATGCCATCAAACCATTCACTTTACACCCAATGAAAATCGGAGAATAAAGGAAACTAAAATAGCCGCATAAATGCTGATAAAATGCAATACATAAACTGCGCTTTATCTTTTCTATTATTAGAGCGGGAAAATCTTTATCGCTTCACTGTGAAAAAACTCATGAGTTTTATGCTGAGCTGTCTTAGAGGAACTTACATATATTGCTCTTGTTTCTATCAAGATAAGGAAAAATACATAAAATTGTTACTCATTTTGAAATTCGATAAGGAATATAATGGATATTTTTAAAAGATTATATAACGCAACAGGAAGAATAAATATGGTAGAAAGATAAAACGAAAATACACTCCCTTATTCATAAAAGATATTACTTCCTTAAATAATACTGCTTTTTAATATTTTAAAACAGATTTATTTTTATGAAAGATTTTTTGAAAATGATAACTGACCTAGCTTGTTAAGAAATAACGACTTCTTAATTAGTTCAGACCCTTTGGACCTTATAAAACCGCCCCAATCTGGTTATCCACTTTGTAGGTTCAATTTGAAGCCGATGCCCAGCTTCCAGTTCGCAGTTTACAGCTCCCTGATTGCTGTTGATCATGAGCAAATCCCAATTACGCGATCGCTTGGCGATATCCACGTGAGCCCCGCGATTCACGTGTCCCAACCAAACGTAGTCACAGTGAGTGGAAGGGCCCCAGACCCCCGACCAACCCCTCGTGGGATACCCCCGATAATCTCCGGCGCATCCGCTATCAGTATGCAAATGTGTAATGGGCCCTTATCAAATGCTCCACAGTAGTGGTGTGTAAGTAGTGCCGTTTTGTACTAACATTTTACCCCCGGAATACCAATACTCATCTATGGTTTGTTTTGACACACTCATACTCGGAATAAGGTAATCAGTTGGGGGAGTGGGGTGGGGGATGGAAAACTGCAGCAGAAAGCCAAAAACGGTTACGAAACACCATCGTCGTCGTCGTCGGTTCTACTTCTACCCCCCTGGAAAACCCCTCCCCCACGCAGCTTACTGCATCAGCAGTCAAGTTATAGCAACGCTATTTATATTTCTCATAGCCAGAGGCGTGCGCGCTGACTCGACGTTCGCCGCTGGACGCTCGACGCTCAACGCTCAACGTTCGACAATCGGCAATCCGGCAATCGGCGGAGCGGTCACGTGTCGCGGAATGTGAGGCTAGTGCAACGCTCCCCAAACAGCCGGCCTGCAATGGCTCACATGTTGGCGACTTGAGTCGGCTACGCAAACCAAATGGAAATTAACGTGTTCTCCACTTATTGCGTTTGTTTCTAGCATTCCCTTCTTGGTACAGTAGTCCTTCGGTAATTAAGAAAAACGTACTTATTCTATACAATGCAAAGTATTGATTTCCAGAAATTATTACTCAGATTTTTTATCTTAAATATAAGATAGGTTACTGCGTTTGTACTTAGCTGAAACTCAAAAAAACTTCTTTTGAAATTTCGAAAAATAATTTTGAATAAGGAAATGATTAAATTTATTGATTTTAAAGTTTTAGAAATGTGCTAAAAATTAATATTATTAAAAACAACAATGTTTGGTCTTTAAACGTGTTTTCTTTAATTTATTTTGAACATTACTCCCGAAAAAAAAAAATTCGTTACGTATACGTAATATTACGTATACGCAATATGGCGAATGTTTTATAAAGCGTAACCTATATTTTGAAAGCTCAATCCTAGGAGTGCTCTAATATATAATCGAGTTCAGTTTATCAAGGCTCCACTGTATCGAGATTGGTGGCAATAATAATATTGTTTTTTATTTTCCATAACACCCTCCATCGAACATATGTGCGGCTTGCGGGGAGACGTAATCCCGATAGAAAAAAATGCAAATCTTCGCAAGTATTTTGTTTGCACATTGCATTGATTGCAAGTCGCCAAAGGTTTTTGTTGTTACTTGGCAACGTGCTCGATGTGCCGCTGCTGTAATTGTAGTTGTAATTGTCACAGTCGTCCAGCAATTCTTACGGCTGAAGTTACCCATTAAATGGAAGATGATCGACTAGGCATATACTCTGAAAATATAGGGTAATTATAAGATAATCTCAGCAGTTATATTTAAATATTAGAGAATCAAAAATTTCAAATATATTGATCTCTAAATAATATACAAGGACTTTTTAAATACAATTTTAAAGTATACCCTTTAACAAATATATCTGAAGAGTAAAGGGTATTCAAAAGGGCTACAAATGATATTCTCCAGACGGTTTTGTTGACTATTATTTCTAATCTTGGTATAGGTCATTTAGGAAAATAAATTTCTAGGAACTGCACTTGAGTTAGAAGATAAACTGGCTTGTAACAGACGATGAAAGTCCAAGTTTTCAAATCAAGTAAATACAACTAATTGTCTATGGTCATAAAAACTACATATTTCAAAAATTGCTCACATTTAATTAAATTTTCATAATATTATAATTTTAGTATTTTTAATATTTACTGTTTAACAAAAAGAGTATTCGATTATACCCTCTAAGTGAATGGTAAAAATTCACATTCTTATATAATAAATGCGAATGTATGTATGATGAAATCTGCATTTAAATAATATGTTTTTAATTTATTCTTGAACGTTGACTTACATTCTGACTCGTTCTTTGTTCTGTTCTGGAATCAAATCGCGTTGATTATGTAATTATTGCAATGTGATTCGATGCTTTCTGTTTGATTACAGAGTGTAAATATGTACTTGTCAAGTGCAAAAGTTAATTTTGTTTAAGGGACGTTTATAAAGTGCGTTTTGCTGAACATGTTTAGCAATAGAGTTCGAGACGAAAGACAAATAGATTTATTTTATTATTTGAGCATTGTGATAGCTGTGGATTACGAGCAAATAAAGATTTCTGTAGTTAAACTAGTGATAGCATAGAAAGGTTCAGGTGGTAAGGGATTCCCAAAATGACACCCCCATAATAAACATTTTCAAAAATTAAATATATTTTTAAAATATTATTTTATTGTTATGTTCCTTAAGATACTATATAATTTTGATAAATAAAGTTTCGGATATTTCTTCACCAAACTGAACTTGTTTTATATCTAATGTGAAGATCCTTTGAGTCAGCTTTCTCTTCCCGAAATCAAATAAAAGTTTTCCGAAAATATATTTATTTTTAAAATATTATTTAAATGTTTTGTTCCTTAAGATACCATATAATCTTGATAAATCAAGTTTCGTATATTTTTTACATCTAATGCGAGGATCCTTTTGAGTCCCAGCCAGCTTTAGGTGAAAATTTTCCATGACGCCCTGGCCAACTTGACCTCGAAAAGCGCGTCAACGGATTTCCCGGACACTCGCTTTTCCCGCCTGCAGTGGACGGGCTTATGCTGCTTCTCCGCCGCTTTCCCCAGTTGCTTGCGACGTTCGTTACTGCCGTGCAACGTGAGTAAACAGGCCACATGATGATTACCACAGCAACGTTGTGGACGTCACCAGAGCCCGCCAATCAGGTCGTATGCGCTGCCCCCCCTCTGGCACACTCACCCACCCAGGTAAACCCCATTTCCCAAGTGTTACGCTGGCACACAGACCCCGAAGCAACATGCAACCTGTTTGAAGCAGCGCTGCTGGGAAAACGTGAGCGGCAAACGTGACAGCGGGTTCGAAGCGATTTCTGGCTGGCCTACTGAACACTCGAGGGCATACCTGTGGGGGGGGAGGTACCTACTGGATGGGCTGAATGGGGTGGTGGAGGTGGGTTGGCTGCTTACACCATTCGAACGATAAACATTGTACGGCAGCGGGCACGTTGCCTCGGGGAAATCGGTGGGCACAGGGGGTGGAAAACTCTCGAGCACTCGAAAGTCACATTACCGCTGCGCCTATTACATGACACAGAAACGAACGAACGCCAGACGACGGGGAGCAACAATTGTTTGGACTTAGCCGTGGCAATCAATCGGACACCTGTAAGCGGCAACGTGATGAAAAGCGTGCCCGCCAAGCGCTATTAGATGGGCGGAATGGGGGAGCTTAGGGGTCAAGGGTTCGAGGGTTCGCGGGTTCGGGCCAAGTCGCACTTAATTGAGCGGGAAATAATCAACAGCCTTTTCCCCTGATAAAAATCATCTGGTATATTCCTTGTTTTAATAGCTACCGGGTAACAATTTAAGTAAGGGCTCTATTAGGAATTTTTATCAGGGGGAAAATTGGTATAGGGGGTTGTTTTTAAGGTTGTTTTAAATAATACTTCCTGCATTTGTACTTATTTTATTTTATTACCTTCTGGTAAATTTTATAGTGGACCCTTGGTCTCTATCTAAAATCATGTTTTAATTTAATACTAAATATTTATTTTCGATTTTTCTGGGCCCCGTAATTTTCCACATTAAGTGCGGGGGCAGCAGCAGCGTCAAATTCAAAATCAAAGTCGACGGCGACGTCGATGTTGGCCGCGTAATGAGTGCAAAAGTGAATGAACTTCCCGCAGACGCACACGCAGCTCTATTGCCCACTCGCTCGCACACTGGCGCTCTTCCTCTTTGGCCGAAAATCTCGGCAACAACAAACAACAATAACAACAATAGCAACAGCAATGGAGCAGAAGCAACCGAAACACTGGCCGCAAACAATACATGCATGTTGTTGCTCTCGTCTGGCGGAGCTTAAAACTTTCACACCGCGCCACATCGAAACGTCTCGCACACACATGAGAAAGAAAGGCCCCAGAGACCAAGTTCCCCGATCTGGAGACCCCCCCTCCTTTGGTAATCCCCAGTCCATCAAAAAACTTTTGATATCACTCCGTTCTAAGCGGCAAACGAAACCGAAATTTTGTACACACGAGAAGTATACCGATAACGGTAGCCCATTTATTATGCTGAACCCAAATTCAGAGCTTTCTTTCGAACCCCCAAAATAACCGTTACCCCAAAGAGATAATAATATCAATATATTGCAGAGTTCTTAAAATTAGTTTAAGTACATTGGTAATAAGTATTCGGAAATTCCCAAAAGCCAAAGGTAATATTATAGTCCTATCTTTTCTTACAGCTTTCTAGAATAGAATTCATTAATGCTCAAATATTTAATCAAAATTGTTAAAAAATATTTTAGGAAATTAAAAATAATAATAAAATAATATTCTAGGAATTTAATCATTAAAATTGTTTTAAACATTTTCAGGAACAGCCCTGCTGATATATTATATTAAAGAATTTTCAATAGAATCGCAATCGCACGATATATTTTGAAGGCCAAGAGTCAGAACAATGAACTTTCTTTGAAATTATAAAATTCAAAAGAATTCCGAGTGTAACTTTGGACAAATTGATCAAATACATTGTCAATAGTTCACATATCATAAACGATTAACAAATACCCGATTATGGAACCAAGTTAGTTTACCCCACTTTCAATGATTCACAGATTGCTTTATGATTTGATAAAACAAATTTATTTAATTTTAGGGTCTATTGCGTTTCACCTTATGACACATAAAATCACACACATACAAGCCTACGTAGTTGTATTTATGACTCTTATCAGAACGGCTGAGAAATCCATTTGGCTTTGTGTTTTCATCGCTGGCCACAAGACAGCGCACTTGAGAAATCACTTAACATAAGCGGTAATAGCCAACAAACAACCAGTCAGTAAGAAAGAAAGAAAGCCAACGCAGAGTGGGAGCCGAAGAGAAGCTGATAAGGCACATATGTGTGGTACTAACGTACGCGGTCAAAATAATGCGAGTACTGGGGGAACTCAACAATATTTTGATATTTCCATTAATATAATATTAAACATTTAATTTAACTGGCAATATGATACTTAATATTTAAAATAAGTAATTTAATAAAAAACTTCTTTGGGTATTGAACCCAGGTCCTGAGCTTTCTTCCCTGAAAGATTGCTATTATCTTGACCCCAACTGTATCCGGTTTCGTGTGTGAGTGCACTGCACAGAGGCAACAAAGTTGTGAAGAAATTTGGGTCTTGCTCTAGTTTTCACAACCAAAGTTCAATGATCGATTGCAAAGCCAAAAAAGCTACTTGTGTGTGCGAGCGAGAGAGCGAGTGCGAGCCCCCCAAAAAAGAGAGCGAGAGGGGTGGAGATCGGCGGAAAGAGAGGTGGCGATACTCTCTTTTTTTGCGCTGTATTTTGCAGAACTCACGCGTCACATGTAGAAACGTCTGCGAACGCTTTCTGCTTTCTTTTTATCGTGCAACTTTTGCGATGTTGTTAAGTATCCGAAAGAAATTCGTCATATAATAAAATTTTATAATTTTTGTTATACTCGTGCCCAGAGTCTGATTGTGTGTGTGCATTCAACTTGATTTCATTTATGAGTTTGTTTTCAGCGTTTACTCAGAGTGTGTTGTCGTTGATAAACAATTTCTGGCCGCCGTATTATTATTATTTTCTTCGTTTTGGTTAACGAAATTAGAATAATGAAAGCAAATACACGTACACATACGAAATTTCGGGGCCCAAGAATGGAAAGTCAATGCACGAAGTCGGCGGCGCTGCAGCTGCGCCAACAACAATTGTGCGGCTTTCTTTTTCTCGTAATGAAATTATTAGAATTTCACATAATGTCACTTGTTGTTGTTCCCCGTCAAAGTCTTTCTAATTGGGGAAAAAGCCTTTCGGCCGGGCTCAGCTTTTGTCAACCTGTCGAACGCCATTGAGGGTTATAGAAATTTAACCGTTTTTTTTTCTCTGAGCAATTAGTGCATTACGGAGAAATGCGGAGAATCTTCTGGCATGGTATAAGGTCTGTCAGGAAAGTTAATTGTGGGCGAGAAAGTCAAGCTTCAGTTGAGGCGAGAGATTTTGGGATCAAAGACCTCTGATGACCACTTGCTAAGTGTGTGTAAATTAGGTTATAACTTGGTATTATTTAAATTTAATGTTTGTATACTCTATTACATACTTCTCGCACACATATTATTGCTTTTATCTCAGACTATCTCTACAAGGGCTAACTGTTCTTAAGTAGGCCGTCTTAATACATAACCGAACATTCATCCCAAATTACCAACCGTAAAAGTTAACCCAAAAAACAGCGGGCACCATCGAGCAATTATGTAATGCCACCTACCCAAAATTTTCAGGCTGCGAAGAAACCGAAAAAAGACAGTGAAAACAGTGTACAAAACGCAGGCAGCAATAAAGAGGCAACGAGGGAAAGGAGGTAGGTCCAGAAGAATGCTTGAAAGAACGCTAACTAAACAAGTTTTCGGAATTGGGTAAACGACATTATTAGAGGCACAAACGAGTGTGTTACAATATTAGGCCATAGTACCGTTAGGCCCACAGAAAACAGATTGAGAACTACCAAAAAGTCGAGAACCGAACACAAGAAACCCGAAGAATCTCCAAAAACCGTAAGAGCGAACAGCATTCGAAAGATTCGTTGTGTGCTGTTCTCTTTCTGGCCCCCATTGTCTTATGTAATCAATTACAAGAGGAACGATAACGAAGAAAGCACGGAGCGGAGTTCTTACTTTCTCCGCAGAAGTGGGACATCGGCAAGCAGCGACGCCGACAGAGGCAGCGCGATTAACCAACCGAATGGAAAAGAAGGGAACCAAGAAAGACTGTCATGTAATTATGAAACTTTCACGCAAGACCCACAAACACTGGGGCAAACGTACTACCAATACCGAGATAACAGCGCTGTTCTCGCTGCAACTTCTTTTGGGGCTCGATGCACTGGAAAAAAGTCAAGATTCCTTGGGGATATGTTATAATATACCACACACCATATAATACCATAGTACACCATTCATATCTTTCCTTTTCTAAGTGACTATTAATATTGATTGATTACTTGTGGGTCTTACTTATAACTTACTTATAACTGATTAATGATAGTTTTTTGCTCGTACAGCTTTTAAAAATAAAGATTCTCTCAGTTAGCAAGAAGTTTACACAAAAAGAATTTCAAAACTAAGAAGATCTAATTTGGTATCTTCCTTTTTCACTCCATCTAACATCCGGTTCAATCGTAACAATATGAATATTTTTTACTGTGTGATTTTTCGTTTATTTCCAGTTTAGAATTGGGTCAAATAACGGATTTGTTAGCCGCTCTCTCGCTGTTACTCTCTTTGTTTTGGGGCTGGGGCAAGATCGGCCAAAGAACGTAACAAGCTGCGTCATCGCTTACTCCACTCCCCCTCCCCCGACCACTCCCCCTCGTCGCACCGCCCCCTCTTCGAACTTCACTCGCAACACACAAACCGAATTTCAAATTGAGAGCACCACAAACCGGTTACAACACGAGTGTCTCTCTGGGAAGAGAGGAAGCCACCGTTGGAGTTGGAAACCCGCTCAGTTGCTTTGCTCACCTACTCTTTTCGCTGTTCTACATTTCTTCAACTCCAGATGGGTGAAAACTTTAGCTGCACGCAGAAAAAAGTCTATATACTTTTGGTTTTTTATTTTATTTTGGATAATACATTGTTTTTTTTAGTAAGAAATCCTTAAAAAGACTTATATTTAGAAGAATTCAAAATAAGTATTCAGATGAATAAACAACCAACACTAATTTATCATTAAAACTATTTTGAAAATGGTTCATGAATAGAAAAACATCTTTAAGTCTTATTAAATTCAGTAAATAATGTTTTAATTTTATGTGAATTTTTTTCCAAGTGTATCTCGCATTGGCTAGCTTCTTGTTGGCCCGGCTTGAACACCGGTTCAGAACGTTCACTCACGAATCGCCGACGCGGCTCATTAAAGACGGGCGAACGAACGAGCGCAGCGCCAAGCGAGCCACATAAAAATCTTTTACTATTTTTATTTTTATTGTTCAAGAAGAGAAAGTGTTACGCCAATTGATTGTTTAATTAATTTTCTTTCTGGCGCTTCTTCTTCTTCTTGCCAGCTGGCGAGCTTCTTCTTCTGGCAGAAGCTCTGGCTCGCATTGTGAGCCCCATGTTCATGTTCAAGTCCATGTCCAGAGCAATGTCAATGACCATGGGCCATGGGCAAATGCCAGCGAAAAGTATCGACAAGGGAAAATCACACTTGCCGAATCGAAGAAACTAATACTCTATTGAAAGTACGTGTTCCCAATGGAATCTTACAAAGTAATTATACCTGTAGAACACAGTTCTTAGAATTTGTAGAGTTTTTTTTAGGATTGAATGAACTTCGGCAATAATAGTGGTAAATAAGAAATGGTAAAACAGTACTCACTGTTACTATTATAATTCATGAATGATGAATTATTCACGAATATTTTGTTCTAAAGTTTATAACATTCTGATATCATTAAAAAAGAAATCTGAACCATACTTTAAAAGAAAGAGTTTAAATGTAATATTCGATTTTCTGTTTGAGAGTTTATAAATTCTAATATATATTGAATTAAAACTGTCAGTCATAATGTATAAATAATAATTCCTGGTTCTAAACTAAAATGTGCAGTTTTTAAAATACCATACGATTTAAAATACCATACCATGCCTGCTTCCAGAGTATTTCTAAAATCCACAGCAAATATGAGCGGGGCCATCGCCAGAGTAAAAGTTTTGCACAATGCGCTTCATTTGTTGGCCATTTGACGACTTCTTCTGCTGCTGCTTTCATATACACCACACACATGAGGAGACTTTCTGGCCGCTCTTCGTTCATTCTTTGGCCAAAAGCATTTGCAATTGTGACGGCTTTGTCTAGTTTGGCTAATGTGTCAACTGTACCGGCAGCGGTGGTGTCGAACCCAATGAATTATGCATTCGGGCAACTTACAACTTTCCAAATTGCTTTCCTCTGGCCATGTAGTTGTTGTAGTTGCTGTCGCTAGTACCGCCACAGTTACCGCTGTGCTTTTTGTTGTTGCTGGCATTGTTGTTGCCAAATAGAAAACTCTAACCGCTTATTTGCACTTAGACTTTCGCGCGATCTTCAATTAAGATAAATGCTTGGCTTGCCCTGGTTGCAAATTGCCGGAAAACTACGTGGGACAGTAATATTGGATGGCCAGAAATCCATTGGAGAACTATCTTTATCGTAAATAACTCATTTTATATAATGGCTATTTTTAAGCGGTGATGTCAATACCCAGAACGTATTTTAAGTGTGGAAAAGTGAAGCATTGCTCGGTTACAAAGTGGTATTTATGTATTTGTTAGTGCGATACAGCACTTAATAATTTTTTACTGTTAAGGCAATATAACTATTTTACACTAAACGTAAATAAAAAGTTCAATAATTTTAAAAATGTCTGGAAAACATTTCGTAATTCCCTTTAAAATGCACATCAAGGCGTATTCAGAATTTTTGCAGTATTAAATAAAAAACTTCTGCTGATATATCATAAGATAACTACCATAATTCTGTCACAACCCAGCAAAAGATTTACTAATAAGCCCAATTAAGTACAGCAAATCATACCCTGCGTATACGTAATCTGTGTTATAACAAAGTAAATAAAGCATACGCCCCGTGGGTTATATAAAAAAGTGCCACTGTAAATTACAATTATATAATGCAACAGCGATAAAAAAAAGAACCCACACAAAGAAGAAACCAGAACGGCTGAACCGACAAAGAAGAGAGCGATCGTTCTGCCAACAAAGAGAAGATGGAAGAATCAGAATCGGTGGCGGGGGGCACATAAGGAATAAAGGGAATGCAGAGGGCGATGTCGAAGACCCAACCCAATATAAGACGTCGCAAGTCCCAATCCCGATCCGATGCCAGCGGATGTTGCGATTATTACGAAATAAACGAAGAACCAGAATGAATAAGAATGAAAACGAAATGACAGCGACCGAGAGGGAGATACACACATACATACATACATCAATACTTATATAGAGAGGATCGTCGCAGATACACAGATACAGATGCAGATACGGTCTCATCCAGTAGGCAGTATATTCGTATTATCCCTTTTATAGCAGAAAATCAGAAAATGCCAACGGCGCAGCTTGGCACAAGAAATTCTTGAGAAATGCTAAATTTAGAGCGCCAACAGCAGCCCCCAAGCCCCCCAAAGTAGGTTGATTGGTCATATCTCTCGGTTTTTCTGTTTTTTATTTTCTTTTTTTCCTCAGACCCGGTATATTTCATTCCATTCCATTCTCCCTCTCGCAGTCAAGTTAAGCAATTTGCGCAGTTGCAGACAGGAACATAAAAAAAAACTCTGACGAAAGAAACTTGAACCCTGGTGTGCAACAAACGGTTGAACTTTTATCGCAATCCTAACGCCCAGAGTCTCTTATCGTCTTTCTCTTTGTCTCCTCGCTTACATTTCATCATCGAGTGCTCAAAATCCAACGATTATGCAAAAGTTCTTCCGAGAATATTTACTCATTCGCTTAATTGGCCATTTTTTGCTGACTAATGGGAAATGCATGTGATGTCATTCCGCTAAAAAGATCTTTTTAAGGTGGAAAGGGGAGGGGGTATGAGGAAATCGCGGATGAGGAAAACGGAAATCGCTTTTACGGCAACTTTTTGCAGTCGATTGCCGAAGTTCACAAGTCGTTAGGTGAATTCACATGATTCTAGTTGGCCAATTTTCATCGACTTCCCATGGATTTTCTCCTTATGCTTTTCATGGGAAATATTCTTAAAATTTTTAGTTAAATTTAAAAAAAAATCATTTCATGTGTCATACACTTTTTTATCTACCAAATTCCCACCCATATTTAATTCAGAACTAAAAGTTTCTCCTTAAAATATTCGTATAAAATTATGTAATTATAATTGCGAGCTGTTTATTTGGAATGTTTCCTTAAAAACCTCAACTTTGTTTACGTAATTTAATATGACGTAAATCACGATTGCTAATTAGCAAGGTTAAATGATATATAGTATTAAAATAAAATGTTTTTACAATCGACCCACCAATTTCATTAGAGTGACGTAAAACTGTATTGCTAATTAAAACTGAAAACTTAATTATATAAGATGAATGTATTTTTAACTTGAACTAGTTTAAGAAAATAAGCTAAGTTAAAGTTTTTTATTTATTTATTTTTTAAATTGTTCTTAAGCCATTATTTTTTTTTAAATCCGAGGGGATAAACGTCACTTATTCCTTATTTAAGCCTCTTTACCAGATTTACCAGAAATATCTATCTGAAAGGGAATGCAAATAAGGGAAAAAGAGATGGAAAATGAGGGCGATGGAGGGACATGAGTATACATATCAATTTAATTGTCAGTATGCATAAATATTTCAACAGTATTACTATCGCAGTACTTTATGGGCCTACGAACAGAGAGGCATATATTCGAATATGTATTACATTACCCTGCATATTTTACATAGACCAAGTGGAAGAAGAAGAACACAGAGGGAATAAGACTGAAAATGCGACTACCCAACGATGCCAGCTGCGCATTTTTTTATAATGCACACAGACTGGGTGCTGTGCTAATTTATACAACAATAATGCGAGTATAATTTTTGTTTTTACTTTTCTGCCCCGCCGCCAAAATGATCTTATTGGAATACCCACACACCCGGGCGTGCTAAACAGTTGCGGTGAAGAAAGTAGTACCTAGAAAATTAAATGTTCCTACTAAATGTTCTTAAATTAATAATGGATTTATTTTTGAAGGATAATCTCATTAACGGATTATTTATTCTTATTTATTTTATTTTATTTATATATTAACAAAATTTAAGTACTCTAAGTCTAAAATTATTCCAAACCTAAATATTTTCGAATGAGAACCGGGAAATACAATTTTAAATGTAACTCTATTTCGTATCTTAAAGATCGGACATTCTTTTTAATCTATGATAATTCGGGGTGCTATAACTTCCACCCCTGCTGTACATATAGGGGCTGCAGCCGAAAGAGTGAGCGAGAGAAAGAGAAGCCAACGACTGATTTGTTCAGCCTTGAACTTCTCTGCGAGTGCATTAACTCTGCGGGCAGCGCAGTTGGCGTCGCAGTCGCCGCTCTGCCCCGCTCTCGCAGAACGATTGTTCCTGTCTCGCTCACACTCGCGGCCATTGCGCCAAAATGGCATACGCAATGTGTGACCAAGTGTGTGCGTGTACTGTATGTGTGTGGCCAGTGACCGAGAGATGGTGAGTGGAGGGGGTGGCATAGGGGGGACGAGGGGGAGTTCGGCGTTCTGGGCTGCACATTCCGCGCCTCGGATCTCCGATCTTGCTCTTTATGTAATCTAGAATAATGTCTTGTCATACGCCTACAGTGGAATCTCGCTAAGTGGGATTTACCCTGGTTCACAATTTATCTTCGCTTAAGTGTATTTTTTAAATATTTTTCAAATAATAAAATGTGCTCATGTTCTTAAAAATTATTGTCAAAATAACAAAGAAGTTTTTCTATATCACCTGTATTTTGGCATCCTGCTAAAACCCCTAAAAAGTAGGCAACAATATTATTACTTTGGAACTAATATTTTCAGGAGTACCTGTTCCTAATAAAATATTACTAAATTTCAAAATTAAACGCTACAGACTATAGACAATGAAACCATTTGATATACTGAAATCCAATCTCATTAAATAGTCATAATCGAGTTAAATATCAGACTATCTTCATTATTAACCCCAAATTCCGATCATGATATCGTTTCGGTTTATGGATTGCGGACTGTATTTATGTGCTGTTCGCTTGTTGCTCTGAGTCGGAGTTCCTCTGGCTGGAACTGGCACCCCCATGAAGGATTGTATTACATAAGCGACAAGCGGGCGATAAGTTTCGCTTTCGCATATGCACATGTGGGCGTGGTATGTACATATATACGCACACATACCCCATATGCATTCGATTATGAATACGAATACCAGCACAGGCAGGCGGTGAGCACTCCTTTTGTCTGGCGAGTGAGTGTTTTGAACCTTCGAGGCACTGGCCTTGAACCTACCGATCGCAGTTTGTTTGCAAAACAGATACACAGACACCCAGACACACTCACACACTCGCTCACTTGGGGAGTTATAAAAACAACTTCAATTCAGTTTTTTCTTTCTCGCTCGGCGTTCTTTGTTTTTGTTCTTTCAGTTGTTGGTTCTGCCATTCACATTTACAAACACACACATATGCATTATTGGCATTGGACTCCTGCGTTGGTATGCGTCTTTGACTGACCCCACACAACATTGCACTCACACACGCGCACTCTCGACTTTGTCCTTGAGATCGTTTCTTGCCGTTGGCCGCTTTGTTGCCGTCTCTTTCGCGCCCCTGTTACAGCACCAGCCGCCGCCCATGCCCCATCCCCCATCCCCCTCCCCCTACCTAACAACCTGCAAAACAACTGTTTTCCATAAGACCTTTTAAGATATCTCGTTCTTAAGTAACTGAAGTTTTCGAGTTCAGGTTTATTTTTCACTTATGCCAAGCCCCTTGTTTCAAATTAGGCAGTTATATGCTGATATCATTCCGTTTTTGAAATAATAAAAAAAAGATAACATTTCTAGGATTTAAATCATACGGTAATATATGAATCAAGTATGGGTAAGTTTATAATAGTATGTTAAAAATAAAAGAATAAATCCCGAAAGGTAAAATCTTTTTATTATTATGACATAAATACACAATTATAAACATAATTAACATAAAACATTCCCTACTAAAATTGCGTATTATTTTATAATTTCCATAGAGTTTCATATACATAAAGCACTTTTTCGCATTCGATTCCAATCTTTCTCTTGTTTTGACGGTTGTGCGTTCTGATATTTGACTTTGTGCGATAGGGTTTGTGCAGCCTTATCGCCATGGCCACCAGTGGGTTGAGGTTCCCGCCTTGGGACTCCGTACTCCCTGGCTTCCTGGGTTCCGACTCCGGGTCTGTTGCCGTACGCCGATTACGAATGCATTCCGCTTATCGCGACCGATAAGTGCCTCCAATTTGTACATAAATATTATGGTATGTATGTAAACACTCTTAAATGGGGGTGCTCAGTGCAGCCGTCAGCTGTGGCCTTTGTTTCAATATTTATCGAGTCATTCTGCTCAAATATACAAATGTGTATGCGGGGGTTGGTAGAAATACATTCATATATTTCTAGATGGTTTTTTTCGATGAGAAGTGACCGATAAGCGGAAAAGTAAGATTTCACTTTTGGGTTCAAGGATGGTCAAGAGAGGAGAGCAAATATGCATTGCATCATGTTGTTTCTGCTCGTGATTACCTATTTGAATAATGTGTACACTTTCCCCCTAATTGACTCTAATTGAGTAATCTATGAATAATCGCATATGAGTCACACGCACGAATAATATTCATCACCTCAAATTGGCCGTTCACAGGGCATCGAGTTCTAATGACCATAATTCCTTATTAATCTGGAAATATTTCTAGCTTTAAAAAGCAGAATGAGTGATAAATCACAATAAAAGCCTTAGTATTACATAACCTTAATAATAAAAGATTTTTAATTTGTTTTTCTTATAATATATTATTTCCAAAGTTCAGTAGCAATGAGTCATAAAACAGTATTTTAAAGTTGTATACAGGAAGGATAAAGTAAATGAAGCCATATTATTATCATTGGCTTTGATATGAGCTCTTTTACTTTCATCAACCACCAGAAGATTATTGAAATTTATGCATTCAGCAACGGAGTAATTCAGGGAAATATCTTAAATGGGGACTACTTAAGTTGCAAGACAGAATCCTTACAGATTTTGCTTCTGGAGTAAGAAGATGATTTTTCCTTTAGACTGGAAAAATGACTCAGCGACCCTAGAATTTTAAAACCGGAAATTTGTCAAGCTCAAGAGTAATTAAAATTAAAAACTTATTAAAATGTTTACTTATTAAATAATAAATTAAAGATCCGAGATTCACAGAACAAAGCGATATCTTTCTGGTTTAAATATTAACATTGGGGATTGCATAAAAAGCGGAGAAAAGATTCTGATACCCCCACACAGATAATGCATACGTACTTGTAGTGGAACACTTGCACTTGCTGTCTGTCAGTAACTCACTCTTAGTCTCTCACTCTTAGTCTCTGTTCCTGTCTGCTTAACTTGTGGGTGTGTGCGTGTCAATATCTGTTAAAAGTGTTGTTGTTCAATTTTACACTGTAAGAGGGTGTTTAAAAATATATCTCTTGATTTTGGAATTAATAAAATCGATATATTCTTAAAAAAAGTATATTGTTGGAAATTTTATTTTAATTATTTTACATTTCCAAAGTTTCGAGGATTTAAAGTTAAAATCTTAAGTGTATTTTAAACTTCGGCACCCAAGACAGGGTGTAAGTGATGATTGTACCATATTATGTGTATAGATATCTGTATAAATGTATAATTCAGTACATACATAAGTTTATGGTAATACAAAGGAAACAACTTTTCTGTTGCACTGCGAATATGCGATGTGACCGCCAACGCAACTTCGTAGCTGTAATTGCAATTACCGAGCTTGTTCCCTGGTCGTTGTTTCTGTTTCTGTATGTAATATTATTAGTTTTTGTTGCCAATCCCGAGTGCGATGACTTCCGCGTTTAAAATCGCGCGCAATTCGCACCGAAACACCGCCATGCAATGCGTTCTAATAAAGCTCTATCTTTTTCGCCCGGCGGAACGCACCTGTATACAATTAGTTTCTTTGTTTGCTCGGGGATTCGCTTTTATCTGAAGCACCGCGTAAACTTTAGGGTTTATGAATGAAGCGCAGACGGAGAAAAGGCAAAAAAAAACTACAAAACAATCGAGTGCCTATCAAAAGGCCTCGACGTGAGTCACATGTCGTGATCACGCTCCTGATCGTGAAAATCGGAAAGAAAGAGAGAGAGAGAGCGTCCCAAAACTTACTCGGTATTACCTGTAGTTTTGACCAAAAACTTTTGGGTATATCAGACCAGCAAAATCGATATTTTTGTGAATGAATACATTAGTGGTATTTATACTAAATTATTTAATATTATGATCATATTTTACAAAAATATAATAAAAAATTGACTAAAAATATTATATGTGATCAGAGAATATAGGCGAAAATATAAGGAATATAATATGAAAATAATATATTTGATCAAAGACAACAGTGCGTATGCGCAATATGCTTTGAACTTGTAAATAGTAGACAATAAACTCTTTTCTTTAAAAATGTATTTTTTTTAATAATAATAATAATTTTAAAAATTAGAGGGCACTATAATAGTGTACTCTTAACACTTACCAAAATCCCTGTTGACCGAAATTTTTGGCTTTTTGTTTTGATCGCGTCGTTTCGTATTTGTTCCGGCGGCTTGTTGTTGTTTATCGGGTTATTTCGTACCACACAATATATAATGTGTGCTGCTTATTTGCGTCTCTTGAAATTTGCACCCAAACATAGGGACTTATGTGAGCAATTGCATATTTCAATTTCGTTAATTGCGCCACAAATTACAAAAGAAATGGCCAAAATACGAAAGGCGCGCCTGTTTTGGTCGTTATGAAATTCTCGATCTTTTGCGTTTTTGTTTTGGTTTTTGCTAATTTGTTTTTTTGTTTTTGGCCACCAAACCGAAATTTCACTTTTCGCCGATAAAAGAATCTTCGAGGAGAATTTGTTGTTGACGTGGGTGATTTTTTTTTGGTTTTAATTGTTGTTGTTGTTGTGGTTGTTGTTGTTGTTGTTGCCACAGAGCCAAACGAATCGAAACTGAATTTGTTGTTGGCCTGTAATGGCCGGCTCAGTCGACGTAGCAGTCGCAGTTGGCGTCTACGTTGGCAGAATATTGTAAAATGTTCTGAGAGCAAAAAGAGAGCAAAGATCAAACGGGAGAGCAAGATAATCTCAATTTCAAGAATAATATAAATTTCTCAATCTTCAAGAAAAACTAAATAATTAAAAATGGAGAATAAGATAATGTTTATTTTATAAAAATGACAATGAAATCTTTTAATATTCTTAAAAAGTACACATATTTATAAAACTCGAAACATACTCCGTAAATAGTCACCCCATTTTCCTGATCGCAAAAATATTTTCTTAAAACTTAAAAAGCCACATCAAAATGTCAAGAATATCGCTGTAAACTAGTTATTTAAATTTGTAAATGCTGCTAAATGGAGTGATGAAAAGTTGAGCGGTAATTGCATTTGTATTTTCAATGTCTCAACGGCGAACGAACAAGTTCAAACAAGTTCGAACATGTTGCAGTTGCGCTGCCTGCGCTCGTTTGCTCGCTCGACCCAGTTTCGTTCTTTTTCTTTTGGCCCGTTGGACTTCATTTATGCTGCTTACCGTTGCTCACTGTTCGTGTTCTTTAACGGGGCCCGCTTTCTCTTTTTATTTTGGCCAAGTCAATTGATATGCTGCGCTATGTTTTGAAGTTTAGCTCTGCCCCCGCCCCTCTGACGCCACACTCTCCCAGCGATCAGTTCCCCATTTCACCCAGCGATCGGCTGTCAAGTTCTCGATTCGTGATCTTTCTGCCATTTGGATGGCTTTTGGCCCGAAATCGAATGCGGCTTTATGGTCGAGAGACCACATGAGTCAACGACTGTTTCTTAAAACAACCCAAGCTTATTGAGTTCACTAATGTGCAAACAGTGGTCCTTCGAAGCAAGGATAAGTTCGGAAATAAACGGTCCTAACTGAATAATTTTAAAATCTTTTAAATAAAGTAATTTTAAAGTATCATAATTAAATTCTAAAAAATATGTTTTTTTTTATTGTATTGTTTATTTTTTGTATTTCATAAAACTAGAATATAAAAGTTAAGATAAATTTAAACTGAAATAGTTTTATTATGAGGTATGTATAAAATCGGTACCGGATAGGAATCGTTGACCCGAGACCAAAGGACTACCCACCAATGGCCCACTGTACAGGCCTACATGTTTCGACCCCTCTACGCATTCGCTGAAGAATACATCGCCATTTCCCCTCCACATCCTCTGCAGTCGCTTATCGCACGTCCTTTATGGCGAAGTTAAACTTTTCAAGGTTAAGTCTTTGGCTGGCGTCGCCGGCGAGCAATGACATTTGGGCAGGGCTCAGAACTCTGATCCGAGAGGCGAGGGATAGGCACAAGGATAGGGAAGCGGGAGAGGGAGGGGGCGAGGGGACCTGGGACCAGAAGCAACATCCACATCATCGCCACCGAACACCCTCTCGCACACACGCGCACTCACTCACGCACACTCGCGCAACAAGCAGTTCGTTCACTTGCCGGGAACTCTTCCTCCTCTGGATTCTACCCTCCATCCTCTTGGATCCGTCTACCATCAACCATATACCATACACACCACGTACCGTCTGCCGTCTGTCGCAATTCCTGTGCGACCAACCGTGGCACAGTGGGTCAAAGTTGACAGTTCTGAGGTAATACGATCTATTTACGATCTTAAAAAACCAATTTTAGGTATCTAGATTTAAAATTTATGTACCTACTCGTTATATAGCCAACTCATACATAACTAACAAATTAACTCATTTATTACTTCTTAAATTACTCTTGGCTTACCAGTCGTATACTTAATATTATTGCTTATATCAGTCCGTCTCTTATAATTATAATATTTTTGAACAAAAAAATGTACTTTATTTTCTAAAAATAAATTTTAACTATATAAATTTGTTTTTAATTTAGTATCCCCAATGAATTCTATTGTAACTCAATATATTTTTTTTTTTAGTTCAAATATTTTACCATTAAAGCTCGATTAAAGACCACCGTGCCTATGACACCCTTTAAATATCTGTTAACCCAGCTCTCCCCCCGATAATTGTCTGCCCGTCTGGATGTTATTGCTCACGTTCTCATTCTCTCAGGTGCACGCTACGCTTCAGCGGTGCAGTATTTTCGTCCTACTGTGCACGCTACTTTTTAGACAGGATACAAAAGTTTTAGAGTGCATTACCAACAACAATAACATTCAGGATATAACTAAAATCCCTTATAAACTCCTTTTGATATATGTAACTAAGATAATATATTATTTTAGTACACCCAAAACAAATCGATATTAAACGTAGATCGATTTTACATTAGATAAGATGAAATGTATATGGCCATATCGATTTTATAGGAACATGCTTTTTTTGCATGTACCAAAAAAGTTCCTAAGTATTAATTGATCCTGAAAAATACTTAGTTTTCCATTTTGGTTCTTAAGATTACCAAGTATTTCCTAATTTCAATGTTGATGTTTCAAAACATCAACGCTTTACATTACATTACCAAATATATACTGGAATTGGCAGCGGGAGTCTGACGATTTCATTAGCCTGGCTGGCACTTACATAAGGCCGCAACAGGAGCGGCAGGAAGAAGATGTCTCGACCTCGATGGCGATGACTTTTACTGTCGTTGGAGGTCCCTACATACATTTAAATATAAGTAAGTATATGTATCTTTGTGTGGGGGCGTCGTCTGCTGGATTTGTTCGGTGAAAGGGAAAGGTTATTAGACTCGCCCCGTGCAGAGTTTTAAGTGGTAAGGGGGCCCAGACACTGGCTGCTCCTTATTGTTATAATAACCTTTCGGTTTTCTGTTTTCTGCTTTCTGTTTTCACTGTCGACGGAAGTGGGCGGCGTCGGCGGCAGCAGGTGCCGGTGGGCGGGGCAGTGCAATGACAGCGGTCGACGTCGGTCCTTGGTCCTCGGATACTCGGTATCCTCCAATCGAGGGCGTTACGAAAGACCCCCACTCCCTTCTGGCCGTTCGACGAACTCTCGGCCCAGTCGCAGGCTCAGTTTTTGGCCAGGATTTCTCGCTTTTTCGGGATATTTCGGCCGTTGACTCGTCCTGCGGGCGTCGCCACATGGCGGCCTCAGTTTAATGCACTCGACGGAGGTCACAGGACATCGGCCGAAGCGGGGCTCTCGGTCAAAGTCACAGGACCACTTGACCCCAGACCGATAATCGCAGCCAAATTACAATATGTCGGGGATGCGTAAGCACTAAATGTGATGGATGAAAATAGAATTTGAAGGAGGCTTTGCATTTTTCCAGGGGTGTGAACCAGGAGTCAAAAGGTATTTCGGGGTCAATTGTTTGACGGCTGATGAAATAAGTGAATTACTTAGGTTATCAACCACGTTTTCTATGAATTTAATAATATTCAAACCACTAAACATAGATAATAGTTACATGGAATATACCTAATCTGGAAAAAGTAATTAAATTAAAATAAAAATCAATACATATAACTATAAATATGAATATGTGTTTTTAATATTTTACAAAAAATATAAAAATGTGCATTATATTTAAATATTTAATTCTTAGTTTTCTTGCATGCATTTAATTGGGGAAAACCCAGATTTTTAGATATATTTCCTTGCGATAATAGCATGACTCAATATACATATGAAAGCTATGAGGTCATGGAATAGGCTGTTATAAAAGTTATCAAGATTAGAAGTTACCACATATAAGATAATAGACTACCAAAAATGACTAATCAAATCAATTAGTGATTTGTTGTAGGTCAGTAATTAAAAACCAAATGAAAATCATCGGTGATGAATACAACACTAAATGTTTTAAGTAGTTAAAAAAGGAACATAAGTAGGTCAGCTATCGCTTTTCGCTCTAGAATTTTCCTTTCCACGTTTGTCAGTTCCCAAAAACGGTGCCCCCTTATTATCATTTTCCGCCAAAAAGTTTCTCCATCCTACTCAAGTTTCCCTCGGCGGGATGCAAAGTGTTTGGCGAGAAGAGAAAATGGCGAGGAAAATTCGCGGCAGATTTTATGAGGTCAAAACTCATTACAAGTTGCGGCGGCTCGGATGCAGATGCCTGTTGCATAGTTTACACTGTGCTCACTACATGCACGTTAGCCCCAATTCGCGGCGAGTGGGAAAAAGAAAAGCTGCAGCAAGCGGCCCATGACAGTTGCAGAGTTGCAACTTTCTAATGCGGCAACAGCAACAGCGACTGCAAACGGATGTGGAGTGCAACGTGGCAGCATTATGTGTGCCACATGAAGCTGCTCGGCTGCAGAAAGCAAGAAAATCGAAAATTTCTCTCCGCCAGCGCTTCCACTGCAAATTACTTAACTATTTTCCCAGTTTTCGCTTTGTCGTGCAATTTGCAAACAGTTGTTGCATGTTGTTGCATATTAGCAGTGAAAAGTTGGTCATGACAATCAAATGGCCAGCACTGCGTGGCATTCGAGGGGGGGATTGGTGTGGGTATGGGTTTTGGTATCGGTATCTGCAGGGGAGGAAGGTTTAGCTGGTTTTTCTGCACACACAACACACCAGTAAATGAGTGTGCCCACTGATGCATTCCGCCTGCTGCAACTGCCATTTAGGGTCCCTGGGCAAACCCCTCCTAACCTTTGGTCCTCCATTTTGCGAAGGAGTCCACTTAGTCACTGGAATGACTAACCACCGACTGGTAGTCGTCGTTCTACCCCGAATTCCCAGCGTGAGTCAGTCGCTCCTTACCACAAGCTCGACTTCTTCACGTTCCTTTGGGCAAAGCCATCGGTTATTATTGAGTGATCTTTAATGGGGGAGAAACCTACAGAATATTCCCATAACTTATATTTACATATTGCTGCACAGAAAAAAATTGATCTACATATATGCGATGCTAATACAATTTATTTATATTCTATTTATCGTTAACAAATTTCTAGCAAAAATAAAATATTTTCAAAAAGATCTGAACAAGTAGAAAACGCTTAGATACATTTCTCTAAACAGAAAAAAAATAAAAAAAAATTAGCCAATATTTAAAAAAATAATTGTTATGTTAATTTACTTAATGTATTGATTTGAATTAAGAAAGAAAAATGTTCTGTAAAAAATTGGTGGAACCATAAAAAATTAACGTGAAAATAAAACGTCATTTAAAGAAAAATTTATAAAAACATTAGATACAATAAAAATTAATAAAAAACAGAAAAAAATTTAACTAATATTTAAAAAATTAATTTTTGTATTATTGTACTTAATGTATTAATTTAAATTAAGAAACCAAATTTAATGTAAAAAAACAGAAAAGTTTATAAAAATATTAGATACATATAAACGAAATAAAAATGGGTTTAGCATATTCTAAAAATAAGTTTATAAACTTTGGGTGAAAAAAAAAATATTTTAAGCAACATTAGAAAAAGTGACACTATAATAATAAACATAAGGCAACAATCGAATTAGCTAGCAGGTTCTGAAAAGAGCTTACCATGTCTTCACTGTGAAACCGTAATCACCGATCTTGGCTTAAAATCCTGACAAAGCCGCTTAAGCCGCCGACCAGCTGGTGAAAATAAAGAGCCAGATTTGAACACGTTTAATTGCTGGCAGGTACTTAATAAAAAGCCCGCCACTTTTCTGGGATTAAGACTTTTCCTTGCGCTGAGACCCGAGTACCGTTAGCCCCTAATTAGAAACCAGTTAAGTGTCGCAGCTCCGCACTTAACTGATCTATTAACGTATTTCTTTCCTCCCATTTCTATTTATTTTGTATTTTTTTGTCAGCGGCGCTGGGTGATCGGGAATGGGATTCAGATCGAGAGACAGAGATCGAGATCGCCGCGGTGCCCCAGTGATCTAATAAACGCCGCATTGTCATTCGCTCCGCTCGGCAACTCCGCAGTCTGTCACTCAATGCTCAAAGCAGCGAAAAGTGGGTCACATTCATTAATTTATCGCATGCAAAACAATCCGCGAAATATCTAATGCTGCCATTGCCAATGCAGTTTTCCCGTTGCAGTCGACACACAAAAAAATAGAAAGTTTTTCGCCAATCGCCGGCGGACTGCTGCAATTTTCTCTTTGCAATTTGATTAAATAAAATATTGTGTAAAGGCGACGCCGGCAGAGCAACTTTCCAACTGCAAGCTGCAGTTTCAGCCACGACTTCTAAGTCGGTTACTAGATGCAATAATAATTGCATTTGTCCCACTTTACTTTCACTTGGCGAACAACCAACGAGCCACGAGCAACGAGCAACAGGCTCCGAGCAACAAGCAACTAGCAACAACCAACCAGCAACCAGCAACTAGCAACAACAAGCCGCAGCGCAGGCGTCGACTTTGACTTTGTGTGCCTGTTGCAGCTTTTCATCTGCCCCAGTGTGTGTGTGTGTGTGTGTGTTGCATGAAAAGTTGCAACTTTTTCCAGTCGCTTGGTGGAAATTGTTTGCCGTTCGGTTGACTGGCAAAAAGGAAAAGTGGGTCAAGCGCACCATTGTTGTTGATGCTGCTTGTGTTGCCGCTGCCGCTGTTACTTGTTGCATGCCCCCACTTAATTGACAATTGCCTGCAACACACATTATACGTTTGCCACTTTGGCATTTGATTTACAAATCTGGGTTACCGCTGCTTTCCTTTTTCTCGCTTCGGCTTTTGCTTTAACATTTCGTCAGTTTATTCACTATCATTTAGGGTTCTTTATATATTACTCAATAGAATAGTACAGCAAGTGTTAATCTTAAACATATGTATGTACCTTTCCTTTTTACATTGCCTTCAATATACTGTTGATGTTCGCTGTACATAAAAAATTACATTTTAAATCCGAGTTTCAGTTTTCTTTTCCTTTCTCACAAACTCATTTCGCCAAATTTGGTTTTGCTCGAGTCTGTGCCTAATATTTACAACGATTTTGAATTTCGTAGCGTACAATGTGCTCTTGTCTGCTCCTCTACGTTCCTGTTCTTCTTTTTTGGCATCGAAACAATAAATAAAGTTAGAAAGATTAAATATCAAAAGTTAAGCAAAAGTTTGTCAGAGAAGTAACCTAAAGTACAAGTTTTTGTGGCAAACTAACTCTACCGAATTGGAGTACACATTCCTGGTTTAGTTCTTCAATTCTTTGAAAAGTGGAAATCGTGCTAGATTGAAAGCTCAAACATAATATGGGGTGACTTGGTCAACAGAGTTGTACTTAGAAGAAAATATAATAAAAAGTAATAGGAATAGGTTGGTTATCGTCGATGCAGGATGTTGGATAAGGCGCGTATCTGCTTCTGCAGCTCCGAGTCCATGCGGTACGCCTCCTCCTCGAAGATTAGCCGCATCTCCTGCAGCGCCGGCAGCTTGTCCGCCTCCATGTTGAGCAGTTCGCCGAAGAACTTTGTCCACACGTGCTTCTTGAGGTAGCGCGGCAGCTTCTGTCGGATCTCCCAGCTGGAGCCCTTCTTCTGCGGCTGCATGTAGTCACCGAAGAGCATCACATGAACGGTGGCCGCAATGCAGAAGAGGTCCGTCTCGTAGGACCAGCTGCGGCCCTCCTGCATCTCGATGCAGGTGAAGCCATCCGTCTGCACCACCTTGCGGAACTTGGTGCGCTCCGCGTCCGGAAACAGGGTCATGTCGATGGCGCACCCGAAGTCAATCAGCCGCAGCGATGGCAGCGAACTGTCCACATTGGGCACCCGCATCAGCAGGAAGTTGTCCGGCTTAATGTCCGCATGGATGATGTGCTGCCGGTGCAGGTGGTCCACGATGTTGCAGATCTGCGCCGAGAAGTGCATCACCAGCGATTCGTGCATCACCTTGGTGGTGGCCTGCCGGATCTTGTTGTTGATGTCCAGCAGTGAGCCGAAAGGCGAGAACTCGGTGGCTATTAGGCTAGCGTTCGGGGCGATGATCGCCGTGGAAATGTCCATCAGGCCGGGCAACACCTCCGGCTCCTTGATGCGTTTCAGCACCTAAAATTAAGAATTTTGAAGAAGATTAAGAAATTGTAGATATTTCAAACTAAAACTATTAATATTTTATTTATAAGTTTCTTTCTGATTCCTCACCTGATCACATATGTAGATTTCCCACGTGTTTGGGGGCTTCTGGTACTTGAGGGCCACCACATTGCCGGTGCGCGAGTCCGTGGCTTTATAAACCGATCCGTAGGATCCGCGGCCCACCTCTTTGTCAATGTTGAAGGTCACGCCCTCGAGGACATTCAGCGTGCGAGTGTTGGATATTTTTGGCAGTAGTGTTTGCACTATCTTGTAGCTGGCGTGGGCATCGTGATCGCCCGGAAAGTCCAGCTTGGCCAGGAAGGCGCGGCACAGTTCGCTGTTGAAGGGATCGATGGCCTCCTTGGCCAAGTGGCGAGCAATCGTTTCCACGGCTTTCGAGAGCCGCCGCTCCTGAGCCTCCGTGTCGTGCTGGGTGGCAAAGTACGAGTTCTCCTGGAATGTGGAGAAGTCGGCCAGTGTGCTGTTGCCATTGTTGTTGGTGCTGGTGTTGTTGTTGTTGTTTGTGTGCGTTTGTAGGGTCTTATTGACCGGATGGAGGATCTGCTGTTGCGATGTGTCGCGGAAGTTAAGTCTATCCACGGCCAAGGCCAGCGAGCTGTTCGAGTTATCCAAAGCGGTGGCGCTGGAGAATGAAAAGTTTGCGTTGTCGTTGAATGCTCCAGGCGCTCCAGGTGTGGCCACACTACTCGAGCTGGCGGCCACATCAGCCGCCGATGAAGCCGAGTTGCTGTTGCTGCAGAGATCCGGCTGGAACTTGCTGCGCTTGACTTTGGTGCGTGCCCTGCGATAGCCGTTCGCCTCGCTCTTGGGCGTCGACGTCTGGCCCAGCATGTAGGGATGGAAGTGGTGGTGGCCACCGCCGTTCCGGTGACGCTGGATGGGAATCGGAGAAGCGGGCGCCGGCTCCGGAGGCGGATGATGGACTGCCGGCGGTGGCTGCTGGATTATCTGATGTTGTGGTTGCTGCTGCTGCTGCTGTTGTTGTTGATGCTGGTAAACATTCTCTATGGTATAGGCACTGTAGGTGCTGCTGGGCTCCTTCTTGAACTTGATCTTGATCGAGCGGTTCTCCTGCTCGAAAGTGGTTTGCGCGCTGAACTGCACGCCATTGGTGTAGGGTTCGCTTGGCTCCTCCTCCTCCTCCTCTTCGTCTTCCTCCTCCTCATCAGATTCGTCGTCCTCATTAGCACCTCCTGCTTCCTCCTCGTCTTCACCCTCCTCCGCCTCGTTGTCCTCATCCTCCTCGCCCGTGTTCTCCTGACCACTGCTGTTGTTGTTCTGCCCGTAAAGAGCGCCGTCCACGGCAGTCATGTAGTAGGATGTCTGCGACTCGTAGGAATCATAAAGAGTTTGTTGCTGCTGCTGTTCTACCGGCTCTTCCGCTGGCTTGGCCTTCTGCTCCATCGACTGCTTGAACTTGCGGGCCAGAATCTCCTCGGGGCTGTACTCGATGCCGGCGCCCGGTGGATAAACCAGCTGCTTGGCATAGTGACACACCCGCGAGGGATCATCGGGCTCTTCGAGCGTCAAAGCAGGCTTCCAGGTCTCATGGTTGTTGCGCCCGTAGGTGTGGAAATTGCGCGGCAAACGCAGGCCAGCCACTTCGCTTGTCACGGGAGGATTGGTCGTTTGGACCACTGGCACTGGGTTGCCATTGCCATTGTGTTGCTGCTGCTGTTGGGGCTGCGGCGCCTGCTGTTGTGGTGCCGCAGGCTGTTGTGGCGGCGGCAACTGTTGCTGTTGGGCTGGTGCATAGTGGGGCTGAAACAGGAAAGGGACTCTAATTTATAAAAGAGCTTTAAACACATGGTTAGAAGGCTTACCTCTGACACTGGAGCATATTGCGGCTGTTGCTGGACATTGGCTGCTGGTATTGCTGCTGCGGGCTGAGCTGCAGGATGTGGCTCATAGCGTGGCTGCTCCTGGTAGTGAGCCTGCTGATAGGCATGCTGTTGCTCCTGTGGCGCCGGCTGATGACGTTGTGCGTCCGGATGTGGCTGCGCCTGCGGATGATATTGCTGATAGACATTCTGCTGATATGGCTGGGGACGGTGTTGCTGCTGCTGTGGTGGTGGATAGCTCTGCGGCATCTGCTGCTGTGCATAGTTCGTCAGTTGCTGCAGTGCATCTGGCTGAGGAGGATGCTGCTGCTGCTGTTGCTGGAGCTGCTGCTGTTGTCGCTGATGATAGAGCGACCTGGCGTAGCTGAACTTGGTGTGGGCATGCTGCAGCTCCGAGTTGCTCTGCGCCTTCTCCTGGAAGGCCAGGTTGAAGACCGCCTCGGCGTCCTTGAACTCCTCGCGCGACTCATAGTAGGCAGCCCAGCCAATGTAGAAGGCGGCCACCTGGCGACCCGTTCCGCGCTGAAAGAGCACCTGGTAGAAGTGCAGCGGATCCGTCTGCATGGCTATGTACTTCAGCCACAGCCGCACCAAGCGGGCGTCCTGGCGATAGTAGTCGTTGTGCTCGTACACCGTGAGGCAGCGTTCCAGCGTCTCGCGGAACTTGAGCTCCGGATCGCTGTGCGCGTGGTTCTCGTACCAGCAGATGTAGTTGTACCAGTGATCGAGGGGATCGGGGCCCTGGTACAGGGAGATGGCGTGCTCCCACGCCTGCTTGTCCTTCAGGAAGCCGTGCATCTCGTCCGGACTGGCCAGCGGCGGGGCTCCAGCTGCTACGATCCCAGCTCCGCCAGCTCCCCCGGCACCTGCGCCGCTTCCCGATCCCTGGCGCATGTACGAGTGCATGGCCATGTCAGTCGCGCGGACTCGGGGATGCCCCTGATCCTGATACCGCCGTGGATCGCAGTGCCAACAAATGGAGGCGAGACTCTCTGCGGTCTCCTTCGTCCACTCGGAAGTCTCGGATTTCGGAGTGGTCTAGTGCCCCTCTGGCCGCGAAGGGACGGGATTCGGCTGCACCAACTCAGTTAGTCCCTCGGCGTCGGCGGCTGGCACCGCTGGCACATGATTTTCCGGTTCAGTTTTCCACTCTCTGGCTGCGATCACGGATATTTCTGATTTTTTCCTCTTTTTAGCTTGCAAATGGAATTTATTAGTGCTGCAAAACAATCGATAGGACTATCGGCTGGGGGATGGACTGCTATCGATAGCGCGATAGAAACGTGTTGTTGTGGGTGCTTAACTGGAAGTAAATTTAGAAATTATGTGGTTTAAAGTAGGAGAATTTTAATTTATTTTTTATTTATTTTAATGCCTTTTCTTATTTATTTAAATTTTTAAATGCTTTTCCATAACTTGCGCGTTTTCCAACACGAATTCAACCGATAGTGCCACCACCATCGGCAGTTCGCCAACTGGCCACCAGAGGGCGCCACCGAACAATATTACTGCATTATTGTTTTTTATCAACTCGCCAGAAATTACGCTATTCCTAATCCCCAAGAAAACCGCAAACGCGCGAGTGTTTATGTTTCGTCTCCAAGTGCATATCGTAGATTAGTAGAGTTAGTAGCCCCGCACGCCCCGCTGTTCGAAAACACACGCGTAATTCCCCCACCCACGCACTTCACCTTCTTGGTTTTCGACCCCTGACTGCGTTTGTGGATTTTCCCCAAAAGAAAAAAAAAAGAGAAAAATTGGAGCACCCTATCGATTTCACCGGCTGCAAACTGACTTCCCCAGGATACGGATAATGGAGGTCTCCGCCGATCCCTACGAGCAGAAGCTGTACCAAATGTTCCGGAGCTGCGAGAAGAATGGAAACGGCCTGCTGGACGAGAAGTCCCTGCTGAAACTGTGCTCCTTGCTGGAACTCCGGGACCAGGGATCCGCACTGATCACCAGCTTGGGCGGCTCTCACCAGGCGGGCGTGTCCTTTGGCCAGTTCAAGGAGGCGCTGCTCAACTTCCTGGGCTCGGAGTTCGATGGGACGACGTCATCGGGCTTCATGGGTGAGATAACACTAAGACTCGTCGGCCACCCATACTAGGAATACCCTGGTATAGAGCTTCTATGGCTCACCCGACAGGTTCTCATAGAGCAACATCACACGGGGCTTATCTGTAATTGCGCCTTAATTACCCATCAAACAACATCAGATAATTACAGATTGTTTGCCAGCCACTTACTATAGATAGTGGTTCGGCTTTGACGGGGAGTTTGTCTAGAGAGGTTTCTCAAAAACTAGATCAATATCCACAGATCTTACGAGATCCTATAAAACAGCAATCTGTGTTAACACATTTATTCCATATTTCTTATATCAACTGTACGATTTTTTTTAAAAAAAAACAGTTTTTTGATTTAATAAGTA
Source organism: Drosophila mimetica (assembly GCA_037075245.1). NCBI lineage: Eukaryota > Metazoa > Arthropoda > Insecta > Diptera > Drosophilidae > Drosophila > Drosophila mimetica. The sequence continues at coordinate 1,104,846 of JBAMCH010000007.1, forward strand.
ACCCCCAAATTGAGAATATTAATTCCATTCCAATCATAACAACCCCAAAAGAAATTTAACCGAACTAAGATCATAATGTTCTTAAAACAATATTCTTATAGCAGCTATAATGTGCTGTAATCTGCTTGAAAATCTAGGGCCTAATGAAAGGATCTTATGGAAACTTCTGGGCAAAACTAGGATACCGAAGGGTACGAATATCATAATCAGTTCGCGGATTAGCACGTCGTCAGCTGGCGGTCATAAAACCAAAGATGCAATTGCCAATTTTTTACGACCCACAACTGGTGTCGCCTACCTGATCCCGATCCTGATCCCAAACCTTATCAGGTAGCCGTTGGTCCTGCATAAATAGGCGGTCCATTCAGTGCGGCATCTTAGTCTCTGTCGAAATGGGAACACGATTGTACTACCGCCAATCAGGCGGCCAGCTATGCGATCCGATTATTGAGAAGTTAGCCGCTCGCTTCGGTAGCCACCTGAGATCCGTGCAACTCTTGCAGTTCGCTACTAACCTGTACTTGTTGCACCTTTCAGAGCGCTCGCTGGTGATCACGGATGAGCCCCTGGCCAGCACATATATCGAGAGTCCGCCCGAGTCTTCCGACCGCGAAGTCTCGCCCAAGCTCATTGTGGGCACCAAGAAGTACGGACGTCGCTCCAGGCCGCACCAGGGCATCTACGAGCTGTCCGTCACGGACTCGGACAACACGGACGAGGATCAGCAGCAGAAGCAGCGCAGTCTCAACGGCTGCGATGAGCTGGGAGTTCAGGTGGGTGTTCCATGATCGATCATGAAGTCACGTACACAGTGGCGATGCAACTTCTGGCTGTGTAAGCAGTAATGATAAGTAAACAGAAGAACTGGTGGTACAGTAGATAATGACTAAGTAACCTAGTAACTATCAGTACTAAAACCATTTCATATTACCTTCCCACAGGTCCAGCGTTCCTCCTCCCAGAGCGATCTTCCTGGCAGCCGACGCCTGCGATCCGTTCACACCAGCGGCAGCAAGCTGAAGAGATGTGCCTCGCTGCCAGCACGCCGCATTATCCAGTCCAAGATGCACAACACCTCCACGGGGGTGAATACTTCGCCGACGGCCGCAGCCAAGCTGAAGCAGCTGTCCATCCAGAGTCAGACGCAGCACAGCAGCAGCGTGGAGTCCCTCGGTAAGCCATCTCCCCATCTGTCCCCGCCTGGCCAGCCCCCTTTTCCCCGCCACCCCCTGTTGTTGTTAGCCCAAAATGCCAAAATTACGTTTGAAGCAATGATTAAAGTAAAAACACTCGTTTGTCGGTACACACCGTAGGCCATCACCTGGCCTCCGATCACCGGAGAAGCTACCACGGCGGCCGTTGGTCAAGTTGCAAAGGTTTGTGCGCTCTCGAGCAATTGTGAACACACCTCCCACATCCACACACCCGCCGAATCCCCACCCCGTCATTCGGTATCTAATCGCACCCTATGTAGCCGCACAGTTGATTCGTTCTATGTACCCGTATAATCACATATCCCAAATTTCCTACCCCTAGTAGAGCTGTTTACTCCTTAAGTTTATGGAGAAATATGTAATTAAAGCTATGCTATCAAATATAATCAATACTAAAGCTATCATCTGATAAATAGGAACTTTTATGTTTTTTTAAATTGATTTTCATTTCTATTTCCTTTTTCTTGATTTATTATTATTTATTTTCCCTTTTGGAGAACCATTTGATAAAGAGAAACAGCAAAACTTTCGGCGCTTTCGCTTACACCATCGACAACCTCATCCACACCCACCCCACTCCCAATCCCACACACCCATACACCTGGTATCTTGGGCTATATATCGTTATTTAATGTGTACATACAACAGCGCAGCTAATCTTATTCGTCCCACGCTAATTGTTAATTGCCACGATTTGCAGACACGGTGACGCCCCAGCAGCTGGAGACGATCTCGGTGCACAGCATCATCGAGGCCTGGGAGCTGGCCAGCATTGTGAACAGTCGCACCCTGCTCCACGTACTCGGATTCGACGAGGAGGAGGAGGTGAATCTACTGCAGTTGACCAAGGCGCTGGAGGAGGAGTTGCGTGGTCTCGATGGCGATCAGGAGCAGGCGAATATGCTGCGTGCTCTGGCTGCGCTACAGTCCACCGAGCTGGGTAACTACCGACTGGCCTTCCGGCAGCAGCACGAGGAGAACCTCAAGCTGAGGGCCGACAACAAGGCGGCCAACCAAAGGGTGGCCCTGCTGGCCGTGGAGGTGGATGAGCGGCATGCCTCGCTGGAGGACAGCTCCAAGCAGCAGGTTCAGCAGCTGGAACAGCGGCACGCCAGCATGGTGAGGGAACTCACACTGCGGATGAGCAATGATCGCGATCACTGGACCAGCATGACGGGAAAGCTGGAGGCGCAGCTCAAGTCCTTCGAACAGGAGGAGATTCGGCTCAAGACGGAACTCGAACTGCTGCGCGCGGAGAACTCAGAGCTGGAGGCGGAGCAGCAGAAGGCGCATGTCCAGCTCACCGAGCTTCTCGAGCAGAACATCAAGCTTAACCAGGAGCTGGCCCAAGGGCCGAGTGGCAGCATCAGCGGCACTCCCGAGCACAGTCCTTTGCGTCCGCGGCGACACAGCGAGGACAAGGAGGAGGAGATGCTGCAGCTGATGGAAAAGCTGGCTGCCCTGCAAATGGAGAACGCCCAGCTGCGTGACAAGACTGACGAACTGACCATCGAAATCGAGAGCTTAAATTTGGAACTGATGCGTTCGAAGACCAAGGGCAAGAAGCAGGAGAAACAGGAGGAGCAGGAGGCGGCTGCGACGGCCACCAAAAGGCGCGGCGACTCGCCGAGCAAAACACATCTCACGGAGGAGAGCCCGCGCCTGGGAAAGCAGCGCAAGTGCACCGAAGGCGGCGAGCAGAGTGATGCCAGCAACAGCGGCGATTGGTTGGCCCTGAACTCCGAGCTGCAGAGGAGTCAAAGCCAGGACGAGGAGCTAGCCAGTCTCAGGCAAAGGGTGGCTGACTTGGAGAAGGAACTGAAGGCCGCCAAGGAGGGCAGATCTCTCACTCCCGAAAGCCGCTCCAAGGAGCTGGAGGCCAGCCTCGAGCAAATGCAGCGCGCCTATGAGGACTGCGAGGACTACTGGCAGTCGAAGCTCAGCGACGAGCGGCAGATGTTCGAGAAGGAGCGTCAGATCTACGAGGATGAGCAGCACGAGAGCGACAAGAAGTTCACCGAGCTGATGGAAAAGGTGCGCGAGTACGAGGAGCAGTTCAGCAAGGATGGCCGCCTGTCGCCCATCGACGAGCGGGATATGCTTGAGCAGCAGTACGTGGAGCTGGAGGCGGAGGCCGCCCAACTGCGCTCGAGTTCCATTCAAATGCTCGAGGAGAAGAGCAACGAAATCAGCTCGCTGCAGTCGGAGATTGAGGACCTGCGACAGAGGTTGGGTGAGAGCGTGGAGATTCTCACGGGTGCCTGCGAACTCACTTCCGAGTCGGTGGCCCAACTCAGCGCCGAGGCTGGCAAGAGCCCGGCCAGTTCGCCCATCAGCTACCTCTGGCTGCAGAGCACAATCCAGGAGCCCGCCAAGTCGCTTGCTGACAGAGATGAAGCCACCGCCAGTGCCATTGAACTGCTGGGAGGCTCACCATCGCACAAGACAGCCAGTCGGTGAGTATGAGCCACTCTCTGTGTGTCCATGGTGTATGCATCCCACTGTGTGTGTCCCTCATAATTTGCACTGTTTCGTCCTGTATATATGTTTTAATTTCGTTCCTCGCACCTAACCATGTCTAACCTAAGCTAATCTAGTCTCTAAGATTATGTATGTGCTTGTTCAATAAATATAATTTATACTCGTAAAGAAATTCATGCACAAATTTGAATTCATAAAACCATATTTCAGCGAGGAATATACTTGAATACATTTCTTGATATTTTCATTCAATAAAGACAAACTTTGAATATATCTGATTTATATTATTTAGATAATGAGCTTAATTTACCTTGGTTTGTTACTTAAATCAGTTTCATTTATCGTTCATGTGACTAAATATTATTGAATGTTGTTGAAAGCTCCCCTATGTTTGCATTACGATTCCATAAATTCCCCAATTGCTTTGTTTGAACAGCAATAACCTCACCACTTCGGAGACATCCATCTTCAGCACCACACCCTTCGAGAGCTCCCAATCTAATCCTTCGCCCACGAACAGTGGCACCACCAACGCCTCTGCCGCGAACACCGGTCCAGCTCCCATCAGCAAACCCAAGCGGGCCCAGAGTCCTCAGCAGGTTCAATCGGAGGGAGAGATAGCCGACTGTGAGACCTCGTCGACGGCGTCCAACAAGAGCTTCGAATCCACCAGTAAAACATCTTGCCTTAGCCACGAGAAGTGCAGCAGTCCGTCGGCCCTGAAGGAGGAACTGAAGCGCTTGAAATTCTTTGAGCTGTCTCTCAAGGAGCAGATCAAGGACTTGAGCTTGCAACGCGACGGTTTGGTAATGGAACTGCAGCAGTTGCAGGAGGCGCGACCCGTTCTCGAAAAGGCCTATGCGGTGAGAAGGGAACCTAGTTAATTATGGAATATTTTTAATACAATTTTATTTTCTGTTCTTTAGCGAACCACGCATCCAACGCTTCAGCAGCGACTGAACCAATTGGAACTGCGGAATCGCCATCTGCAGAATGTCATCAAGCAGCAGCAGCAATACACAGAGTCCCTGATGCAGCGTGAGTTGAATAAGGGGTCACTTAAGAAGATTATTTAGTAATTTATATCATACCCCCAGAATCCTGGCGGCAGCACCAAGTGGAGCTCAATGACCTGCACAGTCGAATCGAAACCCAGGGAGTTATGCTTGCCGATCAGACGCAGCGCCTGCAGAGTGCCGACATCCTGGTGAAGGATCTGTACGTGGAGAACTCCCATCTGACGGCCACGGTGCAGCGGCTGGAGCAGCAGCGGGCCAGGGTGAACCTTATCCACCAGCAGCAGCAACAGCAGCGACTTGTGGGCGGCGGACTGCCCGGCATGCCTTAGTTTGCCAACGTTTTGGCAAACGAACCTAGTTTATAGTAGAAGAAAAGACAACCTGAGGAGGGTGCTCAGCATCAGCAGACATCGAACATGCACCTATATATCGTTATGAATGTTTAGGCATATACTTACCACACACTCGGTAGATTAAGTTTGCATGCTCGTCGTATTCGTGCGTTGCGTTTTTGTGAATGAATGTGAATATCCATGTTGTTCGACACGAGAGCACCGCAGCAATAACTAATGTGACTTTACCTTAAACTCACCCACGCGCAAAGAGGAACAATCCACACTAGTGTACCAATTCGTAACACATCTAGTAATCGACTAACTTATATGAACGGAGAAACTATTTACACACAATGCATATGCGCAGGAGTACCCACATATAGATATATGTTCGTTCATGTCTCACTGCAATGTTGACCTTACTAATTGACTACTGAAATAGTTATCGTATATTAATTATATTAGAAGAAACAGTATTTTAAATTTGTTATGCGTCTGAGTAGGCGAGCACGTTTATCAATGTTTACCACGTGCCCAATCAAATGCATCGGAATTGTTGTTAATTTTATTGGTAGAGAAATCGAAAATGAGCGTAAAAATGATCTATGATATTGATAGAATATGTAACGACAAAAAGACCTGTAAAGCTGTAACCATACACACGAATCTATGTATTTAAATTGCGATTTAAGTTAGCCAATACTCTTCAATATTGCTTTTGCGAACGCGACATTTTGTTAAACCTTCTTTCGTCCCAATAACTCACTCTATTTAAATGTAAAAACCTCGATTTAGTTATTATCCACTTTAATGTGGTGATCAGTGCTTCAATCAATACCTTCGATCAAAATAGAAATTTACTTTTTAAAAGTATCAAAAAAATAATACAACAAAAAAAACCAAATATACAATTATTTAAAAAACGGAATTTGGAAAAAATGTTATATATTTATACAAAATTGGGGGAAACTTGTAAGTAGTACTTGTACTTGATCAAGCCAATTCATTGGAACTCATATGAGGCATTATATTCATTGAAATCTACGTTATAGTAGAGGTCTTATCACCGGCTAAATGCAACTAGTACAATATTAAGGCAAATGCAAAAACAATTCTTGGAACACAATTGATTAGCTGAATTCACATTTTAGGAATGTTTACTATAGGATTTTAATCTCAGAAGGGGTATAAATAGAGATTCCACAGTGAATCAAATATCAGTTTCGAAATCAAGAGCTTCATCATGAATCCTACAATCTTCTTCAGGTAAGTTACAGTAATTCTCTTTCGAAAAAAGGATTCTAATTTTAATATCTTTTTTATAGTTGCCTTGTGGTTCTCACAGGATGTCTTTTTGTCAGGGGAAATGCCGAAGGAGACGATACGTTCACTACTGATAAGCAACGCCTATTTCATGTCTATGGCGATTCTTCGGTGGATGAAGCCACCAAATACAGAAATGTCGACGATCTAGTTACTTTCTATGAGAAATACTCCACTCGCCTCACCTTGCCACCTCATTTTGATGCACGTGCCCAGGATATCTTCAGGAGGTATAAGGAATCCAACGCTCAAGCTGTTCAAGTGGATGGTGTCCCAGCTCAGGGAGGATTCTGGGTGCCTCTGCTGAAGATTCTCATTGTGCAGCTGGGCGTGGAACTTGCCTCTGAGGGAATCAAACGTGCTACAGCGTCTTAATTCTCAATGGGGATGAAGTATCACTCACCCGAAGATATATATTCTGTGTTAATCAAAAAACATTTATAAGAAATTAAATATATTGTTTTGAGCATACCAGTATATGTATGTTTTTTTGTGGGACTCGCTTAATTTCGTTCTATACTCAGAACGAAAATAAATCTTTCTCATACTTACTTATTGGATGATGTAAAACCCATGACAACAATTAATTTTTTTTGCAGAGGTTATTATAATTTTGGTCAGAAGTTTGAAAGGCAGTGAAGGAGACGTTTTTGACCCCATAAAGTATATATATTCTATATGTAAAAGCGCGTGCCGTTCGGACGTCTATATCCTATAGCTCCCATAGGAACAATAGGGTGAAATCGGCCCAAATTTGTCCCTTGTATTAAGAAGACTTCGTGTTTTTTTACCAAATTAGGATTCTTTTTGTTACTTTGAGACACATAGCAGACTGCAAGGGTATTAAAACTTCGGCTTGCCGAAGCTAGCTTCCGTCCTCGTTTTGTATTTGTATTTGTTGTTTATAAAAATTAATAAAAAATGTAAATTGATAATAGATATAAAACCTCATAGAATATTCCCCAAAATAGTATTCAATCTAAAAATGCTTTTCTTCAATTTTTGAAATTCTTAAACCTATCAGTATTTTTATAAGTACTGACCGTACTTTTTTTTACCCATTTCTATTTTGTTTTTAAAAATAACGTGTTTTCAACAGTGTGCCCGAACCCTCTATGAAATGCCGCGGAGATTTTTTAGGGCGAAAGAAAAATTTGCATCTTCCAACACTGGCGTACAAATCCCTAACGCCTCGCGGCATGTCTTCTCACACCTTACGTTTTTATTGCACTTCACGTTTCTTTGAATTTCCTCTCTTTCGTGTCTTACGTTTTTATTCCACTTTACGTCTTGTCAAGCGCCCTCTATGGAGTGCGGGATTTTTTAGGGGATTGGCATCTTCCAACTGGAACTGGGATAAATCCCTAACGCCTCGCGGAATGTCTTCTCTCAGACCTTACGTTTTTATTGCACTTCACGTTTTTACTTACGTTTTTATTGCACTTCACGTTTCTGAAATTTCCTCTCTTTCGTGTCTTACGTTTTTATTTCGCCTTACGTCTTGTCTAGCGCCCTCTATGGAATGCGGCGGGATTTTTTAGGGGATTGGCATCTTCCAACTGGAACTGGAATAAATCCCTAACGCCTCGCGGCATTTTCGTGTTTTTGTGTGTGAATTGGAATAAAATGTTTTGTTTTTTGTTGGTTTTCGGTGTAAACGTGATTTTTGTGCATTTATCAGCTGGTGAGTGGGTGTTTTAGTGAAGGAATATGAAGGAAATCGAACTGAAAACCCCGAAGGCTTCTGGATAAAGAGTTTTCCAAGATGCGCACAGATGTGTGGGTGTGCTTGGTGCACTGCCAGTGCATGTGACTGTGTGTGTGTGTGCGTGCGGTTTGTTTTGTTATTCGATGCGCAAAATGGAAATATATAATTAAATTAAGCATTTGTTGGCGAACCCATGATATAATAAAGGCCCTTGAAAGCTGTTCTCAAATCGACCTAGGAAAAATCATTAATAGGATTTACAGGCCCAGTATTTATTTGGCCAAAAATGTGAAGGACGCATTCTTTCCGTTCAAATGTTTAAACAAGATGTTGGCTTTAATTCCCAAGTTTGTTTAAATAACTGGAATCCACGTGCGGCAGCTTTGTTTATATCCAGTAATACATGTTTGCAAGCCTTGAATTCCCATTTGTTAAGAAACAGTCAAAAAATAAATTTCAATTAAAAATTCCTAATTATTTTCCTTTACCCAATTGGCGTATAAGCAATTTCTGCAAGTGCATCTGATTTTGTGTTGGTTCTATAAATAATTATTGATAATTACATTGTTTACGGTAGAAACATGTTCGATAACAGCGATGGAACTTTAGCTTGTATTGCAGTCTGTTAACAGTGGGGTTCCAGTTCCATGAATTTTTCTAATTTTATTATTAATTAAAATAAATAAAGGTCTTCTTAAGAAAAGATTTAATTCCCGAACTAAACAAAAGTTTTAAAATTTTTCTACATTTTTTTTACTGCACAATCCAATAAAATTCATGTTTTTAAATATTATTTTTAAGAGTTTACTCAAATTAAAAATTGCGTTGCATACTTTTTGGATGTTATGTAAAATAAAATGAAGTAAAAACAGGTAGAAAAGTAGTGTAGAAAAAACCCGAAAAGGATTAGAAGGAATCCGAAAGAAACACTCACCTAAACCTATTTTCAATGTCTATTAATATATATTATCAAATTTTTATAAAATTATTCTTAACATAACAAATCACTGCTTGATCCTTGCCTCAAATTTAACTTTAATATTTTCTGTGGTTCGCAGTACTATTCCGTTCTCAAAAGTGAGATCCTCCAACTGAGTGGCGGGCAGTAGCTTAAAGTTCCTGATGACCGCTGCCAAAAGCACCTTCATCTCCAGAAGGCCAAATTTCTGTCCAATGCAATTTCGTTGACCGGCACTGAAGGGCACAAACGAGAAGGGATGGCGATTAGCGCTGTTCTCCGGCAGGAAACGCTCCGGCTGGAACTGATTTGGCTTCGGGAAATGGCGGGGATCCCTCATAATGTCGTACAGGTGGATGGTGATCTGGGCATCCTTGGGCAATACCAAACCGTTCACCACGCATTCCTCCACACATTTCCTACCAATCAGCGGCGCCGGGGGAAACATCCTGAGGGATTCCTTGATCACGCATTCCAAGTAGACCAGTTCGTTGAACTGGAACATACTGATATCGTCACTATCCTCGAGAAGGTTTTGGATCTCCTCGTAGCACCGCTTTTGCACCTCCTCATGCAGAGCCAGCATCAGCAGCGTGAAGGTTAGACAGGTGGACGTTGTATCGTATCCCCCGAACATAAAGGTGTTGACTTCATCGCAGATTCCTTGATGATCTATCCTACCTTCTGCTTCGGCTGCCAAAAGGGTGTCCAGCATGGCATATCTCTGCTTCTTGCCAAACTCATCCACTCCTCCAAGTTGCTTCTGCTGAAATACCTTCCTTTTGCGTTCGATAATGCGACTTGAGAAGTCGTGTATTATCCGCAGTTTCTCCTCATGTCTTCGATAATCTCCGCAGAGAAAGAAGATCCAGTCGTAAGACATTAGTGGGTTGCACACACGCTGATTGAAAATGTCCTCAAAATCGTGGATGGCCTTTCTGTACTCGTTTCCCTCCGACATGTCATCCAGTTTCACCCCCAGAGCGGTTTCTGCAAATAGAAGGGTTCCTTTGGAACTGATTATTAAAACTTAAGGGGGGACATCTGAGTAAACGGGCAAAAAAAAGCGGATTTTCAGGAATTTTTTTTGACCAAATGAAAAGGCCAATCGAAAATTTGTAAACTAGGTTTAATAATATAAGGTTCGAAGTACAAAATGAATTTTTTTCAAAAAAATCAAAAACAAAATGGCGGCTCTGCAGCATTTCTTCGTAGGCCCTTTTTGGTTGAAGGGGGTCCATGGCCGGAAAGCTAACGTCCTTAATTTTTGATCTAGATTTTTGATCTAAATTTTGTTAGTTTCTATACATCAACGGCTATTGACACACGTAGGATTTTTTCGATATATTGATTTTTTGCAAAATGGTGAGAGATTGAATAAAAGTGATGGAAAAAAACGTCACAAAAGTGTTAATAAAAAAAAAAATAAGCAAAATAAAAAAAAAATCCTACGTGTGTCGATAGACATAAGTATTTTGAATATACTGTGAAAATTTCAGATCGATCGATTAAGATTTGTTCGAGATATGTTTCCGGCAGTCCGAAAAAAAGTGGTTTCGAGAAAAACGCGTTTAAAGTTTTAAGGTGCCTGGGATATACATATGAGGCATCGCGGCAGAATGGAAAATTTCGATACTTAGATACATTTCCCGGACTCTATCTTTTGGTATGTTATTTTTAAGACCCTAAAGAATATTTTAAACAAAAAAAAATTTTTTGGATTTTTAAAAAATTTTACTCAGATGTCCCCCCTTAATAATTCTACTTACCACATATATTGTTTAGAGTAAATTGTGGAATAATCTGGTTTAGTTCCAGCTCACCGCCTGCGTTTTTTTCTATTACTTTAATAAACTTTTTGCACTCTTCTCTGAAACAAAATCAAAGCTTAAAGCAAATATACTTAGTAATTAAGATAACTCACTTAAAAATAGAGAGAAAAGACTGCAAAACATTAAAATGAAAGGCGGGAGTCAAAGTTTTCCGCCTGGTGTGCCATTTATGATCTAGAAATAAAAAGCGTTATAAACAAAGTTATTGTTTACCTTTAAGTTTAGTCACCTGTGCTAATCAGAAGTCCGTCACCCAGAAAAGGCCTTATCAAGTCATAAGCAGTATTTTTCGTTAGTAACTTGGTGCTTTGAAATATTTCCTCAGCCTCTTCGGCACGTACCACATTGTACTCGGGAGCGAATAAAAAATACCACAGATAGTTCTGACCATTGGCTTTGGCAGTGGATTCTCTTATGAAATTGAAAATAGTTGCTGTCAACAGAATATTAATTAATAGTTCTTGGGTAAAAGTAACATTTCTTTACCAGTCGTTAAGTCAAGAAGGTCAAAATTGTTGCCAAATCGCGTTTTTCCAGGAGTTATGGCCACCTTGCTCTCCAACGGACTGCCATCCTCCGTTCGCACTCGTTTACATAACGAAAGTATAAAGTAGGTCTTATTCAGTTGTTTCAATAGATGCCAAAGGGCAACAAACAACACTGTAGAACCCAGTAGAGCGATCCACATTATAGCGAACTGCTCTGTTGCGAATTTCACGGCCCACTGAGCGTTGGCATTATTAACCTATTCGAAAAATAGCTTTTTGTTATCGGAATATTTTATGGTTCTTTATTTCTATTATTTCTGTTGAAGATTGTAATAAAAAACAACAAAGTTTGCAGGCTTGAGTGATTAGGTTCTGCGATTTATTTATTTTCCCTGAGTACCAATTTAACCTTTACACTTTGCTGCGTACGCAGCACTATTCCATTCTCGAAAGTAAGGTCAGATAGTAAGGTAATGGGTAGTATCCTAAAGTTCCTGATAACCGCTGCGAGTAGGACTTTAATCTCTAGGATGGCAAACTTCTGGCCAATGCAATTCCTTTGTCCGGCACTAAAGGGTACAAAAGCGAAGGGATGACGATTCACGGTGTTCTGCGGAAGGAATCGATCTGGTTGAAATTCGTCGGGATTGGGAAAGTGGCGAGGATCCCTCATGATTTCGTAGATGTGAATGTTGATTTGAGTATCCTTGGGCATTATCAAACCATTCACCACGATCTCCTCCACGCATTTGCGACCAATGAAGGGTACCGATGGGAACATCCTGAGGGATTCCTTGATCACGCACTCCAAGTAGACCAGTTCGTTGAACTGGAACACACTGATCTCGTCGCTGTCCTCGGGAAGGTTTTCCACCTCCTCGTAGCACCGCCTTTGGACATCCTCATGTAGAGCCAGCATGAGCAGGGTGAAGATCAGACAGGTTGATGTGGTATCGTATCCCTCGAACATGAAAGTGTTGACCTCATCACAGATTCCCTGATGATCGATCTGACCCTCAGCTTCGGCTGCCAAAAGGGTGTCCAACATGGCATATCTCTGCTTCTTGCCAAACTCATCCACATCCCCGAGCTGCTTGCTCTTAAAAAGACTTCTCCTCTTCTCTATGATGTTACTGGAGAAATCGTGGGCTATCTTTAAGTTATCCACCTGCTTTCGATAGTCTCCGTATAGATAGAAATACACGATGTTGTAGAAGAAGGGGTTGCAAAGCCGCTGCTGCATGACCTCTTCTATGGCATGAATCGACTTGCGATAGCGAAAACCCTCCGACATATCGTCTAGTTTTACGCCCAGTGCAGTTTCTGCAATTAAACATTTATGAGAATCGAATGAAAAATTCCAGAAATATTTTATAAACCTGCCAGGGTACAATGGGTGCTTTATAAGTATTATACTTTTAAATAATGTCTACTTATGTCAATTGAAGAGAGATAGAGCTAATTTCTTTATTTGCTAGTCATGATGATTTCGTATTATATATATTTTTAAGCTTGTGATTTCATTGGTTTGAGGTGATTGGACTTACCGCAAACATTGTTTAAAGTGAACTGAGGAATGACCTGTTTGAGCTCCAATTCCTTATCCACACTTTGATGAAGGACTTTTACCAGTTTGTTGCACTCTTCCCTTAAAAATTATGGCTTTAATAATGTACAATTTGATTTTATTTAAAAAACTCACTTGAATATGGTCAGAAAAGATTGCAAGACATTAAAATGAAAAGCGGGAGTTAGGGCTTTTCTTCGGGAGTGCCACATCTGGTCTAGATTTGGTTTAAAACCCATTAAAATAAGTGATAGATTGAATACTAATTTTAAAATACCTGTGCTAGTCAACAGTCCTTCACCCAGAAATGGTCTTAAAAGATCGTAGATCACATTTTTGGTGATAAGCTTGGGACTTTGGAATATTTCCTCAGCTTCTTCGGCCCTGACGACATTATACATGGGTGCATTAAAGAAATACCACAGATAATTGCGACCTTTTGCTTGGGCAGCAGCATCTCTCAGGTAGTTAAATATGCTTTCTAAGAAAGATTTAATAATTTACAATATTTAATAATACAATAAAAATGTAAAGTTTTTAATAACTCACCTGGAGTAAAATTCACTAGGTCAAAGTTGTTTCCAAATCGGGTTTTTGTTTGCGTTACGTAAACCTTTTTTTCCAGAGGGTTTCCATCGTATGTGCGGATTCGCTTACAGAGACTTAGAATGAAGTAGGTTTGGTTTATTTGCGTCCACAATTTGCAAAAAATAAAAATCAGCACGGGCACAGAAATCAGGACTTCTAAAATCATTTCTTCGCTATTTCGAGTATTCCGGCCGGAGGTCTCTAAACCTTTCAGATTAAGCTTTGATCTATAAATGAAAGCTGGCGATTAGAACTCAGTGATTGGAACGAAAATGTGTTTTAACTAATCAATACTACTTACCTGCACACTTAGTATAAAACATGTTCCCACACAGCATGCAATGAAGGGGTATATTAATTAGTTGTAGGGTTTAAACCATATTATAAATTAATATTAAGGTGTTTATAAATACCTATAAAATACATTTTGAAATTTTAATTTTTTTAAATTTACTTGGGGTAAAATTTTATAATCAAATTTTCCATAAAATTCCCATAAAAATATAAAATAGTCGGTGTAGCTTAAATTATATATTTACAGTATGCTAATTTTCTCCTGCTTAGAAGAAAAGAAGCATCAATTATTTGATTTTTAAATGTTATTAGACTGTTATTAGAATAAATACATATTAGACGTTTCGAAAATCAATAAGCTTACCTTTCACAATATAAAAATTATAGACTGACCGTAGACTAGAAAAAGTTCAAAGTGTCTGAATCAATTTCTTTTTGACCCCCTATAATCAGTTTTAAACAACAGATAAGCAATGTTATCAGTGTTATAATTGGACTTGGATCATTTTATTTAGTTTTTTTTTTTAAATAAAACATCTTTGGCAAAAATATTCCTAAAATAATTCATTGCTATTTAACCCTTTTGGACAATTTCACTTTAATATTCTCTTGGGTTCGCAGCACTATTCCGTTCTCAAAAGTGAGATCCTCCAACTGAGTGGCGGGCAGTAGCTTAAAGTTCCTGATGACCGCTGCCAAAAGCACCTTCATCTCAAGGATGGCGAACTTCTGTCCAATGCAGTTTCTTTGACCGGCACTGAAGGGCACAAATGCGAAAGGATGTCGATTCACGGTGTTCTCCGGCAGGAAACGCTCCGGCTGGAACTGATTTGGCTTCGGGAAATGGCGGGGATCCCTCATGATGTCGTAGATGTGGATGCTGATCTGGGTGTCCTTGGGCATCACCATTCCATTCACCACACTCTCCTCCACGCACTGGCGTCCAATGAAGGGCACCGATGGGAACATCCTGAGGGATTCCTTGATCACACACTCCAAGTAGACCAGTTCGTTGAACTGGAACACACTGATCTCATCGCTGTCCTCGGGAAGGTTTTCCACCTCCTCGTAGCACCTCTTCTGGATATCCTCGTGCAGGGCCAGCATGAGCAGGGTGAAGATTAGACAGGTTGATGTGGTATCGTATCCCTCGAACATAAAGGTGTTCACCTCATCGCAGATTCCCTGATGATCGATCTGACCCTCAGCTTCGGCTGCCAAAAGGGTGTCCAACATGGCATAGCGCTGCTTCTTGCCAAACTCATCCACTTGCCCGAGCTGCTTCTGCTGAAACTGCTGCCTCTTTCGTTGGATGATGCGACTGGAAAAGTCGTGGACTATCCGCAGTTTCTCCGCGTGCTTCCGATAGTCTCCGTAGAGGAAGAAGTACCAGTTGTAGTACATCAGCGGGTTGCACACGCGCTGTATCAGAACCTCTTCGATGGCATGGATGGCCCTTCGGTACTCGTTGCCCTCCGACATGTCATCCAACTTCACACCTAGAGCGGTTTCTGTAAAGGCCATAGTTTAGTATGAATTGATATGTAAATCAAATTTACATATTTAGGGTAAACTGTGGAATAACTTGGTTGAGATCCAGCTCTCCGTCTTCATTTTTGTCCAGAACTTTTAGTAACTTGTTGCACTCTTCCCTGAGAAGGAATAAAAGTTTGAATTTAAATATTATTATATTATTTCGTTATAAAAACTCACTTAAAAATAGCCAAGAAAGATTGCAGGACGTTGAAATGAAAGGCCGGCGTCAAAGCTTTCCTTCTGGAGTGCCATTTATGGTCTGGAAATCATCCACTAATTGGTAACGCAATAAAACACTATAAATACGATGACTCACCTGTGCTAATCAGCAGGCCGTCTCCTAGAAACGGTCTAATCAGCTCGTAAACCACGTTCTTGGTTATCAGCTTGGTGCTCTGGAAGATCTCCTCAGCCTCCTCGGCGCGAACCACATTGTACATGGGTGCGTATAGGAAGTACCACAGATAGTTTCGACCTTTGGCTTTGGCGGTGGACTCTCGAACAAAGTTAAAAACACTTGCTGTAGGGAAACGTAATCAATGGTTTTGTTATAAAAGGTTACCAAGAATACCTACATGGCGTAAAGTTCAAAATATCTAAGTTGTTGCCAAATCTGGTTTTTCCGGGCATTACGGCCACTTTGCTCTCCAATGGACTGCCATCCTTCGTTCGCACTCGTTTGGATAACGAAAGAATAAAGTAGGTTTTATTCAGTTGCTTAAGTAGGAGCCAAAGGGCCACCAATAAAAGTGGAGTCCCCAGCAGAGCGATCCACATTCTGTCTCCGTTCGATCCGTTCTACAGGCGATTTCACCGCCCACTGAACGTTGGCATAGCCTTTGCATTAAGCCCCACACCGATAATCATAATCATCACTCTTGTATACTATATGGTTCAAAACAATAATAATCTAAAAAGAGCTTTTTCTTATCAGCATGTTTCTGTGGTTGATTAATCTCTAATTCCCTGGCAGGGGGTTTTTAATTTTTATAACATTCAATTATGAATTAAGACATAAATATTACGAAAATCAAAAAATGTATAGTTTAGTAGTAGGTATCAAGTGGTCGATCATATTTGTCTCATCATTTAAGTCTATTTAATCTGCACGCTGTCGGTATTACACGCGATTATAAACGCGTCAAAGGTCAATTAGGCACGTAATATAACAAATATGTGTAAAAATATGGGATGTATTCTTTATTAATACACTCAATACATTATTTATTATTATACACTTTGATTGAAAGGGAGAAACTTTATAAAAATAACAATTTAACACGTCTACTTTTAGCAAAAACCTTTTAGACTGTCATAAATTGCTCAAAATGACGAAAATGGCATGCTAATGCATATAAATAATATCGTCATGCTGTGAAATTTAAAGCGTTACGCTAGAATATATATAATTTTCTGTTGGTTGACGATTTCGATAGCAAAAATATTTATATTTGTAAATACAAAACCAAAGTGACTAATAGTCATAGGGCAAAATAATGCATCAGGCATACTTTTATGGTGAAAAATTATTGAAAACCTTTTAGTAAGATGTCACAGGAAACGTTTAAGGTGCCGTAAAACTTAATCTTAAAATCAAATGAAAATAAATTCAGGCTTTAAAAGCCTTTCTAAACCAATAGAAAAGTAATGGTATTATCCAACTAATTCACATCGAAGCGCATAATAATTGATTGCAGCACTTAGCAGATATCGAAATGGTTGGTAAAGCATTTGAAATACTCGAAGCTGGCTTACGATCGTTTAATTTCCCCACATGACCATTCCAGATTAATAACAATTTCTCGGCATGACCGTACACAGATTTCCTCCCAGGCCAGCGGCATATTTTCCCATCGTTCCAACTATGGAAACGGCCTGCAGAAAAAGAGGAAAAAGGAGAAGGAAGCCAGCAATGTCGCATCAAAATGCCGCATTGATTAAAGTTTGATTAGCTGCAGCTTGGCCGCAGATCGCATTTGGGCTTGAAGAATTAATTTGAGCCAAGTTTGTAGTTGCAGTTGCAGTTGCAGCCTGGCCAAGAGCAGCAGTTGCGGCAATAGAAGTAAATGTGGAAAAAATTAAATCACCGTAATTACATTTTCCGTGGAAATGGCAGCAGCAGCAGCAGTCGGCGACGAACGCGCAAACATGTTGCACGACCAGTGCGTGGACGTGGATGACAAAAATAGTCAATGCAGCAGGAGCAACATCAGCAGCAGCAGCAGTCACAGCAGCAATCACAAACTGCATTTGGGCATGAAAAGTGCTGTGCCGGCACAATTGGATGGAAAAACTGGCCCTGTCTCTCGGTTTCTGCCTCTTGTTATGAACAAATGTTATTGCAGCGGCAACATGCTGCATGTGTTGCTGCTGCAGGAGCAACACTGCGCGGCTGCTGCGACCGCCACTCATTAGGATGCAAAAGACGTCGCTTGCCGCCTTTTTAGAATTACTAATTGAATCGACGCGATCAGTGGCAATTGCAGCGGCATTGGCCACAAAAACCAACAATGGACAAAAACAACAAGAAGCAGCAACCATTGCGGTGGCGGCTTGAATGGTTGTTTGTTTGTTGTTCTTAACCGCTGCCGTTGAATGTTGTGTTGCCGCTACTGTTGCAGCTTCCGCTGCGGCGTGAATAGTATACAAACATACGTGGCTACGCCTGCGTTTTTATTTATTTATGTACGTGATTCGCGGCGAGGTTTGCGATTCTCTTAGGGCGATTCCCGCTGAATAAATCTGAGCCAAAGCAGTACCGATGCACATCCGCAATCCGCTTGGGGAAATCGCTAAAATAACAGAAGCTGACTTACTTGGGAACCCGGGATCTTAAAGTCAAGTGCATATAAGGCTTGGGACTCCAATAAAACTAAGGAGATCCATTAAACTGGGCAAGAAATAAAACCATATGGGGCAAAAGCTATCATTCTGCTTGATGTTGATCTAGAAAAGAAGTCATATAATGAAAATGTAATTATCAATTTATTCTAAGATTATAATACAATCGACCTTTTTGGTTTTTTTTTATCACCACTCCTTTCTGCCGCATTCCCCAGACTTTAAAACACCAGTTTTCCATCATTTTCAGCATCTTTTCTGCAGAAATATTCATGTTTTTAGTGCTGACCTTCCCCGTTGCATTTCTGGCTAAGCACAAAGTCATGTAGCAACATGTTGCTCTCGTACGCTGCAACATTTGCTGTGCGGCAACATGACTTTTCAATTATTGCAGCGGCATGTAAAATTTGTTGTAAGCGCTTGCATATTTACTTTAACACCTCGTCGCCGGTGTGGTTCCTTCGTGTTTCTGTGTGTCGCTGTGTGTTTCTGCGTACTATTTCCTTTTTCTTTTGCGTGTATTGCTGACAGCAGACGATGGTGGCGACGAACAGGCGACGCTTGTTAGCCATGTTGCCTCTCCTGACACTTGTTGCACGGCATTCTGCCCCAGCAACCTTTTGCGGTCGCAGTGCCCCAAAGATCTCAGCTCGCCTTTTTCGCCGTTGCTGTCGGGGTACCATGGTAAAAACTGGTAAAAGGGGTACCTATAAAATTTAAAATATATAAACCAAAAAGTAAGATACCTTATCTTACCTTTAAGTGTTACTTAGAACTATTTCTATTACTATGTCGAACCGTTTATGCTGTAGGATAATCTTCCGTTTTAAATGTGACTTCCTTCTTAAAGTGATAATTTTTGGTAATGAAAGTATCTTAATATTCCTCCAAGTCATTTATTTAATAGAAAACAAATGTATTTATCCTAAACAAGATAAAATTATATTTTCTAATTTATAACAAAGCAAATGTAGTTCTTGCCCACTGTGCAGTGTTGCTCTTGGGTTGCTTTTGGTGTTGATGTTGCTGTCGTTGTCGTTGGCGTGTGTCTCTCGCTCCACTAAACTTTTAATTAAAATTTGGTCGTATCACAGTGGCTGGTGCTTCCTTTTTTGTGGCTTGTTAATGTCACCTGAAGGAGTCGGGGGATATACCACTGATTTTTATGCAAATTTGCCAGTCTCGTTTTTCGGTCACCGACGGGCAACTTGAGGGATTTCCAGGCGACGAGGGCTCGCTTTTGGGATCGCAACGGATCGTATCGGGTTCCCATGCCGAGCTGCGTTCGTCATTAAGTTGTCATGACCATAATCATCTTTCGAGACGGCCATAGACCAACTTGGGCGTCCACTTTTTATATAGTATGTCTCTGTAAAAAGAAACTGCAATCCACCAATATGGCAATTGACATTCCCGTCAGATTAAATACAATTATCTGTTTAACTGAGTATTTCTCTTGAATATTGCTATAACTATAACTACAAAACCTTAAAAAAGTCATATTCCTTAAAATAAAATATTCAAAACCTTTTTGGATATTGTACATTGAAAAAACTTGAAAAATCTTCTTGATTTTAGTATTTTTCTTCTCATTTTGTTGAGAAAAGTTCTTGAAATCAAGCGTAAAGTGCTCTTTACTCGGTATTTTGAGACTAAATCATTCTTGATATCGTTTATTTTTCTAATGATACCAAAATTAATATAATATAAATATTTTAGTATTATTTTCTCTGCATCCAAGTAAACATAAATTGATAAGGAAATTGGACATGGCCCAACTAAAGCTTCCACTTTGGCGTGGGTCAGGTGCACAAAGATATATCGACTCCCGTTTGGATGTTGCATGATCCGGTGTGGCAATTGGCCAAGATTTATTGACATAATGAAGACTAATTCGCGCGTCTGTGTCCGAGCACTTTGACAATTATTTATGTTGTATTAAGTTGTTTGGCGGCAGCGCGTGTAACGATGTAATTAATTGCCATGGATTAGACACTGCCGATGGCTAAAAAAAATACCTGGTCACGCAGACCTCTTGCCGCAAATGGCGGAGATGCGGAGGCGCAGCGAAACCGGGGCACAAACGGAGTTACTTTCCCGAGCCGAAACACCAAAGCCGCTTAGGCCCATAAACAACCGAGTTTATGCGCGACCATCTGCGACGATCCGAATGGAATCAAATCAAATCGAAGCGAAGCGAAGCGAAGCACTTCAATTGACCATTTGGCTTTGATGCGATTTTAAGGCGATTTAAATATGAATATCAAAAAGTGTCTCGTGATCAATTTATAGTATACATTTTATACACTTTGGTTTTTCTAGATATTATTCCATTTTCTTGTGAGTAGGAAATACTTCAAAATATATTTACTAAAGTTAAAGTCACGGATGGGAATACTTTCTAAGTTTGCACCTTAAAATTATATCATGAACTAATTTAATATAAATATGTATATTAAATACAAGAAGATTAAGAAAACAAACTATAAACTTTATTTAAAAAAGGCTAAAAAGTTAATTGATTTACTTATTTAAGCAAAGTCCGAAATGGTTTATCTTTAAAGTATAGTTCCTAATATATTTAATCCAAATGGGAATATTAACAACCTCCACTCCAAATATTTCTCTGAAATTAAATCGGACTGCTTTTATTTAATGTGCTTTGCGTATTACTTTCGCATTAAGTTTAATTAAATTTTTAGCTGCCCGAACTAATTAAAAAAACAAATTTCGTTTTAACAACCGCTTCGAATGGCTCTTGCCCATAAAGTGTACACAGACTTCGGCCGAATCGCCTAGTTGAATTTGCTTTCACGGATCCAGCTTCGCATTTTGTTTTATAGAGCAGCTACCATTATGATGTTTATGGGTCCTAAGCTCATCAAAGTTTAAGCAGGCACTTTATAGGCAACTTGTATTTCACTTTTCCACCTATTGTTTCGTCTGGTTATTAAGCGGCAGAGACAATGCGAGTGTTGACAGCCGCCCAGTAAGAGTAGCTGGGTAGGTGGTGATCTTTGGACCAGGTCTAGTTAATTTGCCTCAACAAGGAAACCGCACGAAGATCGTAAAGTTGGCCGGGGAAATCAAACAGATTTTGCCGCGCCAAAAACGCGCGCGACTCGCGTTCGCTAATTGAGTGCGACAGGGCGGTTGGTGTTGCTCTGTCGGCCCTTTTCGCCATATCCTTGTGCAGAAAAAACCTAAGAAACAAAATAAATAAAATTTATTACGCCACGAAGCACATGAAGGACAATGCCGCCGCCTCCTCCTCCGCCTCCTTATTTATTGCTTCCACGAATCGCGCGCGTCGTTTCCGAGAAATGCCCGCCGCTCAGGCGATCCCATCCCCACGAAGGTGGTGGCTATCTGTCTGGGCCCGCTGTGGCCCCGGCTTAACAAGTCGACACTTTTCTTCACACCTCGGCATAGTTGGCCAGGAATTTACTTGGCCATATTAAGCTTAATGGCCGCCCGTCGCGATCGTTGCCCAACTGACCACTGGCCACCGAGCACCGGTGGCAGTTTGCTGGCTCGTTTCAGCCGCAATGCGGTTATTAAATGCAAAAATTAAGATAAGCCCTTGCGAGAAGGCTGCTCTGCAAAAGGGTTTTCGATCCGGTTTTACACGTAGGAAAAGAAAATGGTACAAGATGAACATATTTCGTTGAATATTCTTCTTAAAATATAATGGTTAGCTACATATATAAAGGTTTTAAAGATATAAGAACTAGAAATACAGATTCTAGGGGTTCCTGCGCAGCGAAAGTTTATCATGCCAATGTGCAAATAATAAATTTTCCGCCACATAGATGGCGCCGCTTTCAAGGGACTGCTTGATTTGCCCTACTTGCCACTGCTTGCTTTAGTTGAGTAACGGGTATTTGATAGTCGAGGCACTCAACTTTAGCATTCTCTCTTGTTTTTTAAATAATAATCAACAGTCATAAACTTTTTTTCTCTGTAGACTAAACTACATGTGCTTTGTGCATAGTTCATGGCCCCAAGCGAAGCAATGTCATGGCTAATTATCAATAGAAAACCAGCGGGAGTCCTCCTCGTTTTCTCCACGAACGAATTTCGCTCATATTTTCCGCCAGTTCGAACTCGTGGACATAAATCGCCCCATTTTATGCCTTCGAGCCCAGCTGAATGGCTCTTTTGGGGGCTCCTTTGGCAGCTGTGACTGTAACTGGGGGCCATAGAGTGAGCTTTTTATAAGAGCAGCGATCGTAAAAATACTAAATTTATATGCACTTAATTGCGGTCTCCTTTGGGCTTCGGTTACCGAGGTAAGGCCACATTGGTTCCACAAAGTCAATAACTTTGTCTGTGAATTAACTGGGAATAGCACTCAGAATGGGGAAAACTAAATCTCAAGAACTTAGATTATTATTATACAGAAATAATGAGGACTTTACTCAAGAGACTGAGTTTATTTTGATGGATCCCCGCAATAAAATCAGTTTGCTTATCACAAATATTTTCAATATTCATTTAATTAACTACACTTCCCCTGGCTTCACTTGCGCATTCACCAGGCCCTATATGACCGATCCGAGATCCCATCCTGCAGTTCTATGAATGTTGGATGCCTGCCAGTGTGCACTCAGCATTGCCTTAATTAAAAAGTGGCCAGCACAATTTAATTAGAAGAGTCTGCTGCGCGTTGAGGTCTTTGGATGCGGCATAGAGAGGCGGGTGGATGGGGTATCCATGGGGTTAATTACGCGTCCCGCTGGCGACACCTCATCAGTCGCAGAAGCAGAGACGCCAATTGCCAGATATGACTTTAATTTCATTTAATTGGCAAATAGGCCGCTCAAATGCAGCTGGGAACGCTCATTACGAACTGTAATAAGCTGGGGCAGGCCGATGGAATGTTGATCCGAGCCATTCGGATTCCATTAGCCGAGCTTATTTCCTGTTGAGACTTTTCTACGGGCTTATCCTGAGCCTGGGGTTTGGGAACTAATCAAGCGATTGGTTGCGCATGCGCGTGAAGCGCTAAAATGCGCAGTTTTCCTCTTTACCTTCTTTGTATTTTGGGTTCCCGAGAGAGCGGCTTACAGTCCGGCGAGATTTATGCCACCAAAGGGCGCAATATATTCAGATATGATTAATTGTGCGTCGCATTCCGCTGGCCGCAGTCTCAACCTCTGCGATCCGAAGGCGGCGATAACAACGCCGCGGAATATTTCGCGATTCTCCACAGTTCTTCTCGGCTTCCTTGACTCTCTTCTGGCGGACCGGACCATCGCACACGTACGAGAAATTTCGCGCTTTGCCTGGCATCTTCGGATGGCCATCTTCCTCCAGGAAAAGGAGCCCAGCTTTGCATAAGCCAAAAGCAATTTATTTCCCCTCTCGTTGCCAATCTATGCGCAGAAATCTCACTCGCCTCGAATGGACGGAGCTTGAATGTCTGCGGGAAAACTGCAAGATGACTGACAATGTTCATACATCTGCATATGCATATTGACAGTCTTCGTTCCGAGGAAGAACAGCCACAGGAAGTAACATTCGACATTGCTAAATGGCCTCGAGAAAATAGTGAATGAGCTTGAATTTTAAATGGTTAAGTTTTGGCTTAGGTTTTATAAGAGCGATGGTATTAAAACCATTTTCGAATGAATAAAATAACAAAAATAATAAAGCAAACAGTCGGAAGAAGGGAAAACTGCCTATTCATCACCTATTCATCACATACTGATGAATTCATCACCTATTTCTCACCATTTTTAGGTGCTCATTCACTGCTTAATGTCGTAAAGGGAGATATTATGAGAGAGTGGGTCATTACCAATTCACTGCCTAATTCATCGCCTAGTCACTGGCTATTCATCACCTACTACTGCAGGGTATACTTTTAAGGTTCTATATGTATCGTATGCTCTCTATGTATATATGCGATGATCAAAATAACAGATTACAAAGTTTTGAAATAGAAAGAATCGTAGTTCCCAGATTCCGAAATATATAACTAATCGCAAGTAATGATCAATAAAATGAAAATAATTACTTTTGTTAAAACTCGTTAATATCCTGAGTGCACCTGTCAATCTCTTTGTTCTTTTAAATGCCCGACCGATGGGCTTTTTTAGATCAGTAACGAAGTACACTACTTCAAGCAGCCTTCTTCCCTTTTGTGATCCCTGCTCAGAGAGCCGCTCTTCGGCATCGTTCCAGTTTTTAGTGCAAAGTCGTGTCCGTTTTTGCATAAAATGCTCGCCGACTGAAACTGCAATGGGAAATGGCAGTGCAAATGGAAATGTCTGATGTGTGCCGTTCTCTGTCCGTCATTTCTGGACGTTTTTAGCGGACTGTTGTGCAAGCTTCCTGCTTGAAAGAATGTTTCCGTCGAACCCTAATCGCAGTGTCAATATGTGCGCTGAGGCATTCGATCAAACATTTGCCATCGCTGCAAAGTGCAAACAGTTTCTGAAGTTGAATTGTCTTCGTCTGTCTCAGGGTTGCACCGAAAACAACCTGCAAGCGGGGAACAGACCCCCACACACAGCCCCATCCGAATTGAGTTGATTTTTATCGCTGTCACATTTATGACATTATCGGAATCGGTCAATATTAAAACGAACTCGCTCGCACCCTCGCCGCATGGGTGCAACACCTTCCTCCATCGCCATCGCCTTTGCCTCATAACCATCATAATAAGGGACCGGCGATTGTGTTTATTATGACTATTATTATTGACAGCTATCGTAAATAACGCTGCGATCTGGTCTCGGGCTCGATGGCTGTTTAAATTGAGCCTAACCACTCGAGTGCATTCATAACCCATAAAGATTAAAGTCTCAGCGATAACCGCAGACACACTGACGAAAACGTGTTCTTAAGTTTGGTTCTTGCGAGGAAACGATGGAAATGATGGGCTATAATCACCTTAAACCGGATCATTTTAGTATATATCTTAAGGTTTAACAAATTAATTGGTTTTTGAATGTTTCATAGGCATGGAACTTGTTTTTTTTTTTGCAGTGCAGTGCACTCCTTGCATGCCGCATAATTAAATTTTCGGTGGCATGAGAGGGCACCCACAAAAAAAAGAAAAAAACTTTGGCTTATCACCATTTAATTTGTAAATGTCGCTGGGCAAAGGCGAAAAAAATAAACCAACCAAAAAAAAACCTACAAAAAACTGGTTCTTAATTAAAACGACATTGTCGAGTTCTCTGTAAATAATCGTAACGAATCAGACGACAACATAAAAACGAAAGGTAACAGAGAGAAAAACAGATCAGAACCGGGAACAGAGATCGACCCAGAGAACCCGAATGGACCCAAAGGCCCTCCTAACCAGAAACTGCACCACCGCGCAAAGGTTCTTTTTATAATTTGAAAACATTTTTCTGGCATTCAGCATTCAAACGAGTTGAGTTGAGGGTTTTCGGGCAAGAAGGTGCTGCGTGGAATGGAGACGGGGGATGGGATCCCAACTGCCTGGCTCTGGGCCAACATTTCTTCTTCTTCTTGTGGCCTGCTCCATGTTCTCTTCTTCGGTTTTTTGATCCCATGCGTTTTGCCGATTCTGGTGTTGTCGCCTCGAACTGATTTATCGAGAGCCCTGGCACTTGAGACGGTTTTTAATTATATTTTTGGTCGCTTCAAATGACAAGAACTATTAATTTTTTCTTCTTTCGGTTGGTGCGGGTCGTAAAAAAGGCGTTAAAAGGCGAGGAACCGAGTAGGAAGATGGATCGCGGGGCTATAAAAGGAAAGGGTTTAATGGGAATCAATTCTGACGCTGATCGCTGGAAATTAAAGGAAATGGCACTATTTCGGTGGGAGTTCAAACAGATTGTAAACGATTTGGTAGTGCTCAGATAAGGATGCGATAGAGAGCGGACTTTAAACAAGTACTGATGTGATAATGGAACCTAAAGTGGGGGTTGTTAAATATTTTAAAGATATGTCGGCGTTTTTGAATTGTAATTTACTTATCTTTAAACTTTTATGTTGATGTTCTATGTATATAAAACTATCTTTAAAATATTAAGAATCCCTATTCACAACCAACTTATTTTTCCCAAGTAAAGCCCACATACCTTTTTGGGAACCCGTCCTTGTTCATCGTACTAATTGTATAACCTTAATATGGTACTGTTTCGTGTAATTTGGGGTAATTGTGGGGCCTTACTGTTATATGGCAGGCTAATTGATTCGCCAGCATCCGCAGCTGTCGCTGGCCGAGTTCGCCTCAGAGTCTCGTTCGCGGATCCATTAAGTCCTGGGACCCAAAAGCGATCCCAGGGCCTCCTCTGTGTGTGCGTGCCAAGGCGAAACAGTAGCCAACTGGCTTGGAGTCGAGCCGCCACATAATCTGTCAAAAGAAAAAGTTCATAATAAATCAAATGTCACGTAAACAATATTATTAAAATGATGCAGTCACCGACACACACGGCACTCTGGACCCAAAACCAGAATCCGAGTCCCAGTCCAACTGACCGACCCAGACACCACTCATTAAATGGGAGAGCCTGCGGCGGGCAGAAGGGATCTTGGCGGGAGAAGGGCAGTGAGATTCGCCTGGCATGCAAAGCGAGCTGCAGTGGACTCTGTACACTGGGAAAAAAGTGTTATGAAAGCAAAAATGTAGAAGGGCAATAAGATCAACGTTGAAATCGATTCGGAATTGATTGATTGCTGGATTTTATAATTCTAAAAAATATTGTAAAATCTATTATAGAATCCTTTTAATAATAGTGATAGTTCTTAAGTTTATCAACTTATATTTATATCGAATCTTTTTATAAAGATGGATAGTAGGGATTTTATTTCGTTTAAAACGTCACCTAAAAGCAGGCTTTAAATAATTCACAATAAATATACGGTAATATCACGTAGTGACGAAGCGCACCCGGAGAATGAAATCTTCAACAGAATTCCAACTTATTCCCCTCTTAAATATTTATAGAAATAATATATTAAAATGAAAGCGTGTTCTGCCGCCTTGGAATATTCTTAACCACTTGTGGTTTTGATTTATTTATAAATTTTATAGATTTTTCTCCAAGTGCATGGGTTGCTTATCTGCTGCTGCTGCTGTGGTAAGCATATCGAGTTGGGGCATTTAAGCCCCGAGCCACACAAAAGTTACAAACTGCCATTCAGGTAGACGGCGGCTGGGAGCACTGGGATGGGGATGATGAGGAGGAGGTTTGGGATGAGGATGAGGTGGTGGTCGGGATTCTCGTCGGGTTTTTGTGCAGCTTCTGCGCGCATTTATGAGGATCCGATCCACACGGGTCCCGCGGGTTTTTGTCAACGTCGAGAGACCAAAAGGGAAAAACCCCAGACCTTCCCGACCGTCGAGAGCTTTGTGTCAAAAAGGCCGGGCCCATCGTCCTCGATTCCCGTCTGAGTTGCAGGTACGCGTTAATCACACTTTTGTGCTCGCCGTTTTCGGATTCTTGTGGCTGCAGAAATACATTTAAGATTCCAGCCACGTCTGCCGGCCAGGCGAATTGCCTTGGCATTAAATTAAAGGCTTTAGGGCTGCTCGCTCGCTCGTTTGCTGGCAGGAAGAGAGTAGCAGCAGGCACCGTCTTTTGGGGGCCTTTGGGGAATATGGCCAGGCTGGAAATTTCACACCTTCGCGTACAGTTGCAGGGCCGCAAAAAGTCAGTGTAGGCGTGAACCTTTTAGCGAACCCGAATGGGCCACAAGCAGCCCCATTAAAACGTAACGAATACCCTGCGCTTGCGAGCAATTTTGGCCCGTAATAAGTCGGTTACTTGGGTGGGTCGTTGAACCCCTGGTAGCCCAGTTGCACTGCACTGCATTGCCCATATCCAGCCGGCAGCCCACTCTAATCGATAATTTATTGCAGGCCGGGGAACAATGCGGTCCAGGCATCGGCAATGGCATCAGTGGAGCTTGACCAGCGCCAAGAGAAAGCTGAGCTGGAGCTGCAGTTGGAGCCTAGAACTAAAACTAAAACCTAAACCCGGGGAAAAAGCGAGCTCTGGCTTCTTCTGGCTCTGCGTTCTTCTTGGCCAAGATCCACATCTGCCACAGAAAGAGAAACGAAGACACGAACGCTGCTCTATGGCTCAGACTAATCTGGCCGAGCTCATCGCGATGTGCCAGGACCGGCTTTAGCCTCCTTCTCCCGCCCCTTCATCCCATCCCGTCCTGCACTTCCTCGTCTCGTTGAATTTATGTTTAAGCATTTCATGCCATTGCCGGCCACGTACTCTTCTCGATATGAGATCTTTTTCCAAGGGGTTAGTCGATGGGTGCGTGACACGAATTTGAAGGAGACTTTATCATCCGTTATTCCTTTTTAAGCCTTTGAATCCTCTGAATCTTTATTTAAAAAATTGTTATTTATCTAAAACATATTTTCATTAAATGAATATTTATTACTGAGTCAAAATCTGCCAAGTGGGCCACCCCTGTTCCGAAGGTCCGATTTTCATCGAACTTTTTTACTTTTCCGGTTCACAACGAAAATATAAGAACTTCATTTGAACGGTTTTGCGAAATTTTGAGTTTTACCGGAGTTATAGAGGTCAAAACATGGCATTTTTGACACTTTTTCGAAAAAGTTGCACTCAGTCATTAATTCATAACTTCGGAACGGTAAGAGATATCTTTATGATGTTTTCACTAATCGCTCAAGAATTATTATGGCTTTCCATAAAAAAATGTAAAAAAAAATTAAAATTTATTTTTCTTAAAAATAAATTAAATTTTTTTTTTAGTTTTTATTTTTTTCAGTGTTCTTCACCAGCTATAGAGTTTAAAACCATTTGAAAATGAAGATTGATTCATTACGAAACAGATAAAAAAAAAAAAAAGAGTGGCCCGGCCAAAGGTTTTTCGCAATTCGAACTTTTCGGTGGGCGCACAGCTATTTTCCATACAAAAATTTAAAAACGCGCGCAAAGCTAGGTGGCGCACTGTTCAACACAAGTGCTGCGGCTCGCGTTTTTACTTTACATGCGCGCGTTTTTAAATTTTTGTATGGAAAATAGCTGTGCGCCCACCGAAAAGTTCGAATTGCGAAAAACCTTTGGCCGGGCCACTCTTTTTTTTTTTTATCTGTTTCGTAATGAATCAATCTTCATTTTCAAATGGTTTTAAACTCTATAGCTGGTGAAGAACACTGAAAAAATAAAAACTAAAAAAAAAATTTAATTTATTTTTAAGAAAAATAAATTTTAATTTTTTTTTACATTTTTTTATGGAAAGCCATAATAATTCTTGAGCGATTAGTGAAAACATCATAAAGATATCTCTTACCGTTCCGAAGTTATGAATTAATGACTGAGTGCAACTTTTTCGAAAAAGTGTCAAAAATGCCATGTTTTGACCTCTATAACTCCGGTAAAACTCAAAATTTCGCAAAACCGTTCAAATGAAGTTCTTATATTTTCGTTGTGAACCGGAAAAGTAAAAAAGTTCGATGAAAATCGGACCTTCGGAACAGGGGTGGCCCACTTGGCAGATTTTGACTCTACTTTATATTAAAAACATTTTTATAAAAAAAAGGAACATTTAAAAAATTATAATTTTATGGTTTATGGAAAATTACTTTGTTTTAATACCAATTTAATGGTATTTTTATTCAGCGAGTTAAACTTAGCTATTATAAAATATATTTATTATATTTTAGAGTAGTCAGGGCAATCTAAAATTTATTTTTCCTAAAAATTGATTTAATTTCTTTCAAAAAAGGTTTTTTTTATAATATTCCAAGTCCACTGTGTATAATTTTTTTTGGTTAGTTACTTACAATTTTTGATGTTCAAGTTGAGTTAAAAACCTTTTTGCCAAAAAGACCTGATTTTGACCATCTCTAGGCCCTGTTTGCGTTCGGCTCCCGCAGCTCGTTCGCAGCTTGGCCATAATATTTATGCCGTTTTTGTGTGCCCTTTTGCCGCTGCCACAGACGACGCCTTCCCCTTCCGATCCTGCCGTTCCTCCTTGCCTCGATCTCCATTTCCATCTGCGGCCCCATGGTCGCTCTGTGCCTTCAGCTGGGCTGGTGTGAAATAATGATGCCGTTGCACAGATAAGGTGCCTTCTAAAAGTGGAGTTTCGTGCCTGCCCCATTGTGATTGGGGGATTGGGATTGTGTGCGATCGGGCCTTATAGAGATCCAGGGAGCAGGATGGTTGGAGTTGGAGACCCGCAGCAGAAATAACATAAATGGCTCGACGGTGAACTGCAATGCTAAATCTCGAGCTGTGCATCTCGGGATGCAATTTGAAATGGGCTTCGTTTGGGCCCCACTTTTGCGTTTCCTTCGCTTCGTTCTCGGGTCTCCAGTGTCCAGTGTCCGCTGTCCGCTGTCCGCTGTCCGCTGTCCGTTGCAATTGCAAATTTCTTTTAATAAGCCTTTTGACGCCTCGCTGCCAATGCCAATTGTAAATTGCACGGAACCCCAGCCCCAAGGAAACCCAAACCGAAGGAAGGAAGCCGAGGAGTGGGGCTCAAATTATATATACTTAGTGCTGCGGCCTTTCCGGTCCGATTGAAATAGCAGACCCAATGACGCAAACGGAGACGAGCATAATGAGGATGAGGATGCACGAGGCGCGAATACGTACATCCAGCCCAA
Organism: Drosophila mimetica; assembly: GCA_037075245.1. Classification (NCBI taxonomy): domain Eukaryota; kingdom Metazoa; phylum Arthropoda; class Insecta; order Diptera; family Drosophilidae; genus Drosophila; species Drosophila mimetica. Next base: position 1,135,616 of record JBAMCH010000007.1, read on the forward strand.
CTGTTGGGGTCACTGAAGGTCCAATGGGGGTCCAGCTACAGTGTATATCAAATGATTAGAGCTATAAGGGCTATTATATATATATTTTTATAAATATATAACTCAATTTTGTGATAAAAATATCACTTTTTGATCAAACTCAGTAATATTTTCATGGAAATATTTTTAATATTTTCTAAATCCTAACTATAACCATACCTAACTCACTGTTTCGCACTGTACCATTACCGCGTACATCGCTTAAGTCATGGCTGCTTAAAGCGAAGGGAAGAGGTCGCCTGTAGTATCCATTTCTCATTTCGTTTTTAGCCCGATGCTCGATCATTTATCTTGTCAAAGCTAATTTAAAGTTAGCGCTTCCTTCGTCTCGTTTTCTCCCTCTTTAACCACGTATTTCCCCCCCCCCCCCTCTTTCTACTTATTCGCGCTGTCTTATTTCGCACGTAAAGTGTTAAGGAGCAACAACAATGGGTACTGGAAAAGCAAAAAAAAACCCCTACTCAAAAGAATAACAATTTATTTCTTCCTGTGGCCGAGCTCAAAAAGCACAGAAAATATTTAACAGCAAAAAATATTCGTCAATTTTTGTGCAACGTCACGTAGGCTTTTTGTGGTTCCCAAGTTAATGTCGCTGTTGTTATTATGATGGCTGTTTTGGCAGCTTTCACACCAGCATGCATAGTGGGTTAATAGCCAAAGGAAATGTCCGTGGGTTAATTAGTTTTCTGGCTGTAAATTTAGAAAATATGAAAATATGTTTTCCACTTTATCTTATCTTTTGGAGATAAAGATCTCTAATAGAGATTCTCTATAAAAACTCAATTCCAAGTTATATTATTTCAAAAATTGGTACTGAAAGTACTTGGTTATATTTTGAGTAAAAAATGTTTAATTTGAGTGTAAAATTCTTGAATAATTATCTCTGTGTTTAAGCCAAATATTCAACACAAGCTTGGGGAGTTTTTAAACTGTTGGAATATATATTAAAAATCGGAAATTTGCTTTTTATTCCTAACAATAGTCGTACAATTAGTTGATTCTTTTTAGCCATTCGTTATGCGGATTATGATAATTTGTATCAATAGCAATGCATATTTTTTAACACCCCTTTGGCATTTAATTTTTTATAATAAGCCATTTGTATGAAGTGTATCATTTTTTTAGGAGATAAAAATACGTAAATAAAATATCTCTACAGCTCCAAATCTTTATTATAAGCACCCACTTTTGTGCAGGCATGCGTTTTCCTCACTCCCAGTTCACTGTCACTCGCGGCTGAAGTTTTGGCATTGCCATTGGAAATGGAAAATTGGCATTGCTTACTTATTCATGCGTCCAAGTTGCGTCTGTGGGCCTCTGGGATTCCTTGGTTTATGCGTCCATTGTGTGTCTGGCCAAGATCAGAGGCGACCACAGAGCAGACATCGGGGTAATGAGCTGCCTGCTGCCTGCTGCATGCTGCATGTGTCTAGCCTTGCGACATGCCACTCATCAATTAGACTTTTCCTCAAAAATCCACCCGAAAAGCGGCCGACTAGTTGGCCCAACTTGCTCTTGTCCTCAAGTCTCAAGACCATTGTGATTTTGTGCGCTTTTTTGCTTTTTTTGCTTTTCGGGGCACAGGAACATGATGTTCGACACCACAATTTGTGTTGTACTTCGTGTACTCGACATGGGCGAATGGAGGTGGAGGCTCTGGGCGGAGGACGTCGCGTCTTTTGCATTGCAAAGTACAAATGGGGAACGACGTCGCAGACGTGGCTGCTGCCGTGCTGTGCAACGACCCTGAGGAGCCGCCTCCGAATCCGAATGCGAATGGAGTTGGAATCGCAGCGGCAACGGCAGCAGCCGCGCATTGTTCAGCTCCTGACTGGATTCGGGTTTGGGTTTGGGTTTGGGTTTGGGCTTGGACTTGGGCTCCTTCTCCTTCTGCGGCAATCAATTGTTGCATCTTGCTCTCGCTCTGCGGCTGCAGCTGTGGCAACGAGGCAGACAAACGGCGTCGTCGCCTCGTTTGCTACACTGCTAAAAAACGAGATAAACTTCGAAAATATATAACCCATATAATAATTTTTAGAAAATTTAAAAAATTTGATTTTAATCGTTATAATGATTATATCTACAAAAATATATAAAATGTAAACATAGTAGTATGTTTTGAATCTCATTTGAATTTCGGTTTTTGTTTTTAGATTTCTATTCCTAACCGTTTTTATTTGATAGTGATCCTCCAGAAAATAAGTAGTTCTCTTTTATAGTACTAAATAGATTATTACTTTATTTTAATATTTCAAGACCATTTATTATTCTTCTCATTTCATCTAGTTTCCTTCTCTTTTATTAAAACATGTGTTATTTGAAAGCTTTTCTCTCAGTGCCTCCTGACCAGGTTGTGTCTCCTTGGCTTCCCAGCGGCCTGGGTAGGTGATATTGCCTTATCTGATGTGTCATTTCACTGTGTGCTTTTGCTGCTTCTGTGACTCTTTGCACGCGCATTGCGAGCCTTAATTTTTGGTCAACAGTTTTTTGCTTGTTAGCCAAGTTATGTGGAGACCGCAAGCGCTCCTCGGCGAAGCCAGGCCAAGCCAAGGGGAGAAGGCCAAAAAGAACGAAAAATCGTTTACCACATTGCCCAAATAATTGTCGTGTTGTGCTGGCGGATTCGTCTTTCGCCTCGTCTCACATTGCCAATTATGAGGCACGCTCCACGCGCTTTTGTTGCCGTTTTGTTGGCCACATCTAAGCGGTTTTGCGGGCACGCCTACATTCTGGCCACACTCCCACTTCTCCTGACTCTGGCTGCACTCCCACTACTTTGTGGCACCTTTCCACCTCACAATGGCCTCCGTGGCCCCGCTGCCATAACCATGTTTTCCTCGGAAAACCCAGCTTGTTTATCAGGCGGCGGGCATCGGGCAAAAAGCTCCTTCCACAAACCCGAAACCAAACACAAAAAGCAAAACCCAAACCCAAATGCCAATATCCCCGGTCTCGCAGCTCAACTACATTCGTGTTTATCAAAATGAAATGTAATGAAGATCTGCATAATATTTCCTGTTTGTGGAAAAAATGGTGGCAAAGACTATGAATTGATCCGAGAACAGAACGATGGTACAGTCAAGCCCAACTAACTGGGATCCTAAGTCTAGAAATCGGACTAGTTTTTAAAATTCTTCTTTGATAAAGGTGTAAAGGGGTATTTTTAAAGATGAGCTGGAATTACAAATTTATTCTTAATCAGTATAGTTAGTATAGTTTGGGAAAAAATTACTTAAACCTTATGTTTTTGTAGACTAAATGTTTTAAGGAATAAGTATACGTTTCTTCAATACCTATTGATTGAAAAAAAAATGACACGTACACCTTTGTACATATTAAAATAATACCTTTCATAGAAAAATAGTCCGAATTATTCTTGTATCCTTTTTATATTTTTTAAAAACATTTTTCAGCTACCCATTTATTTTGGTTTAACAACGACAATGACCAGCACTTTTTCAGTTTCCGCATCGAATGCAAATTAGTCAGGCAGAGATATTGCTACGATTCCTTCAGAAACAACGTGTGGCAGTCATAAAACATTTTGATCACAACAGGCGAGTTCAAATCTTGGCTTTCTGAGGTTGTGCTTTCGAACAATGGTAAGCCATCAAAAAAATGGGAATTTCGTTGTCTAATCAAACGAAATCGAATCGAATCGCAGTCGGCGATCGATCTTGTTCTACTTTTCGGGTCCAACCTTTTGTGCTTTTATTTTTCTCGATTTCTTTGGGTTTTTTCTCGGTTTCGGTGGTTTTTTAGGCACATTCCTAGAGGCCATTGGCTGCGGTGGTAAAAGTCATGCCCATTGTTCTGTGTGGCCCAACAATTAACATTTCCAGATCCGCAGATCGTGTGGGAGGCTGCTTGAGTAGATATATATATTTATTGATTTAGCTTTGCTATTAACAAATTTGTGGGCTAATTAAGAAGATGTCATTCCGTTGGCATTAGCATTCGATGCGAATTTTAAGCGTTGGCGTAGGAGTTCTGGTGTGGAATAACATTCACACAACATTTGTTCACAAATTATTTATTGTCCAGCCTTTTAGCGATCATTATTCTCGAACGTCTCCCTGGCTGCTGGAGCTTCTGGTAATATATGTAGATGCTCTTCGAAGTTGACAATATATAATTTAACCAGTGTTTGCTACTTTAAATGCGTGTTTTTTAAAGTCCACAATGTGGATCTGTTTTATTTATGTAATATTCAAGCCATAAATAATATGGGAACAGGCTAGTTGAAAGGAATTTCAAGATCTAGAAACTGGGAAATTGATACATCAGGTATGCCAAACTTTACGAAATATATATGCTTATTTCTTCGATTGGAATAGAATTCTCCTGCACACTATTTTTAATGCGTGCTCATAAGATTTAGGTTTATTCACATAAGGATTATTTCTGAATTTAAAAGATTGGAAGAACTTTAATATTGAAACAGGCTAGTTGAAAGGAATTTCGAGATCTTGAAACTGGGAAATTGATACATCAGGTATGCCAAACTATAGAACTGCAAACTATTTTTAATGCTCATGAGATTTAGGAGGATTATTTCGTAACTTAAGAGATTGGAAGATCTTCAAAAAGCTCTCGTGCAGCTGTCGCCGAATGTTCGCTTCTACTTTTTTGGCCCTTGGCTGGCAGACGTTCTTTGAAAGTGATACCACATACACACACTGATGGCAGCAGGTACACACAGATACTCAGATACGAACCCACACCAGCTCGTGTATTTGGTGGGGACGCGTCAAACACTTGAATGTGTCAGCCTTTAACACTTTTACAATTTGATTTGCGTTGTCTGCTTCCCAATGCGGCTGTCGTCCCGTCCTCAACCGCCTGCCAACCACTCTTTCCACTCATTTTGGACATTCGCCTCGAAGGTTCCCCAAATACGAACAGCATAAATATATGTAGATACTCGACGAAACTAAGGAATACTAAAAAAGCATAAAGAGTTCCCGGCTTTTATTTCGGTGCTCTTCCCCAATGAGCACTTCACATATGACGACCCTTTTCACTGGTCGCCCGAGATCCGAACCGTCGACTCTTCGAGATTGAGATCGTCGCTGTCTTTCTTTATCATTGGGCATCGGCATCTCTATCTGTAGCTCAAATGTCCCTCGTATATCAGGGTTTGTCGCTGGCTCTTTGTGATTGGGATGGAGATGGGAGCGTGACTTAAGTTCCTAGAGACCGTGGCACATTCAATAGATTTCTCGTAAAAAAATATGTAAAATATTTGAGAACATGGAATTCAAATTTTAATCTGACTTACAAAGAGAGAACGCTCTAGTCAAGTGCCTCAACTATCAAATACCCGTTACTCATCTAAAGCAAGCAGTCTCAAGCAGGGCATACGAAGCAGTCGCTTAAAATTGGCGCCATCTACCGGACATTTAATTTATAACACTGTTATAAGAAAAACCTATTTCCTGTCTGCTATCACGACTCACGCTCATCACTTGCGGAATACCTTATCGCGCATACTTTCTGATTTCGGGTTCCTGGCTCCGCGGTCTTCTGGTCGCTGCTGAAATTGTAGACAATACATATTTATCCGAAACGCGCCTCTTCACACTTTGGCATTTATCAGTCTGTCTGTCTGGTCGGCCCGTATTGAATTACATGCCAACGTGGCTGCTGACATATCATCATCATCAAGTGAGCGGCCGAGTGAGCATCCGTCGTCCCATCCATCCAATCCGTCTCCTCATACCATCCCCATCCCCACTAGAATCCCCATCCCCACTCCAAAGTCATCCAACGAAATTGCCGTCTCAGCGCGGCTGCATCAATTTCAGCGCTTTCGGGTGACATTATTCAATTTAAGTGCTTTCTATAGAATCTTCCCATAATGAGCATCATGATCATGAGGTTGCCCCGGTCGAAACAGGAAATCTTCAATTGCGAGTGGAGAATTCTTCTTCGCTAGTCGTTCGCCGACTCTGGGTCTTTGAAATCGAGAACTGCGCAAAACTCTGCGAACGTCATAGGCTGAAAAAAATAGGTTTATATATATTTATGTGGGACCACCCAAAATGCTGTCGTTCGGAAAAGCTGAAAACATAAGGAGCCAGAAATTATGCGGCTGCCTTTTTCAATTACAAATCAAACGTCAGTCAAAAGCTGAAGACTGCGCTGCGTTTTTGGCTTCAGCCAGTAGGAAAAATATTTGGAAAATCCATGCGTGCACATTCGATTATATAAATAATCATCATAGATGCATATGACTGCAACGAGAAACTCTGGGCGAGATCTCTGTGGCCCTGTGGGTCCGGCGAGCTGCACATTTCGCTGAAATAGCAAACAAACATCGAGGCATGAAGCCATAAATAATAACAAAAGAGGCCAGTTAACTGCAGTGCCGATATTCCAAAGCTATGAAATATGATCGTTTTGGAAAAGTTCGCCAAGTAAATATTTTTTGTACATGGTTCCGTATTTTGAGATCAATTAAAAATTTTAAAACATTTTTATTCTCTGAATTATTCTGTAGACCTCTACTTTCTTTTCACTTATGAAGATCATTTGGAAAAAATAATATAAATCAAGCAATCACTTGCCAGCTTCATTAGCGCATATCCTAGAAGTTGTTTCTCAAAACAAAGAGTTTCGTGGGGATTCCTGGGCAAAAGGTATGGATGGTGTTGCTGCTGCAGACAAATTGATGTGCTTCCAGCAATTTGTGGCTATTCTTTGCCGGCGAGATCATTATGCTGCATTTATGCCCAAATTGAAGTGAAGACCTCCACTTTCAGCCGACACCTGGGGGCCAAGCACAAACCGGCCCATTGACAGTGCTATTATACGATGAGTTTTCATTTCTCATCTTGTATCTCGCATCTCGGATCGGATCGGTTCTGGTCTGGCTGATCTGATATGGCCCCAAAGAAAATTAAAGCTGCATTGTGTGATGCGCGTTTGAGGAGCAAAGCAAAACGAAACGATATGATTAAGCAGAAAATAATGCACTGGGGGAAAATAATTGTAAAAGAAGCAAAAGAATTTTTATTTATTAATTACTGTAATATACCTACAAATAATAATAAAAAGTTCTAAGCAAATAATAAAATGTCGGGTAGATGGCGTCACTTTTAAGCGACTGCTTGGTTTGCCCTGCTTGAAACTGCTTGCTTTAGCTGAGTAATGGGTATTCGATAGTCGAGGCACTCAACTACAACGTCTTCTCTTGCTGTTAAATGGGTTATATCAAATTAAAAAGTTTTTGTTGATACCAGGTTCTATTTGTTTCATTAAAATGTTAAATTCCATTACTGATTGGCCAGAAATTGATTTTTTGGAGTGTGGAAAAGATGAGGCCCAGCTGCAATCAGCGGGCCAACTTGTTGTAAACAAATTGAAGTGGCACTCAGTGATCCCCCGCCCCTGCGCTCTTCCTCCTGCGTTGGCCATTACCGATTGCACTCGGGTTCAACCCTTACCCACTCCCAATCCCCGGGGATTGGGATCGGATTGTATGGGATGGTATGGTATGGCATGGCATGGGGACGTGCCTTCATTAGGCCATGCAGAGCGCGTAGGCAGAATGTGTAAACACACAGCGATTTCCATTCCGAATGCGTCTCGTGTGCTATGCGTAATTTTAATTGATTTCATTTACGCATTTTTGACTAATGTTCACACGCCGATGCATCGAAGACCCCCGACTGGCGGGGGGTGCAGCTCATTTAGCATGGACTCGGCGCGTTGATGGACAGAATCCAACTCCAAATGGCTGCATCGGGAATGTATTTTTGGCCCTGTCGTCCCACTCTCGTGCGCTCTCATGCGCCGTTCCCCCAAAAAAAGGAAAACCCGAGACTAAAAACGAGAAATCTCTAACATAAATTCTGCTTTGATCTATTTTTGAGTGGCCAATGCAACTTTGCTAAATTCCGTTCAGCAGAAGGAATATTTTAAATTTTTAATTGCCACCAGAGTGCGGGCGCACTCTGCGGCGACGACCCAGTTTCGAAAGTCTTTGCTGGCCAAAATCTCTCTAATGGGTTGGGGGACTCTTGCTAGGGGGTTCGAGCAGAGATCACTAATTTTGAGACACATTTTTTTATGTTTCACAATTTACAGATTTACTCTAATTAATGTGTGGGTGCTATTTTTAGAGATCATACATATAATCCTTGCACAATCACCCCCACTTTGTTAATTGCCCAAGTCTGCAATCGAAACTCCCGTATCACAACACTTTTGATTTCACCACTAAGATAGCTTTGGGGTTTTCTTCCCAGTTCTGCCATCAATCTCGCAGTTGACATCCACCAACCGTGAGCCAACGACAAACTGAAAGTAAACCTTCAACTTTTTGCCTGGCCCATCAATCAATCAGTCACTTAATATGAATATGAAAATATGAACCCGTACCCACACATCCATTGTGGGTTTATCTGGCGAGCATTCGCCCGCCATTCATTATTCATTGTGTGTTTTTCCTCTCACTAGCCAAGTTTTCTTATCTAAGGCAACAATGTTGGCCATGTTTTTGTTCGGGCTACCATAACTGCAACTCGAGTGGCGATTTTGCAGGCCTTTTTCGCGGCAAATGCACTACTTGAAATGTTTATAGGAAAATAGCGAACGGCTAAGCAAAGTTCAGTGAGCGACCGAACCCCTGGAAAGCCCAGTTACCCACAGACCACACCCAATTGATTTTCTCTCACTGACCATCGAAAAAATGCTTATATGGCACTGAAAATATTTAATACATTTAAATAATTGTTTTGAGGAGCAGGTTGTGATTTAATCATGAATGAATTTTATTTATCCACTTTTTAATAAAAACTTTTTATAGGACCTGTTTATGCCTTCATTAAAAGTGGGCTATATGGTCACACTAATCTCAAATATTTTTCTTCTTTATTTATTTATTTTTTTTTTTAAGATTTAAATTAAACCTTTATAAAGGTCCAAGTCCATATTTTATAATGTTTATTATGGTTAAATTATACATATTTCTTACCATCTTCATAATTTCTGTTTAGTTTTTGGTCTAGTGTCATAAAGGCTTAACAGATTCGCCGATTGGCTGGCAGTCATTCAATTCATTGGCAATGCAGTCGGCATTTGCTTTTATTTCTACGTAATTGCGAATCTTTTGAAGCGATGCGAACTATATCATCGCAGTGCTAGTACATATATCGTCCTACCCGTATGCATATTGATTGATAGCCAATTTGCACGTGCTCCAATTTGTGCCCGGGGTTTGGTTATTGTCGCCATGTTCTGCCCATACGAAATCAGTTGCTAGCACCTTGCCTCTTACCCCTTTCCATGGGTTCTTTGGCTGCACCCACATGGATTGTCACGTTTATGCTTTGTTTTGGTTCTGCGGTTCTTGGAAATGTGCCGAACACAAGAGCCGCAGGTTTTCCACCCAGCAATTTGCAATCTTTGATAGATGGCTTATGTAACTGCCACAAAGAGTGTGGGGCACCACAGCACTAAGGTGGCGAAGATATTAGACGCGTCGGGGGAATTACGTAGTTCAGTCTGCGAAATGGAGTCGACAAGTGCAAGGCACTCAATCAATTAGCGATAGTTGAGCCACATGGGTCGTGTTGGGGTTTTTATCAATGCTTCGGCTTACTTCGTGCTTGCACTGGAAAATAACCGAAATATGGGTTTACTATAATGACATGGCTAAAGATATAACTGGGAAACCCGTAGAAATAACATTTTTCAGGGAGTACTTCAATTAATATATCATATGTTGAAAAATTCTTTATAAAAAAAAGGTTTAATAATCCAAATAGATCATTTTTTTCACTTTTTTAAAGAGTGTACCCAAATAACGCCATAATATACGACTCTATTCATGTTACGCTAAATTTTTATTGAGTTCCATTAATTTACGACTTTCCTATGGTTGTAATTAAGATAATCCTCGGCTCGCTTTCGGCATTTCCCGCTCCATCTCGCCATGAATGGCGGCTTTTTATCGGACCTGCACTCGCATAACTCATCGTTTCGCGTTTTGACAGATTCGGAATGAAATCGCGACTTTCCTCGCCCACCCAACACGCGCGTGCGATTTCAATTGCCCGTCGAGTGGCACACATATATGCATATGTATGTTTTTCCTGCTCTCGAAATGGGACGCATCATAAATAATAACTAATGTTTTGATAAGCCCCCAATGAGCGGGGACCACTTTTTGTTTATCAAATTACTCACGAAGTTTGCTCATTAATTTTGGCAAAACCAGAGGGGGGGAGAAGCTAAAACACCTCTGGTGGAATATCCCCCTTCGCTGAGACAGCGTCTGAGTCGCTTCCGCTGATTCCGCTCTGAAAGTCGCCCAGTGGGGCTTTAGCACCTCTCCACAGACAGGGGGATCTCTCTGGGTTTCGCGTGGGCTTTGAGCCGGGAAAGAAGTCAACGTCATGCGCAGAGGACTGTGGCGTGCAGACGACAGAACTAGTCGTAATCTCGGCGAGCTGTCAAACAGTATCTTAAAGATGCCTCTCCCCTGACTACTTGGCAACTGGTTCTGATCGCCGTCTGCGAAGGCACTAAATTCTGAGGCCTTTTGACCAAGTTTATGACACACGTTTAGCTGTCCACTTGGCCCACGCTCATCCGCTCGAGCAGCAGGAAGAGAGTTGTCCGTTCTCCCCCTAAGTTTTCTGCTCCAACTCCCCCCTTTTGCTCCTCAAAATGCCGCACTCTGTGTTTTTGTTTTCAATTAAGATCTCGTATTTCAGGCGCCCGACAAACGCGCAATTGTTGTTGTTAAATTATTAATTGACATTTGCCTGGCGCCACAGAAGAGCAACTGAAGTGCCAACCGACTGCCACCCGCTCTCCCTTTTTTTGTTTACAAATTAGTAACACAGTTTTTCAATTTACTTGAATCTCTGAATTGTTTTCTCTCTGCCTTTTAGGTGAATTCAGTGCGAATGTTCAGCCAGATGTCGAAGCGATAGCCGCCGCCGCCCTGAGCGGCATGGAAATGGGATATGGATATGGATCTGAACCAGGATTAGAGGGTTACGAAGAAGCCGACAACGAGAAAAGCAAGGCCATGGAAAATGGTAAGTCTGGAAAAAGTCTAGACATGGTCTAGTATTTCACAATAAAATCTAGGCTTATGATTTGGGAAGTCATAATATAGCGTTGGTACCATAACCTCATCTCATAAATATTTAAGATTAGACAGTCCAAAAATTACTAAAGTTCAAAGAACTCTATTAGAAAGATCACCAGCAATCCCATGTTTTGAGTTTGGCGAGCGTAGTTCAACATCCTCGATAGTATAGTGGTTAGTATCCCCGCCTGTCACGCGGGAGACCGGGGTTCAATTCCCCGTCGGGGAGAGATGTAAAACATTTTTTTTTTATTTGTTTAATTTTTATTATTTTTATATTTTGTTTAATATTGGTATAAATAAAGATTTACTTTTTTTGGTAATATATCGTTACATATTACCAAAAAAATTAAATCTTTATTGTTACAATTTATTATAGATAACCAATATATTATCTTAGTTAAAACCAAAATATGGCTTACTCGTAACCTACCAAAATATTACTGGTACATAAAAGGCTTTACATCGAATCCTTTAAAATAAAATAACCCCTCTTTCTGACGGCAATAAAGCACCTATAAAATATCTTAAATTTTACTGATGAAAAAAAAAAATCACATCTCCCCGACGGGGAATTGAACCCCGGTCTCCCGCGTGACAGGCGGGGATACTAACCACTATACTATCGAGGACGGTGAGCGACGCACGCCAAATGCGGCATACGATTTTCGTTAGATTCCAGTTCGGTTCCGTATGTGGAAGACCTTCCCTTTGGTCTTCCGCTTGTGGTAAAGTTTTGTTTCAAAATATATTTATAGAGCCCATGCAGCCCAGTCACCCTCGATAGGTGTTAATATGGGGGAATACTTAATGCGTTTACAAATTATGTTTGACGTGGCAGAGGAGACTCTGTGTGCTTCATAACCCCATGTGTGTGGGTAGGTTTATGCCCAGCACTGCGTGTAATTATAATTTATCGTTGTTGAAATTCCATAAAACTTTAACACCTCACCTTGGGACCGTGAAGTGCAGCAGAGAGGTGGAAAAAAGAACCGAAGCGAGCCTGAGATAGAATCGAAAATGAGTTGGTGTCTGGTTAATTGCACTTTGGTTTTTGATGAAGAGGAGATTATGTGGTGGTGTTAATGAAGAGCTGCCAGGCCGATCTGCTTTTGGGCCTTTTCGTGTGTGTATCCATGGGATTTGAATCCATTGCAAAAGTGTGCAGGAATGGAACGAATTCCGAGCATTTTTCCACATGTTGCTGACAACATGAAATGTCTTTGGTTTATTTTTATACACACCCAATAGCACACAACACAATAAAGTGTCGCCCACGTTGACACAAATTTTGTGGTACAATACGAAAATTTCCATGCTGCAGATACAGATACACAGATACTGGTATCCATGAGATGCCAGTGGACAGTGCTACCGGCCGAGAGAAAGAAACAGTCAAGGAGAAGATACAAAAAAAGGACTGAGAACAACCGGGTAGCATTGCCTGACTTTGATTTAGGGCCCAGCCACACTCCAAGTGACATCTTGGACCTTTCCCGAGATCCCGAGACCTTTGTGTTCCGTCTGATCTCTGGTGATTTCTGGTGATTTCGTTGATTGGGAGCCTGTTGCGCACATCTGTTGGCCATGTTGCAGTGACCCGAGGGTTTCCTCTCTCTCTCTTTCTCCCCCGCCGTCTTTGTGTATCTAATGCTCAGTTCTAACAATAAATCCAGAGATACAGTCAGATTCGTTACAGATACAGATACATTCGGCCCGCCACTTTGTCTGGCCTTTTTCCCTGGGAGTGTCGGCCCCGTTTTGTGTTTATTGTACGGCTCGAATAGTGTTCCCCCGCCCTCCTCCGTTTTTCACACGAAATACTCGAAAATCCAACATGGATTTTCTATTGTCTGGAGTCCAAAATAAATACGTATGCCTGGCCAGAATCAACCTTTGGCCCCCGCATTTCCACTCAAACGCTGGGGCAAACAAACTTACGAGTACAGTGCAGTGCTAATAGAACGAACAAACCGAAAGGCTTTTTAGCACAGGTGCTAATTGGTCAATGCAGCAAATCCTCGCGTCCACTTGTTTCCCCCATTGCGCAAATTAACACGGATCGCTCAGAAATTTCGCGCTAGAGAAACTTTCAGAATTCTGCCTCTAATCAATTGCGATCCACAAAAGTCATGGACTCTGCACATTCCACTGTCAGTTTCTCAAGCGTGGCGGACCAGTAAAGATATAATGATTCCTAAGTGGGCGTAGCTTTTTACGGAACTTGAAAGTCAGTAACTTGTATAGTAAGCATTAAAATCCGATTGCCGATGTTTTGATTTACTAAACAAAACTGTTTATAAATAAATCTGATTCTTGGAAGGTTATCAAAATATTTGATATTTGGTTTATATTTCTGGCAACCTGCCTCTTTGTGAATCATATACTTTAGTCCATGGGATCCATTAGCTTTTTATTGTTTCAAAAAATTCTGGGAACAATACCCATTGACTTTATGGCCGATATGTGCGTATAAAAACACTCATGTCTTATCTTTAAAGCTGAAAAGAAAGCAAAATAAAGTTATTTTTACAAAAATGTATCTCTATAAAAAGATACATATATTGAACTCTTTTAGTTGCTCTAACGAATTAAGTATAAATGGTATGTTGCTACCCATTAAACTCAATTGATGGCATCCCCAGATCCAACTTGATTTCTCGGCTCCTCTCGAGCCAAGCAGTTGCCCTCTGGCCGAATGGAACCAGTCCCTTTGGAAGTCTCCTCCTCTGTCTTCCCCTCCTCCTCCTCCTCCTCCGGTTGCCTGTCTCTGGTGCAGCCTCTCAGCGTCTGGCTGTGCACCGCATGACTCCTACACTTGAGAAATCACACCTCGGAGGCACCAGCAAGCAGTAAGCAGCAGCCTCATCCACAATCCGGGCATTTAGGAAGCTGCGGATCTGGAGCTGGGGGCTCCATCCAGAGATTTTGACTAGACAAAAGCAGAGCAGACCCCGAACCAGATCGAAATGAATTATGGCCGCGGGCGTGATAATAAACGAAAGATCACCACTGGGACTCGAGTGGAAGTGCACGAAGAGAAAATTTTAAAGAAAAAGTGTTCTAAACATAAGAATGAAAATAGAAAGAATTTATCTTAAACAAATTATATTAAAAAATACTTAAAAAATATAAAAAAATATGGTTCCCTTGATAATATTGTATAAAAACCATTGTAATTTTATGAGTTTTTTTATAATTATAATTTTTTTAAGCAGGCGGAGGTGGATGTGAAAGTTCGGGGGCATCAATTCTGCCGGGTGTTATCGCAATCTATAAATGAGAAAGTTATGCGCGGATCACAGGGGTCGTTTGGGTGGCTCAAATGCGTTTTTAATGCCAGGAGTTACCTGAAGAAAGCCGAAGTGCTAAGCGCTGCTGATTTCCACAGGTAGAAGAATGGAAACCTCAGAGTCTAGGCCATAATTAGCAGCGACTACTGTGCGGCTAATGAGTCCGCAGAGGCTGGAAAACTGATATCTCGGGGATGCAATTGGTATCTAGGCATCTGGGCATCTCGGGGGATAGATACTATGGATGCGCTCGGGAGAACAGGAGGCGGTGTACTATTAGTTGGCAATGGTGTTGCTGTTAATCACACGTTGGCCCGCTAACAAATTCGACCAAAACTGTTATTATTCCCGGCACATATGTGTGCATGCATGCAAAGGGCCCTGCAATTATGTAGGCGATTCCGAATCCCCTATTCTCCCGATACTTCCCCCCATTATGTACTCCCCATCTAGATATGTCAGTTATAATAAGCAGCTAAAGAAATACGAGCACGAACAACAACAGCAACAACACAGAGATGCTAACTCAAAGATCAAGATACACACGCACACACCTTTGTGTGTATAAAAAAACTTGAAATTCAAGTGAGAGCGCAAAAACAAGAACAAATGCAGAGGGAGAGAAAGAGAGCAGAGAGTATCTTTGGCACTCTCGCGTTTTTAATCGCTAGCAAGTCGAGATACTGTGCGTTTTTAAACGCCCGAAAGCAGCACACTCACGCGTTTTCGGCCACGCTCTCTCTTTTCTTCACCCTCCCACTCTCTCTCTGCGAGAGCCGCCTGCTCTCTCCCCTCTCTTTTTCGGGTCTACCAGCAGCGGCGATTTCAACTGTTGCACATTCGCCGTTCCGTTCTCCGCGAGTCGTGACGTATCCAGCGGATTGTTGAAATAAACCACATTTGAGATACAATCCAGAAATCGTCGAATTTTGTTCACGCGCCTCCATGAAAAGCAAATATTTTTGAGTTCATAAAAAAAAAAACCTGGTGACTAGGCACAAATTTTGTTTGCTACAAGATAAACCAAAAATATAAAAGTGATTTAAAGGCTGTATAGCTAAAGATTTAAATAGAAAATTACCCAAAAATATTTCTACGATTACAAACAAGTGCCAAGTGTCGACAATCAAAGTGGTGTAAACATAAATGAAAACGACTAAACACAGGATATGCCTTAACCGGGGATTGAGTTTCACCTGATTTGTATTGCCACCTTTCGTATATAATTATAATCAACGTGATCACGCGCTCACACCAAGCAAGCCAAAGCTGCAGCCAAGCAAAGGCTCTTCGCAAAGGAACGAGAAGACAGAGCAGGATCGAGTTTTTTTCCCTCTTATTTTTGGCGAAACCCATAATTTCGCTCTCTGCTTCTTCTTCGCGGGCTCCATGGTGTCGCCGGCTTGACCGCCGCCTGCCTGCCTATAAACAAAGCCAAGACCCGAAGACTCGACGACTCGGAGACCCCAACTCCAGAGAAAAGCAGCCCAAAGACTCTGCGAGATACAACGAATCCAGTTCTCCTGGTGCTTTTGTTTTGCTTTTGTTGCCCTGCCTCGCGTTTATTGTTTTGCTGCACAGCCCCGGAAAAGAGAGGGGGGACTCCAGAGGGGGGAAACTGGCCCCAAAACACCCGGGATCCCGATCCCGATCCACGTCTATAAAGAGAAGGAAGGCCAGCAGAACAAAAAAGCAGCCAAGAACGACTAAGTTGCATTGCAGCCGCGCCGCCGTATAAAAATCATCAGCATTGTTGTTGCTGTTGTTGCTGCGCCTCTGGCCCACGTCGTTGCTGTTGTTGTTGCTGTAACCATCAGACATGGCGCCGAAATCCAGAAAGAAGAAGGCTCATGGTAAATATTAATATAACATTTCTTTGCTTTTTTCTCTCGTGCACCTTGAAAATCAGGGGAAAAACAATTCTACCGGGTTTCTATTGGGGTATATTAGTTGTGGGGCAAGAAAAAAATCATAGGAACTCTCTAAAAATATATATATTTGATCATATCACTAAGGTATAAGATTACAAATGGGTTTAGTAAAGAATTTTTAAGCAACATTGCACGAAAAACAGATAACCCGGGTTTCTATTGAGCTATATTAATAGTGGGGTAAGGAAAAGATCTAGGAACTCTCTAAAAATATATATATTTGATCATATCAGTAAAGAACTTTTGAGTAACATTGTATGAAAAGGATTTCTAAACAAAGGCTACAAATTGGACTAAAAATACCGCAATGACACTACGGCTTCCTAAGACCTTAATCTCCCTGTACACAGGAAAAAGTCCAAAACAATATCATTTTGATAAGGTATACTCAATTTTTAAATATTTATTATCACATCATGTTAGTATGACAAAGATAAGAGTCTTTGTGATAAAGATAAAAACACCAAGCTGATAAAAAGCGTACAACAATTTATAGATATGGTAATTGTATTAAAAACAACATCATAAAAGATTTTTTTTTAGTTTTTAAATGAATTTAATACTTTATTTTCGTAAAGGCTTAATTCCACAATTAGAAGCTATAAAAAACCGATACGTAAAAGGGCTTTTAGCTGATACTATTAAATACAAACCCGATTTTTGCTTTATCATGATCCCCAGAGCTGTAAAAAAATAACTACCAGCTTAGTTGGAAAATGAAAATAAAACGAGTGAGCTTACCAGTTCAAACCCATAAAAGTAGTATTTATTTAATTATTGGCTCGTAAAAAGAGGAGTATTTACAATTCGATTGGTTTCCTCTAGCACCATTTATCTTGGCAATTGGCTTTTGCCATTTATAGTTTCAGTTGCGATTCTCTGGGAGATTTTCCCCGAAGCTTTCTCTGCGTCTCGGCCTGGTCGCTTATCGGCCAGTGGATCGGCGGACATGGCCATCATCATGGTAGTGCCATTATCATCGGCTCATGATCATGGTCTCATAAGTATGCAGCGCTCATATTACAAATCTCTGGGCATATCCTGTTGTGTCCTCGCCCCTCCTCCCCTCCATTTCAATTGAAATTCGTTTTCTAATTGCGTTCTGTTGTTCGGCTCTCTGGTTCTATGCCAAGTGTGTCTGGGATCGGGTCTCCTGGCCAGCCCAAGGAGATTCCGTCGGCTTAAAATATGCGACGTTTCTCCGCTTCTCTCTGGAGTTGTGCATGTTTTTCTTAATTTTTTATGACCCTGAGCAGGTAGAACCAAGCCAAAAAGATTGAAAAACGAACAAACAATACGAAGAGGAACACAGAGAACCACAATCCGGGCACCCCTTACTCAAAGAGTGGATACCCAAAAACGAAAAAAAATAACACCGAAAAAAAGGGAGAGAAAAAGATCAGCTGTCAATTTTATGGGTTCCCCTTTCTGGGGTGTTGTACGCACATATTTTATGCCTTTTTCCGTGCCCAACTCTGTTGTCATTTCATTTCATTTGCCTAGATTATTTTGATATGCATCTGAGCATTTGATTTGGGCTTAGACAGCCAAATGAATTTTACGACCGCGCGTGGTAGATACACACTGATATAATCCCCCTTTATCCTCTCAGAGGCAACACATTGTTTGATCTTTTAATAACTCTGATAATATTCAGTCAGAAGTCTTCTATTAGTTTAGTATTTGCCAGTAATCATGGCCAACCATAAAAATCTAAGCAATTAATGAATACCATTTAAAGCAATCAACCTGAAGCTGAGAATTCAATAAAATATTATTAAATTATCACATTTTAAATGAAAATCCCCATGTTATTTCAAAACATGTAAATCCAGATTACCATAGCACTTAGGCTATTAAAAGCAATCAAGCTTATTACTTTTAAATGACCATGAATGTTTAGTTTTTATATCAATGCTATAAGTTATGGTATAGATAAAAATCAAGTCTATAGGATATTTCAATAAATATTTAAAGTTACAACCTCTGTTGATTTCTAAATTTCGTTATATTTAAAAATTCCATATATATTTTTTAATATATATTATTTTAATATTATTTATGCTGCTTTAGAAACGCCTGCCAATCGTCTGGGCATCCGTCCAGGTGCAGATCTCTCTGCCTGTGTGTTTGATTTGCTTTGTGCAGTCACATTCCCAGTCTGCTGGGTTTCTTAATAATAAATTCGCCACGGGGGCTCCCTAGTCCCCTGGTCAGTCGGTTGCGCGCCCATGACAAATCGCAACAAAATGCCAAACAACAGACAAACAGATAAAAACCTTTGAAAGCGCAGCAAATACGAAAAACACCTTTTGATGTGGGCATTGTTGCAGTCACAGTCGCTCAGGAAAGACAAAGGCTCAAAGGCACACCCACACGCCGCAGAAACGAACGTCTCGCAATCGAGTAGTTTTCCCCGAAAAACCTTTCAGGAAAAGTCGGCATTTGATTGAAACGGTAAGCTCCGCTGGACAGCGGAGACCCAGTTCCACTTCCATCATCATGCCAAGTGCAGAGCTGTCATGATTCTGTACGTCGATGGAATCGAAGCACTCGATGTGGTTCATTCGTACCGCCTCAAAATGGTTCGTGGAATCACCTAGCCAACAAATTGTGCTTTCCAACTGATACGGAGCGACGAGGCGGGCTGATAAGAGCGTGCAAGTGTGCGTTTTGGGGGGCAGTAAATACTAATTCCCAGGTATATGACCGCCCAACCGACAGGCCGCTGTTTTAGGGTCGTCTAGGTTTGGTATTTGGTAGTTCCCGAGTTCCCGAGCTTCCAAGCTAATCTTATCAAGTTTGTCGTCTGCCGCCTGCTCGCGTAAACAAACAAAAATAGTTATAATAATAATAATAAGCGCGAAGCAACACAAAAACCAAATAAATAGTATGGACGTCAAATACATAAGCGCACGTTTCTTTTTACGACGAGCGTGTGGCTGCATTTCGAATGCGTTTTCCTAGCGTTTTTAGCCGCCCCAGTGCTTTAGCATATCGAATACTAATTGTTAGCCTGGTGTCGAACATATATTTAACTTATTTATTCGCTGCGGCCAGCACTTTTCGCACACACACATTTCCTCGGCGAAATTGTATTTTTAACTTTTGGGTTTAAATGCCAACCTGTCGATTTTCCCGCGGCCGAATGCACACACGCAAGAAGAAGGGGGTCATTGATTTGTCGGGCCTTCCGAGCGATGCGTTCTGAGCGATCAGCAGAAACCGCCGACTAGACGTCCGTCGCGTCTTCAGACGGAACAAGGCGACACACTGGGCCATGTCTCTCAGCTACGTGGATTCGCCTCAAATCAGCGATTACCCCGGCATTGACTTGGGCAGCGGACAGCCGCGACTCATGATCTTCAATTTGAATACAATAATTACAATGAAAAGCTGCTCATTTGAGATGCGCTTATCAGATGGGAGATTAACGAATTGTTCTCGGAATCGCAAATGGCGGGGAATTCGAATAAAACCTGATTTACTGGGGCCACAGCTAAACGTTAGAGTGGCATATGATACGTGAGTGCTGTACTTCCTTTATAGAGGTGCATTATTTACAAGTGTGAAGCGTGCATTTCAGATTCGTTCTGAGAAAATTGCATAACAAACGGGGAAGTTTGTATCGCGTAGAAAAGGAAATATATTGTAGAAGCCAAAAGAACATTTTATTACTATTTATTATAAAATATAAGAGAGAGATTAGTTATGGGGAGGTAGGCATGATAAGAACCTAATTTATGGAACCTATTTAAAGTTTGAAAATATTTTCTGCTTTAAGAGGTAGGACTTCCCGTCACCCTGCGATTAACTGCAGATTATTCCATTAATTCTTAATCAAATATCACCACTCAATTGAGTGATGTTTGCTCTGCTGCGGTTCGAGTGCAGCGTCCGCATATCCTGTTTTGGATGCGGATTGGGATCAGCCGATGCGATCTGTCGCCAGCGTGTGGAGCACACATGTGTGTGCCTCTCGCAGGGCGCGTGAAAATGACGATCGAGGCGAGGCAAATCCATCCGTCCTCCAACCATCGCAGCCATCCAGCCATCCATCCAACCGAGTTACACACTCCGCTCCTCCTTTCCGTTCTGCACCGGGAAGATGCGGATATGCTGAATGCTGAGTAGGCGGCAGCTGCTGCTGTTTGTCAAAACATTGGCATGGAATTTCGCTGTGGGGCCCGGCAAGTGAAATGATATGTATCTGCCAGCCACACATATGTGTGTATGCCTCTCGTGCGCATATGTAAATGCAGTTTCCTGCCGGCCAAAAAAATAAACTCCATTAGCAAGCAACTACAGGCATGGCCTCATCCCCATTCTCATCCCATGAATTCCGCTTAATTTCGTTGACGATTAATCAAAATCAAATAAATGCAAGTAACTTGGCTCCCTCACTCCATCTGTATTCCCTCCACCATCCATACTTTCTGAACTCCTTGGCTAACTGCTGCTGGCCGTTGGCTGATGATGGATTTCGTGATAAATGAA
Organism: Drosophila mimetica; assembly: GCA_037075245.1. Taxonomy (NCBI): domain Eukaryota; kingdom Metazoa; phylum Arthropoda; class Insecta; order Diptera; family Drosophilidae; genus Drosophila; species Drosophila mimetica. Next base: position 1,156,483 of record JBAMCH010000007.1, read on the forward strand.
GTGAAATTTGAGTGGATTTTATTCCATTCTCGGGTTTTTGTTTTTTTCGGTTTTTTTCTGCTGTGCTCCATACAAACGCGTTAAATGCTTGAAACGATTATCTCGGGTCTGCAAAGGGGGCCCAGCTTTATGATGATTTACATGTGTGTACAGGCCTACAGTGGCGGTCGAAATTATCATCTTTTTTATAATTGTTGAAAACTTCTGAGATGGCAAAACAAAGTATTTGTAATATAAAGTTAGGTTTAAATGGTAATGTTGACTATAATAATAATAATATACGCTATACTCAGTAATCTTAAATACTCACTACTCAGTTAACCCCTGTTGTAAGCAGTACATTCAGCCGTAAACCTCCGTTATTTTTATGAGTTCCCTGTAGCTGTTTGACTTATGCAGGATTACCATGATATCTGTTCTCCCCCAGCCATAAATTTACGACTCCAGCTGCTTCACAAGGTCATTGTGCCACATTCTTTTTTAGAACATCTTTCTAATCCTTTAGAAATTAACAGTTCCCCGCTAAGTTTGTCAACCCGTTTAGTGCTGCTAATTGCCAGAGATACCTATATGCTCTGCTAGTCCCGCTCTGCTGGTCGAAATTTCATAACTTTTATTGGACCCACTCACCGGGTTTTGTTGTTGGTAGGTAAATGTGTCGCACAGACAGCACGGCGGCATGTTTATTAGACTGCAAACACAACGGCAACAACTGTTGTTAGCCGCACAATGAGAATCGCGAATCGAGAGCCAATGACAACGCACATTGGCACGAATTGCTCATTTGGCCGTATGTGCATATCGTATAAAATAATATTGGTATCTATACGTGTATTTTTCTATACGAAATTTGCATATTTTCGGTGTCTGTTAGTCTGCTGGCTGAGATTTATATACGCTTTCCTGTCTATTAAAAGCCTGCACACGTCATGCTGTCGCCGGGGCAGCCTTAAAAGGCAGCGAGTGGCCGATCGCCAGTGATTTTGATTCATCATCAGGTGACCAAAAAAGCGTAACAATAATGGCCAGCAGTCAAACAGTCTGGCCAGCAGAGGAGGTGGCGAGGAGCAACATGTTGCTGCTGCAGTAGCAACTACTGCCTCGGCAGTAGCAGCAACAGCAACATGTTGCTGGTGAATCGATTCGGACTTGCTGGTCTTTTTTGTATGCGAAGCGGACTGTGGCCATAAATCGAATTGACATTTTGACGCGACTTGCATTGGTTGTTGCTTGGCTGGCCCACCCACATGCGTCTTAAGTCTCGTATGCAAAGTCCCTGCTCGGGCGCCAAGCGATGATTCATCAGCGATTGCTGCTGGACATTCGTCGTGGCTTCCTTTGCCATCTGGCAGTTGTAAGACTCTTTTCAAAGGAAAATTTGGAAGATTCACCAACTTCTTCCCAAGTCCAGCGTTCAAAGAGTCCCTGTTCGGGCGCCAAGTGTAGCCTGAGTTTCTTTGGCAATTATAAATCTCTTCTCGGAAGGAGTCTCGTTGCCAACAAATCGCAGACGACAAATGCGCAGACAGCTTGACTTTATTTTCATGCCGCCTAGCTATGGCCATTATAGTATACTATATATACAATGTCTGCGTACAAGTTTATTTCTAGCCAAATAGCATTTGGTATTTCGTCTGGCAGGCGCATAAATTTCGATTTAGAAACAAAAAGAGCGAAACATCCAAGACCACGACGACGACTAATTAGTCGCTCTGTTGTTTTTATTTTAATTTTGACCCAGCCACTTGGACGAAAGACAGCGACAAAGTCAGCTCCTCCAATTCGCTACTGTGGAGTGAATCGTCTGATCGGATCACAGATCACAGATCCCAGCTTGAGTGACTTTTGGCTAACGCCTCCTACTAATTAGCATTCGAATATCCAATTCCAATTTCGATCTTTCGGCGATCGGCGATCTGCGAGTGATGATTGCCAATCATCGTCTCAATATCAATATTAATGTCGTTGATCCCCCGATTCTGTTTGCTCATTTCGATTTCTTGATAAAATCGCAATAAAAATTGTATCAGCTGCCGCTGCTGCTGCTGCCGTGGAATTATGCAAATTGAGTTTTATATATACCTTTGTCGCTCGATCGGCAATGCAATGTCGGCCATTAAAGTCGCTGGCCGATAAGATTTTTATGTGGACAGATGATGGTTTTATTTGTGATTTTAATTTACCCATTCATTGATTACCTTCAATTGCTAATTTATTTTTCCGCTTCCTTTCGTTTCAGGTAAGTTCGAAAGCGACAGTAAAGGAAATATCTCAGAGGCGATTAAAGAAAACGTGTCGGGTAAAGATTCAAATATGATTTTAGGATATGTAATACTGTTGTATTTCATTCAGCAAGGGAAGACAGAATGAATATTTAGAAAACTATAAAAAAAACCAACTGAAGACGAAACCTCAAAGCACTTAGTGTGCTTCCAATTATTTTTATGAAAATTCTATTTAATGAATTACTCACTCTCGATATTTTCGCTCGAGTCGCTGGCGATTTTTGCGCGTTTTTAAACGCCTGGGTGGTCCACCAGTCGCCATTTAGCCACTTGCCAGCTGCTGCAATTTTTCATATTTCTGTGTGCACATGTACTTTTTGCGAGTGTTTTTTCGTTTTTTTTTTTCGTTTTTAATAATTTGCGGCTGCAATTAAAAATCATTAAGCCAAATCAGCGCGGTCTGCCCGCCGGGCTCTCTAATTAAAGCTGATTGTGTTGATTCGGCTGCCGTATGCAGAGGGAAATTGGCTGAGAAAAATATAGGAAAATTATGCACAATCGCAGATGTATGTGCATACATGTGAATGCTGCAATTGTTTCTAATTGCCGGAGTGAAAGAGAGGTCGGATTGGGGGAGAGTCCATAAGCCAAATTGTGTCAGACGTAAATCTGTGACCATTAGCCCCGACCATCTGCTCATTGGGATCGAGTTTTCAGTTTTGTTTAGGATTTGTTAAACTTTTCTGTTAGCGTTTCATTCACAATTTCCACGCGACTTCGAAGAGACAAATGCCAAATAGAAACACACACCAAAAAATAAATATAAATAGGCACACCAAGCATTAATTATAGCCGTTTATAAGGAAAAATCGTTTTAAAAGTTGTCATTCCCAAGCGTGGAGTGTGCAAACACAGCAGAAACAACAACCACAGAGGCTTGGCAACAACTGCCACAAAACCCGTTTACCTTCGCCATCATTCTTTTTTATTAGGAAAACAAACGATTTTGTTTTGACTTCGACTTTGGGCCAAAGTCTTTCGCAGCCTCTTTCTTTCTAGCCGATGATTAATTCGCCTTTGAACTGTGTATCCCATTTTTGGGCTGTTCTCTGAGTTTGGGATGCGATTCCCACAAGGATTTAGAGAACATAAATTGTTGACCGCGTTGCCCACACCTTGGCATGAATTCCTATTTCCAAAGAAACTGATTTGAATGATAGTAATTTGATTTCTTGGAATCTACGAAAGCTCAAAGCTTGAATCACTTTCCGCATGACAAATTCGCCAAAACGAGTTGGAGATAATTTATTTTTAATTTAGTTGAAACTAACACATAGATTAAAGATTTTAGTAAAAATTAATTAGTTGAGAAAATAACAAACAATGAAAGCCTAATTGAGCTCTCAAACTTTCTTCGAATAACTGGGTGTATTCATGATTTTCGCAAATGATTGTATGCTAATATCCACACAAAACTGCCATGTGGGCATGGGCCATTGGCAATCCATAAGTCATTGTTCATTGGAGGGCGTATGCAAAGCGAAATGGGAAGAAAACAATTAATTGCTATTGATTTACGGGGCGTATGCTTGATTTATTTAGCAATCGCTTGACCAAAAAGCAGGCGGGCAATCATTTCTCTTTGTGTACTCGAATATTTTATTTATTGCCCACATGCGCGCCGCACAATAGAAGACCCGAAGCCAATGGATAATGATGACTTCATTGCCAATGTTGCAACCTCATCAGCGGAATAATCACAGTAGCTATTGAAAGGAAGCTGGAGCCCGCAGGCGAAACGTTTAAAATCCATGTGGGCTACTGTTGGTTATTGAATTCGCTGGCATAATGCTGATGCTGTGTAGATAGAAGTAATTACTGATTTTAAAGCAGCTAGTTTGGGCCATCTGATTTGAGATACTGCTAGCTGATTCTGGCTGAAAAGCCAGCTTTGTAAGCTTTTGTTTTCTTAACTGTCGTTGTTATCTTCTCTCTCTCGAAACCCGGCTAATTTATGCAGCGCTCTATGCTTTGCATTTCAAGCAGTTTCCTCCGCTCGATCACATGTCCACCAAACTGGTATACATGGTGTATATGGTATATACGGTGTGTTGTACATAAGACAGTGTATACCCACTATGTGGACCCGGATGTCTCGGTCTGTGTGTGCGCCTCTCTAATGCCACTTCAATTTGCGGCTAATGTAGATTGAGATGCGATTTATGCAGATTATGCAAAGGGCGGTCCATTCAGCCAACCGGAGTGTAGGTGTCTTCTGAAGTCGAGTGGTACTTCCCCTCTCCACAGAAGCTTTCGGCATCATCCACGTCCCCAGCATCCGGCTGCCCACGCACCGAAAATAAGAAAGAAAAAACTCAAAACTAGACAGACATTTTGTTTAGCATTTTGTTGTGCCAACTGTCCCATTTGCTCGGCGCGACTCGCTCCTCCTCCCTTTTGGATATTCCCTCCAGAGCCCACGCGGTTCGCTGGCGTTTTTTATCGCCTAGAAGTCGCGTCGCCTGGGCGTTTGTGATTTAATTAAAAATATGCGACACTTAATTAAAACGCATGCGACGCAAGAGACACTTGCAAATATTTAGAGAGACTGCAGCGCGTTTTATTAAGAATTTTGACAGCCTTTTGATTAAGAGCCCAGCCGCCCGAGGCACTTCGCCATGGCAGGTTCGCCGCAACGCCCACGATCTCCGCGGAGATCGGGGCAATCTCATACATAGCATGGGAAATAACTGGTTGGTTGGCTGATTTATCGGGAGGCAAGAAACCGCCATTCATGCCGCTTACTACAGCTTACAGCTTACAGCTGCCGACTGCTGGCTAACAGCAAAAACATGTTTGTATTGGCTGTGACACGTTTTGAAAGTCAATTAAACGCTTGTAAGCTGTAAAATGCATTTATGCAAAGCGTAGCGAAACGCACTCTGTGCGAAACAATGGCGAATCCATCGCCACCCGGCGTTAACTTCCAGCCACAGTGGCGCAACAGTGCGTTAAACAGGGGGCGGATGCTAGCGAGCGACCACTGTACCACCCTGCCTCGACCCCACGGAACCAGTTCTCGGGTGCTAATTACACACAAAGCTTATCTAGCTGGATATCTGTTGGGGAATGTCGTCTAATGCCTAATCTAATGCCAACTCATTCAGTCCGGCGAAAAGGAAAGTTCCGTAATGCAAATGCGCAAATGCCTTGATAAAATTTGGCAACCTCACAAACAATTGCGGCAACTAAATTTAAATTGCCCCCAAAAGAATTATAGCCCCAAGTAAACCGAGGCAAAGCAGACCGATGCGATCTCAAAGCGAGACAAACAAACAAACATCAGATGGTTGTATAAAAAAACGCCAACGACGTCAGCAAGTCACAAGTAGAAAATCTCGGGGGACCGGGCAAATAAATCTGCCAATATAAATAAATCCGCTTTCGGCAGGAGATGATGGGTGGAGGAGGTGGAGGCTGGGGGATCGCAGATAGGAAAATCAAATGCCAGCCAGCCAATTCATTAGGACCGACACAAATTATTATGGAAAACGCCGCCCACTTTTCTCGAAATTTATAATAAATACCGGGGAATACAACATGCCGCTCGGCCTACGTTGAACAATAAAACTTGGCATTATTATATAAAATGTGTAGCACAGAAACAAGGCATGGAAACGATAACAGACGCCCACAGTCTGAGGCGGCGGAAAACGTGCAGAAAAACCCAAATGCCACAAGGGGAATTTTGTATTCCAGAGGGGGACTACAAAATGCCCTCTACTTTTAGAGGAAATATAAAGATCAAAAATCTATGAAATTTTAAAATAATATTTTACGAAAAGAAGTTGTATACAAGTCGTATACATTTTTGAAACCACTATTCCTTCTTACAGTGATTTAAACTGGTAGTGGAAATACGAAATGAAACGTTCTTAGGCGAGAGTATTTACTTTTTCTTCCATCCTCCCATGGAGGTTCGTGTCTCGGCTAAAGAATCTCTTCAGACGTCACAGGCTTTTTATGTTTGTTGCTATTGCAGTTACCGCTGCCTTTGTTTAGATTAGGATTAGGGAGTCGATGATGCATGAGCCGTTCCATTGATGAGCTCACTTCAGCACTACCGCCATCAGGTGTGTGTTTTTCTACTGCGAGTACTACGAGTAGTAGATAGATTTGTGTATCTTTTCCGATCACATGACTGCGTGAGCACTTTCTGTTTTTCTTCCACAGTTGTACATCTCTCGAATGAACTGTAGGAAGAATTTAGCAGAATGAAATATATATTTTTCATATCCCATTTATTTCTAATCTAAAATATTCATCTTGCTAATTGCGCTTACTGGAAAACCTGCCAAGTTTTATGTTTAAGAGAACGTGTTCTATCACTAATTGAAAGTGATTACCAGATTAGCTTTATCTACAACTAACCCCATTCGATAACGTACTTAATTTACTTTAACTGACCTTATTTGATAAGTTAGCTACCTCTAGAATAGCTTTGCCATTCTTAAATAACAATTGCAATCAAAGCCGCTCACATTTGATTGTATCTCCTTTTCTGTTCGAAATGCTCAATTTGGAAAGCGAACCCCCAAAGAGATTAACATTGACCCGTAATTACTTTATATGGATTGCAATTTTAATTAGACTCTCGACTTTGCACAGCTGCTTCAGAGCCACAAACAGTGGGCAGCTCACACAAAAAAGAGAGAACAATCTCCGGTGGCTGTTCAAACGTCTGTCAATTGAGATGGCTTTATAGTTTTGCAACGCACTGTCGGCCGCATGTGGGGAATATTTTATGGCATGATTCAGCTAACGATTTCCGCTGCCAACGCTCTCGCACATGGGTGCAGTTTTTCCCCACCCAAGCGTTCGTTTATCATCATCGTAGTCCCATAGTCACTATAGTCACCATGATGATCCGATCTCCAGTCCCCGAGAGCCGTGAGCTGTGGGCTGTGGGCGTGGGCCGCCTGCCGCCTCCCTGTCGAGATCGTGCCGCAAACATCGCATCAACTGGCTGGCCGGGCTAAAAATATATATTCGATGGGCTCGCTCCACCCACAAGACGCGATGGAAAAGCGGCAGCTTGAGTTACTAACTAATCACTTGGTTTCGGGATTTTAGTCAGGCAAAAGAAAAGAATAATCTAATGCTGAAGTTCTTAGCTAAAATATGTCATATAATAATTTAGGTTGAAAGATCTAAAAATATTATAATCTACATCGAACATGAATAGCCTTTCTATTCTAAACAATCTGAATTATTTTATAGTACTTTTAAAGAATTAAATCCAATACCAACTGGTTTCATTTCTTCCCTAAATAGGATAGCTCATAAAATAAAACAATAAATATCTCTGCAGTGGCATGTTTGGAATAATGTCAATTATGATTGGAATCAGCTTATTTTTTCATTTTTGCCAATCGTTTATGATTGGAAATATTATTTTACGAGGCTGCATCTTTGTGCGTTCGACTGTCGGCCATATAGGGTCCGTGTTCCCCAGACTTCTCCTTCGTGTTTGAAGAGTTTCACATAAAATCGGTTGTTTATTGCAAGCGGCTAACAAACACACACACACACACGCCCGTGGACAAGGCCAACCTGGAGATTGCTTTGTTCTGGGCCTGCCAGCCGGATTCGGTTTAGTTTCCTTAGTTTTTTTTGTTGCTTCTCCTCACTTTTCGGCTTTTGGCTGAGTGGCAAGCGCGTGCACTTGGCGCCAACTTGGAGCCGCCACATATTGCCTGCTTGCCCCTCGAGCCGCCGAAAGCCAAACAGCTAACCGAAAGAGGCAACAATTTGATTCCGAAGCGCGACGTCCTCCCTTCGCTGCCCCCCTTCCTCTTTCCCGGCGGATGCCACTCGCTTGTCCGCGGTTCGTTTCATAATTTGGCTGGCTTTTTTTTTGGTCTGGTCTGGTAAGAAATTCATAATTTGTCTGCACCGCAACAGGCTACCGTGCTACGTGGTCATCGTTCTCTGGGCTCTCAGTGATTTTCCCTCGAAAGAAGAGATGCGAAGCAACAGGTATTTGCGAATAAAACTTGGCAGCGAATAACACTCTTGTTGGCTAGCTAAAATGCTATGGTTTTTGAATGAAATCCTAACCATACCTAAATATATCTGCACGTTTTGCATGCCAAAGCGACACCAGATACAATTGGCGCGATAAAAACCGCCCGTGAAACGCGTGGCGACAGCGGCCGAAACAGCAGCTGTCGCTGGCTATTAAATTGTAATTAAATTATTATCTCGTCGCCGCTCGGGGGGCGTGGCCAAGCCCAGATGCAGCCAACATCCGCCAATTTGTGGGTTCGACTTTTTGTTCAGCATTTGTATCTGCAACTAGTGAAACTGCGAGCTGTGAATGGCATGCAGTTTCCATTGGGCATGTGTCACTCGCGCTTTTTTCTCTTTTTTCCGCAGCCTTGGCCACACGCGACCTGTTCGGATATATGTGTACAGTGTACACTCGCTAGGAATTCGCATCGTTAATCAACCGAATTGTATCTTTGCGAGCATTCTAAGGCATTACCATTAATAGCTCTTAACTGCGATCTCGATTCGTGTGAATGTTGCGGCTTTGATGGATGGCTCGGTTCGGGGGTCTTGTAACGAGCTCGTTTGAGCGTAAATAAGCGCCTGGAATCCGAGAGTTTTGTTTTCCCAGAATGGCGAGCCAATAAACAATAATGAGAATCGGAAAACAATCCCACCTAAAAGCGCTGGCCAGCAAAAGTACACAGAGATCTGTGTGCCCCAACTATGCAGCAGATCCAACAGATCCCCGAATGACACACATCCGCTGTGTGCCGGGCTTTACGACTTATAAATGGCCGATAAAAATGTCTAAAAATATGCTAAATACCGCGGCGGGGTAAACAAATCACCTTTTGTGCCAGCCACACCACGAACCACCATAAAAAATATAGCACATTCGCTTTTATGAATGAACTGCAGTTGAGCAGGCGGCTGAATGCAATTAAATGCGAAACGAAACGAAACGGAATCGTATTGAGCAGGTCGGGGCACTCGAACAATCCAGAGATCCAGCGATCCATGGGAAAACCACCCACTCGACCGTAACTCATTCATCTAACGGCTGTCTCCCCGCGGAAAAACGCACTTAATGCCTTTTCCGATGGCTGTCGCAGGCGGCAAATGGCCGTAAAACTAGCGCCCAATGGCCGCAACGCCCACTCCATAACGGTCATGTGCTCGTGTGCTCATGTACTCTGTGCTCAAAAGTTTGGTCAAGTGGATAAGACGGCTACCGAGCTACCAAGCTGCCAAGCAACCAAGCTGCCGAGCTGAAACAGCAGCCACTTGCAACGAGCTTGTAATTAGTTGCAGATTTGCCAGCGACCTGAATCAATTGCCCGAGTTACCGTTAGCAGCACTTGCTACCTGAAGCCCGCAACTCGCTGCTTGCCCACTCTTCATGCTCAAACGCACTTTCATGCTACACTTCCCGCAAGCGGTGCGCGTTTATAATCGCGCAGTCAGGATAACTTATTCGTATGATTGATTTAGAGGAGTGCCTAGTCAGATAACAGGGTTTTGTACTTACTTAATAATGGTAACGGATGAGATTTTAGGCAGGGGAGTAACTACTTTGCAAGGTAGGGAGCTTTATAAGAGGGTTCCATATTTGATATTTATTTTTACCAGCAGTTTTCAAATTATTTAAGAGATTATAAAGAAGTTGTTGTATGTATCTTAGCAATCATTAGCGTTAAAGCACTAGCATCATTAATGATTACCATTGATTGGATCTAAGAATGGATTAGTCCAGCCCACTCATCAAACTTGTATGAGCACTTTCTACTTTTTTTTAGGGGGTCTTAAAACTGCATACATTGTATAGAACATGCTTAGCAGCTAAGAAAATATTAAATTTGGGAATTTTATGATAGCAGAGATATGAAGAACCTTATACCCGACTCTATATTTTACATTGGGATTATTATCAATGGAAGATACTAATAAAACTCTCTTTCTTTGCTATTACAGCCCGTTCGCTGACCTGCTACTGCGATGGCAGCTGTCCAGACAACGTGAGCAATGGAACCTGCGAGACCAGACCCGGTGGCAGTTGCTTCAGTGCCGTCCAGCAGCTGTACGATGAGACGACTGGGATGTACGAGGAGGAGCGCACATTTGGATGCATGCCCCCTGAAGACAACGGCGGCTTCCTCATGGTGAGTTTTGAAACTACAACCGAATAAAAACATATCATTAATAATATCATATCATGTTGCAGTGCAAAGTGGCCGCTGTACCTCACCTGCATGGCAAGAACATCGTCTGCTGCGACAAGGAGGACTTCTGCAACCGCGACCTGTACCCCACCTACACGCCCAAGCTGACCACGCCAGCGCCCGATCTGCCCGTGAGCAGCGAGTCCGTGCACACGCTGGCCGTCTTCGCCTCCATCATCATCTCCCTGTCCGTGTTCATGCTGATCCTGACCAGCCTGTGCCTCACCTACAAGCGCCGCGAGAAGCTGCGCAAGCAGCCGCGTCTGATCAGCTCCATGTGCAACTCGCAACTGTCACCGCTATCACAGCTGGTGGAGCAGAGCTCGGGCTCCGGATCGGGACTGCCGCTGCTGGTGCAGCGAACGATTGCCAAGCAGATCCAGATGGTGCGGCTGGTGGGCAAGGGACGCTATGGCGAGGTCTGGCTGGCCAAGTGGCGCGACGAGCGGGTGGCCGTCAAGACCTTCTTCACGACCGAGGAGGCCTCCTGGTTCCGCGAGACGGAGATCTACCAGACGGTGCTGATGCGCCACGACAACATCCTCGGCTTCATCGCCGCCGACATCAAGGGCAACGGGAGCTGGACCCAGATGCTGCTGATCACCGACTACCACGAGATGGGCAGCCTGCACGATTACCTCTCCATGTCGGTGATCAATCCGCAGAAGCTGCAGCTACTGGCCTTCTCGCTGGCCTCCGGCCTGGCCCACCTGCACGACGAGATCTTCGGAACACCCGGCAAACCGGCTATTGCACATCGCGACATCAAGAGCAAGAACATACTGGTCAAGCGGAATGGACAGTGCGCCATCGCCGACTTCGGACTGGCGGTCAAATACAACTCCGAGCTGGATGTCATTCACATTGCCCAGAATCCACGTGTCGGAACCCGGCGTTACATGGCTCCGGAGGTCTTGAGCCAGCAGCTGGATCCCAAGCAGTTCGAGGAGTTCAAGCGCGCGGACATGTATTCGGTGGGCCTCGTTCTGTGGGAAATGGCCCGTCGCTGCTACACCCCGATATCGGGAACCAAGACGACCACCTGCGAGGACTACGCCCTGCCCTATCACGATGTCGTGCCCTCGGATCCCACCTTCGAGGACATGCATGCCGTGGTCTGCGTGAAGGGCTTCCGGCCGCCGATACCGACGCGCTGGCAGGAGGACGATGTACTGGCCACCGTCTCCAAGATCATGCTGGAGTGCTGGCACCCGAATCCCACCGTCCGGCTGACGGCCCTGCGCGTCAAGAAGACGCTGGGGCGGCTGGAGACAGACTGCCTGATCGACGTGCCCATAAAGATCGTGTAGGCAGCAGCTGTTCATAGTATCGTTTAGGTTTGACCTAAGTTGCATTTAGTTTTCTGTTCTTCGTGTTCCAGCCTTTTGCCTGGACTGTCTAGTTAGGTTCTAATCATAAGTTGCCTGTACTTGAGCGGAGCAAAGCAGAGGATCCTTCAGAGGTGCCTATCATAGGGTTACTTTAATCGCCGCACTGATTGTAAGCTAGAGGATTTAGAATTAGCGCTACCACATAAGTTCACAGGAGCTAGTTGCTAAGGCCCCCTGCAAAAATCTTTGGTTAGAAAAATGCTTTAACTATTTGAGAAATATAGAGAGTATGTATTTTGGATGGCCCGCATATTCATGTTGATGTACATAACGTATGATATCAAAAATCAATCAGAATCGAAATTTACATGTAACATACTTTAGTTTTGTGCCAGCTTTTGTACGCTTTAACTTTACAAACTAAGATCCCCACTCTTCTTCGACCCCCGAGACTTCGGCCTCAGCATACAGCATATATATCTATCTATGTGTTATGTTTGTATCTAGTGTTAGGTGAAAACTTTGCAGACTATGTGCAAGTAAATGCTGCCTTTTGTAAAATCCACGGAATTAGTTGCCTTAAGACAGAGCGTAAAGACAGGAGCCCGACTCCCCCATCCCACTCTATAAGTAGCACATATGTATGTATATCCAGAGACATATAAAGGACTGGCAGTGGCGTTCTCGAGAAGTGCACTTGTGTCGGCTCTCTTGTTTTGTGTAAATAGCAAAGATGTTTATAGGCCGCTAACCATACAGATATATAGTATATATATTATATATTATCGTTATAAGCGATTCTGTAAATACTATATATGTATCCTTATCTGTAACCGTTTAACTTATCTCTTATCGTTCTATTCGAAAGTAACCTTGTTTAAGCTAGAGTTAGGCTAGCCCGTAAGCGAAGCAAGTAAACTATGTAAACTAGATGGATATGCATCTTTCAGTTTTTTTTCTGTTTCATTATTACTGCGCGCAGACCACAAGAACTAAAGTTTGTATTAAAGCGTTTAGTTAATTTATTTAAAAATAATAAAAAATTATTATTAAACACAAAAGCTTGATTTTCTGTTGGATTTGTCAGCACACACACGATTCCTCTCCTCTCCTCTACTCGCCCGCCATCATCTCCATGAATTCTGCGGTGGAAAAATTCGTTTAGTCAGGATCACTTCTCGAAAATAACTGGGATAACTCACCATCAAAGTCCACGGTGCCGGAGCCGTCGGTATCGATCTCGGCGATGATGCCGTCGAGGTCGCTGGAGGAGAGCTTGTCGTCGAGGGCGGCGAGAATCTCCTTGAGCGTCGAGGTGGTGATGTAACCGTTGCCCTCGCGATCGTACAGGCGGAAGGCCTCCTTCAGCTCCTTCTGGATGGCCTCGGCGTCCTCCTCCTCCAGGAAGTGGGCGGCGATGTTGCAGAAGCCGTCGAAGTTCACCTTGCCGGTGTCCTCCGGGTCGTTGTCGTCGATCAGGGCCTGCAGCTCGCTCTCCTCGAACATCTGGCCCATGCTATTGAGGATCGTCTTCAGGCGCAGCGTCTCGATGAAGCCCGTCTTCTGTGTGTCGAACATTTGGAATGCCTTGCGCATGATGTCCATTTTCTCGTCGTCCTCCTGCGGGGGTTGACCAAAAGTTAGTCCCCCATCAGATCACATCACCTCATAAACGATTGCACAATATCCCCCCAGAAAGTACACCCGATAGATACCATTTTGTATCTGTGGCTGGCCAAGCGACGACAATTGCGAGCGAGCGAGCGAGTGTATTCCAATCTCCAATGCGTTCCAACTGCGTTGGCCTGCGGGCGCGCACTAAACCGATCGCCTGGCCAAGATCATTATTTATAAACAACAAATTTCGCTTAGTGGAAGCGTCACTCATACGCAGCGTTGTCGGCAGAGGAGCAGAGTGGCAGAGCAATCCATGGGTTATTGTTGGTTTGGCTTTTCGGCAAAGCACTTTATTAACAGCCATTGGAATGCGAGCCGAGTGGAGGTGCAGGTGGAGGTGGGTGCCCAGGTGGAGACGGAGGCGGATGCGGAGACTGATTCTGGCCAGACGCCTGCTGATCTAAATCAGATCAAAGTGTTACAGGTGCACTGCCTGCCGTGGGGCTATTGGTTGCCTTAAGGTCGTCGGCGGCAGAACGGCGACGTCATCTCCTCCATCATCTTTTGGCGCTGGCAGCCGGAAAAACGAGCGCACAGCGCACGCCACAATTATGCAAAGAGCTGCGGATCAGCAGCAGATACACAGCTATAGGTACACTATACACTATACACCCTCGCATCCATATCTCTGCATAGCATATATATAGGCGGCCTGGTCCGTCGGTCACTCAGTCAGTCACTAAAAATCGACTATAAACGTCTTCACAATCAGTCACAAAATCAGCGCGATTTTCTCACGGTAATTGTATTTTTAGTACTTTATAGCAATTTTTGTCCATATGATCATGAGTGTGGGCCAGATGCCGATGGCTGCTGCTGCTGGTAGTCCACAGCCGATTCCACAGGCTGGCTGACTACCAGTAGCCACTAGTGCTGCGGTTAGCCACACAACCAACCCAACCCAACCCATCCCATCCTCCCCCACTCTTGGCAAAAATGTTGATTTGGTTTTATATTTTTGCTTTAAAACAAACAAACAGGCATTTGAGGCGGGCAAATGGACATCAGGCAAGATGGACAGGCCCAAGTGGGACGGCGGGGAAGGTGGGTCTTTGGGAATGGGTTCGCTTTTGGATTAGTATAGTTCTGTGTGGGTAACCTTCCTGCGGCATTTTTGGCAAAGGCAGGCAGTACCAGCTTTGATGGTCATTTGAGTTTTATTATTTATGACAAAACGTGAAGCACTTTTGGAATGTCCCCTGCATGTTGGGGTGGCATAATGGGCGGTGCACTCACACACCAACACCTCGATTGTTTTCGCATAATTTGGCGCTCAGTGAGTGCCTTCCTCGTATAAATAGCACGGGTGTTGGGAACACACTCGGGGCATGAGTTCTAATTCGGACGCTGACAGTTTGGTGGCATGAAATTTAAGGCTAGATTTACGACGTAATTACCACTGCAAATTGTACTGGCCAGGAGCGAAGTCAATGCTAATGGGCCGAAACGCTAATTAAGATCTTTAATAGTAATATTGCAGCATGAAAAATTAATTTAGGAATTATTAAAAGTAATACAGATGTATGAAGTGTGATGCACTCACTGGGTAAAAACTCTAACCCTATATTTTACTTTTCTTAACGGTTTTTTGCTGTATTTCGGCCAAAAACGATCCGAAATCCGAAAATCAAAGTGTTTTGTACAGCTAATAACACTATATATCGATCCCCATCACTTTCAGGATCATTTAAAAAAATTAACATTTTGGCCGATTTTCACTTTTTTTATAAGGGGTTACATCACAATTTTTGGCGAAAAATGGTCAAAAATAAAAATTTCCAGATTTGAATGCCAATTGATTGGGTACTTAATTACGAGCTCAAAAAGGTATAGCAATCCATATTTTGGTCATTTTTTGCTTTAATTTCGAGAAAATTAGGATGTTAGATATTTTTTGGCGCTCACGTTGGGCCGAAATATGCATCAACTTTTGCAATTATAAAAGCTTTCCGGTCTCTTTTCCGGCTGAACGAAACGAAATTGATTAGGGGCCACCTAGAGCGTTTAAAGTAAAAGTTCAAATTAGTATAGAATTTAGAGATATAGGTGCATGATGAACCAGCGCTGGACTTTCCTCCTTTTGACGGGTAATTGCTCTCCCTTTTCTAGAAATGAAGTACAGCCATCTGTTTAATCATTTCTTCAGGCTTTTTAGGTCTAGTATTCGTAGCTGCCTTTGAAGATGAGGAATCAAACTGTTTTGCCTTACGTGACGAAGAGTGTCCCAATGCCAACATCACCTTTTGGCTCTACACGTAAGAGCTCTCTCGCTCTTATTCTATAGATTCCTCTATCTTTATCCACTTAAACCCACAGCAAACAAAACCCCGAGGGATATAAGATCTCTGCATTTAGTGTTCCTCTTATTGAATTCGTTCCTCAGAGACCTCTTAAGGTGCTTATCCATGGGTTTAATGGTCACCGAAACTACACTCCCAACATCCAACTGCGTCCTCTATTCAATAAGCTGGACATAAATGTGATATCCGTGGACTTTCACAAACTGGCCTACGAACCCTGTTATTCGGAGGCCGTTCATAATGCCAAATTCGTGGGTCGCTGTACTGCACAATTACTAAGCTTACTCCTTGAAACCAATTTGGTAGCGAACAAGGATCTGCACCTGATCGGTTTGGGTTTGGGTGCCCACGTGGCAGGGTTCGTTAGCAACTTCTTGCCGAAGTACAAGCTGGAACACATCACTGCCCTCGATCCGGCCAAGCCACTTTACCTGGTCAAGGATAAGGCCCAGAAACTCGATCCCACTGATGCGAAATTCGTGGATGTCGTGCACACGGACGTCTTGATGCTGGGTCTTTTGGAGGCAGTGGGCCACGTGGACTTTTACTTGAACATGGGCGTAACTCAGCCTAATTGTGGACCCGTGGATCAGAGTAGGTCGTAATATTTACTTAGTACTCTTCTTATTTTTTACCTCTTCTAGTGGAGACCCATTTCTGCTACCATAATCGAGCTGCGGATTATTACGCCGAGTCTATATCCTCACCTGCCGGATTCTATGGCTTCTACTGTCCCAACTTTAAGAGCTTCGCAACAGGAGCTTGTTTGCCCAAGAAGGATATTGAGTTGATGGGCTTCCACGCCAATCCAGAGTAAGTTTAATAACCAAGTTTTCAAAAGCGATTTTTGGGTATCACTAATATTATTTCAGGGCCAGGGGCAGATACTTTTTGGACACCAATAATGGACCACCCTATGCCAAGGGAGCAAATTATAAGAATCTCAATCGCGAACTCAAAGGTCGCACCTTCATAAACAACGACCTTATAGATAAACTATTTGAAACCAAAGTTAAGGGAGACGGGTTATCAAAAAGTGATTGATTAGGCATTTCAAAAGCCTATGTTTTTCGATTAAAGTAAAAAATAATTCAGAAAATAAACAATTTAATCGGAAAATATATATTAAAAAATATTTTTAAAAGCTCAGCGATGATTGATGCCTCAGTATTTGACCCTGTTTCTGCCTATTTTTGCCGTGAACCATTCCAAAAATCTATTCTTGTGCCTAATCTTAATTTTCAAGTAAAACACTTTCGACATACACACAAGTTCGGGTGGGTTGGGCCCACCTTTGCAATCAACAGGAGGAGCACCGCCGCCAGCCGTGTCAACAACTCGTTTGGCCAGGTGACAGATGCCAAGAAAAAGAAAATGCAGGAAAGCAAAAAGTATACGGGCGAAGCAATTTCACGCGCCTTTGGCTTTTCATTTGAAACGAAACATAATGGAATTTGGTCGGTTGCGAGGGGCGGCAAACGAAGCCAAACTAACTGAAACTGAACGAAGTGAAACTGGCAGGCAAACAAGTGTTTGCATTCCGTCGCCAAGAAGCGACGACAGACTCCAAATCAAAACAGGCGACGGCGTTTGATCGATAAAAGTCAAACGGAACCTTTGCTAGAGAGCGCCCAACTTGGGGCTAATCAGAAAACGTTGTAAACAGTGATAGTTGGTAGTTAGTTAGCTGCGGAGGGCTGAGCAGAACGGTCGACTCAACGCGATGGAGGAGCTGCAGGATGCCAGCATCCACCACATGACCGCCAAGGTAATCGCGGCCATCAAGAACACCAAGAGCTATGAGCCCATCTACAAGGAGCTGCAGAAGCTGGTCTGCCACCCCAGCGTGGACACCCACGACATGCGCAACACGCTGGAGGACGCCATCAAGAGTGCTGGCCTGGAGACGGAGATCCGGAACATTGTCTACAATCTGGTGCGGAGTCGGTTGGCCAAGCCAGATGACAAGGCCCTCGGCAATAAGCAGTCAGCGGTGGGTAAAACAATTCAGTCACTTGTGGGTTTTAATGGAGGACCGTTTTCTCGTCCACCGGTTAAACTAACAGTATGTTTAATTTGTTTAATTAACTTAAGCCCACATAACACATAAGGTCTTCTTTTCTATACCTATCATTCCAATCCAATTCCTCTCTTTTACGAAAATCCAGTTACAATTCAGCTTTTTAAAGTTCAACGTTTATAATAAAATAATGATTGCACCCGAAACCTCCCAGAGTTGCACAAAAAGTTCTTTAACTTTATGGACTTTTGTACGAAATTTAAACCTTCCTTCTATTCCGGTTATATCGATATCACATTTTTCCCATAGAAACCCACCGTTAGTGATCCCCTCGGCTATCTGAAAAGGGCCGGTGTTCTTTGGGATCGGAGGGTTAGAAAGAGTTTGAATGCCATGTGTACAGAGCTCAAGGTTCCACTGCACGGACAGCCGAGGATCAGTGCCGATCGAGAGGACTTCATGGCCAAGTGGAACGAGCTGAGCAACTACAATATGGGTGGGTAGCTCTGAGTTTATCCAACTAACATCACACTCAAACTGAAATCCTAGATCTGGCCAACTACCGGCCGGTTTACGCACCAAAGGATCTGCTGGAGGTGCTGCTCTCACTGAAGGGACCCGCCAAAACCACCGAACACACAGAGTGAGCTTTGAATCCTCTAAATATTAAATATTACATATTAAAATATTATTATAACTTCTTTAACCAGCCAAATCCCACAGTGGGAGTTCTCGCACATTGCTCTGCCCGTGAAGAACTTGTTCGAGCTGCGCGCCCACTATGCGGATCTGCTGCGCAGTGACAGCTACTTGGGAGTGCCCGATCTCACGGTTCAGTGCCAGCGGATCCTGGAGGGGAGGCATGCCCCCATGTGCCAGCAGTTCCTGAAGAAGGGCTGCACCCCGGCGCCCTACAGGGGAGCACTGTGGGCCTCTGTGCTGGACAGCAAGTTGCACGACTATGTAGGGGAACCGTATATCTACCAGATGAAACAGCTAACCCTTTGATTCAACCACAGGACATTGATTACTGGCAGAAGCTGCGCAATGCCGTCTGGACCACCGATCATATTGTGGACAAGCTGGTCTTCAAGGACATCCAGCTGACGGCCTCCAACGACGACCAGTACTTCGTGTTCGAGGACGTGCTCTACCAGGTCCTGCTCTGCTTCTCCCGGGACACGGACATCGGTGGCTGCGTGGAGTACGAGGCGTTTCCGGTGAAGGGCAAGACCTACGAGGGTCCGCCCTCGGGCGTGGTGCCCTTCCACGGCATCTGCATGTTCGCCGCCCCCTTCTGCTATCTCTACGACTCGCCGGTGAATCTGTACTACACGTTCCGGGCCTTCTACATCCGCTACTGCCATCGCCTGACCACGATCAACACGCACCCGCAGGGGATCGTGAGTCTGTGCCTGCTGTTCGAGAAGCTCTTGCAGACCTACGAACCGCAGTTGTGGTCCCATTTCCGGGAGCTGCAGATCCAGCCGTGAGTTGGGATTAGTAACCTCTCTGTCTAGCTATTCACCTTATTAACCTTATCCCTACAGTCTGAGGGTCGTCTTCAAATGGCTGATGCGCGCCTTTTCCGGTCACTTACCACCCGACCAACTACTGGTTCTCTGGGATCTGGTAAGTATAGTAACACCACTCTAATCTTTTTCCTGCCTTGATCTCCTTACTTTCCCCTGACAGATCCTTGGCTTCGATAGCCTGGAGATCCTGCCGCTATTCGCCATCATTATCCTGAGTTTCAGAAAGGAGAGCATCATGCAGGTGGCCTCGCTGGACAGCATCGAAGCCATTCTGGCGGATCTGTCCTCCATCAAGGTGCTGCCCCTTGTACAACTGGCCCTCAGTCGGGACTGAATGTGTAATCCTCGTCTAGTTACTAAATTAAAGTATTAAAAGTGTTGAACAAAAAAATAAAATTATTGCAGCTTTACGAACTATATTTAAAACTAAATTTGCAGCATTTTTTAGTATAACATCAGATATGATATGATATGTAACTAATTGCGCTCCACAAAGTCCAGCCAAACGCCTCCTTTCAAGGCGGCCATAAAGTAAGTGTCATCGAACTGATTATCCGTGCGTGTTTTGGGATTCACCTTAACGTCAAAGTTCCGCAGGATCTCCACCAGAGCGGCTTTAACTTGGGTGAGTGCAAATCGCATGCCTGAAATTAGAGATTGTCTCTTTAAATGTTGCTTTTTTCTCCTTTGGATTGTCAACCCACCTGGACAAATGCGTGGTCCGTCGCCAAAACCAAAGTAGACTCCCTGATCGCGGTACTTCTTGGCGCCACCATTGACGTCTAGGAATCGCTCAGGCTTGAAGGACTGCGGATCCTCGTAGTACTGTGAGTCGTAGTGCAAGGCGTTGGCTGGAATGATGACCACATCGCCGGGATAAACCTTAACACTCGTTCCATTTTTGTTAACAAACTCGTAGGTTTCGGTTACCACCTTGCGGGCAGCCATCAGGGGGGAAAAAAGTCGTAGGGTTTCTGAAAGTATATATAATTCCAAGATGTAAATGTATATTTACTTCACTTCATAACGGTTAGTTATTTAAATTTTAAAAGAATCATCTATTGGAAAGTTGCCAGTCTGGCAACCCTGCTAAAATGGATCGATGTTGATCGCAGCCAACTTCAAGTTGTTTATAAAGTTTTCTAAACCGACGCCAAGTAAAACAGACCGGCAAATAAGAATATTTGGAATATCAATAGTGTTTCTATAGTTAAAGTTTATAAACTTCTACACCCCTTTTCTGTAAGTATGAGATCCGCACTCACCATTGATGCAGGCTTCGGTGTAGGGCAGCTCGCTCAGCTGTTCAAAGGACAGCTCGGCAGTGCCAATCTCCTCCCGCAACTTGCGCTGCTCCTCAGGATTGCGACCCAGCAAAAGCAGGGCGTGGGTCAGGACCTGAGCGGTGGTCTCGAATCCGTCCGTGAGGAAGGTCATGGTGTGCGAGGTCAGCTCCACGGTGTCCAGTCCCTTCTTCTCCTGCAACTGCAGCATGTAGTTGAGGAAGTCATCGCGCTGTTGGCTAGGATTCTCCCGACGCACTTGGATGCACTTCTTCATGATGTCGAAGAAGAACTCCTCCACGTCCTTGGCGAACAGTCCAACGCTGTAGAAGTTGCGAATCGGCGGCCATAGATTGGCCACCACGGTGTAGAAGATGAATCCAAAGGACTGCTCAAAGACGCGCTTAATCATCCCGACGAGAGGTGTGGGATTGTCAGTGAAACTCTGGGCGGAGATGCCCAGGACACAGTCGGAAACCACTTCGGTGGTGTAGTGCAAGCACAGGTCCTTGGCGTTTAGCCCATCCGAGGAGGCCATCCGTTGCTGCCGCTTGATGTACTCAGCAAAGGTTTTGCAGACGCGTTGCGAAACCGGATAGGAAGCTTTCACCTGAGGGGAAGATGGAATATATAATATAGATATATATAATTGAAAAGAGAAGCCCAAACTTACCCGATGCGCCGAAAGTCCGGGTGTAACCTCAGCGCGCCTTTCCTTCCAGGACTCTCCAGTCAGAATGAACGGATTGTTGGCCAGGATCTTGTCCACCTTCTTGTTAGTCTGTGGGATAAATGATATGAACATATGCTCTCAGGATCGGGAGCTTCCTTATTCCACTTACAAACTTGGACATCTCATTGTCGTGGAAGCTGCGAAAGTCGCTAACGAAAATCTTGTGCGCATATTCCGGACTTGTGACCAACAGTTGTGGCATTCTAGTTTGGAACACCCCCACGATGCTATCAGTGTTTTTGTACTGCCTGAAATGCAATCAGTAAAACGTAAATTGACTGTACTATCTCACACTTGGTACCCCATACTCGTATATCTCATCGATGTCGTAGACCACGTTCCGCTTCTGGGTGAAAACGCTGGGGAAACTGCCCACGAAGGGCCACGATTTGGCCGAGGGGATGCCCCGCTTCTTCCAGTAGCCAAAGTTCCAGGTCAGGAAGACATAGATCAAGGCCAGCAAGGCCGCGATTATAAATAGAACTGTCGAAATCGGACACATTGCACAACCGTCCGCGAACGCGGATGAAAACCAACTGAGGCGCTCAATTGAGCTCAGCCATTTAAATTGAGAATGATATCAGTAAGTGGATGGCCAATGGGCGGCCTACACCATCACAACTTTTGTTGTTTTGATTTTCACTCGGCAATAAGAACTGATTGCGGTTATCAAGATCAAGGGCCGAGCAAACAGGTCGCTAAGCACATATTAACGGCGATAAAAATATAATTTAAAGAATACAGATGCGCTGATAGGGAAATGTTGCAAGGAGGTTAATTATAAAATATAATTTTACATATAAATGTTTATATTTCAAACAGTTTTGCATTTAGAACTGCACGGAGATTAAAATAATAATATATAGATTGATATTCAGATTGTTAGTACCTTATCAGTTTCTAAAAAAATGATGTAATTTCGTTAAATGTTGTGACATCTTATACTATCAACCATTTCAAGGTTGATGCAGGTTCACCGTGAAAAATGATTATGTTTTTGTTATACCCTTGCAGAGGGTATTATGACTTTAAGCAGAAGTTTGTAACGCAGTCAAGGGGACGTTTTAGACCCCATAAGGTATATATATTCTTGATCAGCAGCACTGGACAAGTCGATCTAGCCATGCCCGTCTGTCCGTTGAGGTGCGGTGATAACAAGCAAATGATGTAATTTCGTCATATTATACTATCTATGTTATACTATCAACCACTTCACAAATATTGTCAAGCTTGTTGATTTTGATGCAGGTTCACCCTAAAAAATTATTTTTTTGTTATACCCTTGCAGAGGGTATTACGACTTCAATCAGAGGTTTGCAACGCAGTGAAGAATGAATGTTATGAATTTCGAATTACATTTTAGAAAAATCGAATTATATTTTGGAAAATTTTGTTTAATTGTTTGTTAGATCTTAAAGTGATTTATCGTTCTTTAAAATCTAAGTGAATTCCGCCCTTCAAAGTGGCCATAAAAAAGGTATCATCCAGCCGATCATTCGAACGAGTTTTGGGATTAATGTTGATATCGAAATTTCTGACGATTTCCACTAGAGCTGCCTTTAATTGAGTCAGTGCAAATCGGATGCCTAAAAGATAAAATGGATTACTTAGTTTGCATATATGTACACTTATTTGTCTTTATAAGAACTACCAACCTGGACAGATGCGAGGGCCATTGCCGAAAGGAAGATAAACACCCTGATCGCGATACTTTTTCACACCGCCGTTGGCTTCAAGGAATCGCTCAGGCTTAAAAGCCTGTGGATTATCATAATACTGTGAATCGTGGTGCAGTGCTTTCACTGGGATGATAATCACATCCCCGGGATTGACACGCAAAGCTGCTCCATTCTTGTTGACAAAGTCGTAGGGTTCGGTTACCAGTTTTCGGGCAGCCACTTGTGGTGAAAACAAACGCAAAGTTTCTACAAAGATACAAATAGTTAACTATAAGATGTAACTCAATCACAGTTTTAATCTCACCATGAATGCAGGCTTCTAGATAGGGCAGTTCGCTCAACTGCTCGAATGTCAGATCCCCACTGCCAATCTCCGCCCGCACCTTTTGCTGCTCCTCTGGATGACGTCCCAGCATCAACAGGGTATGGGATAGCACCAGAGCCGTAGTCTCGAATCCGTCAGTAAGGAAAGTCATCGTGTGAGCAGTGAGTTCGGCCGCATCCAGACCCTTCTTCTCCTGCAGGGTCAGCATGTAGTTGAGAAAGTCATCCCGCTGCTGTTCGGGTTTCTCCCGCCGCAGCTTAATGCACCGCCTCATGATGTCGAAGAAGAAGTCTTCCGCTTCCTTGGTGAAAAAGGGTACGCTGTAGAACCGGCGTATCGGTGGCCAGAGGTTGACCAACACGCTGTAGAGGATGAAGCCGAAGGACGAGTTGAACACTCGCTGGATCATCCCGACCAGAGGAGTCGGAGTGTCCGTGAAACTCTGGGCGGATATTCCCAGGACACTATCCGAAACCACTTCGGTGGTGAAGCAAAGGGACAGCTCCATTGCATCCAGTCCCTGGGAGGAGGCCATCTTTTGCTGTCGCCTGATGTAATCCACGAACTTTTTACACACAGACTGCGACACTGGATACACCGCCTTGACCTACGAAGTGGGATAGTCCGATATGTTATAATATAGTATTTATTCGAGACCAACTAGGGAAGAACCTTACTCGATTGGGCGATAGTCCTGGTGTGATCTCCGCCCTTCTTTCCTTCCACTCCTCGCCTTTCAGGACGAATGGATTGTTGCCCAGAATCTTGTCCACACTTTTGTTCACCTATCGCAAAAAGTTGAAGGTTTACAATTAATAACAAATATTTTTCTACTTACAGAATTCCCCCTTTCATTGTCATGGAAACTGCGGAAGTCGCCGGCATAAATCTTGCTTATATATTCCGGACACAAAACGAGCAGCTGGGGACGTCGTGTGGTGAACACACCCACTATTTTGTCTGTCTCTTTATACTGCCTGCGAATTAAACACAATTGATAACCGGTTCGAGCATCAGAATAATCTAATCTTATCGCACATACTGATAGATGTCATCGATGTCGTAGGCGATGTTGCGCTTCTTGGTGAAAATGCTGGGAAAACTGCCCACGAATGGATACGTAGTAGCTGTCTGGATGCCCCGCTTCCTCCAGTAGTCAAAGTTCCAGGTGAGAAATACGTAGATCAGGGCCAAAATCCCTGCTATAAAGAGCAGCGTACAGCAGATGGGACACATGGCACAACCGTTCTGTAAGGCAGCCGGAACCTAACTGAGCTGAACCGACATTCAACGTTAATTGAACGCGAATTGAAATAAATTTATAAGTGCCTCTGCTCTGTTTGAACTGTTCTAACCGATTGCCATGCTTAGAACTTTACTTTAATATTTAAAAATATTAATTAAATGTAGTATATTTGGTACGAATGCTAGTGATTAATGTTAGGGTAAAACAATTCAATTTAAATTCAGCCGGGAAATCCTCTATCTAACAATCAAGCATGTTGTGTGTGAAAAATCGCTATCGAACATGTTGGACCTTCATCCAACTAAATTTTACGATACGACCGTAAATTTTTCTATTCAAATTCAATTTATTTTTAACAGTTTTACTAACAGTAGCTTCAGGGGCTTTTTTCGAGTTAAGGAGTACCTAATTTAAATTTAAATGTAAATCTAAAGCTCCTTGAAGTCCAAATAAATCCCACCCTTCAGGGTTGCCATGAAGAAGGTATCATCTATCTGATTATCCGAGCGCGTTTTGGGATTAACCTTGATCTCGAAGTTACGCAGAATTTCCACCAGAGCTGCCTTGAGTTGAGTCAGAGCAAATCGCATGCCTGGGAAAAATTTTACTTATGTTTAGTTTGTTTATATAGATTGTTGTCTCTATAACTACTACCAACCTGGACAGTGCCGCGGCCCATCGCCAAAGGCTAGATAAACGCCCCGATCCCGATACGTCTTCATACCCCCGTTGATCTCAAGGAAGCGCTGCGGCTTGAATGTCAACGGATCCTCATAGTACTGCGGATCGTGGTGGATAGCTTTTACGGGTATGGTGACCACGTCACCGGGATTTAAGCGCAGAGTAACTCCATCCTTGTTCACAAAGTCGTAGGGTTCGGTTACCAATTTACGTGCCGCCACTTGTGGTGAAAACAAACGCAATGTTTCTGGAAAATATCAAAGTATATCAGTGATAGATTTCCTTAACTATAGATTAACTCACCATAGATACAGGCATCCAGATAGGGCAGATCGGACATTTGATCGAAGGTCAGCTCTCCCTTTCCAATTTCGTCTCGCAGCTTTTGCTGCTCCTCGGGATTGCGTCCCAGCATCAGCATAATGTGCGCCAAAACCAGGGCCGTGGTTTCGAATCCGTCGAGAATGAATGTCATCGTGTTTATCAGAATGTTATCCGTGGGCAGGCCCTTCTTCTCCTGCAACTGCAGCATATAGTTGAGGAAGTCGTCTCGCTGTTGCGCTGGCTTCTCCTGCCGCAAGGTTATGCATCGCCTGATGATGTCCAGGAAAAACCGCTCCGTTTCCTTGTTGAAAAAGGGAACGCTGTAGAACTGGCGAACCCTTTGCCACAAGTTTGTCACAACACTGTAGAAAATGAACTCGAAGGAGGTGTTGAACACCCGTTTGATCATCTTCAGCAGCGGGGTGGGCGTGTCCGTGAAACTCTGGGCGGAGACGCCCAGTCCGCAGTCGGAAACCACTTCGGTGGTGTAGCAAAGGGACAGATCCATGGCATCTAGTCCCTGGGAGGTGGCCATTCCCTGCTGTCGCCTGATGTACTCCACAAACTTCTTGCACACACTTTGCGAGACCGGGAAAACGGCCTTTACCTTTGGATGAGAGTTATTCAATTAGTATTTTGTTTGTATTGTTCTAAACTGAATATCCCTATTCCTACCCTGTTAGGTGACAGTGCTGGCATGATCTCCGCTCTTCTCTCCTTCCATTCATCGCCTGTCAGGACGAATGGGTTGTTGCCCAGAATCATGTCCGTCTTTTTGCTCACCTGTTAGGGAATGGTGAAATTCAGCCACTAATCATTATCACCTTATCAGCTTCCACTCACAAAGTTGCGCCATTCGTTGTTATGAAAGCTACGGAAGTCGGTTGCGTAGATCTTGTGTATATATTCCGGACACATTACCAACAGCTGGGGAACTCGGGTGGTGAACACGCCCACCATATTTTCCGTGTCTTTGTACTTCCTGTGTTATTTAAAATTTGTTACTGAATTATTTCAACCAATAATGTCCTTATTGTATATTTAACAACAGGGAGCCTTTAAATAACCAAATTGGATTTCACCATCTGAAGTTAACACTCTTTTTGCTTATCGTTTTATACGCCACATGTCATGTGGGCCCATTTAAATAGGCAACATTTTAATGGGTAACATTGAGTTAAGATTATCTGATACTAGAGGCACTTTTATTTTCATTTTTTTCACAAGTTGAAAATACTGTCAATCACAATTTTTTAAGTATTAGCAATTGTTTTGTATTTTTCCCGCACATACTCATAGATTTCATCAATATCATAGGCAATGTTCCGTTTCCTGGTAAAAATGCTCGGAAAACTGCCCAAAAATGGCCATGTAGTGGCTGTCTTTATGCCTCGCTTCCTCCAATAGTTGAAGTTCCAGGTGAGGAACACGTAGACCAGGACCAAAAAGCTGGCTAGGAACACGAGGGAAGCAGTAAACAGACTCATGTCACAACGACTCGCGAGTTTGCACAGTACTCAACCCGGTGTCGATTGAGCCATTTCATTTATTTCAAATTTTTCTAGTGGTCACGCACGCTGGTAATCTTATCATCATGTCAAAGCATCTTTTTTTCCAAATATTTACCGATTATCGAACATTAAAGTTGCTCTTAACTGACCTTTTTTAGTTTTAGCTTGAAATCTTATAATGTTTGCAGTTTATTCTTTTTGGCTTGGCGGATTATCAGTAGCACTACCAGGTTGAATGTAGGTAGTATCAATTCAGGAAAAGGCCTAATTGTCATGTGAGTTTGGGAGATTTTATTTTTCGGCTACAATCTTATCTAATTTAAAACTTTCAAAAGTCGGCACGTGCCTATAATTTCCTAGTCTTAATCAGGTACAAGAAAAACATTGCAAAACGAACTAGCTCCAGTTACCCCTATGTATCGAGCTTTTTATACGTTTCTACTATAAACCCTTAAATATCGTTTTGGGACCAACTTACAAACAAAGGGACAGTTCATTCATAAGTTTCAAAGCTTTAATGACATGAGTGGTACTCAACTCGGTGTGTATTAAGTAATTTCCGTAATTTATGAAGTACATTGGTCAAGTGGATCGGCGATCAGTTGCTTTTCGTGAGCAATCTTATCTTTTCAAAACAATTTTTTTCCCAAAAAACTTGAACGCTGCTGAAAAAGTGTGTAACAAACTATATCATAATCTCATTCTTTTCAGTTTCTAAGATGACTTGACCAAAACCAACTATATTTTTCGATAATCTTATGTTTTTAAGATTAATAATGAGTAGAAGTTTTAGTGTTTTTGTGCACTGAACCCATCACTGTGGGCGGCAGTACAAGTAGTGACGAAGTTCACAAAGCGAATGTCCGGAGACGAGTATTAAATATATAAGAAAATAATTGATATTTTAGCCGTTGAGTAATTTTAAATTTTAACGGTTTTTTAATAAATGCCAATATTGCCAGACTGTTGTATTTTGTAGCGGAGACACCATCCTTAGCAGGAACCCGATCCTTAGCGAAGACACCCTCAATGGAATTGAAATTTATCGATATATCTGTGGCACATCACTAACTGGAAGTGAATCTGGGTCAAGTAAACAAAAACAGCTGACTCCGTTCCGTTCACCGGCAATAGGATATTTAGAGCTTTCAATTCGGCTTATTTCATCTGGAGCGCCTGAAGCCTTGGTGAGATGGCATCGAAAAAAGGAACAGGAGCAGCAATGAGTCTCCTGGCTGCAATGGATCTCCTGCTAACAAAACCCACGGCAGCTGCACGTAAACAAAAACAGCTGGCTGCTATTTCGCGACTCCGTCCTGTTCACCTTGGTGTCCATGTCCATCGGATCCTCCTCCGTGGATGGCGGACAATTCCGGGCTGCAACTATGTGAACATCAACTATCACAAGATTCTGGGAGGCGGGGGAGGAGCACTGGGCAGCAGTAGTAACAACACCAAAATTACACATACATACTTCCTCTGCGGCGGCGGAAGAGCGTTTGGACTGAATCTACCAGCGGCAGGTGGATCTCCAGGAACTTTGCGTGAGACTTGCTAGATTCTAACACTTAAATTATAAACAAAATGAATCCTTTTTTATTTTAACAGCCCACATTCCTACTCATTTCAAAATGCATCAACCAGCGGCACAAGGATTCAAGACGCGGAAGTGCGCTACAGCAGCGGCGCTCTGGCGCAACGAGCGAAAGGACCGAAGGGAAAAACAGGATCGCTAAAATCGCAGGACAATCGCAGCAACAACTAGCGGAGGGGGGAAGACAGGAGTCGCACCAATGTTTTTCCGCGATCTGTTGACGATTTGGACAGGAGCAACGAGATTGGGCAACCATCGCCCAAAAAAGGAATCACAACAAGAGCTGAAGAGAGGTGCTCCTCCCCCACCAGCAAATAATAATAAGAAGCTTATCTGGAACAGCGGCGACTGGTGTGTCCGGATTAAGGCGCATTAACACACCTGGTCGTGTAATAACTGTTACACTTGCACCATCACTTGGGCGAGCAGCTCCAAGTCCGATGTGGGTTGATGCTGGCCCGAAAGTCAAAATGTGGCAGGGCTACGTCGTCCGCAGCTTCAAGACGATACAGCGCGCCATAAAAAAGGTGAGCCACGCGAGAACCATTTTTAGGTTACTATGAAGTATATACCATTACACTTATGAAATCATTTTATTCCAGACCCTGCAAATTCAGGCACGAGTAGATAAACAGTTATCCTTGCTGCCAGATGCCTGCTTTATGTCTACGTGCTTTGGGCGCTCTGGGATCCCCCTGCAGATCCTGTAGCTTCTGCCGTTGGTTGTCCCCGCTCTGAGACAACTGGAGGTGAACAGATTCAAGATCTGTGAAAAATCTTCTCTGCTAGATCCCTAACCCTTTTGGGAGGGCATCTGGTCCAGAACGCAGCGCAGCGGAAAGCTAGTGCCCCCCTTGTCCCAAGGAAACGTTGTTCAGGAGAACAGCTCTACGCGCAATGGTCGTTCCCAGTTGGTGACCGGTATTCCGAGCCAGAACGAAAGGATTTCCGCCAAACTCCTGGGTCAGGGCGAAATCGGTTCGCTCGGGAATCTCCTGCAGATCCTGCAGCTCCAGCCCTCGGATAACGGTGAACAGATGCAGCTGTCCATGTCCAAGCTGTTGGACTACGTACAATCCTCGGGCAACGCTAAAGTGAAGCGGAACGCCTGCCAAGCCATCGGGAATCTTGTGAGGCACAGGTCCTTCTTTGCCAGTAGTCACCTGGCTGGGATTCCGTTCCGTGCCCTGAGTCAACTGGTAGTGCACAACGCCAACTTTAAGGTGCGAACCAATGCTGCCGGAGTTCTGGTAGAGCAGCTTCAGGATCTGGTCCACTTTCCGCTGGTCTGGCGTTCCCTGCTGGAGGCGAGGAGTACAACCACCGGGATGCACTGCAGCAGCAGTTCTTCTTACGCTAGCCAGGGAAGCGAATCCGCCTGAAGGTGCGCCGCTCTTCACGTGCAGTCCTGTGCTGGATCAGCGTCTCCAGGTGGAGGTGACTACTTAGCAGCGCTGCGCCTTGGCCGTAGAAACACCACCAACCAACACGCCATTGGGAATCTAGTGAGGCACAGGGGCTTCTTTGCCAGCAGCCACCTGGCTGGGATCCTGTTCCGCTTCCTGAGTCAACTGATAGTGCACAGCGCCAACTTTAAAGTCAGCGTCAGGATCTGGGACCACACTTTCCACTGGTCTAGCGTTTTCTACTGGAGTGCAACGTGCTGGAGTGCAACCACTGGGATGCACGGCAGCAGCAGCTCTGCCTGGCCGTTGCCCACCTGCTGACGCTGGCCAGGAGCGTGGATTTGGCGGCGATGCTGGAGTCCCTCGAGGAGGACCGCCTGGAGGAGGTGCCGGCCCATGGCGTCGCTTTGCATTCCTGCCATCCCTTGCTGGAGCAGCGTCTCCGGGCGAAGGTGACCATCCTCACGAGCACAAACCGGCTGGAACCGTAGAAACACCACCTACCCCACTTGACGACCCATAGGTCCCACAAATATAAACATTAACCATTATTTTCATTTTATTTCCATCCAATTGCAGGTTTCCGGGCAGCAGATACCAGGCGATCAGAAACGATAAGCACGTGTAAAACAATCAGCTGATCAGTTTAATCAACGCGTGCATAGGGATGGGCTTCCTTGGGCACGCCTCATACAAACTCGTGCCGGTCGTGCTAAATTCGTAGCACGAACACAAAAACAGCGTGGTTGCCCATCTCTAGTTTTCTCGTTGTCTTCAACTAACGGTTGATCTCGAGCAAGCTCGCCTCCCATTGGTCAATTTGGGGAGGGGAACATGCAAAAGGGCAGCCATCTTGGAAATAAGATCAGCCATCTTGGAAATCAGATCAGCTGTTTGAGTTCAGTCAGAGCTACCAGCTGATACCTGCTACTTTTTCTGTTCGCCTGGTATCTGAGATCCGTAAATTGGTATTTTATCGAGGAATTATGGGTCGTGGTGGGTCAATATGGTTTATTAGGGATGTGCCACCCTCAGCAAACACATGAGTTTTTGTTTTTAACAAGCAATTGCACATCTCTAGTTTAGGAACTGCTAAAACCAAGCAGCCACCTACTACTTTTTCTGTTCGCCTGGTATCAAAAGTCAAGAAATTTATTTTGAAACTGCCAAGTTGGAAATTACGGTAAATTTTGTCATGGACTGACACATTTTGAGCCCTTCTGTGGCCCATTTTGTCGGTCAAATCGACGGATTTTCCTATTTGAAGTACCAGGCGAACAGAAATTTCAGCAGGTCGAACAAAAATTTAATTTTTGGAGAATTCTTTTTTTTCAGCCCAAAAGTATTCCTTATTTTTAGTTTTCGAGGCAGCCTAAAAGTATGCTACAATTTTTTCAGTAATCCGAGTTTGAGCAATGTAACGGTTATTTTATATATATGATCAGCTGGAAGGGGAAAATGTCGACAATCAATTCGGCCAAATATCTTGTATTTCTAGGCAATTGAAACTCCTTGCGTAAATGTATTTTTTATATTTTTGTTTAATAATCATAATGCATATAAAGGTACAGTTGTTCACAAGAAAGGAAATCTTAAAATGCTACATAAATTATATTAACTTGATAACGGCTCATTATGTAATAACCAGATAGAAGCAGCAAAGTACACAAATTTAACATTAAAATCAAACTTAATTAAATACGTAATAAATCGTATAGGTCTATAAATAAATGTATGTATTTTCTCAATAATTGCTCAAGCTTTAAATAATAAAAAATAGTTGTAATAAACAAGTTGGGTAAGTATAAGGCAAATAGAATTAGGATTATCAAAAAATATTAACAACAAAATTAGGTTTATTTTACTGGATGGACTTACGTCACTTGTCTATTTGCAAATTGCATTTTACGATTTTTTTTCAAAGAGTTAATCTTTTGTTTTATGAATTTAAGTTCATTTTTGTATACGCATTTTACATTTTTTCTATACATAGAAAATTTGTTGGTTGGTTTAGCACCGGCATAGGACACTTGCTTCGTTTTGTTCAATGCTCGTGGCACGCACGTTTCCCTGTTTCCTTGCGAGAGGAGGCTAGGATGATAAATGTCTATGGGTAATTTGGAAATGAGTATCAGGAATGCTTTGAAATGTCTAGCCCCCACATTGCCGGGTTGGAGTTTAAGGATCAGATCAGGGAACACAGTGTCCTGTGGCTGGCGCACTGCAGGTTTCCCTTTCTATCCCTCGGCCGTGGGAGAGAACTTGGCCTTGGGTTATCCTTTGGCAAGGGGGGCTTTAAAGGGCCAGAGTCTAAGTGGAGGCCAATGTCTCTTGTGCACTGCATCGCCTTGTAATTGGGAGAAAGACGAGCAGCAACAAGGGACACTGAACTCCAAGAAGTTCTCCAGGCGATTGGTCTATGTGGGTCATGGTTTGTCTTGGGATTCGTTCACTTCTCTAGCCCATCGATGGCAGCAATGACTTGTGCTTGTGTCCTGCAAAAATGTTCCACGAAATTTGCAGGGCCACAAACACAACTCCTTGCTGCCACAGATCTCTCTTGCAGGGAAACGTGCGGTGATGAGTACAATTTTCGTGTGCGTATTTTGATTTCGTTTTAGCTTAGATATTTTTATATACAAAATGTTGGGGTTCTCTATAGATTTCTTGGGATCATATATATGAATATATAAATGTTTTGCTGTGCAAATATATATGTATAATGTATATATCGTTTTACAAAAGTTTTAGTTCGTTACTTGTCGTTAGTTTGAATAGTTAGCATACATATTCTTTCTTCATTTCATTCATGTGTTTCATGTGTTCGGCTTGTCGAGTCTGTTCAGTAGGTTATATACAAATTGGCTGTTTTATTAATGCCTCTAGCTATCGAATCTCTATAAAATTACATACAATTACAAAATGTGATAAACTACACAAATGTACAACTCTTCCATTTCATAACTCAAAACGTGTTCTTTTTTGAATTTTCTTACAGGAATTTAGCTTACAAAAGGCATCTTTTTACTGCGGTCTGTATGTTTTTGGGGGTTCAGGGTTCTTGATCATTACATTTCTACGGTCAGGGGTCTTTGTTTTTTGTTCTTGTTCGTTTCGCTGCACTAATCCAATTGCAACTCGACAGGCTTACGTGGGCGGCGGTCCGTGGGGATACGACAACATGGGCTCCAGGCTGCGCGCGAAGGTGTTGGAGAACATACAGGTGTAGTCCTCACCGTGGGGCACCAGAGTGGCCACACCTAAAAGCAGCAGCATGAGCGCCTGAATGGGCAGGGAGGCACGTGCAACGCGGCCTAGGAACCGAGCACCGCGCGCCAGAACCGTGGTATTGATGACATCGCCATCGACAGCATCGCCATCGGTGTTGCTATGGGTTCGAAAGACAAGTCTATTAGTTAAGGTCGAAAATAGCATTACGATCTGTATGTAAATCATGCAACTACTGAGGGTAAAACTATGTGCTCTTTTTCGTTTACCACTATAAAGTGCACAAATTGCTACGATGCATGTGGGAAACAAAAACTTAAAATCAATTTCTATAGATATTTACTTTGCATTTTCTGTGTTTGGTGCGGCGGCCTGCATAGAAGAGGTTGATAATGTAGTATTATCCAAAAGCTATATTTTTGCCATAAAGAAAAAGAAGGAAAAATAAGGAAATTATAAATAATGGAAATCATAAAGGGTTTCAAGTTTTGTTTCAATATTTTCTCGTTCGACTGCCAATTGGTTTCACTTACTTCTGGTGCGCTCACAAATCAACAAATAAAATCAAATGTTTTTAGGACAAATCCGGTTTTTCTTCGTAAACAGGAAACCAATGTACTGAATAACCAGGGTATGAAAGACTCACCTCACTCGACAACATGTGCAGCGGCACGCCAAGATTGTCGCCTTCGTAGCCGAGAACGGCGCCCAGCTTGACGATATAGATTCCGGATAGACGACGCAGGGATTGCAGGCGCAGTCGGAGATCGGTCAACCTAGAAAGGGTTCTGGAGCATTTAAAACATTTGCATGGGCCCTTGGTGAGTTATGTTCGGATGAAGGGTTAGAATGGGCGGACGAAAGAATTTTGAGTACCAAAAAATACAACACAAAATAATATACGCAATAAAAACGGCAACACAAAATATGTGTAGAGGCAAAAACAAATGATTGATTTTGTATAGTTGAGAGAAGGTAAGCTGAAAGTACGTTCTACTAAATAAAACCCAGCAGTGGGGGTCTAGAAGGTTTAGTTGTAGGAAGTTCCAAAAGGCTTATCCATCCTCACGGATAGTTTTAGTATAATTTTGAGGGAATGTGGAATATAATTTTTGAGGGAAAAGTTTTCGAAAGTATTTTGGGGTGGAGTGTGCAAAATGTGGAAGGTATTTGAAATGTTAAAAAGGCAAGCAATAAGGCCGAAATATTTGATAATTTATATGGGGGAATAGCAAGTAGGTAACTATGGTGAAAAACTAAGACTAATAGGTGTCTAAAAAAATTACTACAGAATCAAAATAAATTACTACTTTTCAATACAAAATAGGTTTTCAAAACTAATCAAAGGAAATCAATATAGCAAGTAGAACTACGTAAAATACAGAATTGTAATTCCGCCCAACTAACTTTAGACCCTTCCCCTCTTTCTTGTATCCCTTACTTCTGCCCTAGGCTCAAGCGGCACCCACGAATTGTTTCGTTCCGCCCTCGGAACTGGCCCACTGGACACCTTACCTCTCGTAGGTGTGTTGGGACTGCTCCTCGGAGCCCTCGACTGAGCGCAGCAGCTGGTCGGCGGCGTCCTGCAGGCTCACCACCCGCGGCTCGCATCTTTCCAGCTCGGCTCGCAGGTCCTTGAACTTCTTAAACTTGGCCTCCAGCACCGAACGCTCCTCGGTGAGATCGACGGGCTCCGAAGCCTTGATGTTCTGCTCCGTGCTCTGCAGCCAATTCACCAGCTCATCGATGGTCTGATGGAACTCACTGTTGCCCATCAGGGCGGTCTGGAGGAGACCCTGCCATTTGGTGGCATTGATGCACACGTTGTTCCAGCGCTCGTTGTCCGCCTCCAGACGGCCACGCAGCTGCCTAGCCTTTTCGGTATCCAGGGTGTGCGTGGCCAAATGGTCACCGACCACATTCAGGGACGATATGATGGACTTGTGACTCTCCAGATCCAGAAGGAACTCGCGATGATCCTGCGTGACATCCTCTAGCAGCTCGATGTTCGAGGGCGGAGCTGACTGGGCCTTCTGGGTGCTCTCGGCGAACTGCAGCCACTGCTCCAGGCGCCACAGGTCGTTGTCGATCTGCTGCCAGTTGCGCTGTGTGCAGAGCGGACACGTTAGCCGGCCGACCTCGCTGAAAGGGGTAAATATAAATTAGTAACTGATAATGATAGGTGTATTTGTTCACTATTATGCTAAGCATTTATTTGTTAGCTTAAGCTCGCCTTGCCAAAATCCATTGATCCGACTTTGGTTGGCAAGTGAGCACAGGGCTCCCGACCTCTTGCTGTCCTCCACCCTGGAGTCTGGCAGCCATTTGTGACTGGCTGCCAGCTTTTGTCTAGTGGAAAGTCCCACACAGAACACAGGAGATGGGTTCAAACAGCAGGAGGTCGGGAGTACACAGAGCCCACCAACAGGTAGAAACACTTACTGAATGCAGTTGTACTTGTAGGATGCAGGTAGGTGGCACCTGGTGTGTGTGGTGTCATCATGAATGCGCAGGTTCGAGTTAAGCATGGTTAAGTTTTTGTTTTGGGTGTGATTATGCGTGTGCGTGTTTTGACATTGAGAGAGAAATAGGCGACAGCGAGATGGAAAGCAATAAAACAATTTGTTAGTCAAAAACAGAC
Source organism: Drosophila mimetica (assembly GCA_037075245.1). Taxonomy (NCBI): domain Eukaryota; kingdom Metazoa; phylum Arthropoda; class Insecta; order Diptera; family Drosophilidae; genus Drosophila; species Drosophila mimetica. The sequence goes on from JBAMCH010000007.1 coordinate 1,192,495, forward strand.
CCAAACACCAACAAGAAAATTCGATTCGGCTAACCGAATACCTCTTATACACAGAGCTTGCCAAACCTTAAGGAGTTAAATCGGTTTTAAAATTACAACATTAAATATAAGTTGAATGTATACGAACACAAGTCATCTATTATAATATTATCCATGATACAGGATGCCGTCCGTCTTTTCACAATTGATATGGGAGCATTTGAGACACAAATGGGAAGAAAAGTTCTTAAATATGCCACTTTGACTCCAGAATTTAAGCAGATAAATCATGTAATATCCCGAAAAATGGATTCCCTTGGTTTGGCAAGACCCTAATAAAAATATCCCATCACACAAATAAATAAACTCGAAATCCTACCTTGCATTTTGATCGTGCTGCTGTCGCGCCTTCCACTGCGACTGCAGTGTGTCGAAGCGCAACGTGAGCTCTGCCACGGTGTCCACCTGGGCAGACTGGTTGTCCGCCTGGCACTCGGTGAGCAGCAGCTGGCTGAGATGCTTGACCAGCTCGGTGGAGGACTGGGCGTTGCCCAGCAGCTTGGCGATCTTCTGGGGTCCCGGCTTGCGGGTCTTGTCCACCACGGTGCGCTGCAGCTCGTCGAGATTGTTCTGGCACTCGGTGATGGCCGTCTGCAGTTCCATGATGTAGGCATCCTTGGCGGTGATGGAGGTTTCCCTGTGCATCTGCTGGGCCTGTCGGAGTTTCCTCTGGGACAGGGTGTTGACCTGGACGGCGGCGTTGGCGGCTTCATTGGCCACCTGAGCTGCTGCCCTGGTCAGCCAACTGGTCTTGAGGGTCACAATGCGGGTCTGCACCGTTTGCCAGAGGGTGGTGTAAGCGGACACCAATTCCAGCAGCTGTTTCAGTTGTGGTTGCTGCTTGGTCCTGGCCTTGGCCTCCTGGGCCAGGTTATCCGCCTGCTGGACGTGCTGTTGGGCGTCCTGCAACTTTTTCTCCAGGCTCTCCAGTCGCTGCAGCACCGCCTTTGGCTCCGCTTTGGAGGTCTGCTGATCCTCCACGCTTGGCAGCTGTTCGAGGGCTTTCTGAATGGCACTCAACGAGTTGGTGGCCTCCAGTTGGGCATTGTTGAACTCCCGCATGAGCTTCGCGTCCTTGTCAATGGCATCCAACAGGGCGTGACAGCGGGGCGTAAGCTGGCGCCACATGCTCACCATCACCTTGGTGGGCAGCGTTAACTTCTGGATGTTCTCAGGTTCGACGCCGGCACTCATGGTTAGCTTGGCGTAGATCTGCTCCAGCTGGCGGAGATTCACCGACTGGCTTTCCAGCTCCTCCAGCTTGGCTCGCAGTTCCTTCTGCCGCTCCTCCAGTTTGTGCTTGCTCTGGGACTTTTGATCCCGTTCGTAGCCCGCTATTTGGCTCTCCTGCTTGCCCAGCCAGTTCTTGTGCTCGGCCGTGAGCTTGATAAGCTGCTGGAGGAGATTCCAAATGGTCAGGATGCGGCTCTTTCGCTCGGCCGACTGACTGCACACGTTCTTCCACCGCTGCTCCAGATTCTGGGCAGAGGCAGCCAGTCCGGTGGTGTTCACCTGCGTGCGCCAGCTGTCGGCATCGTTGAGCAGCATCTCCACGAGGTTCAGAACCTCGCCCACATTGCTGCTGTGGTGCTCGATGGAGCGCTGGATCTGCTCGTGCTCCTTCAGCTTGGCCTCGATCACATTCGGTGTGTAGCTCTCAAAGTTGAGGGGTTTGTCCAGCTGAGATTCCACCTCGAAGAGCCAGGCGCGGATCAGGGCGATGCGCTCCTCCAAGCGGAGGAGGGTCATCTTGAGCTCCCCGATCTTGGTGGCCTTCTGCTTGCACAAATACTTGAGGCGCTGCCAGCGATCGATGAGGGCGTCGCTCTGCTGTTGCACCTGCGATCGAACATCTGGCTCGGAGTACAGGGTGAGCAGCTCCCGGCTGGTGGAGAGCAGCCACTCGCGTTCTTTGTCCCTCAGCTGCAGCTCGGAGTTAATCTGCTGCTCCAGTTGCTTGGCCGCCTGTTCGGGATTCGACATGGCAGTGACATCCGCGTCCTTTTCCACACGCTGCTCCAGTCGCTGCAGCCACTGGGAGATGCGATCGTATCGGATCTGGTAGTTGGACAGCAGCGATAGCCGCTCCTCGATCGAGTTGATCAGGTTCGCCAGCTGGTAGTCCAGATCGGCGTGCTGCTGCCAGAGCAGCCAGTTCCTCTGGCGAATGGTCTTCATGTCGTGCGGACTGATGCACTCCTTCAGCTCCTCCTGGGTCACCGTGAGGCTCTCGAGAGCCGGCACCTGGGCGCCCAGTTGGACCCTCTGCGCACGCAGTGCTCCCAGCAGTTGTTCAATGGCCGCCGGCTGAGTGGGCAGCGATTCGCCGTTGGCATCCAGGAGCCTTTGAGCTGCTCCGAATTCCTGCTGCAACTGATGGACTCGCTGTTCGTACGTCTCCGACAGCTGGGTGACGCGCTGCAGGAATCCCTGCCACGTCTTGAGAGCAGCACGCAGGTTACTGATCCGCTGGCCAATGCTGGCCTGCTCCATGCGCATGGCGGTGGCCAGGGCGTCGTCACAGTGCCGGGCCAACTCCTGCTGCTGCTCCTGCAGGGCCTTGCTCTGCTGTTCTCCCTGGTCCAGCTGCTGGATCATCGCATCCAGGCGGTTCCTCAGATGCGGCACTCGCTTCAGGTGAATGTACCGCAGCTGGAGGGCATTGCGCTCCGCCTCCCGCTGTCGCAGCCAGTCCAAGAGGGCGGCCAGCTGCTGGCGATAGGCGTTCCAGCCACTCACTCGCCGCTCCAGCTCGCCATTGCGCTGCATGATCCGCGAGAGCGTCTCATTGTGCAGATTCGTCAGGGCCTTGTACTGCTCCGACAGCTCCGATTCCAGTGGCGTCTCGGACAGCACGCTCTGCTGCGAGATGAGCAGGTTCTGGTGGATGGCGCACAGCTGCTGCTGCTCCCGCAGACTGCTGTAGTCCTCGGGAATGGCGCACGAGAGGAAGGACTGGACGTGCTGCAGGTACTGCCTCCACAGGCGCAGGGCCTCCGAGCTGTTCTGGCTGCGGGCGAGTCGCGTGGACAGGCGATGGTACTCCTGGAAGGTGTCCTGGAATATCTTCTGCCACAGGGCCAGCACCTCCAGGACGCCGTCATCGTCGGCGGCCACTGAGGCTGGCACTTCATTGTTGTTCTGATGGCGCTCTTTGAGTTGTCGCAGCTGCTCTTCCGTTCTGGCCAGCGTTTGGAGATGGGCTCGCAAGGCGGCCAGCTGCTCCTCGCTTTCTCTGGGATTCTGTGGTGGCTCGCGGGAAATGTCCTGCGAAGAGAAGAAATCAAAATGTTAATACTTGTATTTCATACAGGGCAGCTATCAAATATTCTTTTTGCATCGCTAATTGGCCTGACCCTAATATGGCTGCTCGGATGTCTCCGGTTACCATTCGTCAGCCTGACCACTGCATGGCTTCACAACAATGGAAATTGGTCGTGTGGCACATTGCAACTCTTTCCGCCAACTGGCAATGACCTCATGCCAGCGACACGCGCTCCCAGTGGCCAACTTCAATTGTCTGAGGCGTCGATGAGGGGGCCACATGTGGGTGGGTGGGAGAAGGAGTAGGGTTTGGATTGGGAGTGGGAGGGGGTGGCAAACCAAACTGGTTGGCATGTGCCATGCAAATGAGCTCACCGTGGGGCAAGGTGGCTGAAAAATACCACCAATTAATGCCCAATTTGGTGATGTGATTTATAGAAGTTACTATTATGGATCTTATCAGTCAAGTTGATTGTAAAACGTAGAGTTTTATGATCTTAAATTAGCCAGGCTTCCGTTTTGATTTTAATGGCAGTACAAAATTGTAGTTAAAACAAATACTCGCGTGCTAATCGTAGAATTTAGTAGTAATACTCTAATAAAAATATCTTTTATATCTAATTTTGTAATACTTTTTTCTGAATGACTGCTTTAGATATATATTCCAATCTTGAACCCCTTGATTGGAGGCCCACACAACAGCAGTTGTTTCAGAAACATGGGACATTCAGCCGTCAATATTTCCATAAAATATTCAGCATCCTTCCACAAAGCAAGTGTCAATTACGATTTTATAAGCCGTTCGCCACTCCCCTTGCGGTAATTTCGGAAAGCATATTCACGCCTCTTATCAATCAATAATGATGAGGAGCTCTGGGACCACGGACCACGGTGGTGGGTTGTCCTGGCTGCCAGGACCCAGGGTACACAAAAACTTTTTCAACTTTTAACCCACTTAAAATAGCATGTCCTTCGTATTGGATTAACAACAACAACAACAATAACACTTGCCGGCTAGTTTCGTTAGTGTGGGAATTTCCACACGCCAAACCGGAGCTAGCATATGCAAAATATCCATCTAAACGGGGCGCTACAATCGATAGCTGGTTAGGATGGATGGATGGCTTGCAATCCCCTTGGCGGGCGGCACCATAATTTCATTAATTTCCCCTTACTCCCTTCCCTCCACTCACCTGCTGCACACTGTTGAAGTACTCCTTGGCCAGCGTCACCTCCTTGTCGAGCTCCTTACGCTCCTTGTCCTGCGTCTCGGCCACGTTGGCCAGCGTGGTGATGGCGTCCTTGCACTCGGCCAGCCGCTGACCCAGTGCGTCCAGTTCGCCCTGCATCAGGGCCGAGGCATCCAGGCCCACATCGGCGGCGATCTTGGCCACGATGTCGCGCAGCTCCAAGATTCTGTCGTTCTGGGTCGTCAGGTTGTCTTGGCACGCCTGTGTGAATACGAAATGGGGAGATGGAGAACGAGTTAGCTAATGAGGCCCAGGGTCTAGATGATCACAACCACTCAATTAACAGAGATGTATTTCTCTATAAGCAGAAACTTATGACCAAAACAAGTTGCCATTTTGGCTATAATTATGTAGATAGTTGTATGCCAAATACGTGATGTTTCATTCTCTTCTAAAAATCTGCATAATATGCTTCAAAAATGTATGACTAACCCATGAAGACATTTTTAATTCATATAAGAGTACTATCACTGCTCATCTTCAAACGCTATAAACCTCATATGTCATATATCCATCGTTATAATTTAAAGTTCCATTAGTATAATGATTCCTAATGTTTTTTCCCTTTTACGAAAGAACCTAAAGAACTTAAAGAACCCCGAGAAGCACAACACAATTATTTTGGATGGCTGGCAAAATGTCACTTGGTTATATTTAACTCGACGACGGCAAGTATTTAGCTCAAGTCGGCCGGGCTGGCGTTCCATTTCGTTACTCAGACCCTTATCAATTGTCGTGCTGCGTTTGTCGAGTGCATTTTCCCTGCTCGGCACATGGTAATTAGGGCTGCGAGTGCCCGGCGCACTTTCGTTTTCAATTTTGGGGAAAAACAGGTCACTCTGCTTGCCATCGAATGAATTCTCTAATTCTCTAATTCAGAGCATTAATGCTGGCGGTTCGTAATGCCCGCCCTATGATATCATCTGGCAAGTATTTGCCGATGCTTTATCACGCCGTAACATAAGCAAACAAGCGCTTAGAGAAGTGGCATTGAAAATGCCAACAAACATGAGTATTAAGCAATAGATTTCTACATTTATCTTCTTTCGGAGCTCAGGGCATTTGCGGACCTGTTCCCGCTGTTTTTCTGCCACTGCCTCTGCTTCAGCGGCTGTTGATAAAGCTGCTAGGTATACGAAAATACTATATTACGAAAATATAGCGGGTTGATAAACTCTCTGCTCCTGTGTGAAATGACAGTTGGCTGGCCTGCCGTCCGAAAATATAATTACACCATCGCGTATAGGCCTATAATATAATGACCCTAATGATCAATAAACACAAACGGCGACCCGAGTATGCGTTAATTTTTTAAGTAAATGCCGAAAAGAAATCGTACGACGATGTCTGTTTTATTTACCCAAGCATAATTTATGACACAAACACAACGGAACAAGTTAGCTCATGTGTACGTATGTATGGCGGAACTATTACGAACCGATTACACTGACGCGCCCAAAAAAATTGATAGGGCGAGCACTACGGAGAAAATCAATGTAATTACTAGCCTCTTGCCCACCCGCGTCTCCAGTGGGCAATTAAAGCGTCCTAGTTTGCCGCCAAAATAAAAAAAGTCCAGCTAACAGTGATGATGGTATGGCCTTAAACTTTCCCATGATATGTTTATCCCGAAAAGGAACTTTTTTCGAAAAATATTTAAAAAGAACTCCCCGGAAATGTGTCACTATCGCTTATTTTCTGCATATTTTTAAGATGACAAAGTTCTACATAAAGTGAACTGAAATTCAGTAGATTATAAACCTTGTTACCAGTTCGGTACCTTTAAATTTCGAATGAGAAAATATTGACCCACATTCCCACCCCCTTTGTTTGGTCAATTATTGTCATTTCCTGTTCGATATTCCACATTTCCCCCCAACTGACAAACAGGTCGTTGGCATCACTGTCGCCCACGCGATACACATCACTCATACGACCCGTGCGCCGGATGGGTCACGGCATTCGCCCCCCCACTCACCTTGGCATGTTGCAGGGCATCCAGGGGCTGCTCCAGCGACTTGACCGTGTCCATTTGCTGGTCAATGGAGCTCTTGACGGCCGCAGAGGCGTTCCGGTACTTGTCCCACAGCTCGACGGCTCGTTGGTAGCGGGTTCGCAGCTGCTGCAGGTTCTCGCTGGTGTCATTCCAGGCGACTACCGCCTCCTGGACGGCGGACTCGATCTGCTCGACAATCTGGACATCGCAGCTCTCGATCAGCGGTTTGGCGGCGCCCTTCAGCTCATCGATCAGCTGCTCGCGGTTGTGAAGATCGCCGGCGAGTCCCTGTGAGATGGGTTATGGTTCCCGGATAAAGACGGATTAGTCGGAGTTATAATATATGAGAGTACGGTGTTCCGGCCGCGACGGGTGACACGCGCTCGGTTCGAAGTTAACGTCAACTGGGGCCACGATAAACTGGCTGCGTAGAGAGCACCGCATGCAGCGGGAGCTTACGAAAAAGCTTGGGGAAAAGTTTGACCAAACAGCTTTTTATTCCGCTGGGAAGCGGGCAGCACTCAGTTCAAACGGAACTTGTGTGAATTATATATGAGGAGTTACTCGGAAAGTAATATAGGATGTATTTACAATCGATTTAGGGATTATACATGAATATTTAAAAGCTAATATATGAAATTAGAAAACACTATAAATAATTTAATTTTTCTTTGGCGAAATATAATACTCCTTTAAAAGGTTTTAACAAAAGATATGGAGGCAAATTTGAAAAACTTTGGAATACTAATTTTAAAAATTACTTCATTATACAACTCACAATATTTAATAACAAATGCGTTGTTCTTAATATAACAATTTATAAGTAAAGTCTGTTATATTTTCGTAGGATGTTAAAGATTCGAATTTCTGAATATGACTAAAGGCTCTCAGGAAAATGCTGCGGTTTTTGTAAACAAATTTTCCGCGGGAAAAACAATGCTGATAAGCAGTTCGCGAAAATTCAGCTCAGCAGGTAGAGAGATAAAAACGGGGCAGCAAGATAGAAACCCATATAATCCGAATCCTAACCGAGCGCGTAAACAAAGTCATAAAATTAAGGGCAGGAAACTTACCTCCAAACGCTCCGTGGCTTTGCGCAGGCGCTCGTAGTCCACTTGGCCGTGGACCCGGATTAGCTCCATCATAAAGTCGGTTTCTTGGACGGATCCGTGGACCAGCTCCAGTTGGCGCTCGTAGCGCAGCCAGACGGCCAGGCGATTCCGCAGGATGCCCATGATATTCGTGCACTTGCTTTCCAGGAAGGCGTGGTCGTCCTGCAGCTGGGAGATATCTCGCTCTAGCTTCACAGGCGAAACGGACATCTTGAGGCGCATGGGCAGCGTGTGAAGCATCTGGCGGATGCGCATGATCTCCTGCCAGCTGGTCACCAGCTCCTCGCCGGCGCCTTGACAATCGGCCACGGCTTTTTCGAGGACATCGGCTCCCTGGCGCTCGGCAGCCTCGCATTCGTCTAGGATGACCGAGATCTTGGCCTGGTGCTTGCGTTGGTTGCTAATGCCCTCCTGGATGGCTTGCAGCTGGTCGCGCAGCACAGAGGCACCCTCCAGCTCCTCGGCAATCTGGGTGCTGATCTTATGCGAGAGGGAGAACAGTTCGCCCACTTTTTCCGGTTCAATGGCGGGCTCCTGCAGTCCAATCCGTCCCAGTTCGTTGCCAATGAAGCCCACTCGGGTGCGGAGCACCTGGACTCGCTCGATGTACAGACAGAGCTCCTCCTCGTTCTTGATCACACCCTTCATGCTGGTCATGGTCAGGTAGATCTCCTGCAGCTCCCGCTCCACCATCTTCAGCTTCTCGTCCGCGGGCACGTCCTCCGACGACAGGCACTCCACGATGTTGTGCTGGATGAGCTCGATGGCCTGGGCCACGGCCTGCCAGCGATCCTCCAGCTGGGCATGGAACTGCCGCTGGAGCATCTCGTCGGCCAGTGGGATGACCTGCAGGGACTTCTCGAAGCTCACAGCAGTGTCGGTTCGCACATTGTTGTGCAGCTCAAAGCGGGCCTTAATCTCCCAGAACTGACGCATGTGCTCGATGGGCTGTTGGGTGGGCTGCGATGGGATCTGGATGTTTCTCAGCTCCTGCTCTGCCTCGCGCACGAAGGCCTCCAGCTTGTCCGTCTGCTGCTCGTACTGCACCCAGATCTCCTTGAAGACCAGCAGGCGATGCAGGTACAAGGCCACCTCCTCGCGCAGCTTGAGCAGCACTATCAGCGCCTCGTTGGTTTCCTCCACGAGATTGGGGGCCTGAACCAGGAGCTGCAGCTTGTTGGCTATGCCCGAGAGCTGCGTCATCTTGACGTAGTGATGTGAGATGTCGTTGCTCAGCGATTGGTAGAGCGTGGTGTACTGATCATAGTCGGCGGATGTGACGGCTGACAGATCGGGAACTCGCTGTTGGGCCACCTGCAGCCACTGCAGCTCGTCCCGCATGCCCTTCTCCAGGACAGTCCAGCGGGAGGCGGCCTGCACCAGCTTGGAGGACCTCTCGGAGGCCTTGTCCAGCAGACTGGTGGCCCTGTTGTAGAGCTCCTTGTGCAGCTCCGAGTGCTTCTCGCGCGTCTCGCTGTCGATGTTCTCCTCCAGGGACTCCAACATGGCGCGACAGTGGCTGAGATTCACGAAGAACTTGCGCTGCTTCTGCACCTCGTTGTTCAGCTGCTCCAGGGAACTGGAGACTATCGGACTCTCGACCAACTTGTCGGCCAGAACGGTGATCTTGGTGAACTCCTTGAGGGTCTGCTCGTACTCCTCGGCCAGGGACTGCAGTTGCAGGACACGTTCCCGCTCTGCCTGGATGTTGTTGCCGATGTTCTTGCTCGTCTCGAAGGCATTGTGCACATCCTGCGGCATCTTTTTGCCCGGGAAGTCACGCTGGAAGGCTCGGGCATTCTGGCACAGCTGCGCCAGCTGCTGCTGGGCCGCCTCGTGTTGCTGCTCCAACTCGTCCAGCTGGGCGAGTTTGGCGGACAGGGGATACTCCTGATTGATCAGCAGATCGTAGCTCTGCTGGAGATGGGCCAAAACGGAGGACACGTTGTACAGCAGGACCTCGAAGCTGTGCCACTTGTCCAGGTCATTGCTATCCTGCACCTGGTTCTGTTGCGTCACCTGCTCCACGGCATCCACGTGCTCCTTAAGCGAATCCACGCACTGCAGCAGCTCCGGCTCAGCATTGGACAGTTGTCGTTCCAATTTGCCGACATTCTGCTTGATGGTGCTCAGCTCTTCGTTGAGTTGGTTGTAGTTGTCCAACTTCTCCTCGGAGGGTCCTTCGTTGGAGTTCTGCCGGATGAGGTACACGCGATACTCGATGGTCTCCAGCCACGTTGATACCTTCTCAATCACCGTGATTACAGTGGTTTGAATCACCGTCTTGTCACCATTCTTGATGGCAGCATCCAGATCCTGGAGCCCCTCATTCACCTCCAACAGGCGCTGCTCCGTGGGCAGTTCCTTGATCTGTTCAGATAAGGTGGCCAAATGGAGCACGTTGCTCAGGGGAGTGGCTTGCTGGGGCGACGCTTGTTTGAGCTGCTTAATGCGGTCGCCAATGGCTTCCTTGGTGGAGATTAGGATTGGCTGCTGCTGGCTCTGTTGCTGCTGTCCTGGATAGTGCTGCAAGCTCTCGCTCATAATCAAGGCCTGGGAGAGCTCGATGGGTGTCTTGTCCACACTGGTGGTGGCACTGAACCAAATGTTGTTGGGCTCGCCACTTAGGTTGTCTGGTCCCGGGGTGATGGGCACCACTAGCTCCTCCGTGGGTGAACCGACCTCTTCGATGGTCACCGCCGAGGATGTGGGTCCTGCTCCGGACCGCTTACTCTGCTGGGACGCGATGAGCACCTTGTTCTGCTCGGTGATGTGCACCGGCAGATCGGGATACTCATCATAGACAGTGGTCTTGGTGATCTGGAGTTGCACCCTCTGGGTTTTGGGTGCTTCCTCCTCTTCGCGTTCAACGGGAGTCTCCACGACGGGTGTCACATGAGGCACTTCCTCAATCTGCTGGTTGGTGGACACCACAATACCCGATTCTGAGAGCAACTCGGGTGCGATTTCCACCGTCACGCTGATCTGCGGCTCCTCTGGGAGCTGCTGCTCCAGTTCAGGCTCACTCTTCTGCTTCTTTTTCTTGTCCTTCTTGGACTTCTTGTCCTGCTTGGGCAGCTGCATGGTCTGTGTGTATTCATAAACCGTCGGCTCAGCAACAGATGTGTCCGAATCAGCGGGAATGGCCACAGTCGTCTTGACCTCCAGTTCGTACGGTTCCGAAACGGATATCGAAGTGGCAGTCAGAGAATTGTCATCCAGGGAAGCGGGCTGCTGCTGATCTCCACGAGGAGTAGTCTGCACTTCGCCATCGGCGACCTGCACCAGTTCCACCGTAGAGGTCTCCTCGTGAACAGTTTCCGGTTTGACAAATTCAGTTTGATCAGATTCCCTTGGCTCCGGAGTAGAGGTCTGCACATGGGTCTCAGTGGTGGTGGTGGTTTCCGTTACGGTCGATTGTTCGCTGGTGCGCACTGGCAGATCGGTGGTCATGTCCTTGACCAGATCCTGGACCAGAGACTCCACCACATCACTGCTGCCTGGCTCGGGTGCGCGAGGCGAATCCTTCGGCGTGGTTTGCAGCTCCTTCTCAATGGTGGTGGTCACTGTGGTCTGGCTGGAAATCTCCACAGTTTCTGCTGGCTGGCCACTAACATCCGTTTGGATCTCGGTGGTGGATATCTCCACTGCTACTGGCTTCTCTTCGCTTCGTGGAGTGGTTTGTGCCTCCGTCTCCGTAATCTCCACAATCAGGGTTTGCGATTCGTTCTCCTGGTTATCGGGCTGCACCTCCAGACTCGTCTGCACCGCGGTCTCATCCAGAGTGGGTTGATGCTGTGGAGAAGTCTGCACAGACTTGATATCCTGCTCGACCTCGGACTTTTCAGTGGGCGAGGGAACACGCGGTGTGGTCTGCTGTTCCTCGTCCTCCACCAATGCCAGCTCCACAACCTCAGTGGGAATAACCAATTCAACCATTGGCGCTCGTGGCGATTCCGAGGGCGATGAGACGACTGCATCCTCCACCACCTTGACCTTCGAGTCAATCTCAATGCTGGACAAATCGCTGTCGGGACTGATCTCAACAATGGACTCATGGCGCACGGTATCGCGTGGTGAGTCCTCCGGAGAAACGGGCAGATCCGAGTCGACGTCGGGCTCCTTAACGGGCAGTGCCAATACCTCCGGCTCAGTCTCTTGTTGTTGTTCTTGCTCGACCTCCTCCTCGTGCTTCGTATCTCTTCTCTTCTTTTTCTTTCGACGCCGCTTGGCGTCGGTGACGGGAGCAGCGGCAGTCTCAATGATGGTCATGCTGACCTTGCCGGTGGTCGGAGCAGTGCTATCCTCCTCGGTGGTGCTTTCCTTGCCCAGAACAACCTTCAGCACACCAGCGCCATTGTCCTCCAGGGAGGGGGCGGAGATTGTAAAGGTTTTTTGTGGAGCCGCTGAAGCCGCAGCCTCTCCAGAGATGAAGAGTTGAGTGGCGGCACGCAGGTCGATTTGAGAGGGAGCTGCTTGTTGTTCAGCAAGGGGTTCTTCTGGCTTTTTCTCAGTCTTCTCAATGATCTCAAGGGCTGCCACTTCAGATTCTACGGGCTGCGGTTTAACCTCCTCCAATGGAACAGGTTCCGGTTGTTTTTCCTCAGTCTTGATGGTGGAAATATCCACAGTCCTTTCTTCAAGTACAACTTCCGCAGGCAGCATTGTTTCAACAATGGAAACTGCAGTCGGCGTTGAAGATTGTTCCTTTAGTGCCGTGGACAGAGTCTGTTCTGCTTCCAGGAAACTCTGAATGTCACTCTTGGTCTTGGATTCTATAGGCAGTGATTCATCTGCAGGCAGATCCTGCACAAGAGTTTCCTTTGGCAGCTCCGTAGAGCTTGTGATGGTGGTGGTAGTCTTGGTAATGGTAATACTTCCAGTGGTAATGGGCTCTGGCTCAGGCTTAATCTCAGCAGCAGATTCCGGTTCAGTCTCTTGAGGTTCAGATTTTGTGCTCTCTTCACGAGGTGATTGTGGCTCGAACTCGTAGTGCTCCAGGGTTAGTGAATTGCCAGTTTCCGGGCTAGTCGGCCAAATCTCCTCAACTGGCATGGAGGCTTCAGTCTCTGCTGTGATGGCTAGTGCTGGTGCCAATTCTTCGAAGTGCTGGGAGAAGTCAATGTTGGTGGGTTTCAGATGATGTTCGAGTGGCCAAATTTCGTTGATATCTTCGACCACTGCTTCGACATCTACGATAGCTGGTTCTGAGGAGTCTTTGGGTTCAGCTACAGCCGCTGTTGGAACATGAACGGGACTGGTAGTGGCAACTTCTACGGGTTGATCAACATCTACTTGAGGTGCTGGCAACTCTACAGGTGCTTCTTTGGTCGTTTCTGTTGTTGGTTGTTGTGGTGTCTGTTGTTCTGGCTGTTCTTGTTCTTGTTCATGTGTGGTTGCGGTTGTTGTTCTTGTGGTGGTGGTGACTTGGGTAGACTCAATATCAAATACCTGTTGCTGCGGTTCTGCTGTTGGCTTGCACAGATCCGTGGCAACTTCTTCGATGAGAACGCCGGGCTCCTGCATCAAGCGCTGGAACTCCTCCTCGCTTACCACTTTTCCGTCAACAGTTCGCACGATATTCACGTTAATGTGCGGAGCTGTCTCCTCCTCGGTGATCTCGATCTCCTCGGGCTCCTCGACAACTTCCTCGGTGATGTGCTCCTTGCCGTCGATGATAACCACGCGCTTGATGATTTTGCGCGTCTTTCGGATTACCTTGCGGGTCACCTGCTGCACAACAGCGCGAATGGTGCCTTGGGTTTGCACATCGCCTGGCTGCATGGGAATCAGTTGCGCCTGGGATCCTGGAGCAATCACTTCCTCGTACGTCTCAATAGTGGGTTCGGTCTCGAACTCCTGCAGGATCACACCCTCGGGCTGGGATGAGTCCACAACAGCACCACGTGTTTGCTGCGTGATTACGGTGTGGACACTGCCCTCCTCTGGATCAGCCTTGGTGTCAGTGGTATGGACGTTCTCCAGGTTAATCTGCCCCGTGGAGTGCACCTCGATGTTGCCATCGGAATCGCTGATGGTCTCAATGGAGCTGATCTGCTGCTGCTGCACAATCTGTTGTCGCGTTCGGGTGACCTTCTTGAGCACAATATGCTTGGTGCCATCGGGTCCCACTATCACTTCGGTGGTCGTCTCATCTGGCTCCACGAAAGTGGTTTCGAATGCTTGAGGTACATTCTTCAGGATCAGCTCGGTGGCGCGATCCACATCGCCCTGTGGTCGCTGATGGTAGCGAGCCTCAATCTGGACATCCTCGGGCTCATCGGGCACATCCTTGTTGCGAGTGGTGTCGATCTGGATGGTCTCCTGGCCATGCTGCACCGTCTGGGTAACCATTATGTTCTCGGTGGGCGAGCGCTCCTTCTGGGTTTGGAGAGCCACCTCAGCGGTTTCCACAGCTGGCTCCTTAAAGCTGGTCTGCGCCTCTACAGTGGTGGTGGTCACCACCTGAACTGGGGGCTGCTGCAGACTGAGCGATGTCTGTGTCTCCACATACACACCAGTGGGTTTGATCTCCTCCTCGGGCATGGAACTGGAATCGATGGTGTTCTCGTTGGACTCGATGGATTCATGGGCCTCTGGGCTCGCCGGAACTTCAGTTGGTGGCTTGATGAGTGAGTCAGCGAGCACTCGCTGCCGTTGCGCCTCCTCGCTCTTGGCCTTTCGCAAGTCCACGATGCGCTTCTCGATGGTGAAGATGCGCTTGGTGGCCACCGTGACCTGTTCCCGCAGAATGGTTATGATGCTCTGCAGCTGTTCCATCAGCGTGTCAGCCAAGGGAGCAACATCGGGCTGGGACTGCAGGTGACGCGTCTGATCCACCAGATCCTCCATGGACTGCTGGCGATCCTTGAGCGTGCGCAGCAGCTGCTGGCTCCGCTCCACCTGCGACTTAAGCACCTGCTCATCCGTGCTGCTGTCCGAAGTGGTTTCGAAGGAGGCCAGTTCCGCGGAAACCTCGATGATCCAGCGCTCCAGTTCCAGCAGATGCTGCTGGTACTCGTCAATCTCCTGCTGACGCTTCTTCTGGCCATGCATAGCGTTCTGGATGGGATGAAGCAACAAAATTAAGAACAGGCAGTCACAGACGTAAGTCATAACCACTCACCGCTATCATGGTGATGCCTTGCTGGGTGCGGCGGAGTAACAAATCAATGCGATCCACGGTCTCGTTGAGCAAGCGTTCGGTTGCCGGGTCTGTGGGTAACTTCTTCGCCTGGGCCTTCAGCTCGATGGCGTCCCTTTCATGTACTTCGAGATTGCTCTGGATTAGCTGCACATCGGGCGTATAAAGTACAGGTTTCAGAATTGTGTTTGTAGCAGATAAAAGTGCAAATTGTAATCATTGTATAGGATTTAGGGCCTACAAAAATGTAATACTTAGACAGCAAGAGGTACGACTACTACAACTGGACGGACTAACAACGAAAAAGGTATTCTGCTCCTGACAAAAAATGTACGATTCTGTATGGAGTGATGCGATTGAGTTATTAAAGTTCTCTGACACACGCCAGCATCCAATAATCGTTTACAAAAGTTATGTACAAGGGGTGAGTATATTAATCTAGCTACGTTGATTGCATGCCGAGTCAAGCATCCAAAAAGGTGGGGTTACTTTGGCCTTAGACTATGTCATTACCTTCAATCCCTGTAGCATGCCTTCCAGGCTGCTCTGGTTCATATTTGCGATGCCATCCTCGACGCCCGAAAGCGATTGGAGCAGTTCGTCGAGCTCTTGCGTAATTAGTTCCTAGAGTTTTTTAGTTGTTTCGATTTTGTCGTTGGGGAGATGGTGTAGAAAGTGTGTTAATATTAATAAAGATTGCAAATTTCGGAGTATTATTGCTAGGGAACAAAGTTGATGTGAATATTTGTTGCCGGCTTCTATACACATACAGCATATGTACATGAAGTAGAACAATTATATAGATGGGTATTTATAAAATTCAAATGGATGCAATGCACAGCCATACAACGAGATGGAATCTTTCCTTAAGGGAATGCTAATTAATGCTTTTAAAAATAACGCTAGCTCTTAGATTTAACTTCGTTTAACGTAACGTAACACATGCATTTGGCATAAATAATTATCTTATTTTAAGTGGCGGCATTTTATGAGGTAGGCGTTTAGACAGCGGATAGGCAAAAGTACCAAAATATGCGATTCTTAATGTCTGTCTTTAGGTAGAGAGTTGGAAAATTAAATGCAATGCTTTGTAATTAAACTTACTTTCTCTGGACAATATACTTATTTACAAATTTATAGAGTCCTCTATATTACTGTTTTCAGTTTTCAGATCTTTGTTTTTTTTTGTTTCTATTCTTTATGAACTACACACACATTGGCACTAGCAAACATTTAGATTCTTGAAATACTTCTTCGGGATTCGCATCAAACTCAACGCGTTCATTGCACATTTCAGACTAAAAATTGTAAAATAAACGGGAGACTATTTTCGAGCAACTAAGACGGCCTGCACCGCATGGATCGGATCGGATCGTATCGGATCCGTTGGGTTGAGTGGTATTTATAGCTGTGGCAGGGAATATTCACTGCGCGCAAATTCTTGATAGCAGGGCGGTAGGCAAGGCAATGAACTCGTATATACGTGCGGTACACATAATGGACAGTTTCTGCATTTGGGAACTCGGTAATTGCGTGCGCACACACTTTTGTGCGGCACTGTGTGTGGGGGGCAGGAAAAGTGCTCGATATGCGTGATCGTGTGTGTGCTTGTGCTTGTGTTCTGTGCTTTTTTCTGGTGTGCGAAAAATCTGCGAAGAAAACTACGTATACGCTGGGGGGATATGGATATAAATCAGCTCAGTATTAAAACGTGCAAGTTGGTTAATATAGATTTTATTATTATCACTACCATTAGTAGTCTCTGATTACTGGGCTTTTACAAAGGTTAATATCAATTAGTAGAAGGAACTAAAGTACATCAAATCTACATAATTCTTTACGTCTAAGTTAGTTGCTTTTATAAAGATATAGTAACTTTTTCTTTTAGGTATACAAACTCAAAAACATAAGCCTACTGGATGCGTTTAGCAAACAACACATACAATACAAAAAATAATAAAAATGAAAAACTTAGGTAAAACATAAAAATCAAACATGTCTTCGATAATCAAGTTACGTTAGTAGTTAGGCAATTGCATTTTAAATTGCCATCGTGGACAGGCCCAGACCAACTTTATGGCGGGCAATTTCCCGGGTCTGTTGCTGCTGCTGCAGCATCTGGCAACACATTGCCGCAGCAGCATGTGTTGGCCGGAACCTGGCCACAACAGCAACACGAACGATTGCCGTATAAAAGCCATGAACAAATACCGAAACCACACAGAAAAGCTGCAAAAATTAGAATTATGAGTAAACGAAGGCTCAATGTGATGTTCACCTTCTGGCGTTGTTGCAGATCGTTGCTGCTGGTTGTGGTTGTTGTCGTTGTGGTGCTGGTTGTCGAGGGCGTTTCGATTGTAGTTGTTGTCGTTACGGTTGTGGTTGTTGTCGTAGTGCGCTTTGTCACACCCGCACTTTCGGTAGGCAATATAGCCTCCTCTTCCCTGCTGCTGCTAGTTGTTGTCGTATCGGTGTGCGTTGCTGCTGCTGGTGGTGTTGCTGCTGCTGTTGTTGCTGCTGCCGCTGCCGGTGTTGCCTGTGCAACCACAGGCTCCACGGCAGCTGGTGTCTCCGCTGGTGTTGTCGCCGTTAGCTTATCGACTACGGCCGTTGCGACCGGCAATAGAGCGCTGGTTGCTGCCAGCGCGGCTGCTTGTGTTGCGGTTGCTGCTGCGTTCGCCTTGGCGGACAGCGTGTGAGTTGTGGCGCTTGCCAATTGGATTAGTGCGTTTGCAACGTTAAGGGGACTAGTACTTGTACTGGGACTGGGTTCAGGGGCAGAGACGGGGACGGGGGCGGAACTTGTGGTTTTAGTTTCGGTTAGTACAGATTCAACACCCGATATGGGGGCTGCTGGTGTTTCACTTCCTAGTTTAACCTGAGGCTGTTCGGCTTCTAGAGCCAGATAAGTACTGTCGTCGCGCCAGTGACCCACTCCACCCGGCAGGTCGGTGGACCTGTACTCCGATGAACAGCTTCGGTTCTGACCGTACTGGGCATCGTGCTCGGGCGTGGGGGTCGCGTTACCACTACTACCGCTACCAGGATCCTTGTCGTTCGGTTTATCATCGTCGTCGTTCGGCTTGCGAATTTCTGGCACAGTCGGCTTACCCCCCTCATCGTCGTCGTCGTCGTCGTCATCATCGTCACTGTCGTGCTCGTCCTTGTCCGGTAAGTCAGTAACACCGTCTGGTTTCTTGATGTCACCATCCGGTTGATCCTGCTTCTTGTCTTTGTCGAGTTCCGCTTCGCTACTGGCAGCATCAGCACGCTTCAGTCTCTCAAACAAATCGTCTGCCAAATCTGCCTCGACACTGGCGGGCTGCCAGTCGTCCAGGTACAGATTCAGACGCAACTGGTCGAGGTTGCCAACCGGTGGTGCGGCCAGTGGCTGGGCGGTAGGAATGATTGGTAATGACGATGCTTCTGGTTCAGTCTTTTCTACAACGCGATCCGTAATCGTCGTTGTCACTACAGTTTCTGTAATGCTGTCAGTCTTTTGCTTATCGTCTTGAGTTTCCTGAGCTTTCGTCTTGTCTGTGGTTGTCCTGGGCAGCAATGCGTAAGCATCGCATACCGTTTGTCTATAGTGATTGATAAGCTTGACGAAATCGTCTTGGCTGAGGTGCCAGAGCAGTTCACTGGGTTGGGTCGGGAGTTGGGGTTGTTCAGGAGCAAGAGGTTCTTCAGCAAGGGATTCAGGGGAAGCTTCTACAATAGGTTTCTTTTCAAGAACTTCTACTTCCCTGGCTTTCTCTACTACAGGTTCTGATTTTACAACAATCTCAGCTGGTTTTTTGAGCGTGACCAACTGGCTAATCGTGTCAACATCAATACGGGTCTTGGGCAATAGATTGGACTGGTCAAGATATAGATTGAATGCAAGGATTTCGGAATTAATTTGGGGTATCGCTTCGGGTTCAATTATCACATAATCTTCTACAAAAGAAACTTCTTCTTTGGTCTCTACTGGGACCGGTTCCTTCGTTAGATTGACTACCTGTAATTGTTGGTATTGTCCCTGCAACAAATCGTATTGGGGATGCAGTTTGAATCCTTCGCGATGCAGATTCTCGTACAGGTTTTCAGGTTCGATTAATTGAGCGGCGGGTTCAGTTTCCAAAGCCAATTCATTTTTATGACTGGTTACCACAGTGGACACATAAGATGTGGCTTGAGATTTATCCTCCTCAATGGGAGCATCCTTATGTGTAGTCACTGTTGTTGTCACATACGTTGTTGTCGTCGTTGTAACGTTCTCCGATTCTTCTACATTATCCAGGGGTTTCGGATCCTGGAAGTCGGTAGTCTTGCTCACAACAACAGTAGACCAATCAGGTTTCCTTTCAATGTCTTCTTTTTCTTCTGGTGCTGGGAAGACAGTTGTCTCGGTTTGAACAATTGCTGACCATGTTGTTGGCTGATCAGTAGGTGACTTTACGGCAACTTCCTCAACAACTTCATCGCTGGGAATAGTTACTGAAATGGGTTGACTTTCTTCCGGGTTCGTCTCGGTTGTCTCAGGTGTGGTAGATGAAGTTGTAGGTTTCTGGCCTGGTTTTAGTGTTGCTGACCAATAGGATGTTTCACATATGAACGCATCATCTGCACTCGCAGTTTCTGGAGTTTTGGGAATCACTTCGAACGGAGCCAAAGGAGGGTTTACAGTTTCCGTATTCACAATCTCAGTAATTATTTGAATACTTCCAACTGGCTTCTGAACTGCATCAACTTCAGTGACATTTTCAAAAGGTGCGAGTGTAGTACTTGATACTGGAAGTTTTTCCTCTTGGTTATCATTAATGTCCTCAACGATAGTTTCAGCCTTATCGAAGTCGGGTTCCTCAGTAGATATTACGTTCTTGAATGGTGCCAATGGTGTCTTTTGATCAATTTCTTCATCGTCAGAAAAGTTCATGGGCTCATCCAAGACATCCATCCACGAGCTAGAAGAGTCATCCACGGGCAGACCTGCATATGCTGGTTTCTTTGGCTGTTCAGGTATCTTCACCGGTTCAACCGTTTGCTTGGTCTCCTCAGGAAGAGTAGTTTCACTGGTAGACTCAGTTGTAACAATTGTGGTGGTAACTGTTGTGATAGTCTTGAATTCATCCACAACTGGAGCTTCCACAATTGGCTCAGACTTGACTACTTCTTCAACAATCGTAGATTCCTTTTGTGGCTCAGGAACTGGTTCTTCTTCGTCATCAGAGAAGTTCATGGGTTCGTCCAATACATCCATCCACGAGCTGGAAGAGTCATCCACGGGCAGACCGGCATATGCTGGTTTCTTGGGCTGTTCCGGTATCTTCACTGGTTCAATCGTTTGCCTTGGCTCCTCAGGAAGAATAGTTTCGCTGGTAGACTCAGTAGTAACAATTGTGGTAGTAACTGTTGAAACTGTCTTGGTTTCATCAACAATCGGAGCTTGCTCAGGCTTGACCACTTCTTCAACGAGCGTAACTTCTCCTTGTGGCTCAGGAACTGGTTCTTCTTCGTCATCAGAGAAGTTCATGGGCTCATCCAAAACATCCATCCACGAGGTGGAAGAGTCATCCACAGGCAGACCGGCATAAGCTGGTTTCTTTGGCTCTTCAAGTTTTTTAGGCTCATCAGGAATAGAAGTTTCGCTGGTAGTCTCCGTGGAAATTGTAGTTGTAGTAACAGTTGTGATTGTCTTGGATTCATCTACTATCTTAGCGTCAACGGTTGGCTCTGTCTTGTCTACCATTTCGGAAATCGTTATCTCTTTTTCTGGCTCAGAGATTTCTGTATCTTCAATGGGTGATTCGATTACTGGAGCAAATGGAGCAAGTGGGGTTTCTAATTCTTCTGAAGTTGGAGTAACATTGACATCTTCAACTGTAACAGAAGTAGTCTCTGCCACTTTTTTAGTTGACGTTGCAATTTTGGTGTCGAATTTGGTGTCAATGAATGGAGCCATAGGAGTTGGCTTTTCACTTCCTACTTCGTGAATTTCGACTTGTTGTTTCTCCTTCTGAACAGGCTGGGGAACAATCACTTGATGACTAGACTTTTCAGCATTTAGGAAATCAACCACATCAGTGGGGGATTTCCGTTTCGACTTTTGCTTTAATTTTTTAGTCTTCGGTTCCGTTGTTCCCAAAGTAATTGGAATGCTTACAGTGTGCTCCTTTGTTGACTTCCTCACATCTTCAACTAAAGTTGTCTTGGTCTCAACTTGAAGGGGTCTAATTTGTTGAGCTGGCTCTGGCACGTTATGTGCAGCTATGGCAGCCCATGACATTCCAGAGGTGTACGGGGCGGGAACAGGAGATGGCGAAGGTTCCCGAATCGGTACGGTAACAGTTTTTTCTTCTTCAAATGGCTCAGTTTCCTTAGGGGGCTTAACATCCTGTTGCACTGGCATTTGAGATGGTGTTGAATGTGTTTTATCTTTTGGTTTCTTCGATTTCTTCTTTTGTGGTTTTTCGTCAACGTTAGAAATCTGCGACAGTTGCGAGCGAGAACGTGAGCGGTTTCTCTTCTTTGAAGTAATTTCCAAGAATCCTTGATCACTACCGGGCTGCAGTTGAGTTTCTGTGAATACTTCTGTGATTTGTATCATTGGTTTATCGCTGATTCTTGAACGTCTTTCCTGTTCTGGTTCCTTTGGTTCAGCAATTGTTTCTTCCTGATACCAAGAATCTGAAGGATCCACATCATCCTCATCTATTAAGTCCTTCCAGGACAACTGAGATGGTTTTTCCGGATAGTCGTCTGTTTTAGCTTCTTGAATGGAGAGAATCTTGGGTTCAGGGAACTCCAAAATAACTTCCTGTGCCTGCAATTCAGCGGCCCCATGAATTTGATCACGTATGTTTCTTTCGGTCGCTTTATTCTGATACTTTATGTTTGTGTTGTTGGTGTAACCAGACTTTCTTACTACTTCGGCATAGGTCTCTGATGATGACCAGACAGATGGTTTTGTTGGTGCCGGCAATTGGATATTAAATTCAGGCGATGAAGACCCAGAAATGCGTTCAGTTTCTGGAATTTTCTCGTAAGCAACGAAAGTTTCTATAATTGGTTTCTCAGTAAGGACTTTAGGCGTCTGAGGCAATTTCTTCTCCTTTTTCAGCTTTTGTTTCTTTTCGTCTGTATGAATAGATACGTCTTGAGGACTTAAGTCCGAAACATCCTGAGGTATCGGGATCACATCCGCAGGTTTAGAGACACGGGTTTCGGTAAACGTTGGAGTCAAATCGATATTATGGGAAACTATTGACGACCATGACAGAGTTTGTGTTGGCAATGGCTCAGGAACAGATTTGATTTCCCTTTCTCGTATTTCAACTACAGGCTGCTGAATAGGTTGAAGTATTTTCTTATCCTTCTTGGTTTTCTGCTTCTTGGTTTTATCATTCACAACAGTTGAATATATTTGCTCCTTAGCGATAAAATCGTGAATATCCAGGGATTTCTGGGATGGTTCAGGCAACGCTTGTGTTTCAATAATTTCCTTAGAGACAATGGACGACCAGGACAAAGGTTGTGATGGGGAGACGTCGGCAGGATCTGGTTGTACCTCTTGCGTAACTTCTTCTACCACAGTCGTCACCTCAGGATCTTCAACAATGGGTTCAACAACAGGTACTGGAATGGTAGGCTCAGGGATTGGCTCTTGAACAGGATCCACCTTAGGTTTCTTTTCCTTCTTAGCCTTTTGCTTTTTAGGCTTTTCTTCTGTAGGTTTCTGATCCTTGGGTTCATCAACAATTCCAGTCTCTTTTTCGTGTGTTGTTTGAGAAACAATGGACGACCACGACAAAGGTTGTGTTGGGGAGACGTCGGCTGGTTCTGGTTGTGGCTCTGGAGTAACTTCTTCCACCACAGTGGTCACCTCAACAACAGGTTCTTCAACGATGGTCACTTCAACAACGGGTTTAACGACAGGCTCTGGAATGATAGGCTCAGGGATGGGCTCCTTAGGTTTCTTTTCCTTCTTAGCCTTTTGCTTTTTAGGCTTTTCTTCTGTAGGTTTCTGATCCTCAAGTTCATCAACGATGCGAGTCTCCGTTACGTGTGTAGTGACTTCCGTTGTTTGAGAAACAATGGACGACCACGACAAAGGTGGTGTTGGGGAGACGTCGGCTGGTTCTGGTTGTGGCTCTGGAGTAACTTCTTCCACCACAGTGGTCACCTCAACAACAGGTTCTTCAACGATGGTCACTTCAACAACGGGTTTAACGACAGGCTCTGGAATGATAGGCTCAGGGATGGGCTCTTGAACAGGATCCACCTTAGGTTTCTTTTCCTTCTTAGCCTTTTGCTTTTTAGGCTTTTCTTCTGTAGGTTTCTGATCCTCGGGTTCATCAACGATGCCAGTCTCTGTGACTTGTGTAGTGACTTCCGTTGTTTGAGAAACAATGGACGACCAGGACAAAGGTTGTGATGGGGAGACGTCGGCAGGTTCTGGTTGTGGCTCTGGAGTAACTTCTTTCACCACAGTGGTCACCTCAACAACAGGTTCTTCAACAACGGGTTCAACAACAGGCTCTGGAATTATAGGCTCAGGGATGGGCTCTTGAACAGGATCCACCTTAGGTTTCTTTTCCTTCTTAGCCTTTTGCTTTTTAGGCTTTTCTTCTGTAGGTTTCTGATCCTCAAGTTCATCAACGATGCGAGTCTCCGTTACGTGTGTAGTGACTTCCGTTGTTTGAGAAACAATGGACGACCACGACAAAGGTGGTGTTGGGGAGACGTCGGCTGGTTCTGGTTGTGGCTCTGGAGTAACTTCTTCCACCACAGTGGTCACCTCAACAACAGGTTCTTCAACAACGGGTTCAACAACAGGCTCTGGAATTATAGGCTCAGGGATGGGCTCTTGAACAGGATCCACCTTAGGTTTCTTTTCCTTCTTAGCCTTTTGCTTTTTAGGCTTTTCTTCTGTAGGTTTCTGATCCTCGGGTTCATTAACGATGCCAGTCTCTGTGACTTGTGTAGTGACTTCCGTTGTTTGAGAAACAATGGACGACCAGGACAAAGATTGTGATGGGGAGACGTCGGCAGGTTCTGGTTGTGGCTCTGGAGTAACTTCTTTCACCACAGTGGTCACCTCAACAACAGGTTCTTCAACAACGGGTTCAACAACAGGCTCTGGAATTATAGGCTCAGGGATGGGCTCTTGAACAGGATCCACCTTAGGTTTCTTTTCCTTCTTAGCCTTTTGCTTTTTAGGCTTTTCTTCTGTAGGTTTCTGATCCTCGGGTTCATTAACGATGCCAGTCTCTGTGACTTGTGTAGTGACTTCCGTTGTTTGAGAAACAATGGACGACCAGGACAAAGGTTGTGATGGGGAGACGTCGGCACGTTCTGGTTGTGGCTCTGGAATAACTTCTTCCACCACAGTGGTCACCTCAACAACAGGTTCTTCAACGATAGTCACTTCAACAACGGGTTCCACGACAGGCTCTGGAATGATAGGCTCAGGGATGGGCTCTTGAACAGGATCCACCTTAGGTTTCTTTTCCTTCTTAGCCTTTTGCTTTTTAGGCTTTTCTTCTGTAGGTTTCTGATCCTCGGGTTCATCAACGATGCCAGTCTCTGTGACTTGTGTAGTGACTTCCGTTGTTTGAGAAACAATGGACGACCAGGACAAAGGTTGTGATGGGGAGACGTCGGCAGGTTCTGTTTGTAGCTCTGGAGTAACTTCTTCCACCACAGTGGTCACCTCAACAACAGGTTCTTCAACGATGGTCTCTTTAACAACGGGTTCCACGACAGGCTCTGGAATTATAGGCTCAGGGATGGGCTCTTGAACAGGATCCACCTTAGGTTTCTTTTCCTTCTTAGCCTTTTGCTTTTTAGGCTTTTCTTCTGTAGGTTTCTGATCCTCGGGTTCATCAACGATGCCAGTCTCTGTGACTTGTGTAGTGACTTCCGTTGTTTGAGAAACAATGGACGACCAGGACAAAGGTTGTGTTGGGGAGACGTCGGCTGGTTCTGGTTGTGGCTCTGAAGTAACTTCTTCCACTACAGTGGTCACCTCAACAACAGGTTCTTCAACGATGGTCACTTCAACAACGGGTTCCACGACAGGCTCTGGAATTATAGGCTCAGGGATGGGCTCTTGAACAGGATCCACCTTAGGTTTCTTTTCCTTCTTAGCCTTTTGCTTTTTAGGCTTTTCTTCTGTAGGTTTCTGATCCTCGGGTTCATCAACGATGCCAGTCTCTGTGACTTGTGTAGTGACTTCCGTTGTTTGAGAAACAATGGACGACCAGGACAAAGGTTGTGATGGGGAGACGTCGGCAGGTTCTGGTTGTAGCTCTGGAGTAACTTCTTCCACCACAGTGGTCACCTCAACAACAGGTTCTTCAACAACGGGTTCAACAACAGGCTCTGGAATTATAGGCTCAGGGATGGGCTCTTGAACAGGATCCACCTTAGGTTTCTTTTCCTTCTTAGCCTTTTGCTTTTTAGGCTTTTCTTCTGTAGGTTTCTGATCCTCGGGTTCATCAACGATGCCAGTCTCTGTGACTTGTGTAGTGACTTCCGTTGTTTGAGAAACAATGGACGACCAGGACAAAGGTTGTGTTGGGGAGACGTCGGCAGGTTCCGGTTGTGGCTCTGGAGTAACTTCTTTCACCACAGTGGTCACCTCAACAACGGGTTCAACAACAGGCTCTGGAATTATAGGCTCAGGGATGGGCTCTTTAACAGGAGCCACCTTAGGTTTCTTTTCCTTCTTAGCCTTTTGCTTTTTAGGCTTTTCTTCTGTAGGTTTCTGATCCTCAAGTTCATCAACGATGCGAGTCTCCGTTACGTGTGTAGTGACTTCCGTTGTTTGAGAAACAATGGACGACCACGACAAAGGTGGTGCTGGGGAGACGTCGGCTGGTTCTGGTTGTGGCTCTGGAGTAACTTCTTCCACCACAGTGGTCACCTCAACAACAGGTTCTTCAACGATAGTCACTTTAACAACGGGTTCCACGACAGGCTCTGGAATGATAGGCTCAGGGATGGGCTCTTGAACAGGATCCACCTTAGGTTTCTTTTCCTTCTTAGCCTTTTGTTTTTTAGGCTTTTCTTCTGTAGGTTTCTGATCCTCGGGTTCATCAACGATGCGAGTCTCTGTGACTTGTGTAGTGACTTCCGTTGTTTGAGAAACAATGGACGACCAGGACAAAGGTTGTGTTGGGGAGACGTCGGCTGGTTCAGGTTGTGGCTCTGGAGTAACTTCTTCCACTACAGTGGTCACCTCAACAACAGGTTCTTCAACGATGGTCACTTCAACAACGGGTTCAACAACAGGCTCTGGAATTATAGGCTCAGGGATGGGCTCTTGAACAGGATCCACCTTAGGTTTCTTTTCTTTCTTAGCCTTTTGCTTTTTAGGCTTTTCTTCTGTAGGTTTCTGATCCTCGGGTTCATCAACGATGCCAGTCTCTGTGACTTGTGTAGTGACTTCCGTTGTTTGAGAAACAATGGACGACCGGGACAAAGGTTGTGATGGGGAGACGTCGGCAGGTTCTGGTTGTAGCTCTGGAGTAACTTCTTCCACCACAGTGGTCACCTCAACAACAGGTTCTTCAACGATGGTCACTTCAACAACGGCTTCCACGACAGGCTCTGGAATGATAGGCTCAGGGATGTGCTCTTGAACAGGATCCATCTTAGGTTTCTTTTCCTTCTTAGCCTTTTGCTTTTTAGGCTTTTCTTCTGTAGGTTTCTGATCCTCGGGTTCATCAACGATGCGAGTCTCTGTGATCTGTGTAGTGACTTCCGTTCTTTGAGAAACAATGGACGACCAGGACAAAGGTTGTGATGGGGAGACGTCGGCAGGTTCTGGTTGTGGCTCTGGAGTAACTTCTTTCACCACAGTGGTCACCTCAACAACAGGTTCTTCAACAACGGGTTCAACAACAGGCTCTGGAATTATAGGCTCAGGGATGGGCTCTTGGAAAGGATCCACCTTAGGTTTCTTTTCTTTCTTAGCCTTTTGCTTTTTAGGCTTTTCTTCTGTAGGTTTCTGATCCTCGGGTTCATCAACGATGCGAGTCTCTGTGACTTGTGTAGTGACTTCCGTTGTTTGAGAAACAATGGACGACCAGGACAAAGGTTGTGATGGGGAGACGTCGGCAGGTTCTGGTTGTGGCTCTGGAGTAACTTCTTTCACCACAGTGGTCACCTTAACAACAGGTTCTTCAACGATGGTCACTTCAACAACGGGTTCAACGACAGGATCTGGAATTATAGACTCAGGGATGGGCTCTTGAACAGGAGCCACCTTAGGTTTCTTTTCCTTCTTAGCCTTTTGCTTCTTGGGCCTTTGCTCTGCAGGTTTCTGATCCTCGGGTTCATCAACGATGCGAGTCTCTGGTACGTGTGTAGTGACTTCAGTTGTTTGTGAAACGATTGACGACCAAGACAGTGGCTGTGATGGTTGTGAAACGACCGACGACCACGATAGAGTTTGTGATGGCATTACTTCTTCGGAAATATCAGTTCCTAACAGTGTAGTAGGTTCGTTATTAATTGTGTCAACTGTAACGTCTTCAGGTTGTGGAGTTACTTCAAAACCGGGTTCCTTCTTGGCCAGATTTTTGTCTTTCTTTGACTTTGGTTTTTTGTGTTTTCCATTTACAGCCGTTGAAAAGTTTTGTTCCTGACTGATAAAGTCTTGCACGGCAGTAGATTTGACTGAATCATTTGCTTTCTCAAATACTGTTATTATGGGAGTTACTTCTACAGTCTGGGACACAATGGATGACCACGACACTTGATTTAATGTCGAACTTGAAACTGGTTGAAGTTTTGGTTCAGCATCCGACTTAAATTCATTTCCAGTAGTAATCTCTGGAACATGTTCCGTGTCAATTGTCGCCACTTCAACAAGAGATTCCGTTTTAGAGGGTTTCTTTTCCTTCTTTGACTTTTGTTTCTTATTCTTTTCAGTCACTACGGAGTTTCTTTCGCGGATTATAAAGTCATGTAGGTCCTGCGATTGATGTTGGTTGGAAGGAATTTCTACAGCTGCATCGTCGTGGCCATCATGCTGAGTAATTTTTGTTATAGGTTCCTGGACACCTTGTCGGACAATTGAAGACCACAAAGTGCTACCGTTACTAGGTAGATTTGCTTCGACGTTATCTTTTAATTCGTCATCGACCACTGTTGACCAAGGGGTTGTAATTTTTTCCTTTGGTAATTCCCTTTCAATTGGTATTACTTCGTCATTAGGAGTGAAAATTGTAATATCTGTAGGCTTCTTCGCTGGCTTTTCTTTTTTGACTTTTGTCTTTTTCGTAATTTCTGAAGTTTGTACCGGTTCTTTTGCTAGTTGACTTTTAACTGGTTTGGGTTGTGTTGGTACTTCTACATTTTTCTGTTCCAAGTTTATGAACTCCAAAGTGTGCCTTAAAACATCAGCATATGATGAGTGCAATTCCCAAACATTGGTGGGTTTTGGCTTAGCATCTTCAACAATTGGTTCGAACCTGACCACTTCTTCAGCAAGAGTAACTTGTGGCTTAGGAACTGGTTCAACAATTGGCTGAGGCTTTCCGACTTCTTCGACGATCGTAGTTTCCTTTTGTGGTTCAGAAATTGGTTTTTCTTCGTCATCTGAGAAGTTCATGGGTTCGTCCAAAACATCCATCCACGAGCTGGAAGAGTCATCCACGGGCAGACCGGCATATGCTGGTTTCTTTGGCTGTTCAGGTATCTTCACCGGTTCAACCGTTTGCTTGGGCCCCTCGGGAATAGTAGTTTCGTTGGTAGACTCAGTTGTAATGATTGTGGTGGTAACTGTTGTGATAGACTTGGTTTCGTCCACAACTGGAGCTTCCACAATTGGCTTAGACTTGACCACTTCTTTAACAAGAGTAACTTCCACCTGTGGCTCAGGTACTGGTTCAACAATTGGCTCAGGCTTTAGATTTTCTTCGACGACCGGCTGAGGAACTGACTCTTCTTCGTCATCTGAGAAGTTCATGGGTTCGTCCAAAACATCCATCCACGAGCTGGAAGAGTCATCCACGGGCAGACCGGCATATGCTGGTTTCTTTGGCTGTTCAGGTATCTTCACTGGTTCAATCGTTTGCTTTGGTTCCTCGGGAAGAGTAGTTTCGCTGGTAGACTCAGTTGTAATAATTGTGGTGGTAACTGTTGTGATAGACTTGGTTTCATCCACAACTGGAGCTTCCACAATAGGTTCAGACTTGACCACTTCTTCAACCAGAGTAACTTCCACCTGTGGTTCAGGAACTGGTTCAACAATTGGCTCAGGCTTTAGATTTTCTTCGACGACCGGCTGAGGAACTGACTCTTCTTCGTCATCTGAGAAGTTCATGGGTTCGTCCAAAACATCCATCCACGAGCTGGAAGAGTCATCCACGGGCAGACCGGCATATGCTGGTTTCTTTGGCTGTTCAGGTATCTTCACTGGTTCAATCGTTTGCTTTGGCTCCTCGGGAAGAGTAGTTTCGCTGGTGGACTCAGTTGTAATAATTGTGGTGGTAACTGTTGTGATAGACTTGGTTTCATCCACAACTGGAGCTTCCACAATAGGTTCAGACTTGACCACTTCTTCAACCAGAGTAACTTCCACTTGGGGCTTAGGAACAGGTTCAACAATTGGCTCAGGCTTTGTATTTTCTTCAACGACCGGCTGAGGAACTGACTCTTCTTCGTCATCTGAGAAGTTCATGGGTTCGTCCAAAACATCCATCCACGAGCTGGAAGAGTCATCCACGGGCAGACCGGCATATGCTGGTTTCTTTGGCTGTTCAGGTATCTTCACTGGTTCAATCGTTTGCTTTGGCTCCTCGGGAAGAGTAGTTTCGCTGGTAGACTCAGTTGTAACAATTGTTGTGGTAACTGTTGTGATAGTCTTGGTTTCATCCACAACTGAAGCTTCCACAATTGGCTCAGACTTGACCACTTCTTCAACCAGAGTAACTTCCACTTGGGGCTTAGGAACTGGTTCAACAATTGGCTCAGGCTTTACATTTTCTTCGACGACAGGCTCAGGAACTGACTCTTCTTCGTCATCTGAGAAGTTCATGGGTTCGTCCAAAACATCCATCCACGAGCTGGAAGAGTCATCCACGGGCAGACCGGCATAAGCTGGTTTCTTTGGCTGTTCAGGTATCTTCACCGGCTCAACCGTTTGCTTGGGCTCCTCAGGAATAGTAGATTTGCTGGTAGACTCAGTTGTAATAATTGTGGTGGTAACTGTTGTGATTGACTCGGTTTCGTCCACAACTGGAGCTTCCACAATTGGCTCAGACTTGACCACTCCTTCAACAAGAGTAACTTCTACTTGTGGACTAGAAACTGGTTCAACAATTGGCTCAGGCTTTACATTTTCTTCGACGACAGGCTCAGGAACTGACTCTTCTTCGTCATCTGAGAAGTTCATGGGTTCGTCCAAAACATCCATCCACGAGCTGGAAGAGTCATCCACGGGCAGACCGGCATATGCTGGTTTCTTTGGCTGTTCAGGTATCTTCACTGGTTCAATCGTTTGCTTTGGCTCCTCGGGAAGAGTAGTTTCGCTGGTAGACTCAGTTGTAACAATTGTTGTGGTAACTGTTGTGATAGTCTTGCTTTCATCCACAACTGAAGCTTCCACAATTGGTTCAGACTTGACCACTTCTTCAACAAGAGTAACTTCCACTTGTGGTTTAGGAACTGGTTCAACAATTGGCTCAGGCTTTGTATTTTCTTCGACGACCGGCTTAGGAACTGACTCTTTTTCGTCATCTGAGAAGTTCATGGGTTCGTCCAAAACATCCATCCACGAGCTAGAAGAGTCATCCACGGGCAGACCGGCATATGCTGGTTTCTTTGGCTGTTCAGGTATCTTCACTGGTTCAATCGTTTGCCTTGGCTCCTCGGGAAGAGTAGTTTCGCTGGTAGACTCAGTTGTAACAATTGTTGTGGTAACTGTTGTGATAGTCTTGCTTTTATCCACAACTGAAGCTTCCACAATAGGCTCAGACTTGACCACTTCTTTAACAAGAGTAACTTCCACTTGGGGCTTAGGAGCTGATTCAACAATTGGCTCAGGCTTGATAATCTCTTCCACGACCGTATGTTCCTCTTGTGGCTCAGAAAGTGCGTCTTCTTCGTCATCTGAGAAGTTCATAGGTTCGTCCAAAACATCCATCCACGAGCTGGAAGACTCATCCACGGGCAGACCGGCATATGCTGGTTTCTTTGGCTGTTCAGGTATCTTCACTGGTTCAACCGTTTGCTTTGGCTCCACGGGAAGAGTAGCTTCGCTGGTAGACTGAGTAGTAACAATTGTGGTGGTGACGGTTGTCACCGTCTTAGTTTCTCCAAAATCGAGATATTCTTCATTGGTTGATTTCATTTCCTGGATGGTTTTGATGATCTTGTTTATGTTGGCCTCTTCTCCATTCTCAGGAAGAAGGGGAATTTCTACTTCGTCTTCGATCAGTTCCTTCCACGATTTCTGTTCAACAACCACGTCCTCTGACCCATCGTCAATCATTTCAGCCCATGACCTCTGTGGCCTAGTTTCCTGGAGTTCCGAAACTGGTGAGTACTCTAGGTCTTGCACAGGATCCTCCAACTTTCTTGTTTTTGGTGGAGAACTAGATCTCGGCTTGGGCTTTTCAGTAGTAATTTTAGGAGCTGGCCTAATCCTTTCTGCTTCTATAAAATCAGTGACTTGGTGACTCACCACTGAGGACCAGGAATGAGCGCTTTCTTTTTGACTTTGACTGAAATCTGGAGATATGGCACGAACCCTTGACTTTTCAAATCGATCGGCTTTGATTGGCTGCTTTAGAGTTTCTTTTTGGATCGGCTGAACTTCCTTCTTAGCCTTAGGTGCCAAATCGGTCATATGGTCAATTTGACTAGCGATTTTAGCCCAAGTAATTGTATTTTCATTTTGAGTTTGTAAAACGTCAACAACATCACTTTCATCTGATGTTAACTGAATGATTTTAGGTTCAGGATTTTCCTCTTTAGTTTTGCGCTTGATGGTTTTTTCAGGCTGAGCCTTGGCTTCTGGTTTTGCAGATTTCCGTTCTTTCCGTGGTTGCACCTCTTCCTTGCGCTCTTCCTTAAGGGCTTCAACTGGCTTTTTCCGGGAGGCTATGTCATCCACCCACTCGCCAGGTTTCTTTACCAAAGCTGCCCAAGAGAAAGAGTTTCCTGTATTTTCGATAGGCTTGGCCTTTTCCACTTCGAATTCGCGCTGAACAACAATTTCTTCCGCGGGTTCACTGCTAATTTCTGGCTGAGGTTCTGCTACTGGAGTAGGTTTCTTCTTAGACTTTGGTTTCTTGACCTTTTGAGGTTTATCATTGTCTTTTTTCACTGGTTCTTTTACGTCTAGTGAAATTGCTACAGCAGTCTTAATATGAGTAGCAGTGTTGTCAATCCATTCGCCTGGCCTCTTGACAAGTGAGGCCCAGGAGAAGGCATTGCTACCCTCTGGCTTCTCATTTCTTTCTTCTTCCAGTTTCGTCTCTACAGGATTCTCTATTGGTACAGGCACGGTTTCAGGTTGCTCATCCTCAGATGTGGTGGAGACTGGTTCAATGATTGGTTTCTTTGATTTTTTAGTCTTCTTGGCCTTTGTTGGTTTTTTAGACTCCTCCTTTTCTTTCCTATGAGGTTTTTCCTCAGGTAATGCAGATGCGTGAGTAACTTCTTTTTTAATTACTGTTGTATCTGACCATTCACCAGGCCTACGTACAAGAGCCGACCATGTCAGTTCGGAGGTGCTGGAAACATCCCTTTCATCGGAAGATGGTTCCTTTGAACTTTCCGTAGTTGGCTTAGATAGTTCACTTTCTGTAGTAGGCTTGGACTGTTCGCTATCGCTGTTTGGCTTAGATCTGTCGCTTTCAGTGCTGGGTGCAGACAGTTCAATACTCTTTTCAACTATTTGTCGTTTCTCGGGCTTTGTCTTTTTCTTGCGCTCTTGGGTTTTGGTGCTGACTATAGCCGGTGTGGACGGGGTTTCTTTTTGGGGCTGGGAGTCAGTTGACGCGACAACATCGCCAGAGACGCCAGAGTTAAGTAGCACATCAGCATAGGATTTTCCATCTCTGTTCTTGGTCCAAACATTCTCCACCTCTTCCACTACTTGTATCGGTTCTGGAACGTATGTCTCTTGAGCAGGTTGAACATTTAAAGTTTCCTCCTGTATTTCTACCTTCTTGTTCTGACGCTTTGATGGCCTCGCTTTCTTGGGCTTTGATTGTGCACCAATCGTTTGCTCTGACCTATTCCTTGGAATAAATTCGTTGTACACTCTTTCATTTGCAAGGAACGTATGCGTTTGGTCGGAGTAAGTATGTCTCAAATAAGAAGGAGTAAACTCGGGAGCATCCGCTGATAAGGTTGAAGTAAAGCCAATGCTTCCGGTGTTAGGAATTGTATCCTCCAAAACGCTAGACCAGGTATCAATAGGTTCCTCCAGGGGTTTATCCAATTGACTAACTTCCTCTACCACATTGCCAATCGTCAGCGTTTCCACAGACGTAGAATCCTCTTTGACAGGTAGGGAAACTTCGGGAGCACTTGTTTCGCTAGTATACTCAGTGGTAACAATTGTTGTGGTACCTGATGTAACATTCTTGGTATTATCCACAACATGAGCTTCAACAATTGGCTCAGAGTTGACCACTTCCTTAACGTGCGTAACTTCTTCTTGTGATTTTGAAACTGGTTCAACGATTGGCTGAGTCTTCATATCTTCTTTGACGACAGGAATTGGATCGTCTTCGTCATCTGAGAAGTTCATGGGTTCGTCCAAAACATCCATCCACGAGCTGGAAGAGTCATCCACGGGCAGACCGGCATATGCTGGTTTCTTGGGCTGTTCAGGTATCTTCACTGGTTCAATCGTTTGCCTTGGCTCCTCGGGAAGAGTAGTTTCACTGGTAGACTCAGTTGTAACAATTGTTGTGGTAACTGTTGTGATAGTCTTGCTTTCATCCACAACTGAAGCTTCCACAATTGGCTCAGACTTGACCACTTCTTCAACAAGAGTAACTTCCACTTGTGGCTCAGGAACTGGTTCAACAATTGGCTCAGGCTTTAGATTTTCTTCGACGACCGGCTGCGGAACAGACTCTTCTTCGTCATCTGAGAAGTTCATGGGTTCGTCCAAAACATCCATCCACGAGCTGGAAGAGTCATCCACGGGCAGACCGGCATATGCTGGTTTCTTTGGCTGTTCAGGTATCTTCACCGGTTCAACCGTTTGCTTGGGCTCCTCGGGAATAGTAGTTTCGTTGGTAGACTCAGTTGTAATGATTGTGGTGGTAACTGTTGTGATAGACTTGGTTTCGTCCACAACTGGAGCTTCCACAATTGGCTTAGACTTGACCACTTCTTTAACAAGAGTAACTTCCACCTGTGGCTCAGGAACTGGTTCAACAATTGGCTCAGGCTTTAGATTTTCTTCGACGACCGGCTCAGGAACTGACTCTTCTTCGTCATCTGAGAAGTTCATGGGTTCGTCCAAAACATCCATCCACGAGCTAGAAGAGTCATCCACGGGCAAACCGGCATATGCTGGTTTCTTTGGCTGTTCAGGTATCTTCACTGGTTCCACCGTTTGCTTGGGCTCCTCAGGAAGAGTAGTTTCGCTGGTAGACTCAGTTGTAATAATTGTGGTGGTAACTGTTGTGATTGACTCGGTTTCGTCCACAACTGGAGCTTCCACAATTGGCTCAGACTTGACCACTTCTTCAACAAGAGTAACTTCTACTTGTGGACTAGAAACTGGTTCAACAATTGGCTCAGGCTTTACATTTTCTTCGACGACAGGCTCAGGAACTGACTCTTCTTCGTCATCTGAGAAGTTCATGGGTTCGTCCAAAACATCCATCCACGAGCTGGAAGAGTCATCCACGGGCAGACCGGCATATGCTGGTTTCTTTGGCTGTTCAGGTATCTTTACTGGTTCAATCGTTTGCTTTGGTTCCTCGGGAAGAGTAGTTTCGCTGGTAGACTCAGTTGTAATAATTGTGGTGGTAACTGTTGTGATAGACTTGGTTTCATCCACAACTGGAGCTTCCACAATAGGTTCAGACTTGACCACTTCTTCAACAAGAGTAACTTCCACTTGTGGCTTAGGAACTGGTTCAACAATTGGCTCAGGCTTCGTATTTTCTTCGACGACCGGCTCAGGAACTGACTCTTCTTCTTCTCTAATGATTTCTTCATAAACCTCTGTGGCTTCCAAAATTTTCTGTTTAGCCTCAGCCTTATTAAGCAAAATTACGTCAAATTTGGGGACCTCAAAGTTATATATGGCAGGGACATTATCTGTTTGTTGAGCTGGTAAAGACACCGGTGTTGTTGTAGAACCCATGTTGGCGGCGATAGATTCCTTAATAGTTTCCGTTTCATCGCCAAAGCTTACCGTCTTTGGTGAATCTATAGGTTCATTTTCGACTTTTTTAGCTTTAGAATTGATTATGTGATAATTACCCTCAGCAATATTAAATGTAGATAAATCAAATTTGGGAATTTCAAATATTTTTTCAAGGGGAGAAAGTGGCTCAATATTAGTTATTAAATTTAAAGTGCTTACCGTGTTAGCCACAAATGCTTCAGCAATTAATGCGCTTGGTTGGGCAGAAATAATTTGATTAGCATTATTAGTAGGAGCAGGATTTGACTGAGTTTTGCAGGGAATTTCTACTGGCACTTCTTCTTGAGGAGAAACAGGGACAACTTCAATTATTGACTCATGATATAGAATGTCTGACTTAATTTGCTCGATTAAATTGACGGAGGAGATAAGAGACGAGTCCTGAGAAATGTTGCAAAGCAATTTCTCAGGTTCGGGAAGAGGAATTGACTGGGTAGCAACCTGCACTTCTTCTTTAGTTGGAACTGTGGGTTCAACTGGATGGGTTATTTCTTCAACTAAAGAGGGGAGAATATTAGCTTCATTACCTTTACTTTCTTCTAGAATAACCTGAATCGTTTCTTGCTTTATGAACTCTTCGGGAATAGCGGGTCGCTTCTTTTTATCTTTCTTGGATAGTTTTTTCTGAATTTCCTCGAAAAGCTTTTGTTCTTCAAGGCTCAACTCTGCCGGGCTACTTTCAGAGGAAGGTGATTGGCTTGTTTCTTGGATCTTGACTAGTTCATCTGAAGGAGTAGTTTCTAGCACAGGAATGGAATCTGTCTTGGATTCTACTGCTTCTGGGACTTCAGATTTTGACAACTCAACTACTTCAATCAAGGTATTCTCACTGCTCTCGGCTGTTCTTTGCAGGGATTCCACATTTTCAGTCACAGTCTCGGTCACCCGAAGACTAACCTCCGGAAAATCAAGATGCATTTTCACAATAGGTGTCTTCAGTTTCTCTTCATGGGTAATAAGGGAAATCTTTTGAACTGTGCCCGGTGGATATGCACCGTCAATGCCTTCTCCCACGAA
Source organism: Drosophila mimetica (assembly GCA_037075245.1). Taxonomy (NCBI): domain Eukaryota; kingdom Metazoa; phylum Arthropoda; class Insecta; order Diptera; family Drosophilidae; genus Drosophila; species Drosophila mimetica. The sequence goes on from JBAMCH010000007.1 coordinate 1,228,715, forward strand.
AAGAACATTTGTGCCATCTTCGGTTTCGAAGCTTCGTCGTTGTGTAGTCGTGAGTATCGTGTTCTTGGTAGTCGTCGTAGTAGTGGTAATACTATCCGTCTCGTTAATGGCGCCATTAGTCTTGTTCGCAGCGTATTGCGGCTCACCCAACTTTGGCAACTCGATTGTGTTTGTTTCGATACCAATAACCTTGACCCCAGTCGGACTGTCCTTTAATCCTAACTGTATGTTTGAACCCAGACTAGCTAACTTTAGTTCGGAACTAGGCGTTACAGCAGGGGAGGTTGAACGCGAGGAAACAACCGGGCTAATTGGCCTCTGATCGGGCATCTCAATGCTTGAAGTTACGATCACATCTCCCGGTGTCTCGCTCTCTGTGAGAAGAATGCGTCCGTCATTGGCTATCCTCTTTGTGATTCGCATTGTTCGAATCGTCGTAGTTTTGATAATTGCACCGTCGATTTGACTTGATGTGGTTGAAGTTTCGCTCGGGGCTTCCGAAATAGTTGGCGATGCTTCTCGTACTGTCACTGGTTGGCTAGCGGTGCTAGTCTCCTCCGTGGTAGTTTCCCCATCTTCGTTCAGTTTCTTCACTATCTTTGTAGTACGCACAGTTGTTGTCTTAGTTACACCATTACTAGCCTGCTCAACAGGCTCCGCTGTCTGCGATTCTTCGATGTCCGGATTGGGAAGATTAGCGACATCACTTTGTTCCGCATTTTGGGATACCTTCTTGACAATTTTTGTTGTTCGAACAATTGTAGTCTTAACAACATCCCCAACCTCTGAAGATTCGGGCTCCGGCACCGTAATTTCTTCAATTGGAGCAAGCTGATAAGGTTCCTCAATAACTGAAGTCTCAGCAACGACATTCTGTGGCTTAGTATATTTTTCAGCAGCATTCTGTTCTGCCACAATAAAGTCTACAACTGTAGACTTTACTTGGCTAACTTGGGGAACCTCGATAGGTGTAGCTGTGACTAGGAAATTATCCTCCACGCCAATAGGGACTTTAGGAACTTCTGGAAGTTTGATAGATTCATCCCGTCCAAGGGCGGCGACAGGAACATCTGGTAAGTTTACAATTTCGTCCTTGGTTTCGCTCACAATCTTTGCCAGAGCCTTTGTTGTTCGCGTAGTTGTGGTCTTAGTTATACCTTCGCTGTTTGATTCGGTGGTAACAGATTCAGCTACAATCGGAGCGTCTTGCATGACTGTCTCGACAATTGGTAGGGAAATCTCGCCTTCACTGCTGGTCTCGCTGATGTTTTCGCTTTCTTGGGAAATCTTCTTGATGATTTTTGTGGTACGCACAATAGTTGTTTTTACCACACCTCCCTCCTCAGGCTCAGCATCAACTGCAGGTGGTGTAACCTCCAATGGTGGTTCCACTTCGGCTTCTTCAACCTTAGGAGATTTTATTGTTTTAGTGGTTGTGGTTTTAGTTGTTCTAACCACGCCCTCATCGCTTATTTCGCGGCTATTCGTTTCCGATTTTTCTATCTTCGAAGGTTCGGTAGCTTCTTCTGCCAAATCGTAAGACCCTAGAGATGAGGGTGCATCGGAATAAGTCGAAGAGGTCATCTCATGACTTTCCTGCTGACTGTTGCTGATTTTTTTAACGATTTTGGTTGTACGGATAACTGTTGTCTTAATGAGGCCGCTATCATCGCTGACATTGGCTGGCTCAGACGACAGTTTTTGAGTATCATCCGTAGTAATTGCACTTGTTATGTTCAGGGGCTCTGTGATTTCTAGTTGTGGGTCGACAATTTCGACAACCTTTTGCTCAATGGATGTTTCTGGTTTGTTCTCTAGTTTCTTTTGTTTTTTCTTATCCTTTCTCGAAGGTTTCTGCGGTTTCTGCAGGTCCTTCTCAGGTGTGATCACAGCCACAACTTCATTGGTTTCTTCAGGTACAGCAACACTCTCTACCTTAACTGCTTTCTCCTGGATCAATTTCTGCGGTTCGGGCTTCGTTATTTCCTCAGCTTGTTTAAGGACTTTCTCAACCACATTTTGAGCAACATCCTTGACGACTTCCAACGATGTCACCACTGTGGTAGGCAGCAGTGTTACATCACGTTCCACCTCAGGCTCATCTTCGAAGACCTCCTCCACTATTTCCTCTCCATTCTCGGTGATGCGCTTCAGGATGCGCTTTGTCTTAGTAATAACAGTCTTAGTGATTGATCCCTGCTGCACTATTGTGTCTTGTGTTGTAGAGAATCCAGTCACATCAATGGGTACGTCATTGGAAGTAGTTTCGATCGTTGGTAAATTGTATTGCTCAACGGAAATGTTCTCTTCAGGCAAGTCGTCAATGACATCTTCCTCAACAATCTCCTCCTTGCCATCTACAATACGTTTTACTATGCGCTTGGTAATGTGCTTAGTTATTGTTCGCGTTGTGATGGTTGTAGTTCCACTTTCCGTTGAGATTGTATTAGTCGACGTAGTAACCGTGGGCTCGCCTTCGATTATGGCCTCAGTAATATCTACCGGCGCAACTTCAATAGACTCTGAATTTTCCGTTGTGGAATTAACGATAGTTTCCGAAGCAACGCGTTCTTCTCGTTCTGAAATTGGTTCTGACAACGGTTCGGCAATTTCAACTGAATCCTGAACAGAAACAGGCTCACTTACTACAGTGTTCTCTACAGTAATAATTTCTGTTGAATCTGTTGCAGTAGATTCTACTGATGTTGGCAACACTTTAATAGCTTCCTTCTTTGAACGTTTTTTGTCCTTCTTTGTAGGCACTGAAGGAACATCTGGTTGAACAACTGGCTGTACGTTTTCTGTAATAGTAACTGAGGTTTCAACCAGAGTTTTCGACTGTTTCTTTTCTTTTTTGGACAAATCAGCAGTAACTTGGGGTTCCGCAGGCTGAATAACTTCCTTTGTCTCAGTCACAGATGGTTGTGCAGTCTCATTTTCAATAACAGGCTCAACAGGCTTCACATTGATCTCTTGCTTCGCAACTGTCTTGGTCTTCTTCTTGTCCTTCTTTGAAGGTGCAGGTGGAGTTAGAGGTTTTTCCCCAGTGACAGCAGATTGGACAATCTCCTTTTCAACTACCTTTTCAACAACTGTTTTCGTTTGCATCTTTTCCTGCTTTACATCTACAGATTTCTTGTCAATTACAGCTACCGTTTCGACGATAGGCTCACTGGACTTGATGCTTACAACCTCCTGAACAACCGTCTTGGCTTGCTTCTTCTCCTTTCTGATTGGAGCGACTGGTGCCACTTCAACAACCTGCTCTTCTGGCTTTGGAGTTGCCTTTTCCTTGACTGGTTTTTGTTTCTTTTCTCTCTTTGAAACAGCTGGAGCTGTTTCCATCGCCTGAGTAATCTCAACAGCAGGTTCAATTACTTTCTTTATCACAGTTGTCTCCACCACCGTTTCCTTTTTCTCCAAAACAGGCAGGGTTGGTTTCTTATCCTTTTTAGATGGCACTGGTTCATCCTTTGGCTCAGCAATTGTGATGCTCTCACTATCGGTTGACTTCTTCGTCTTCTTTGATTTCCTTGGCTTTGGCTCTGGTTTAGAAGTCTCTTCAACTACCGGAGGGGATGTCGGCGCATCAACAACTGGCTTGCTCTCCACTAAAGGTACACCATTTCGATCTGGTGACTGGGATTTCTTACTCGTCTTACCATCTTTTCTAGTACTCTGTCTAATCGGCAATGGTTCTGGTTGAGTTTCGTGTCTCACTCTCTTTGATCGCGATGTGCGCGACTCAACATTCTCGACATGTCTGGATTGCTGATGGTTCTTATTAGTGAAGGTAGTAGTACTAATTGTAGCCTGTTCTGGCTTGCGTTGCAAAGGCGGCGAGGACGTAAGGCGCACTGGGGTCGGTTGCTGACTGGATGGCTGGAAAACTGGATGTTCTGCGTGCTGGAGACCGAAAAGGACTTCGGCGTAAGTGCTGCCTGTACTGATGTCCTGGGGCCGGACCTGTTTATTGCTTCGCCTCTGAGGCTGCGGATGGACCGTAACTGTTGTTGGAACTTCCGGGATTGGGAGAGGAGGGACTTCTGGGACTGCGACGACTTCCTGAGTCTGCTGCAATATCACAGTTGGCTGTGTCTGTTCGGAGACGATTGTGGTGGTCTCCGTTACATAGCTGGTTGTCGTAATAGCTGGTTGAGATTGAACTTGGAGCTGAGGCTCGACCAGGGATTGCGGAGCCTGTGGCTCATCCAAAGGTATGGTTTCGATAGCATCAACATCAAATTGACCAAAAGTAATGTCTGGTCGCGGTTCGTCCTGCTCAAACTCCTGCGGTTCTACAGGTCGCAGCATGTGAACGTGCTCTTCAATGTAGTACGGCTCGCTTGGAACTACCTCCGGTTGGATTTGCTGGGTGCTGGTGGTCAGGGGCTCTGTTGCACTCTGCTGAACCATAGATGCCAACGTGGTAACAACGCGATCCAGCACGCTGTTGCCCGTAGTCGAGGTAAGGGTGTTCTCCACCCGGTAGGGATCGAGCAGATAGGTCTGCTCTACCGTTTCCGACTGGTAGTCCTGCAAGGGTTCGACTTGCTGCTGCTGCTGCTGTGGATAATCCTGCGAGTACTCGGCCGTTTGCTGGGTGTAGTAGATTTGATTCGGCTCAGCGGGATAAACCGTCGAGTAGGGCTCGGTCTGAGCCACCGGCTGATAGTAACCTGTCAAAAGCTGGTATTGCGTGGCAGCCGTCGGTGGCACGGCCACCTGCTGATACTGGATGGGATATTGCATCTGCATGATCTGCTCGTAATAGTTCTGTTGAGTCTGCTGCTGCGGTTCTGTCGCAGACCCTGTCACATAGCCCCACTGACCGCTATCGGCCACGTTTTCGTACATTGTCTGATACAACTGCGGATCGGGCTGCAAGTAGGTGGCTGCTATCTCCTCTGCTGTCATGGGCACTTCGTAAGTACTGAGGGATTTCGGTTGGTGTGGCTGTTGCAGCAGTGGTTGCTGCACCTGTTGTTGCTGCGGGGAAGAATAATCAAGTTCTGAGCTTGCTTCGCTGATGTATTGTTCCAGTTGAGGTGGCTGTTGCGTATCCTTGATGGGCTCTGGTTCAGGTTCGGGTACGTAAATACTGCCTGAAACTACGGCACTGGCATCTACCACATCCTGAATGGTGAGATCCGTGCGACCTTGCGCTGCCTGGGCGGCCAGCTGTTCGGCCTTGAGGCGCTCCAGTTCCAGGCCTCGCAGGACCTCGGCATAGGAAGTCGATCCAGGCACCCACATGGGGCTACTGGATCTAATCCGGTCATCGATAGGCAAGAAGAGTTGTTCCTGCTGTTGCGGTTGCTGTTCCAACTGAACCTCGATCGCGGGTTGTACTGGCACTTGGGGTTGAGGTTGAGGTCGTCGTCTGGGCGAGCGACCACGACGTTCTGGCCGCGGTGGTTGCAGTTTCTTACCCGGTTTCGCTTGCTTCTGCTCGCTTTCGATGAACTGAGTGTTGGGGTTGCTTGTCGTTGTCGTTGCTGTGCTAGGAACTGAGGTTGGGGTGTTGTCGCTGGGTGGTGTAACCTGTTGTTGGCGCTCATATATCGCGGTAGGAATAGTGCTGCCGCCGCCATTGAACTCGTATCGCTCTTGGCTTTGGACCTCCTCACCGTGCGTACGTCTTGAAGTCGAAGTTGTTGTGGTGGTCGTAACAGTTGTGATGGTTGTCTGGTTCTGAGTATCGTCGTTCGTTTGTTGCTGCCGGGTCGTTGACGTTGTCGTCGTCGTTGTAGAGGGGTCTCGTTCTGGTCGGGGAGTTGTTACCGGTTCATTACCGCTGCTTACCGGACTCGCATGTCCCGACAACACTTCAGCGTAGGTTAGACCCACTGCCGCCGTTGGCTTCATAAGCAACGAGACAGTCGATGAAGTGGTCACCACTGAATGGGGATCCAGCGCATAGGACTTTCGAGCGGTCGCATCGTAGACTTGCTGCATGCCATCGATTGATTCCCGCATTGCCTAATTGTTCGTCGTGGTTCACGTATCACAGTGAAAGAGAGAGAGTGGGAGAGATAGGGGGAAGATTTGCCAAAATCGTTAGCTTTGATGTGATTGCAGGGGTTTCAAAGGGGGGACTCAAGGCTAAGCTACCTGAGAGACAACAACCTACACTCCCTCATAATTTATACTCGAAAGGGGCTTGCGTTTTAAAAATATAATTCATAATTTAATTTATTCTTTTAAATATAGTAGCATATATATATAGTTGTAAATTCTTAAACACGGGTCATGTTTTTCTGATTAGAGTAGTGACGGCAGTTGACAGTTTGGCCGAGGCCACCGTCCCTGGGAGAAGGAGAGCGGTAGCCGGGGCAAACGGAAGACGCCGGGGTGGCTGCTTTGGCTTTGATCTAGTCCTAGATTGGCTTTAACTTATGGTTAAGGGTACGGCATCCTAAATCTCTAGCTTGGCATCGTCCGGCGTGCCGCGATGTATTAACAACTTGATGCGCTCATTACGTGCAGTTATTTTCGAATGCAGATTTTTGACACGTTCCCGACATGCCTATTGTTTTTATATAGGGTATATATGGTGCATGTTTTATTGTTTTTGAACGAGTTCGAATGGTTGGCGTGAGAGCAGATATATATATAGAGAAGAAATACAAGAGATGTCAGCATATATATTGAGATTCGTTTATGAGATTCATTTAAAGACAGCGAGCACATTATACGCCATGGGATAGATACAGGAAAAGCGACCATTAACCATGTTCGATATTTCGTTTTTAAAGAAGAAGTAAGCAGTTCCCATGTGTGTTTGTTTATGGGTGTGATCAGGGGTTGTTAGGGGGAGGTTACATCGGATATGTAGCAGATTGGGATTAGTCACAGTTTTATAAGTAGCGCAACAGGCAAGCGAGCAAAGCCCAAGATAAGTTTTAAGTGGTTTAATATATTATTAGTAAAGAACAATGTTTATGGAGTGTGTTTAATAATTTGCATGTTTGTTTTTCGATTGTTTTTCAGCGCAACGACACCAGGATTTTTGTTTATATTCAACAAAAGTTACGTAGAGAAAAGATAAAGAGAAATACAATTGTCAAAAAATAAAATACCAAATGAAATTATAAACCGTAACCATAACTAAAAGATAGCCGACTTTCGGCTTTACAATACCAGAGAGATATAGAAAGGTATAGAGATAAAGAGAGCTGCTTTGTGAAGAAAATGATTGCTTGGCTAAGCTGGCTAAATATTTAAATCAAATAAAAATCAAAAGAAATGAAAAACCTTTAAAAATGTCTAAGCCAAAGCTTGATGTGTTGTAGTGTGCCATAGAATGTGACGATTCAAATGCGATGTGATGACTGTACTTTCTCTGGGGTGTTCGTGTGTGAGGTCAGGTGAAGGGAATCAAAAAAGTTCTCATAGCAAGAGCTGCCCCCTTAGTTATTATCAAAATTAGCTACAGTACCAAATTGAATTGAATTCTATAGTTTGCCACTTACCGCCAACATTGCAGTTCGCAATGTAAAGTTAAATTTTAGTAATAAAATTACGAGCTATTTAGGCAACAAGGGGAGGTCTTGATTTTAACCTATTGCTAGGCGTACCTGCTTCTAAATATAATCATTTTGTTTATGGCCAACAAAAACAATGGAAAACGTTTCGACTCTAAAAATAGTCCATGTGATTATCTGAAGGAGGAATTCGCTTTTATTTTCTGGGTGGCCTAACCCTGACGACAAGAACTTATTTGTTTCTGGGCATTCAAATACTTTCGGGCCGCAGCACGTGACAAATGTTGATGATGAGACTCGCAAGATTTGATATTGATGAGGTTTAATTTTTGTGGGTATTTTTCCAATGAGATATGATAGCAATGGATTTGAGAATGAGAGCTGCACGGTCGGTAGATGAGAGATGAAAGATGATTAAACGTAAGGAAACATAAAGATGAAATGTGAATGATAAATGTGGATTTGTGTGTGAGCATATGATATAAAACGAATTCGAAAATAAAAAAAGCAAAAAAAAAGAATTTTGCCGAACGAAAAAGAATAAAATGAAGAATATAATAAATAAAAATGCGCGTAGTTCCTTTTTTTGGATAAACTAAATAAAATAAAATTAAATACGCAGCCACCGTGCAACTGTTTTCTTCAGATCTACCCGCACACATTGAAGCGCAAGGGGCAAAACCATTTCAAATATTAATCAAGTTTATATTATATATTTTCGGGTAAGGGGTTAATAACTGTTGTTTGGTTGTTCTGTCAACTGTTTTTCATAGCGATGAAGGATCGTTCACAGCAATGACGAAATGATGTAGATAAATAGAAAACAGGGGATTTAATACTGGATAACCGACTTCACTAGAGATCTCCTGGCAATATTTGTCTGCTAACGAGTATCTGAACTAAACTGCTAGCTGGATTTTGCTAAACGGGTCTACTAAATCTGTCAAAGACTGGACGGTACGTACCTGTTGCTCGGCTAATGCGCGCTCGCGATCGTGCGGCAAGTACGTGGGCGCCATCACCAGGCGGAGCTGCTGCTCCTCCTGGATGATGCGCTGGCGCAGGGTCTGCATCTGCTGCTGGTAAACGTCGATCTGGGCCAGCGTCTGCTCGAGGCTCTGCGACTTGGCCTTGACCAACTCGCCCAGGCCGTCGAGCACGCGCACCAGATCGTCGACATTCTCGCTCAGGCGCGGATCGCCGCCCATGCCGTTACGGAAATGAACCTGCGGACGAGATGGTAAGCAGGGGGAATTAGCCAAGCCGCCGGGGCCAATACTCACCTCCAGTTTCTCGATGGACAGGCGCAGTTTCGTTTTCTGCACATTAATGTCGGCCAGGGTCTTCTCACAAAAGCCGAGCTGATCGCGCAGCGGTTTCTTCTGCTGCTGCGAGGAGTCCAGGCTCTGCTTCGTCTTCTCTTGCCAAGAGCGTATATCCTTAATCTTGCGTTCACATTGGTCCCATTCCTCGCAGGCCTCTTGCAGCAGCGAGTTCTAAGGGATAGAAGAGGGGATAAAAGGGAAAAGCAGTGTTATTTACTGATGGATTCCCAAGATATTCCACCATCGGTGGGTTGACCACTTTACCCTCTCTAGCAGCACCGCTTCCACGGATATCTTCGCATCCTCGGCCTCCTGCAGTTTGTCCTTGAGATCGCCCACAGTCGTCACCTGGCCAATGTGCTCCAGCTCCTTGTCCATTTCGCTCAGATGCTTCACAATCGGTTTAATACTCTTCACAGCCGTCACATAGTCGTTCAGTTTGTTTCGTGCCTCGGGCAGGGTGCGCAGCTCGATGGTCTGATCGATGAAGGTGCGCTTCTCCGCGGCCCACGACATCACGATCTGGTAAAGGTTCATGAACCTCGTCCACGCATCCAGACTGTCGCCCACCGCCTGCTTCTTCTCGTCCAGCCAGCCACGAACTTGGGCCAGCGATGCGGCCAGCTGATCGATGGTCGTCTGCACCAGCGTCTTCTCCTCGCTGTTGCGACAGTTCTCGATGATCAGCTGGCCGTTGGTCTTGACCAGGGTGAAGCGTTCGTAGATGGCGGTGATCTCGTGGTTGATGCGCTGCAGCAGCTCCTTCATCTGTGTGGGCGTGAGGCTGCGTTCCTGCACCTGCACCTCGGCCTGGAGCAGCCAACGCTGGATCTCGTCCACACCGGCCACATACTCGGTGCGCACGGTCTTGGCCCGCTTGAAATCCTTCTCTTTGGTCTCCATCGTCACCTGGACGCGCTCGGCGAGTAGCTCGAGGGCCGTGAACTCCTGGGCAATGTCGCTGGGCAGCTGATTCTGTTTGGCCTGGTACTGGGCCGTGGTCTGGGCCACCAGCGATTTGCTCTCCTCGGCGGCCTGCTGCACCTGGCTGTTCAGAGTGATCAGGAGCTGTTCTGTTTGGGCGATGTGCTCGTCGTAGACGTGAACCGACTGCAGTTGATCGTGAAGCGCGTTCAGCTTATCCTGCAGCTGCGAGATGCGACGGAAGACTTGCTCGATCTCCTCGAGATCCTTGCTAACCTGCTGCTCCTTATCGCGCAGAGTGTCGTTCAATCTGGAAAGAGTAGAGGGCGTGAGTTTTTTCAGGGGCACGTTATTCAATGGCATGCAGTGGATGTGTATTATGCGAAGACAGTGTGAAAACCACGCGGTTCCCGATGGTATAGATAGATTTCTATACGGTTCACACAGAGATCTCTATCTATAGAGATGTATTGGGGGGCGAAAAGTTATTCTTCTGGCACAAAAGGCTGAAAAATCTGAAGTTTTCAATGTTCTTCTGCTGCGCATATATATATCGCTATATATATATGTAAGATCCACTGGGCTTTGGCCTCGAGGCTGCGAAGATTTCCGTGAAAAATTAATGCTGCCGTTTGGCTACAAGAGAGTTTTCTAAATGAAATGCCTCGCGCACATTTGCTCGGGTCTGAGCCATTTTTCGAAATTCGAAAACGATTTTCCTACATTGCTCATAATTCGAAATTGCCTTGATCCCATTGAGAGCCAAAGAGCGAAACTTTTCACTTAAAAGCCGCCGAAGAAAAGGAAAAATATTACCTACGACTGCTTGGACACGCACAACTTTTTAAAATGTATTTCTTTATAGTTTTAGCTTGTGTGTATTTTTAAAAGCGGCGCATGTTTAAATTTATATTCATCCCATTTATTTATGTTTGCTTTTTTTTCTCTTTTGATTTGCATTTTTGGCCGTAGACAGGCTGACGTCATTGGGGCGTTGCAGTGAACGAGATGAATCAATGAGAGAAACACCGATCGTTTGAATTTCGCATTGATTTCCGTTCCGTATTTCCAGCACATGACGCATATCGCTCATACGCCATGGCAGCCAAAGCGAAGGCGTTTGAAACATTTCTTCGTGTGCCGCCAACAAGTGTTCGCGTTGCACTTGGCCTGGAATGACGAGGGATTCGTTAATGGAACGTCTATTGCCCTTTACAGCCGCCGCGGAGCGAGGCGAACGGCGGCCCTAGATGAGGCCAAGTCAACACACACATTTGGCCAGCGGCCAATTGGCCGACAAGTTGGCCGAAAACATTTTCAAATTTAATTGTTAAATGCGCGCCGCCGCCGAAAAGAGAACATTTCTTGGGCTGCGGAAATACACGGGATACTCTATAAACTAGCCAGAATAATTTCGGCGTCATTTTTCGCAGCCAACAAATATCGAACTAGTGAGCTCTCAATGTTGTTTGGATTTGAATTGCCGACAAGCGGGCAAAATAAATAGAAAGAAAAATGAATTTTCCTCTACGCTATTTTCAGTCGGCTGCCATTTTGTACAAATTAACGATTTAAATTTAGTGCATGGCTCTAATTTAAATGGCAAAATATGCTAGAAATGCCGCTGCGAGCACGAGTGAAAGTGAAAGGCAGCTAAATGGCGGCGTGTGTTGCTCCAAAAATATACCGAAACATTTGCAAAGCATAGTTTGATCAATTATGGCAACGGGAGGAGGAATAGGAATGTAATCAGGCCCTCGAGACGATAAGCAATTGGGACTGACTGGCTATTTCTGTCGCCTTGGCTACGTCATCGTTTAAAGTAGGAACGCGTGCGAATCATATTCTCTTTCTCTGCGACTCTCCACCGAACGAATAACAAAAACACTCACACCTGACGACCCTGGCAGGTATACAAAGTATACAAAGTACCAGAGACCGGTGTTGTTTTGCATATATGACGGGGCTTTCGAGGGGTTTACTTCACGATGACTTAATCAAGTCTTGAAGTCTCGGAATGTCTCTCTCGTTTGGATTTAAGTACTATTTTTATGTCGTTCCCAAACAATCACCTTATGCTTTTCACGACTTTAACTACGAGTGCGTAAGTGGCCGGCAATTAGCTACAATTTTTAATTGCTGCTCAGTCTTCTGTCTTCTGACTTGGCTGCCTCTTTCTGTTGGCGACAACTTTCGGACCTCCTTTGACGCGGAGGCAGAAGTGTGCTCAACTCTTGGAACTTCCGAGCTCTCTGCTTGACTTCCACTGCCTCAATTCCGGTCGAGGAATTTCGGTGAAACCCAAGCAGACGCTGCAAATGGAGAATTAACTCTGTGACTCGTTGTTTTCGCTGTTTCCGTGCTCGTTACGTATACGCCTGGTAATCCACAAAGCGGCGTTCGAAACTTCAACATGAAAATAGAAGAAATCGGAGGGGAAATTGGGTATTTCGGTTAGGAGCCATTGGCCCAAAATGAAAATCCATTGCCATACATTTTCTTCTATCCCTCTCTGTATCTTTTCTTTCTTCTTTGCTGCTTCTCTGGTTTTACTACTTCTTAGTTAATTAATTTGATTTAAAAATATGCGTATATGTATTGCGGTCGCTTCGTTCGTTTGCTCTTTCATTTAGTTTCCAGCCATCCAGTTTGAGAAGCACGTCCGCTTGCAACTAACTCTAAATAAAAACTGATTCGTTGAGATTCTCAGCGCTGGCGGCGCACGCAAAAATTGCCAAAAACTTTTTAGTTCGGCTCTCGTCGGCTGGCGATCGTTAACAGCACGAATACGAAGGCTCTACGGAAATAAAAGACCCCAACTCACCACACACTAAAATTCGAATAAAAGTGGGGAGGTGAGGTACTGAAAATTACTATGGCCAAAAGAGCTTGACATTGAACGAAAAACCGGCTAACGAACTTTTGGAGGGCAGAACCACCCTTTTGATGGAAAGTAGCACATCATATAGCATAGAAAGCTGATTGATAAAGCCAATTTGACATTTCGCCGGTTTAGATAAGAAAAAAGCCGGCTATAAACTCACCACTCGAGAGAACCCGAAGTAAAAAAGAGAGAGTAGAACGCAAAAACCGGTAACATCGCTCTGTTAGCGGCTAACAGTGGCAAAAAAACCAACTTATTATTACCCGATTACCTCATTTGGTCAAAAGTTTTTATTATTATCCGCTTCTGTTGTTGTCAGTCTGTGATTTTCTCCCAATGACAAATTGTTAATGCAAATGCATATGCAAATCGCAGATTAAATTTGGATTTGTTTGGGTCCCTAATGAATTTTTATAAGCCTGATAAGATTGTAAAATCTACGGCATACCCGTGTGATTCAGCAATTAAATTATTTTAAATAACTCGAACATATGGCTTCTCGCTTACTTTTTTTGCTCATAATTTTGCCATTTCTCAACGATGAAGTCACCCAACTCAATTTCACTTGTGCTTTTTTATTTACTTATTTTTTATGATTTTTTCGGCATTTTGTTTACATTCTGCCCACCTCGCTTTATCACGTATTCCCCCACCGGCATTTCATCAATGGCAAATAATCTCACTCGAGAATCCCTCCCTATAAGACCTGGGCAAAAATCAAATTTACTCGCTAATGGAGCTAATTGTCGCCTTCTAGATAAACACGCTCTCCACGGAACGACAGAAATTGTTAAAAATAAATTATTAAATCCCCACAAAGTGCAAGAGGCTTACGCAATATTTAATGTCTTTTCGCTGATTAGATTTTTGCATGTCGAAAACATTGTTATTAATATCTCAAGTGTGTAAATGCATTAGAATTTTGCGTCGCATTTTGGGATATATAGTATACATATCTCAGTTGCGACTATATAATTATCGATGACATGCCGCTTGGAGGTATATTAGATCATTCTTTTCGGCCTGATGATGGCATAGTTTATTTGTTCTGTTTGGGACAGCCGCATTTGAAAGCGAAAACAATTAAAGGAATAAATATTCAAGCGAGTTAATGGGGGACGCCTTTGGGAATTAAAATGGGAAGCGATCATTTCATAATTATAAAGGGGAAAATATTTCATGGACCATTTCCTAAACTAATTTAATGCCATATTTTTTTGAAAGTTTGGGGTGCATAAGTATTTTTATAGAACTGCAAATATGTCAGGGGTTAATTTGGATTCTCTATTATAGAATTGTTCAAATATACGATTTTAATTTAAAAAATCCATAAAACTAGTTGTTTTACTTTTCTTATCCAAAATATATACTGCGAAATGTTCAAGTTCTTATGATATTAGCACGTTCTCCTATTGTTATTTACTCAATCAACAGTGAAACGTGATTATCCATACAATTTGTATTTGAAATATCGAAGCCGTCATCGCCTGGCAGCAGTCAAAACATTTGTCATTTCACTCGCTCTAAGCCTCATGAAAACTTACGCACATTGCGGTTGGTTTTTGGGGGAAAATGTGAGGAAAAGTCGAGGCAAATTATAGCCACAGCTGCTGCTCTCGTTTTTCAAGCAGACTGATGTCGGAAAAACAACAAATTGTGTGTAAAAATAAAACAAAATAAGAAAAATGAGGGGCCGGGGGATCTGTCCCGAAATTGTGTCAGTGTGAAAGGCCAAAAGGGAGAAAAGTGGGCCGCTGTCAACGAAAAAGCCGAGAAAAGTGGAAAGTGTTTACGTGATCGGCGGGTGTGGTGAGTTTCGAGGTTTATCAACCAAAATAAATGTTGCTGGCAACATGTTGCCAAGCCCACGGCACGTGATAAATAAATTAGCAAATGAAAATCCGCCAAAAAATCAAAGAAAACAATCAACAACAACAAGAGCCAAATGAATTGGCATTTTGGCACAGTTTTTGTGTGTTTTTCTAGCGCCAGGCAACAACAGAAATTTATATCACTCATTTCCGTAAAAGCACGGCAAAAGAATTCGTTGTGTCGCTTATCAAAAAAGCGAAAAGCGTATAAATAATATATAAGTTTGTTCCCCCTAAGACTCCCTATCGCGTTTGATAAGGCCGAAGCTTTGGCACAGTTCTTTGAAGATGGGGATAGCCCCGGAAAAAAGAAAACAAACAGTTAAAAAAGAGTTTTCCTAGAACTTATAATTAAACCTAATGTTGTAGGGAAATGGAGGGGTTAAAAATAACTATAAGCCTGGTCTTACGTAACACACTCTCAACAAAACGCCGACCACGAAGCGTAACAGTTTGCCTGACGTCAGATTTTGACTCAACTATAACAATATGAGATGGCATTTCGAGGGCCGAACAAGTCAAGCGACGACTTAGGAAAAGGTTTCAAAAGGCGAGAACAAAAATTTCTCTTTATAGCTACAATTAAAAATATTACTATGAAGTTCCGTTCACTGTTATAGAAACTCATTTCATCATAGGATTTCTCCATGATTTTAAATAAGACTATGATATAAACATGAAAACTGTAACCAGTTAAATTCTATAAATTGCCATTCATTTTCATTAGGCAACAAGTTTGGCAGCTTGATAATGTATGCAAGCCAATTCAATTTCCGGAATTAAACGTTTCGATCGGAACCTTTGTTTGTGTTTTGGTTGGGTTTGTTTTTCTTTTCGGCTCCCCAGTCACGCGTAGTTTAACACAATGTATACAGCTGATACGGTGGGATAGGGGGTTCAGTTCAGGTAATTGGGGCTTCAGTGGGTACTCACTTGGCCTGCTGTTCGACTAACTTATCCACTTTGGCCTGTATGGCCTCCGCCGAGGGTTTGTGTACTTCCCCAAGGAATGTGAGGATGGATTTAGAGAGCGCCTCGATTTCTTTATGTGATGATTTAAGTTGATTTGATTCTTCACGTAGTTCCTGTTAAAAAACAAAGTTTATTAATTACAGCGTTTGTTCAATTAAGAGTAATTTGGTGTGGTCGTGTAATGGATGAATAAATATCACTAATAGTCATCATTGCAACATCTCTATTTTTTTCTAGAACTCGTATTTCCCATAATTTCGGTTTCATTTCCAGTTTTTTTGGCTTGGAAGGTCACCATTGAATAAGAGAAAAATAAATTTGTTGTCTTGACTTTGCAGCGTTCGGAGCTTGAGGTTATTTGATCGAGAAGAAGTTTTTCGACATCATGAAATATGTGATCTAAGCAGAGAGCTACAACAAATAAATAATATTTATAGTCTCATTTGGAAAGACAAAACCAAAACCTTAACTATGTGTTTGCGTTTGTTTATCATCGTTAGTTTGATGGTTTTTGTTTTTGTCGTTATCGCCGAATTCAGCTTTATAAGGCACATGTGTGACAACATCGTTAGTTCGATATGGAGGTGGCTGAAAATTGCTTCAATTGAAATGTGATTTGAAAACCTGCCATTGAAGTTGAGGTGGGACTGGCTTTTTTTTAGTGACTTCGTTTGTAGGTCTCTACTATTTATAGTTGCCTAATTGAAAATAAACATACAGAGCTGTTATCGCCCCAAACAATGATCTCACTCAACAACAAATCATTCAAATCAGCGCTTATAAGTAGTATTTAAGTATGTAATCATGTGGCAAGGTTTTACTACAGAGAGTTTATAAAGTTACAATAAAATAATGCAATTAATATGTAAATAAAAATAAAAGTCTATGTTGTTTATCAATCATCAATCATTAGTTCGGCTCAAGTTCTCTGGGTGAACTAAAAGAAACCGAAAGTTAGAATGTTGTTTTGGTAGCCGTATTCTTCTCTTGATTACTGTGATTTAGTGCCTTTCCGTGTTAATCATTCAAAACACATCATTAGATTTATTTTGGACCTGCTTCGGAAACTCAGCTGCTACATAGCTTTCGAGAAGCTCGAGTCGGGAGAGGAGAGTCCAAAGAGCGGGACAAACTACGAGAGCGCAAGCTCCGGTCCCCAACGTGACCATGAACTTGATGTCGGCATGGTGTTCACGGCTATATATATACATCTATATAGATATGTATATCCGACACGGTTTGGTAAAAATATTTGACAAACATAAAAGCCCCCAAGGGAGGGCGGATTTGCCATAACGAAACTAAATGAATGAATGGGTGCCGCATAAAATATACACACAGAGATACGAACATGAATTGAAAATACGAAATTCGGATTATCTTTAAACTTTACAAATGGTGGAAATAATAACATTTCAGAGAAATTTATGAACTTATTTTGATAAGAAGAAATCTTTCAAAATATAATTCTGAGATCATGAGCTTTTAAATCAAAATAATAATTGAAATAATCTAATTTAATTTGAAATGAAGTGTATCTTTAAAATGTATCTATTTTAGTAACCTCTTGCTTCACATGTTTGACATTGTATCAAAATGGTATGGGATTCTACAACATAAAATTGATTTCCCGATAATAACGGACTATTTCTCAGTGTTAAAACATGTAAATAACCAAGCTGACCTTAAGTGGCGGACGTGCGGATGGTGTTAACTCACCTGAATGGCATTCTTCGTATCTTCCAAGTGACGTCGGGATCTTACAGTCGGATCGACATTGCGGAACTTGTCCTCCAGTCGACCAAGTGCCTTCTCCCAGGCGTGCAGGCTGTTCTCGAAGCCGTCCCAATGCTCGGCCAACTGTTGCAGGTTGTCGCGGCGCTGCTCCAAGCTGCGTACCAGATCCTGCCAACTCCTATTTAGCCCGGCGTTATCCTGCTCGATCAGCTGGCGGTTTCGGGCGTCGGCCTGGCGGATTAGCGATTGCGCCTGCTGGTTGACTAGCGCCAAGTCGCTATTTTGGCTCTGAAATGTGCGGGGAACAAGAGAGTGCGGTATGTGAGATATAATATTCTGACGTAACGCCACTAAAAATCCGGAATCGCGGTTTATACAAAAAATATATCTATGTATAAGGTTAGAAATTGGCGTCTTGGTCTTCGGGTTTTGCTGTAAAAATCGGATGTGTAGGTCGTTCTCCACCAAGTGTGCCCCAGTTCAACTTTGACATATGTCTGACCCAGCGAGTTGAAAGGCAAACGCTGCTTAATTCGTATAAAAGTTATAGATTTTTTTTTCCACAAACACACACACACACACACGCACGCACCTCGAGTGTAGCCTCTTTTCGTGGGCTTTACTTTGTTTGATTTCTTATTGGTCTTTTATAGATTTCAAATGGCCGATGACGTTAGCCGTTGTTGTTGTCTTTCCGATATCGATGTCTATCTGGCTGGCTATTTTGTAGTATTTCAATTTCTGTTCAATTTGCGCCTTGCCTCAAGCACATGGCATTCGGTTTTATTTTTTGTGTTATAACGAAACGGGTAATTCAAATTTAACAAATGTGGCGATTCTCCTCTTTCTTTCTGCTCTCTTTCTCTGTATGGTACATATATATAGTACGAATCGCGAATACAAAACAAAACACGCTGCCAACCGCACAGATAAACGTCTCAACTTGAAGTGAACTCGGGGGAACTCGAAAAAACCCAACAGGCCCAAAAAGCAAATAAGCACGAGTTAGAATCTCGCCTCTCTTGATTCGCCGAAGAGCATGGCGAAAGAGAGCAAAAAGCCGGGCAAACACGTTTTTCGCAACTATGTGTATGTGAATCCGTACATAACGTTTTTTTGGGTGGGCGTGGGCGGCCAAAGTTGGGCTTCGCATGTGTGCTATGTATATTACGCATACGCCACCGTGTGCACGTCACGCTCTCTGTCTTATGTTCTCTCTCTCTGACAACAACAAGTGCCGGCTTGCCCTACAAACCAATAGCAACAAACAAACCGCAAGTACAACAACCAAACAGCTGTGTGCAAAAGAGCCAAACGAGAAGAGAGGAAGCCCCAAAGGGCTGGAGCTCTTAAAGCTCGCTCCACAAACACCAACAAAAGTCACTTAACATGTGCTCTTGTTGTTGCTGTAGCTCAATATTTTTGTGAGAAACCAGGGCTAAAACAAAAACAAAGGTTTTTGAGACCTTGAAAGCAGAATTTCAAACAAATTTAGTTTTGTAACTTTAATTTTTCAAAAGTATTAGTTTTCAGAATTTTTGGTTTATTTCCTGCTATTAATCTATGTTATTTATTTATTTAATAAAAGTTACTTTAAAAAAATCAATGTTAAGGGTAGTAAAAATTCATTTGCTAAACTACCTTTTTGAAATTTATAAAAACAAATAAAATTTGGAAAAAATACTTGAAAATCTAATATTTTGAAATGTCTTTCAATCGGGTCCTCAATATTTTATTGAATCCAAGCTGTAGTTATTTTAATAAGTCCCCCATCCCTGGCTCAAAACTGGTTGCCTGATACAGTGTTGCTACTGCTGATGATGTCATGAGCTTAATTCGTTTCGCGGCAGCAACAACAACAGCTGTTTTTTCCAGTTGCTGAGCATAAAAATCGAGCTGGTGCCTTGAATAATTATAATCGAACTGGAAGTCTGACAATAGACGACTGAACGATAAGCTCGATGAGGCCGACACTCCGACAAATAGTGAACTAGTAGGTTAAAAGTTTAATGAGTTCCCAAGGTAAAAGCTTACGAAAGTAAACAAATGGGCACTCAACGTGTTCAATAAACAACTATAGGGGCAAAAAATGAAATAAAGAGAGATATTACCAATCTGGTAGTAAGAGAGAGGAGAGTTCCCCAAGAGATTCGCACTCAAATGCAACTGAAAGTGAGTTTTCGAGAGAGAGAGTGCTTTTTTTGCTTTTGCCGGCCGGCAAAACCATGACTACGAAATGCAAGCGACGCAAAACGAATGCACTTTGATTTTTTTTTTGGCAGTGCCACTCCATAAAGTTGCTCTCAAGTGGATCCATTCGCATATGTATGTTTATGGCACATCCTTGTGCAATGTGTCATTTTTTGGAAAACAGGTCTTTCGGCTGCACACTTATGTGAACAAAGCATGCAAGCGAACAGCTGAATATTCATGGCTATTTTAAAGAGTGCCCAAAATACACACCAAAGTGGCCAATACAGAATCCATATGTTGAAAAGTGGAACACTCAAAAGTATAGATTATAAACTTTTTCCTTGATTTTTAAAAAATTCAATTTAATTTAAAAAACATTTTTTTTTTTAATATCTACTAATTAGTGCCTACTATTTACCAATTTATTAAAATTTCCTAACATAATTGCGTATCAAAAAAAAGGAAAAAGAAAGTGGAAAACCCTATTAAATATTTTCCAAAGTTTTGTTTTCGAATTTAAGTAGACATCTTTTCAATTTCATTCACTATTTTAATTTAAACTATTTAAATAGAGGATAAGGAGCTATTTTCTTTCTTATAAAAATAAAAGCAATACCTTCGAATAGTTCTGAGTAGTTTTTGAGCTAACTCAAAAATCGGCTTTCGTTAAAAAATATCAAGTCAAGACTCGACCTTATTCCAACACACAGGTATTTGTATTGAATACCTTCTATACCTATTTATGAACAATCTGAATAACGATCTCAAGACCATGGAAATCTAACGACACATTTTTCCCATTTTCGTATCACCCATTTTTCAAACACTCACCTGAACATTGCCGATGGCGTGCGACAGCTTCTGGATGTTGAAGTGAAGACCGGCCAAATTCTGGACAGGCTCATCGCTGAACTTGGTGCGTTCGATGGTGGCCTTAACGCGATCGATGGACTGCTGATACTCCCGCCAGCGTTCCGCCTCCTTCTCCAATTCGCTCTGCTGCGTCTTGGCATTGGCCAGCGTATTGGTCAACTTGGTTTGGAACTGGGCCAGCTCGGCCGAAAGTTCCGACTGCTCGTAGTTGTTCAGCGAGGACCAGATCTTGTCGGCGGCCTCCTGGATCTGCTTGTGCACCAGGTTACGGATGGGAGCCTCGTTGCCGAAGAAGATCTTGTGCTCATCGAGATCCTGGACCAGATGCTCGTAGTCGATGCCGTGCTGGCTGTTCTGTAGACGCAGCTCGGCCTCGTGGACCCAGTCATTGAACTTGGCCACCAGCTGCATGTATTCCAGGCGGGAGTCGCGGTTGTTCTTCAGATACTTTTCACGCTCCTCGAGCTCATGAGGCAGGGAAGCCACCAGGGATCGGCCCTCGGAAAGCATTTCCAGCAGGGAACTTGGCATGCCAATTTCGGTCTTAACACCGTTATTGATTTTATTGAATTTATCCAGATACGATTCAATATCCTGGCTGAGTCCCTGGTGCTTTTGCAGCTCCCGCTCCACGGATTCGGGATCCCGATCCAGCAGAGGACGCGACTTGGCCGCTCCCTCATGGCTGTGCAGCCAATCGAGGATTTCGCTCAGCTCGGCGGCCATCTTCTTGTGGGATTCCAGCTGCAGCTGATGCTTCTGGCGCTGCGACTCCACCGCCTTGCGGAGGTTCTGCAGCTGGTTCTTCAGGGATTGCAGTTGCTCGGTAATGCTGTTCTTGTCGGCAGCATTGCCTTCGGAGGCAATCTTCTGGCCCTTGTCGTTGGCCGAGGCCAGGACACCCTCGCACTCCTGAATCTTCACAATGACATCGTCGTACTTATTGATCTTATCCTCCAGACTATCGGGTGAGTTTTCAATATCAATGATAACATCGGTGTACTTCATGATAAAGGCAAT